>OU744319.1:9395942-10825412 GCA_916610145.1 Eristalis arbustorum | reverse complement strand
TTTCTCTCGAAGAGACCAAGTGCGTCTTCATCCGCTCTTGAGATAGTCCAAGCTTCCGCGCCATACAGCAGGACAGGGGTGATCAAGGTCTTATATAACGTGAGCTTGGTCTTTCGAGAGAGGGCTCTACTCTGTTGTTCTTACCCCAGTTAATTATGCTGTCCAGATCGGAATTCAATGTGCTTGACATACGCTGCCGTTCCGTTTGGGGTCGACGCACATACCCACAACGCCACGGGCCACCAGATCACCAAACGCTTTTTTTTTGGCTAGCGCTACAATCCGGGGTGGACCCGGACCTCAGCCAACACGCCTTTCCATCTAGTCCGGTCTTGTGCTAGTTGCTTCCAGCCACGCATGTCCAACTTATGCAGGTCCCCTTCCACCTGCGTGCGACGCCGTAGGCGTTGTCATCTTTACCGCATTGTCCCTCGGGGTTGGAGTCGAAGACATTCCGGGCCGGAGCATTGGTGTCCATTCGCTCGACGTGACTTAGCCATCTGAGATGAGAGATTCGAACTCGTTTGATGAGGTCGATATCGCTGTACAGCCCATACAGTTCGTCGTTCAGTCTTCTCCTCCAAACACCATCAGAAGATAACTCGAAGGACTTTTCTCTCGAAGCGACCAAGAATATCCTCGTCCGCTTTAGTTAGTGTCCATGTTTCTTTGCCATACAGCAGCACTGGGACTATAGGGATATCTTGGTTCTTCGAGAGAAAAGTCCTTCAAATTATCTTCGGATCACTTAACACTGCCTCATCGTAAATCAAGGAAGACAAATGGAAGTGCTCTGTAACTACGTGTGTAGAAATTGAAGAAATAAGATGATGAAACGATTCTCCATCAACTGAACACGTTCTCAACAATTCCAAATGCTTGACAAAGGACCCTAGGTAATATTCATTCATTGGCCTTGATATGATATAAACATACAAGCCATTGTTCATTCATATGAATCACTAAGTGGCTACAAGACGGAACAAATATTAAATGGGTCCATACTAGAGGAGCAATGATAGAAAAAGGCAATAGAGTTATTCGTCTGCTTTGTATCATCGTTCCCCGTACAAGTTTGCAGGCTCGTTGGAAGAAAATCCAAATCCAAAGACTATAATGGAGTTAGGCACTAGGAATTTACTCCAGATTTCACCGATCAATATTTTATCAAGTAAGCATGATACACCTTTCGCTCGACAGTCTGGGGCTGTATCAACATTCCGTGGTGAACCTTACCTCAATCAACAATCATTTGCAACCATCGCGATCTCTGCCTAGCAGTCTCCAAGTTGGTTCAGGTTCTGCTCCAGTTGTGTGCGCCATCTTAGATGTCAACTGGTGCTGTCCTGCATGTTTGGTGTTGAAGACTCATCGGGTCGGGGTCGTACATAAGCTCATGGCTTAGGTATCTTAGGCGTTGGATATATTGACGCCTGGCTGGGCTCATATCGAAGTATAGTTCATGGTTGCATCTTCTCATAATATCGTCAACGCAAACAGCGTCACAGATCACACGAATAACTTTTCTTTATAAGAAACGAAGGACTTTCACATCCATTTTTGAAACTATTCATGTATCGGCGCCGTACAGCAAAACTGGGATCATCGGTGTCTTACATAGGTTTAGTGGTTAGGTCAGTGGCTAGACTCCCAAACTAGGTCACACTTAGGTCTTGGTAGAGCTTTTGTAGTGTTCAAAGGGTGAGTACATTCCTTTCACGTCACCTCACACGTCGTGTCGTGTTCGCTCACAGTTCAACCATCGTAATATGTGAGAATAGTCCTTCGAGAGACAGAAATTGAGTAATAAATTGCTTCTTGAGCTTATAGAAAGAGCATTTGTCAGGAGTTTTTCTGCGATTGATCTCGGTACTGTTGTTATTCGTACTGTGACATTTTTAAAATTTCAATATGTTTAAATACATTTTTAAATATTTTTATAATGATCTTGCTTTTAAATTGCTTTTAGTTCCTGCATGTTCTTCTTCTTTGATTGGCGCTACAGTCCGGGGTGGACCTGGGCCTCAACCAACATGCCTCTCCAGCCAGGACGATCTTTCGCCAGCTGCCTCCAGTTACGCACACCAAGTAGGTTGAGGTCCATTTCCACTTGTGTGCGCCATCTAGTGCGAGGACGTCCTCTGTTGCGCTGTCCCAATGGCTTGGTGTCGAAGACTCTTCGGGCCGGAGCTGTGGTGTCCATCCGCTCTACATGACCTAGCCATCTTAAGCGTTGGATCCGAAGACGCTTAACTAGGTGCATGCCGCTGTACAGCCCGTATAGTTCGTGGTTGAACCTTCTCCTCCAAACGCCATCAACGCAAACAGGGCCAAAGATCGTACGCAGAACTTTTCTCTCAAAACAACCTAGAGCTTCTTCATCCGCTTTCAATAGCGTCCATGTCTCTGCGCCATAGAGCAAGTTCCTGCATGTTATCAAAGTTAAAAATTTGGTATCCATGAAACAAACTAACACAATTTTCCCAGTGAACGCATTCACTTCAGACAAACGTCAAGCAATTTGAGGGAAATGTCATTTCTGCAATACTCAAATGTCATTCCCTTGCGTTGTCATATCAAAATATTTACAAATCAACAATGGTAAGTAAAAATGCAAACCTACCGAATTTTAAATTAAAATGGTTTAAATTGTTGAAATATTTCAGTCGGTGACACTCCATACAGACTGCGGTGACATAAAAATCGAACTTTTCTGTGATGACTGCCCCAAAGCGTGTGAAAACTTTTTGGCGCTCTGTGCCAGTGATTACTACAATGGGTGCATGTTTATAAGAAATATCAAAGGATTCATGGTTCAAACAGGTGACCCAACAAATACCGGCAAGGGAGGAACATCTATTTGGGGCAGAAAATTCGAAGACGAATTCAAGGATTCACTAAAGGTAACGCAAATGTTTCAATATCAGTGAATATTCCACTCAAATGCAATACCATCTCCAGCACTCGGATCGAGGAATACTTTCAATGGCAAATAATGGACCGAATTCGAATGGAAGTCAGTTTTTCATAACGTATGCGGCGCAACCTAATCTAGACCTAAAGTACACAGTTTTTGGAAGGTGGGAATAAATTTGGTTATGGTGTGATGTCGATGTACTTATGGACACATGAACTTTCAATTTACAGAGTGATAGATGGATTTGATGTGCTAGACGAGCTCGAAAAACTTACTGTCAACCCAAAGAACTACCGGCCACATGTAGAGAGAAGGATAAACAGAGTGACAATGCATGCTAATCCGATAGCGAATGCTCAAGAAGGGAATTGATGTTTGAAATAAAAGAAGGAAAAGAAACTATTTATAAAGATTCTTTCAGTTTTGAAATCATTCGAAATTGTTGGGGAACACTTTTTCAGGGTCCTTACAGAGACACTTGAACGCCTTAAATTAATAGGTAAGCATGTAAAATGGTTAGCAAAATGCTGTGGTGTTTCGATTGATCAATGCAAACACGACAGAGTTCTGTGTTTGTTGTCCAGTGTAGCGAAGGCGGCATATAGGAACTCTCGGGCTGTGTGGCAACTATTTTTGCTTCAAAGTCTAGTCCCTAGAGTCTGTAGGCTTGGTGCTAGGAGGAGACTTCGCTTCATATACAGATCCCAGTATTCCCATTTGCGGTATAATGTGGGCCAGTACACCGATCAGACACGTAAGAGGACACTGGCATGCGTGCTCTCATTCAACGACTCTTGCACGCCCTAAATAAACGAGAACGGAGAGACCATAGTGCGACATGAGCTATAAATTATCTCGTCTATTTTCCAAATGCCTACCTATCAACCCTTCCGCTTCATCAATTTGGATTCTAATTCGACATCATTCGCCGACGCATGAGGTGGTTCCGATTCAGGGCCTCAATTAATTGCACATACAGCGCTGCTCATTGGTTTGGGTTAAAGTGAATGTCACAAAACAGACTTGCAACTAGGCCAGAATGGCGGTGGTCACAGTGACTCTTGTCCTAATCTTGATAATTTCAACTTGTTCTCGGGTAAGCATTGCCGTCCGATTATCCCCTCCAATCGCAGAGTTCCTCAAATCTTGCAGGGAGCACAGGCGTATGACGACCTAGTGAAGGCGGTGACGAGGGAAGATTGCATGAACGGCACCGGTTATCACGACATTGTAAGATTAGGTACTTCTCAAACGACTCTGGTGTCTCTGCAATCACTCATTTCAGAATAAGCCCTGCTGCCATGAGGTCACAGCAATCGAGATGTTGGACGCAAATTCAAATTTTAGTAAATGTATGAAACTGCTCAAGAAGAAGCAACAAAACCAACAAGACACCTCGAGTAATGATGACGTAAGCCTTCTTTGGGTAAGGGAAGATAAACTGGAGTCGTAACACGTTCATTAGCCGGTGTGTTGTTGCAGGTCTTGGTGCATTGCCACTACAAGAGGAACAACTACATTGGTCGAGGGCAGAGTTTTAACATGAAGCGCATAAAGTCTGACGCAGCCTCTCGGGAGGACCCATTCGAAGGTAAATTCCTTGTCGACATGTATAAGGACTGTGCGCAGAAAGGTGAGTCACTGTGTTACACCACGATGCTATCCATGTGTTGAGTAGCCACAACTTTTAGCGAACGACAGCTTGAAGCAGTACGAGGCTCGAAATCCTGCGCTGCTTGAGGACAAAAAATACCATCCGCGACGGATGTTCTTCATGCTTGCGCACATATGTGTGAATCACTATTCAGAGACGACTGCATGCCCGTATTTCCACTGGGCTTCGATGGATGAAAATGAGAATTCGTTGTGCAAGCGTTACACCAAACACTGTAGACAACTGATGAGAGAAATAAAAGTTGATTAACTTTGCCGTGTTTGTGGGGGGTTTTATTATTTTGGTTGCTGTAAGTTAATATTTTCTTCATATCGCTCCAAGGTTTGTAGCATGAAGTGGCACAGATTCAGGGTGGAGGATAGAGGAGACGCATAAATTGTCCATGATCTTGCGACATACAGTGAGCCAAGCGCTTGGTCCATCCATTCCTCTCAAAGGTTAATACTCAAATGAGCATTGAAGGGCAGCATCTTTATGGGAGGCGGTGGTAGATGTGAGACTTGTGAGTCGATGGAAGAAACACACAAGATCGATGGCCTGGAGTTCTTTTTCGCCAGTGTTGCGTCCGTTTTAACGATGACTCAACGACATTACTTAAATGTACTTCATACTTCATTGGGATATGTTCCAACAACTCTCTTTTCTAAATTATTCCAGGTATAGTATATGACAGTGTATTATATGTTTTCAAAATAGGCATGTATATGATTTAGTCATTTATTCATTTTATATAGTCTAGACTCTGTGGCAACTTCTTCGACTTTAGGAAAACAATACAATAAAACAAAACTCAACAGACTACAGAGAACAATTTGGTCACCACCAACAGACGTCCTGACTATTGCGTTGTCCCACTGGTTCAGTATCGAAGACTCTTCGGGCTGGAGCAGTGTTGTCTATGCCCTCTACGGGGATTAGCCGTCTTTAGCGTTGAATCCGTAGTCTCTGTACAGCCCGTACAATTCGTGGTAGAATCTTCTTCTCCCAAAAAACCTTTAACGCAAACAGGACCAAAGATTGAACGCAGAACTTTTCTCTCGAAAAGACCAAGCGCATCTTCATCCGGTCTTGAGATAGTCCAGGTTTCCGCGGCATAGAGCAGGACCAGGTTCAGGTTCTTATTTAATGTTAGCTCGGTCCTTCGAGAAAGGGGTCTACTACTCAATTGCGTCTTGAGCCCAAAGTAGCAGCGGTTGGCAAGAGTTATTCTGCGTTTAGTCTCGGTACAGATGTTGTTCGTAGTATTAACTTGAGAGCCAACGTAGATGATGTCCTTCACCACCTCAAAGTTGTAGCTGCCTATGATGACGCTCTGACCGTCGTCATCGATGTTGTGTGTCCTTTCTTGATGACAGCATATACTTCGTTTTGCCCTCATTCACTGTTAAACCCCTTTCTGCCGCCTCTCTTTCAATACCAGCAAATGCTTCATTTACGTCTCGCTGTGTTCAACAAATTACGTCAATTTCGTCAGCATATAATGGCAATTGCACGGATTTTTTGAGAAATCGTGCCTCTTGTGATGGCGTGTGAGTTTTGCACGACCTTCTCAAGTACAATGATGAAAAAATCACATGACAGCGCGTCGGCTTGCCTAAAACCTTGTTTGCCATTGAAGCTCTCGGTGAGTTGGCTACCGACCTTGATGGAGCAGCGAGAGTTATCCATTGTCATCCTGCACAATGTGACGAGTTTGGCAGGAATGTCAAAAATAGACAGGGCGTTGTAGAGCTCGTCTCTATGCACGCTGTCATATACGGCCTTAAAGTCGACATATAGCCACCTATTTGCATATCTTGGGTTTGTTGGAGGATCTACAGCAATGTGAAGATTTGACTAGGACTTCTTTCCTGGATACCTCTTAAAACAGTCCACAGATTATACAGTCTCTGAACTATAATTTTCAAACGAATATTATGTTTATCCCCGAAACAAACTTACAGATGAGCTGGTGCATGCGCCCAACCAGGTCATCTCCAGCTGCCTTAAACAGTTCCGCGGACAATCCGTCCGCTCCAGCAGCTTTGCTCGACTTCAGTCTAGATATAGCTATCTTGACTTCGTCGGGGGACGGAATTCGTGTTCATCATCGTCCAAATTGAGTGAAACATTCTGCCTGACAGCGAAATTTGTGTCGTCATCGCCGTTTAACAGTCTACAGAAATGATTTTTCCAAATTCTCAGCATCGACTCCGATTCTACTACTAGTTGTCCATTTTCGTCCCTGCAGGCTTCGGTCCGAGGTCTATATCTTCCTGATACTTGTTTTACCTTTTGGTAAAACTTTCGGACCTCCTTCCTGTCGTAACACCTCTCCATCTCCGCAACCGCGCGCTTCTCATGCTCTTTCTTTTTCTTTCTGAATAGCCGGTGCTCTTCCCTTCTCTTCTGTTCGTAGAGCTCACGAACAGCTCTCGTTGCTCCATGCAGCGTTGCCTTGTAGGCCTCCTGCTTGGCTGCATGTACCTGCCTGCACTCGTCGTCAAACCATGGGTTCCTTCTAGGTGGTGTCGTGAAGCCCAGCACATCAGCTTCTTTGATGGCTTTTTGACAACGTTTCCATTCTTCTTCTATTGAGTGTGCAGGCAGCGTAGAACTTTCAGAGAGTTTCAGGGAGACTCGGTCGGTAAAGTTCTTAGCGGTCGATTGCGATTGTAGCTTTCCGACGTCAAACCGTGGTGTGCTTTCTCGACTCCGTACTTCTCTTGATATCCTCATCCTTACCTTGGCTACAACAAGGAAATGGTCCGAGTCGATGTTGGCTCCTCGGAACGTTCGGACATCAAGAATATTGGAGGAGTGTCTGACGTCGATCGCAACGTGATCAATCTGGTTGACGGTTGATTGATCAGGAGACCGCCAGGTCCCCTTATGGATGTTGAGGTGTGGGAACCGCGTGCTCATCACAGAGAGGTTACGCCCCGAGGCGAAATCTACCAGCCTGAGTCCGTTTCCGGATGTGTTGTCGTGCAGGCTGTGTTTTCCGATGACTCTAGCAAAGATTTCTTCATTGCCCAGCTGTGCGTTGAAATCTCCTAGGACGATCTTGGTGTCATAGCTGGAGCATCGATCGATCATAGCATGTTCTTTCTAGGAGATCATAGAAGTCATCCTTGCTATCGTTATCCTTCTCCTCCGTCGGGGCGTGCGCACAAATCAGGCTGATGTTCCCGAATTTAGCCTTGATGCGGATTGTAATGAGGCGCTCGCTGATATAATCAAAGCTGAAGACTTTTTGCCTAAGTCTGCCTCGAACAACGAATCCGCATCCAAATAAGCGCTGCCTTCCCTCTTTGTAGCAATCACCGTAGTAGATGTCGCAGTTTCTCATCTTCCTTTTGCCCGGCCCATCCCATCGCATCTCCTGGATGGCGGTGACATCTGCTTTTCAGCAGTCCAAGGCCTCCGCGAGTTCATCGGCTGCACGTGGTCTGTTTAGGGACGTCACATTCCACGTGCAAAACCGAAAATCATTGTCTTTTGATCGTTTGCTGGGGTCGTTAACTTTGAATCCGTCCATATCCGAGGTCTGTTGTCGGTTCGTAACCGTTGATTTTTTATGTGGTGAGGGAGTTAGCCTCACGCACAACCTACAACTGGTAGGCCAGGCCCATTATTTGACCCTCGGGCAGAAGGTCATCTTTTAAGATCCAGAATTACACAAAAATAATAAAAAATGTTGCACAAATTCGTTAAGTTTTCATTTGTTTATTTCTGCATCTTTTTACTTATCAATGTAAACAAACAAACCTTCATTATCATTACACCTTACACTCTAGAATTAGCTTAACAAATGATAAATATAAGATCAAAAAAAGTAAAACGGTCTAAGTAACAAAACAACTAAAAAATAAAAAACAGTTGTGAAAAAAGTACTTCGTCTTTAAACTTTTTTTTTCTCTAAAAATATTCATCTAATACAACTAATGAGAAGTAATCGCAAAACCTAACGACAATCAACAATAATATAATTTCACTAGGTAAAGAGAAGGTTCCACGGTTTCTGTAGGCCTATGAAGGTATACAAATATTTGCATTGCATTTCTCGGCAAAGTATTTTTGTGTTTCCGGTTTTCTCGTTCCTCGAGATTTGACAAATTTGCTGATGTATCTCGTACGCACATAATCACTATTTAAATGCACTCTTCTAGAATAAAACAAAGTTCCGTCCTTCGATTAATCGCGTTGTACAGTCCGTTGAGAAGACTCGCGTGTACACGCGTGAACGAACCGCTGATATGGACAAAAAAAAGGTAATCGATTGTTTGCACTGATGGAACGTCTACATATAAACTATAATCTTACAAACTAACACTTAGTCTTAGCATAAATCAGTTTGATTGATGTGATTTTTTGTTTCTTCTCGTTGTGAAGTTCTGCTTCTCTTAGTTCTTGACCGCTCCGTTTGTCTTCTTCGGATTCTCCTTGGCGTTCTGCTCGAACATGGTACGGATGTCAGCGAGTGCTTTACGAATGTTCTCACCGAATCTGTGTGCGCTCTGAAATGAATTTCAATGGATGCACATTAAAAGAGAGTCACCCCAGCAGAGCTTTTTTAATACATACCGTAGTTCCACAGCTCTTCTTTGCTGAAATGTGGAAGAAGATGAGATCCTCTCCAGCGATGATGTACGAAACACCGTAGCCGTCATCGGCAACTGGTCCAAAGCCTCCACCAGCACTAATACAGTTTGGATACTTTTTCAAGTCCATTTTCGATGTCTGTCCATGGGGTGTTTGACTAGTTGACAGACGCCATGGCTCGCTGAGGACTTCATTCAAGAATGGCGAGTCCACTTCGAGATACTTGGACACGACGTACAAGCAGAACAAATGACGATCAATTCCACGACCGGACATGGCATCCTGGTAGCCCAGCTGATGACGTTCACAGGCCTTAAGCAGCAGCTTAACACGGTCTTCCATCTAATGAAACAAAAAAAGCGATTAGCAATTTTGTCGTTCATCGCACTTCTTGTGTCTAGTTACCGTAGATTCTGAATCTTCCATGGCCTTAACCCAGGCACTTGATTCAATTGTACATGGACGTACGGTTTCAGTACGACCTTCACGGAATAATCTAGTCATGGAGGCTTCGTAGGTCAGCGAGAATCGTTTAGCGTCACGGTAGTATGCCAACTGAAGGGCCATTTGAATGTACGCATCTGGAGATATGCGGCATTTCTTCATGAATCCTTTGCCGTATTCGTTGTGGACAAGAATGCGCAGATCAACATCCTATCGAAAGAAACAAAATTAATGTCATTTGTTTGAGGGAGCCGGGTTAACCCTCTAACCGGTAAGAGTACCTCAAGAAAGGCATGACAAGTCTACATTCTTCTTGAAAAGTACATTTTTGTTTTCATGACACAAGTTGTGAAGTGAACGCTGAGTTCAATGATACAAATTATATGCCGCCTGACATCGCACCTGAAGACGATCAATGTGTTTCACAGGCAATTAGAGATACTGACTACAATGACTGTCAACGCAGTGAATTTATCGTTGAACTTATGTGTCACTTAATGTATCTTCAGTTTAATCTACATTGGATATAACCGTGGAACAAGTTGAGCCAACAAGAGCCAAAAGAGCACGTTCTCCATTACCATCGATGGGAAGTACAACAACTGTACCTAAAAATCTGGACTTCTGGTGGTTGTTTCGTCGGTGGTAAGAATTGACAACCCGTTTATATTAAAAGTATGCATAGTCTTTACAGACCTCCCGGCCCTGGGCCTCAACAAACAAGCCTCTCCAATTAGCGCGATCTCTGGCTAGCTGTTGGGTAACACACTTCTCCTTAAGTGCGCCACCATAGACGCTTGCGACTTCAATTATGTTGCCCCACAGGTTGTTCATATGCTCAAGGGATTAGAGGTCAAGGGATTTGATCCGTAGACACCTGGCTAGGCTCATGTCGTTGTACAGCGCATAAAGTTCATAGTTGAGGCTTCTAATCCAACTATCGTCAACGTATACAGCGGTAAAGGACATAAGCAGAACTTTTTCTCACTGAGACTAATTCCGATAGCCTAGCACCACGGCCAAGCAGCTAGCCAATAACGTCGCGTTCGGAAACTTCACAAGAAGATTCACCAACCAGAAAAGTTGAAGAAGCAAAGCGCAATATCGGCGCCCATAGACAATATTCACGTCAATAACGAACTCCATGCTCTAATCAAAAATATGTTACGAACTCCGAAAAACCGTTCACACAATTCATTCGTAATAGGATCAGAGTGAAGAATCTGCTGCAAATTTCGTGAACGTTGCTTTCATTGAATACGAAGGAAACGGAAATTTGTTGGTTTTATTTATGATAAGTTCTTTACGTTGGAGTTTGTGATTCCGTTCGGATTGTGTGATATCATTTTTTCGTAGTTCGTATCGTAACTTCGATTTGTACAAATGGATTCTATCATAAGGTTGATTGATCACTTTCCAATCTGGTTTGGTAACAAAAACATTCCTTATCTAAAAATATCACCTTTTTTGCCCCATCTTCGAAAAATTCTCTTTATTGTGAGTCCTTATTTCACGTGGAATAGAACGCTTTTCGCATGGATTTGCTCTCTTCACTTGATTTTTGTAGCCGAAAGAGAGAACATAACAAAGTGGAAAGTTTAAGCTGTTTGTTTATTTGAAAACAACAAGGAAGATATTTGTCCGGTTACCAGATATTTGTAGGGTTTTTTTTTCAATGAAAAATAGGGAGAAAGTTGCATAGTTTTGAAGAAAACTAAGTTCGGAGCTAAACAGTCTGGATACACCAAGTAAAAGCGAAGCTTTGTGGAAAAAATTAAGAATTAAATGAGTTTGCACACAAAACAGACGTTAACTTGAAAAAACCGTTGTACACCAAATAAAAGTTCTCGGAACAGGAGTACCATATTCCATCTGATCTAAATAAATGAAGCAGCGAACGAATTAGGTTCATATAATCCCTTTGAATTGCCTTCCAAGAAATGTCAGTGTACGAATTATAAATATAAATTAAATACAATTCAAATTGAGAAACCTTCACTTACTGATCATCCTATCTCAACGCAAAAACTGCCCTTATTGGCCTGAATTCACGCATACTAATTTATTTCCATGCACATTGTTACAAGTTTGGACCCGCCCCAAATATTTTTGTATATTATATAAACCTATGTGGCCCGTGGCGTTGTGGGTATGTGCGTCGACCCCAACCTCGACGTCGTAGTTTCGATTCCTGCTCTGTGCGACAAAACACTTTTCAGGACTCCATCTCTTTCTAGTCACTGACAATGTTCAAAGAGTATTTCCTGTCTAGAAAGCTTATCAAACTTGGCCGTTTGGACTCGGCATTAAGCTGTAGGTCCCTTCCACTCGTGAGAGAGCTATAGGAGAAATAAGAGAGCAAGGAGATATCCATCTTTTGCCTCTTGATTCCATCTGACAGCGTTTTTTTTAAGCTTTCCCCGCCGTGTCTGTGAATACGTGTGAGCTCTTGAGAACAGCTGATCCTCTTCCCCAACCAAAGGATTGGGGTGGATTGAAGGTCTTATTTGAAAATTCGCTCGTTTACCCGACATTTTTCAAATTTGTCTGTGTTAAGTATTGAACACAGTGAGGAAGGGTAAACAAACAAACAAAGCGTATGTTCACGCTGTGAATTAATTAAGCTCCTGTTTATAGGAGTTTCTGTCTGCAGCATTAGGGTGATATTAATGAAGAAACAGATAAATGTATGTTTTTTTGCTCAATTATGAGTTATATATGTAAAATGCATTGCCCGAGCCTTATATATATATATATATATATATATATATATATATATATAACCTTGAAACATTGGCATTAATCAATAAAATAAGCAGCTTCTTTGCTGCTTTTCCTTTTTTACAGATATATGATGGAAGTTACTTCCAAATTTTGGCAACTATTTTTCTCAATAGTTTTAGTTTCAATATCTGGGAATTTCTCTTAGCAAATAAGACATTTTAATTGACTTTTTTCGAATTTATGAATGAATGCTATGGAAGTGATTTCATTTCTCTCGTATGACATAGAAATAGGCTTTATATTACATTAATGTATTAAATTGATGCTAAACATATCTGTAAATAATACGTGACATTACACTTTCATTCACCCAATCCTACCATTAAAGTCATGAACCAACTGAACACTCTTCGAACAATAGTACATGGTTGTGGCCAACTTCACACGATTTTCCCACAAAATCCATGAATCGGCCGTCATATTGTGGTGGATCCATAGTTTTTGTGAAAGTATTTGTGATTTATGAGCTACTACACTACTCTCACATTCCTCTCTTTTGTTGACTAGGGGAAAAAATGGAAGAAGATGGATATCTCCTTGCTCTCTTATTTCTGGCAATAGCACGCGCAACACGAGTGGTTGCTGCGAAGCTAGGCCCTGCCCCTCTACGAGCTGTAGCGCCACCCATAATATTATTATTATGTGAATGTATGTAAAATGTTATAAAAATGAAAGTCACGTGAAATAAAGGGCCAAGATACGAGCAAGTCGGGTATCTCTATAATACCTCTTATGAATATCTCTTCTGAGCATGTGGCTCATAAATTCTTCACTTGCCTATTTTCAAAGCACCAGAATATGTGTTCAAAATGTCACAACTGTTTCGAAGAGGCATTATGTTCACTTAAGCTCACAATAGCTAAACAAATGCGGGTTAACAAAATCCATGTGAAATATTTTTCGGGTGAAACTCACAACAAGGCTGATTAAAAATTCGCAGAGATAATAACGTTAACATGTCTGTATTCTTAACCCCAAGCCCGCAAGATCGCCCTGGTGCCCTGAATCACCTTTTTTCACCTGACCTGAGTTAAGTGGGTCATAATTACCCTAACAATGTTCCATTTTTTATTTTTAGCATTTTCTCGGTTAGAGGGTTAAAAGAGGCAAAAAGGGGCCATTTTGTAAGCAAGTCAATTTCGAGTGACTGGCATGAATTAGATGATATAAGCTTGACCTACTTACATTCAACAACTTATCAGCGTCAACAGTTGCTTCCTCGATCTTATCGTGGCACGGCTCCAAGTCCCAATTCAGTCGAATGGGCGAAGGCGGTGTAAACTCTGGTGTTCCTTTGGTATTGCCATCTTCATCGTATCTATTTCAAAAATGTATAGTTAATAAAGCACTTCATTAGCTCATCAGCTCCATGGTTAATTAAAAGCATTAACAGCTTGCTTCATAAAATCCAATTGCACGCAATATTCGTTTTATATAATTTTAAATAAAAAAAACAACTACACCACTCTCGAAAAAAAAAAACTCTAATTGCATGATACTGTTAAAATTTTACTTATGTCAAGTGTTAATGTGAGAAATAAGGTGTTTATTTACCCATGAATATCATCACCAAATATGTATTCCCATAAATGCCCCATAACCGGTGCGTCGGCCCTAGAAAATGTATTCATAATTGCTGGTGAATTGTATTTACATTCAGAATTTAAATAGCAATTTCTGTATGTTTTCGGTGAGAGAAGAAAACATTTCAAACACACAGTGCCCAACCGATGTTAAATAGTATACGTATGAATATGCCGCTGCCATAGTGCTAGAAAACAATCATATCTCATTACCCATTCGATTGAATTTCATCCATAACAAGGTTCTCCCACACATGGGAGCCAACGGCAGCGTCACCCCTTTTTTGACATAAAAGTTTTTTTTTTGAAAATTTTGTTTCATAATCGAACTCAAGTGTTTGAATATTTGTGATTTGTTTTCTTCCATCAAAATTCTGCAATCACCAGAAACAGTACTTACCATGTGTGTTCGGCATTGAATCCCACCCTACCATTGCTGCCGATGCACACGGTGAAGCTCTTGTCGAACCACCTGTCGAAGCCCTTGCCGTGGAGCAGACTTCTGCCGAATTTGTCCAACTTCTCCGGATTGGCCATGTCGAATTCCAGGGGTTCTTCGTCCAGCGACAGGACAAAGGCGGCCGATTCAATGGCGTTCAGGGAGACACGATTTACGCCACGCATGAAGTAATTGTTGCGGATCTCAGCCCATTTCGAGCGTTGCCACGCTGTCAGAGCGGCCAAGTGTGTCTCGTGGGGAAGTGGAGTAGCTTTCGAGTTGAGTATTTCTTCCATTTGTCTACAAACGGAAAACAATGTTTGATTTAATCGCAATGGCAAGTGGCTTGGTTTGTCTTACACTTGAATTTCAGAAGGTCTCAGTAGACGTCCCTTGAAGTAAATGATAACCTTGTAGTAACAGCCTTTGTGGAGTACAACGATATGGTTGGAGTCCTTGTAGTGAATAATCCTATCCGTCTCCAGACCCGGCACACGAACGGTGTTGAAGGTGCGCTCGTATTGCCATGAACACAGCGGAATCATGCCTTGAATCATGATCTACGAAAGAAAAAACTCGGATAAATTCACGCCCTAAAACACAAGTGACTCAAAACACTTACAGGTTGCAATTCCTGACGTTCAATCATACGACGGAACAGAAGCAGCAGATGAACAACATTAGCAGCACGGGCGGCCTGATTCGTGGTCAATTGCATGAAGATCGCGTCTGTTCCGTAGAAGTTGCTGTTGACCATCAGTGGACTGCGACCACGGAGATAAACGTATTCCTCCCACCAATCGGAAACGTAGTTGGTGGACCACCAGCTCTTCAGCACCAGGTACCACTGCAGCTTCTTGCCGATAGTGTTCTCAAATTCAATCGCCAACTTCTCCATGCGGGAATAGTTGTCATCGTCCAAGAGGGGACGCACTGATCGCAGGTACCTTTGCATCGTATTGTGCACACTGGGCAACGGAAGACGTGGCAATGAACCTTGAAAACTGTACAGACCGGGTGTGTTCCAGCTGGACAACACTTTCACAACTGCCGTCCAGAGGATCGTCTTAAGCGACACCTTACTGCCCGGTGCTCTCGACTCATACATCCATCCTTTGTACATGAGCAGCAACTTGAGTGTGTAACGCATGGTGAAGCATATGGTTAGCCAAACAATAAGTGACGCTAGGAAGCACGCTAGTAACTGATAGTTCACCGTATTTGATGGAAGGTGGACTAGAATTCTGTTTGTTAGTTTGAACGGCGCATTGTAGCCGGCAAAGTGCAGCCCAATCGCTATGGCGGTTATTAGCCAAAGACTATGAATGTGCGCCGGATAGACACCGTTTCGAATGCCATTCTAAAGTGAGAAATGAGATTTATTCAGTGGATGTTGGTTTGAAAGCGGAATTCGCTTGGACTTACCCTTGCTCTAGCTATGCGCTTCTTCCAGGAGCGTACGCCTGATTCCCAGACAAGATTTAGGACTTCTTGATCGTAGTTGATGTCCCATCCTTCGTGAGTGATTGAAAACGAGAAGGCTACAGCTGAATGGGCTTCTGCCATAGCGGCTACTTGTGAGAGACCCTACAAGCAAGTAAACCTATGGAACCTGAAAAAACAACAAAGGCACTTTTTTAGTTTTTTTATATACACACTTAAGAGACAATTAAATATGTTGTGGTAGACCTGGAAACCAAGGCTTGATTACAGACAAATTTGTGAAACAGAGAAATATATATTTCTGAAGAAGAGATTATCGACAGAGTTCAAGTTTCGAGATGCCACCAAGAATAGTATGGACAGACGCGGCTACTGATCTCATCACCAAATAGTGGCTTCTATTATTATTAGAGGTAGTTCAAGTATAATCCGACGATGTTTTCAGTTTGTTGATAGAGCTTACCGGCAGGTAATAGTGGACCTGAACAGAAGTGAGTCATAGGGAATCATCCCAACACCACGCTAGCAAATACGCGATGCACCATGCAGTTCTGTTCAAGAATATCTGAACCGTTCGAAACCTGCAACGGATTTCGGCAAGGCTATTCGCTGGCGTGTGATTTCTTCAATCTACTGAGGAGTTCGGCGTAGTAATACGTAGATGACATAGACATCACCACGCGGTCCCAATGTGCCGTAGTAGAAGCTTTGACGGCGATTGAAGAACAGACAAAACGAATTGGTCTTAAGGTAAATGAGGATAAGATGATACACATATATGCTGTCGAGCAAGAAACGATCCGCCGAACACAATCTAGGAAAAAACAAAACAATCGACAGCTACAATTTAGGCGTCTAGAATCGGTCACTGACAATAGTCTATCTTGGCCGTTCGAAGTCGACATAAAACCCTTCCACTGGTGAGAGAGCAATAGCACGCACAACACGAGTGGTTGCTGAGAAGCTAGGCCGTAGTCTCTACTTACCCCACCTTTATTATAATTAAACACCACTTATTTATTGGTAACAGTTTCAAGAGGCTTATACGAAACCAATTCATTGCACAGTGAAATTCAACAACTTTATTCTTGGCTGGCAGGTTTGCTACTTCGCTCAACCAGTCCCTCATCCTTACATTTGTATATTGCTGTGTTTTGTTAGGAAATATGCCGTCAATCGATTCGTCTATCGATGGTGTAACACGAGAACAATTTTATCAACTGCCATTGCACAGTTACCAATCGTCTTGAAATTGACAGTTGAACACGAATGTTTGTGGTAAAAGAAAATATCTTCACATGTCTCCAGATATACGATGACTTCAAACAATTTCCACCAAACACATCGTAATTATGTCATAACTCATGAAGTCTCTTGCAGCGTTCTCTTTAAAGCCTTATCTTATATTTCATGAGCCATGGCTGCAAAACTTTGACCATCCCAGATATATTGGTGATTCATTGATTTGCATATTCAACGACAGTTTCAGTGGAGAGTGTGCACTTCGACCACCTTTAAACTAAGAAGCTGCAACACCGGAAGACGCTAGCGCTACTATAGATATAAACCACCGAATTGCCATCTACTCGCACAACCAAAAAGATTTCTGCTGAAAGTATGAACCGTTTTGAGTAGGTGTTTTAACGGTATTTAGCAATTACCGGGTATACAGGACCTCAAGATTTGCTAAATCGCCTACAAAGCGATAGTGCACATCGTAGTATACACATATAATCTCACTGACCTTGTAATGTTGCTGTTATTCTGACGATGTCTATACGAGCAAGAGCGATAACTCAGTCGTATTTCTCGGACTATCCACTTCAGGTCAGATCTTGAACAGTGTATTTTGGGCCTTACAAACAAAGCTCAAGTCAAATTAAGAGGTTTTTCATACAAAAACATATGAAACATCGGGAGTATAGCATCACAAAGGAGTACATACAAATTTGACAGTGACCGCTCTGTTTTCTCTGCAATTGAATGGAGTTACCAAACGCCACAAGCAAATCAATTGAATGGTCCCTCACACAAGATCGATGCCATCTTAATTGCCTACACACCAGACAACAACAGCGATTCGCGTCTGGAAATCCAAACCAAAAGTGGCGAAGAATAATTCGTTCATATTGTTTTGCGACGCAGAATGTGCTCATAAAACTAAGCAGAAGTTTCCATTGAAACCCGGTGACAACAAATAAATTTAATTGATTGAAGTTTAATTGATTCGCCGATTCGTCTACACTTGCATGGGTCCATAAATAAACAAATATCTTCATTTTTCAACTTCAATTTATTATTCTTATTGGAATATTCTAAAATAAGCGAAGCAATCAAACTCACTACTTTGAGGACAGTGGGTTACTATTAAGAAACAAAGGTTATCGATTACACGAGCTGGGATGACGTAAACGGCAGTGTCTGACGAAACCCACAGCCGCAGCTGATAACATTTGAAATAATGAGCTGGCTGATGCATAAGGAACACGGCTGGAGTTGATGATCTGTCTGCTTGATGATGTGCGACACAATCAAGTTCACTCAAACACAGGCGCACAAGGTGTATTAACTTCATTAAAACAAATAGCTGTTCGCTGAAATACAGTTCATTAGAAGCCAATAACCCTTTTGATGGGAATGTTTAAATGAAAAGAACAAATGACATAATTTGTTTGGGCAATTAATCGTGCAGTTTGATGGTTTCATGTTGGTTTCCTATTTGCGCTTGATGAAGATAATTCACAAAATCAAGGTCGTGATGGATGACTGAGGCGGGCATGCTATAATTGTGTCTAAATGAATGAAGGAACAGTTGATGATTTTATCTTCAAATACGAGCCGATACAATACAACAAACAGCGACTGAGGTGTTCAACAATTAATTCTGTTCTAAATTGTCTGGCAATTAGGTTAGAATTTATGCGAACACGTTCTAAATGTTCAGTCAATTTTAGGTATTTACATTAGAATCTGATACGAAACTGCCAAAATCCACGAGTAACAAATTGTAATGGTCTCCGTAATTAGTCAAAGACCGTTGTGAATAGTTTCAGTGTGGCTTTTATTTCGAACATATTTATTTTGCACACTGTACAAAATACACACCATTTAATAGACTCACGATGAAAGAAAGAAAATTCGTTGAAATTTTTAACTTAAATTGATTCTCTAATATTATTACCGAAAAAGTCACCATTTGGCATGCCTTATGGGACGGTGTCCCTTATTTTCAAAAATGGGGGATTAAACTTCAGTCAATTAAATTTATTTGTTGTCACCGGGTTTCAATGGAAACTTCTGCTTAGTTTTATGTCCACACTCTGCGTCGCAAAACAATATGAACGAATTATTCTTCGCCACTTCGTTTGGATTTCCAGACGGAGGCCAACATCATCATCGTCGATCTACTAAAGGGTTCGTGATGATGATTAAGCACGCACTATAGATCTGCAAGCCATTCGATCAGCCGCCAGCGACTCTAAGTCAAGAGGAGTTACACCCAAGCGCGAGTTTTGTGATTTGGTTCAACCACCCCGTCATGAGTCTGGTAAGCTGGGGCCCACCCGTTGGGAACATTCGTGTCACGTGCCCAAATCAACGAAGCATAGCTCTATCCGTTTCGAGAAGTAGCTGCCAACATCGAGTTCCTCATGTAACTCCGTGTTTCTCATCCGGTAAATCAAACAATAACACGAAGAAATCTCGCGATCTTATTCTTTGAGCAATCACCAACATTTCATGGCCGTAGGTGAGAGTTGGAACACATACTGAGTTAAAAATCGGTAACGTGACATTGACACCGAACTCGGCCTTTCAAATTACAGACCCATTATTGCCAAAATACAGCATGATGTACAACTATGCGAAAATTGTTCGTAGGAATTAGGCTATGTTCTATGACGCGGCGGTGACAAGTTCAAAATAATATATGTGAACACATTAGTGCCATAAAATCATGCGTGTTCTTTTCAAACTTAAAGTTCTCCATCTCTAACAAATAAGACCCGCTTAAACTATGAAAAAGAAAGTTGTTTTTGAAACTTCCTCTTATTCCACGTAAGTAATTGCGAGCACTCTTGAATTTGACGTTGTCTTCGTATAATGTTCATTCGGTTTTAACACAATCAGTTAGTCAATTTTAAACGGTCATCCGGCGTTATCAAATCGATCAGGCCAGCATTTGGTAAACACCGCTTTAAAAATGCCCTTTGGCAAATAATATTGAGAGGGAATGTCTCTTCAGATTCGTTTTGAGCCAATCACTTGCCATACATGTACATATAGCAGACACACTTAACTAAATTTAAAAATGTATCCGCAGTTTGTGAAACGCATCCCTTTCCAAGAACTTCGGCATACTGAGGCAAGCTGCAGCGGCCATAAGGCCCCTGTAGTTAGGCGTTAAGCTGTTGTCTGCTAGGTTAGTTTCTTCCTCTTCTTGTGGCGCTACAGTCAGGGGTGAACCTGGGTCTCGGTCAACAATCCTCTCTAGCTGGTACGATCTTTAGCCAGCTGCCTCCAATTTCGCACTCCAAGTTGGTTGAGGTCCTTCTCCACTTAAGTGCGCCATCGGGTTCGTGGTCGTCCTCTATTGCGTTGTCCCACTGGTTCGGAGTCGAAGACTCTTCGGGCTGGAGCAGTGTTGTCCATGCGCTCAACATGGCCTAGCCATCTTAGGCGTTGAATCCGTAGACGCTTGACTAGACTCATGTCGCTGTACAGCCCGTACAGTTCGTTGATTCTCCTTCTCCAAGAACCTTCAACGCAAACAGGACCAAAGATTGAACGCAGTAGCTAAAAGCGACTGACTGCAGAAGGCAGTTACACTAAGGCCAAAGTAGGCACATTAAGGTACCATGCCGATTGGCTTCTCCTAACACTGGAACCAGCAAGCACAAGTTTGCAATAAAGCTAACCTATGCTTGCCCTGCTTAGTTTTGCTTCAATAGTATCAATCAGTTCATCTAGCATCATATTTGAAAGACACACCCTTTCAGTAAAGACACACCACAGCACACTAATATTATTTGCTCACAAACCCTTCCACAATCAAATAATTCCAAAAGCAGGGATTGCATATAAATGTGGACAAAACGAAAGATATCGGTAGAGGATTGCAAAAGAATCAGTCTCTCTCTGAAAGTAGAAAACAAACCTCATCCTGAACTGTGATCATAAAAAAGTGGAGATTCAATAACAAGATAAACAAGCACACGTGTTTCAAACGATAATTCGTCATTCAAACAAAACAGATGACAGTTGAAAGACTAGTGTACTGATTTAAGAAAGCTCCCATTGAGGATGGCAAAAAGTTCAACAGGTTTCGCAACACCACGCGGTATTCCCAAGTGGTCATCGGACATAGATGTTGCTTGGTATTTGTGAAGAACTGATACTTTCAACATGGTCTAAGCGTTGACAAATTTATTTTTGCATATCATGCCCTAGTGACATATGACAGATATGTTAAACATCTCCCTAATAAGCACATTCTTTATTTTATGAGCGAAAAATGAAAAGTGGGAAATTGTGAGCAGGAGGTAATGGCGTATGTTGGTCTTCTTTTTCTTCTTCTTCTTTGTGTGGCGCTACAGTCCGGGGTGGACCTGGGCCTCAACCAACATGCGTCTCCAACTAGCGCGATCCCTGGCTAGCTGTCTCCAGTTTCGCACACCAAGTTGGTTGAGGTCCTTCTCCACTTGGGTGCGCGACCTTAAACGCGGACGTCCTCTGTTGCGTTGCCCGACAGGTTCGGATTCGAAGATTCTTCGGGCCGGAGCTGTGGTGTCCATGCGCTCTACATGACCTAGCCACCGTAGGCGTTGGATCCGTAGACGCCTAACTAGTCTCATGTCGCTGTACAGCCCGTACAGTTCGTGATTGAATCTTCTCCTCCAGAACCCGTCAACACAAACAGGACCAGAGCATGCGTAGAACTTTTCTCTCAAAGAGACCAAAGACTTCTTCATCCACTTTCGAGATTGTCCATGCCTCCGCGCCGTATAGCAGGACTGGGATGATCAGGGCTTATATAGAGTCAACTTGGTTCTTCGAGAGAGGGCTCTATTACTCAATTGCCTCTTGAGCCCGAAGAAACAGCGGTTGGCAAGAGTTATCCCACGCTTGATCTCGGTACTGATGTTATTTGTATAATTTACTCCGGAGCCGAGGTAGGTGAAGTCCTTGACTACCTCGAAGTTATAGCTGCCCATTGTGACGCTCTGTCCAACACGTCGATGTTGTATGTCCTCTTTTGAGGACAGCATATACTTCGTTTTGCCCTCATTCACCGCCAGAGCCATTTTAGTTACTTCCGCCTCAATGTTAGCAAAAACCTCACTGACGGCTCGCTGAGTTCTGCCAATCACGTCAATGTCATCGGCGTATGCTAACAATTGCACGGACTTCTGGAAGATCGTGCCTCTAGTGTTGGCGCGTACGTTGGTCGGTTAAATTATATCCTAGGAAACCGGCATAAAATAACAGGTACCTCTATTTTTGTCACATTCTGTCCGAAAACTTAGCTTCACTCAGACTTAGAAACAACACAAATCTTGAAACCCCATGATCGAGTGCCTGTAACACATGCTCACTGGAATTAGCACGTAACGTATGGTTAGCCCCTCCAATAATTATGGGCTTATGTGTGTATGCATCACTTCTCTAGTTAATTACAAGTCTCTGGCAGATTCACAATGAAACCCGAGAAAAGGAAAACAGAAGCGTATACTACGCGCAAATCTACGTACTTGCAATCAACAACTGCCACGACGATGAATGTCATTACAGACAAAGTACCAAGAGATCGCCAACAAAGTCACTGCTACTAATCAGTCAGTAATTAATGATACATACAATCAACTTGCGATCGAATTTGATCGAAAAACTGATTCAACACTTCATGCCGAAAGCATTCGAGTCGTAAATTGTAAATTGCTTCGTAGATCGATGCAATCCCGAAACCATTCATTTTGATAAGCGAAAAGAAAATACATTTTTATTTGATTTATTGATTGTGTCGACGATAAAGTATTGTGCTCATTACCTAACAAACTAACACCGACCACACATCGCACAGTAGGTATATGCTGCATATGTACACATTTGCCTTCTTCAGGCACAGCATATAAGTGGCATGGACTTTGGCCCCATCGGTGTTGTTAGACCGAAGATACAAACAAGATAAATGGAACCAAAAATAAACAGTTTTCACTTATGCACACACATATCGTCCGCCATCCCCCACACTGGCACACACACGCGAACACAACGAATAAGAGAGGCAAATAAATGAAAAGCTTTTTGAGTTACTTTTGTATCTCTTGTGGCGATCAATGTCCACATCTCCAACTGTGGGGCGGCTGAGTGGTCTTGAAAGTCATTGAAACACATCGTCGCGATTGTTTACGGCGCGAGCCCAACACAGCATTGATTTCGTTGAGTTTACATTAGCGATGACCTTGGACTACTTTGACAGCTGATTCGGCGATTTGTTTTGAATTCGTCCAACAACAACGGCACCAGTAAATAGATGCTAAGTTATGCCGGTATTATAAAATGTTGTGCAATCTCTTTTTCACTTGCATATCAATGGGGCACGACTAATAAGTGGCTTAGCGTCGTTATTCAGTGGCTGCAGACCGAATGACGGTCGGTCGGGCGGATTCTGAAGGAAATAAGGTAAACACACGTGGTATTCTGACATTTTTGCTGTTCTCTAGACGTCACGAAATGTGATCCAATTATGTTTCACCTTCATTTCATGAGTAAACAACAAAACGAAGAACCGCAGAAAAAAAGCAATGAAAATGGAAAAAAAAAAGAGACCACAAAGCCCCAAGGGGTTCTTGCCACTATGAAGACGACAGCGACGACGACGACGACAAGCAAACAATAGTCGTCGTCGGGGGCTTGTAGTTTTGTTCGTATTTTTATCGAGACCTCATTTCTAAATCGCGAAAAAGTGTGTGATTGCAAACGCACACTGCTGCACGGCACTATTGCGCATTGATAAGGTTTAGATATGAGAGGCAAATGGAACACGTACACGCATAAAACAACTATTTTTAGATTCACTGATTGAAGAAGTTTGATGCGATGGCAAACATTTTTTCGAAGAAAACTCACTTGTTGTTTTCGTCGTTGCGTTCGGCGAGAAAACTAAATGAAAATGGCCGGCAGGCAGGCAAAGTGCCTGCTAGATAATGTCACACCCCCTTTCGGCAAATGTTATCGATTGTTAGAGGGGTATTTGTTAGACATTTACACATTACATAAGAGTCGTGATTAGTTAGTTCCATTGGAAAGTCAACAATTTGCTGATAAGCAGTAGTGCAATTTTATTAGTAAGTAGTAATAACGTTTCGAGTGCAGCACTTTTGGAGTATTTTTATGATGTTTACTAATTTGATATTTATGATGTTTACGATTGATGGTTCACCTCTTGGCAACTCTCTTCTTTATGTCCACCTCACAAGTGTTTTTTCACTGCAAATTTCATTATTATCTTACAAAAACGTTTCCGGTACCACAGGGTAGCCATCTCGGTCCAGTAATATTTGTACTTTCTATAAATGATGTTTGACCGTATGACTCACATCTTTCTGCCTACACCAATAGGATGGAAATCTATTCATTGATCTCGCCTCCGACTCCTACTCCCGCCAAGATGTTCGAAATAGATTTTGTTGTCAAAAAATGATCTTCTTTCTCTGCAATGAACTAGTCATTTTAGACATATCTTTACGCGGCGTAATCTGTGAATGTGAGCTAAACTTTCGTTACCGTATTGACAGTATTATTAGCAGAGCATTCTGAACTTGTCAAACAAATTTTCGAATCACTGTGTCACAAAATCATTATATATTAGCTTCTTCAGCTAAGTGAAGTCACCTCATGACGCGGTTCATAGTTGTCGAGGGTATGTTTTAAGATGTCCAGCGCAGTCCCTCTTCGCCTCAACTGACAGCAACAATTTACTTCGTTACTCTGATCACCTTAAACTTGTTCACCTAAAGCCTCTCGAAAATGGTCGCAAAACAGCCGATCTGCTCTTCCTCCAGCTAATTGAAGGGAACAAAGACTGCTCCACATCGGACTACGGCACCAACTCACCATTGTCAAGAATTTTATATTTGAGTTGTGCTATGGAATACTCTTTCGATTTCTATCTCAGCTAAAATTCACTTCGTAACCATCTTCAGTCCCCTTCTTTCCCACATCTGCCTTTACCTTGCTACACTCTAGGTTAAGCATTAGTTTAAGTTTGGTTGGTTTAAGTTTGTCGCTTGTATTACGCTCAATAAACTTGCGCTGTTGCTCCCATTATAGTTCCATTTTTCACAGGGGATATTAAAAAAACTGCACACGTGTTACCCACACAATGTCGAACAAGGTATCCTTGGATCCAGTCTCTGATAGCGTCAAGCTATCACACTTCACCTGATGAGACGAGGATAACACACTTCACCTGATGAGATCACAGAAGAGTTCAACGTTCGCTTGCTGAGGATGCCGGCAAACGAATTTGCCAGCAATCGGCACATCATCTGAATCACAATAAGAAGACGAGAAGTTGCAACCTGATGAATAGGTGTGTCACGATATAAAGGTTGCCTGACTGCAAAGACTGCAGCGAGCTTAAGCCTGTCAAGCATTAAACTACGTTGTACTTGAAGGAAGTAGTTAGTTATTCGGCGTTGGAATTTCCAGAAATGCAACGGAGACCAGTCTGTCAGTCTGGAACAGTCTGTCTGAATGGAAAGCGTCTGCTATTGATGACGATGTTATGCATGCTTGTTCTCCGGTCACGAAAGAGCAGAATCAGTTAATTTTATAAAAACCATTCACTAATACCATTTCCTTCGAGAATCTGAATGAATGTGACTGAAAAACAATCACTCTGACATGCTTGAAGATAACTCCAACCTGTACGACAGTTGTTCCCTTAAAACTCACTTTCCCAACAATCTACTCACCCTCTTTGCAGAGAAAGAGAATAACACTTGTATTAAAAAATGCATCTGTTTCTCTTCGCCCGCGAAGAAAAAAACTCGCCTTGTTGATGGCCTTGAAAGACCAAGGTAAACAACCGTCGACGAGACAACCTCGTTCGAGTCAGAGAACCCAAATATTTCCTAATCGCTATCAGCAGACTGGATTCAGATAAAAAACACGCAATTGCAACATAGACTGACATTTCGAAAAAAAAATAAATAAAACAAAAATCAATGACTCTTGCTAGACGCTGCAAAATGTACGCCACTTATCGGACTCGATTGCGATTCGCAAAGAAACGATTAAATCAACAGCAACACATTTTTTGTCGGTGACTGGATATCCTACTTATTTTACGTCGTCTTAAAATGTAATCAAGGCAAAACAGCAGATAAGTAGCTTACCGTGTTTTGATGCAATTTAAATGCGATGCAGGTAGTTTAGCTAAAACGAAACACTTCGATGAACGATGATTTCCTACTCGTTCAACGGCAAAAATGAATATCGTTATGAATCACTCGTCGAACACTGTCACTTGGCACAAAAGAAGAAGAAAACAACAAAACACTATTAGGAGTGTGCTCTGCAAACGTTCATCCGGTTTCAATGACCGGCGTATTGTAAAACAAAAAACCAACTTGTTGCGATGCCAGTCGCCGACTGACTGATTACTGAACATTAAATAACACGATCATGAGCTGTGGCACTAACCAACACTCAGACCCCGGAGCTTTTTCGAGTCATTTGGGGGTATACTGGGGTCTGGCAAATGTTTTAAGCGCTGATTACGATTAGTGACATGCCGCCTACCTTTCGCCTACACCACCACCACCACTACCACCAACGGAGTGATGTTTCGAATTATGATGGTGGCCGCCTGAAAAAGCTTCCCTCCCGGTCGCTCTTATAGAGATAGGACTTTGACCCGTTGATAAATAAATCAAACAAGAATTTGAACACACAAAATAACCTCCTTCGGTGTTTCTCGCTAACAAAAGCGCTCACACAGTGTTGTTGATCACTTTTCGCGTGAATTTTTAGAAACCCTTGAATGTCGACTGTGGGCTTTCGATTGAATTGAGTGCAAAACGCAATAAGTAATCGCTGTGGTCGCTTCGATTGTGAATCGATTTACTACTGCTTACTACAGTGTTCAGTGATTAGATTGTGTCTGAGAATTGTCTGGCTGTTTGTTGCGCCGGTTTTTTCCCTCCAGAAAAAAAACTTCGTATGACGATATTGTAGAATCATCGTCGTGACTGGCCTCCAAACCAGCTTTCTTTCTTGGAATGCATTTTCGAGAACTGGTTTATAATTTCCATTTGAATGTAGATCGGGCGGTGCCTGACTTGCGCTTCGACGGAACTATAATTTATTAGCTTCACGATAATAATGCAATATTCATTTGCAGTGTCAGTTTATGTAGGAACGTTCAGTATCGTATATTGGGTGGGTTGTGTGGCGCCACAGTCGGGGGTGGACTTTGGCCTACCTACGACGATGTTGGAGGCAGTCATTCTTGTCAGGAAGGCCTGTGCAACCTTAGGTGTCGGGAATTTAACGCCTTAGTGTCGACTCAATTACCTATGGTAGCCTTGACAATGATCAAATTTAGTGGCTAGGGCGAACACATTGTTGTGAGCTTTTTTCTAGTTCAGTGTAGGCGATAATCTTGAAGGACGAGGCTGGAATATAGCTAGGATTACTCAGATCTACAAATTAGTATCGAAGCGAATTATGGTCTACGTAACTAGTAGGGATCTCCTAAGCTCCTAAGGCGTCTGTCTACCTCCATCTGTCTATACAACTTTCAAAAGAATTTAGGTTCCCAATTTTTATAAACAGATTACCTGAACAATTTACAAGTTTACCCTCGATTATGAATCTTCTGTAAGTCTGTTCAACTGTTGGGATATAGAGATGACATCGTCCCTTGGCAACCGATGTTACTTTGTTCTCTCGAAAGTGACTCAAAGGACACAAATTGGTTTTGCCTTATTGCCTTGAAGCTGAAAGCTGGACGATAAGCAAAACTGCAGAGTTGATTATTGGTGCCGAAGGAAAAATTCTACACCAGATAAATTATGGTCCGGCCTCCAAGGAATGGGAATGCAAGAAAAGACACAACCGCGAACTCTACGGGTTGTAGCAGTTTGTGGTCCGCAAGGCATAAATCCGTTTACTTCAATCGGCCACATGGAACCACCTAGCCTCTTTGGCGAGAAGTAGACGGAAACTCCGGTACAAAGACCAAATCCTCGAGGATGTAGGACAGCTTAATGACTGGAATTAGCTTGTCCAGGACCTTTAGCGAATATGAGGCAGCAATTGCTCAATCTCGGACCGTCTTTGGTCGCCGGACTAAAAAAAGTAAGTGTATAGACACTGACATCTCTTGTAGTTTTGCGTACTGTTGTCTGCGAATAAAGAAAAGTACGTTCGCAAACTCGACAGTTTGATTGGAAAGACATGCGTTTACATACTTGACTGTTCCTTTAAACAAACACTTCCTACCACACTTTAATAAAATGTTAGTCTTAAACACCAGAAACCATAACCAATTAAGGGCTTCGAAACAACAACGTGGAGTCAGCTGCTTATTTCCGACTATTTTTGAAGGCAGCCCTTCATTCAGTCAACAATAATTATTGAAACTGATACCGATTCCGACAATCTGGGGGTCTGTTCGGTTCCTAATCCAGGAATTTGATTTAGAATCCGCACTACAAATCTTGAGCAAAGATCAGACTCAAATATGAGTTTCCGCCTTCAGAGAGAGGAAATACCTGGTAAAAGAAGGAGACGGAGGAGTAGGACTTTCATCTAACATATGAAGTTTTTTCGGCAATGCAGTCTGCCCTTTCATTGCCTCAAAATACATCATCATAGCTAGTGTTCAATAGTGTGTCCATGCTTAATGCATTATAGATGTACTGACAACGGCAAAGTGAAAGTTACAGATTTGAAAACATAATAAAAGCGTAGTAACTTTGATTCGAACCGGAGGGCCCGTAAAGCCAAGGGCAGGCATTCAACCAACTGCGCCATCTATCCGTAAGTTTATTATGATTGGAGTTTTAATCTTCCATACATCTATTATGGCTTGTCCCCAAGTTTATTCCCTATTCTCTAGAAAATGTTTACCTCATTAAAGCTTCGGTCGGGATTTGAATTCCAATCAACGAGTGCAAAAGCATGTGCGACTCGTTAAAAAAAAACTTAAATAATCGCGTCATTTAAACATAGCACCGCATTTTAAATCAAGTCCACGTGAAATTAGTGCAATATGCCATGCTCCACTCTCCACAAACGAACGTGGGAGGTGCTAAATGATTTTGTCCATGCACTTGGCCGTGCTCATGCCAATCTCGTCGTCCCTTCCTCATGTACTATCCACTAATCGGGTTAAAAAGCTTTTTTTTCGCTAACTCATTTCCATAACGATTCCGAAGTCCATTCGGATCAAGAACCATCATTGAACAGACCTGTCGCCAAACGTGGACTTTGCCCGCGGAATCTTCACATGACTGGCTGTGAGAGCTAGGAAATCACGAGCGCTGTCACCGCTTGAATTCTCGCTAAACTGTAGTGAATGAATTAAAATGACTTCCATCAAGCGCGGCACACCATCCACACGGGCGTGCTGCAGCACACAGCTTTTCTGAATTCGCATTCAACATACGCGCGCAAATATTTTCCAATGAAGCATTTAATGAGCGCAGTGTAGCGCACAGATACACATTATACAACGCTTTCAGAAATTCTCTGCTGGCAGATGCCTGCGGCCGTCGGGATAGTTTTCTCGTTTTTATTGCGAAATTGAGTCAATTTTTTTTTGCCAGTTGCGTCAAATACCGGCAATTTGCTGGGTCTGTGTAAGCGTGTGAATGGGGAAACCAATTGATGCGTGGACTTTGGACTGGGACCCGAGCTTTCCCGAAAGAATGACGTGAGCAGAGAGACAGCAAGTTGCAATCTCTACCAAGAAGAAGCCAAAGCTCGCTTTGTTCGGATACAAACATTTTGGATTAATACGTGTGAAGTGTGAACATTCGCTAGATTTGCTTGGGAATACACAAATAAAATACGATAAGCAATTATTGCGAATGCTTAGGAGGAAATGTTTCTGGAAGTTGGTTTGGGTTTTTACATGTGCGTGGGTTTTTTTTTTTCGAAAAAAAAAAAATGATACAGAATGATGCAAGTGATCGTTGACCATTGCATGGCTGTGGAGTAGGATAAGTTGGTACCCAAAAATAAATACTTGGAAGCATGTGCATTAAACTGCTACAGTGCGATGTGAAACGAGAGGGAAGCGATATGGAAATGTGAGGCCGTATGGGAACGAATCCATAGGTATTTTAAATAATAATCTCTCTAAGTAGCACGATCTGGCAGATGTTTCCAGTCTCACGACAAGTACTTACAGGAAAAGAGACACAACTATAAATGTAAGCGGAAGCTGTGTCTAGATATCTAAGTTATCTTCACTTGATAAAATAGTCTCTGCCATGTTATTCTCGTTAAATCGAAGCCTGTATTCTTTTCCACCTCTTAACGAAATGGGCGATTGTTTTAGGATTTGTATATATGTACATACCCATGTGGGTACCGGAGACTGCAACAGACGACGACTCAGAAAGAAGCTGACGAACATAATCAAAAGGGCACAAGGTCAGTGCTCTGCCATCCATACCTATTGCTACTACATAACACAAACCGTATATAGTCATCACACAGGGAGCCTCACTACGAAACAATTACGGCCTAGCCAATTTGGCGCCATTGGCCCTTACGTCATAAGATACTGTCTGACCTGCAGCAACTTCTGCTACACATAGGAGGAAGCTCTGGTGAATCTTCTGTGCATTTGCTGAGTCCTCTCCTCCAGAAGGAGATGTCACATAGCGGCTTAATTCTCAGTATTTGGCATACACTACACTAATCTGACTGCTTTTTGAACCTAGATGTCGGTCGTAACTTTCCGACTCAATGCATGAGCTAATTAACACACTTCAACAAGCACGCAACTTCCTACCTTTGCTTTCCATGGTTTGCGTGAACATTGACGTCTCAAGACATTTTACACGCAACTAAAGCTAGTTAATATGCACGCTCTAATAGACACGCAAGAGAAAGATGATTTTAATCAGTTTTGGCTTCGGAAGTGCAAAATACATCTGGTCTGTATAGTTTTCTTATTTGGCTTGGTGTGGCGCTATAGTCTGTAGTGAACCTGGACCTTAACCAAAAAAAATGCAAAATTGTTCTGGTCTGAAAAGTCTTCTTATTTGGCTTGCTGTGGCGCTATAGTCTGTAGTGAAGCTGGACCTTAACCAACAAACCTAAGACGAAAAATAGCGATTTTTGGATAGCCACGCAACAAGCTTGTCCTTCTCCTCTTGTTTGTGCCACCTAAAACGCTGTCTCCTCACCTGTCTTTGTTGTTCGCAGTTTGGAGTACCGGATTCTTTGGCCATAAATCAAATCGCTGATGGTCTCCACCTCCGAGGTCATATTGCTTATTCTCCTAGAAATCTTTGACTACAAAACTGTGGCACAAGAAAAGTAGGTGAAGCATTGGAAAAGCTTGACAACATTTATGCCTGTGGATAATTTAGATTTGGCCTTCAACCAGCCTAATCGTGTCCTCGTGGTTTAACGAAATGGAATGATTCAATTTGGGTCGTACAAGCATTTTGTGTCAGAAAGTGACACATTTTTAAATCGAAATGAGCTAGGGATAGTTACTTCGTTAAGTTCTGTTGTTAACTCAATTTTGTCTCCAATTAACAAACATATTGAATTTGTTTAATTGCAATTGTGATTAAATATTATATTTTTATTGAATAATTTCAAACGCAGGAGTGTCAACACTAGAGAAAGCAAAAGTGTATCCACTTCGAAGTTGAATATTCTCCGCCGGATGTCCTCAATTTTCTGACGTGACGTAAGATTATTAGGTTTTTAGTAGAGATGTGACTGTTATCCGGTAAGTATTCACTATCCGGCCTATCCAGCTTTCGTATAATATCCGGCCGCAGCGAATTTTAATTTGTTTATATCTAGCCGAATACCAGGTATTCGTTTTTTCAGTTGAAAAACAACAAAAAATATGTATCAAGTTTTATAATCTGATCGATTTTATTTACCATATGCATAATCAATCGGTGTTTTTTGTAGTAATTTACTTAACACACCACCAAACTATTATATCAATAATTTGGGCAATTTGGGTCTAGCTGCAAACCCAATATTCGGTACCCAACCAAAGTCACTATTCGTTACAACTCTAGTTTTTAGTGAGAAACTGGTCACATAGACTTCAATAAACGCAAGATGTTATTATCAAACCAAATAAGCATTCTTTCGTCTCAATGCTTAAAAACTAAATGACAGCAAAAGATGCCACGAAATTTGTTATTGAATCCAATCTAAAACCGAAAATGCAATGTTTTGACTTAAGACCTACCTAAAGTCAAAGAATTATTCAAATGCATCTTGAGTATGTGTGTCATGAGTGTTGTGTACAAACGGTTGCCAAGAGCGGTCTCTTATTTTTTCTTGGAGACAGCGAATATTTGTTTTCTCTTGTTCATAGCTACATTTTTTTCTTCTGCTGGCGCTACAGTCCGAGGTAGACTTGGGCCTAAGCCAACAAGCCCTTGAAGTTGGCACGATTTTTAGTCAGCTGCCTTTATTTACACACGCCAAGTTGGCTGTGACCATACTCCAATTGTGTGCGTGCAGTGAGTTCCTTGGCATTCTCTAATTCCCTATTTCTCTATTACCACCCATTGACTTCAGACTGGAGGAGTGTTGCCATGCACTCCGGCTAGACTACAGCTATTACAGCACATACAATTTGTAGTTCAATCGCCTTCAACGCAAACAGAGCAAAAGATTGAAACCAGAATTTTTCTCCCGAAAATAGTAAAAGATCTCTACAGAGCCTCCTAATCTGCTCTTGAGATTGTTCATGATTAGAGGTGGACAGGATTGACTAAGGTGTTAAATAAACATCAGTTTAGTCCTTGACGATCTTTGGAAATATCCATCCTTATGAGGTCTGGTGGAAAATACTTCTGTTTAGTGGGTGCACTTTTCATATCAATCACTCTCCGTTTTAAGATTTCACCCTGAAGATTGAGAACAACTTCAAACCGTTTTTATGTAAACAGACATTTATTAATATTTAAGTGAAAATTGCACATAAAACACAAAACATCTTCATTTTTTCACACTATTGTCGAACTGTCCGTTCCTTCGATGAATTGTATATTCCGTCGCCTTAGTGCCGCCGACAAGATTGAGAAGATTAAACTTAGTTTACTCAACCAAATATAGATCACCCGCTCCGGTGACAAGCGTAAAAAGTCCAACGAATTCTAGAACTCAACACACATGCTACAACTGTGCAAATACTCAGAGATTGAGCACTATCACATCGGACTTTATTAGGTTTCGTGTTCGTGACGTACAAACACGAAATCCCTGATAACCTATACGAGAGCAACCCTTAAAAACAGATCTTTCGCAAGAACCTGACCAAAGATCAGTTATTTCTGTTGTTGACACATTTTCAAACCGGATTCTTGTCATGAACGAATATTTGACTCATCAAGAACACAGCGAATTCAGTTGATGTCATGAACGAATACTTTTTATCGACAGCATTTTCAAGAGCAGATGGTGACTTTCATTTTAGACAAAGACAAAGATTATCTGTTAGTCTGCTCCAAAACCAGGTGGCGGAACAGGTACATAACTCCATTTTTTCAGTATAAACACGTGCAGTGTGATTTTAATCACATTGCATGCACAACTCATGCAAGCATATCCTCAGTCTGTGTGCTCCGCATTGAAAAAGAGCTAAAATTGTAAACATCAGAGTGACACAAAATACGTCCAAGCGATATTCTGCAACAAAGAGTCTCACTCTCGTCGAGCGGCTTGACTCATTGGAATTCAACACGCATCCACAGACCGCTGCTGTGGTGTGTCAATGCACTCTGTGTGCTGCAAATAGAATCCCATGTTTGTCGACCAAAACCCAGCAGTTTGTGCGACGATGTACGATCCCAGACGCATTTCACAAAACGAGAAAATCGATGTCAACATATTTAAAATCCACCCATCGTCATGTCATCTGTGAACGTTTTTTGTTTTTGGCCTGTCTCCTCCGGTTGACGCCTAAAATTCGTTATCAGCTTGCATTTTTAGACGTCTACCGACGAGTTATCGGTGATTTACGATTCTCTATCAGTTGCCTGCCCACATTGGGGGTCACGCAGTGGTGGGGTTCCGTCTTGGTGAAATTTAAAAAAAGATTAGTAACATTTTTATTATTTGCCGGCGACGCAGAGGCCGCGAAGATTAGAAAATTAGTTTACCGTGCGTAAGTACACAGTACTTTGTGCTGCCCCCTATCAAGTTGGAAGCGCGTTCAGAATTTTGGACCGATAACGCGCGTGACCGGCTGTCCGAAGAGATTAGACCATTTGGTCGATGTTTGTGTATGTTTTTGTTTTTCGTTCGATTGACACGCGAAATATGATTTTTAGGTCTTATCGTTTGAGGACGAATGAAAGTTGTCACATATAGATAACCAGAGCAGGTATTATCTCGCCCCGATTGGTGTTTATCGAGGATATGGTCTAGATTAAGTTTAGACAGGTCTAGAAAATCAGATCATTAAAATGGAACACGGGATAGCTCTTAAATTGGAGTTACATTCCCCATTAGCTCCACAATCGGGAACGACGAATGTGAATTAGGCAAAATGACATTTTACTGACTGTTACAGCGGAACACGAATGTACACACTAAGTGGTTAGGAGCGAGTTAATAAAGCGTTTTGTATGTATACCTAAGTACGGCTTAGTTGGTATTTCATCGAGGAACGTGATAGTTGCTAACTAATTGTTGTCAGAGGAAATTCGGTGGAATGGTGAACTCATCCATTTGGAAAAAAACTAAATGGAGTCGCACCCTAATTAGGCAGTGGACACCTATATTTACGAACCTGTCGCTAGGTCTCGTATTCGTTTTATTTTGTAAGAGATAAATATGACTGAAAAGAAAAGAAACACAAGGTTTATGCTTCTGCCAATAAAGCAGCAGATACTAATCCAACTCTTGAACCCTTAACAAGACTTGTCGCTGTTTCAGTCGCCTAGATAGTTAGCTATTGAGCATAGTTTGGCAAACAAGTTTCATCAAGGGCATGTGTATGGTTTCATCACAAGTCGGCTAAAAAGCTATCTGCTAGTGTCCTGTGACTTGATCTTTGTGGATTGAAGTTAAATTGTAGGACAACGAAGCTCAGGCTTATTTTTTATAATTCGTGCGTGCTAAGGATATCACTAATAAGTGTCCGCGGTGAAGACATAGCACGGGCCAAAGGTTAAGAAAGCGAGAGAGGACGAACCTGTGCACATTGGCTGCAGATTTTAGTGGCTATGGAAATCTAAACATTTCGCATTCGCAGTATTATTTTATGTATTTCATTTATTTTTGGTCGATTTTCTAAAAAAAAATGGCTCTACATTCTCATCTCCGCTGCAGTGTTTTTCAAACTTAGGTACCTGGTATACCTAAGTGGCGCTCGCGCTGAAGGACCTACATTTTATCGGTAAATCAATAACCATATTTTCTGATAGCCACATATGTAGGAAGACAACAAAAGATCATTCTCTAATCGACTATACAACGGTTGGACTGTGCAACGAAATATCATGTGAATTCGGTGACCCTTTGCTAGGTACCGGCAGACATTGGAAGCCAAGAAAGAGGAAAATCTCGCTAAGGTGTGCTCGAAATTGGAAAATGCCTTACGCACATGCTGCTCGGTTTTATAAATAACCGCTGAGTTGGCTTGAATTTATTATTGCAGCAAGAGCTCCATGGCCGATGCTGAGCAAGATATCAACATAATTGATCGGTTCTAACCGCAAGCATGTACTCACGCTAATAGTAGCCCTTAACAGGCTCTGTGGAATGGGAACACATACAATAGGGCTGAACGTAACACTCAACAACTAACAGCACAGAAGCTGAAGAGAAGGAAGAAACAGTATCTATGCAACATTTGCTCTGCGAAGGTCCTGCCTCAGCAAAAAAAAGAGTGCATTTCTTCTTGGAGCTGAATGACCTCAGCAGTGTTAAATTGAAAAACATCCTAAAACATCCAAATATGAATCTGGCTGGTTTTAGGACTACGATAGGTCTTGTGGACAATGCATCCAACGCATTGTTGTACGTGAGCCACGGCCAGAAGGCCCAAAGTGCACCCATTGAACTGTACGAAAATGTGATTGGCGATTTGCCTGGTCATTTTCTAGGATTGTTTAGGGTGAAGAAGTTTGGTTACATTACTTTATGCAAGAACGATTAGGTTAGAGGTACATTATATCAAGTGTTCAAGAATTCTCATAAACATCTGCCCCTTCTTAAATGTACTATACACTGAGTATAACATATGCCGATGTAACAAATGTCCTGTATAAGGAATCACCATATCAAGTTCATTCATTGATCTGTAAATAAAGAATGGATTGAAAAATTTTACTACTCTGGATAATAAGTGATGTCCAATTTCAAGGACATGCGATAGTCGTCGACATCAACGATGAGGAAGATGAAAACAGAGGTGTTGCTGATCAATTTCAAATGCCGAAAACATTAAGTCTGTATGTACTTCAAAACATGTACGAAATGGGCAGAGGAAAACCAATAAAAATGCTACAAAATATTGACAAACGTCCTTCACATTACATCTTTCGTTACACTGGTGCATCATTGTATTTCCAATCAAATTGCATGAAGGCAGGTATCCCCGAACTTCAATCACCTGCCCAACAGCAGCAAAACCAAAAGTGTGTACTGCCCGCATGGCGGATAACAATATTCTTTTCAATAACTAACGCAGATTTCTCTCAACTTCATTTGATCCATTTAACCGATTCCCTTGCACAATTTATGACAAATTCTCGTTAGTAATCAAGTAATCCCCACGACCAACTTGAACTTTGTCCGTCTTCTTCACAAAGAATAAATATCTTTGCGATGAACAACATACATTCATAAATACAAATTTACACTTGCTACTCTACTACTCACTCAGCAGAAAAATGGCGCCAAACGCAATCATCACTCCCAAACAACAGTCACACAGTTGTTTGCCTTGAACTATGACAAGCGTACGAGTTTTATAAATTAGTTCTAATATTTTAGTTCCCCCTCCGTAATGACACCTTAATCAGTTTCTTCGTCTGCTGTTGCCATCACCAACCACACACAACCAGCCGTGCATTCAATCAATACACCTACAAGCTACGCAGCAGGTTGAGGTTACCTAAGCCCAGAGAAGAAGATCTACAACCGCTCTAGGAAGGCATGTGTGCAAGTCTCGTTGTTCCCCTTTCCGTGGCCACTTCTTTTTCAATTTGCCTTCGCGTTTCAATCCATCCACCTTCTCTCTTCGGTGTCTATCACACTGCAAGAGACCCACCGACCGAGCGTTCGCCTCTTGGGCAATCTTCAACCGCCGACGTAGCTGTGCGCGCACCAAAACAAGAAGTCAGAGGAGAAAAATTGACTAGTGAATGTGGATGAAACCTGTACCAGAGCACTCTTGGACTTTGGACTCTTGGGTAAATCATATGGTGAACAGGTATGCCGAATTAATTATCCAGCTCGAGTGTATCATTTTTGTTCATTTCTTTTCTTCCCCGGACAAACAACACACATTTGCATGGCCAGACACCAGTTAGTGTGTGCAACCAAAACAAGTTGCCGATCTCCGAACGAACGAACTACGCTTGACCCAAATATGCGAGCCAGCCATTCACACAAAGACGGAAAATGCGATAGAATGGAGTTGAAACTCTAATGGATCGACAAACGACTGCGTCAGGGCGGAAATCTATATTTAATGATATTGCAAAACCATCTTTTAAACTGGCTCTCCCGCCTCCATATGGCTCTCTGACTTCCCTGCAACGAGATTAACGGACATTTCTCTGAACAAGAGATGTTGCAAGTGCAACCAGTTGCATTCTTATCAAGTAAACGTTAAGGGAAATACAAAAAAAAAAAAAAATGAGTAGAGTATATGTGTGAGCAATCAGATGAAGAGCCAAACACGTTTCAATGCACATCAAACACTCACCTTCACAAGGAAAAGGGGGAGAAAATCACCTAGAAAGCAGCACCTTCTCGAGGAGATATCTCTATGCACAGTGGGCACAAGCACAGGACTCGCAGCAAAGTAAGTCGAAAACTGTTTGCATTCAAAATAAAGTTGTAATTTGAATTTGTTTACGTAATGCAAATAATGTCAACAAAGTCAATTGGAGAGGATGAAAAAATTAAATAACAAATTAAAAGTAAGCCACTACACGAACACACTACCAATCACTCGCAAAAAATGAATCGGACTGAGGAAAATTTGTATACCCTTGTCGCGTGAGAATTCCGGTCACGCATGATAGTTCTCGCACTCTGTAGGTGGTCGATAGATATTTTTGGGTCGGTGGATAAAACATGGGGTCTTGCGGGCTGCTCACACTTCGTGATTTTGATTGCTAAGAGTGGGTGTATACAGGGTGGCACGAAAATGTTTGATTGTTGTGAATTTTACTTTATTGAGACATCAATTTTTACTTTTATGAGGCGTCAAAAGAATACAATTTGGGCACATGCTTCATTTAATTTTCTTGAATTTGTACGAAACTATGCCAACATTGAAATTTGTAGAAATGTCTTTTTTTAAGGTACTTATATTTTAATTGTATGTGGCAGTCAATTATTGATTTTATTCTGTGACATATTTCCTCAATTTTAATGTGACTATATTTTTCAATATGCATGCAATTAGCAAACTTATTCTAAAAGTCAATGTAGGCTCTACCTTAATGTGTCCCCACAGTCATCTGTAGGAAAACGAAAAACAACAGACTGACATTATGAAATGTCACCTTTATGAGTGTCAACAACTCAACAAAATAATAAAATAATGAACCTACTCGATTCTGTGAAATTCAAGAGCTTGTGAGTAAATAATTAAACAACTAAACAAAATATCTAATCTCATCTTAAAATTAGGGTTAGTTCTGTTCTAAATAAAGACATCAAGCAGCATGGGAAGGGTTTTATGTTCGACAGCGAGGAAGACACATCTTGGAGTTCTAGCGAGGTAAACAATATCATATACCATTCTTCTGTTCTTGCTCTTCAATGAATTATTTCAGGGGAAACCCCAATGGATAGCGATACAATTCGACGAGCCACAGACTGTAAATGCATTTAGTTTTCAATTTCAAGGAGGTTTCGTGGGGCAAGAAGCAAAAGTCGCTCTAACCACGGACGATGGAGTGGAGTCCGAGGAACTCTTCTACCCGGAGGACATCAACTCGATGCAAAATTTCACACTCAAAACTCCTGTAAATAGAGTGAAAAAAGTTAAATTTGTGTTCAATACAAGTACTGACTTCTTTGGTCGGATAATTGTTTACAAATTAAAAATTCTTTGAATACAAATCCCATGCTCTTTCTATTGCCTGTAAGATGTCGCCTGAATCGAATGGGTGAAATTGATTTTAAATGACAGCCGGAAATGTTACCATCTTGGCATTGGCTTTTCCTTCTCTCTTTCTTTCGAAACGTGGAAACGTCAACATTGGTTGGATTTCTCGTTGCGCTAATATTTTATTAAATTTCAATAAATTTACGCAAAGTAAGCACGAAAAAATACATTTCAATTTGTTGAATGTGTTGTGATTAATGCAAACGATTATATTTCAGATGCCGCGTGAAATCAAAGAAGTCAAGGAATTCCTGAACACGGCCCGCAGGTCCGATGCGCGTGCTGTGAAAATCAAGAAGAATCCATCAAACACCAAGTTCAAGATTCGTTGCTCACGTTTCCTGTACACCCTGGTCGTGCCCGACAAGGAGAAGGCCGAGAAAATCAAGCAGTCTCTGCCTCCAGGTCTGCAGGTTAAGGAGGTTAAGTAAAATGTCAGCGATCAGTGTACAAAAAAACAGCTGCACCTCTATGCGATATTTAACCTAGAAAATAGATTCCAACGCCAGAAGTTTTTGATAAAATATTTAACATTAAATAAATCACAAAAATTGATGTTAATTTGAACCGGGTTATTCATTTAAAGTGGCTGGCTCATCGATGGTGGAGTAGATTGTGTGTGGAGAGTTCAATTTTGAGGAACGTCGTGTTAAGCCGTGGAAGAGTGCATCTTGAAACGATGTGTACATAAAAGTATACATCGTGTTTGCTTCGAGTGAACAATCATAGTTAGGAAATGTTTTGCACCTTGTGGGTGGTGTATGGTGTGGGAGACAAACTATCTCATGCGAAATGTCATCCTTGTCACACAAACACTGCACTTATTCTTGTTCTGCATGCAGACAAAAGTTGCAGCGGATTCAAATTAGTGGTGTTCTTATGGAATCGAACCGACGAAGCTGCCGAGGTGTACAACAGACACCATTTGGACGCCATTTGGTTTAAGATTTAACATGGAATTATATGCTTATTCACACCTAATTCAGCCATTGAAGCAGCGTGTAAAACGACGTTGGACGCTGAACTTCAGCTTTGACTCTACATTTCAAACATAGCCTCTATTTAATAAGGAATTTCAGATTTAATCCTAATTTTCTGTTGTACCGCCTTTAAGAGGCTGTTACTTAAATGTTCCCCGATAACAACGTTTGTCCAGAATACTGACAAAACAATATTTTGTGGATTTATAACAGTTTTTGTTACATAGCCTCAAAGCCTGCATCAGCCTTTCGATCCCCATTCAACCCAGTGACGCATTTGGTCAAATCGAAAGGTTGTTTGCAGGTTCTGCAACATGTGCTTTATAAGAACTTGACAGAATTTGAGAGGTTGTTATATGGTATACTTGTTTACTCCGCTTAAGTTGTTCAGGTCTCTGTGGCACAACAGCCACCTATAGACTACTGATGAGTTTTCAGCAAAAGAAGACACGCTAGCTACCTCGTCTTTAAATTCTTGTGTATCTCCAACAGCATGTCGGCAAGATCAACCCTTTCCATATGCTTGCTATGGCATTCAACAATACCTGAACGAAGAATGTTTACAAACTTCTCTCGACATCATCCTTTTGGCAAGCTCGCTTAAGAACTGAGTAAAATATTCCATTGGTCGTTTGACTTCTTCCCTATTTCTGTAATCCTCCATCTTAAACTATCCAACTTGATATTTTCAAAAAGTTCTACCGTTTCGTGCCCTTGAATTTAATTTTCAATTTGATTGCCCTCGCCAACAATCCTCGGAATCCTTCACTCTCTCAAGTATACTTTGTACGGTTTCTTCAATAATATTTTCTAGAGAAGTTGTCAATTTCTCTCCTCCGTTGTTCCCATCAGCGGAATGACTTGTTGGGTCAAATTTCGGATGTATCTCTAATGCACAGAAGATCATTAAAAGATTTATAACCATTATGGACCATTGTTGCCCATAGGTAATGTCGGCATGAAAAGGTTAATTCAAACCACCACACATTTGGGATACCGTACTTTACTCCGTCATATTTTATACACATTGAATTGGGAACACTGATGATAAAACCTTACCACATTAACAATTAGAAAGAAAATAAAAATGCTCTTAAGTTTAAAACGTAAACTACCCCTTAGCCTAGTTAAGAGATATATTTATGTTGATCCCATCGTCCTCCTTGCCAACCTCCAGCATCGCTTGCATGATTTTCCATTTGAGCTTCTTGCGCGACAGTTCTGTGTTCAGATTTCTAAACTCTGTTGCAACGAACTGCCCGAATACATCCCACTGATCGCGCTGCGTCTCCTCGGCCACATCGGGTCTATGCCGCTTTTTGGGTGGTATTGTCTCCACGCCGACAATTGTCGCCGTATGCTGCGAGTGAAGAGCGCGTGCATCCTCGATATGCAGGAGCTCTTGTGTCGATTGTCGGCGGGGCTGTAGTGTCTGATGTTGCTGTTGTACTGTTTGGATATACTCTTGGCTTTCTACTTCATCTCCACTGGGTCGGTGGTATTTGGGTTCCAGGATTTCCTCTCGACTCACAATAGGTACGCTCGTGAATTCCAGTGGATTGCGTTCCTCGTCAGTGGCTTCCTCGTATTGTATGTCCGGATCAGCTCCCTCTTGTCCTTCCGCCTGCTGCTCATCTTCATCTATCATGCTGTACTTTATTTCGAATTTCTAAAGAAATGACATTCATAAGTGTGCTGCAAGGGGAATAAACATTAAGACGCTCACCCTTGGCCCCTTGAATGTCATTGAGTAACCCGGTCGTGGAGCGATGACTTCTCTCAAAAACTTCAGAGCGTCATAGTGCTCCCAACGACTGCGGTACACCTCGGTAGACGATTCGTTCCGCTTGTCCAACTTCTTCATCTCGGCATTGAACTGATTTCTAAGGTTGTGGATCTTCTTCCCGAAGTCGACTTTTGTGATATTCAATTGGTTGCAAATGGATTCGACGGCCTTAATGCGTTTGTCCTTATTCTTGTACGCCTCTATGTAGTTATTCCACAGGCACTGGTGCGACTGGTAGAGTGAAATCAGTGTCGCGGTCTTTTCGCGGGTCCACTCGCAAGTTTTCAGCGATTTGATGGGTTCTTTCATTTTGTGGCCGCTCAATTTAAGATCACAGAGGACGAGATGTGGGTGAGATTTGTTTTTAAATTGTTTGTTTTGAATTATATTTCGCTGAACATAAAAATATCACGAGAAATATTTGTGTATGCCACTCGGTGAGTTACTAACATGCAATCGATACCGACATTTTATGGTTTGACAGCTGCGGTTGAGTGAAATGTCATGACACGTGATGTTGCATGTGATATTTGGTGTGACATGTTTTAGGGTGTGTTCGAATGTTTACTGTGTTTTGAAACTTTGCTGCTTTGGTTTCGTAAAAGAAAAATTTAAATTTGAAAAAAAAAAATGACAAGTGCCATTTTTTCTGTAGAATGAAATACGATGATTTATGGTATTCTAGATTTGCTAAAAATGATGCAAGTGCTCATATTTCTGCAAGTTTTTCAAGCCGTAGTGCCAAATTGCATTTGAAGACTCTTGCTACATGTCAGACTGGAGTGTCTGTCTAGAATTGGATATTCTTTTTCTAGATCAATATTGATTTTTAATGTCTAGATGGAATTCGTGAAAACTTGCCACGCCATCAGTATTAATAAACTCTACATGCTCAAGGCTTGCGAAGTCTGATTCAGTTTTCGGGACCCTTTGTTCAGGCCAGTCAACTGACAGAAAAAAAAACAACAATTTTTTCCAAGATACTTGTATTTCCAAATAAAACCTATGGAAACCACTACATCCAAGTAAAACATAGAAACGGATAAAAAAATGCAGTAAACTAAATCATAAATTAACGTAAAAAAATTAAGTACTCCTATTAGAAGGCACTTCGTGAGTGCTCTTAGCTACAGCCGCAACCGTAGGGGATGCATTTGGTGTTTCAGCTTCCAACACTTCTGTGGCAATATCCCTTACAGCGCCGACGATCAATTCATCAATTATCAGATCAAGAACTTCGGCTTCTTCTGTATAAAAGTTACACCATTGATCGTCCTCCTCGTACATCTCCTGGATGATTATCTCTCCAATGTGGTCTCGCTTTCCTCGATGACCGTACACTGAGTAGACCTGACTTCGTTTCGGCGCATTCTTATCCATGGCCAAGCTCTTGCGGACCTCTTTGTATATGAAATCCTGCATGCATTTTAAACGATCCGGCGGATTGAAGAATGCCAACGGGCTGTGAAAGTTGTTTGGATCGGCTGAGGTTAAGACTTTTTCGTATTCCGTTAGATACTCCTTGCAGATATCTAAGATGATTCGTTCGTATATGTTTGTTATCTTCTCGTCCATAAGAGACGGTGGCTTCTTGCCACTCTCGTCTGTCGTATCTGTCGAGGGGAACACTGTAATGTTAGCTGGTCTATTCGATGAATGAGGAGACTTACCAATGTTAAGCATTTCGTAATACAACTCGCTCGTTCGTCTGTATGTGATTTCCCTGATTCGCTCTTCTGAGGGGAATATCGTAGTCATCGGGCTACCATGAGCCGGGGGCACATAGGGCGGCGGTGGCTTGTTTGGAATCTCTCGAACATACATATATGGCACCGCATGTTCGAATTGTTTCATCTGCAAATAAAGAAAAAAAGAGGATAATCCAATAGTGTGTGGAGGTGATTAACTTTGAGTAACTAACCTCATTTTCGAGCATAACCTGCTGCCGGCGACGCAATTCGATTTCATTGACCACATCTGGCATCAAGGTGCTATCGCCGGAGTCCTTTGCTTTTTCTGATTGGCATCTGCTGCTGCCATCCTCTGCCGAGGGGCTCAGTGCCTTGTCGGGGCTGAGTGCCTTTTCAAAGGTCACATTCAGGTCCTTTAAACTCACGTCCAATTCGATTAAACGACTTTCTAGTTCAGTTCGCTGCGACGGCGATTGTGAGCCATTCAGTTGAGATTCGTCGACCTCCTCATCATCATCACCAGTGGCCTCGAGTTTCGGCAGAGATAAGTCGTCGATGTTGGTTTCTTCGGCTTCGGTGAAATCTGACTCGTAAAAGGCATTCACAAGAGTGTCAGAATCTTCTTTTTGTGATGACACTTCGTTTGTGCTGATAATGACGCTTGAACGGACTTGATTTGACGATTCAAATGCCGACGAGTATGTGTGGGAAGTCCCTTGTGAAGGGCTGTTCTTGTCATTGTCCTCTACTTCTTCTACACTTCCTCCCACACTTGTTGAAGGTGCCGTAAAGTGACTTTCTATCGATGAAGCGTTGAGATGTGGAGCTGAGTTGGAAGAATGTTTTGAATTTGTACTGTGGTCGAGGGATTTAATACTTCGAAGTTTTGTCCATATCTCATCGTTCGCGTCGCTCTCACTGGCAAGACCATCCGTTCCTGACGATTGACTTTGTCCTGACGATCTTTGCATGTAAGCTCTTGACGAGACAACTTCGGATAACATTTCTGAGGTTATGGTGCCATTGCTGGAACCGCCGCATTCAGCGGATTTCAAACATGATTCGAAGGCTGTCGATGGAGGACTGCTGGTATTTGTGTTGTGAGTGGGTTCTTTTCGACTGTGGAGTCTGTTCCGTGATGAGTTGCTCTGTTGAATGTCATCCTGAACACTACTGGCGAACTTATGGCTGCCTGAACTCTCTGTGTTCAGTGTGGAATTGGAATTCTTGGTGTGAATTTCATTTGGGCGCTGCACAGATTTGCTTTCTTCTGATACAGCGGCTGACTGGCGGCTTTCGGTTTTTGCAGTTGAAGCGGTATTCACTTGAGAAATCGTTTCTGTCTTCGCACTGACTGTGCGTACCGCCTCAGAGGCACTTTGCGTTAAGCTAGAACTGGATTGCACTTCACTTGGCTGACCTGCTGAGCTGCGCGCAGTTGGAATTGAACTACTACCACCACCGGTCTTTGAAGTCAAGTCAATGGCGGAGGCTATTTCGGACATTCCAGTGCACTGACTCTTGCTGACACTTGCAGTCTTCACATGTTGCGCCGTACCGTCTGACGAATAGGTGTGTGATCGATTTACCGATGCACTTTTCGAGCACACGTCGCCAATAGTTTCCTCTTCAATAACCGACGCACTGCCCACTGCAGCCGCATGATCGTCATCACTTATTTCACTGACCACTGATTTGCTCACACTTTCCGTTTGAACATTCCTATCGTTGGAACTGTGCATCATTTCTTGTGAGCTTACATCATTTTCCGACTTATTCGCACTGCCATCGTCCCCGCCGCTCCCAACACTCTGCGATTTATGACTAGACACGACTCCGACTTCGACGTCCCTCGGCAGAGAGGTGACATTCGCCAGACTCTCACTCGGTTTATTCCCCTGGCTAGATGGCATTTCCGGCAATGACGAGAGACTGGGCGATGAGTTCGATCTCCCCACCCTTCGCTTGGACAACGGTTCATCCTCCCGGTTCGACTCCTCGGATAAGCCGTCCCTGCTCGACGTTGACGTACCAGCAAAACCTAGAAACACTTCCTGCGCTGCACAAGGACTATAGTTGCCGCGAACAACGTCAACGTCCGACTGGCCCGAGCTGAAATTCAAGTTCAGCCGTGGCACTTCCCCGGACGTTGTCGACTGTTGCGTACTCGTCGATGTTTGAGCCAAAAGCACCTCCATCTGGCCGGCATTTTCCCCAAAGTCATGCAGGACCGCCAGCTTCGCGTCCTCATACAGTTGCTCCAGATCGCTTTTGCAAAGTTTATACTTCTTATTGGGGTCAAATTTCTCGATTCGTTGACTTGTCAACCGACGCCATAGCTTGTTTAATTTGCTGCCAGATGTGCGAACAAAATCGCCGCCAATATCCGTGCTGCCGCCGCCGTCGGTGCTGGTGATGCTGTTCAGCTCTCGCAAACTCTTATCGATCTCTTTCAGCTTCCTTTCCATTTTCGTCTGGCTCGGTTTGCCGTCATCCTCCTTCGACACGTCCTGATGTGGCTGATGTGGTGGTGTCTGCCCATTATTGCAATTGAGCAACATTCGTTCCAGTTGAAGAACTTCTGCCTCCTCCTGGTCTAAACGTCGATGCCATTCCATTAGTCGCTCTACATGCTCTCGCCTTCGTCGCAGATCCTCCTCACGCTTCTGCAACAATTGCTCTAAACTGCGACTCGTCTCTAGTTCGTAACCTCTCACTATTGGTGAGGACTTTGACCTGCTGCTCCACTGAGCCTGTTGTTGTTTATGTTGGTGCTGTTGTTGCTGCTGCTGGTAGTGGTGGTGCTGGTACACGGATGCTGTTTGCGAGACAGCTGATGCCTGGACTCCTGTTCTACGTTGATGTAGTAACGTAACATCTGAGAATGGGCGAATTTCCGGTATTCGTAATTTGTGATCTCGCTGGACCTTTGTCTGCTGGAGCAGTCTGCAGAACAGAGAAAAGAAAATAACTAAAATCAAAATCAAGGTTCCATTCCATTACAGACGGACGCGTCCGCCCTCTGTGTATGTCTATCCTTGTCTCGCTTTGGACACTACTACGCGTGCTGTAATTCTAAAAATACACAGAATATAAATATCGTATACACAGGAGGAAGATATTTACGCGAATGCCGCTAAAATACGAGGGTATACACGTATATGGCATACGAGGGTGGCCCTGTGTACACGTCGGTTGTTTGGAGCTTTCCTGCCTCCTCAACAATCGGAAGCTTTGATGCCAATAACAAAGATGCCTCTCTCTCTATACTCACATCTCGCGATCGCACAGGGGTCGGTCCACTACGCGAGATCCACTGATCGACTGCTGCTGACGATCTGGATGCGCTCTCGATCTCTATGCGCTATCCAATGGCGCAATGTGGATTTTATGTTGAAACGATAAGATTATTAACAAACAAATTCTCGAGATTAGATTAATTGGTGCGTCGTCGCTGTCGTCGATGTCGGCAGTGCCAGCGGTGCTGGTGGTGGCGGCAGTGGCAGCGGCGGTTGTACCATAACCGATGACAAACAAGTGAAAGAAAGCTATCCCGATACAGACTCCGTGTTCGACGGACACTCTGTTGTTAGCTTCCAGCTGTCTTGTTTACATTTTGTTTGAAGATATTTTGAACGGTGGGAGAAGAGTGTGGTGTGGTGGCTTGTATTAAATTCAGTTACATGCGCACTCTCACAGAACGAGAAGCGTGGTGTGCCGTTCGTTTATGAATGGAGAGATCTATTGGATCGGGTATTTTTAGAAGCCGTCATCTTTATGGCGGATTTCCTATGTGCGTTCATTTTTGCACAATCGAACTCTCGCACGCGCGGCTTCTCATGAGTGTTTAGTTCGCCTGCTGCCTACTGCCAAAACGCCTGACGACACACCAAAAGCAAACACAAACCACAACCAGATCTGAGGAAAAATTACGTTTGGCAGCTGTGCCGCCGCCTAGATGGATGTAGCGATAAAAGACTTTGTCTCTTTTTAATTTATATTTATTACTCTGGCCGCATATAAAACGCAGATCTTTGGACAATTTCGTTTTTTCTGATCTTCTCTACATGCGAACCATGAGCGATATTCTTTCCTTGACTCGCAGACGCAGACGACGCCCGTTTGTGCCCGTAAGCGCAAAGACCTTTACCTATGGAGTGGAGTGGAGGAGCAGCAGCAGTGCTCAAGAGAGTGACATATAAATAACAACCGAATGGCGCCAATGTCTCAAAGGATTTGTTAGATGCTATAAGAGCACATTATGAACAACTAATGAGTCGCTTGGATATGATGAGTAATTAGTGCGCGTTCTGTGTCGAGCAGTTAAAAATATTTTATCTCGCGTTTTTTTTTTCATTTTGTTTTTTATTTTCCTTCGCGTTTATTATCTGAATGCGAGGCGGCGAATTTTCTTTCTGTTACGTACAAACATACATACACACGGGTGTGTGGAAACACTTGCTTTGAGAAATAAGAACAATACTATATTTAGAGCGTTATCTGCAAGGTAGGTAGGGAATTTGTTGCGTGATTAGAAAGGTATTTGCACTTTAAACGGGGGAGGGAGACGGAGCTTCTAGCCGCCTTCGCGGGGTTTATGGTGGTGACAAATTAACGGAATGATGCTAAATTGTATCAAATACACGAGGCTTTGAGCAAAATCCACGGTCAGCTCGGAGTGTGGATATAAGGTGCGACACACGAGAGATCTTTTTTTAATTGAGACACATTTCCAGCTGTCTGCTGTAATTTTCGTTGTTCGCATAGTTTTTAGCATTCAGTGAAACATCGGCGATTGGATTATTTGTGCAACGGTTCTTATGCGCCTGCTTGACTTGGTTGTACATGTGGACGAGTGCGTTATTCTTACGCAATGATGATAGAAGAAGAATGCCTACAAGTTTTGAAAGAAGCGAGCTATCACAAAACATTCTTTTGCACTACGATACATTTTGATCGATGCTGACGCGGAAGAGAGGCTGATGTTTTAAAACAATTTTTCGATGTCTGAAGGGGAGCTGAGGAACCAGTTGTTAGTGTATACAGATGACACTGACATCAAAACTACAGCACTAACAGGCGTTTTCCAAAAATCATGAGTTCCAATTCAAGAGAGAAATGGTATCCAAAAACTTAAATTGAAAATGTGAAGCCCTATGGTAGATCTTTGCCTGCAGCTGTTGTTTAAAGTAAAGCACTTGTCGCTCCAAATATCGTAGCGCAGCTTCTGCATAGCAAAAAAAGAAAAAACAGATGAGGACTAGGGAAGTTGCTTTTCGTTTTGATCATCAGGGTGAACTTAACCTATCCACTGTAATTACTGTATTTGCAGTAAGTCAGAGACACAGAGTTAGGTACACATGTACGACCTCTAATCACGAATAGCCGTTTCTGACTAATTATCGTTATTAAATTCCTCTAATAAGTACCTTGGCGATAGCATGTATCAATAAAAAAAACGTGCTGCGAAACACAAATTCGCGTATTTACGTAATTTCTCGTGAAATCGAAGGCTCCAGTAAGTAAATAGGTTGAGGTGACTGGAATGAACTTGGATCACGGATTGGAGCTCGAAGAATGAAGGAGAGTAGATTTGCGATTGAATTTATATCTCTGAGACACGAAAGCTGGACAGCAGCAGAGGATGTATTTGCAACGTTCTGTCTTTTTTTGGTACACTGATTTTTTGGGGATGTCTAGTTGTTGCCTCATTTCCACAAGGAGCTGTATTCTGTACCCTCGTGACTTCTATGTAATCATTATAAAGAGAAAATGTTTTAAACTTGAGATCTGTTTAAATTTAAATTTAATCTAGGCCAGATAATTTATTAAACATGCATTCTAGTCACGTAAGGATAGGTTAAGTTTTTGGGCTGCCAGCACACTTAGACCATTGTTGGGCCATTGATCGACAAGCTGAGTGACAGTGCCGTCAAATAGAAATAGATCCCAACGGCAAATGGTAACAGGACCGGATTTGCAAGCCAGATAAACTCGTGTTAACTTTGTTTTCGCTGGGATTCCAACCGGAGATCCCTGTAACCAAGGCAGGCACTCAATCAACTGTGTCCTCCTGCTGTTCAGCCATGTACGATTAGTTTAGTGGGAAACATAAAAGGCAATCGGGAGTCCACTTCGAAATCGATAACCTATTCTTTATTAGGAATATTTTTAATTTGTAGTGGATTAGTCTGATGAATCTCCGTCTTGTTGTCTCCACAAAGAAGACTCATGGTTTGAGGCATTATCTTCGCCGTATTGAGTTCCCCAGTGATTATGGCAATCGTACTACCGGAAAACTGCAGTGTATTCGAAGCAGAAGTAACAACTAGTCAAAGGACAGCCCAATAGACAGTAAGGCGGCCATTAAAGCTTTGACAAAAAAATCAAATCCAGATAGTAAAACTCCGTCATCTGTTTGTAAAGACGAGAGTGGCCAGATGAAATCTTGCTCTTTGCTTGGTTCCCGGGCAAAGTTGTTCCAGGCAATCTAAGATCTGAATAACTTTTTAGTAAAAAAAGCAAACAAAATCTAGTAAAGAACTAAATCCCTCCTGGAGGTAGACAGAAATGTTATCAGTAAAATACTTTCACCTATCACGAATTCCACAGTAATCGAAAAAGAGCTACTAACCCCGGAAAGTCGTTTACAAAATTCATTCGTAGTAGAATCGTATTCTGCTACGAATTTCGTTAGTTAGTGAAAATTGTTTATCTTCTTCTTCTTCTTCTTTGTGTGGCGCTACCGTCCGGGGTGGACCTGGGCTTCAACCAACATGCCTCTCCAACTAGCGCGATCCCTGGCTAGCTGTCTCCAGTTTCGCACACCAAGTTGGTTGAGGTCCTTCTCCACTTGGGTGCGCCACCTTAAACGCGGGCGTCCTCTGTGTGTTGCTGTGTTGCCCGACAGGTTCGGATTCGAAGATTCTTCGAGAAAATTGTTATCACTGAATACAAATAAAATGCAAATTTTTTATCCTTTTTTATAAGTTTTTTATGTCGGAGTTTGGGATTCCATTCAGATTGTGTGACATACATTTTTTTCGATGCGAATGTCTACGAATGGATTCTTTGATTGGGCTGAATAAAGGGGTAAACTGGTCATTGTCTTGTGGGCTACCAGGTCAGACGAGTTGGGCAAACTATCACGATTTCTGCAGAAGTTGCAGGGATGAAGAAGTAGAGAAAATAATACTGAACCATCTCGAAACACGTGGTGGCCCGTGGCGTTGTGGGTATGTGCGTCGACCCCAACCTCGACGTCGTAGGTTCGATTCCTGCCCTGCTTAACGAAAACAATTTTCACGACCCCACCTCTTTCGAGTCACTGACAATGTTCAAAGAGTATTCCAGTCTAGAAAAAGATTCTCAAAAAAAGCCGTTCGGATTCGCCATAAAACTGTAGGTCCCTTCCACTCGTGAGAAAACAATAGGACGCACAACACGAGTGATTGCTGAGAAGCTAGGCCCCCTACGGGCTGTAGCTCCACCACCCTGCACTTGCTGAAACTACAAGAAAACTGCTACGCAAGCATTATTTCAACTGCCTTGAAGGTCTATGTATATATACATCTACAATGTCTACAAAATCACCAAATGGCTATGACAGGTTCAGAAGAAATCTCGTACGAACAACCAATACCAAGCAGGAACACAGTTAAGAGTGGGCCAACTAGCCAAAAAGGACAGCATAATGAACTAGATGGTCTATGTGGATTCAAGGAAATCATGCAGCCACACTTGCTACAAACCTATGAACATAGCCTACCCACTCAAAAAGTGGAACGCTTACTTTTCCCTATCCAAGGTCAGGGTAGGTTCTAATCGCTGACTACAAGTAGACGTCACAGCTTGTGATATCACGCCAACCGGGTAACATCTAGTCTTCGAACCGATTGTGACGCGTGCTGTGAGGACACTACATGGACACGCTATACTAAAAGCAGAGCTTGTGATGTGTAGGCTCTTACTCGATATCTACGCTTTTCTACAGAAAAAAAATTGCACGGGCATCCATGCCATTGCTCAGTGTCGTCTTAGAAGGACGATGACAGTTGGTTTACAAAGGCAATTCCTTTACGAATTTTAAAGCACTTTCGCAGAAAACATACTCCCTGTATTCATGTTTCAACCTGGCACAGAAGTCGCAGATGTGATGATGCGTGGCTTTATGACAGCAATGAGATAGTTTCTGCCTACGTCGAATGAATATCACATGGTTTGCAATACACCGTGAATAACGTTTACCTAAGAACATTATCTGTCAAGAAATTAGCTCTATTCGCACAAGCACATGATGCGATTTCTCTTCAAAGATAATTCTTTATCTTAACATAAAAATGAGACAACATTGACGTTGCCTTTTTATGACGATCACACGATACCTCAGCTTCTCTCACAAATTTCCACGATTCCCAAAGTTCAACTTACTTTTTAATCTCCTCCCTTTCCTTTTCCATCTTCAGCAAGATACCCCTCTGCTTCTTCTTCACAGCGGATATTTGCAGTGTCAACCCCTTGGTCTTGTAGCGTTCTTTCTGCACTTCTAGCCAAGCTATCTGCCCCTTTGTCCGATCGATGATCGCCTTTTCTCGCATCTTGAGAAGGGCTGTCAAGTGTTCTGATTTGCTTGTCTCGCTTTGGATCAACTGTTCGTACTGAAAAGAGAAGACAATATAAGCCAATTTCACCAATCCCCCGCATAGTTCTCTTACCAATCCAATGCTGGAGTAGTTAATCGTTGACTCTGATAGACTTCTGTTGGAGGACATCACGGATATCTCCAAGTCTGATTTGTTGAAGACGCGCACGAATTCGCTGTCCAAGGATGAATCGGCAAAGTTCGGCCTGTTGCAGACCGTGGTGTCCTGCGCCTTTGATGGTGCCTTGTAACTTGGTGGAGGTCCGGCGGATTTTTCACTGTTCTCGCATTGGAAGTCGCCACGGGACGAATTGATGTGGCTCTTGATGTATTCCTCTCGTGGGGATAGCTCGAGCGAATCTCGGGAGTATTGGTTCATCGACATGTTATCCTTTTGCGGGGATCCGTCTACCAAGTCCTCTTGAATGGTTTTTTCTTCTGGCGAGTCATATGCAGGGTCGTCTGACGAGACAATGAATGTTTTCGGTTCACCAGATATTTGCTGTGTTTGCACTTCTTCATCGGAATTTTGAGTTGTCCCATCATCATCTGCAGCATCTTCGGCAGCCGAAGAGGACGCTGTAGTCAGTGCTGCATGTTCTGATTCGCTTCCTTTCTGTGAGGCAGTTTGAACCTCGGAAATGCTGCTGCCTGTCTGTGATCGGTTCAGTTGTTTGCTCCGCTTCTCTTCACCGTTTGATGACTCTTCGAAGTCGGAAACATACTCTTGCAGCTCGACGGATTTCCCAGAGACTATCCCGCCCGTCGGCTGGGGTCGGGTGGCTTTCTCGGGGCTGAACATTTGATGGGACTTCACTAGAGTCGTCTTCAACTGATGATTCACCTCGATGACCTGTGAGAGACTGCGATTGAAGTCATCGAGCAGCTGACTGAAGTCGACACTGCCTTCCGATCGAGAGCTGATGGGACCACCTCGAAAACTGTCCCCTCGTCCCAGTGTGACGTTTTGCAGGCTCATCTTGGATCTGATTTGCATGTTGCTGATGTTGTCCATTGACAGTGGGCTGTGGACCTCCACTTCCCGGTCCCTCTTCAGCATTTGAGTCAATTTCTGCTTCTTCTCGGGGCTGGAGAAGACCGAGCTCGAGACGGTGGTGTCGTCTTCGTCGAAGCGCAGCGGCTTCCTCGTCTTTTCGCTCTTCGACTTCAAAGAGCTTCCCGTGTTCGACTTCGGCATTTGAATGGAGATCGAGCTGAAGTTTGAGGTTACCTCGGAGAAGCTCTTCGACAGCTGTGACTCGTAGGGTTTTTCTCTCTGCGAAGCTGCCTTCTCCACAGACCTACTCAGAGATTTGTCATTGTTGTCTGCGGATTTTCGCTTGGAATTGGCAGTGAACGACGCATCTGCGGTTTGCTTGCGCGGCGAGTGCTCGTTGCACGACGATGACGCAACGGCCGGGGGATTTGCTATTGCTTCGAGTTTCTTACGCACTGCCATGATGAAATTGTATGGATACACTTGCACAGACGTCGGCTTCAGCCAATATGGCAGTTCTGCTTTTTTCTGCTCCAGCTTTGAGGTGCCGCCGCCAGCGATGGGTGGGTCAACTTGGATCGATTTTTCGCGGACTGACACCCGAGTTTTGAGTTTTGCTTCTGGAACCTTGAGATCCAATTCGGGAATGCTGCTCCTTTTGCGTACGGACACTGGGGTGTCGGGTTTTCTTGCCAGTTCTTGATGTCTCCAGAGTCCGCCGTCAGAGGTGTTCTCTTTCCTTTCGCAGACAACTTCGTCGGGTATTCTTGGTTCGTCCACGACAGCCTCCTTTGATCTCGCACCAAATCCTTCAGTGAAGTGCGGTGTGAGGTTTTCAATGATCAGGTTCTCTTTGTCCATGTTCAGATCTTTCAGGGCGTTGAAAGAATGGTCCTTAATATCAGGCTTGCGGAGGAGGCCGACTTTTTTGAAATTCTCCGAAAGTGGACTGGGATCCAAGGACTTTTCAGATGACGACTTTCTCTTCGATGACACATCCGACCAAGCGCTTGTCCTATCAGTGTCCAGCTTAAGCTCAAGTGGCACCACCTTATCGGTCGCATGCCGAACAATCGGCGTTTCATGTGCTATGACGGTGGGTTTTTTCTTCGCTTTACTTACGTTCTTGTTCACAATTTGCAGTGTGTTCTTGCGCAAGTCTTCCAAGCGTTTCTTGATTTCGCTTCTGTCGACGGCGGGTTTCTTTTCCGCGCCGAACACAGTCTGCAGGGATTTTCTTTTCTTCCTCTGCTCTTGCATGTAGCGACGCGTCTCTTCGGGATTGTGGGTCTTTTTCCGTGGCATTGGCGAGGTGTCAGCGGTGTTTATTGTCGTCGCGGACTTCGAGCGTGCTGTACGGTTATCTAACCTAGATCTATTCCGTCGGGTGATTGGTGGTCGTATGTTCGTTTCAGTCTTACTTCTCTCAATTGGTTTCGCAATAGATTTAGTCACCGGCTGGGGTTGCTCCTCTTGCTTCTCCACCTCAAGTGGTTTGCTGCGTTCCGCTGGACCCTTACTCATTTCATTGAGCATCTCGTGAATTTCGTTCACTTCCCTGTTGATATCTTCGCGTTTCTTTTGAAATTCTTTGTCGGCCGCTGGCTTTTCGGTTTCATTCACAACAACCGTTCGCTTCGGTTTGGTCAATGGATCGTAAACTAGTTTCGCCACTTGGGTTTTCATTTTTCTCGGACTACGTATTCGGACGGTTGCAGTCGCCGTTGCTGCCGCTGTTAAATCGAAACAAACAAGAAAGTTAGCAAAAAAATGTTCCCCATGACAGGTGAATGAGAAAATGTAACATTTATTTTATATGGCAGGAGGTGAGGTGCTCTTTATGGGAGCCAATGTGGAGCACGCAGAGCAAAGCAACTCGGACCGATTTGGTTGGATGTAATTTCTGTAAATGGTTTGCTTTGGATTCTGCGAATCTGGTGGTGGGGTGGTGCGTGTTTTGTGAGATGTTATTTCATGGGAGCGTTGATCGGGTGTAAATGGCAAGAATTGGGATTTTATTCATGTACTCTGCTGCGAGAGGGAATAAAGGAATACTACATATGGAAGGTGGTGCATGAAGGATTTCCTGGTTGTGAGTGCGCATTATGGCACAGTTTTCATGGAAATTCACACAGCATGTGCTCAGCGGGGGACTGTATGGTGCTTGAAGAAAAAAGAATCGAGCTGACGTTCACTGAATAAGAGAGGAGAAGATGAAGGCCCTGGATGGGACTATACAGTGTTGTTGGAAAATTAACGAAATTCTGTGAGTTAAGACCAAACGCTGTTGTGGAGCGCGCTGAAGTCTAAGCACTATTTTGAACCTTAAGAGGGTACAGCCCATAGAGGGCCAGGGCCTAGCTTCTCAGCAGCCGCTCGTGTTGTGCGTGCTATTGTTCTCTCACGAGTAGAAGAGACCTACAGTTTTATGCCGACTCCGAACGTCCAACATAATTTGGGGCGAGACAAAATTTCATGTGGAAATTGAAGGACACACTGAAGTGCTTAATGCATACGAAATGGTGGGACAACATTAACAACGCAAAAAAAAAAGAAGAAAACCAATGGACGCAATGAAAACAGACAAACTGACATACAACACAGACAAACTCACAGCAAAAGATGTCACGTGCGAAATGCCGGCGAATCCTAACGAACCACAGAAGAATCTACAACAGTGTTACCAAAGGGACTCTATAGAATCAAAAGGACTCATTTTCTTTAGTCTGACTCGGAGATTCATTACTGACTCATTTTTTCAAGAACAAAGTAATGAACGGAATTTTATTTCACATTTCCATTTTCATATTATTTCCTGAACGCTTTCATTAAAAATGTCTGAATACGAGTACTGCACGCAGGAATGGGTCTGGCCAGACTTCGAGCCAGGAATGGAATATAGTCGTATCTTCATCAATGGCTCCAAAGTGAAGGGTCCTGTGCTGGTGTTTTCTTGGAGGGTGACAACATTAGTTGTACACCTCTTTACGTAAATTTGCGTTGATTTTGTTTTCCAAGCGGAAACTTATGCAATCCAAACTACATTGTGAAGGACAGGTGGACGAGTCGACACTTCTGTGTTTGAAGTTCCAGCCAGGCTGTACTTAAGACGTTACACAGCCTTTTACCACGTCCATGATAGTTCAGGAATGCAAATCGTCTCTGAATTTGATTGGCAGTCAAAATTCACTGAAACTCATATGGGCCTCAAGGCACCAAGGAATCGCTGGAACTGAGATCGCCGACGAAGTTACTAGACAAGGATCAGAGGAAACTTTCTCAGGGTTTGAACCTGCGCTCGGACTACCTGCGTCTGTGGTTAGAGCTTCCATTGATGATTGGACCTCTCAGGAACATAATCCTGACTCTCAAGGATGTAGATCGACCAAGCGGCATTCTTGTTGTCCCTTGACAGAAAATACTGTAGACTTGTAGGTGTAATAACGATCCACAACACTCAAATGTGATTGGTATAAGCGAAGACACTCTCTGCGACGACACGACATAGCACTTCCTCTGTCGCTTTTCCACCTTGGTTTGGATCAAGTGACAGGTGTTCATCGCTGCTGGTGCCTTTATCACAGAAGCACTTTCTGGTCTTCCGACGGAATTGTAGGTTGCTGCCTGGTGGTACAATGGACCAGTCTTGAGTCTGAGTGATCCAGTATAGTATTAAGACTTCCAACAACGAAAAATATACCAGTTTCTGTTTTCACATAAGAATGTCATCAAAAACCTTCGTTGGGACTCATTTCTTTTCTGAATTACTCGTTTTTGAGCTTCTAGGGCTCATACATAGATTAACCTCTGGTAACACTGATCTACAACTTATTCATTTTCATTGAATAAGCTAATCCATGCGAGATGGGTAGGTAGGTAAATTGGGTGCCCTTTGCTACCTTGCGACGGCGGCTTACTTGACCAACGAGTTGGGTCTATTGTGCCCGTGGTTTGTTTGTATGAGCTACAACCAAGAGCTCATACAGCTGCCACATTTGAAAACCTTAGGAGGTTTTTCAGCTCTACAACGCACATGTGCACCAGCTCTGCGAAGTTAGTGATTATCAAGTACTGCTTCATTTTCTTCGTTAGGGCTGGGCATTGGCAGAGCAGATGTTGGATAGATTCTAGCTTTTCAAAGATTCGTTGTGTTGTATGTTCAATCTTGATGCATGCGTCCATCAATGATTTTGGCCATTTTTTATTTAGTGTCAGTCACAGGGCCTATTACTCCAAATTCCAGTCTGAGCCATCGAGTTTTTACTCATCTAGGACTTCGTCTTCCAGCTTCTACTTTTATAGCTAAGCGGCATGAGCTCGAAAGGGATTGCTAGGGATAATCCGAGCTCGGAATCCTTCTTCGCGAGGCTGTCCGCTTTTTGTTGCCTTGAATAGCCAGGTATCACAGGGTCACCGTGTTCGTTGCCGCATGCTTTGTCGACATAACAAAGTGACAAGTTTTAAAGTCGATATGTACGGTGCTATGGCTTTTAGCTGTTAGAGATGTTAGTGGTCGTTTTGTTGGTTACATTGCGTTTTCGGAGCGCGAATCCTGCTTCGTGTATCGCAGCCACTTCAGCTTGGAAGACGCTGCAGTCGTCTCCTAATGCCTGTGATGTTTCTATTATTGGTCACAAAAGACCCTTAGGGATGTACTTTTGATATACTCGGGGAGTTCTTATCCATAGCAAGAGAAGCAAATCAAAAAAACAATTGACAGCTCTTCCGCAGATGCAAGAGATATCCGTCACCGCTCGAACAAACGGGGAGATAGCTTAAATCGCAAAAGAAATGTTACAAAACAAGGGATTGGCACAAATGCTGTGAAGATGAAGCAAAGTACGGTTATAACGTACAACGATTTCAAACAATTATCCAAATGGACAGCTAACATCAAACATTTCGAAAGTACTAAAGGAAATGGTTCAGCTAATGGTGCGTGCTGTTTGGACAACAAATACTTTACTTTTTACGATTGCCTGGCTCAGTAATATTCTACTATTTCGCCGGAACATACTGATACGTCGAGTTCTATCGCAATGCTTCTGATGAAAATCATTATACTGCTCCTAACATTTTCAGTCAGTCTAACCTTTAAATTCGTTTTTATTACAAATATTAATCGACCATTTAAAGGGTAGCACAGCTATAGTGGAAATTCAAGGAATCGAATGCAGCAACGATGGCACCATATGCACTCAATCCTACTGCTCGCTTACAGCAATACGACCACATTTGAACTACGCCAACTTTGGTTTCTTCATCGCCAAGGAGCAAAATAACGCCTTCGTAAGGAAAGCTTTGTAAACGTGTGTGACCTTCAAAGTTCTATTTTTTTCCATTTCCAGGTGAAAACACAGTTCTACAACAAATACGGCAATCAATTCGTCAAAGTTGGACCAACATATTACGAGAATATCTGCAACATGACAGAGGTTAGATCAAGATCAAATTCGTTCACCAGCAGGCTGATTCCGACATTGACATACAACTACGACTTTCATTGTCCTTTTAAAGTAACTAAACCATTTGTGAGATTGATTGAGTGCCTCATTTTGTGTGTCCTTTCAGAACTATATCAGGGTGAGGGACATGCATCCGGATATTGTATTGCTTCCCAGATTCATCAAGACGCAGAATTATAAATTCCAAATCAGCATTGGTGACATCGAGACAAATAAAGTTCACTTCAGTGTGACGTTCCATATGTATTCAAATTGGGTGTGAATATATTTTCATCTCAGTTGATCTTTTTTTTGTTTCAAATATGTGTGCAGTGGTGTTGGAAGATGATACCAGCTCTAGGTAGACGTCATGGTAGACAACATCTGTTCAGGCCTTTGGGTGCAGGGGTTTATCCTCCCGGTCATAGAACACGGACATATGTTTTGTACGAAGGTAAAAGGGCTCCATTGATAGACATTGTTCTTGGAAAAATGTGTGTTGAATGAAAACAAAACCATATGAACACAGCAAGAAAGACAAGAGGGAAGAGTTTTGCTAATTTCGGACGGGGAGGGTGAATTGTAGATTCGGTGGAGAGAAGTTCGTTTGGCGGGACGAGACAAGACATATAATTGATTGCAACGCCAACCTCATATTATATCAAAAAGGACCACAAATCAGATTTTTTGACAGTTGATGGAATGACTTTTTAAGGAATATCAAGAAAGTTAACACCTTAATGCGGACATCTTCTAGAAACATGGTTTTATCTTTCCCCAGGGCAACGAAAAGTCGCTGACGCAAATAAAGTATTCGGTGTTCCACTGAATTAATATGAAGAATTTATGCACGAAAATCGTTGCCTCAATATCACTTCACAAAAAGGCGACACATTCAACTCGATTGTATCACACAGAGATTGAATATCTGTTTGGAAGCATAATCTCTGGCCCAAAATCAAGAGCAAAGAAACTGCGAAAAAGAAAGTAGAAATTAGCTGACCGATCTGAAACAGAAATTACTTAACATTCTGATCAACATGAATGTGCCTTTAGAAGCTAGTGTTGTTAGTTATTCATCAATTTTTACAAGGACACAGTGCTGGATAATCCTGTATTATGTGGGCTTTGTTGTTTGTTCTCCTAAAGTGACATGAAAAACTGTTGACACGAATGGACCTTAAGATAAAATTGTCGATGCTTGTTTTTTGCGTTTCCAGCAGAATCGCTTTGCATGCGAAATAACATAGAACAGCGCGTTTTATGAGTTCACACAGCAGACACGTGTTGTTCCGAAAGAATGCCAATGTCTCTCTGAAAAAACAGTCGAAAGCAGGTAGTTACGATCAAAGGCACAGATATCACGAGTGCGCGTCTGAAATAAAACCCGACCTTGAACCGCTCGGATATTTTAAAAACTAACCGAACAACTAAGTTCAAAGTGTCAAGACAATGGACTCGCACATGATGCGTCGACAATACTGATAGAAAAGTTCCCGCCATCCCCCAGGATGCAGGACAAGTAATCCTTATCAAGAAAATCTTTTTGAATACGTACATAGGCAAGGACTTTGGATATTTATCTTTCCATCTTTAAAGTAGATCACAAGAAAGTACTTGAATTTCAACATCTTCTTTTTCGTCTTACAGTCACTTGAATTCACCAGCAATACGTCGCGAAATCTGTAGTTGTTTACGTTAGCAAAACGCGACAGAATTGATATGTGCACACTCACGTCGCGTCGTCCAGAGTGAAGTTCGGACGCCTGTCTGATAGTGGGCAGAGAGTGTAGCTACGTCTCGAAGAATGCAAAGCTACCAAACAACCTGCTAACCGAAAATGCGAGACAAATTTGCAATGCAAACACATACGCGAGTGTCATATTAATTAATTATATGTATATCCGAACAATTCACTTTGATTTGTAAATATGAGCAGAAAAAGAAGAAGCGAAGAGTGTGAATAAAAACAGTCTTATAATATGAGGATTGAAACTTGAAACTTGATTCTCTCACCTGGGTTTCGGTTTGCTCCCATTGCTGATGGGGCAGTTTGATTTTCGTCGTCTTCGTTGTTGTCGTTGTTGCCATTTCGATTTCGATTAGTTGTGGTTTTTTGCCATGTCGCTGGAGGTTTTATTCTATCAGCGGACATATTTTAGCATTTCAGTCTTTCTGGAGATATGTTAATGGATTGAAATAAAAAAGAATTATGAATGAAAATGAGGAAAACTTATGAACTTCGTTTGAAGAAAACGCACCGATCAACGGATGGAATGCAAAAAAAAGTGGGAAAACGTCAAACAATTTGAATCCGCAACAACTCGTTTAACCGGCTGTTCGCTGAGCGACTGAGATGACATGAGTGTCATTTGTATGGAAAATGTTGGCAACATTGTGTTGTTTTCGTAGATTGACAGTGGTGTGAGGGAGACGGAGTGCTGTTCGGTTGGCAGATGGTGTTGCTTGGGGATCATGTTTGGAAACATGTGTGAGTTCTATTGGAAACATATTAGAAAAAAATACACTTAGGGTGGTAACACATTTGGAGAAGTTTGTAAGAAATAAATTTTGATGAGGTTTTTTCACTTGAAGAAAATGTTTAGTTATTTAAAGGCCCATGCATATAAGGTCGCCACGAATTGCGAACTTTGCAAATGTTGACAACTCATTCATATGGAGTTTTCTCATTCGCAGATAACTACGGGTGCAAACTGGTGCATGGTGCATGGCATAACAGACAATGAACTGAGCTGGTTCAAAAATATCTAACGAAAGAGTAAAGGTGAATAACAGTGTACCCACATGTATTGCCCTAAACATATCTGTACCGCAGTGATTAATATTGAAGGCAATATTGTTCATACTCTACATAAATGATTTGTCAAAGATCTTAAAGTAAGGAAAAATAGTAATTATACGCAGACGATACTTTAATTTATAGATAGGAAAGAAGTTGATGACCACATAGAGTACAAAGAAAAATGATAGTATAACATTAAAATCGTAAATATATGGCTTAAGATGAACCTTCTGAAACTTAACGAAGAAAACACTTAATTTTGGAGATGCCATTGAAAAAGTGGATCATATTAAATATCAATTAAGGCCCGTTCATATGAGCGGCGAACTGCGAACGAACTTTCGGAAACAACCCTTTTCCACCAAATGTAAGCAAAAAGTTATACTTCTTGGTACGCATGAAGATTATAACTGAATTATCGAGTTTTTTCATCCATAACAACCTCAACAAAAGTTAGTTTAAGTATCCTAATTACTGACTTAAAAGTTTTTCTCTGCGAATCAATCATTCACTTTGCGAATTGTCAAGCTGAGCGCAATACGCAAACGGGCAAACGCAATTCGCCCCTCATTTGAATGGGCCTATACACAAACGGGCAAACGCAATCCACAACCTCCACGACCAAAAAATTCGCAGTGAAGTGGCAGTTTGCACCCGGAGAACTACGGGAAAAAACTCCATATGAATGAGTTGCCAGAGTTTGCGAAGTTCGTAGTTCGAGGCGACCTCATATGAATGGGCCCTATTGCGATCTCAGTTTGACAGTTCGCAAAGTGAATGATTGACTTGCAGAGAAAAACTTTTACATCATTAAGGCCCAAACCCATAGAATCCGGTGCGTGCGTTGGGTCTTGTCAAAAAAATTGACAACTCTTAGGAGCTAATAAGAGGAAGCGAGACAACGAGTGTGGGCTATATGTGGAATGCATCAGAATGAATAAAGTTGGCGAACTTTTAACTTTTTTTCCGTTTGACAGTTTATTCTCACATGTGTGTATCATTTATGCATGAATGTGTATCATTTTACTCTCATGGTCGTGTGGGATTGTATGTATGTACACATATTTCAGACTCAACGCACGTATTTCATTGGGCACCTCTTTGCAGTCCTTCAAATACGATTTTTGTGGATGTCAATTGCAACGCACGAAACGGATTCTATGGACTTGGGCCTTTAGTTAGGATACTTAAACTAACTTTTGTTAAGATTTTTGTCGATGAAAAAACTAGATAATTCAATTCCAATCTTTTTGAATAATAGGAATAATATATAATTTATTGCTCATATTTACTGGAAAAGGGTTGTTTCTGAAAGTTCGCGTTCGCAATTCGCCCATGTATATGAGGTCGCCACGAATTGCGAACTTCGCAAACTCTGACAATTCAATTATATGAAAGTTTCTTCTTTCGCAAACATTTTTTGGTCGTGGAGGTTGTGGAATGCGTTTGAGTCTTAGCTTATTACGAATTCAGCTTGACAGTTCGCAAAGAAAACGAAGGATTCGCAGAGAAAAACTTTGAAGTCGTTTATTAGGATACTAACTTTTATTGGGATTTTTTTTTCGATGTCAACAGACAGTAGATACCAATTTCCTTCACAATGGGTAACACTTCAGTTCGTTGTAGGAACAAGGTGGATCCTCCGAGTCAGAACGATCATAATCATACTTTTAAAGTGGCGTTACATTCCGGGTTGGACCTAGACCATAACCAACAAGTGTCTTTGGAGAGATCAACCTTTAGTTAGCTGCCTCTAGTTTCACATGGTTGAGGTCAATCCAAGTTGCGTGCAGTCAAGGCTTTTCCGGGCGGTCGCATAGGTTTACATCCGTTCTACATGACCTAGCCAACTCAATCGTTGGATATTAATTTTTCTGGTTAAGTCGATGTAAAGGATGATATTTCAAAAGCTACTGGAACGATTTTTCAAAAAAAAAAAACATAATTTTTCACAATTCAGAAAAATGCATGAAATCTTATTTGAATCGATATAATTTAATGTTTGAAGATTATTTTATGCAAATTTTGACCTTGACTGCGCCTCAAATGGTCCATCCGCTTAGTCCAATTTTTGCATACTCTTTCCAACATTTCGGCCGGTATCTCACGAATAAATGCTTCAATGTTGGCTTCCAATGCGTCAATTGAAGCGGACTTTAACATAGCCCCACAAAAAATAGTCTAAAAGCGTTAAATCGCACGATCTAGGCGGCCAATTGACCGGTCCCGAACGTGGAATAAAATGTTCACCGAATTCGCCTCTCAATAAGTATATTGTTGCGCGTGCTGTGTGGCACGTGGCACCATCTTGTTGAAACCACATGTCATGCAAGTCAAGCTCTTGCATTTTGGGCAAAAAAAAGTTGGATATCATCTCACGGTAGCGTTCACCATCCACAGTTACGTTACGATTCGCATCATCTTTGAGGAAGTACGGTCCAATGATGCCACCAGCTCATAAAGCGCACCAAACTGTTACATCTTCTGGACGCATTGGTACCTCTTGCAATTCTTATGGCTGATTATCACTCCAAAATCGACAATTCTGCTTATTTACGTACCCATTGAGCCAAAAATGAGCTTCGTCGCTGTACACAATTTTTCGGAAGAAGCGCACGATGAACTTTCTTAACAGAGCACGCATTTTGACAATAAAATTCAATAATTTGCAAGCGCTGTTCGTTTGTAAGACGATTTATGGTTAAATTATAGACCAAACTGAAGATGTTGGACAGTGAAATAAAACACGAAACGTGAGTCAGCTGTTTAAACCAGTGTTGCCAAAAAGATAGATAAAAAATCACCCTTTAGCTGCACAGCTCCTATTTATACAGACGGGCCGAAAATCACCCGATTTTTTCTCACAGCAACCAATAGCAACCTCGTCCGTTTTTGACACACATACCTATGGTATCCGCCGCATAACATGACTTTGACGATTAAGGGTTTACAGAGCGTTAATTTGGTTGTTTACTTTAGCTTAGCCCAAAGCAGCAATAATATCATTTTCTTCGAAAAACCTTATTTTGCAAGTTACTATGAGACGAAAGCTGACAAAACTGCGACAATGTTTTTGTTTTTGTCTACGAAACCATACTTCTGTGTCGGATGTTCTGTCTGCTCTGTTCCAGTTAAGAGGCTCATCGCAGGGAAGTCTTCCAGTGACGAGGAAGACCGAAACTTCTGTATAAAGACGAAGTCATCGCAAAGGCAATTCAGCTTAATCTTCTTCATCGCAGAGGCAAATCAACAAAAAGTAACTTCAACAATGGAAAGCAGCATCAGCCCACACTTGGACCCCCATTTATCATTTCTCTGAAAAGTAAGAAAGTTGGCTAAGGATATTCGATAAGATTCTCAATTTATAATTTTTTTATTTTTCAACATTTTTTATAAAAAGTTTCTTATTTCGCTGTACAGCACAAGGACAAACGCTCCACCAGTGCCCCGGATTATGTTTGAGAACGCGCCCTTGAAAAGGAACCCACGTGCAGTGTCGTAGAATCCAAAGTACGCAGCCCGAAACATGATGATTCCCTGGACGGACACATTAAAGCCCCGGTATAGACCAACGGGGCCGTCGCTCTTCAAGCAGTCCCCCAGGCCAGTGAACTTGCGGCTGCCAGATTTGCTGATGTCCGCGCCGAGACGTGTTCGCGCAAAGTCCAGTGGATACACAAAGCACAGTTACGTGGCCCCGGCTGCACCTCCAGACGGAAGATTGCCGGCGAAAAACCTCCAGAATTGTTCCTTCTTGTCCACGCCGCCGAGAAAGATGCTCTTGTACTTATCGTTGAAGGCAAAAGTCAACGCTTACGTGGGAAAGTACAGAAGTACGTTGGCCAAGTTACCGCGCTAGAACGACGTGATACCCTACTCCTTAGGTATGCGGATGAAGCAGTCCATGATGTCCTTGTACCGCTTATCCCCGGGAATTTGCTTGGATATATGCAGAACTTGTAGCAGCAGCTTTACTCGTTCGATCGGCGCCTCAGCTGTCTTCGAAATGGCCGCCGATATACCCCCGGGCCACAAAATCCTTAAGGAAGTTCCTTATGTCGAATTCGTTGGCCATTATAGTGCTTTTGGTCGCGTAATAGTTGTATTAAATTTAATCTCTTCACAATCTTCAGCAATCGCTTCTGACTTCTGACGTAATGAGTTTTATTGTAAAGCTTTTTATTTTTCAGTAGCTGACAGTTAGCGGCGGTTGCTTTGAAAATGTCGTTTCGAAATAAAGTGAACAGTAGTTTGTGACACACTTTGTTTTAAGTAACTACAGGGTGTTTGTTCAGGCAGAAAGGTTAGGCCTTAAATGCCTATGTCTGAATTCTTAGAATTTGTTAGTATTCCTTTACTTTTTCATATGGAACTAGTAACGATTCTTTCCATGACATCGGAGACATCGGTCCTAATATTTACGCTACAGCCCGTTGGGGGCCAGGGCCTAGCTTCTCAGCAACCACTCGTGTTGTGCGTGCTATTGTTCTCACACGGATGGAAGGGACCTACAGTTTTATGCCGAATCCGAACGGCTTTTTTTGAGAAGCTTTCTTTAGACAGGAAATACTCTTTGAGTATTGTCAGTAACTCGAAAGAGGTGGGGTCGTGAAAATTGTTATCGTTGCACAGAGTAGGAATCGAACCTACGACGAGGTTGGGGTCCACGCATATACCCACAACGCCACGGGCCACCACTACCTCATGTGACCGCTAAATGATGAAAAACAAAATGCAGTAGGTGCTTACTTCCAATCCATAGGCGTGGCGGTCGACGCGGGTCGTACCGACAAAAGTGGGCCTATGGCGCCTTGCCTGCATTAGAGGCGTAACTGAATCGAGGATTTTTATAATGCATCTTAAATGGCATTAAGCCAAATATATATGAAATAATGAAGTAGATCTACTTACTCCGTATGGAGTAAATTCTCATCTCTGTTTTTTCCCGAACTGCAGAACTCCAACATGGATCTAAACAACTGCCCAGAAGTTGTTTCCCACGTCGTCAAGAAGTAAAGTTTTCTCATTTTCCTCTTCCGAAACTAGAAAGTGGCATGTTCTCCATTTCCCGCAGAAAGAGGTCCAAGCAAATTCTTTCACAAGCATTTGATTGACGGATAGCTTCCTTGAAAAATGACACATGCCTCCCGCGGCAAGTCGTTTGTTTGCATTCTCCGGTCGTGCATCAAAATGCGAATTATTTCAATTGTTTATTAAAGCCGCCTCCGGACTGCAATTCTTCTTCACTTTCATCTTTTCGCTTTCGTTGTGCATCAACAATAGAACAATGACCGTCAACCCGTCAGCCGTACTCGCACAGCTCAACGGAAAGCATTTTTCAATTCGGTACGATCTTCTATTTGCTTAGACCTTAACCGACGCAAGTGATTCCTCTCCGTTCACAGCGTCACGCCACAACGTGGAGATCTTCGAGAGACAAATGATCTCACGAGCTCCTTGAAGCGCCACCAACCACTAATCAAACCATTTTCGAACACAACAACCACGACAACGACGACGTCGATGGCGATGGCGATGTTGATGGCGCAAAGACCAAACAAATGGTCTACGGTCTTCAGAAAGAGGGAGCAGGAAAACAAGTTTACCATGGCTTTCGGTTTTCCACTTCAATTCCGGTAGACGACGGCGGTGGCGGTCCGCGGCTTAAAAGTGCCAACAGAAATGTTTTATTAGGTAGCGCGTCAGATAAGCAAGCATCAGTTGCTGCTCCATCAAAATGTCTCCTGCGCACTGCTGCCTGCCCTGTCTGCTCTATCGCCTCTATCTGCACTGTCGTCCGCTAGAGGATTACCGTCGCCCGGCTAAGGCGACCGATTCGAAACATCGATTATTTTTGGTCAAATCAGTTGCAATTCATCATCTCTCGACGTCCAGCTGTTACAATAACAATGTTGCAACCTCTTAATGGCAAACTTTGGCTTCTTGTGGGCGTTCGAATTAATTGAACACCGCTAACGCTTGCCGTGAACGGTGGATGGTAAATGGTAAGATTTATTGATATTTTTTCATCTTGCCAGTTAGATTGCCGACGAGACTCGGTGTGAAAGGGAACGTGGTATGCGATTGGAGGAAGTGACATAAGATGTGGACGTCCAAAAATCGCAGCCGGCCAATCTCTTCCACTCGGCCTAAGAGACTTTCATTACATGGGATTTGATTCACTTCATAAAGCGATTCGATTAACGTCCAGAGGTGTGACTTGAAGAATCGATTCTCATTTGTCTCTCGGCTTGGCTTTGGTATGGCTCGAACTCAGACGTGTGCGTTCATCTAGCGACGAGGAAACTTGAGCCTGAGGAGGGGAATGTTGAAATAACAGCTCATGTATTCGGTAGCAAGCACCACGGGGTGGAAATGACGGACCTTGGCCTCTGTGTGCCCATCGACTTAGTCGGACTTTTAGAGAAGGTGTTGGTTGGCGAGGTTACGCTCACGATGCAAACTCCGCGTGTCCCGTCGAGAGCGGATATTTTTCGCTGTCAGGTCGATAATGGAAATGAGCCTTGTTTACACAGCCTGAGCTAAGTTTCGTACCATGCATGAGAAGTATTTGACAATTCCACGCACTGACAGGCGTGGTGAAACAATTAGAGACCGAAAGTGGTTTTTGGACATCAATATCGAAAGTGGTTTCTGGATAACAAAACTGAAAGAAGTTTCGGGACAGCCAAACTGAAGAGCGTTTCGGGACAACGAACCCAAAACCAAAGGGGTTTCTGGACAGCGAAGCCTGGAAGGGGTTTCTGAACAAAACCGAGATTAGTTTGTACAATCACTGTTTCGAGGAAAAAGTCTAGTCCTGCCATTGTATTGAAACAATGATTTCGTCGTTTGCACCTCCTTACGTTTGCTTCATATGAAAAAAAAACCCATGCAATCAAATCATTGTGGAGGTAACCACAATTGCATATCTGGCCAACCCATTAAAGCTGCAGGTTTGCTGTACACTTCATTAGGCACCCGGTTAAATACTCTCCTCCTGCTGCAGGGTGCAGGAGCACAATAATTGCATTTCAAAATCCAATTATCCAAACAATCTTTACAAATACATGACGTGTTATTTGTTCAAGTCAAGCAAATCAGCAGGGGAACAAAACCCACTCTCCACGTGCACGATATGATTGAGTTCCACTGTGAGCCTTTATATTCGCACTACATGCGTCAGTCCCACGAGCTCTAATGATGGTGGGAAACTTTATGGCAAGTCTTTGAACCTGCAGGATACTGCGAGACTATCTATCACTCTTTGGCAAATTGAAGAATACATTCCGATATCTGGCTAGACGGCGATCTCGTTTAAAGTGAAAGTAATGTCTCTGGAGAATCATAAAAAAACAATTATTACAATAATAAACCAACTTAATGGCTGCTCTGTTGCATTTCAGAAGGTACAACTGGTCTGGTTTCGGTGAAAAAAGCCGAAACGTAAGACCGTAAAAGCCGAGGTTTGTCAACAACATTTGTGTTTATGGGAAAAACGAAAGTGGGCATGGAGCTTCAATGAATTTTTAGAACTCACCAAATCTGCTGCGTAGGACGTCGAAATCGTTGTAAACAAATTGTTTTTACGATTATTCTGTGTGTTCTCCAGTTGAAGGTCAACATTAGTCATTTAGTCCTTAGCCGCAAGTGTCTCCGCTTCTCAGACCTCCGACCTAAAGAGGGTCTGAGCCTAGCGACACTTTAGCAGTCATTTATCGAAGGTGAATTTGATTGATTTTTTTTTCATCTTCTTCTTCTACAGCCCGTAGTGGACCTGGAACCCAACAAACAAGCCTCTCCAATAAGCATGATCTTTCGCCAGCTGCCAGTTGCATATAATAAGGTGATTGAGGTACTTCTCAATTTCTGTGCGCCATCACGATCGAAGACGTCCTCTGGTGCGTTGTCCCAATGGGTCGCATTCGAACATGCTATACATGACTACATGACCCAGCCATCTTAAGCTATGGGTTCGAAGACGCTTATCTAGTTGCATGCCGTTGTAAAGGCCGTACAGTTCGTGGTTGAATCTTCTCCTGCAGACGGCATCAACACGAACAAGACCAAAAATCGCAGGAAACCTTTTCTGTCGAAAGTTCCTGGGGCTTCCTTATCATAGCTTGCCTCTGCGTATAGTAGGATTGGGACTATCAAGGTGTTACACAAATCCAGCTTGATATTACGAGAGATGACTCTATTACTGAATTGCTTCTTGAGCCCAAAGAAACAGCGAATGGCAAGAGTAACTCCGCGCTTGATTTCGGTACTGTGTATAGTAAATGTCCCTTTTTACTCCAGAGCCGAGAAAGACGAAGTCCTTGACTAGATATTCTACATCCTTCCGTGAAGACAACATATAGTTTGTTTTGCACTGATTTATCTCTAAAGCCATTTAAGTCGCTTCCGGTTCTCCACCAGTAAACACCTCATTGAGGGTTTGCTATGATCGTCCAATCACATCAATGTCATCAGAATAAGCAAGCAGCGAAACTGACTTTCGGAGGATCATGCCTCTAGTGTGGACCTGTGAGTTTAGCACGAACTTCTAGAAGTCAGTCCAACTGTTGGGATAGGCTGACCACACCGCGCTATAGTGGACGTTTTCACGGCAATTGAGGGACTGGCGAAACGAGCTGGTCTAAAGGTCAAAGAGGACAAAATTAAATATATGTTGTGGGGCAAAAAACGATCCGCCGCACATCACCTAGCCCAAAACGTCGTTACAATCGGCAATTTCTCTTATTTTGCCAGTCCTGTTTTATGGAGCCGAAAGCTGGACACTAAGCCAACTCTATGAGCTGTACAAAGATGTGGAAGGCAAAAATCCGTCGACTACACTGTACACTGGCTCGGCCACATCGAGCGAATGGACAACAACAAGAGGGTCTTCGAATCCGAGCCTTCTGGTTGAAGAAGGAGAGAAAGACCGAACTTCCGGTATAGAGACCAAGTCATCGTGAATGTAAGACAGCTTGGCCTTGATGATTGGACGCAGCGCGTCCAGGACCCTCACCGATGGAAGGCAGCAATTGCTCAGGCTGGGACCCTTCATGGGTCGTCGGCCTAATAAGTAAGTAAGTAAGTCATCCGAATAAGTATGCTATTGAAAGCGTCAGATAACAGCGTATCGCCTTGTCTAAAATTTGGTTGAGTTCGAGGTAGAATATTCTGTGGTGGTGTGTAATATACCATATATGTATATACACTTTGAATACTTCATACTTTTTGCGATTTGGATGTGGAAACGTTGGCCTGATGAAGCAGTGGGGATGTTCGTTAACTATTAGACTGAAGGTCTATGTTAAGGTCGCTACATGAACGCCTTTCAAAATTCATGGCTCTACCTTTTTCAATAAATAGAATCAATAAAAATCATTCCTGCGGAGCTCGCTCACTTCTGACGTCTGATTTCTGCGTTTCGACTCCATCGATTGACCCTAAGAACCCTCGGAGATCTGATGGCAGTCCACTCAATAAAAAAATTTCATACTCAAGCATGTTTTGATGCATGTTTACACTCTAACTTCTTAGTATTCGTTCCTGCTGTAGAAGCCCTTGAAGAATCCTCGACGTGACGGTTGTAATAATCATGCAACTCTCTGTTCCTATAATTCTTATCGACTGTGTTATAGACAGCTTATTCCCTGAAATCACAAATCACCTATGTACACCGAGATAGTCAACTTCTAACTCTATCGCACTTAATTTCATCTGACAGCGTTTTTTAAATAAAATCTTCACAGACAGGAATTGTGAAAACAGGTGTTCTAAAAGCAACATGGTGCAGCTTTAGACTGTTAAGAATCGTGCGTGAAAATAAAGTAACATGCGTGACCTTAAAGAAAATTCAAAGACAAACGAGGGATTGAGTTGACTATCTCCTTCATACATTATTTCTGCCTGAAAGTGGACTCCAAGATTGATAGTCACTCTTGGAGATAATTGCAAGACGCTTGTGTTGTTCTCAAATGCATATATTTTCAGAGAATTCGAGTGGAAAGAAATGATGACTTGCGGCATAACATGCGAATTACATCAAATTCCACCAGAAGAAAGAATGAGATAACGTGCCAAGCACAATGACTATCTATGATTCACTATCACGCGTGTCTGTATTGCATTAAATGTCATCCATCAGTGATGATGAACACAGATATGACTGCAGCCCTAATTAAGTCATAACTATTAACGCACGCATGAATCCCCTATTATCTCTCACTAATGCAATTCTATCACGTCATGAACAATGCCACTCAATACTCACGAGCTCGCTTTCATTATCCGACCATTGTTTCAATCCCTAAATTCGTCATTAGTTTTTCTCCTCCCCAGAAGATTGCATTTCATTTCAAGTCCCACCTTAATGTGTACGATCTGCAATTTGTCTTCCTGCGTTGCATGCATGCACTTTGGTTATTAAATCAAAGTGCATCTGACCAAAGTGCGTTTGAAAGCTCTTGCTAAACGATTTTTCTCACCTCCTCAAACTGACAAATTGCCCATTCTTTCCTGGGTGTGTTCACAGACTCAAGTGATTTGCATAAAAATGTTATGATGTTTCTTCTTCGGCTTTAATTATAAATTACGGCACATTCTTTGGGAGGAAAGTGAAAACTGTTGAGCTTCCCACAAAAATTAACCAATTAAATGGCGCCGGGGTTCCCCAGCAGGCTACCCGTTTCCGGATTGAGAAATTGCCTGCCACTCAGTTGCCTTGAGACATGAATTGGGTTGTTAGTTCATTTGTTTTATTACAAAACTATTGCGGTTATTAATTGTGTAATCTTGATGTTATAGTTCGTGATTCATGATTTGACATCTCTGTTTCGTTCGCTTGTGTCAAGCAGAACTGTCATTCGAGACAGGATGTGTAAGTTATACTATGTCGTTGAAGCAATCTTACTGCAAAAATAGTCCTGCTGTAGTCGTCACGCACATTTGAAGCACTACCACCAGATTATGGTCGATAATCGTTTATCTGAAAAACAGTAGACCACAACCTCGTCCAACCGATTATGCAACTCCCTCTCTCTCTAATCACAAGCCGTGGCGTTAACACATCTCCAAAGGAATCGACGAAACCGAAATAATTATTTGCAACAGAATTCGCAATCCACTCCATCTTAAATTGATCCAACAAATTTTGATCACATTCTCGGCTCGGCTTCGGATGCATTGCATACAACAGGTGGCCGCCACCGCTTAACAGCGTAATCCACTTTGCTTCGAATTCCTGACAGACACATGATTGCTCGCTAATTGCACTTCAACCCGCTCGAGCGGATGTAAGCCATTGCAAAGCTAATCACCACGTTGATGATTTGTTTACATAGTGAACGTACCCGCATGCGTTCAAAGTCAAACGTCATTTCTGACATACCAATTGCGAGTACGAGTTGAACGCACCCCATTCGCGCAATAATCGGCTACCAGACCACCCAATTATAATAAGACCCACTAATGTCTTCCTAGCCCGACTGCTGTAATCCATCAGCAATCCGTCAGTGCCGCGACAAACACTAGAGATCTGATAGCAAATGTCAAAGGGGGAGGTTCGCATGACAGCGGACCGCATTCAGTGGTAAAAAATAGTTGTCAAATTGCTTTTCGAGGAACGTCCGCGACCAGCACGGAGACGATGAAAGCTTCAAAGATGCAAAGATAAACCGGGAGAGATAGCCTGTGTAAATTGTTACGATTTTGATCTGCCATCTGCACGCGTACACGCACACACATAAGCGCCTGAAGTCGCGGCCACTTATCGGCGCAGGAGATCGCACTTGCTAAATAAAAACGCACAAACTGCATTTGTAATAATCGTGTAATTATGATGTCGGTCTGTGGTCGTCTGCGATCGTCTCGATGCGGTGCTGGCCGGTTGCGTTGGAATTGGATCATATCATTCCTTTTCGCACTAATCACTGCGAGTCGTCGCAGACGCAGACGCTCGTCGGACGGACATTCACTTGCATCGATTAAAGATAACAGAATGGTCGTACCCGTTTCGAGAGGTGGTACTTCAACGTGAACGCTTCTCACCGTGTGATGTGTGATGTGATGCAGAGCACGCTTTCGTCCGAGGAGATAGTATTTGATTTGATTTTTTCTCCGTTGGAACGATGATAGTCTTAATTATAAATAATCGTTTCTTAAACAAATATTTTACTTCTTCAATTGCTGCTCATTAACTTCTGTGATGGAGGCTTTCCGGCGAAATGTGTGACGGCTGCTCTTATGCAACCGCTTTGGGCGGGTGATTGCGGAAATGGCTGCGGCAAGACTCTAGAAAGACAAGCGTTTTCACTCTCTATCTTATCTACACATCTACGCCTTGGATTGACTACTTTTCTCTCGGGCTGCAACTTCAGTAAATGCCCAGGAGTGGAATAATTTATTCGCGAAGCAAAAACCTTCTCGTGAACGATCGCTTTTATTTAGCGTCAACAACTTTACCCCCCAGAGGTATGGGATGTGGAGTCGTTTCAAAGGAGTGACAGCTTTGACTGATGTCATGACTGACAGCTGCAATCAGACAGATCCTTGTCAGCTTTCAGTGCGGTATTTGGGGAAGAAAAAGCAACCGCTGACAAATCTGCGCATTGACGGGGGATGCTGAAAAAAAAATAAGGAATGTAAATCGACACCAATCCTCCTTACGTCAACAGTAATGAGGTCAATGACAGTGTGGGAGGAAGAGTTTAAACAAGGGACAATGCATTCTCGTTGGGCGCCAAGTTGACATTTTTACCAATCACGTGTGGTAATCGTGGAAGCGTTTTCCTCGTAAGCTTCTTTTTTCTTGCTTTTTTACCAACTAAGTTGACATATTTGGAGCAGGTTTTGAAAGAGAAATGCTAACGATGAGGCTTTATAATGGAGTTGGCTACAATAGCGTCCGATACAGTTTAACGCTGCAACGCTAAATCGTTAAAATTACAGATACTTATATCCTCCTTCCTTACAAGCAGCAAGCAGCAGAGGCCAATTGCATGGTCACTTAATAAAACCGCCGAAAGAGTTACTGCCAAGCACACCACATTATGACGCCGAGCCCATTTACATCGCCCTCAACTCAACTCAACTCAATCCTTTCCCAGAATCTTGCACAAAAACAAAAACCAGCGTTAAATCGGCGAAAACGTTTTTGCTCGCCCAAGCCGAACCCGCATCGCATCTACAGCTGCAGCGAACGAAGACTTTCCACATTTCTTAATTGGAGCTCTATGCCCCCCAGTCAATCGAAGTCGAAGTCATAAATAAACCAACTGGACCAGTGTGTCTGCCCAAATTGGCCGGACATTGTTGCAAAATGCACAACAATCACTTCAATCGATCACAACGATCGATAATTGGTGCTAATGATGACACAATTTAACGCCGCCGCAGAATACACTGCCGCCCGGCTGGCCATTCACCATTTCTGACCCACATCGGGAGAAATTGTACGCATAACAAAACCATCAGCAGCCAAGAGGGAAACTCGCATGATGTATCTGCAGCAGCGATCAAACAGTCGTCACCACCGGGAGCCCTCAGCATTTGTTTTTGCACGCACGTAGGCCTAGTTGAACACATGTGCGCGGTGGTCTCATAGAAAAGCCACGCACTTTCTCGGCGGCTCAACGAGGCAAGCACAGACGACAGTAATTATTCTTTGATTCGACAAAAGACGCAACATGCAGTCGAACAGCATCGAAAATTATCTTCGCCATTAATAACCGTTGCGGCGAATTGGGGATTTATGTTTGCGTTTCGATCTGATGGGAGATCAGTATCTGTGGACAATATGATCGGTGATCGGTGATCGTTTATCGGTTCAACTGGTCACCGCACAGCGTGTCGGGAGATTTATCTGGTTAAATGGTGGTCAGCAGCGTCTGTGGCTGCGGACAGGATTTCCCTCTCGAAATGGAATGGGAAAGTACAACAAACGCGGCGCGGAATATGTGCAGCCTTAGACTCGGCTCTGTCTGCCTGTCCATCTGGTCGATGTTAGTCCACTGTCCCACTGTCCCACTGTCCGCAAATGACTGCACAGTTCGTGGCAATGGGCATTTGTCCGGATCACTTGTGAATGGGCATGTGTACTTGTTTAAGGTGAGTCTGGGCCATAAGAGAACTATCTTGCAGCCCGGAGCAGCACATGAGGAGTGCTTGCACACGAGTAGACGACATGTGCGGAATGGATATTGCTGCCGGGAGCCGAGAGAAAGAGACCATACACACAGGCGCACACTTGATCGCAAGCCCGCGCGCATTAGAGGCATTACAATGCTGGTCAGCGCTGCGCTCGGTGGTGATTGGCATTATGTAAGCCATTATCCTTTTCCATTTGCCGTTTAATTGAAATTGTTGCAAAACGCACCGAGATTGAGTTCACTCAGTTACAACGGTGTCCAGGGGGGCGATCTGTGGCAGACCGTGGTAAACCTGGGGGGAACAGCATAACATAATGTGCTGTGACAAGAGTTGGATTTGCCCATGTGGCGTGGTGTTGTCGGAGTTCCACTGACAGGAGTAGCACTCGTGTGTAGTCAAGAGATTACTTGAATATGGCGATTGGCTCGACAGCCTGGCACATTAGGAACGTTTAAGTAAATTGCTGTTGGAATACTAAAGACTGTCTGCGGCATGTGAACGAAGCACAGGTTGTTCTGAATTCCCGCGATAAAGGCATTACACGTGTAAACTTGATGGCAAAACAAATTTGTTACCAGTATCTCACGAAATTGCTGAGATTGCAGAGACTTAAGTGAGAGGTGTAAAGTGTGGTTGTCAAGGTTTGCACCAGAGACGTGCTCTAGTTATTGGCTATAAATGCGCGCTTTGAGGAGGAAGTTAATTGATTGATTCTGACTGTCAGTGGCTGTATTTATTTTCACAGCTGCTGTGGTTGGCAGGCTGAAACTTTTATAAGCCGATCGGAAGAGACAATAAAACTCGGTGAATCGTTAGGTTTTTAGTTGCGACTGTTGCTGTTGCATGTGAATACTGTCGACAATGTTCGATGTACTTTTGCTGTCTTGTGTTATACGTAAAACTGGGCTTACAAAGAAGGTGTCCCAGTGTTGTGTTGTCAAGGGTTTGACAAATAATCTATCTAGGAGAACAAACATGACTCTCAGGGAGTCCAGATGTGTGATCGGAATTGGACAAGAACATGGAACCTTAGAACACCGTCCACGATCACCAAAAATTGAAACAATTTTGAATGCAATACGTTAACTTGCTTTTTTAGAGCTTTGTTATAAATATATCCCGGAATCGATGGCAGGTCAATGTAGACGGCGCATCGTTGTATTAGCATATTTTTATCTACGATGCCCAAGTTAAGCATCAATTAGCTGAGTAAATCAACAAGAAAGTGGGATGTAACCATCAGCAACAGCCGTGAGTAACGTATTGAAGTCAAGACGGAACAGACAATCAGTTCAGATAGTTGAATGAAGTAACCTCTGGGCAATTAACAAGCAGATCCTACTGTTAGTAGAAAACCCAGCGGGAAGCAACAATACGTGAGCTTTCCGTTTCCGTTTAAGTTGTGGGTATATCTTAACCGTTGATTACATACGAATTTATAGAACTTACCCTAGTTAAATTTAAAAACAAAAATCAATTTTTAGGTTTAGATCAGCTAATACAAATTATGACCGCATTATTTGAATATAGAGTCATTTATGCTGTAAATTGGGGGAAGGGGGTCATTGTTTACACGATACGACAACAATTTTGTCCTTATTGAGTAATGTTTAAAAAAATGTATGGTGTGTTCGTTTTAATTATTTCGTAATTTCGAGAATAGGATTTCTCATTTCAGCAAGCAGCTTAAAACTGTGTCCTCCCTAAGAACATGTCTTCTTTGCACTCATGCACTCATACTGAATTTGAGGACCGAGAAATGGATTAAGCCTGACTCAGTCTCTGATATTGTATTAATAAGGCGAATTTCTATAACAAGGAAAGCAAAGACCATGCTCTTTCTCGATCCAAAGTTCATGGCATGTCATTTCTGATTTACTACATCGTTGGCCATACTCTTTTAGTCAAGAGGATTCTAGCTCTATATGAGCTTTTTGCGCAAAGGAATTATTTTTATCCCATGTGTAATGATCAACAATAGAGTGATAGCTTATGTTTTGATAAAAATATGGATGTACATCTGTATCACCCCATCATCCCATAAACCGCACTATACCATCCATTTCACGGCTCACGTGGATGTGCAGTAACGGCGTTCGCACAGTAATACGTACGACCAATTAGTTCGGTCTATTCGAGGTAGCTCAATTCGTTGTGAGCGTTCTAACGAGAAGTCATTTACTTTTTCTAGCGTGTAAATGTAGCTTATTGTATAAAAGAGGATACCAACGCTGAACTCATTCTTCACATAAAACAGGCGCAAATTCGACTTTAAGACAATTATTCACCTACTTAACTTAAAGTAGACTTTTTGTTATTCATTTTCATTGTCTTATAGTAAACTATAAAACTAAATAAAGTTGGCGTTAGAACGGAGACCGGAATCAAGATTTGAAGATACTTGAAGATTTTCAATTAATTTCACGGCCATAGACAAAACAAGATCGAATCCATTTGAAGAGTTAGAGAAGAAAGAATTTTAATCGCGCTACATTTTCCATTAAATTTTTGATTGAAGTGCTGGATGTAGAATTAACGCAAATAATTCCAACAGATTTATAATTGCTGGTAGCCTTTTTATTGACATGTACCACTGCAAATCTTTTCATTAAATGTCCCTTAACGCAGGCAGAGTTAAATAAATCAAAGCAGCAATTTTATAGGATTGCTTCCTAAAGTTTATTGGAGCTGAATCTAACGAGACTGAAGTTGCTTACCAAAAATGTTCCAAAAGTCGTTAAAGAAACGAAATAATGGTAACACTAATTTACTCTACGCACTTTCGTGCGAGTAGATTGGTGTCAGATAAACGCACAAATTTGCGATTTCTGACTTTGTTGAGCCGTGTTTGTCATCAGGATAGCATTGCATAGACTACTAAATGAAGACTGCGATGTGACAGATGCTTTCGCAGATAAAAGTTAGTGTAACCCAGCAGAACAACCTTTTACAACTGCAAATAAAAAACCAAACCGATGAACAAATTAACACTCAAAGCTTAAACTCAATATTCAATCTTCTAAGGACATTGTTAGTAGTAGTTAGGAGTTATTTGTACAGGAACCTATGGTAAATCATTGCATTTCCCTAGGATCAAACACGATCGAAGAAGTTTATTGGTTATTTGCCGATTTTTACAACCCACAAGAACGGACATTCAACTTAATCAGTAAAATGATTTCAGCATCATGTCAGCTGTTCCACAACAAAGTAACAAGCCAGCTTGTGTACCGACCAGAAGATCACCTTATAATCGTCTCACCTGTGCTTTGACTTAGCACCTGTGCATGAAATTTGAACCCAGAGACAAAAATCGAACAGTCTCCGTTCACCGCTATAACAGTGTAACACACAACGATTTTCATGCCCAGACCAACAAAGTCTGGTTTAGAACAAGTTCAGTGCATTCTACTTGCCCATAAAAGCACTTGGCATGGCTTATGACTGGTGTGTGTCGGTTTATTGAGATCTTTATTTAGACAGTGGAACATTGCTTCAGAGCTGGTTGCTGAATATTGATATCGGGGCGGCCAGCCGTGGGAGCTCACAATGAAGTCCGCTGGGAGAGGAGCTGCTGATCTAATAAGTGCCAACATAGCCTCGAATATGAATCAGTTTACGCGGGCAAATATTTCTTAATTGCGACATGTGTTGTCGGCTCATGTGAAGACATTTTTGGAAACGAGATCTTTAAGCCGAGTATGGAATTTCCCTAGCGACACGTTAGTCGATGTAATCGTTTCGAGTGAAGTTGATCGTATTTTGCAAGAATTGTTAACTTGTGAACATGTGAGCAGTTATTGAGAGATATTGCAAAAGAGGTATGTATTCTCTTGAGCAACGCACAAGCCATAAGACAGAGCAAACGCTAAAGGATATGTCTTAAGATGGAGGGAGAATCAGTATCAGGAAAAATCCTACTGTCAGTGAGGTAGCATTAACTGCTCAATCAAAGAATTTAAAAATTGACGATGTTCGTGGGTTTTTTTCGTTGCCCTCATGCACTCATTTCTTTCTCTGTGTGGCGCTACAGTCCGGGATGGACCTAGGCCTCAACCAACTAGCGCGATCTCTGGCTAGCTGTCTCCAGTTTCGCACACCAAGTTGGTTGAGGTCCTCTCGCCACTTGGGTGCGCCACCTTAAACGCGGTCATCCCCTGTTGCGTTGCCCTATAGGTTTGGATTCGAAGATTCTGCGGGCCGGCATGCACTCATTTACTTTTTTGAAAATTAAGAAAGATGATAATGTTGCGACATCCAACATGCTTCGTCTGTCGCTTACCTAATGGGAAAGTAAAAACTTTTTATTCAAAGTATTGGCCATTGTGTTCTAAACATTTTGACCACCTTTCTGGCAATTTGTGAATACCACGCCAATAAAATTGTTCGTCTTTTAAAGCAAACCAATCAGACACCCAATTTTCGACTTCTTCGTAGGAATCGAAGTGCTGCTCAGCCAATGCATGTCCCATCGATGAAAACAAATGGTAGTCGGAAGGAGCCAAGTCTGGTGAATACGGCGGGTGGGGTAGCTGCTCCCAGCCAAGTGTTTTGATCCTGAACCGGTTTTAATAATATAATATGGGTGGCGCTACAGCCGGTTGTCTAGTGTGGAAGGAACCTAAAGTTTGATGACTACTCCAAAGGGCCTAGTTTGAGAAGCACTTTCTAGACAGGAATATTTTTTTAGCATTGTCAGTGGCTCGAAATATATAGGGCCCTGAAAGTTATTTATGTCGTTTCTTGGAATCGAAGCTACTAGGTTCAAGTGCGTATGTGCCATTATTTGTAAATCCAGATTATGGATCGTGCTAAGTGACTACGATCTTCCTTTGTCGTGCTATTTTCGTGATATAACACATTTTCTGTTGAGCTCTTCTTTAGTAGATTAGTAGATGACAACGAGCACTCCACGTCTCGTCTATCCACGGACTGCTCAAATCACATTGTGGACACTTAGGTCGTTTGAGTGCGTTTAAGTTGTTGAGGGTTGTTGACACCATTTTATTCCATCACAGCCCAAATGGTATTTCTCGCAGAATTGTCATTCTAGCGCTTGGCGATCTCTATGGATTTCTGCTTCTAATTCTTTAACCATCTCATCATCGTCTTTAATAGCCCCCCTACTCCCAAGATTCCGCATCAGATTTATCTTCATAGGGAACATAGTCCACTCGCCGTCGTCACTTCAGAGCCACCTCTCTCTAAGGTATTGCTCCCTTTCTTCTTTGTTCATATTTTGTCAGTCATAACAATTTGCTAAGCATTCTGCTTACAATATTTAGCAGGGTCTGGCCAGACTTTTCAATTTATGGTAAAGCAAGCATTAAACACAAGTAAGCTGGCAAAATCAAGAAATTTGCTGAAGGTTTGACGGTCTATCTAAGTCAAGAAGTGAAGGATCATGGATTAGAAGGCAGCAGACTTTGTGTGATGTTAAGAAACTCTGATGAGACATAAACCATCCCGGGATAGTGAGCGACCAGCTAACAAAAGAAGATAACAACACAGCCGATGTTCTCTAAGTCAAAGCTGAAGAACGAACTAGTTTCGGACCAGCAACGAGGAGGCAATGTCCAAGCGGACGAATATCAATTATCCAGAATCGAAAGCTGCTACAAAAGAGCTGATGTCAAGCCAGGCCAAGGCTGACACCCCGGCTCAGCCCATCTGCAAACAACATCCTGCTTCCAACAAAGTGGTACGGGTAGCCGTTCAAAGGGAAGAAGAAGGCACTGCAAGAGCAGGGCACAACAGGGCCCACTAAAAACGTTGTTGAGGATCCTAACAGCCGGCCTCTGACCATGGTCCTACAGCCCCTCTCCAGTAGTTGACCTTGGAAAACCCCGCTACCAAATACTTCAGCGAAACAATTAAATTACTTTGAATCCAAAACTAATCAAGTCCTATGCTCACACTTCCATCCCAATCTGACACTTTAAAGTGGTCTCGATTCAACAGACCTATTGTGTACCATCGACGCGCACGTTTCTCCCATGCTTTCACCATCACTCCGAGGTCGTTAAACCAATCTTTGTGGGCCATCACCTTCTGAGATGCGTATGCGTCTGAAATCAATCATCATTCAATCACCAAATCACTTTTGATACATCATCCGACGAAACATCGCACTCGAAGCAATCGATTAAAAGCCCTTACGGGTCTAGAGGCTGCCACCACTCTAACACTCGGTTAATCAGAGCCCCACACCGCTCGTACGTGAACGCTTTCAAATCGGATTTTGGCGACATCGACTTTGTTTGCCTTGTCATCGGGGAAGTGTCATTTCCGTCTTGCCAATAGTCTGGAGCTTTCATTACTGAATGAGCATCGAGTGGGCTCAAAATGTCGCCTCGCACATATTTGCGTTTAGAAAGGTGCACAGAGTGGTCGGCGCCGAGATTAGTGGCGAAATACGACCAAGTGTGCGTACAGTGTACACACCTTTCTCTCTTATCTGCCGCCGCGTAAAATGTAACTCGATCTACCAAAAACAAAACTTATCCCAAAGTGCTGTAGCTGCCGTTAATTACACCGCTCAAAGAGCCGCTATCCGAGTCGATTGCGTCCTTTCTCTGCACAAGCCTGTCACTAGTGATTGATCACATCGCATTGTGTGAGTTCGGTTCACTTCCCTGACTGACGCTAATCGAAGTTTTGCATCAACTGACAGCTCTGCTGACAAACTGGAGCAAGCATTGCCGCTATATGCTGATTCTGATTTCGGCCGATAATTATGGTCAGAGTTTCACAAGCCAAGCATTTGTTTTTTTTTTCGTTCCTTCGCCGCACGAGTGCATGTGTCAAATGTCATCGATAAACTGACAGGCGCCTGCCACTTACATGACCGCTAGATTTTCGAGTTGCATCACCTCACTGCATACATTTCAATATTTTATGCTAAAACCTTTTGTTAAACTGCATCCAAAGTTCGGTGAAGTACTGCGCGTAGCGTTGACTAGTGATTCTTATGATGTGACGAGTACGTATGTAAGGTAAAAACAACTCACGTTCGTGAGCAACACTTCACTTGTTGAAGCGCATGGGCGGCATGGGCCTGAGATGATTGGAGGATAATTATGCGTTTACACCAGTCCGCTGGATTCACACTAGTTATGCAACGCAATTCAGCCGCATACCACGCGCAGAATGGCTGTGTTCAGTGAGACGCATGTGTACAGCTCTCGACTTGGATGGGAAACGAATTATGCTTATCGCTCTTGTTAAATGTAGGACAGTAGCTCAATGGATTACTTTGGGTTTTTTTTTTTTCTTTCTTTCTATGCCTTTTTTTCTGTCTTTTTTGTTGGATTTGGATTTTGGGTTTGAGCTTTTGAGTTTTCAATTACTTTTGACCTTGAGGGCCGTAGTGGTGGAGGAGGAGAGTGCATTGTCTTAGAGTCGCACGTCTTCTTTAGTTGAGCAACGTGGGGCAGCAATTAATCAGCTGATGCTGACGGCTACATCGAATGTTTTAATTAATGGTGTAAACTAGTAACGATTTTGAAATGATTTTTGTGAATTAGTCAAGAGCTGCTGCAAGGTGTAAGCGCATCTGATGATCGTTGGATTGCAGCTCAGATTGAGTGTCAGTGCGACGCACAGTTGAATTGTCAAATTAATCAAGAGGAGCTCTGGAGGACTTAATTGGAGGTGGAGTGCTGCATGAGATTCTTCTGAGTTCCATCGAGGTGTGGTAAAAGACCTGGGGACTGGGGTGACGAATGAGCTTGAGACATTGTTTGAGAGTGGTCATGGTGCGGAGAAAGGCTGTCCGAGCAGAGCAGAGAAGAAGGCCTTGTGCGAATTCCTTTCAATCTTGAGCTTCGAATGGGCTGAAACTATGGATCATTTTGATCAGCTTCTTCGAAGTGTTCTGGTACAGACGAACTCGCTGACTTTCACCTATTAATGACGTCGCACTGGGAATGAACCACGTATTTTGAAGTCGATGGTGGTCTGGTCTCAGATTCAATAGCAGTTCGTTGACAGAGACTAGGCGTAGACAGGCATCGGAAACCTCTTAGTTACTCTTGGCACTCCTCCTGTGACTGTCTCTGCTGAAGAAATCCCCAAAGAGTGAACTTTCTGCGATGTTTTCAGACACACCTCAGTCAAAGCTCCCGGAAGAGCTGCCACTCGACATAACTCTGCTGTCCAAAATGCACGTGCGTCATCGAACCGCCGATAAGCACAGCCTACCAGCCTCCAGCGGACTTTACACATCTCTTAAGGACCATGGCAAAAACTCAATATTCGATTGGCGGCCAGAGAATGAGTGGAAAAACTCCACTCTGAAAGTTAAACAAATCGTCTGATCACGATAGTGCCGCTGCCATTCCATAAACCACCCAATCGAACGAGCGGCCGCTCCACGGACTGGTCCAATTCCATAATCAGATCGTTGGCAATTCCCTGAGATTCTGCACGACCACAGTGGAGCATTTTGTCGACGATACCGATACGAGCACAGCCAGCGGGGAACGCGATTTCCTGTTCCATAAAATCGCCAACCTTCCCAGCTCCAGACCACTCCAATTCAAATTGAAAATCTTAAAGCGATCGCCGAGCAAAATCCAACAAACGCTTTTCTTTTTTATTTTCATCTCGGTTCGGGGGGGAATCGTGTGCGCGTTCCAATCGAGCCACCAACCGCGCAGTCGGTCGCTCGGTCGGCCAATTGTTGATACCTTTATTAAATTGAAAGTGGTCTAGGTTTTCCGTGCGCGAAGTACACATGCATTGCACAAAGACCTTACGTGGACCGCAGTGCAAATGGAAATGGCTATAAAAGTGTAATGACTATAATGAATACAGCAAACGGAGACGGCAGACAGAGGGAGCACTGGGAGTGCTTCGTATGGGTGACTGGGTGCCTGCCTGCCTGGCTGACTGGTGGTATCAGTGGAGCATGGTATCGGCGATCATTAGCCACAATTTCAATTGTGTCGCAGGAGGCTATCGCTGGGTCTTAACGTTTGTTTTATTGTCTTGAGCATACGCGAAGTTGGAGAGACGACGACAGCGACGACGACGACTTTAATGATTGACCGCGTCCGACAAAAGTAGGTCTGTCAATAACTGTATTAGTGGAGGGTAAACATTTTTTACTTCTCATTTGTATGCATCGGGATGTGTTCGGCGGCGTTCGCAAATGGGAGCGAGGGTAATGATGGTGGTCGCCTAAGTGACTGGTTGATATGTCTGAACAGGCTGCGATGTGTCTGAGGTGGTTAACTCCTCGAACAGTGTTGAGCTGAAGTTGCCTAGAATGTTGCCAGCAAAGGGTGATTTTTTGATCATGATGTGTGTTCGAGTCAGAGATAGGGAACAGGGGGTTTTATAAGGATATGAAATATTTGACTGCCAAGATTGCTATAAGCCTTAACTAATAAGAAGTTGGTGGGCAAGGAGTGTGAAATCCGAACCTCAGGATTTCGTAATTCGAAGCAATCTTAGGATGATGCCAAAGTGAACACATTACGTCAGCAACTTGTTAGCATTCGTCTTCTTTTATTAAAGTTTGCATTACTTTTGTATGGAATGCTTGCTTGAATAGGTCTTCTCGTCGAAAAACGCCTGATAAGGCCTAACCCGAAGGAACTAAACATCTTTTTGTTTGATAAAAGATATAGAGGCGAAAGTAAAAGTGCAGAGCTGATTCTTGATGCCTTTGAAGAAGCTAAGTATGTATCTCTTCCAGATATATGGTTGTCCCTTCGATCATGGTGAATGAAGAAGACGACACACTCGCAAACTCAGAGAGTTGTGCAAAGATGTGGATGTAGTCCAGAAGGACAAGATTCGTTGTAGGATGTAGGCAATTACACTTCGATACCGCAGCCACGTCTGCATTCGATGCTCCTGGTTTCAGCTGATGAGAGGAAGACTGAGTGCGCTAGGGCTCTTCACCATCGACCAAATCTTCACACTATCACAGATTCTCAAAAAAAATAAAAACTACAACCCTTTCGCCGATTTCATATGACAGCATGTAGACGAGTTATTCATCGCCATTTCTTCCTTCCACATTCCTGCCGAACTCTTCAGATGGTGCGATTTAGAATAATCTCTGCCTTATCAAGGCCGGATACGAATTCAACGAGACTTTAAGATTCGTTGTTAGACAGTGTCTGCATTCGTTAACACAAAAGACACTTCGAGAAGTTAATACAACTGCTAGCATACGCGGCCAACATTAACCCTTCTATAAATGAGTAGGTTTCGCCGCACATATCCGATTGACTCTAGAGGTTGTTGTTGAAAAGCTCTGATCCACTCAGATTCTTCAATTAATTGTCTACGCTAAAGCAATACAAATTTTGTATATAACTATTCGTGCGCTTTTAAAAAATTGAACGTTTATTTAAGAAAAGCATGTACAATAGTATTATTCAAAATATTGGCCATCTGAAACTATGACTTTTTTTTTCCATCTTTCAGGTAATTTATGAATCCCACCCCAAAAGAACTTCGCCGGCTTGATATTCTCCTCTGATGTGAATCGTATTTCAGTGAATGCGTTCTACATCTCCCAGAACAAATGGTAGTCAGAGCGGGCAAGATCTAGGCTATAAGGCGGGTGGGGTAGAACTTCCCATCCACCGTTTTCCAAATAGTTTTCAATCGGAATATCAACGTGGGGCGGAGCGTTGTCATGATGGAAAATATTTGGATCGTGTCTGGACGCATATTCCGGGCGTTTTTCGACTGCTGCTCTCTTTAAACGGATTCATTGTGTTCGGTAGCATTGTCCATTGATGGTTTCACCCGGTTTTAGCAGCTCATAATACATCACATCCTTCTGATCCCACCAATCGCGCATTACGTTCGCGCCATGTATGTTTGGCTTTGCCGTTGATTTGGTAGGTTGGCCGGGTTTCACATATGGTTTTTTGCGCTTGGGGTTGTCGTATTAGATCTTTTGTAGCGTTCCAGCAGCATTTCGGACATGCAAAACCGCCTTTCCACATCTCTCGGCTTGAGTTCATGTGAAACTCAATATCCTTGCTTTTGAATATATCCCGCTGCTTTGAAACGTTTTGAATTGGCTGCTTGAGCGTTTGAGTTGTTCTGTGAGCTTTTTTTGTGTTTGGCAAGAATCTTCATAGAGTAATGCCTCCAGTTCTTCATCTTCAAACTTTTTTGGCTGCAAAGGACGTTCATCCAGCCAAAATCATTACTTTTAAATCGTGCAAACCACTTTTGGCACGTTTGCCTATCACAGAATCTATTCGTAGAAAATCTACGAATGACACAAGCTACGAAAAATTGGTACAACAATACCCGAACGGAATTACGAACTCCGTCGTAAATGACTTGTAGAAACATACAAACTTTTATTCATAATTCATTAAACGTGAGGTATGAAAATTTGTTCAGCGGTGAAAGAAAGGCCGCTGGAGAGGTTTGTTGGTTATGGGTCAGGATCTCCCCGGATTGTTGGTTGAGTGCCTGCCCTTGGTTATAGGGGTTCCCGGTTCGAATCCCAGCGAGAGCGAAATTGCCTATTCTTTTATCTGGTTTTCAAATCTGGTCAAGTCACCATTTCCCGTTGTGATCAAATTTACGGCACTATAGCTGAAGTCGTCGGTCAGTAGTAGAGATCTGACTATGGGTATCACAAAGGACCAACAATGGCTTAAGTGTGCTTGACAGTTCGCTGGTAGCCTAACCAACTTGATCGTGTGCTGCTATATTTGGGTCGAAGCATATGGTATTTCAGAATATTGTTTCAAATATCATCAACTGATTTAAGATCTAAGCCGTGACAGCCTCTTACTTGTTTTTTTCGTGCTAATTACTTCATCTTTTAAAGCAATATGTTCTTACTTTCCTTGCTTAGCTTAACAACTTCTGTCTGGTCCGAAGCTCACAACAAGAAAGGTAGCAACGTAAGATCGCATCCCGTAACCATCCACAAGGCCGTGACGTCTTAGTTTTCCCTCAGTTTTCCATGGCATAACCGTTGTTGCAGTGAAAATTCCTCAAATTCCGTGCAACTACTCTTTCTCCCCCTCTCCCTCATGATGTGCGTGTTTTTTTCCAGCTTTTATCAACAATCAGCAACTACGCATGATACCTTTTGTGTTTTTTGCTTTGGCCCCGTTTCAGAAACGCAATCTCACCCATCACGTGCAAGCCTCACTCGTGCCTTACCTTCGCTGCGATGCGATTGGAAAACTTAGGAGCGCATAAAAACCAAGTTACCAATGTAAATATCTGCAAACGAGTGAATAATGCAAGCAGCGGAGCATTGATCTCGACGCAGGCACCCATCGTCCATCGGTCATGTCTGCATGCGAACAAAGGCAATCTTGCACCGCTGCCACAGTGCACCATCGATCTTGGGGCTTCGGTGTGTCTCCATGTTGCCATGCTAATGTGGATACAGTTTTTGGCATGGGACACTACGCGCCGGTGCGGTGAACGCCAATGTGGACTAATTTAATTTAGAGATCGACGGTTTGGTGCGTGTGCATGTTTGGATGTCCATTTTTGTAGAAAGTTCGCATTGCAAGCGCTCAAGAATATTTGAGATCTTTTTCTCACGACTGGAGCAGGTGTGGGCAACCCTGATGTGGAGCAAAGCACCCGACCGGACTGGACGGACATGAAAGCGGTCGCCTGGTCCAGGTCGATTGGGTCAGCAGCGCGAAACCAGTTCGGCATGTGAACAAAGCTATAAACGGCATAAATCTCCAGAGCTGCACAGTTCCTCCCATTCGGGGCTAGCATTCATTCCAAATGCGGACATTCCATTCACAAAAAATAATTTGCAGCTGAATGCTGCCGCCGCTGCTCGTGGCAAAGGCGGCTGTTGCTGGTGCTAATGCCGCTGCAGAGACCAATGGTTTATGGCTGTCCGACAATAATTCCCGACCATAATGGCATATCGCTATGCGCAAAGTAGTTGCTGGCGGGGAGGCAAGAAAAAAAAACAGCAAGTCTGCATATTAGGCCATGGGTGGCGCTGCAAGTGAAAGTTCGCCGGGTTAGTGGGGTTTTGCACGAAAATTTCTCCCAATTCGACTGTGTTCCCTTCGAGTTCGATTGAGTAATCGGAGGGATACCGTGCCGACACCACATGTCTTGGTCGCGCCTCGATTGGACGGTTGCGCAATAGTATCGATGTGTGTTTCAAATCGATTCCATTTCGTGGCGATTCGTGGCAACAGGCAGCCCCTAACAAACAATAATGTAACAAATGTTTGCATGAAAGTTAGAAAAACACAAAAACTCAAAAACCAGTGGCTACGGCTGCGGTGTGGCGGCAGCAACCTGTTGTTGCTTGCTGCTGTCCACTTGTGTCGATGATAGTCATTGAGTCGTAACACTTTCTAAAGAAACGCCATGGACATGTAAGACACAGATACACACTCCTCTCCAGCTTAGCACAATTATTCGGCGGGGCGCGCGATCGTTGCTGTTTTTTTTTCCACCCGTCCAACCACCCGCCGCCGTGTCGTACGGCTTAGCAGGAGCAATACATGCGGTTGGGCCGTATGTGAACAACAACGAAAATTAAAAACACTTTTCTTCTGTGCTGTTAGATTGTGCTGTGGTCGCTGTGTGAGGTAATCGATTGTTTCTTGGGTTTCTTCTGAAATTACGACGAGTCTTCGGGTAATGAGCGAATTCTTCACGCGAGCTTGCAGTTGAGCGTGAAGTGTTTCCTGAAGGAACCCCAGCGCTTGCCGCAAGGAATAAATTAAACGCCTTAAGTGCATGCATTCATGAAATAATGAATTAATTAGAGGGAAGCTGAAGCTGAGCAGAAGCAGAAGCAAGCCAACCGCTTTGCGCCAAGGCACCGCACAAATCAAAAGAGTTGCTGTGCGAACTGCGGTATGCGGTGCTGTTGTTGTGGGCGTCTCTTGCTGCTCTGTGCTTACAGAATACCATGGTTGCTGCAGTTGCCGGGAAAGTTCATGGAGGTTGTTGAACCACCTCGCTGCTGTCAGATTCAGGAACTGCGGTGGACATCCCGGATGTTCCCATTCCCCCTGCACACGTGTCCACACCACAGCCACCTTACCTCTAACAAGACAAAACTTCAGATGATTGGAATAGCGTGCAGTGAAAGTCCCTTATCCGCTGTCGCAGTCGCGGTAACCCTGCAGTAATGACAGTCAAGCACCTCGAGCACCATGTCTTACGTGGTGACCTTGCCTCGTTTCGTTGCTCTAATCATGGTCATCTTCGTTTCACGTGGTACACTCTTTCGACAGTGCCGCTGCGTGAGTTTTCGTCGTTTCGCTTTCACGTTACATTCTCCTCACGGTATGCACGAAGTAATCCTGTAGGCTGAAGTGGGCAACAAGCCAGCTTACACAGCATTTTGGCCAACAAGAGCAAATTGAATTAATGACGGAAGATGGCGAAGGATAAATGGGTGTTTAGTCAATAGATTTGAGCTGATTCATTTGTTTAAGGGTTGTGCTTCAGCTCAAGGGTAGGGGAAGGCACTCGGACAACTTTAAGGACAAATGTTCACACTGATGGCACATTTTAAGCGACGCCAGAAACATCCATTGTCTCTAAGCAGACCGAAGATTGGTATCATGTCAGAAGGTTCTGATGAATTACTTCACAGACTTTGCGACAGCATGTAATACAATAATAGGTAGCGCAAGTGGAAGCATTCACTACAATTGAAGAATTCGAGCTGGCTTAAAGGTCCTTGCCAAAACAAAACATCTGCTGCCGAACAAGAAATGATCCGCCTGCACTGTTCACTTCGAGTACAAGGAGCAGCTAAGAGAGTCTTTGAATCCTTGCGTCATCATCATTTTAACCTGGAGGAAAACACGTACTAGAGATCTCCAGGCAACTCGATACTGCGCGAAAGAAATCTAACTCTTCTTCTTCTTTGATTGGCGCTACAGTCCGGGGTGGACCTGGGCCTCAACCAACATGCCTCTCTAGCCAGCCCGATCTTTCGCCAGCTGCCTCCAGTTGCGCACACCAAGTTGGTTGAGGTCCTTTTCCACTTGTGTGCGCCGTCTAGTGCGAGGACGTCCTCTGTTGCGCTGTCCCAATGGCTCGGTGTCGAAGACTCTTCGAATTTTCGAATCTTTCTCATCAGGATATATTCCGAGGCCGACTTGGTCCAACCACTTCGTCTTGGGTCTTGAAATGGGCCTCATGGATCGGAAAATAAAGATGACTCCTTAGTCTTGATCACTCGAACAGCGTAACTATCCAATTCAGATAAATCTGTGACTACGTGAGATGGAAAATTGATGGTGGATTTATTGCAAATCTTCATTTATGTCGTCATTTATGAAATAGCAAGCCCCGAATGAATGAAATAGTGATGCACCACGGCGAATAAATTATATATGTTAGGCATATAGATGACATATACGTCCTGGTACACGCGTTCGTACTGTTAGGAACATAGTTAGATAGTTTTAGGTAAGTTAGGTTAAGTAAGTTTATAATATAATATATGGGTGGCGCTACAGTCTGTAGATGCCTAGCTTCTCAGAAATCACACCTGTTGTGTGTACCATTTTTCTGCCACGGGTGGAAGGGGCCTATAGTTTTATGCCGACTTCAAACGGACAAATTTGAGAGGCTGTTTCTAGACAGAAGTACTCTTTGAGCATTGTCAGTGACTCGAAAGAGGTGAGACCATGAACATAATTTCTGCCGCACAGAGCAGGAATCGAACCTACGACGTAGAGGTTGGGGTCGACGCACATACCCACAACGCCACGATCCACCAAGGTTAAGTTAGTTTAAGTTATATATGTAATTTTTTTACCAGTATTCTTAGACAAACAAATGAAACCAGAACAGTGGATCGATTCAGACGAACAAAATAAAAATATAGCTTAAGCCAAAACGCACAATACACCACATTATGATGAAAATAGCTTAGAGTACCCGCATCGGGTCAGAAGGTTAGATGTAAGAGCAATTGCTATTTTAGTTAAGCTAGTCTTAAGCATTTTTGTTAGGCATGTAAGCAATTGAATTGAATTTTTGATGGCTAGGTCCACGGCAAAAGCGTGTGTCTCATCCCGTCTTGTGGGATCTGCAGCTCAGATGTATCGACGTTATTGAGCTCTGGTCACAGTATCGGTTGGTTAACAGCGGTTCATACAGGAGGGTAACCGTGTCTCATTCGTAAGAACAGATCTGACGTAAACTGAAAAAGAACGCACCAATTAATCAATCATTGTGAAACCATTGGCTTTTGACTCAACATTGATGCTTGTGGATAGTGTTTTTTCTCTATCAACGGCAATGCTGCTTGTTCATTCTAGCACGTAAGCAAAAACGGGCCTCTTCCGAAAAGACCACAAAATGAGGTATGGTGGCCAGTTCAGCTGTTGAACAATTCTGCCACGTCTTTTTTCCAAGAGATTGCTGAACTATTTTTTAAATCCCTGCATGTTCAATAAATGTGAAACGACGACATGGTGATAGTAGACAGGATATCGCCATGAGTTAATCCCTGTAAACAAATCATCAAGGAGTCTGGCCAATAACAACGTTGCACAGAATGCAACAGTCGGAGCTATTTGGTGTATTTAGCTGTCAAAGCCTTACAGACTCCTTTGAGGAAAGTCAAGTTAGGTTAAAATGGTCAATTCTACTGTTTTGAGTAAGTTTGCTTTCGACTTCCATTGAAAGCGGATCTTCTCGTGAATTTTAACGAAAACTGAATTACGTGCATTTATTAAGCTTAATATTTTGCAAAAAAAGCAATCACCGAGATCAAAAGAAAAGCTTGATAAGCACTTGATAAGCTTGATCTGCACCATTACTGAGCTCGGTTGTGGTTGTAACAGCACAAGTGATGCCAAAAATGCAGGTCTTCCAAACGATTGAAGAATTATTGTAAGCGAGATGACTCAGATTCTGAGTGGGTACATTACATTTTACAAGGATTTTCGCAAATGATATAGCTACCCTGGTAGCTTTGTTGACGTACCACTGTTGCCTACCAACTACTTCGAAGGAGGTATTGAATTGATATTCCATCAATCAACTAAAAAGAAAAAAATACCTTGATGCACAGGATCTGCACAGAACTTTATCTACAGAAGAGACATGGGTGTTATCCGGAATGATCCTCATTGACATTATTGCAAACGATATGCAAATCTTAGGCTAATCAAGTCGGCGAAAAAAAATCTTGCAAAGCCAGGAGAGGGCCAGTGGCAAGAATGGTGGACTAACCCCACCAAAGGAAGATGCAAGCTATACTAACCTTAAAAGCTTGGACAACTAGCCAAGCAGGGCTCTGCTACAACCTAACGCAGCTTCTGTCTGGACACGGTGGCTGCTGCAAGTATCTATTCAAGTGCGAACACGACAACCCGCCTTATTGGAATGTCCAACCACCGCCACGGGTGCGGAGAACGAGATCTTTCACTGTAAACGTTTTGTAGGGGACATGTCTGATCTGACGAGCCCGGCCAACATAGTCAGTCACATGATGCAATCGGAGCACTGGTAGTAGTCAGTGTACGTTGAACACACCGAAGAGCAGAAAGGCTAAGGGAACAAGAGGATATTTGCGGCGACAGAACATAATTGCCAACCAGAGCCGCGAAGTAATACCTATGTAACTGCAGTTCCGTGGGTGAGGGTGGTAAAAGTGCTGGGTGTTAGTACGTATATACGCGTATTCCCAAATCGAGGACTTGGGTTTGCGAATCGTACTAGCTATAGCCCTGGTTAGTACCGAACCAAAAAAAAAAAAAAAACAAAGAGCCTAACCCTTTATGGACTATGTTTGTATTTTATAAAGTATCCTCGACTAGAAAGGTATCCATTCCATGATCCAGTGCATCGCTACATGTTCTTCGATGTCCCTCCTCCATAGCTTGTTAAACTGTCAAACACTCATATAAACAGATCCGCAAATAAAATAAATTAAAAACGTATGCTCCACTTTCACATTCCAAACACATTTAATTTTTGCTAGTTTTATTTTCTAGCCAATCTCCAATCCGTACAATCTCTCTGAAAATGAATATTTCCTTTTTCGCAACACAGAAAGAAAATCTAAATCAAACAAAAGAAACCGCATAAATCGGGCATAACCCATTCAAATCCGCTGCCAGTGCCTTGTGTATCACCAGTGCCACCCGAGTCTGGCAATTATGAAAGCAACAGGAATCAGTTACCAAAAATTTACAGCCTCCAAACGGCGCGCCGACTGCCCTACTTTGCAGCATAACAGCGCCCATAAAGATCACCCGTTAAGATATCAAAGAATGATGTGAGATAATCGCGCACCCGTCACCATTGCCACCGTGTGAAGCAATCTGAAAACTCTGCCCAAACACGAGTCCACTGGATATATTTCTGCACGGACAATTAATAATTTCACACAGTCACCCCGATTTTCATTGATGATCGGGAGTGGAGCAGCTCCCAGTTGGCTGCTGTCTTCGGCCGCCAGCCTCCACCGCCCAGCGCAGCGTTCGGAGAAAATCTCAAACGTTAATTTGTATCTGGATCTTATTCAGAAAATCACCCAAGAAACAACGAATCAAATGAATTAGCGAAAAGACTTAAAGAAACCTGTTGAAAGGGGGTAAATCATAAATCAGTCGGTAGCGCGGCCAGCCACACGCATGCGCACCAGGCACAACTGCGCACCAATTCGCTTCAGCGGTTCATTTCTTCGTTCACCCGCTCATTCACATGCGAAGTGAATTCGCCGCGAGCGGGCTGCAGCTGGGTCTCTGAGAGAAGTCATCATTGACCACCGAATCAGATGCGAAAAGCGAAAGACCAAAAAGCCAGCGAGAAGCAAGCGATGAAGAAAAACCGAAAAAAAAAGAAAACGAAAGGAAAAGTGTGCGGCGAAATGACTGAAACCGAAACTCGCTTATGCTGCGCAACATACTACTGACGGAGCGAGCGATGCGAAAATACCCTGCACAGTCTACACGCCGACCGATGCGAGTGCTCGTGTGGTGTGGTGGATAATTTTTGTTTGTTTGTTGATGGTCGCCGTTTTTTTCTCTTCTTTTTTTTGTTTTTACCCGTATTTTCTTGTTTTCTTCGGCTTCGGCAGCTCAGATAAACTACCAACACCTTACCATTGAAGAAACCACAAAACAGAATTGTATTGACTCTGAAACCGAGCGGTTGCATCGCGGTTGTTTCGAAAAAAAGACAATTTTTCAATTTATCGAGTTCGTGGATCGTGGATGTTTTTACATACATCTCGGTGTGAATTGGGTTTTTTTTTTCGTTTTGCTTGTAGTTTTTTTTAAATTTTTGCGAGAAGATAAAATTCGTTGGATCAAATTTAACGGTAACGAGGTGGAGAATTAGACGCCTTCGTCTTCTTGGAGGCTTGCTTGTAAACGTTGTGGGCGAGGGCATTTCGATGGAATGAGCTAAAGTTGATGGGGGAATTGGAAGGACTCTTGTGCGTTCTCGGACGGAAGGACTGAAGTGAAGAAGTGATTTAATGGACTGTGATGGGGGTTATTTGAAAGGAAATTGAAAATTCTAAAATGTTACTCATACGACAGAGTGAACGACAAGTGATCGAAGGAAGGAAAAAAAGGACATTTTTTTTTGTAGGAGATGAAATTTGTGAACTGGTGGAGGGAGGCATTATGTCTTGAAGTAGTTCCATGATTGGTCATACCAATTCCTAGTCTTAAGTTGAACTTTTTGAACCCAAGTTGAGTTATCCTTGCAATCATACCACGGAGTAGGCTTGAAGTCCTCCTTGCCCCTTCAGTTTTGGGTCGGGTGGTATTACTAGAAAGATTGTTTAGCAATATGACGCATTTTTGTATGAACACTGTAATAGGATTTCAGGCTCTATGAACGTATGCTTCGGAAGTCTGAAAATCTTCTTGTTGTCTCTTGGAAAAGCTATTATTTCCAATGAAATTTTTTAAGATCTGTCTTCTGTCTTCCATCTGATTCAAGGTATTTAAAGATTTTAACCTACATATGTGCAATTTTGTGTACTAGGTTCTCTGGTCCTTAGAAATGCCCTTAAAACGAGCAATGCGCATGGTTATAAATATTTCCCTTTTTATTTAAAATGAGACACACAAAAATTGATAAGAAAATTCAAAAAAGGACACTTACTTTCATTGAAGCCTCAAAAAGTGTTTGATTTGCAACTCCATATTGCAGCCTTAGACATTTTGCATTCACGTGTCTGTATGACGGCACCTTTTCTACTTCTATACTCTGTTTCCCTTTATGATGTCGGAGTTGCCTACGCTGGCGCACATGTATGTATGTCCTATTTAGGGGTTATGACATATACCCTTGTATTGGTGCCCTGTAAAAATTGACTTGATTCATGTCGAATCACATACTTTGTTCTGTATCATTACTATTGTCGTAACGCAGCTAAAAAATGAAAAGGACGAAGTGACATGCACTTTCTGTACTTTTTTCAGAAACACGTTATTTGTTCAATTGCAGTTCCTGCTGTTTTGGTTTTATCCGATCTATAGCATAAATTCCACGAATAAATATTTTTCAAAAATCAAGCGCACATTTTATTTTTATGTTCTACGTCGATTATTTTCGAAAAATAAAAATTGTTTTCATGAAGTCCACTACATTTGCAATATTTTATTTATTAGACGCAAATTCCGCATTTTTTTGCGCCTTATTTCATAGCTTTGCATGTTAATGACACTGATCCCTTCTGCGTCCCAAGTTGTAGTCCCTTATAAATTTCCATTGGTAAATATTATTTCGGAGTACTGCCACAAGTTTGACTCGCAATAAATGAGTTCCCATTTTGAAATTCCTTCTTCTCGCTTTCTTTTTGAAATCCACTAAAATTGGAGGTCTACAAGAAACTGCAGATGTGGCTTTGTACTCGTAGCAATTCTCCATTGCAACTGCCTTGCCTTCTTGGAGGTTCTCCAATCAGATATTTGAACTTTCAAGTTTTAACTGAAGTTGGCAATCTACCAGATTGCGAATTACACTTCTGTACGCACTAATTTCACTTTTCATTGCAAACTTGGGATCGCTCAAAGAATGATTTACAAGCCTCTGAGGATACGTTTTCTCGATTTCTTTTTCGATTAGAATCAAAAAGTAGAGAGTTGCATTTGGCAAGGTTTTACTTCGAAAGACTGGATGGATTGTGATCATTGTGAGGGTTGAGTTTCTTTTTTTTTTCTGATTGCGTATGAATATTTTTTTTCAAATTGATGTAACGGAGGTGGATGTAGATCAGAATGTCGTTTTGCTTTTTTTAAACAAATCTGATTAGATTTTGGATTGCATTTGAACCGAAGTACATTGGAATTTACTTTAGGGTTTTTATACACTTTTGCTTCATAAAATATTTTATGAATGAGTGCTAATCACATCCTTGTTTCTGAAAAATACATACAATTTCATAGTATTTTTTTTACGAATTAAGAATATTTTTTCAGATTACACATCCATATCATTCTGATTCTCTCTCATACATGTGCGAAAGTAATTGATTTCTATCTGCGAATCTAGCATTAATGGTTTTACTTGTAGCCACCAACAAACTTCAGTAAAATCTCTGTAGACAGACTGCCGCTGCAACAAGTCCTGACTTTTTGAACTAAAGATTTTGTATTCCTAATTGTCATGGCAGCGTTAATTGTACTCTGGATCATATCAAGATAGATACTGAATTTAAACGGCTGGATGGCACAGGTTGGTTGAGTGCCTGCCCTTGGTCCAAGTTTCGATTCCCTATGAGCAAGGGTTAATATGCTCTTATCTGGTATTCAAATCTGGTCCAGTCACCATTTGCCGTTGTCACTGGTCACTGGGTATCACAATGGACCAAAATGTACTGGCAATTTCGCTGGCAGCCCAATAACCTAAGATAACCTGAGAAGATGCTTCAGCAAATTGCGCATATCAGTCTCATGTAGCATTGAATAGCTTTCCGCATAGATATCTTCGTTCTTATTGGAACATTTTTATTTACGATCAACCTGGATCGTGTTGTGCGTTCTATTGTTCTTTCACCAGTGGAAGGCATCTACATTTTTATGGCTATTCCGAACGGCCAAGTTTTTTGACGTTTAATCAATTCGTTCGTCAGAACACTGCATATTGCAATTTGTACGGAAGCTAAGTTTGCTGCACTTTTTCGTCATATTCAATCAAATGAGATACTGTGAACACAAGCAGCATTTTGTCATCTTAACGGTTATGAAGAAATTAATGTTTTTGTTGATCTTCCTTGATGTGGTTATCCTCGTTTTTGTATTCAACCTCGAGACGATTTCCGTTTGAAATTAAATAACGGATTTTTCATTTCATATTCAAGGACAATTATAAATCCCTTCCTTTATAACCCCATAGCAACATGTTGTCTTTTTTCCACCACTTGACTTCTACTCTAATCCGAAAACATGGGCTATATTCAAACCAATAAGTCCCTTGCCTCATGTACAAATTTATAGTTCCTAGGGCCTCCTCCTAATCGATTTTCCAAGGTCAAGAGACAACTGTTACGTGTTCTCGGCGTTTAATAATCCAGTATTTTTGTGTGTTTATTTATTTTTTTATTGAGTAGTCAAAGCGATTTGTTGATTTAATGGTTCCATTTGCATAGAGAGGAGGGTTAATAGAGAACTGGAACATTGCGAAGAAAAAAATAACATAGTAGCCGCTGAAAGAATTTAGTGGGTATTTTTATTTCTCTTGAACCGTTCACCAAAAGGTCATGGGGTCTTAAGTCATCATTATTCCATTGAGGACTGTATATGTCCGCAACGGCATTCTTGAAACTAGTCCCGATTAATATTACGTCCACGCCTGTGTTAATTAGCATGAACTTGATCATATCTGTTCCTTATTTTTGGGATTATTTACGCAGCCTTAAATGAAGGCACATGCGCTAAGGGAGATGGATATCTGATTTGATGCGGAAGCTCGAAGTTAGAGAAATCTCGCAGAATATTTTGGGTTCCCTCATGTAAGAACAGATGAGTGGGGAATTAAATGTCGTTAAGAATTATCTGCTTGATTGTGGTCCAGTTCTTTTCGCATATTCAAAACGTTTCACCTACTTTAAAGAAGCAGACGCATGTTTTACGATGTTGACATCGTTTCTCTCAATGCATCAGTGAAAAAGGCCTGTTTTAAATGTTTTCTAATGGGTGTGTTTCGAGCTCACTAAAGGGTGTAACTTTTAATTCCTTCTCGGTACTCGCTTCTTGTAAAAATAAAAACTCGTCGGTAAGGTAGCGGACTGCAGATTTTGCTACTGGAAATTTTGTAGACTTTTCTAAGCGTCATGTTTCATTGATCTTTGATCTATCTAAGTGCATGGGTCGCCGTGGAGCTGTGGGTATGTAAGTCAGTCGAACATGCACAATGCACATGAATTTCGACGTCTGGCTTCGATCCCTGATCTGTACGATAAAATTAATTTTCACGGCCCCACCTCTTTTGAGTACTTCTGTCTAGAAAAAGCTTAACAAACTTCGCAGTTCGGAGTCGGCATAAAACTGTAGGTCACTTTAACTCGTGAGAGAATAGTATCACGCACAATACTAGTGATTGTTGAGAAGTTGGGTGGCGCTACAGACCGTAGTGGCCCTCTGCGGGCTGTAGTGCCATCCAGCACTCTAAGGGTTGTAGCGCCACCCCAGAATTATTTTTGCCTCTTGACAAGTATACTAAGACAATTCGCAAAGAGTGTAATTGTCTAGAAAAGACTTCTCCAACTTAGCTGGTTAGAGTCGGCATGAAACTGTAGGTGCGCACAGTATTATTTTCTCCATTTTCATTTAAACAGTTTCAAAAACAAACTTGGAGTGCTTCGACCCCCGTATGGAGTCATTCGGATTAGAGTTAGTTATACATACGTCCATACTCAAAAAGAAACATTGCCACTCTTCAATATTTCTAGAAATGAGAAGCAGTAGCTTCATGACTTGGGTTCGAATTTGTTTTCGTGTCAGTTCGGTTTGCTTATAAGCCTCCAGTCTCCATACATCAGCTCCATTGGATGTTTCCTGTTTTTCTGCTGCATGAATATGTCAACAGACCTCTTTCAATTTAAACGTCTGTCACTGACAATAATTCAACCTCGTTTACAGTTAAACGATAATAAATGCAAACAATAACATTTGTAAGACTTGTCAATTTGATCATTCGACTGATCGCTGGGTTAACACGTTTGCCACAAATTTGCAAAAGCCCCATCACAGTGAATCAATCTAGCTTACATGTTATCAAAGAAATCCTTTTCTTATGCCGTTGTTGGTTCTGACATTTGACATTACTCGAATAGTCTCAATTTGAATGTGTTTTCTAAAAAGGGGTTATGTCAAAATTTATGAAGGTGACGCAGTAATGCAGTTTGACAAGGGGGTTTATTTAGTGCGTCTTAATAATAATAATATGCTACATATCGTAATGGATTTTGTGCCAGTTTGTGGAGACAACCAATAGTTCTGTGCCGATATTGTACGAACAAGTTAGAAATGTTGTTTTTAGACAGTTATACTGATGTGCATTGGGATTGGAAGGAAAGGATATAGGTGCATTCTCTCTCTTTTTATGAATAGGTTTTATTGGGGAATATGCACAGCTACACTAATGTCCTTCCAGTCTAGTTTTAGGTGAGATTCAGTCCTTCTTTGGTTTAGTTTAGGGTCAGATGTTTCTTGCTATGCTGTTGGAATAACCGTCTCCTTTCTTGCTTGCTCATTAGCTCTTTGATTGCCCGGGATACTCTTGCGCCCGAGGACTCATAATGGAGTAAGATTACATTTGACCGCTATCTCCCTTAGAAATAGCCAGCAATGTTTTCCCACCATGGAATGGATCGGCGGTGTGCCCACAGCTTTTATGATCACCGACTGTATATATATAAAACAATAGATCTTCCGTCTATTGGGTTTATTGCAGTGATTCGGCAGTCATTGCCAGAGAGAGATCGCCGCCGAGTTGGCATATATGTCCGATCCCGTACCTTCCTGTGATTTAGATCCGTCAGTGTGGTTTTCCAACGCCGCTAGATTGTACACTTTATCTTCATCCCATTCTTCTTTCTTGAGAATTTAGCCCTTTTGTTAATAATTTCGAAGTCCATGAAAGCTGTTAGATAATCTGTTTCCTTAGTGATGTTTCAATTTGACGTACACACATCTGACAGAAAAGCGTGAAAACAATCAACATCCTTTGATTTTAATCAACATATTTTTAGGGCTTCTCAGATATAGGCTTCAGAGGCTCATGTTTTAAGAAAGCGTTTTTTTATTTACACTGAATTTACTTATTCTTTCAAAAAGAGCAGAAGGTTTCTTAAATGAATCGATCAGACTGTAGCAGGCAGTCCAGTAGTCCAGCCCCATTTCTACTCTAAAGTTTAGCTGAGTGAATTGTACTAATGTTCCACCAAAAGACTTCTAGTTACACATATTACTCAGTGATAGCTTTTGGGTGTTGATAAATTCTGTTGACAATTAGACATTGCATGTTTTACATTTGAAAACAAGCTGTTGATCTAGGCTTGAACGCATCCCTGTGCCATCAATAATCTCAGTCAACTTCAGCTCGATTCATCGAAAAAAAAGCAGACAAGAAAAAAATGCCCTGCTCTTAAAATCGTGCCAATTCCCTTCCCAGTGCTTCCTGTATCTGTTTTATAATCAATAATTAAAAAAATATTTATAAATTTCATTTCATCAGTGTCAACATCTGTCAAGTCGAAATCGGTTCATTTCACTGCTGGCGCAATACACAAACAATATCAAAATCAGAAGTGCAATAAGAAATAAACCTCAGTCAAACTTAAAAAAACAATTTTAAAATTGAAATTTTACTTTGACAAGCTGTGCCTCTGTGTGCGTTTTATACATTGAAAGATCTTTCATGATGTCGGCCTTAAAGGCCAACAGCAACTGCAACAATAACAAACCGAAGTGCATTCGTCGTTGTCGACTAACAAAAACACCACCTACAGCAACAGTGACACCGGCAACGACAAATAAATTGTTGACAACAACAACAACGACGACAAACTCAGCGGCAGCAACAGCACCACCACCAACAACAACAACAACAGCAACAGCTACCACAATCCAGAATTCATCAACCTACGGTCAAGCAGCAGCACAGCAGTCCAAGAACAGGTTACGAACAACAACCTCAACACTTCCAGTCTATCTGTTGATTTTCATAGTTCTGTATGGATTTACGAATTTCGGAGTGCAATGCGGCACGGGGGCGGTCCGACCGGGCACTGGCAATCCATCGCCTCGTCTACCGCGGACCAGCGCGAGTCAATTGAATAATGGGACTGGATACAAATTTGGCACGAAAGCAGCGAATCAAACGAGAAATGGAAATCTACGAACAAGGTGAGTGCGTGTGTTCTCTCTCGAGTGAATGTTCATTTTAAGCTGGATTTCAAAAAAATAACAAATTCTGGTCCGCTCAGCAAAGCTCAGCCGAAGGGCTTGAGATGTTTTATGTTTCTTGTCAATTTATCATCGCATCAGCAGGAATTTGCTTCCAATTTGTGTGTCGAGCGGTTAACGAGCGGCAAACTGGAACTCTGGAACTGACCCAGTTGCGCAATTCGAAGTGTATCTGCAGTCGCATACGATATTTTACAGCCACCACGTACCGATGCAGAGTATCTGCGAGTGTGTGCGAAATGTGCTAGATACCATGTATGCATCCATTAATTGAATTCGCGGTGGGAAATCCTCGGTATGTCGGCACGAGACCATCGGTGTCTTGTTTTTGTTGCTTCTCGCTTTTTTCGGTATCTAACGGTAGCCCGGTTGAGGCTGTGTCTATATGCACCACGTGTCACGGGCTCAAGGTTGTAGCTGTGATGTTGAAATTAGCATAATTTATCGAGTGGAAAATTGTAATGAAACTCACTTCACGAGTGGTGTCCGTGTCTCATCGCAAAGATCTGCTCACTGCTACCGCTGCGATTCCGCAGCTTGAAAGGAGGCACCCGACGAAGTCTACTGATTTATGTGCTGGGTTAGAGGTCGAGTTTTTATTGGTTCCCCTGGACGTGTTAACTTGTTGGTTGCTTCTTCCTTATGAAATATGCGGTAGATTACCGGCATCGGGGCAGAACTCTATTTGGTATTTGTTCTGCATTTCGATGGATGTGGTCATTGAAAGGGAAGTTTCCCCATTTAACGGCGATCTTGAAGATTTCCGCTTGGTTTTGTGGCCGTTTATCGTCTGATCTTTGAACAGACGCGCGTGTTATTTATATTTTGCATGGCCTCAAAGTCAAAATGTAAGGGCTTAACACCACATTCCTGTTTCATTGTTGTTTGAAGTTATTTTGGAAGTCACTTCAGTAATCGATCATCGGCGGAGAATCAAAGCCATCGAAGGGAACTGTGCCAATGTCATCAAAACACGCTGGAGATACACGAATTCAGTTGAGTCTCTGTGTCTATTGTTGACATCTCAAGACACCGCTGAGACTTTTGAAACAAATGTTTCTTGACATGAAGGCCTTCAAGGTGAGGTCACTATTGGACTTTTGAGGAAGTGACATGCACTCTCACTCGACGTTGAGCGTGGAATTTCATGCTTGACTTGATTTTGAGGCTTTCATTATTTTAAGTTATGGAGGGGAATGCTTGCTGTTGTTGTGGAGTTATATAAAGTTAGCGACCGCACATATTCACGAACATTACTTCTTTAAGACTCCTTAGCCATATTTCTGAAGACGTTAGTCTAGAACTTGCACTGTCACCTTTTGCTCCTTTTTGAGGGAGAACTAGCTAGTCAGCAAAGTTGTGCCAGGAGTATTAATGACGAGATTAGTGGATCAGAAATACACTTGTCCATTGAATCATGCATTTAATAGCAGTTTCCATTTATATTAATCTTTTCCTTGCTCAGATCTGGCAATCCCAGAGCGGATGTTTGCTATATTCTGTTTATTTCTCACATTTTCAAAATCCTTCGAGTGTAAGGGGAAGATCCTTTGATTGCGTAAAGGGCTGCAAAGATCTATTCCTTCGTTTTGTGTAAAAGCCAAGAGCTTTATATTAACAACCGTGTCAGGCCATGCACGTCCGCAGCCGACCAGATCTGATATAGTTTGTGAAGACTCAAGACATCCAGATCGAATGCAACAAATGACAGGCTACATAGAGCTGTGCTTTACCCCCGTGTCTATGTTTGCCTTTCTTATTGAACTCGTCAGATTGTCAAAAAAGGTTTATGGCTGCCTGTGATTTTGTGACTTGTCCAACGTCGTTCTTATAAAGATCGATGGCAAGGCAAACCTAGAGGCACGAATTTGCAAAAGTCCGATCAGTTGTGAGCAAGGAAACAGAAGCCAAATGAGTCTGGTAGTGAACGAGGAAAGATCGTCGCAACGTCGACGTCTTGGACAAAAAGTCACAATAGTTAGATATGACTTTAAGTTAGCCCGGAACTGCGTATACAGAGTACACATCATGGTCGTACGAAAACTGCTATTTTTGTGTCTTTAAGCAGGTGTCTACTTAGTCAACGCCTAAGGTCGCTGGATCACATGGCGTGCATTTAGAAATTAGTTCTCACGTCGGTTCTGAGCTTTGTTTGAACATCTAGAAGTAGCTACTTTTAGTTTATTCCAAATTGTAGCACCCCACAAGGAAGGATATGGGGATCTGGATTGTTTGTTGATTGCTTGCCCTTGGTTAGACGGATCCCTGGCTAATCCTAGAAATGAAATTTAATATGCTTTTATTTGGTTTTCAAATATGGTGCATAAACATGGTCTAGGTCCAATAACCTAACCTAGCCTAGTCTGATATCTGCTGAGGTGAATTTACATTTCTTCTGCCAATTGCAACAACATTCTATAATTTTGCTCCTGTCGCTTGTGTGACCATAACAGCTTCCTCTGTTGCTTGGCCTAGTTTTCTTTCCGAAACGACTGTGCAACTTTACGACTGAGTGAATGGATGACGTCTGCATAGTCCACTGTTTTGGAATTTCGTCATAAATTTTCCAGGCCTTATGGAAAGTGTTATGGAGTGATGCCCATTGATCATCGTGAACAACATTTTCACGCTGTCACTAAATTGTTCCTTGCATAAGCTTCGTTTAAGGAAACTAATGTGTTTGAATCAGACTTGAAATGTGTGCCTAGAAAAGAAAGTAAGCAAAAAATGATTTCGATATATAATAGCATACAAAGACGCATCAAAAGAGTGGACAGCTTTCAGATTCATGCTTAAGTAAGAACTGATTTTTTTCCATCGATATGCTCATTCTCGTGGTTGCGGGCTCTCATGTACAATTGTGCAGAAGACTCCAGCTTGGGAGAATCGGCCAGACTATTTGTTTGCCACACTGTCTTGCCTTGCATTCTTCTCAGGATAGGAGTCAAAGGTTTTCTTTGGACCGCATTTGTGTTTTATTTTCGGACCACATTAAATTAGTTGTCATTTCATTCTTGCACGGCGAGCAACTCTTTCCTTTAACTTCCACATCGTTAGAAAACCTTAAGAATTGGAATGTTGCTATGAACATCGAATATACTGGAATGCTTCTCCATTAAGCGAGCATCATCTTGCGAAAAAAACTCATTCCTCCAGACTACGTAATGATCATGATATTCAACGTTGTAACAGTGGCACTTTGATATGTAACAAATCCATCTCTTTTCACTGATTAATCACTCAACCAAGACAAGACCACTTCAATCGCATCCATAACCACTGATGTCGATCATCACATTACGTCTCTGCTGCAGTTCGACTTGGGCAAACTTCTTGCCAACGAAAGTGACATCCGTCCACTCCGCAATCCAAAGCATTCATTTCCCTGTGATGTAAAATCCAAATTGATAAACAAACAACCGTTCGAGCCTACATAACTTCCCCAGAATCTTATGGCATTAACATCCTCACCTTGAAATCGCCTAATGGAACTACTACTACTCCGCTACGCCCCGCAATCACGAACTTTATCGAGGAGTCGGCTTTTACGCATTCTGATGACATAAAAGCCGCCAAGACAAACTGAATCCTTATCCCAGCATCGCCCGCCTTTTGATTGGTGCCAATCCATTAGCAGAAGTCATTTCGAAACATCTTAACCCGCGGTCCGATGTGACAACCAATCGGCATTTGAATACCATAAAAAAAAGCTTTTCATTTACATTTGACCTGCTTCGGCGAAATAAAACTGCTTACTCCATTTATCCGAAATGGCTGTCTGCGTTTATGATTAATTTGTTGCTCAGATGCTGTCGTTTTGACCGCAAAATCTAATCGAATTTGCTAAATTAGTAAGCAGTTTTTGAGGGCGCATACCTCAGAGTTGATGACTTGCCAGCGAGCATTGACTGCATGTCGCGTCGGTGTGGTAGCCAGAGCAAGGCGGTCGGAAGACGAGGTTTTTTATGCGTGAACCTTTGAGGATTGCAGAGTAACATTTTGTTTTGCAAGTGTCTAATTTTTTATGTTGATTAATAGTTCGGAATTTTAAGACTTATTGCTTGTGATTTTAATTGCAAATGAGTTGCCAAGAGTTGCATTTTCGAGTGTCAATGAAAAGGAAAGATTTTTTTTTAATTTCTCCGAAGATCACGATCGATATCTTGCTAACTTTGAGAGATCTGGCATTTCACTAATTTTCTCTGTTCACAGATGGCTACGAGTAGTCATTTTTAGTAATTAATTTGTGGATCACGTCCGCCGAGCACATTTGAGACGTCAAGGAAATGATTAATGATTCGAAAATGAAAACTTATAACTTCCCACAATATGTTTGCGTACATATTCACTAACCCTGTACAGTAAGCTAACATTTGCGGAGACATTTTTTGTTGAAAGTTGGCAACGCTGTTGGTTTGTTGTTGAATTATTGTTTTAATGACACATCAGTTTGATTACAAAAATGTAGGATAAGGTTTTTTGTGTGATAATGCAGCCTTTTACTTACTGCCGTTCGTGTTCCCCCTCGTTTGCTGCCTCCACCATTGGTTTTACGAGCGATGTGTATCACCTATTAGCGAACAGCTGGTAAAATGCAACATTGAGAAGAACATAGGCTGTCTTAATATGTTGGCGGTGCCAGAGATTCTACTCAGACCTTCTGGGGCCTTCGATGCATGAGTGTAGCAGGCTTTCAGTAGTAACTCATGTGCCAATTGTAAGCTTCTCGCTTCGTGTACAAATGGCTTTAGTACTTGTTATAGTCACCCGTTTATTTACTGATAGTTGGATACTTGCCATTAAAATGTAAGCCTCCCTAATTCAATGGAGAAAGGTATCTACGGTGATCAATTTGCACATGAGACAATGTGTAATTAACTAAAACAAGCTTTAAAAATGTTATTCAAACCAGTGCCGTCTACATTTTGTGCTTAAGTAGTTTAGTACCTATTGAAGAAAGAACAGGGTGCGCTCTCCAAGAATTCTTTTAAGTGACTGCTGAGCAGACCAAATAGTGTGTTTCCTGAAAGTTTTTTGGCCGAGATGAAGCACCTACAGCTACTGCTGTCCCCAAGTTTGTGTATGAAATTCGTGTGACTGTAATGTTAGTGGACAACACTCATTGTCCTCATCGTCGTACGGTGCCCACAGATGAGTATGTGGCTGCTGTGGAGTGGAGGCGTCATTCGACCCGCGATTTGACCCTCTTGCCAACCGTGGTAGCTACTTGAACGACGATGTATTTACTAATTAATGGGAATGTAAAGCCACAACATCTACATGAAAACAAATTAGTTTTAATCATTTTATTGGACTTTTAAAATTAATTCTTTACATTTGTCCCACTCTGAATTTTACTGTGTAGATCGTAGGAAAAAGGTTTAACAATAGGCCAAAGAGGACAGTATAGTAAAAAGACGACAAAACACTGTCTACTTCAAGAAAAAATAATAATTATAAAGGAAACTATACCGAAAAAGAGGACGTTTCTCTAAGAAGGAGGACGGATGTTCATCGGGCCGATATCATGAGAAGTACTCGTGGTTGTTAGAGGAGCAATGCTCAAGTCGTCGCAAAACGTCGTTAAAGTCTCTGTGTGCTTTCATGTTCAACTCGGAGCCTTCTCTGAACTACCACCTCTTAAAAAGAGGGCATTGAGCATTATAGCCTCCATCTTGTGTGGTGCCCCGGACATTGTAACATTAATGAAAATTGCAGATCTGACAAACTTGCTAGAAGCGGCAATAGTCTCTCAGTCTTTCCTGGGAAGAGAATTGCAGTCTGCATCGCTCTGCATCAAATCGCGTGCGGATTAGGATCCACTCGTTTAAGCGGGTGTCACCACAGATTGTAGGCCACATCGAAGAAGCGAAAGATTTGTTGTTTTATATGAAGAAACATCAAACTTCTAAGAAAAGCCGCACTGCTTATCAGGCAGTTGCTTCAGGTTGTTCAAGGTTTGACCCTTCTTCAAAAATGCCTCTCTGGACTTCAAGCTAATTGGAATCGAGTACCACGCGAATTTTTGCTGTTAACATAACGGTCAGTTGCCATGTTTTAAGGATTCCTTTTTTGACAGCCACTTGATCCGATGCGAAACATCGTGCTTTACCCTTTCTCTCTCTTCGTCGTTCTGACAGTCCTTCCCATATTTTCAAAAATACCATATGATACGGAAGTGGTAAGAAGTTACTTTCTATTCCAACTAATCGTGCTGTGTGTGAAGTAGAGAGAAGCTTGAGAGGCTTGGTCCCTGAAACTTCCTCTCAATGACTCGATAAATTTGGAATCTTGGATTATGAAATCTGTTCGTGTCGTGAATTGAACGCAGACTCCTAAAGTAGGGATCTAGCCACCTACTCACTAACCTATGTCAACCACCTTTTTGAACTCAAAAATAAATTCCCCCATTAATCACTTGCTACGTATACCGTCCTAACTTGTTGCCAATTAATTGACAATTTGGGAGCTTTCTCCGAGATCCGCTGGCCAAAGAAATTAGCACAAGGTCTGCACCTTTGTGATACAACTCAATGTCCACATTGGGTGCAGTCTGTCTCTGTTTCTCAAAGGTCTTAAATGCAAATCACAGCCAGGAATTTTGGGTTTCATTCGGATCAAACGTCTTGACTTCAGTTCAATCGCTTAACCTCCACACCCACGGTTGCCTCGTTCACATCTTCAAAAGTCCATTCAACAAGATAAACCCTGAAAGATTGCCAAATCCTATGAGCACACGCCAATTTGTAGAATTCATCTTAATTTTATTGCCGCCTAACGCAACTGAACAGCCGGTGTGTTCATGACCCAATTCAACCAAACCCTTCTGGCTAAAGTCAACCAATCATCCGTCCAAAAGTCCTTTCACTCTCCACACGACCACCGGCGCAGAGGCACGGCGTGCTAGCACCGGCTTTAACTCGCTATGAAGAGATGCAATCAAACTGCGAGCAATTACTTCTTTAATTATCGCAAAACTTAAGTTATCTCTTCAGGTGAATTCAAAACATTTACCCAGCGATAAACCGCACCACGTGCAAGTGGGGCACCCAGAAGGAGAAAAGGAAAAGAAAACAATTAATTTGTTAACCTTGTTGTGGATAAAGCGATTCAAATGAGCAAAGTGTACGCAAATATTTGAATTTGCAGAACGGTTGGCCGAAATGAACGCATCCAGAGAAAGCAGTGACGACTAAAACTCACTCACGACATGAGCACTGGCCAAGTGATTTGCATGTGACGAGTGTCTTCAACTGACAGTTCGAAAGAAAAAAAAAAACACTGTTCGTTTCGATTGAATGTGCGTGGTCAAGTGATCGGTTTATTTATTAAATAATTAAACTGTGTGGTTATCGGTTGCGGGGTTGCGCAAGTGCGGCACACATCCTCGCACGCCGCGCTGCGCCGTCAGCTTGACAGTCAGTCAGTTCGGGGTTTTTCTTCGATTTTGTTCGAAAAACATAATTATTTTCGCCAGATCTTGCTGCTTGTCTCGCTTATGTAAGCCCCCGAGAAGCGTTGTAACTCAAAACAAAAACGAAACGAAGAAATTGAAGTGTATTTTTGCCGCAAGTTATGCGTAAATGCTCGAGATTGTCATCATTTTTTCGGCATTTCTTTCCATCTCTCGGCGTATCTCTCTTGCGCCATGCTCCATGCGCCATGCGCTCTCTGTTTCATCTTTGCGTGCGTTTCGTTTTTGTTGTTTTTTCGGCTTTTCGAACGCATGTTGTTGGCGGTCAGTCGGTGAAGGGCTTGGTTGGTGGGCCATTGGCTTGGTCAAGTGGAAATGCGATACTTTCTTCGGAGATTATTTCGGTTAATTAGTTTGACATTCATTGCCCCTAACACAGTGACATAACGGTGGTTATCGAGGTGTTCAGTTGTTTTGCTGTCATTTGATGAATGTTGTAACTCATTTCACATCTGACATCTTTGGCACTTATCGAAATGCAGTTCGAAAGGTTTATGGGATTCGATGGAAATCAGAATTGAGTTGTCAAACGGTAGCCGGTTTGGTAACCGATAGTGGTTTCATAAATGCCCGGTTGGGTAGAATGAAATGCCCACTGAGCGCGAGACAAATGCGTCAATTTAATGCGTTATCAAACGGTCACGTCGATTAGGGTCCAGTACTGGTTTCTTGGGGGAATTTTTCGCGATAAAATGGGTGGTTGCATGATCTGGTGAAAATCAGCAGAAGTTTGACAGTGAATGAAGAGACTGTTGGTGACTTTAACTGCGCACGCGGTGGAGACTAGTTTCAATTAAACCCCGATCCGGTTTAAATGTTTTGTTCTTGGGAACTAATTTTAGTTTCCGAATAATTTACTCAACAGCAGTGACTATGCTGGCGCCCAGGGTAAACCTGTTGCGGAGTAGTTTTATTGTTTGAAATGCGATCTAATTTGGATTTTGATACAAATAAGGCTTAACGCGAGTGGTGTTGACTTAAATTTGACACTAATTTGTTATTGATTGAATTCCGCAACTGTAACTTGTTTTAGTACAACCTCGTGGACCAGTTGTCAGGTAACAAAATACGCGTTTGTTATCAGAGTAGTAGTCACTAGGGGTACTAGCGGAATACATGTCAAATGCGGATATAGTAAAATTCACGTCATATCGTAGAGTACATGTGACAAGGGAAAGAATGCGCGAAATATTGTACACTATGCGTCAAAATGCTGAATACGTGTGCGCCACTGAGGGGACTTTAGTTCGCTATATGATGAACGATCACTGCTGGCCGATCGCATAGATCTCGCGAGTTTATTTATTAATCCTTTAGCTGTCCCAAATATTTGTTTCCATACAAAATTCGACATCTTCTGCAGCATACCCCTCTTTACAGTATTTTTCACAATGTTTGTATACTGAATCAAATAAATTAGCCTTCAGGTGAACAAGATGATGGGCTAATCGCAGTCATTAGCCATGAGTAGGTTTAATTTATAAAGCATGTTATGGCAGTGCCCCCGGGATACGACTAATTTGCTTTGGCAACTAAGCCTAATGATGATTCACATCATTATTTGACCATAGTCAGATTTCATGGTTGCATTGTGATAACTTATGTCTGACATCGTAAACATAACTCATTGCCAAGATGATGGGCAGTGAGAAAGAAACAAGATTCACTCAAGTGAGTGACATTGGAAGTGGTGTTAAAAGTGCGAACTGCTGTGATCGTAGTGTAACTGAGTGACGAGTTCTAAATTTTGTAGAGCTTTTGGTGGGCATTTTGATAGACCGCGTGTGTTTCCTAAAAAGGTCAACTTCTCTTCTACATTTTTACGCACTTATAACAGGTCATTTAACAGAATGGTCGGTGGATGTTGCAGAAAAGCGCTATGATGTAGCTTTATACAAGAATGCCATGTTGGAATAGACACTTTTGCACCTGCCATTGGAGGCGCTTTTTGGTGCTAATGCTGATGGTCTGGGTTTATTCTTCACCCTAGAAAGGGAAGTCGTCACTTTTGACTGATTTCGTCCGACATTGTTGTACGCTTGCTGCCCCCTACCAAAATTCTTAATTTCTTTCTTTTGTTTCCATCTGAGTTATTCTATTGCACAGAAAAGCAGCCTCAACAAACAAATTTGTAAAGGAAGCTATTGCCACTTGCTATTCTTTTTGTCTTAGGCATCCACCGTCGGGCGCCAGTTTGAATGGTTTCGACTTTTATCTGGTCTATAATCTATTTATTGTTGCATTATATTTTGTGACACAGTGAGAAAAACGTCGGCCTTAGGGCATATAGGTTCTATTTTAAGAAACCAAGTTAGACTCAGTAAAAATCACAGCTAACTGCGGAAGAAAGTTAGCCTTCATGCAACTAAAACAACCGCAAGTGGCATGAATGCAGCAACAAACTAAGAAAATATGACCAAATCTGAAACGATCAATCTGCTTTTTTGGAATAAGCTGACCTGCATTCCGGATCCTCATCGCTGTCTTAACTGAACACTGTACAAATTGAGCCCACAGGATGAATGTCCTGTATAATGATTCTTACAGGAGCTGCATGGTTGTAGAGCAGGTGGAATGTGCGCAATAGCTATTTCACCTAGTGCAGTGGTTTAGCTAAATGCACACCTAGGGACCTACTTTTTCAACATCCTCAGCAAAATTAACTTCGTCAATATAGGCCCGTTAACTACTGCGTCAAACAACATTCGTTCAAGGTGCACGAGTAATCCCTAAGATATCACAATGCTATATTGACATACGAGTAACTGCTATAAGTAGTAGGCAGCCAATTCTTAACAAACTTAGCATGACGGTGGGTTTTTTCTGTATTAAATCAACTTCCAATCGATGAGTGCTTTAAGGGCTGTCCTAGATGTACGGACTACGGACGTTCACAGTTTTAGTGCAACAAATGTAATCTGGTGAGTTAATTCCATAATGCGTCAGCCACTAAGAGCATAGCGGGTTTCAGACACACTGACATCCCAAACTCAAACGGCTCTGGCCATACCATCGATGAATCAAAAACTCATTTTTCTTTATTTTGTCAGCTTCCACTTCTCAACCATAGAGGAGTGGCTTCCTACTCTTCCCATCAATTATTCGAACATATATTGATGATGGATGATGGGTCAAAGATGTTTACTGGCAGAGGCGGAGGATTTTATCTGAAATGTTGAACATGTACGGTTTCGTCAGACTGTCTTACTATGGCAAGCTGACAAGTTTTCCATGCGATATGATAGTCAAAGAAACGGCGAGAAAGGTATCAGTGTTGCAAATATCACAAGCTCATGGAAATATTTGCCATAAAATCGAATTTAACCTAGTCGCACCTGTCGTATAGTCCTTGGCACACAGTACTCTTTAAATCCGGGTTGATACTTTCCAGGTCAGCAGAAAAGTAGCTAATGAACTTGCTAGGACACGGAATATTAGTGCATCTCAAAAACCTGTGATCAATAATGGAGGAGACCAGCACTTGGAAGTATAATGAAAATTGTACATGAAACAAATCGGATGTGGCGCACAGAAGATGAAGACACAACCAATAGGCTCCTTCAGTGCGACAAATAGTTGTCGGCGTTGGTATTTGAAGCTTTTGCTGGCCATAAGAATATGAAGTATTGTGGTATGAAATTTATGATGTGCCAGTGGATGTGTTGTGGCGATAAAAAATACAAGAAGACACTGCTCACTCAACAAATTGCCTGACCAAAAAATATACCTTTTCGTTATTCGTTTTTGTGTTTTTACTTAAAATATAAGAAGTATACCCATTCCTGGGCTGTACAATTGCTGGATGAGCAAACTGTGGCACGTTTTGGAATAATTTGATCTTGTAGACTTTCTAAGACCTTACTTCAAATATTATAATCAAAATGAGCCGCATCAACCAAGAGGTATACTTCTGAGCAAGGAAACATGTCAGCAATCATTTCAACCTTTTTCTTGGCAACCCACTACCGCGAAACAGCACAACAATTAACTTTTGAAAAAAATTCGGAGCACATTCTAGAATTAGCTTGGCAGTCATGTGAAACAGAGAACAAAATTAAATGCATTGCAAATTACTTCGCTCAGTTCTTCGGTCTTGCACGCAAGGTCAAGAACACTGTTTTTAATTTCGTTCCAATTAGCGCCAGCGCCAGCTCTAGCTCTAATCACATTCATTCAGCAAAAGAAAACACAAAAACTACCAAGCTTTAGACAGTTCATGGTACCCTAACGACAAACAATTTGCACGCACCCAAGACAATGGATCTATTTCCCTGGTATTGTTTGCTTAAGATAATTACTGAGTTCCACCCGTTGATTGATTTTTAATAACATTCCCAAGGTCGGGCCAAAAAAAAAAACACCGCCAAACAGCAATCGTTCACGGTCTCTTCCCTTCTGAGTTCTTCCGAGTACACGGGCATATTTCCGTCGCGGATTCACGGGCAATTAATTTCTCTCGAAGAAGAGACCCATCGCGACGACCTTGCACCAGTTAACCCGCAAAAAAATTCTCCCAACTATACCCATCTCACACCAAGATTGTGCAACTGAAGGAAAAAGCAAAAGAAAAGGTCAGGCGCAATCATGTCAAATGCCGCTATTCAAATGCATCGCGACATAATCACTTCATAAATTCACACATCTGACAGGCAGGCCTGTTGCACTGGCACCACACGTAAGTTGTCTCACATCGCGCCGCAGCAGGTGACAGTTGTCAGTTGCCGCCGATACATATGCTTTCCACTCGTTCTCTGGGTCATGTCAAAATTTTTATGTAAAATTATGTTAATGACACAAACTTTTCGAATTTGAACCGCAAACGAAAACGAAAGTGAGTTCGATGTGTTACGTTTTATGATTTGGAAGTATTTTTTTTTTTTTTCGTTAAGCCTGCTTACGCATAAATTTGAATGTCATTGTTTCTTGTGGTCGCCGTGTGTTTTCTATGACATTTCAAAAATCAACAAAAGCAAACGAAATTGTAAAATGAGAAAGTTAAATAAATAGTACGAGTATTTCTGCGAATCGATGTTGAACCGAGTGAGGAGTGACATTTGCGCAGATGTTGCCCGTGGTCGCGCAAGGGGTGTTTGTTTTTGTTGTTGCGTGCAACATGACAATGACAGCTCAGCTGTGATTGTTGATTTGTTTGGAATTTGTTTTCGTTGGCGCCAAAGAGGTTTTTCGATTCGATCTCTTGTGTGACTTAACCTTAATTGCATTTCGAGACCTGTCCTCTTGAATTCAGAGGCTTGTGGCCACGGGTTGTTGGTTTTTGTGGCTTGACAGCGCCGAGCTCCTTTTAATTTGAGGCGCTTACACCTCTCTTAGCTCAGCAGGCCATGGTCGTTTTTAATTGCTTTCTGTGAGGGTAATGAGGAAGTCTCTTCTCATGTCGCGTTGGAGGCAACACCTTGCACGGGGTGATGACAGCCGCTGTCAGTTTTCTGTTTGACATAAGTGATGTTTTATGATCAGATTGATTACTGTACGCGGTAATTTGTACAGTTTTTCTTTCGCAAAGTTCGCCAGTAAATGGCAGAGTGTCATGTAACAGTCAAAGTTCGATTTTTTGATGTGGCCACACAGAAAATTGCTTGTGAGCAGGCAGGTTCGATGACAGTGTAATGGATTTTGTTTGCTGAAGCTATATATGGGGAGCGGTGGCTGTGACTTAAGTTCTTTTTAGAGTGACTCCGATGTCATGACTTATGACTGCACATACGACATTGGAATCTGGCAAGTCGATGGGCGGCAAAATGCGAGTTTTGCTAGCCATAAACCATAAATCACTTTCCCCCTTAAACCACCGCAGTTATTGGGCATTGCCATTAGCACTTCCGGAATTATGTCTTTACGGAGCTTATGGCTAGTCATAATGGCCGCAATTATAATCCAGCTGCTAATCTGTGCAGCTGTGTAGAAAGTACAGTAGACTCCACCTAAGTCGAATTTTCCCTCGCCATTATTTTTTCCACACAAGAAAACATTGTCTTACTAGAAAATAAGTTCAGTTCCGTGACAATTTGTCTTAGGGAGAGCCCACTGTAGGGACAGAAGAAGGTTGCTTATTTTTACCTTGACTACAATTGTCGTACAAGTCATAGTTAAGGGCCTTGTGCCAGAGCGTGACACAGTTTACCTATCTCTAGTCTCAACGTTTTACGCAAAGTTTCAAATAAGCGTGCCTTCAAGAAAATTACAGCGCCTGCCTTATTCTTTTCATTGTGTGGCTTTTAGACTGGATGAGAGTGATTTTATACTGGACTCATGTTGCCTTTGAAATTCTTTAATCAATTTGCACAGTTTTTCATTTGTTACATTCTCAGTTTTTGCGTTCAGTGTGAATAAGTTTTGAAGTTGCGATTTTGATCCTAATCTTCTGCAGACTAGAGTTAACAAGTTGGAAGCCCCTTACGTTTATGAGGCGTGAGTCATTGATTCTACCAATGATCCAGTAAAATCGAACCGAGCAGCCAAGACTTTGCCAAGCAACCATGTGAATAGCATTAATTTGGAGCACTTCCTCAACATGAGTCACAATCACAGCAGCTCTTACACGGAATAATAGCTTTTCCGGACAGTATAAATGTAAACTAAATCTGATTCCCAAGTTGTATAGGAATCCTTACAGCAGGTCCAAATTCCCATTCCAAAATGAATTTGCTTGTACTCATGTACACAAGACTTGGTATCCCTATAAAAAGACTATGAACAACTACCTTACAAGACTGGCGAATCGAAGAAAAGGGAAGACCACGTGAACACAGATGGCGAAGTTACAACCGGGACTTGACAATTTGTAAGATCAGTTGCTGCCTGTGATCGTTTTAGGCATGTACGTTGGGAGACTAATGAAGACGTAAGACAGTGCAAATTAATTTAAGCTGCTCTGTAGATTGTAATAGGCCAGACACCTTTAACGACTTATCCTGGTGGTGTCTGTTGTGTTCGTTAGAAGTTCACTTGAGGCCGATGACGCAGCTCAACTGGGTGGCATAAGCTCGGTGGATTCCACTGGGCTTGACATCTGTGCTGTACAAACGAAGAAGAACCATTCCAGCTCCATGATATATCAATTTGGTCTGCGTAAAACATAGTTGTTCTAACATTGAAGTCGATTGCCCATCTTGCTAATTTGTCGTACCCTTCACTGCTTTCTGTGAACGTGTGCCATGTTATGACTCGGCTTCTTCTTTTTTGTGTGCCGCTACAGTCCGGGGTGGACGTGGGCCTCAACCAAGAAGCTCTCTGTTGCGTTGCCCCACAGGTTCGGACTCGAAGATTCTTCCGGCCGGAAATGAGTTGTCCATACGCTGTATATGGCCCAGCTACCGTAGGCATTGGACCCGTAGATGCCTAACTAGGCTCAGATCGCTGTACAGTTCGTGGTTGAATCTTCTCCTTCAGAACGCGTTTATACAAAAGGGACTAAAATCGTATGCAAAACTTTTCTTTCAAAGAGTTTAAGGACTTCTACATCCTTTCTTGAGATTCTCCATGCCTCCCGGGCTGGGATGATCACTGTTTTATATAGAGTTAACTTGGCCCTTCGAGAGAGGGCTCTATTACTCAATTGCCTCTTGAGCCCAATGAAACAGCGGTTGGCAAGAGTAATCCTACGCTTGATCTCGGTACTGATGTTATTTGTACAATTTACTCCGGAGCCGATGTAAGTGAAGTCCTTGACTACCTCCAAGTAATAGCTTCCCAATGTGACGCTCTGTCCAAGACGTCGAAGTTGTATACCCTTTCTTGAGGACAGCATATACTTCGTTTTGCCCTCATTATGATTTGGCTAGTGTGTGAGAATGAATGAATTCTGCTTGTTACCGGGGATTGAAATCAACAAACGCGGACACGTCTTTTCCCCACTTGTCCCCACAGACAAAGCAAATTATCTGCGTTTCTGAAGTGTCTTAGACCAGTGCTAACGGTGTCAAGTGAAGACCTAAGATTGTCCAAGTGGCTGTCATTGCACTTGACACAGTTTACAAAATCCCTTCCAGAGGTTGGACAGACATTCACATTTATATCGATGTATTCTCTGAAGATTAGTCTTATTCTTGAAGAAATGTAAAACCCTCAAAAAATGAACAACTCGTCGTGATTCAAAAAAGGACTTCGGACTACATTTTTAGGACAAATCTTACATAATTGCGTTTTTCCTCCTCCTTCCTTTTCCATTTGCAATGCACCTTCAATTGCAATCCAAACTTGTCAGTATGCCCTTATTCCGTCTGAATCACGCTCCACAGCGCCGTCACCGCCATACTCCACTCCCCCACACGGTCGCACTCTTTGATTGCTTTTACATCAGCTACCGCATTTGAATTACAAGCCCACCTACATCAGCGATAATCTGTGTGACAAGACAATAAACCCATTATGCGTGGGTCGTCGCCAGTCTTGTCCACTCTCACGAAGCGTATAATTTTCACAGCTTCAGCTTAAATTTCACACGCTGCTCGCCCCCTCCACACAGCATTTGGCAGCGATTTTAATGGAATTCATGAATGAATTAACCATTTCTGTGAATCCAATTGGAAGCGACACACAAATTTCCATGACTGATAGACGGATTCAATGCGAAAATCAGAACTTAGCCCAAAGACTGGTTCCGAACAAAAGTGAAAAGCGAACAAATCAAACTCCGCGCCTCTTGTGTCTTGGGCATGTCCACACAATGACTTGGTAGATTCCACTCATTCCATCGAAGAAGTGCGTAGCCAGCACCGCTCTCACTTTTTGTCGTGTCTGCCTTATGCCCCCTCTTGTCAGCGCTGAGGAGTTTGGTCAACACAACAAATGCCCGCCGCTCTGTCCAAACACAGATGACCCCCGAATGAGAAGTTCATGTCCGAAATCCATCATCCATTCGGGAGTGTGAGAGAAACAAGGCAAAAGCAACAATAAAACAACAGCACAGGTAATCTGAAACTACCTGAGGCATTCATTTTGAGCGGGAATAAAAACCGTTAATTGTAGCCAAAGCTGAACTCAGATGAACACGAGTGTTCATAAATCACGATGATCATTGTCAGCGAGACGTGCTGTTGTAGTGCGCTAATTAATGAACCTGAAGAGGACGCCACGCTGTGCGGTTTGTGTGGAGTATTTTTAATAACCGCTGAATGGCTGAGTATAGCCAATTTTCAGCGAAAAAACCGCGCTGAATAGTCATAAATTTTATTCAAACAGTACGTCAAGCAAAAAGAAAGAAAGAAAAACTCCATCAAATATGCGTGTGGTCGTATGAATTGCCATGGCGAAATGGTTAATTAAAATTGAATCTCGTGGATTTGCGTCAAATTTCCGTGCAATGGAAAATGATCCAATATGGCCTGGCCTACGGCCTACTCAAACGCCGCATTCCACGTTCATTTATTTATCATTTATCAAGCTTATCAATTTTGCTTTTATAACTCTATCTCCGCGGTCGCGTATCTGGTGGTTCTGTGCCTCTGATGTTGTTTCATTCCATTTGGCTTTTTTTCCTCGTATTTTGTTTGTTTCTAGTTTTTTGCGTATGCGCAGCATAACAGTCTCACATTTGAAATCGATTAATCTCCATTTCGGTGCGTCGCGCGCCTGAGTCCCGGCCAGGCGATGTTGCTGCGGGGTTGTCTGCTCGCTACTACTGTGCGCCACCGCCTTGCCGGAGTGTAACAGTGTAACAGCAGCAGCGGCAGCTACAGCTACGACTCACACTCGTCCAACTCTACTCCCTGCTGGAATGGATTTGGATTGCATAACAAAACGAATCAAATCCCAGAAAGTAAACCATGAGCAATAGATATGGCTGGTGCGGCAATGCTGCAGCATGCAGACGTCGGCTCGGCGGCCGCGACAGCAGATCATGCGACATAAATGTAGTTCAGTAGTTCGATAAGGTTGTGGGCATCGCGGCGCAACCTCAAAAGAAGTTGCTGAGTTTACGCGCTTACAAAAAGTGCGCGTTTTGTTTGTAACACCAGTACGCTGGATCGCTGGCTGGACTGCTGGAGTGCCGGAGCCGTAGCTATGCATACGGCATGTTATGCTTTTCCCATTGGGTTGCATTTCGATTTGGAATTAGACTTTGATTTTTTTTATTTGTTTTGTTCGCTTCCTTGCGGTGGTACTCTGTCAATTGCAACAGAGTTTAGATAATTGCTGTCTTCTTGTTGTCTTAAGTAGAAAAAGGAGTTTATTAGATTTCCCTGGAGAGTAATTATATAACAGACATAGTCTTGCCCGTTTTTGTCAAGCCGCCTGCTAGTCGATGGGATTGTTAAGGCGAGGAGCCGATCGTTTGGATCGAGCTGAATGAGATCACAAATGAAGCCTTAAAGGCTTCGATGGAGACTGCATGTCGAATGGTGTGCGCATAAATTTCGCACAATTGGAGTGTAACACCCCTGGGCGGTGGTGTAGGCTTGCTAATTGATCGAATTCGGTTTCTCCTTCGATTGCTTTGGGTGGTTCTAGTAGTACTGGGAGAGAAGTGGCATCGGAAGCCATCACATGAGCCATTGTCTGTTGAGTCTATTTGGGTCATTAATGTAGGAATGGAACGAGGAGTAGTGGGTTTTGGTCAGTTGTGCCACAAGATCGTTTCGCAGTAAGTGACAGTGGTTGAGTAAACATGCGTAAACAGAGAAAACACAAACATAATTTGGTCAATAAGCCTGAACTTCCTTCGACGGAATAGAACTTAGAGAAGAATTGTCTAGAAAGCCAAATTGAACACCACACTACTCCTCAATTTTCATTAAAAAAAATTCTTGAAACCCCGATTTGTTTCTATTTATTTTCCAATGGCGGTTTCCAAATCTACGGCACTGCCGTCTACTTTGTTTTCCAATGGCGTCTACTACAGTCCGGGATAGGACATTGACCTGAACCAACAAGTCCTTCTAGCTGGAAAGATCTGTAGCCAAATGCTGATTAAGGTTGGCTTAGGTCTTTCTGCAGTTACGTGTGCCATCAGTTTCATCGCTTTGTCTCAATGGCCTGATGTAGACGACACTATCCGATGTACAGCCCATACAATTCGGTATTGAGTTTGGTGGAGTAAGAAGCACTGAAGGAGGTTGATGTTGGTGCTTACAACCTCGATGTATTTAATTCGAGTGGATATCTCCAAAAACTTTGAAGAAGAACAAGCAAATTTGATAGGAAATCTACGGACATCGATTTGAGAAGCACTGTCGTTGATTGACATTCTAGTTTGTGCAAGCAAATGGATTGTTATATTCTGTTCGTTTAACCACTCGCTAATTTGGAGTCATTTATAGTCATCGACGGGCACCTGAGACTTTGATTCGTCGAGGCCTCACCAGGAATGGAGTGCTGACATAAAGAATCAAAAATTATTACTTGCTGTCATGACTCTACATTCCGACGTGAATTTTTGACCTACTTCAACGGCTAGCCAGCTAGTAGCGCTTCGTCCAAATTTGTGTGGATGCCGGGACGCATAGGAAAATCGTGGACCCGATCACGCACTATCTCGCTGCAGTTATCCATCTTCAACTGGTTCAGAAAAACAATACAAACAGTACAAAATTCACTTTTAGTTGTATATTTCAGCCAGCGATGGACATATGGACATTTATTTGCTCTTACTGATTTACGAGTTTGTCACATAATGATTTTTATAGAACTTACAGAAATGGTAAGAAATGGAAACGGAAACGGAAAAACTTCCAGTGCTATGGTTACTAGTAAAAATATGCTCGATAAATCGTGCATGTTATCTAACATAAGACTCAAGTCAGTGTAAGCCATAGTTTCTCAATCTTCTAGCCTCTGCGGAGCTCCAGCAACAAATTTATCTCTTGGGTGACCCCATCCAACATACAACTGTAGTCGAATGATAATAAAGACGTATTTACTGTCTTATTGAAACTCAATCGTGGACCCACTGAAAGTGTTTAGGTTCAGGTTGAGAAAGGTTGAAATAAGCAATCGAGAGAATACCCAGAAATAGTACACTGTGACTGTGATAATCTCTTCGCTCATTTTCGTTAAATTTCGTTAAATTTTGCGAAATCGATCGTGGCCCGTGGCCCGTGGCGTTGTGGGTATGCGCGTCGACCTCAACGTCGTAGTTTCGATCGCTAGTTTGTACGACACAAGACATTTTCACGGCCCCACCTCCTTCGAGTCACTGACAGTGCTCAAGGAGTACATAAGTCTAGAAAAAGCTTCTCAAACTTGGCCCTTCTGAACTCCCTTCAGTAGCACGCATAACACGAGTGGTTGGTGAGAATCCAGACCCTGGCCTTCTACGGGCTGTAGCGCCACCCATAAAAACATGTATGGACACTTTCAAAATTTGGCCCGGTTTCCGGCTACTTTTCTCACCAATTCCTTTGTAGCTAGTATCAAAATTACCCTCTTTTGCCTTAAGTACGTCCTACCTGATCAGCCAGTAACTTGGTTCGTTGTGTGATCTACAAAACAATAATAAATGGCTTGTCTGCATCAAACATCACATGGAAGAAAGTTTGACAATACAAGGACCCACGATTTTCTTAAATACCACGTCGATAAATTTATTTCACATGAGTTGGTTAAAATACAAAAAAAATTGGTAGTAGATTGATATGAAGACCTTTAAGATTCAGTTTAACAAAAGCATTTGTATGCCAGTAGGAAGCAATTTACCTAAATCAATCTTTCGAATGCCCAATTCAAAGCAATTTCTTTGCTAGCACCGTTATGCGAATGACATCCAATATATCAGCGGTATCTTCATTGACAGATATTTAAATAATTATTCCGTGCAAAACTGTTCACACGAACACTGAATTCGAATGACCGTTGATGCTCAACTTTCAAGGATGTCCGTCCGAATCACGGCAGCAGATGAGATACATCATTTGAATCCACCCGCAGACCAAAAGGTCACTGCAATTAATTGTATTGACTTTCATATTTTCTCTCAAATTAGCTTAGGCTTAATTCATTTTGAATTCATAGAACGCGCCTGATTTCGCTTAACAAATTACCATTTCCCGAACTTTATCAGCGAAGCTCTCGATGCTTGGTTTGGCCTTTAGGCAAAGTTGATGGTTAATAATTGTCCGACGAAATCGATTATTTATTGACAAACAATCCACTTCTCATATGTATCACCACTAGATGACATTTGTGAAGGCATCCAAGCAACCATTGACAGACGAGCGACTCACTTTTTCATTGCAAAGGTCAGGGATGCGCTCGCGACAACATCACTAGACAACGAACGAACGAAAAAAAAACAACGAACATCAACCTGATTTTTTACTTTCATGACCCAAAATTAAGGTCACACCACACAATCAGACATCAATTATTCCGAAAGTGAGCTGAAAACAAGTTACCCAGCAGTAGTTAGCGCAAGTACCACACACATCCTCTCTCGGGCTCAACGTAACATAGGCTCAACGGCTGACCTTCGGATGAGGAAAATAAAAGCGTTCTCCAAACAGGTTGTGCTCCTCGCCTCCTCCACTGGCAAAGCAACGGGGCAGTATCTTCTTCTTCATCGAGGCGACTCCGACTGCTTGTGTTCGATATAAACACAGATCAAGAGAGAGGATGCAGAAGAAGAAGGAGAGGCAGTCAACCAACGCACCCATTCCGCGTTGCATGTCGGAAAAGAGATATACGAGCGCGGCGACAAATGAAGTGCTTACTTCACCTCCAAACTTTGCGCCATTTTACGCTCCGATGTGCTGGGCAATAAACCATCAAATCCACCAGTGCAACGGGTCTCATCTCAAAAGACACCGCCAGATGCGAGCCGCTCGAAGAAACGCGCAATCGCACGACGCAAGACGTCCAGTCTGTCGCACGACGACGGTCGACAGGTAATTCAGGAAATTTTTTTCCAGACACTCTGCTTCCTTTTGTATGGTCAGTCATTGTTTTTGCTTCCCTTCGCCGCGGTGGAGGAGCGGTGGAAAATTCGGTAATAATCCAGAAATGAGACAATGAGGCACTCGCGACTGGCGACCGTACAACGCGTTGAACCGATTCAACACTGCACCGCCTGGTCAATCACCATTTCCCGCTGAGTTGGCCAGCATGGACTGCGGCCTGCCCCAGTGAGTGAGTTATGCAAATAGCCAACCGAGATCTCATTTGACCTGTGGGCCAGGCCCAAAAATATGTCTTCACTCACACGGAATGCCAGCGAACGAACAGCCCGGAAACTTTGCAAATTGACAGCTTTAAGCCGCTAAATCATACCCGTCGTGGTCGCCGACAGTCGACACCCTCGGAGTGCAGGTACGCTGTGTTGGTCGTTAGGTAAACCTTTCCAAAAGTGAAACAAGACCATCACGTGGACGTGTGGAAAGGAGTATACGCGTGCGCACGGTGCGGCGCATGGTTTACTTTCATTCGGCGAGGTGGAGCAGCACCCACTTACACGTTCGTTCGTTCGTCGTCGAAGCCTGGTTCGAGTGAGTGTGTTGGGCTCGGGTCCGATGATCGCGCAAAGGTCAGATCGGGACGCGACGTAATAGCACTTAATTGCACTCGATATCTTGTAGAGATTTTGCAACTGTTTTGCGCTGTTTTGTCTTTTTATCAAGCCGATCGTGCATGATCAGTGATCTGTTATGTTTGGCGCTGGTGAGCGGGTGACGCGAAGGTGGGGCTGCGTTAAGAAACAAGACGAATGTGAAAGAGTGTCCACAGAAACATGTTGTTTTTTTCTGTTGTGGCTTTTTGTTTATGAGATTATTATGCAGTCGAGTGATGTGAGGGATCGAGCGGTTGCGATCTGCGATGCGGGAGCATGTCAACTGGCGAAGAAGTGGGTTATAGCAGGTGCCCGCGACTATTTTGACAGATGGCGTGGAGGAGATTTGATGAGTGGATCATCAGTGGTTATCATGGCTAGGAGTGATCGGTGATGACGATGTCATGGACAAGAGATGCTTAACCTGGGGCGAGATCGTTGAATCAAAACGACTTTGGAATGAGAGTGTGCTGTGCTGTGGTGTGAAGTGAATCAACAAGTTTAAGGAGACTTAGTAGGTGACAGAAAACGGACATCAGGTTGGACACACGATGCAGACTGTGGTCTGAAGAGGGTTGCAGATTGAAGTGTGTACGTACTTAAGGTACTAAGTTTTGATCAGCGATCGAAGTTGCAAAATTTTAAGTGTTAGAGGTTCGTCAGGTTTAATTATAGAAGGAGTGGTATTTTAATTGAATTTTCTAGACAGCATATTGAATGTGCGCCGCATGTGTGATTTCAATAGAGAGAGCACTGACAGTGCAATTTATTGGATTGACTTTCGTAACCTACATATTTCCAATTAATTGGCTAGGTAAATGTTGAACGAATGCTTAAAGTTACGAGAATAATATAACAACATTTCCTTCTTGTATTTGTTGCCGTTTCGATTTCACTTTGAACCAAAATAACGATGAATAATTTTGGGAGTGAAAGTTTGACGCAAGCACTTGATATAAATTGGCAAATTTTATAAACAATTAACTTGCCTTCAGTAGACTTAACTGTCAGAATCGAACGCAAAGTTAATAGAAGCGATGTCAAATTCCAATTACGCAAAATTCCATTGCCAACACTCATTTTCGTGCGGGGAGAGCATGTGGTTTCGCTCTCACTTAAGAAAAACAAAATTTAACGAAACTTAACGAAACTGAGTTAAGCGTTTTTTATGGTTGCTGTTGAGTCGTGAAGATAACAATTAACTTGTATAGATTATTCGTGCCTTCAAATGTTAGTTCCGACGATTCATCAAACATTGCCATGACTGTTTCTAAGGGACGTGCATTTTGTTCGGACAGTCAAGCACTGAAATTGGGTTCCCCAATATCGAAACTTGTACTAAATTGTTGTTCGTCTAAAAAAAAGATCTACAATCTCATATGATGAGCGCCACACCATTCGCTTTTTCTACTCTTCACTGGACAAACCAGGGACAGTGGCCTAGTTAATTAACAGGAGATGGCTGGCAAACCTCAGTAGCTTCCATGTAGTATCTGTGTTTACAGGATAATGACACTTGAGAAACGGCACAAAGATCCTTGGCATAATCACTAACGATTTCTGCAAACGCTGTAGTTGAATGAAGCAGAGATAGATAGCATGTAGTAGTTAGTTTGCTTCTGACCTATGCCGAATGGGCTATCCTGCCACAAGCTGCACTTCATAATCAACTCAGACGGATTTGCCTCTGGTCGTTAATAGGAAATGCCAAAGTGATCCAAGAAGCAGTACAATAATTCAGTTAGATGTGCATTTTAGCCACCATTCCATATCAACCTCCTCATTGAAGCCCAAAGTCATCAATGAACGCCGCATTTAAAGCGTATCTGCACCAGATCATCAATCAAATCCAGCTGGCATCCGTAAACAAATGGAAATGAAGCGTCAATTTGACAAGCATCAAGCTCCCAAAGGAAATATCTAAACAATTCAATCAAGCTCCTCTTTTTTCACTTCCAGCATACACGTCGAGTAAAACCCTTCTCCGATTCCAGGCACAAACTCTTCGAAATTAAGCATTCATCACAAGCCATGCGAATCGTCCAACGCCTCCAGCTGCATTACTGTTCCGAGCACGTCAGACAATTAAGCGATATTTTGCTTGTAACATCAGTTTGTTTTTTCGTTCAAGTTCAAGACTCGCCTTAGGTGCGATGAAAGCAATTAAGCGCGAAAAAAAGAACGACCATCATTCACGAAGCAAAACACTTGTCCACCGGTCTACATGGAGCACCTGGTGCTCGTGGCACCAAATCCACGAGCACCTCCCGGCTGCTACACGCCATTGTTGAAAAGAAAGTCCATGTCTAAACGTGATGCCCGCTCGACGATGCGATTGCACGAAAATGCTTTCCCATAGACCGATCGTGATGCACCACGGTCTGGTCGGGCCTGCGCTTAGGCTGAGCTCACATTACTCAGAGGTATTCTTTGCAGACAATTTGTTCGCTGACACTTGCATCAGCAGCACAAGCATCCGTGTTAGCTTGTATTCACAGGAACAGGATTTCTTACTCTTCCTCTTTGTTTCCCCCGCCACTGCCGTAGAACAGGGAGGGAGGATTTACAGCGGTTCAATCAAACATCACGAGTATCTGATTTCCCAACAGAGCATTACTTGAATTAACGTCCCGAACACACAAACGGACGGAAGGCCTCCGCCAATGAACAGAAGTGGCCAGATGATGGAGACGCTTGTAATTGATCTCGTAAATACTTAGCCGCTTGAAATCGGTTATACGTTTAAAGACTTATGACAGTTTGTTGCGCTGGCGGCGACCGCGATCGGTGGCAATGGCGATGTTGGCGGCGGTGACGGTTGGTAAGCGTCTTGGCCTCTGCGCCGCTCGCAAGGAACGCAATGAACCGAGTGATATACCATATAGCATGCCAAATCGAAAGACAACCAGAGGAATTGCGCAATTTTAGTTCAAATGGACGCGGCGGCAACATTAATGGGGTAACTGTGTTATTTCGGACTTACTAGAGCGCCACCGTCGCGCTGCTCTCGCCACCATCATCGCCATCGCCATCAATGAACCGACTCAAGCTCTGCGTTGAGCAACTCACTCATTTTCTTTTCTATTTTGCGTGTTTTTTTTTTTTTTTTTTCTTGTAAACTTTTCGCAAATAATAATTGACACATGTACTCGTACGCTACTCATTCTTGTGCGTCAGATCAAAGCGGAATATAACGGTTGCATGAATGCAACGGTCGTACATGAAATATTTTGAAAGTCAGACTTCCTGTGCAAATCGGGCCAATCGGCGGCAGTGATTGGCACATGTTCAGTGAATTACGCTTGATTTGCTTGTCAAAAGTGTTTTGCAAGTCATGTGTCAGATATGTATCTTAATTTGTGTTTAAGTATGTAGAACAATTAGCGATAAGAGACGGCATTACATTTTGATTTGCTCTCTGCAATCGATTTGCTTGCAAGTCCAAGTTGACAGCGATTAAAGGTGAATGTCCAAGGGGCAGCATAGATGGATGGACCAACAAATGGCGACGAGAAGGGTTTCGAGATTGCTGTCTGAAATTGGAGTGTATTCTTGTGTTTCTGTCCAGTGATTACTTCACCTTTCAGTGCTGGTGGTGCGAAGAGTGAGAGGAATTCGACAAAGGCGCGTGTACGTTATTGCAATTTATTGGATTGGCTTTCATAATGTTTTCCGCATTGACTGAGTTTTAAAGAATGTGTATGTGTTCGCAAACAAAATTAACATTTCCCGAATTTTGTCTCTTGGCCGGTTTGACATTTAGAGAAAGTGGTGATAATTAATTGGAACTGATGGTGGAACTGCTTAAGTAAATCAGAACAAAATGCATATTCAGTTTCCTTCTTCGGAACAGAAGCTGATTTGTATACCAAAACAAATGGAATAGATAAGGTTAGACTGATTGACTGACATTGCTGAGTGCTACTTATTTAGCAGATTTTATTGAAGAAAAGAGCCTTTAAGTGACTTCTCCTGCTCCTCCTCATATTTGACCTTATGTTTTGGAGGAGTTTAATTATGTTCCATTTTGGCAGTGCCCATTGGTGACGCCGATAAAAAGACTAATTAATCTGAATAGGCTGTGTGCTCATTTCAGACCGAGGGACCATATCATATCTCTTGATTAGTTATGCTACAGCAGATGTTTTGCAGTAGCCACAGACATAATGGTGCTCTTTCGTTTGGTTCAGATTTTTCTGCAATGTCCCAGTACATCGGCACTTAAGTAAGATTGATGCTTTAATTCATTTCTTGGATGGGGAAATAAAAAAGATATGTTCTGATGTCTCTTGAACGGAAGTGTGTTTATTTCCGACATGAGCTGTGCGTAATGTTTTCGTGTGACTAATCACTCTCAGCGTACTCAACGATGTTCAACTTTTGAAATATGCTCGAAAAGTCAAGCATTCCTTGGGACATACCCATCCCTAACTTGGTTTGTATCAGAAGTTTCGTGATGCTACAGGGAACGGCTATCCAGGTGACGAGATGTACAGCAGAGCAACGAGTTGAGCAGAACAAGACTCTGTCACTTCTACTTTGGCGACGATTAATAAAAGAAAAGAAAATATATAAAAAACATTGCATCAAGAACGCTTTACGTCACATATCTTTGTTGCATAGCAGTCACAGTATGTTCTTAATAGAGATGCTTCCTTCCTTCCTACTTCCTTTTCTTCCAAATCATTGGTTCATCAGAACTGAAGCGCATTATGTTTGTGGATCACTATTATTTCGTGACGATTTCGTGACGTTCACGTTGATTACGTTCATCAGACAAGTTCGAATTTATTATAAACATACTTAGAGCCTTCAATCAGCCTCTAGAAGCCCTATAGTCAGTTTCCATTTTCAATTTCCACACAATTTATTTTTTTGGATCTCGTCGTTATAGGCCATTGGAAATTTATTAGATGTGGACATTTGCCTACTTCCTCTAGTCAGACTCCTTTCCAATACTCTTGAGTGCTTTGAAAGCAGGTCTGAATATGTCAAAGATGTTAGAGTTTCCATACCGAAGTTATTTCTACACATGTGCAATAATTTCAAAGTTACAAAGAAGTTGGTAATTAACACTACACCTTCTGCTCTCTTCAAGCGAACCATTGCACTTTGAATATGTCTACAGAGATCCGTACATTGATATTCATCTTTTCTCAAAACTTCTTACTGCTAAATAAATATATCCAGTTCACCAAGGATATATCCTTGACGTTATGTCTGAATCCAGTCTGCCCACTAGATTCAATGCTCTCCTTCAGAAGCAGATGACACAACAATTAAAGAATTTAGATTCTTCTCCTTTGAGTCTCTGCACCTCACGTAGAAGTTGTTGCATGGCATCGCTATAAGGCAGGTCCAATCTGAGCCGTGAGTTCTATTGTTGCAGTGCCGACTGATGAAGCTGCGTGATTATTTAGTAAGTCTAATTAGATAATAGTGAAGTATCCTCTATCAGTAGACCAGAGAAATTTTGCAGCAACGATAGGCATATATGGCCTGAAGCCTTACTTCCTATTATTGTCGAGTATGTGACTTGTGCTAAGAATCTTGGTATAATGTGCAACAGTGAACATGGACTGACAATATAGACAATATAGTGTCCAGAGTGTATAAGTCAATGAAAGCACTCAGTTCGCTGACTTTGATAATTTCTCAGTACAAACCGCGACTGCACTGTTTGTTTTTAACCTCCCAAGATTTGATCATATCGTGAAATAACGTCGCATCGTCATTGGGATATATGGATCACACAAACTACTCTTCGAAATTCATTAGAAACAGCTTGACTACCTTTATGAGAAAATAACTCTCTGTTCCCCACAGTTTGGCTGGTTTTTCTCACCTCTCCAATATGACCTGAAATTATCACCAAAATATTGAAATGCGATGGAATGACATGTCTTCACACAGAAAGAGCTCTGAACTGGTGCCATTTCTAGGGAGTTCACCTGCTTTGCAATTTTCTGGAATGTCGAATCTTATCGGCAAGGTCGTTATATACCATCTCCTGGTTAGGAAATAGATAATTAGATTTGACGCCCGCAGCCGCCTAAAGATTTGCAGAGGGACATCAAACTTCTGGTAGTCAGACTTTCTTCCAAGACCCTGGTCACTTGTGTCCATGTTTGGGTGTGTTTACCCCTCGTGAAGTATGATGTCTTGTATGAAGCATAGGAGGTTTTTCAGTACAGAACCACTTAATTCCTTCACGAAGCTTTCTACTTCTTCTTGCTAGGGCTGGGCATTCTCAGACCATTCTGCTTCTTGCCCATATCTACACTTTCTGCAAAGTCTTTGTGGGGTATGTTTAGTCCATGGCACAATGTATGGCAAAGACTCCTGTTATCATATGTTCATCCTGTTTTTGTTCATGCCGCTAAAACCGACAAATGTGGTTGTTTTTCTTCCTGGCCAGAATAGGCGGTTGAGTCTTTGCTGTAGCTTCAATATTCAGGCCACTTCGGTGAGCACTGGCTTTGTCCAGTAGGTTTTCGTTGTGTAGTTTTCTCTATGAGTCTGAGCTGATATTTCGTCGTTGAAGACCGCTTGCCTTAGCAACGCCACCTGTTTTGTAAGCACTGAAGCTTGTTGATCTTCCCTAGTACATCAGCTTGTAGTCACAGAGCCAATATTTGTTTTTTTTATTTTATTTAAATAAAACAATCCTTTGAAGCGATCATCTTAAAGCTAGTCGTAAAGAAGACCAGTCTTGTGAATCCATCTCTAGATCATCCCTACAGACTTACACGCCAACCACGTTCCATGTTGGCTGCAAATGAAGACCACACTGGGATGCTAGGTAGATATCGAAGACAGAAGCCGAATACTAAAGGCGTGTGTCTTCACAGTTCGCATGTCAACGCATTGAAATCCGTAGCACATCTATTATTAATTTTTCTTAAGTTGCAACTTGTCGAAGCAATCCGTTGCAAATAACTAAAGGCGTCTGCGCAACTGCGCGAGAATCGTTGTTATTGTTAAAGATAGACGCAATGTGATGGCATGCAATGCAACCGACACATTCCTGAGACTTTATGGTTGGTAAAAAATTCAAATATCAAGTGTTCATATTACGTTCCACTCTAGTGGCGATCACATTTTTTTCAATTCCTATCGAAAAGACGTCGGAATGGGCAGGGCAGTGAGAGGGCACATTTTTCTTTAGTTCGTTTAGTTCATTCGCCGCCAGTGTTAGAAGTTGAATTCTTCTTCGTCTCTGGATTGTAATTGACAGCACGACAATCCTTCCTGTACGGGTTATTTTACTTTTCAAGAGTGAAGGAGGCGAAGCTTCCTTTCAGTATTATGTACTCTGAAGTGCAACAAGAGAGACTGTGTTGTCAGTGCGGGTCTGAGCCTTTCAGCTTCCTTTTCTCAAATGGAGTCTGATCTCCAATTCCCCTTAATCTTTTTTCAAGCGATTACTTATTTGTGCTTAAGATAGAACGAAAAAAGGGAAAGAGTAAAATGACATAAAAAAAACATACGCTGAGAGGCGTAACAACGCTAGTTACCTCGCCGACCAGATGTAAACACATGATAACTCTTCTAATCGTCGTCTGAGGAGTAGTTAAACATTTCAAGAATCCATCGAATGGAAAGACATGACTCTCGCCTTTTCCTTTCAGATTCAATCCAAGCTCCAAACTCGTTCGCGGCTTGTTGAATCTCTTGTGTCGGGCGCCAGTCGTTCTTTCCCTGAAAACAACAAAAAATAAAAGTGAAGTCGAGTGTATCTCGGTTACATGCGATAAACCATTCAATGCACTTGTAATTTCTTTTCATTTACTGCTCCGCTTGCCTAATTATCAGCACGCCGTTGATTTCTTTTCTTTGCTCTCGCCACCCCTCTCGACGGGTCCAAAACTAAACCACAATATACAATCGCTGCTACACACAAGCCCTCTGGCCACATTTGTCGGGCGTATCACTTAACTAATTTCCCTCGCACTGTCACTCACCGAAAGGAGGTCATTAACATTACATCTGCGCGATGGGGAGGGGGATCAGATGGTGGAGCTGCCTCCATCTTAATTACCGTCATGCATTCCTTTGTGCTCTCTAACTCGGCGTCGTCGTCGGCGAGTGTGCATTCGACAGAAAGTGAGAAAATGAGTCAACATGTAATTAATTTGAAATTGGATCAGTTTTGGTGTGTTTTCCTTTCCATTATTAAGCGGTCTCAGTGCACTGTGTGCGCAGTGCGCTGTGAGGCAATAGACAACCGCAACACATCTGATATGGAACAGCTCATAAATAAAATGATATCTGCGATATGTTTATTCATTGTGAGCTTTCCCCTTCACTACATTCTGATTTGAAACGGTCGGAAATGGTGCTCGGCTGGTCGGAGGAGGTGGTGTGCTACCGAAAAGAATTGCGAATCTTTATTGTTTGCTGGTGGTAAAGTTTGTAAGATACTTTTGCACAATGCCGCTGCTTCTCTCTGTATGTGTGTTCTGCGGATGTTTGGCATTTAGAAGATATTCCTTTCATTTAGTTTGCTTTCAACACATCTTGTCAGACATTCGTGAGCCGACCCGACACGAAGCATGATGAATTCACTTGCAGACCACCATTGAGGACGAGAAGATGTTACACGGCAGTGCTGCTTCCCAAAGATGGAAGTCACGTCTGCTGGGGAGGCGTGGAAATGCAATTTTAAATGAATGAGATGCAATTGCACACTGCACTCTGCACACTGAAGTCACAGCGCAGAGATGCATAGGCAATGACCTGATGTTTTCGTCATTTCGTGATGAATTCATCTGACGAGGGAGTCATCTAGAGGAGCAAGGGCCTCCTTTCAGATCCTTCACTCTGGCTCTGAGTCCGCTGTCTATCAACATCAACAAAACATTTAAATTTCAATGCCAAATTCCTGTCGAGGTCGATGATGCGCTGATTCATTGATTTCGCGTTTTGTAAATTAATTGTGATAACACACATAAAACGGCGATTTGAAAAAGGAGTGGTTTCACGCCAATCGCTCTTGTGCAATCGATGGCGTTTGACGCCCGATGCAGGGATTCTCACTGGAACCGGTTCCCGGTGTGTAGTGCAGACACAATCGTAATAAGAATTGCCGAGATATGGATGTAAATCAATTTGTGAATATCAATAAGTTGTTGAAATAACTTGTATTCCTGTTGCCAGCTTGACGCCCACCAAGAGACGTTTATTTATGTGACATGGCTGCACACACACGGTAGGATGGTTATGAATGGTGGGATGGTCAATTGCGGAGCTCCTAAAGGGGAGTGAGTGCTAAGATTAGTCAATCTGGTTAGAGAGTAGAGAGTAAACAATTCAGAGATTATGTCATACGGTGGGTGACGGTGTGGCTTTTAGAGTTTGAGTTTTTTTTTGATAGTTGATCGCGCTTATAATCTGGAAGACTTCTAGACCGTCAGAAAAAATAATTCTTCCTCTTTAATTTGCGGTAATCTCCACCACCAACCAAGTCGGTATTTGCTTCCAAAAGGACACGCCTCTTTGTGCAATGAAAGTACTTCAGATCAAATATGAAGTCGAACTTTAGAGGAAATAATGCGCAATAGATTATTTCTTGAGACTTTCACAAGCAAAGGGCAGGTGAAATGGGAGGCCACGATTCAAGAAACATCTCTTTAGAAACTAATCTCACAGGCCGATGCAGATCCTAAAGGTGTTCTATAATTATTGTATGCGTCTGGATAGGTAAGATGACGATATTGCAGAAATTATTCGAACATGCGAGTCTTAGGACGAAAATCGAAAGGGAAAAAATGTTGACAGTTTTAATTACATACCCCTGAAGCAAGGTTTCGTGAGCATATCTATGCAATCCAAAATAACGCAATATTTCAATAAAATGTAGAACGCAGTGTCTCAGCCAGTACACTGAGACCATAGACTAGATTTGAAAAACTGAAATTTTTCACATTTCTTTCACAAGGGCAGACACTCAACCAACTGCCACATCCAGTCACTTTGACCAAACTAAAATGCGTAATTAATCTTCCACAAGTCTGTGAAACTGCTCGCCTATGCCGATGACATGGACATTTTCGGAAGAACTCAATTGGACGTCAGTGGGGCATTTGCTCTAGGAAATTGGCTAAGTTGTATCTAACGCTCCGGAGAGATCTTAATCAGCTGGGTGTACGAAACTGGAGGCGCTTCGCCCAAGATTGCTCTAGTTGGAGAGGCATGCTGACTGAGTCCAGGTCCACACCGGACTGTAGCGCCAATCAAAGAAAAAGCCGAAGAAAATGCGTATTTCCACCAAACAGTTGTGAATGATTAGTTTCAGGGTATCATTTGCATCTCTTATTGAATCAATCTCCCTAAATTTTTCGATTGATCTCTTCACAGTTTGAGATATTGTTCAATAATACAAAACTCGTAGTATCGTGTGACACTTAATTTTTACTAAGTCTACCCTGTCACCGTTAAAATTGTGTTCTTTTTCTGGTGTTTGCCAACACAATCTTACCAAAAATGCTACAAAGTTTTTATTACTCCCATATCTATCTCCAGGACTGAAGTGCTATTCTCATACAATATTGGACAAGTGTACATGATTAGCTCTTCGATACCTGAGAAGTTTTCCAGCTTCGGTACTTCTACACAGCCTGCTACAGAAAAATTCAAATATTTCAATTGCATTACCCACTCAGGAAATAATATTCACCCGACATTTTCCTTTCTAAGTCCAATTAAATACTGAAACCAAAGCCTGTGACAACTGCCAACTTGCGTCACAATTTCAGTTTTTGAGTTTTGAGCCTTTTCCTTATTGCGATCAAAAGGAGTTAGTTCATATTTCTCAACCTTTTCTAAAACTTTACGAATCATTTCCACCGAAACAGACATAACTTATCGAATTGTGCTTTGTAGCCTCCTACAATGACTGTTTGATGTTTGCAGTTCAATAACGGTGTATAGTTTTACCTGAAACTTCTTACTGTATGAACAAAGTTAGCTATCAGTTGAATGCATACACCTCAGTAGTGACTGGAATCTTTACGTTTCTATTTCACTGGGGAACAACAAAAAATCTGCATGCCTGATAACCATTCCCTCTGCAACATTTTAAGTTTGAATTTCAGCACGATACTTTAAAAACTGAAATTAATCCAATACCTACACATAATTCTGAATCCATTAGCGTCACAGCACGTTACATTCACACTCAGTCTCTCTGGTTTGCGTCACTGATAAATCCCCTACTCAGCTGTAACCATTGAGTCAGCTCTGCCATGTAACACCTTTTGAAAGACGGAAAATAATAAGAAGCGCACAGAGTCCTCCACAAAGTAGGCTCCCAAGTGAAAGAGCATCTCTAGTGCCCAATATGGAAGCGGCGTGAAATGACCCGCTCAGTGTGATGAAGAGGTTCACGAGATGCCAACGAAATTGAAACCTTTCAGTTCTACCACTTCAGCATCGCCAAACACTTCGCCCAACGATTCTCCAAACAAACCCAAAGGTTCCCATAAACCGCTTGTGCTCTTCAAATATTCGAAGATGATCACTTTCCCTTTTAGTGGCGAGTTAATTACTCAATTCCACGCCACCATCCAGGCGCTAGATTGAAGCCAAACAAAAATTCCATTCACACTCGTCGTGGCAAAGACGTATTCATTATCCACACTTTCGGTTTCAATATTTCTCGATTTAATTGAATTCTCACACTTCTGCCGAGATCAGAAGCCGAGACCACACCGGCTCTGCGATCTCAAGTGTCACTACACTCCATTGTCATCTGTCGTTAATTGGAGTTTGTTAATTTTTCCGAACCGATTGTCTTGAATTTCTTCGATCTTCAGGTGGATTGCTTCACTTGAGGCTGGCTCCTTTCGTTTATTTCCCACAACTTGACGTGGATCGGTAGGCGGCAGTCCACAGCGTTCAAGTACTTCGCATAACTTCGGCGGCGTGGCTGGGGCTTTGTTGGTTTGGTACGTGAAGCACTTTAATTCGACTTCAATCGTTTTGTAACCATTCGATTTTGGAGTTGTTTGACAGACACAAACACTTGTGTGGCGCGGCGGCCCGATCAGAGGGCGTTCTGGGTTCCCGCAGATGAAAGTGAGAAGTTTCACATGCGACTGCGGTGACCTTGGTATTCAGTCATCAATTGGTTTTCGATCTCGAGATGACATTTCATGGCAGAGGGCGCTCTAGGTAGACTGAAGTGCTTGCCATTGTTGTCAACGCGAAGAAGATGTCAGAAGATGACAGGAACGACATTGTTGGGCGGACGGGGCTGCTGGAAACGTGATAATTAATGCTGCTTTGTTCGTCTCCTGTTCGATTCGCTGGGAAACTCGTGTTCACATTGGCGACTCTCGTATAGTCGACTTTGATGAACTTCACCTAGTTTGGTCTTTGACATGCGATAACCTTGCTGCCTCAAATTTGTTCACTGGCCCTCAAATAATGAAAACATCTGTCAAAGAGGCCATCTCACGATGCATTCATTGTGGGAAAGCAGAATATTGGAGGGCAACAATTGTGAAGCTTGTTTGGGATGTGGGGCGTTACTTGACGGGGATCTCTCGGCTGGCGTTGTAATTTGTTTCACACGATTGAGCGTTACATCGTGGGCATCTAGCTTCGCTCTGATGTAACAATTAAATGGATCAGTTTATGGATGAGAAAAATAGATGCTTGATATGGATTTCGACATTATTTCCAAGGCCGCTGCAGTACTTGAACCAGTCAGTTGGACATTTGCGTCGTGTTGGCCCGCGGATGCTGAAAGTTGCGACAATGTCCGCCTTTGATGTTTACAACAAATCATTTACTTTACCCAAGATGATACTCGAAACCTCTAAAGCAACACACACTTCTCACCAAAAAGGTGTTTTTCCAAGTGACAAGTTTATACTACCAAGCCCACCCAACTCCCTTGCTTTGCTGACTGAAGTGTTTGCAAAGCTCCTATGCAGCACACGATGCGGCACACGCTCTCAATCATCAGCGTTTGTGTTTTCTTCACACCAATGATGCATCCCTCAGTTGCCCCATCGGCAAACATTTCCAATCGCTTTTGGCTTTACTCACAGGTTTCCCAATCAGTAATCATGGCTTTTTGCCGCCCAGCGTTGACCACGGCGGTCTCAAGTCCTCACGGCGGCTTTCTTAATGAGTCTTTGTTTACTTAGGAATCTTTGACCGAAAAAAAAGACACACACTAAATGGCACAAGAACAGCCCTGCACCAGTGCCGCTGCACTGAACGTGGTCAACCTGTCAGGCGAATGCAGCAAGGAAAGAGGTAGACAAACGCAAAACGGGCCAACAAAATGATGTATACCAATGGACACGAAAATGGACACTCGAGTGGCGGGCCGACCAAGCGTCAGAAACTCTGTGAAATTCGATCGTTTGGCAAAAACAGATTTTTATGTCACTTAAATTGGCCATTACAAACATCTTTTTATTTTATATAATCAAAATTAATTAACATAAATGTTGCCGAAGCTGGAGCGCCCCTCATTGATAGATGATGTTCGCGCATCGCACCCTAGCTGCCGAGTGAGAGCGAGACACAGAAACCCTCCCCCCTCCAATCGAAGGAGATGCAGACCAATCGTAGAGAAAAATAAACAGATCTAGTCGCTGAATTCAGGAATAAAACAAGAACGACACCACGCACCACACATTATACCACCTGTCGACTGGTGCGCATACAAAATTGTACCTACTGACTGGACTGGCTGAGAGGTAGGGGTACTGGACATCTATCTATCTGTGCAACAAGCAAAAATAAACGACCAAACAAACAAACTCTAAGCAAATCGAGGCGAAGTTGAATGGAAAAAATTATGATGTCCACGGTGAAAGTGAGGAAACGTAATCATCTCTGTTTGGACAAGCCAGAAAACAGATGGCAGATACACGAGATAGAAAGGAAGAAGTTATGCTTCAACTTATTTATGCAAATGATCCGGTAATGACCCACAGTGCAGCAGTGCTGTGAGCCGCAAGAGGTGTGCACTTTGTGTGTGGATAATCGAGAGCATTTGAGTTATCTAAACGAGTGCAGGGAGTGATTTTAATTGGAAGCGGTAGTGGCATGATGCCGAACTAATAGGGCAGGTTTTATATTTTTTAAATGAATCAATGCGAGAATGTATCGTCTGGGAGTTGGAGGAGTGACTTGTGACGACAAGATGTGGAAGGCAGCCAGATGGAACTGAAATGAGGCCAATAAAGGTCTGAACTTTAAAATGAAATTTGTGTGGAATGTTGTGGTATGATGGCATAACATTCCTGCCCTCCAGGAGCACTCTAAATTTCCCAAGTCCAACGATTAATGATTCTACAGGCAAAGATTCAACATGATGAGAAGCTTGCATGCGCTTTGACACTTCCCTGATTTTAGGTCAGGTTATTGGGCTGTCAGCGAAAATGCCAACACACTTAGACAATTGTTGGTCTATTGTGATAACCATTGCTTTGATCCCAATGGCAAATGGCGACTGGACCAGATTAAAAAAACAGATAAAGCCATATTAACGTTTGCTTTAACTGGGATTCGAACCTGAGATCCCTATACCCAAGGACAGGCACTCAACCAACTGCGCCATACAGCCGTTGCCACTTTTCTTACAAATTCAGAGTGCTTCATGTCAACTGATACCTGAGAGTTGAAAACGGCAGACAAATTTGGATTGTCACTTCAGAGCATTCAATCAGACGAAAACAGTAGCACCAACGCAGCGTTTCACGACGAGTCTATCAACTGTCAACTTATACATAATAATTTATATTTTCAAATGTGACAGGTGGAATTTAATGCCATAGACGAACGTCGTATGGTGACGTTTCAGCTCCAACACAAGCAATACAACCAAGACCCTAACTTTTCTACCTTTGTCAAGAAATCAGAGCAACCAGAGTAACAACGCACCCTCTGAGGCAAATCCTTCAACATGTTAAAAAAATTGCGTTCGTTTTGACACTTATCCTTTCATGTCCATTTGTGCGTCAGCTGATATTTGAGTTGACAACGGCAGACACATTTGAATTGACACTTCAAAGCATGCATAAATAAGAATAGTAACTGCAACGCAGTATTGTGTTTCTTGCTTGAGACCCTTCATTTTTGTAAGGCGTGTCTGTCAATTGTCACCCCTGACTCTGGTTAAGCATGATCTTGTAGTACTGCTGCTGTGTGCAGTGTAATGTGTCGAGTGCATTCGCTCCGCTCCCTCTCACCCCTTTTCACAAGCCACTGCTGGGAATTCACGGTCGCAATTCTCGTTTAAATTTGAATTTGCATGTTGTACTTAAAGATCTCAACGTGCACAATACTTCTTAAGAGGTGTTCTTTTTTCTCTGGCAAAACCAATTCGTAAACTACCCTACTTTTCAGGTCTCTTTCTGAGTAAATGGAAAACACCGTTTGTTGATAAATCGTTAGATTTTTATAAATGATTTCTTTTCTGCTACTTCTAATCCAATTACAGCACCCTCAGCTTTCCATTTTCGTTCCAAAACTCACGATCTTGCCCTTCGGACGTAGTATTGGAACATCAGCGTATTTTAAGCACATTTAATTCCGATCTGTTGCATCTTACAGAATTTAGAATTTACAGACTACACAAAGTTTTCTGAAAAATTCGAAAACAAATCTGTCTAGACAACAATCAAGAGTACCTTACCTTCGCCAGCCTACTCCTGAATACTTTTCGTTATTCGATGAAGAGATATACATCACATAACTTCACGCCTGACGGGTGATGACAATGCATTAGTGACGATCAACAACTGCCAACTAATGTCTAGCGATGGACAATTGCGGAACAGAAATTAGCGAATTGTGTCTAATGCCCTGTAGTTAGAGGATAATGACTGGCGTCAAGCATGAAGTTTTAATTTCAAACGAGTCGCGAATGACAATTGAGTTTTCAATTGGTCTCATAAAGTCCCTTGGTTTCCCGAGGCTTCGACCGATTCGATTATGTGTGTTGCGTTCATGTTCCACGTAGTTTCTGCGACGCAAACGGATTATTCAAAGCAGGGAAAGTGCAAATTTCAATTAAAAACAATGATTTAATCATTGATTGAATTACTAACATAAAGGCGCAATCATCTGAACTAAAGAAGAGTGAACAACTCTAACTGGTGCGACAGAGAACTGATGTACAGATGACCCGCATATTGCGAACTGCTAGGTTAGGTTTGTGGGCTTCCATCGAAAATAGACTAATGTTGGTCACATGCGATACCAACCATAGACTACTGACAACTCCAATGATTGTCCCCTAAATTTAATCCCAACGGCAAATAGTAACAGTACCGGATTAGAAAATCGAGGAAGAGCGTTTTAACTTTGCTTTCACTGGGATTCAAATTGCGACTTCTTCATCCAAGGACTGGGCACTGTATCAACCGCATCCATCTGCATTACTAAATTCATAAACTCTGACATTTCATTAAAATAGACATTTTTTTCTATACGCATTGGCAGTCCGCGGGTGCAGCACTTTATTTAAGGACTATTTTTAAGAGAATGCAACGAATTTTGTAGATCAGAGCATTGGCTTAGAGTACTTTTACACGAGTTAAATCGGACAACAAGCTTTTCCATATTTTAGGCAAGGTAGGTGAAGCTTTTCCTATGTCTTACGTCTATTGTCTGCAAGTTGTTGTGAGACTTTGGTTAAAATAAAGGAGCATTGTTATGCGATTTATTTAATCTAGTGCCACGGTAAAAACGATGATGCAATATGCTTACGTACGTGCCATCAAATGCCTCTCAAAACTCGCGCAGGTATTTCCCTTTTACTAATTCATAGAGGTGGATCTGAACTTTATCCAAACAAACAAAAAAAAAAAAAAAACACAGCAAAATAGGTCTTGAGTGCATTTTGTTGCAGCGTTGGGTTTTCAAAATAAACTAATGAAAAAAGCTAGTCAATAAAACCGCCGAGAAGATAATGAACAGCATCGCTAACAATGACAATGAAAAATATATTGCTGCACAATGAAAATGTGTGTTGATTCCCACGCGTTTCACTACTAAATGCCAACTCTAATACTGTCTCCACATTTTACTTTGGGAAGTCATTCTCGTCATAGCATCTACGTCAACTTGTAGAGTTAAGTCCTAACACAAGCTCTCGACTCCACATCTCTCCAATCACTGATTAGGGTCAGAGAGTCAAACCTGACAAAGTTTCAATTCCCTTAAATGTTCCCTCCACTCGTAAGGTTCCTAAGAGTACGACGTACTTCCATCTGAGCCGTTATATTGTTAAATGTCCAATGGCAGTTGGTCTTTCATTTTCACTTTGGAAAACAATTACAGCACCAATTACACATAGTTCAAATATTGCATAACTTTTGGGGTATCCTTGACATTTAATGGTTAAGATAATCTTTATTTCAACATTGTGCTGTCACAGATTACAATAAAGATCAAACCCTACAAGCCAAGACTGCCCAACTTTTCCCTGCACACACAAAAGCAGGTTCAGCCGGTTCAAACGAACGTTAATCGGTTCAGTCAGACATTCGACAGACAATTAAAGTTTTCTTGCTACTGTCAGCTGGCCTTTCCATCCCTCTGCAAAGTATGTCTTAAGAGTTCTGTCTAAGATAACCAAACCTTTGTGAATGCAGTTCATGTTCCACACACCCTTTTGAGGTCGTCAATTATTTACAATGTCACTGTTGTCACCCAACCTATTCCTTATCGTCCCCAAACTTCCTTAACAAAGCCTATATCAAACATGTTGCAAAGCAACTACACTCCACCAACATTCTACAACTTTAATCAAACTAACCCCAGAGAAGGTCTTACGTCGCGTTGGTGTCTACCGACATCTGCATAATTATTACATAAGACGACCGTTACCACAGTCTGCAAATCTAGAGCAGTATCAGCTGGAATTAATAATTGAACAATTGACAACAATCGCATTATACGAGTATGGAGCGAGTCTTTAAATGCCCCTACGGCAAGGTCGTCTTGTTCTATATTTGCATTCAATGCTGCAGCCACTTAGTTGCCGTTGCTGGCTAGTATCGAGAATATCTCTTAAGGTAATTTTTCTCATTTTTTCCCTCCTCTACAATCTCCACAATCACTGCAGAGTTTCGTTTCAAGGCCTTCGGTTTCTCTACGACCACTGTCGCTGTGTCAGAGTTACACCACACTATGCCATGCCAGGCCAGGCCATGCCATCTGTGTGGTGTGCTGCGGTTGTGGTTTAAGGAGATATCATAATGGGCGTCGGATCTAGTACGATTTGTATCTCCGGTGTGGCATAAATAATTTGCTATGCTAAAGTCATAGTTAATCTTGGACTGTCGGTACAATTTTGTGCACCTGTACGGTATTTGTGTGTGCCGGGCACCGCTTTAATTAATGAAAACTGACTTGAAAGTTGAAAGTATTGCACACTGGTGGTATGGCACAAATGTTGCACAACGTGTTGGAATTGTTCGGGGTGGTGTTGGTCCTTCCTTGTTGTGACCGTTAATGAAGGACAGTTTTTGAGGAATAACCACTGCTTGCAGCCAATTGACTTATCGACCATTTGTGGGTGCGTTCAGTTCTCGATTACCATCGTTATTTACGAAATAGTTGGGGATGTCCACCTTCTTAAGTTCCCACAAGATTTATTCTTGAATTGTGGAAACATTTCTACTTGTCCTTGTGTACTAATCAATGAACACGACTCAGCACCAATTGAGGCACTGGGGATGCTACAGCTAACACTACCTTCCTTGTCCGAACCCTTTGCGCACTTTTTGCATTTATTTCTAAGCACATTTCCATCAACTGATGACAGAAATATAAAATATCCACTTCCATGCTGTCAGTGATCAACTTTCCACTCTTTAAATATGTCCTTCAATGTTGTGATAGGACAGTTTTTTTTATATTTGACAGATTGTAAGCTCTATCCACCTGGAAGTTTCTGCAAAGATGTCGGTTAAAATAAGCAACTTTCCGAACGCCCCCCTCATATGTCAACAAGAGCCCAACTTTCAGTCCAGTTCTTGTACAATTGACAGTTTGCAAAAATTATCCACTTTAGGTTCCTTCTGACAACCTCTTGGATATACTCCTTAAACCACTCGCACACGCACTTGACAACTTGTAAAGTGTATCCCCACGAAAGTTTCCTCGTAAGAACTGACTGACATTTGATTCTTATCAACGATCTACAAAATTATGATCACTCTGCGAAGATCGCTTTGCCTCATAAAATAGTCTTAAAGTTCAGCAACATGCTCCACGATCGAGAAGTGCCCCCACATTAGCACCACATGTGCGCGCACAACGACGTGTCGCGACGTGGCTACTGCGCAACGTGAAGAAATATGCTGTATTTAGCGCCTCTTAATGCTCTAACTCACACTTGGCGTCGACTTTATCTTCTCGCCGGGTTAATGCACTCACTCAGCCAGCAGCAAGAGAATCCCATCGAAATTCCCGAAGAGTGAAAATCTTACATCGCATGAGTAAGCGCCGATTACAAGTTCTCAGCTTGACAGCGAGCACGCGCATGTGAACGCACTCAGTGCACCATCGCCGGACGTTCAGTAGGGAAATGTCAACGTGACAACTTGTTTTTCTTAAGTTCCACTTCCAATGCACAGGCAGAATTTTCAAGCCGAGATCTTGATTGTACCACCGGCAAGGATAAGCCCACACTGACCGCCTCGTGGCATGACGCATGTGTCCAAATGGTCAGTCTGCTCTGAAGGCAGTGAAGCGAGATATGCGCACAACACGTGAACTTGTGAACTTAAGATTCGCGTGACATCTTCAGGCTGGCGAACAACAAAACGCCCGTGTGTGAAAAGAGGAAACGCCATTGTTGACAGTTTTCTTTTCTTACTCGGCGAACACCTGCGCCTGCTTTTCACTTTGTCCAGGGAAATCAATCGTGTGGATTTTCTGGCAACGAGCTGGGAAATTTCTCCACCGTCTTCTCCAAATTAACCGATTGTAGGTGAAGGATTTCATAAGACACACACTGACACGGCACATCGCCGCGCCGCGACATGAGGCAAAAGTGAAAAGGAGCGTGTGCGAAAACGTGTCTGTCTTGTGTCAGTTGCACTCGAGGGGAGGGTAGTCATCGCTTAATTGGGATGCACTTTCCCTTCGCGAGAGTGCAACTCGTGCTCTAATCAGTGACTCGGGGATATGTCACCGCGGCCGCACGATTCTACCAAATTACGTTTTTAACGCTCATTTCTAACCCATTCTGGTGACAGTTGACAGTCCGTGTCATCAGTATCTTGGTGTTGCGCAAAGCGTACGAGGAAGAAATGGTGTCAAGCTGAGTCTCGAGGATGGCCTAGTTAATTAGTGCAGCGATTTCGAAATCGGTTATCGCACCCAGGTGCTTGAGGGGGTCATTCGAGTGCTTTCATTGCATGAAAGAGCTTCTCTGGAACTTGATTACATTACCGCTGCGCTGTGTGAGGGCTAATTCTTGTGACAGCCTTGTTAGACAAGACGTAAAGTGCTCGCCTGAAGATGCATCTTCTGACGCAGAGGAAATTTGGGAATGTCATTGACTCAAGCCCCTTCAGATGAGGTGTGTTAAGGGACGATGATGTCAAGTGACATTGAAACATGGCTTGTCTTAATTTTTGTTAATGAATTCGTTGTGAATGACTTTTAAAGGAAAGTGTGCCCACATCTAGACATTGATGGTACAGGTTTTGTTGTGAAGATCTGGGAATGAAGTAGTTGTTGTGCTTGTCATGTGTTACTTCGGACTGGATTTACATATTTCCTGTGGCCCGTGGATTGCGGTCGGCTGTGCTGTCAAGGTGACAGATGTTTGTTGAAATGTTGATGGACATTTAATTTTCGGACGCTTGTTTGATTAAAGTAGAGAGAGAGGGAGACAGAGACGAGTAGACGTAAACAGTTCGCTGACAGTTTTGATATTTCTCATTCTGATGATGGACACCGTCGAGTGACGAATGACAGCGAATACGATGGAGTTTGGTAAGACGCCTGTGTAAACGAATATTGCACCACAAGTCTTGAATGTTTGTGGCCAAACAACAGTGACACGTAATTAGATGTTGCCGCAATTAATGCCTGTGAGTGGAGTAGGGGTTGTTGAACTGTGGCTGGCGGTGGTGCTTGAGTACAGGATCATTCGTTTCGGGGTGTCGAAAGGGGCTTGAGTAACACTCAGTTGTGTGTAGCTAGATTCTTCTTTCTTTTGATGCCGCTACAGTTCGGGGTGGACCTGGGCTTCAGCAAATATGCCTCTTCAACTAGCTCGGTCTTCTGCAAGTAGCTTGTCTCTCCTAGCTGCGTGCGCCATCGGAGGCCTTGTATATACCGCGTTGTCCCTCCCATGCCTCTGAGGTGTTTGGTTAGGTAACGCCCAGTAAGAAAGCCTGTGTTTATACGAATTGGATTCCTGAACCTAAAGTCGGAGGGATTGTTCTATTTTGTTAAGAGACGTAGTTGGTAGGAACATTTTGGCTAGCCTCCGTGTGTGTCCAGTAATGATTGGCCCTGGCCATTTGCCAATTATTGATACAGGTCTTGGCGTTGGTGATGGGTATGTCGCAGAATCGTAGTATCACTAACAGTGATGCTTCTCTTCTTATGTCTAATCGGTCTGCTGAACACTGTTAGTGTTGGTCAGCTGTTATTTTTTGCTCTGTTAGGCAGAGTCTAATTGGAAGATGACTTAAATGTCTCAAAATTCAAACGCAGATGATAGCAGGGATGTGTTCAAAGAGTGCTGTGCTGCTACTGTTCCGCATTCCTATACTCTGTGCTGAAGTTTTATACCTTGATAAAGACTTTTTAGAATTTTAAACCACCAGATAGTATGCTGCCTCGTCACTAGGAGCTTCTTGTGTTCAATCCGTCATATACCACGAAGTCTCAATTTAAGAACATTATAACCGCAAGCACAGGGGTTCATTATAGACAAGGCATGTGGTTTTTAACATTACTCTCTAGAAAATCATGCGTAACTCAAACGTTCACTACAGGCAGCACAAAACTGTTTGCATATGGCGGTGACCGTGACATCAACGGAAGGACACATCGGGCTGGCTGTGGTGATTTTGTGAAATGTTAATAATGAGAAAGAAAGTTCCTCTTTAAATTAAGATGATCCTAACCAAAGCGGTCTAGTGCTTATGGTGGTTGGAGGTGGAGGCTAAACGAAGTTCGGCTCCATTGACCTAGTCAAACGAATTCGAGTCCGTCATCCCAGATGGCTACTCGATTGGATACACCAATGCCACGGCCCGTGAAGTCCTAGGGAGAACGCGGTAAAGGAAGAACTCGGCTCCTGCGAGAACATAACAATGCTTGTTGTAGCTTCAAGGCATTACCACAAGACATTGTTGACTGCCTTTCCAGTTTTCCGAACTATCAGCTAAAGAGACAGATTGATCTGTAGATCGTTGCTGGGTGCTCTTCACATCTTATATCAAATTCAGAAATCGTATATCAAATAAATTATTAAAAAATCCTGATTTCTTCGCATGACAAATTACCTGGCAGACCTTTAAAGCGAGACAGTTGACATTTGCATAGGTGTCACTGTCACCAAATCATCACTCATTCGCTTGAACGCCCACAGAATTGAGCACAGTCATTGACTTTCCTCTGCGTCGGCGTCACCTTGATTAGCTACACAAATATTTGTAAAACCCAATCAAGGAGGAACTCAAACATTCCACGTCGGCGGTCGGCTTCAAACACGCTGTTCCGCGAAGCTTATGTCACTTTCAATTTCTCCAAATTACAGCCGTTGCGCTTATTAACAGATTAACAGCTGGAAGCAAGATTAATAGCAAAGGAGACCCCCAAGCAAGCGCTGATCACAGATTTTGATTCATTTAACATATTTTCCGGAACAAAATTCACCGCTGGCCCCTCCCACATTCGCCGGCTATGACAATGACATAAAGAAAGTTATACCCTCCGGCTGCGAGCAGAAGGAAGTCACTCGGAATCGAAAATAGAATGAGAGACACCGACCCGATCGAGGCGAAAGTTAACCGCCACCACCAGCACCACAACCGCCGCTCCGTGTCTCTGTAACAAAACTCAATTAGAGATGAATTTTCTCTCGCGCTAATTGATTTCGAATTTGAATGCGGGCGCGCTGAAAGGCACAGCACAGCAAACGTCACCAGACGATATGGCATCGCTGGCGGCGCGGCAGCGTAACGTAAGTCCCCCTGCACCGTGTAAGCTCATATTTAAGGTCAAGGTAGATGACTTGTTGATGACGCCGCCAACGATGGTGTTGCTCGCATTAAGGAGCGATCGAAATTTATTGCCTGCGAGCGTATTTAAAAACGAAATGTGTGATGTATGTCGCTGCCGTTGGGTATTTTATGTTAAGTGTCAGTGTTCAACGTCAATTTGAAATTGTATTACGCCGCTGCAGTCAATCGGTTCGATCTTGAGTGCTAACTATGGGAGGTGATGTGTCATAATGACAGGAGGCTGTAAATCGGGCATTTAATTGATTCAAAAAAAATGAAACGCACGTGCTTGTGTGTCTGTCTTGTCTAGCCTCGAGAAACAATCGTGAAGCAGTTCCCTCCAGCGTTGACGACAATCTCTACGGCCCGCCCACAGCTGACTAATGACAAACGTCAAACAATTTAATTTCGGTTCAAACCGATCTGTCTGCGTACGACAACCGGTTCAGCAACTGTCGCGCCACCACCATCGGCACTCACAGCCTTGTCTTGTCTTAGGCTTTATCTGAAGATTCTAATTAAGAGCCAATCAACTCTATCGGAAAATCAGGCAGCACACGTCCACCTGACGTACGCAGCACTTGCGAATGTCGGTCATGGTGGTGTTCAGCGTGTAATTGCAGGAAAAAAACTAGAAATTATGAATACATTACCGAAACCCTAGAGATTCGAAAATGATCGAGGAAACCAATCGGTTTCCGAAACGGTGTATTTTATTATGCTAATTCGGCCGTTTCATGGGTGAATGTGAAGTGAATGCAAACAAATTCGATTCCAGTTTGACAGCACGGTGGGTGATGAATGCTGGGAACTGCGCGACCGACAGCTCTGTGAACGAAAGTCGCATCGGAAGGCACCTGCTCAAGGGTGGATGACATTCGAATTGATGTCGTTTCCTCGCGCCATGGCTCGCTGTGCAGTGACATTGACACAAGAGAGTTTCTCTGCAATTATGCATGCTTGCAGTTGGGTACTCCTACAACGAGGTTAATGGCTTGTTGCTGACTGACGGGGCAATGGAAAGGCGTGTGGGATTAAGTGTTGAAGTTCAAGGATGAGGTTGGGAGGTAATTAAGGGAATTGCTGTGGGAATTTGATGTTTACCGACTGATGTAGGGTCGACGAACCATGGAGGCTAGTATTGCTTCCCATTGTTGAAAGGCCTCAGTTTGTTGGCAGTTTTTGTATTTTCGTTTATCGTACATCTTTTAACTGCACAAAGGCATGCCTGGAGTGAGGTGTATTCCGCCAAGTTGATTCGACAAACCAGCTGTCGCGGAGTGATTCTACGCCACTGTCACTGGAGTGGAGTTGCTCTTGTAGCTGAATCACACTTCACAGCACATATGGGTTGGGTTTCAAACTCTCCACTACCCAGTGCATAGAATGTCTTACGGTCGTGCGACCATATCCAAATCCCAAGTTGCGCCATCATATGAAGTTGATTATTGTGATGAATGATATCGTATGCGGCTTCAAACTCGTTTAAAACGTGCCGAATATGTATCTAAGATCTGAGAATGAGGACAAAACGAAGTATAAGCAGTCCTCAAGAAAGGACTTACAACTTCGACATATTGACAATGGGCACCTACAATTGCGAGGTTCAGTTCAGAACTTCTTCCACTTCGAATAAAATCAGTATTGAGATCAAGCTCAGAATAACGTTTGTCAACCGCTGTTTCGATGGTGATAGAGCCGTCTCTTGAAGGAGCAAGTTGACTTTATTTAAGACGCTGAACATCCTAGTCTTGCTGTATGAATAATCTCAAAAACAGATGAAGAGGTCAGTCTTTGATCCTGCTTGCATTGAAAGTTTTTTGGAGCAGATGATTCAACCATGATCTGTACTAGCCAAAGCCAAGTGTCTACCGATCCAACGCGTGGACTAGGCCATGTAGAACATATGAACAACTAAGTTCCGGGCCGAAGAATCTTGGGTCCGAACCTGTGGGCCGAAGCACCAGAGGACTTACGCGTCTGAGGTGGAGCACGCGAATGGAGACAGACCAACTTGGTGTGTGAAACTGGGAACAGGTAAACAGAGATCGCTATAGGTGCAGAGGCTTGTTAGTTGGGGTCCAGAACCACACCGTAATGTAGCAAGGTGTTGATCAACCGTTCCAGGCCTTGTCTGAGTACGATTGTTTGATCTATAGTCAATTGGTCTAGATGGAAACTTTACTCTTATGCTAAGTGCGGAACAAGGTGGATTCAGACGTTCACACACCACGCCAGGCAGGATGCCATAAGCAACTGCAACGTTGTCCAGAGTCTAGAGCCTTTCGCGTGCGTAATCAAGTGACATAAGTAAAACTACCACTTGCATTAAATAGTACGTGACATGTACTTTTTGAATTATTTTCACGTCATTCTAATTGCACGATAATTTATTATTTCTATCCTAGTGCCGTATAATAAAGTGTACGTGGAATCAAGGACAAATATCAACATGTGCTATCCTCTGGGTTAATCTCTCTCTTGTACTGGCAACCTGTTGGAATTTGTAAGACTTTAACATTGTCAATGTGAAGTACGATCAGATTCTGTGTTTGTAATAAGTACATCTATAGTTCTTTCGAGAGGTAGGAAGGGTGAATAAGACTGTTCTAATCCCAACGAAGTTCCAATGAAAGTGGGTTTGTCTCAGATGACAAGATGCAGTATGTGTCTATCTTCAAAACTCTTCTGATCGCAGATTGAGACAATCCTCTCGACAGCATGTCCAATTGTAAGGAGCCACTAATGAGCTGGAAGCGTTTAATTAAAATCATTAACAATGGCTGCACTTAAAATAGCAAAGATTATAAGATTTGACTTCATTTTTTTCAAGAGGACGATGAGAATAGTTTTCTGCCATGTCTCCTTGAATCGATCAGATGTTTATCAGTGATCGCGTCTGCAACAAATATTCACCACAGAGTGCAACCGCAGACAATTGCATTTCCCAGCTCAACACAACTTCGCTCAAGCAGCGGTTTGACTTCCACACCAAAAATTAGATCTTCGGAGTCACTGACCTTATCGCAGTCACTGCTGCAAATCATCACCTTCAATTAACACCCGCCCACCTCAAGGAACGCAAGAAATTCCCAGAGATCAACAATTCGCATCATGATCTGCTCCATTCATTCGGAAGCGGTTATCGTCAAAACCGCAAAAAGTAATTTTTCCCCCATTGAGTTCGTTCACCACTTTTCGTATGCTCGCCTAAGCCCGTGTCACCAGTCATCTGACACCGCATTCGCTTGGATTTGACATTTAACTGTTTGCATTGGCACTTAAGTCAAATAAACTTATCACTCCCCGTGTCCACAAATGCCGGCGAGGGGCGGACAGTGTCCAATAAGCTGTAAGTCTTGCTTCCCGTGAAATGTAATATTTTGTGTAAATTAAATAGACGTCGTTACCACTGTGTTGGTACTCAATTTCAAACATAAAATCCTCTTAAGAGGATAAACTTGTCACGCGAAAAAAAAACGTACACACACACTGCGTTAATGGCACAAAAGCCGCACGTCAGTGGCCATCGGACCTTTGGCGTCCGAAAGCGCTGGCGGTTATTTTTATTGCTAATTGACGTTTGGTAGTAAGGAACTAAGCCGCTTGAACCTGGTGGTTGGGTGATTGACGACAAGTGGCTTGGAACTGTTCTCAAATGTCATGTGGCTTACAGGTTGTTCACATCGGCTTGAGGTTAGAATAAGACGCCAAGAATTTCCTCCTGACCATTGTGTCAACTCTGACTGACAGCTGTCGGATTTTTCCTTTAATCTTCGACACATGACTGAACCACGGAAGCAACGACACAAGTCAAATCGGGAAAACACCAAAGCACATTCACAACAATTGACAGTTCTGTCACCCTGTCAAAGCAGCGTACGCAATTCGAATGCGTTGCAAGGCAGCGCATCGGCCGCGGCCAACTGGTATTATCTAATTCCGAGGAAACCGACGTATCTCATCATCAGTGCCGCATAAATTCAAAGGCCAGCAAAAAAAGAGTGAATCTTATGCAATTGATTCCTGTCAAAGTGGCTTACCTCCATACGGCGATGAATGTCTTCTCCAAGGAAGATCTCGTCTCCAGCTGCGTTGTGTCATACCGTCAACACACACACGCTTACACACGCTCACCTAGTGAGCTGTCTTCACAATCATTGCCAATATATTTCAGCAGAAGAAGAAAAAACGAGGCAAGCACACAAGAAGGAGAGAATCCGCACGATCATCGTTCCTATTGCCGGTGTTTATCGTGATGGCATCCCCAGAGCAAGCATCAGTGTGCCAGCAGCCAGTCTTTCAGTTGAGCTCATTACGTGCCTAGGCCGGTGGTGGCTTCTTCTGTTTGGGTGTCTCTGCCATAGACGACGAGCACGCGGTACCTAGCATCTGGATACAAACGACTATGTTGTCCGTCGTCTTGGGCACCCGGTCTCCGTTCGAGTTAAGTTCATGAACACTTTCCAGTACTGGTGCCATCACCACCACCGCCAGCACCGTGGTCGGCATCGGCAATGGCTTGATGGTTGGGTTAAGTTAAGTGATGAATCGCGTTTGGTTGCGAAAAAAAGAGCTTCCACTCTGAAGGCTTGCACAAAGGCGCGCAATATTTGATACCGGTCTCGTCACATGTGCGCGCTTGTGTGTGTGTTTGTGATAAATCATGAAAGATGCAATTTTGCTGGATTTGACGGATGCATGGTTGCTGCAGTGGGGTCTTCTCAAGCGAAACGAGCAAATATTGAGACAAGGACCATCGGTAAGTGGATTGTGTCAACACGACGATGTGCCGGAGACCATGTGTCTCCAATGGAATTGTATTTTTTGTTGTCATGATTGTGCCGGTGCCGGGTTGGCGATGCAGTCGTTTGAGGCGCACATCAATTGAGGCACTTTCTCTTTTCGATATCGAGCAAAGTTGACGGTCACTGGCTCAAATACCTATCTGCTGCAGTTATAAATTGCAGAGTGTCTCTAGGAATTCCGTCGTGTTTTTATGGAAGTCGTGCGTCGTGCGATGTGGTTTCTTTAAGTACTTTCGTTTCTGCTGTTGTGTCTTGCCAGAACTTGTACTCGTCCGAGATGTGTTTCACACCAGACTAGCTCCAAAACTAGTACCTGAAGCAATTTGGGTTGAATTGTTGTTTTCGGCGACCAGTTTAATTTTTCAAGGATTTTCTAAGGGCTTTATAGGACAGTCATAACTTGAAGCTGAGGTATCTATTTGAGAGCGATATAAACTGAGGCACAATTGTCTTCAGCCATGATTCACCTAGCGATGTGTGTGCTTTTGTGAAATAACTAGAAGATCACGGACTAAACAGAGTTTTATTTCATACGACTGTGCATACCTTTTAATTCGTAGGAACCTAGGTGTTGGAACCTACAACTAGCCAGAGTGTTGCAAGAGCAGAGTAGAGTGTTTTTTCTTTCTTCTTCATCCATGCAGCTTCTGCAGAAATCATTATATGGGGCACCCATCCTGTGAGAGTCCTTAATGAGTGCTTGCTGAGTCTAAATAGACTGAGTGACCGTTTTTTGTTAAGTGATGGCTAGATTTCTTTGGTTTAAGGCAGGTGGTGCCTTCTAGCCATTTGTCATTATTGGTCTTATTTATGTGAATCTTTAAAAGATGGTAGGCTGTAGCGATCGGCATGGAAGGTGGTACCCTTGCTATTGATAGGGATGAGGTTGTATCACACGTGGCGAGTTCATCGGCTTTGCAGTTTGCTGGTATTTCACAGTGTCCCGGCACTGAGAGAGGGATATTAATGTTGAGATCTTGAAGTCTTTGTTTAGGCCTTTACTAGCCACACATTTTGTTGTTCGTATTCCTGTCGAATATTCTTCTTAGAAGCAGCGATTATCTCAGATTTGTTGGCATAAGCCTGCAACTTAAAATAGCCCCTAAAACGGCAGGTCTTGTTCAATGTCATGCCAAATCCCCAAAACTTAAGATTACTCAACCGAGAATCGCTTCCTTCTTAATACTCATAGTAGCTCCCGCTTTGTGTGTTTTTGTCTTGTTGTTGCGCTCATATTGCGGCAGTAAAATGTAGTTTATCATTCCCCTGTGACGTTCGGCAGTAACAGTGACCTTATTGTCAATGGAGTCGTCAAAGAAAATACAGTTCCTCTCTGAATCTTTCGATTGGATTGACCGAAATGAAAAAGAAAAGAACAGACAGCACATGTCTTATTTTCACGTGTGTCCTTACATCAGTCATTAACTATTACGAGATGTTCAAGTTCGCTGCTGCTAAATTTTTTGATAGTCCATGTGAACGTTCGTCGTGGCCAGTGGCGTTGTGGGTATATGCGTCGACCCCAACCTCGACGTCGCAGGTTCGATTCCAGCTCTGTGCGACAAAAATAATATTCACGACCCCACCTCTTTCGAGTCACTGACAATGCTCAAAGAGTGTTTTCCTGTCTAGAAGAAGATTTTCAAACTTGGCCTTTCGGAGTCGGCATAAAACTGTAGGTCCCTTCCACTCCTGAGAGAACAATAGCACTCACAACACGATTGGTTGCTGAGAAGCTAGGCCCTGGCCCTCTATGGGCTGTAGCGCCATCCATATTATTATTATGTGAACGTTCGTACAGTTCCTCATTTTGACACAGCTGCTTGGATCATCTCAAATGTGTTCTCCGTAAAATGTTATAAGCAGAAAACGTTCTATTAGATATTTTAAGGGACAACATAGATATGTAAGTAGATAAAGTGACATTTGCTTAAAACGAACAGTTCGTCTTCCGTCACTAATTATTCAGGTTGGGTTTGGCTTGTGTGTAGACGCGGTGGTTCGACAGTAGTGCTTATTAACGAATTCTACTGTAGTTAACTAGTCTGTTCGATTCACTAAATTGGGGGTACAGCACGTACGAGACCAGGCCAGTCGATCATCCGCCATGGACTCAAACTCAGGACTTGGTCTAACCACCTGGTCCTGGGGCGGTCACCAAATTGATACAATCGCATTTGCGGTACGCTAGGTCATGATGAAATGGACATTTGTGCAACGAGACCACATCATCCGTTCGAAGAAATAACTACTCAACGTTCAGTTCCTCACGCACTGCTGGCTTTCTCACCCCATCACACGGAGCTACTCCCAAAACAGGAATTTCATCTCGGCTGCTGGCATCCTTCGATTTTTCATTTATTTCATACGTGAGAGATGTAACGATGTAAAAGATTCGTAGATGTTTAAACTTCTCCTGCTTCAATGGAACTCCATTAACATGTAGAGTTCATTCAATAGGCATTCTATTAATGAGCACACAGCCTCTTATTTCTCCATCTAAGCCTTCTTTCTAGCACTAAGCACATACAAACTTACTGAGTGCGTGCTGGAGCACCATCTGAGTCATCTTCAAAAGTAGCTTGCTCCCATGTTTCAACTTTCTTCGGTCCAGCGTCATTTCTCTTTATTAACAAATTTTGATTTAAAGAATGATGGTTGTTTATTCTGAATTCGATGCCTCTAATTTTGTGCAGTCACCATTTTTGTTGTAAGATTTGCAACAGAGGCGAGGGAGTAATTCCCAAAACTATAACAAGATTTTGCATGTTGCCTGCACAAAATTGGTCAATATTCAGCTTCACTGCATTAATCATTCCTGGTGCCGGTAAGATTCTTCCATTCTGCGCACATGAAATTCCATTCAGAGTAAAGTCAAGTAATTTTCTGCGTCATAATTTTCTTTTAAACTCCAACACTGACAGAAATGACAATTAAAAAAAAACTAATCGAAGGCGGAGAAAGCAACTTATTTAAGGTGTAGCCCTACAACCCTTACACTTCCAGACCCTAGAACAACAAAGCTCTACGACTTCAAACAGTACTGACTCCGTAAAATTCACGGTACCGTCATATAGTCTCCTCGGAATTCTTACACCGTTTGGTAGTGTGAGGGGCGTCGTCTCCACTTAACTTATGAATAGACAGACTAATGAAGAACAACTTTCAAAAGACTTACAGAAAAAAAGGTCCCTGCTGTCTGTCTATGGATTCCACGCCTTATTTCGCAAGCGATGGCGAAATACTGCCTCCCGTTGCAAATGGCATTGATTCATATTCCAATTTTGGAGCAGCACGTTTGCCACAGCCTCGGAGAAAGGCTCAATTCTTAACAGTCACGTACGCAGTCCCCAGACTCGGACACGGCGTGTTTCCCAACATCAAGCACGATTGCAAAATTGATATAAAAAATGAATCAAAGTCGATATATCAATTATCTGCGTCAGTAATCAGCATCTCTGCTGCTTTTGGAAGCTATCATGCCTTAAACGAGTTCCACAACGGCGCGGCGCATTGCTACGCGTCTTGTCAGCGCACTTCCCAAACGCCACTCGACACACTGCCGTCCATCTTAATCGACTTCGATTAATCTTGCCTCCACTTATAAATCAATTTGCCAGCCTTTTGCAGTCCGACGCACCACCAAAGCAAATACCACCGCGAAGATGCCCACAAAATATTGTATCTCTCTGCCGCTCAAAGTGCCAAGTGCCAAGTGCTCTAGTGTGCCCACTCGGTGTGCCTTCCATTCATTTATTGGTCAGCACTAATGAAACGTTAAGTGCGCGCATCGCGAGGCTCTGCCGAGCGCTCGTGCGCCTGCCCGACGACCAAGAGGATGGTGCTGCGGTCTGCGGATGGCATGCGTGGTGCTGTGTTGCAAGCCAAGTGATGGCCGTTGGCTCAGAAGAATAATAATAAAATAGAGGAAGATGACTAAAAAATAAATTTCCAAACGTACTGGCAGAGGTGCGCCATCGGCGGTTGGCGCTCGGCGCCCGACTTCCACTGTCACCCGCTAGACTCTTGCTAGACCGTATACGCTCAGAATTTCAAATGCAAACGTTAGATTCATTTGTTTCCCCCCTTTTGCGCGTGAGTGTCGAGGGGGGGAGAACGATGCAATGCAACGGTGTTTCGGTCTGTTGTCAAATGTCCATGCGAGCCGGTGTATTTGACTTTTATTGCGTAAATATTGACATTAAGTCACTGCGGCACGGGACACGGGGCGGCCATGGGGCCGGGGAAAATTATGACAAAGATCAGTGCGCACGATGGCTTTGAAAAAACAGTCAATTAGCCATGGAGTATGAATCGGTGATTTTTGGCATGCGGTCGTGTGGCATGGCATGAGTCATGAATGCGACCGTAAAAGATTAAATCCTCATTATGAATGTTTTTTAATTAGAGAAATCGGTGCTCTTATGAATAGTAATGGGGACCCGGGGGCCTGGGGGCCTTAAGCCGATTGGAAGCTCTCAGTAAAGACATGTGTTTTTCTTTCTTTTCTTTTCAGGTAAGTCCGGATTTGATGACTTGATTCAATGGGCTGTGAGGTGTTGAATTGAACGAGTCGGAGATCTGCTTGTGTGTGGTAAAGTGCATGAAATAATTTATTAAATAATTACAAGTGCTGAATTGGCAATAATTGAGCCATGAATATCGAGTAACAAGCTCGAGCGAGAATCCAAGTGGATGGTGGTTGGTTTATTTCTTAATGTTAACCAGCAAGTTTGGAGTGAAGTGGTGTAAAAATTATGAATTCAATGTCTACAGATTATCGCTTGCGATTCTCAGGTTTTTTAAGTGGCTACCGGGTGAACTCTAATAAGTTGGCAAGGAATTAGCCTCAGTAGCCTTTATTTTTTTGCAGAAGTAGATCTACCCTCATTGATTCGGAACTTGGGGGACAATTGAGGATACACACGTTAAAGGTGGCGCTTTCAAATGGGAAAATGCCCTCAACCAACTTGGCGTTAGAAATTGAAGACAACTCGTCATAAATGGTGCTAGTTGGAGAAGCTTGTTGGTTGAGGCTAAAGTCATCCCCGGAATGAAGCGTCATATAAAGAAGAAAAAGATCCACCACTCAAATAAGCGCGTGCCAACTCCTTCTGTGCTTTAAAACTTATTTTCGAATTCTAATGACAATATTGTAAAGCAGATCATGGACCAGCTTAGATGCCGTTCCCACATTGGATAGATCTTAAAAATATGGCCGTGTACACGTACAGCCAATCGTCTGTTCATCAGCCCAGCCGCTGATAACACGCTACGGTTAACCTCCGTGTACTATGAGTAAACGCAATATAATACATTTGCCAAATCCCACAGTACAAGCATATTTGGAACAACTGAAGAGTAGTTGAGTTCAAACGCTGTTGGAACATCGTACGAAGCATATGTGATAACTTTCCTATCTACCTGTAGAAATTGACTAAAGCAAGTAACCAAATCATAAGTTCTCGAAGATGCCGGTGTGACACTGAAAACACAGTGGAGGATGCAATCTAGTAACATTTCAGTACCGGCCATCACTCGACATAAATGAAAATGACATGCACAAGGTGATGAGATCTAATTAGTTCCAGCCACTCTGTCTTATTTTCTGCCTCATTTTTGTTGCGCAACAGTCTTTCTTTTGACCTGGATCTCTATTAGCAAACATCTGCAGCGGCATTTATGCTTATAATAATACAATAATATGGGTGTAGCTACAGCCAGTAGATTGCCAGGGCCTAGCTTCTAAGCAACCAGTGGTTGCCAACCACTCATGTTGTGTGTGCTATTGTTCTGTCACGAGTGGAAGAGACCTACAGTTTTATGCCGATTCCGAACGGCCAAGTTTGAGGAGCTTTTTCCACACCTACCCTTTGAGTATTCTCAGTGACACGAAAATGGTGGGACTGTGAATGAAAGATGACCACGGATTGTACCTACGACGTCGAGGTTCAAGTGCTTTGGGGTCGACGCACAGACTCACCACGTGAGTCACCACATTGATGCTTAACTTCTTCTAATTGTCTGATGTCCTTTTCCACTTGCTTGTGATACCTTACACACTAGAGTCCTCTGATGCGTCACTCTAGAGACCCGGAGTGGAATTGGTGCAAGTCAATTACTGGAGGAACTTCTGTGAGAGAATTGAAAGGCTTCACAAGAAATAACGCAAGTGAAATCATTCTTAGGCAATTTGTTTCTTGAAGGCAGCAGCTACTCGTACTTTTCCGTCCAGCATTACAGTAGTCGTTGCAGTTCTGGGTGGACCTGAGCTTATCTACAGCAGGAACCTTCTTCTAATGTATTAAAATTCTTTTTCGTTATCTAATAAAGAAAAGAGAACTTGAGTCGTGAGTTATGAATGCTATGTTCGTTTTGGAATTACTCTGCCGCGTCCGAATCATACTTGTAAGCGAGTCAAGCGCGAGCTGCACTCAAATTCTAGAGCATATAATCCTAAATAAATTCTGGAACAACGTCGTTTAACAATCTCATGATGTCATGATGTGTTGCAAAGCTATTGAGTACAGTATGCCAGCAATGATTATCGAAGTATTTTAAAGATTTCCAAACACGTCGGTTTTTAAATGACAGGGGGAGCATGATATTTTTTCCCACAGTCTTAGGGTTTGATATTGCAAAAACAAGGCTTTGCATTAAAGATGCAAAGCAGTCACTTCATTTGAAATGATCAGTCCAACTTAAGAGAGACTCCAAATGAACTCGAGAATGTCAAGTCAATCGGTGAAAATATATAGGCGGTGTGAGAGTGTTACATCAAAAAGGATTCCTTGTTTACGTCTTCTTAGAATATCGACACGGCTGCTAAGTTATACCATGATGTAATGAAGACTTCTTGAAGCCTTAAACACAGACTAATGTGAAGACCTTCGACATACATTTCTTGCACTTCAGCGTGGGAGTGAAGTTGAGCCTTCTTTAGTTGTAACTCCTGTTGCTACTGAGGGGACCCATAGAAAGATTTATACAGGTTTCTAGATTCGACATTTTGGGACCTACTTTTGATAGTCGCAATCTGCAAGCAGTGTCAATTATTCTAGGAAGTTGGACTTGCAATTAAGTTGCTGTCAATACATTGCGATCTATCCGAGTGCTGCGTTCTAATCTTATGACGATTCTCCAAACTCCAGAATAGGTGTATTTAACTGATCAATTTTCAGTCAGTTCTCAGCTGTGTTAAAAAAGTGTTCAAAGTGAGTAAATCACAACTTTGGGTCATCACTTGTGAATTGTGAATTGTCTGCCTCATTTTCACTCACAATTGCTACTCACATTGTCTGCATGCGGTGTTAACTTTGCATCATACACAGTGCGGTTCGACTTACATTATATTCACACCGTGGCGAATAAAGAGCTAATGAGAACAAGACCGCAGAATTAACCTGAACACCAGTTCTACTGAAAAAAACCACGTCTCTACAACCACTTCACTTTTCACGTCGCCTCTGGATTATTACAGTTCTAATCTCCAATTAGACTCAATTACACCGAAAAATCATAAAATTCTCGTCTGCCATCCGCGCAATTGCACAATCTTCGCGCAGACTCACGGTTGGATATCAATTTGAAACGCCTTACTTAGCCAAGTTACAGCACACTCTCGAGCTTAATTTGGCTGCAACTTTCCCGAAGTACGCACTACGTCCCAGAAAGGGTGAGGAGAGAGACTGCAGGAAGCAGTTGGCTCGCATAAATGGCCAAACTGCCACCGGGGATAATCTGTCATCATAATCCACGCCATGACAGAGTCATTAAGTTAAGCCTTGGTTCTCAGGAGTGATTCGCTCCATAAATAATCGTACGCCATTAGTAGCTTTTCCGCACAACGGCAGACGAAACCCGTTTCGCAGTGAATGCGCAGCAGTTGCGCACAAAACCACCCAAAATTGTGTGCAATTATCGTTCACAAGTGCAGAAGCCAAACAAACAAACACCTCAGACGTTTTCTGACCAGAATCCGATCGGTGTTTGTCTTGAGCGCCTCTCGTGCCTCCTCCCGGGCATTTTGCTAATTTTGCCAACCTTTCAAACAACTTTTCTCTATCAAGTTTACCAGCGCAGCCGAAGGAGTACCTAATCTCCACTTTGTTAATTACACTTACCGTTGTGTGGGCCGTGGCGGTGCGTACGGGTACGCTTACGCGCGCGCACTGAGCTCCAATTAAAGTTCAAATTCGCAGCGACGACCGCCATGAACGCTTTCAATACCCAAGTGTAGTCGTAGCTCGGAGGAGTTGACAGTGCACCACCGCGCCGCGCCGCTGCCGTCCCTGATGGCCGCCCTCGTGTGAGGCTCTTGTGTGCACCGAGATTTTGATATTTTCGACTCTCTTCGGATTAATGGCCTGGCCGCGCCACCGGGCGACTGGGCTTGTCAATCATTACTTAACGCGTAACGCAAGTGCCAGATGATAGCTGTTAGTTGTTAGCTGCGAGCGGTTGCTTGTTAGCCCCTGGAAGCGAATTCGATTTTGTGGGTCAAGTCGAGCGTTTGCCATTTAATGGCATAATGATGGGTGCTGCGGCATGGGCTGGGACATGGTAATTGAACCAGATGCAGTGCGTGCGCGCGCCCGGTAATCTGAGAGGTACAAACAGGTGTGACAAGCGCACAGTGCTACCAATAAGTCTCTCTACCAACGGAAGCTGAAAATCCACTCACAGGTGCCGAGTGGAGGAGCCATCACTGCCAAACCGTTCACTTCTACTTTCAAAACCAAAACGACACACTTCCAAAAGCAGGACAAGAATCCGAGGCTCAGTCGGCCGCCTGAGGTGTGAGACCTTCAAGCTTCCTTCCACAGAATGCCGTTGTGCAGTGCGCCGCCGCCGAAACGATTTGAAGATGCGCCAACCTGAACTCTGCGAGACCGTCTGGCTTCCACGCCGACTCAACGAGAGGAGATGTGCAATTCAAATTATACGGTGCCTTTCACTAGTGCGCGCGCACAACAATTAAGCGGAGTTAGTCGATGGCAGCCGGCCTCAGATTTATTGCACTGGAGCCAACCACTTGCGGCGTCTGGTGTCTGACAAAGTGCTGGCATTCGAGGTGAAATTAACGCGCGCATTAGTTGGACACTTGTCGTCTCTAAGTGGCAGCGTTTGAGAGCGTGACAGAGTCAACAGTTTAGCCGCAAATGGCTCGCGATCGGCGCGGTTTGGCAATTTTTCGGGCCAAACTGGAACTTGTGACGTGCTCGTCGTGTTGTAAGAGTTGTAAAGACTTTTGAGAAGTTTTTTTTTTTTTGTTTCAATTTAGGGTCACTTTTGGCATGGAGAGCTGTGGCGTGAAGAGAGCTGACGATGGTGCAGGTGATTGTAGGTGCCGTGCATATAATTTCATCCCGGATTTGATGTTTGGTAATCGCCGAGAGCAACGTGATCTGGTCGCAAAGTGACAATTTGCTCGGCAGCCACAACCACGATGTCTATCGAGATGTTCTGATGCGTGGGAAATTCTACTTGTTTGGAGGGGTGTGATGCCATGCAAGTTTTTTACAAAGGTGTACATTACCTAGGGTAGGTTAGTTTGAAGTGGCTGACTGTTGTACGGGAAGGCAGCAGCCTCACTAAGGCCAGATTAGGCTTATTGTTCTCTGCCTTCTCCGCCTGTGGTTTTGATGAAGCGAAGAAGATAACCGACTCTTACAAAGCCCAGTTCAGCCAAGTTATTGAAGAATGGCTTCCAGAAGTCTGCAGTTGCATAGCAAGTGTACAATAGTTTCTTCCTTATCCTCGTCTCTGCAACTCCTGAAGAAGCTCTTGCAGGGGAGGCCTATTCTAGAGGCATGAGTTCCAATGGCGTAGTGCCTTGTTATAAGCAAATGAGGGTTCTAAGATTAGTCCTGTTCGTGGTGACCAGGTTAAGTAGTCGGTAATAGTCTAGCGTAGGCCAGAGTTGTTTGGTTATGAGGCATCCTATACCAATTGGCCGTCTAAGAAAGCCTGGACAGAGCTTCCTTAATCGGTTAAGTTACAGCCGGGAAAAAACGCTGCAACGGTTCGGTAATCGGAAAGACAGCTAGATATCCAGATCCTAGGAAGAGACGCCAGCACACACACCTGCGTCCATCTTGGAATCATCTGTGAAGATACGCAGCGGATCCTCCATCGTGAGATGTTCAGACTCGCAGTAAGACCTGGGAGGATGGTTGTTGAGAAGTTCTTCGTGAAGAGGCTTCCAGGCTATCCAGGTCCGAGTCTATAGTGCTAGCGATATTGCATGAGGAATGAAAATGATCCCAAATATCAACATGAGCTACGAGCTGTCCTTGTACAAAAGAGAAAAAATGGCCAACGATCGGGTGAATCAGGGAGAACATGCCAAAGGCTTGTTTGGATCGCGAAAGGGTACGGTCGTTGGTTCGCTTCGAAACTATTAGTATAGAGTTATATCAGCTGAGGATCATTGAGCGTCCAGAAGAATGTTCTTTCCAGACATGTTTTTTTGTAGATGCCTAGGCCGTATTAACCAGTCTACTCCACCAGCTATTGGAATAGACCGCCACTAAATTGTTACAGGATTAGGAGTTAATTATCCGCGTGGTGTCACAATGGTCCTTAGCAGTCAGCCACCATAACCTAACCTAACCTACACCCATTCCTTTGTAGCGTTAGTAGCCTTTTTCCTGGCTGAGCTTACCTTTGGAAAAGGTCTGGTTTCATAATTGCAGCATTGTTCAGATTTAGTTTGTAGGACATCGCATAGGTTATCCTCAAAGTTGAGACTTAAAGGCCGTTCATATGGGGCGAACTGTGAACGTGATTATTCCGAAGCAACACTTGCTCAGGCAATATGAACAAAAATGTATACTTCTTGGTATGCAAAAAAATGTGACAAAAGGAAACCTCAACTGACGTTTAGACGTTTGACAGATCACACATTGAATTGAAACTTGCTTCATCCCTCTCTAAAAACCGTCCATTAACAAGACAGAAACTGGCAAGCGGATGCAATTCGCACTGGACAACGTCAAATCCAATCAATCTGCACCCAAAATCTAAATATCACAAGTTACCGAAAAGGTAAACCAGTCTCTGGAAGTGGCCCAAAAAAAAAAATAGAAAACAAAATCCGACCACATTGATTATGTATCCACTCAAATTAGAAGCAGTCTGATTAATCGCATCCCTCGCTGATTAGAAGCGATAAAAACGACGTCAAATTAGTGAAGCAGTCATCGAATTATCATACTTAAAGCCAATGCAAAGCACCGCGCAGATTATCGTGTTTACAAACGGTTCGTTTCATTTTGCCCATTCGGACTGCATGAATAATGACACCGATGGAAGAAGAAAACGATTGCGACACAATTCAAACCGTGTGACCTGTTGCCAAAGTCATCAACCTTTACGGACAGTCACAGACACACTGGCCGGCACGCATGATGTGTAATCGACAGCCGCCACTGTGCCTCGGTGTCCAGTGGCAAAATTATCATACGCACCTTCCGTCATGTGCATGAGTTGCGTTACGTCACCACAGGTGACATATGAGAATGGCCTGACATAAATCCGCGGCAGCTTTTTTGATTTTGTCCAGCAGACGTTTTCACTTTCACTCCGCGGTCAGCACGTACAACAATTAAAAGCAATCACCGGCCCCATTGAGCGCGGCCTGGTCGCATCTTAATTATAGGAAAATATGATTAATGCGCGGAGATAGTTCGCGTTAATGACGCTCTGCCCACGAAGGTAGCGCACGTCTAAAAGCGGCAGCGGCCGTGTTGGCCCGTAAAGCATGCAAAGGAAATGATGCTTGTCAGATGCAGAGTCATGAGAGGTATTCGCTAGAATAATTGTTTGTCTATCGTGCATAAATAAGCGAGATGGGAGCCCGAGCCCGGGCCCGGAGCGTATGCAAATATTGGCGAACGTCTGCGCTGCATATAATGGCCGGAAGATGGTATCGTGTAGACATTACACGGCGAAGCCGGCTCCCGTGCTGGAGATTAATGCATGAATGAATATGCACTGCTTGGGTACTTCACCTCTTGATTTATGGTGGTTTACGCTGTTTTATGGGCTCTTTCTTCTCTTCTCTTGACTTTTCGGCATTCGAGATGGACCTTGATGTCCGGTTTTGACAGCTCACGGGCTGCATTCCGAGCGGTGGTGGGTGAGTTCAGAGACCTTTTGAAACACTTTATGCTTATTGGAACGTCATTAAAATCAGAGTTTGACACAATTTTGTAAATGAGGGAGCAACTGTCTGAACTAAAGTCTCCACTGGTCTCCAAAAATGTTCGGTTACATTTTGACAGCTGCTCACTGACATTCCCATAAATTTTCCCCAATCACCACCTGGTCAAGTCTTCTGTTTACACTCGTGTACTTCCTCTCGATCTGTCAACCTGCAACGCAGTCCCATAAAGTGTCTGTCTGTCAATCACATCATTCCGATACAACATCGCGCCATGCGTCCACCGATGCCGATGCAAAAATGCTTGGCGCACCAACCGAACGCTGGCCCCGAAGATTTATGGCCCAATGTTATTGTATCTTTGCGTTGCGCGATTGTATCTCTGACGGTTTTGTCTCGACTTGGTCTAATTTCTGCATTTGCGACTTGGCTTGTTGTTTTTTTTTTTGTTAAATTTTATCAAGAATCCAACACTGGCGTGTTGTCTTGTACCTGCGCCTGTACCGCTGTCGCGGTGTCCGTCGTACATTTTCATTCTATCTCAATTAAGCCGCGCGCGCGCTCATTGAAAATTGGAACAGAAATATTTTCGTGTAGTTATTTGAAACTACACGACGCTCGACAACAACTGGAGCAGAGTCAATATTTTGTCGCGCGGGGCTCATATAGTCGCTAGCTGTTATGGCGGCGACGGCGACGACGACGTTCGCTAGCAGCAGCGTTCGCCGCCATGTTTTGTTCAGTTGTTATGCGCCTTCTGGATGCATGCACGCGATGTTCGCCAAAAAAGATCGACCGACGGGCAGGCTTTGAAAGCCAAAGGCGACACCGATTCAGGGCTAAAGTTGGCGGCGGCAGAGTGCGAGTGTTTTATTGCATTGACTGCGTGATTTAGGAGGCCCGCAGACCCATTATGGAGGCGCACACACCAGAGGGAAGTGATGAGGTTGATACTTCGTAAAATGTGCGTAGGAAACTATGTGTTAGCGACCACGCAACATTTTGTGATTTGAGCTCTGCGTCTCGCAGTGTTACGGCGACACATGGTTTGTGCATTCTATGGTCTATGTCGGGAATGCATCGTCTACGCCGTAGTCGAACAGACAGAGAATTCTGTTCGAGGCGATCTGATAGGGAGTTATGTCAGTGTTGGCGGACGGAATGGTTTGTCGTACTTTGGAGTGACTGGGCCGAGCGAGAGAGAGACCTCTCTGGTCAGTGGTTCACTTGAGACGACTTGATGGGCTGACGGCTGAATGTTTGTGTCAGGCTGGGTGAAAGTCGAAAGCTGGTAGCGGCACTCTCTGGATCTGGATCTGATTAAGTGCTACCGATTGGGTGCGGAGAGTTTTATTGAGGAAGCAAATCTTTTGATGCTCGTAGCTTCGAGTACGGAACGAGTGAGTGATTGTGAAGGGAAATGTCGCAGCGATGACTGGGGAATTCCTTTGTCTGCAACAAGATGAATTAGGCGGTCAAATGAAAAGAATTTTTTTCACAAATTACCTTGAGAGCACTCAGACGTTGACGGCGGGCGTGCTTTCTATTCAGAAGTTAGTACTTGAGCAGGTAATCCGCGGAATTTAGGTAACAATTTGTTCAAGTACTTGATGGCTTTTGCTTTTGCAGTGGCTGATTAGTTTTTGTGAATCGATTTGGAATGCTGAAGCGTCTCTCGACATTCACTTTGACTTAAGCCCGGGCGGCGGTCTGTCAGTTCAGTTGCTTTGATCGCCGACTTGGTACGGACACGGTGCTATCAGTTGTATAGATCAAGATCTGGTCTTAGTCTTTATTCAGAATTCCATTCGAGTCAGGAGGCTGCAAGTGGAATGTTAACTTGATCAGAGTGATGAGGTAACACTGTAAGGAGGTAATTCTGTGACGAGGTAACTCCGTAACGAGTAAACATAGTGACGAAACAACTCCTTCAACAATTTCAGCAACATAAGGATTAAACGAATGATCTGTAATCATTAAGGCCAAGCTTGGTGTTACAGTAAAGTTAGCGGTTTTCAACATAGTATTTATTCCAACCGCAACCTCTGGTCATGAGATGTGGGTAAAGACTGCAAATACAAGCTGCCAAGATGGGATTTCCCCGAGCTGTTGTGGGAGTTACTCGCCGGGATATGGTGAGAAACACGGCAGTGCGGGAGGAACTCAATTTTGAGCAGCTACTTCTTCCAATGGAACGAGCTATGCTTCGATGGTTTGGCCACGCGACACGAATGTCCCCATCATCATGTCCTCATAGGCGTACGTTAAATGCGGCTCGGTCAAGAACTTAACCCTTTGGCAGACTCAGGACGAGGTGGGTGGGCATATGCCCTGATGAGTTAGAGTCGATGACGGAGAATCGAGTGGCCTGTAGATCTCTAGTACGTGCTTTTCTAGGGGATCCCTTAAGTGGATCATGCGGATGATAAAAATAAACCGAACGAACAGAATCAGATTGGACCACAAGCTCCTTGAACCTGATTCCTTTGGCAAGTGTGGAGCAGGATTGTGGTAGATGTCACAGCGAATCATTCCAAATGTCGTTTGATCCAACACCAAAGTGGCACTTCATGCGTTAAGTACCTGAGTATCAAACAATATTTTCTAGCAAACCCGATTTCTGGCTGACTGGCCCTCTGAGTGGAGCCACGTTATACATACGCTCCCCATGAACATTAAGCAACGGATCCATATATGCAGGCCATTGCGTTGGTCAGTCATCGACGTTGATTCTCATTTAACACGCATTTTACGGAGCTTTCTTCAAATTTGCATTATCAACTGCGACTCTACTGTCAATTGTTCTAGATAGGCTTCTGTCCAGTCTGTCAATTGTTTCATGCGCACTGGTAAGTCTTTCGGACATCATTTCTTGAGAACACGTATCCATTTTCACGACCGCGCCCTTCCCGTATTCTGTCTTTTCTTTTCCTAACAAAACTGTTTACTTGTCAAAAATCACAGCAAAGACGTATGCTGACGGTTCAACAAAGGCGATAAATTGAAATTGACTCTTCCAGCTGCACGCCAGTTCTCATTTCTCTCACCGTCCATCCAGTTTGTCACGTCTATGGGCAACAACCAGATGACAGGCATTCAAGCATGTGAACCCCTTTTCATATCAAAGCCTTATATGTCAAATCCTATATTCGCATCAATACCATTCAAAGTGCAATGTCAAGTGAAACCACAGCACAAAGTGCACTCGCTCGAGCTGAAACGCATATGCGACAGCCGCACGCACATACGCAGTCGCGCATACGCCCAGTCGATCAAGTTCTAAACATTCGATTACATTCGGGGAATGTAAAAACTGTTTAATTGATTTCTCTAATGACTGAGAAACTGACCATGAACACAGAGGCCTGACACGGTGACAGCCCGTGTGTGTGGCGGCGCGGCGTACACATGAGTTCTGTCATAGGGTACACAGCTGTGGAAATGTGAATTTACTGTCAGAGATATCAATTTGACAGAACAACGTGATACCGTTGGTCTGAGTTGATTTTCGATCGCTTCATGGACACTCTTGGCAAACAGGGAACACCCGATTTCTTGTCATTCGACATCGACAGCTCAAGGTGATGTGTGATGATGGGCTTGGATATAGGGCAAGGCAGTCAATAGAGCGGAACAATGACGCACGCATTGGGCGCCAGATGTTGTCTTTTGTCACTGCCGCATGCCAGAGGGGCACTTAGGCGTTCAGACGTGATGTTGGTTTGGAGATCTGATGGCCTCTCCGCCAAGAAGTGAGCAAATATTTTCCCTGGAACGAAGACAATAAGTGGGAGCGACATAACCTTGTCTGTTCTCACGGATTGTTGAAGTGCTCCATTTCATAACGAATTAGGGCAATAAACGAAAGTATTTCACTTAAACTGGTCAATTATTCAGAGTAGAGAAGATAAAAGCAGGATCCAACGATCTCATCCACTCCGCCGACGCGTCGGGCCACACCCCAAATCACATCAACATCAAAATCCTTTTACATTCATCGCCGCCGACGCCGAACATACAATGAATCAACCAAAACGGCTTTTACGATCGCTAATCGATGACAGGCCAAGCATAACTCACCAGATATCCTACTGTGCGTCGATCAATCTCAAATCGACAACCACTCACAATCTGACGTTAATTGAGTAGCAAACGTCTGCATCCACAGCCACTTCGGCTGACGTTTCTCAGGAATTCTCTCAACTCGCCTGTTGTTCGCCTGTCATTGAATCTCCACCGACCCCCATGCCATAAACGTCAATTGAGAAGCGATCACATGCACACCGAACTAGAATACGAAACAAATTATAAGCCTTTTAAGAGGTGACTTTCGACTAATCCGTCGTCGATGGGTGCCCCGAAACCCGACCCGAAACCCGTTGAGTGTGCTCGCGCACACACGGAGATGACGGGCGATGTTCGCACACTGAGCATCAGCTGTCAAGTCAAGTGTGCGAGCGTGTTCGACGCGCAATGACAGCCAATTAACAATCCATGAAATGCATTTGATATTCATTCAGTAATCCCCAAGTGATGTCATTTCAACTGCATTCGACTGAAGAATCAAACGACGTTGTGTGGCAATAAAAACGTCAAATTAAAGGCAAATTTATTCATTGTTTCTCCGAAAGTCCTTGTCGAACACTGATAAACAAGGCATCGTCGCCGCAGCGTGCCGGTGGTGTGGTGCGCGGCGAACGTGATCGACGCTCCGTGAAGGACATTCACCCATTCGCGCAATGTCTTCGATGTCTTGTGCTGTGCACTGGTACACTTCCGAATTCCGAATGTGAAATTGGAGAATCTGTGTATCTCGTGTTCGGGGGAAGTCGTAAAATCGCTCACCTTCACAGCTAACGTGTAATTGGTCTCGGTGAGAGGGAAGTCCGATGTGTGAGGAACTAACGTGGAGGTGTCAGTAAGTAGGCTTGTGGATAAAGGTCACACCTTGTACATGTTGCCAACAGCCACGTCTAGAGACAGGGAAGCTGTTGAAATCGAAACGATTTCTTATAAAATCCTATTAAGACGTTGATTGTGAAAGCGGTGCTGGTTGCGGCGCATGTGGCAAGCGGTGGTGTGTGACATTTGAAACCATCTTTTAAGCAACTGCACGAAATTTGGTGGATACAATTTAATCCTGGTTGTGGATGTGATCCCTGTTGCCAGATTCGTGACCCAGGAAGGTCTTGGAGTGACGTTGTTCTCGGTTTTCAAATGTTAGAGGTGGTGAGGCTTATTTGGACTGCTGTCAAACTCACGATCAAAGGTGCTTGATCAAAGGTGCATGAATTGGACTTTTCCGCATTATTATCGCGGCCAATGCGTAGTAACAATTTATTATGAACTTAAAATTGTTTTAATAGTAACTACCTTTCGTGGCAAATTGCACGACGTAAGATAAGAGTGAGGATGGGCATTGTATGGGAAACCGAGAAGGAGTGCTTGTTTAACTTCTTTATCAAACCTAACAGAAATGTCATGTAAGATAAACAACACGCCGTATGGCCACTGATAACATCAATTAACGCAAAACACGTATTTCACCAATTTGTATAGTTCGGTGCCCTAAAGGCTTCATGGTTGTACCGGTACTAAGAATTGTGTGACTGACTGTAATCCTAACAACATTCAGATTCGTATATGCATTTTAGGAGATCTCAGTTCAGCACCGCTTAAGCCCTTTCGCTGCGATAAGAAGTTCTGTCTACGAAGAAGCTGTCTTATTTTTGCTGGACATTCTCTGCTATAGCTTCTGACTCTTGCTCATCTTTGCAGTTTCTCCAAAAGTCGATGTATGGTCCATACAGTCGCATTGCAAGTGTATCATAGTGGCCGGTAAGGACTCATATTAATTTGCAATTGAAACTGAACCAAGTTGTTGATCTCTTCTTGCTCAACATCGGTCTTAGACCCTTGATGTAACTCCGACTCTCAGACCAAGACAGCGAGTATAGGCTCTTTACAAGACTTTGTCTTCTCCTTATGGAAGTGAGCGGTGTACACATTTTTGAGGATTCCCCTGACTCCGAACTAATTTTCGGGAGACTACCCACCTTTTGCAGTACTCCCCGGTACCCAGCAAAGAATCCAAAGCAAGCAATAAATGGAGAGGCTCCCTATCCAAGGATCATGTAGTTTCTTCAGTAAGTTATCTGTGAGAGGAATGATGCGCTTGAAATAACGAATGGGTTTACTTTGATGGAAGCTACAAGCTTAGGTAAACTCTCTTTATATTCATGTTTTGTGACTTGTATCCACTTGTAAGGCCTAGAGGATCAACTTCACAACGCGTCATTACGTTTCGTTACCTTCTCAATTGTTCACCAACTACCTGGTTCTAGATTCCTAGCCAAGTCTTATTTCTTAATCTTCTCCAGGTGCTCCTGATCTTCTGTAATCTTGGGCTAGGTAAGGTATGAGTGGCTGACTGCAGAAGGAAGTCCCACTTAAGCCAAAGTAGGCCACTTCACTTGACTTATAATCTTGGCACCATTTGTTGCTTACGACCAAGTGGTTTAGCTGCCATTCGCTGGTGAAGTGGGCACCTAGGTTTAAGACCTGCCAGAGTGCTACACTAGCAGAACTACACTACACTTCTACACTAGGTGATTTATGGTTTATACCACTTCCACCTCATCTTCATACATGCAGCTTCGGCAAAAATAATTATGTTCCGAAGGAATTCCAACACCTCAGTGTTCGTTTCTAACTCCGAGAAGAGTTTTTAGTGAGTCCTAGGTCAGCAGTGGTCGTTTAAGATTGGGTGATGCCTATATTTCTTGTGTTTAAAGGCTACTAGCCATTTTTGATTAACTCTGCCATCTTCCGGTAAAAAGTTCCATTGGATCGTCACGTGGCAACTGCTGTTTATTTCGCCGTCTACATTTTTGTGGAGCATTTTCTGACATGGGCCTCGTTAAAATCTATTGTGTAGGTAAATTTTGATGGACGTTTGTATTTGTAGTTGCCTCGTTACAGAGCTTTTGGGATCCCTCCACACGTTTAAACGGTTGGAGAACAGTGATTATCCAGCCCGATGAGTACCGCTCACTTCACCTTTGCTGCCATTTTTATGCGAAAATAGTACTACATCGTGCACGCAATCTTGTTTCTTTAATTGCTTTATGAGTGCCCATTTTTTATAGTATGGTCAAACTTGTACATACTTTGTCTTTGCATGAGCTATCGCTGACGGTCCTGGACACGATGTTGCCAGTTATCAAGACCTTGCTGACTAGTGTCTTGTTTTTACTGGATTTGGACTTAATCCTCTGATGCTTCCTAATTCTGGTTTTCACTAACATGAACAGATATGACAACTGAGGATGATTAGACCGAATCCAATCTAAGGAGATAATTGAAGGATATACGTTTATTCTTTAATTGCACTAGTCCCCATCTTTGGATGAAGCTTTTTAGCCCTACTTTAGTAGTTCGTGTACTTACTTCTGAATCGGTTTAACAGCCTCCTTGCACTGCAGTCCGAGATGGAACTGGACAACTACTCATACTGCGAGTGATACTGTTTCTCACGATTGGAGCATCCTACCGAATCTACCAACTATGGAATGCTATTCAAATTTCTTGCGTTTCCCAAAGCCGCGACTGTGTTACAGAAGCTTTTGCCAGCCAAATATGCACACTGAGTATTACAAATAACTCTAGAGAGATGGAGCAATGTTTTATGAAAGTTTTTCGTGTCACCAGTCACCACTCATTTATCCCCGGGGACACATTCCATGTCCTACATCGAATGCATAACTCCTCTGATGCCAACTACATCACGAAATGAAATCCACTCTTCGGCTTGTCTCTGAAGTACGTCCAAGCCACTAACCCCCTCAGCCATCTATCATGGCTTAATTTGACATCAAATTATGTATAATTATTGTCTGGAATTTATCTCGCGACACGAGGAAACAATTCCCAAATTAGCCCACTGATTGTCGCGAAATGCGCGGCAACCCACTTTCATGTTCACACTAAATTGCCCGCTCTTTTTAATTGTTGCACAACACAGCTGATGGATTTACGACTTGTGATCTATCATTTCTTGCACATAAGCCGGGATTTATCTATTCGGTGGTCTACTGTGTTAATGAGTGACCCGATCAACTACAGCGCATTTACCGCATATTCGGCTCATTCAGCATCCGCATTGCTGACTTTTTTTGTCAGCTGAGCTGGCACGGTGGTCAGCTTCAGAGATAGGGGAGCAATCCAGTGTCAGCTTCTTCTCCAAATTCGACACCCTTCCTCGCCGATTACACGCAATATTTCATGCAAAACAGCGTCAAATCGCACCTTCATATGACCGCACACGTGAATTGCCCCAACTATCAGACGGAGTTTTACGAGATTCGCTTGTGCAATTATTCATCGTCGCAAGGGATCGGCGATCCGGATCTATTAAAAACCCACCGCTAATCACAGGCATAAATTCATACAGACCAAATGAAACCTCACACAAATCGGCCACCAAGCCAGCATTTAATTGCAAATGCATTCGAGTCTCTAGAACGGTTCCCCAGCTCGCGGCGGCTTGCGCCACGCGGGCGCACCATTTCATGTGCCAGATGTATTTTCTGTAAATCATATAAAGCATCTAAGATTTCCCAAGAGGCCCCCAGCCATTCGTAACGTAACGAGTGATGTTTCAAGAGCCACCAGCGATCGAGCAGAATCGCTCGTTAATCAGCGACTTCGATGCATTTGTGATGTCGATGCTTATCTCACTTCCGATGGATGGGCGGCCACCAGCCAGCCAGTATCCGTGAGTGGAGTGGAAATTTCAAAATTGTTCACGGTGGCAGCAGCGCCAAGGTACCAAGGCAACAAGGGCGGCTCTGACCTTGTTTTCTGTTATTTCAGCGCAGACGAAATAGTGCGCTACGCGAAAAACGAAAACAAACAACACACGAATTTGCATAAAACAACTTAATCACGTCCGTATCCAGCACATCTGGAAGCACCACCAGCCTCATCATCATCATCATCAGACACAGCAACAGCAGTCACAGTCACAGCCGGGCGCACTATGGCACTGGCAAGGCCAACCTTTCGGATCGCCCGTGCACATTTGCCCCACGAGATCTGATAAAAGACTGAAGCCTCGTTCGCAGTGCGCCGCGTTGCCGCGCCGTGTGTCTTCTATTCGGAAAGTAAACATTAGCCGATCGAATGGAACGCGACGCGATCGGGGCTTGGACAATTTGCATACTCAATAGGGGATGCGGTGCGACCGCGATGGGCCGCGTTCAACGATGTAAGAGATACTCTTGCGACAAGTGATTCGCCAGGCGCGGCGGTGCGATTTGTTTTGATATTTTGTAATTTTTAGGGCTTGCTCCGGGTCCGTGCGTTCGGTTGACTTAACCTTTCGTCGTGGGATGCTCCGAAGATCAAGGGCCGCCATTGACACAAATACGATCGCTTTTTGGAACGCAAGTCAAACAAACAGATTCAGCACTCACGAGAGTTAGGCAAATTGATGAATAATTGAGTCAGCGGGACGTGAACATTGTATCGAGGGTACTTGGGGGCTAATTTTGCCCAATCCCGCTGATTAGTGATGCACGCTGTTGACATGCATGTACTGTGGCATAGACTTGAGCCACTCGAGTGGACACTCGTTGCGGTTGTCTGAAATCAGAGCCGCACTCGAACCGATGTCGGCGTGACTGAGTATGAAGACGCAAAGGCGATCTTCAGAGACTCCTTCGAGGTGAACTTGAGCTGCGGTGACCTTTCGCGGGACCACACGACGAGTGGATGTTGCAGCAAGTCGGCGCTTGAGATGCAGTCAATGTAATCGATTATTTGCATAAGCGTCCGGAGTGGAGTGTAGGTGTTGAGTCGGTTTCGTGTGATTAACTCTGGCTGCGTTGCCTAAGGCTACATGGATTCTGGTCCTTGTAGATGCAAGTGGCTTTACTTGATGTTCAACAGTGAGGTGATCTCTGAATGATACTCAAAAAAGGGGCAGTTCTATGAGACCGAGAAGGTTTAAAATATGGTGGAGTAGTTGAAGCTAGTCAAACACATAAGTCGCGATAGTCCTAATTAACTTCAGGTTTACTATGATCTCCTTCTATAAAACTGTCCCTAAGCACATTTACCTTCCCTTTCCAAACCGACTTACAGCCATTACGTTAGCTAGGTGGCTTAGGAAAGCACTAGAAGGTTCATTATGCTGGTACATGGATTTATTTGGGAGCCAATCTAACTAATTATCGCCACGAAACCAGCTGGAGCATGTAGCCGTATCTTTTAGATCAGCTAAGTCTTCATAGAAGAGGGCTTGAATTTGAATAGTGCATTCACTCAGCCACAGGAGCAAACTTTTCTTGTCTGTCCGAGTTCAGCGAAGGTCCTGGAGCAACCAAACGTTACCTTAAACCAAACATTTTGCCCGTGGTATCCATCTAGTGTTGTTAGTTGGAGTGCAAGCTAGTGGCTAGTTCGTCAAGTCCGTCTTCCACAGAGATGCCGGCAATGTCTCAGTGGTATCATACACTACACAGAGGAAGTGTAAACTGCTAAGACATCTCGTCCAGTGATGTGGGAGATATGCTTACGCTGCAGTGAACTGTTTTCGGACATTTTACGAGACATCTGTGCAGAGATGCACCGAGCCTCTGAGTCGTTGTAAAAGAGCATTGGAGACATTAAATTATTTCAACAAGTAGCAGAGCAGTTCTTGAAGAACAATGTCCAATTAATTGAAAAGACTAGAAGTCAAGTTGGAGTGTTGCTTGCAGCTTGTCGATGGGATTACGTTCAGAGGTGAAGGATGAAGGAGTACATTGATAGCATCTTAGTGGTTAGAAAAATGTCAAACTTTGAAGTCTGGCCACCAGCCGCAAGCATAATGGGTCTGAAATGTTTGCTTTCTGACTCCTTCATACGTTGCAGAAGATAGGGTGCCAAACTATAAACCAAATCATCCTCTTCTACTCTCTTCTACATTTGCTTGTCTAAGCCACGTGAGAGCTAAGGTCACCGATGGAAGGTCCGTGCCTGGCAAGTTAATTTGTAGATTTCATTTCCAAGCATCGATCTCAGTAAATTTGAGATTGGAAAAAAGAGAAGGCTGAAGCGAATTGTAAGTAAGGACACGGTTTATTCAGGAGAATAATTTTACTTACTTAACTAAGCTTGTTCGACATTGATTAACTGAAGTAAGTAGGCAAAGAACAACATGGCCAAGCGAAGAAGTTCAATGATGATGATTTGGAGGCATTACTCACTAAAGACTCATGTTAAACGTAAGAATCATTAGAAGTTACACAGGTATACTCTTCCAAGCATCTAAAAGTGTTAGAATTCATACAAAATTAAGCAAACAGCTTGTCACATAAGTCTAGAAGCAAGTGCGTAGCTTTCAATCGGAACAGACGCCGGCCTTTATTTTGGATGGATAGCGAACGTTAATCAATACTTAGTTAGGTCTTGATGTGACTACCGCTGGGGAATGTCAATGTGATACACAGCATAGATACAAATCCGGGAGGTCATGGAAGAAGTGTTCTCCTTAGTCTTCTATGTCCGAACTGACAAAGAGTGAGGCATTGATAAAGAAGTGTAGTGATGACAATCCTCTATTTCGTCCTCTTTTCGCCACAACCTATGCATACGACCCATTTTACTTCTTTTTTATTTCAAATGATTGTGGCTAGTTAGCTCTCCAAACAGGTTTGGAGTCTGTTTTGCGCTTTTTTTTATGAGTTTGTTGGAGCAATACGATTGTGGTTGGTCGGTCCTCCCTCCTTTCAGCCTTCTTTCAGTTTATGGCTTGAGATTTGGGAAAGTCTAATTGAGCGCCAGCCTGCGACTAGCTAGAACATGATTTTTGTTTCCGAAATTGATTGTCAATTAGGATGGTTGCTATTTTCAACTTTCATACCATTCTGGCCGCTCCCTTGACTGCCAGGGCCGACCGATACAGATGCCTGTATTGACAAATGCGCTCATGTTAACACAAAAATTAAGAACCACTCATAAAAGCTTGGATCAGAAGTCTGGCGGGTACAGCGGACATTATGATCCTTCAGCAACTTTGATCCTATTTTCTCCCAAAGACGGTGTCACAAAAGTGTCACCAGAAACGCGTTGCAATCGTTATCGTAAGCTACTGCTTGTATCTTTGATATTGATTAACTGTAAGACACACTCGATTACCCAAGTCAGTCCATCCACAAACCTCTTTCCTTATCTCCATCTGCCCGCAAGCCACCCTCGGCGAAGCAGCTGTGAGCAGCTCCAACTGAATTATGCATTACTTCGAGAAATAGTTGCCCTCTCACATGTCTGTCACTGCGCCTTGTTACCCACATCAGACATCAACGCACGCCTCAAGGCACTCACTTCTCACCGATGACAAACACAAGAAAGTGTCAATTCCCTCGGGCGGCTGCTGCAAAAATCACATCAAGCCCCTATCTCTCGGTATCTCGGTTAACAAAACAGCATTTCAAGCACCTCGTTGAACCCTTTAGCTCAACCATTAACCAGTCAACTATGCCCGATTAGATAGACATCTCACGCAATTACCCCAAACTATGCTGTTGCTGTAACGAATGCGTTCGCATACGAGCGCACGTTTCCAAAGTTTCGTGCAAAGCAACAACCACGATGAAATTATGACCAATTAATCAAATTCCCCAAGAAACAATTTAAATTTATAACCAACCTGCTGATCAATTGTGTTCGCCAAACTTGGCGATGGCGATGGCGATGCCGCTGTGGCGAGAGAGCACATTAAAACAATCAAGCAGCGTATGCGTTCCAAGCCCCGAGGAGGACAAAAGGAAAAGGAGAATAGAAAAACAACCGTAGTCGGCGGTCGGCGGCGCATACGTGTCTGCCCAGCGGCATAAGTTACGAAAAATGAATTGGGTTACACGCGGTGGTTCTAACAGCGATCACCTCAACCACAATCCGGTCACGTTGCTTTATCTGCCCCAGTAGACATGCAGTCGCATGAGCTCCCCCAAAACGTGGTGGCCAACGGCAGCAGCGCCAGCAGCAAGTGGCTCACGACACAACAACACCGTTGTTTTCGGCAAAAATACTTGCAGCTGTTTGTTTGGCAAATCTTGTTGTCACATTGCCCATTGCGCACTGCACACTGCACACGGCAGACACGGTGGACATGGCGCGGACAATCATGACCACAAGCAATGCATTGCGCTGCAGCGTGGATGCTGATTAAAATTAGAGCAATTCGTTAGACGTTGTTGTGCAATTATCGGGGGCTGCGATTGCCTCCCCAGAGTGAGAATGCAAAAGTGATGGAAATTGAAAATTCGCCTCGGGATACGCTGTGAATGCATAAAAGGTCAATAGGGTTATGCAAGTTGCTCGGCGGACTGGCTCGAACATCTGTATGTCGGGGGGTTCTTTGGGAGTTGGTTCTTGAGACGCATAAATACCATAAAGAGCGCAGCTGCGAGTGAATGGATCTGACACGGAGATTGATCGATCGATCTGTCTCATGGTCATCTCGAGCATCCTTGGTTGCGTGGTGATAGTGATCTTGAAGAGACCTGCGTTTGGACATCTTGACAGAGTGTGCTGAGGTCAGTTTGAAAATGATGACAGGCGGGTTAGCACAGTGACGCCATATTACAGACAGAAGAGTTGGGGTGCAAACTTTAAAAGTGGTGCAGGTTCAGTATTGTGGATGGAATTGGACGGCTTTTGGGAATCAAGTTACGAATTTGTTTGTGATGATATGGGGAACGTAACTGCAAATTCATCAACTCGCCAAGGAGAATCAATCGTCGATTGGTTGCTACCCTGCTTGAAAGGCTCTTCTAGGACATGTTCCTTACTTGGATGCCTTTCCAGAACCTTTTCGAGTCGGGTCATATACTGTCTTCACTCTCTGTACCACGCTCTTCGAATTGCATTAATGTAAGGAGGGATATCAGGTATCAGCTAATTGGAAACCGATGAATTAGCCAGCAAAGCTACTTTCTCGGACCAAGCCAAATGTCATGACATTAGAATTGAACCAAACAAAAAAGAATAAGCAAGTAGCATAAGCAACCACTGCGCATGCAAACAGGGCTTTAAGTAGAAATTGGTGAGGCAACCAAAACATAATGATGTGGATCTACACTGCCGTTATAAGACTGATACTTCTATATCGCGCCGTATTATTGTGGCTAGCACTGGAGCAGAAACCGTTTAACAATGGCCAAAGGATGACTATTCAGACTTATATGCAGACTGGTTGGCATTCCGGGTGAATTCAATGAGAGGAGGAATGTAGTTGACTAGCTCACTTAAACATTGTTTGTTAAAATAGCGATAAAACACTGATAAAGAAGACACGATACAATCAAATTCAGTGAGGTTCATTCGAAAATGAATTTCCTTTTATTCGAATCTCAAAATACACAAATTTCATTCGATTAAATAGATCTACACGAACGGTTAATCGAATCGTTCGAATCTCAAAATAGGGCTGATTATATCAATCGCAGGCGCAAAGGGGACATCACCAACCAGCGCTGGAGATGATATTGCACCTCACTTCTGTGCACATGTGTCGCAAGGAGTTTGGCAGCAAAATCGGCACTGAGACTGAAAGCACTCCAGCACAAAGCATTATAAACTTATGTTATATCCTGACTGACATAGTAGGAGTTGCGCAACGGGTAGAAACGACGCAGCACTAGCGCTACTATACATCCGTCTCAGTGTCAACACAGGGGACTCTCAAACGTCTAGTCCAAACTTTAGAGTGGTAATCGACTGCCGTGCACCTCTTTTCCACCAGTGGAGACATACTCGAAAACTGAAAAGCTGCAAGGTCGACCATCCGGGCCAGCGGATTTGTGACAGACTTTGTCTTAGGAGCTGCAAGCTGGGATGTCATTGCAAGTGAGTGTGAGGGTTAAAGACGAGGGTACCACTACGAGTTTTAGCTACTTTTGAGACATTGTATCATCTTTTTCCTCACCTTTTGTCCAGGAAATCAACTTGAACTCCACCCTTGAATAATATCTGTAGCGACATCCTACATTCGAGGAGGCATAGTGACGAATTAAAAAGCCTAAGGAAATTACTGAGTCGGGAGTACATTGGGCGATCAATGCCACATTCTCTCTAACCAAACCTTAGAGGAGGAACGACCACACATCACCTCCTCTTCTTGTGCATCGCCCACGCCGCCACCTTGATATCCATTCAGTCGCCTTAAGTGTGTCTACCTCTTGCAATCAGCCACTTGAACTCACTTCATGCTCTCCCATTCCCTGACCAATTTTCACTGCTCTTCACCACTCGAACCCACACCGATTGCACAGCATTTCTATCTGGTGCAACTTTATAGTTCAGCTAACCCGTTTCAGAATTGTAAGCCTCATGAGACTCCGCACTTAGCAGAGAGTACTCGCAGCCACAAGTCAAGTTCATTGCGAAACGAATATGTTTGCGGTTTTTAATTACCACCTCTACGGGCGGGCCCGGTGGACCTGAGGCAATCCAAACAGTCTTGGATTACACTCTCGGTTGTATCAAATCATACAGAGTGTGTACGCTGTCGCTCTGTCTTGTCTTGCTGGCACGGCGGCGACCTCTGCTTTCGGCTCGCTCAATCAATTCATAGTGTTTCGATTTCAGCATCTCATACCACAAGCCAAATATTTAACCAAAACCATTTCAATTCACCGTGCCGCTGTACCTTGTTCAGTTTGAAAGCCTACACCGTCTGGATGTGGTGAAACATCGGAGTCACAGTGTGTATGCAACTTTTGCTGCAATTTCACATGAAATTCAAAACTGAACACCATTCCAGTCTTGGCGTCTAAACGGTCTTTCTATTTGTGCCACCGCCACCACCACCACCACTAGCACGCTGTGTCGGTGGCGGCGGTGGGTTCACGCCACAGAAAGGCGGCCGCGAGCATATCCCATTCGAAACGTTGCCTCATTACGCGACGCTGCGGCTATCCATTTCGGATGACAAGTAATGCAATATTGACAGAACGGCCGGCGCGACATGGCTAAAGCATGCACTTCCTCGGCTGAAAATGTCTTCCTTTCAACACCAGCCACCCCACCCGATGGGCTCTGCCATAAAGAGAGCAAGGCGCATCTCAGAAGCAGAGAAACTGTCTTCAGCTGAAGGCGGCCGCGTGTGTTATGCAAGCAAATGCAAAGCAACGCATGTCGATGTCTGCTGGGACAGTCGCGTCGGCCAGCTCGCGAGTGATTTATTTCCGCCGCCTCGGAGGAAAACACTCTCTTAATGGGCTTACTTAATGGACCTTCCTGTCAATCAAGTAGTTGATGAATACGCCGCGTCGCAAAGCCCCGGGTTTCACTTTAAATCGAAGCTTTCAGTGATAGTCGCTCGTCTGATGGGACCACGCATGCCGCCTGGACGGACTGTGACGCACGCTCATCTTATCGGCGCGGTGGTCCGAATGATGGATATGCGGTCTGAGCATTTAAATATCTTCGCGTCTTGCCTTGGAGAAATTCGATTCCCCTGATTGGGCTGAGTGGCGGAAGAGCCCGTGTTGATGGATGGGCGATACGAAATCGGCGCGGTTGGTAGTCCGAATTGAAATGTTGAAAGAATTTTGACAACTTGCTGTCCGGCATAACATTTTCTGATTTATTTTTTTGAATTTCTTAACTAACAACACTGCTTCCTGTTTTTGTGCACGTAAAGTGAGTTGGACCTTGTGGTTGCTCGACTGCAGTGGCTCGTCGGGGTTCAACATTTTACTGTTGACCGACGGCTTATTGTATTGATTTTAATTTGTCTTCGGAAAGACTACTCTTAACTTTCCTTTGACCTCCTTTCGATGTGACCTTGTTCGTGAATTACAGGCAGCCATAAAACATCCTTCAGTTGGTATCTCATTCTGTGGACTTTGTGATGTGGTACCATATTTTCATGCATAGTTCTCCATACCAAGACCAACTGTCAAAGCATACGTATTTTGTGCCTGTCGTGGGCTAGAGAGATATATGCGTAGGCTTATAAGCTGAGGGTGCTCGGTTTATATTTCAAGTGCCCGAGTTTATCTCTTTGGAGACACCTAGCTTTATCAAAGAGTATGCTTGTCTAGAAAAAGTTTCACAAACTTCGACCAACGCCTCCTACTTATGGTATGATGCAGCTGTGAAATGTTTCATTATTAGGTTAGGTTTTTGGGCAGCCAGTGAAAATTGTCAGCTTAGACCATTGTGATACCCAGTATCGTTCATTTGATCCCAACGGCAAATGATGACTGGACAAGATTTGCTTTTACTGGGATTCACCAACTGCGCCATCCAGCCCTTCGATACTTACAGAAGCTCTTGAATGATGTTTCCATTAACTTTGTGTTCGATTTCGAAAAGTTAAAGGTATTCAACAGCAGTCTATATCTACAACAACTTCGTATTCACATTTCAAACAGTAAAAGGATCGTTTAAAGTCAGTCTACATGGTACCCAGAGACCAACTCGTTTCACCCAGACAACTTCTATAACTACCGCATAAGCGTATCAACTACAGTCAGCAGCGTCATGTCAATGGTCTCACAATAAACCCTCCCCTCATAGGTACTCACTGGGGCATGAGGACTAATTCAAATTCTCTCTGATGCTGGTTAATACTTGCATCTCAAATCTGGATCGATGATCGAACATTTTACTCCTAAGTTTTCATCTATTGGAGTGCACTAATATGTATACGGCTGAGTTCACAAATGTCAAACTGCTGCAGGCCTGCAAAATCTGCCTTCATAAGCGTAAATAAACAGCATTGCCTGTGCATGACAACGGCGTCAAGTTGTACATTTGTTCCAGGATTGCAGGTTCCGCAAGAAAGATGTATAAAATATTACGCCTTATGAAAATCCACAACGTTTTTGGTGACGTATAGCGAGATTAGCGGCATAACATTTTAAGAAAATGAGAATATTTGCAATAGAACTTTGCAAAAAAGTAGAAGACATAATCATCTTAAGACTAAAATGAATGAATGAAACTTCATTTCAGAATTTTGTATGTAAACACATCTGTCAGTAAAGGCGCAATCTTGAATACATAATTCTTGCAGGTTCCGTTCCAAAATCAGAACTAATAATGTATTAATAGAATTAAATGTAGCTCAAACACTTTTTTTACGGCCTACCTATGTTGCATTTATGATATTTTTTGATAATGCTGACCTGCTGCAAGTTTCCGGCAGTATTTGTGGTCATTTATGTAATGAGAAAATATTTTGCACAGTGCAGAGGCAGCAATGTTGCAATTATGAGCTCAATCTACTTGATGAGTGTACACTGACAGTGCAATGGTGGGTAGCTACTGGAGGCACCTTCTGAACGCGTTTAAACTCACTTAGACCTTGATCGAGCATTGTTTCAATGTTCATCATGTTTCGTTAAGTTCCGTTCACTTCTGCTTACATAAGTGGGATCACTGTCAATCGCTTCGCCGACTTTAACCATATTGCCGACTACTTTTGTCGGTTCTAATAAAGAACTCCAGTTCGCTTAAGAATTTCTTACTACATTTACAGAGCTGCCTGAAGCTACTTACGAGTAATAGCCAGTATAAAGTCATTTCCCAATCCGCGGAGGACCATTGCGTAGCTCTATTGGTCTATTGTTCTCTCACTAATTGACGGGACCTACAGCTTAATGCCAAGCCTTTCAGAGCTAAGTTTAAAATATGTTACCAAGCAGGCGACCAAATTTGTTACTCTTGTTGGCATTGTCAGAGAATCGAAAGAGATGAGAACGTGGAGAACGTGGCATCTAAATAGGTTCATGATCAGGCGTGTAGGAGTAAACGCACAGACCAACAACGACACTGCCGCCACTTCGTCCAAGCTAATTCTCTTTCTGCAAAAAAAGAGGTAGCCTCAGGTTTCTGAGTTCGAAATGTAGGTTCTTGCGTGGTATCTATTAATTGATTGAAAAACAACTAGTCACCCACATGAATGAATGCCTCTGTTCATCATTCCAATGACAATTGAGCCGTGCTTCGATGTTTTCGAACTCCTACCCTTTTTAGTAGCTTACTGTACCCAATTTGACTTTCCCATCATGTGCATGTGTTTACCAGACTCTACTTTGAGACAATCTGAGTCTTGCATGTATTCATTCAGATCCAGAGAATTTAACCTGCACTATTTCTTCAAGCTTGAAAGTCTTCTCTCCTAATGGCCAAATTCCAATAAGACTTAAAACTCTTCTTCTTTGAGTGGCGCTTCAGTCCGGTGTGGACCTGGTCCTCAGTCAGCATTCCTCTCCAACAAGCGCGATCTTGGACTAAGCGCCTCCAATTTAGTACACCCAGATATATTTCCAGCTGGTTACGCCATTGAATGTGATGTCTTCCTCTACCGCGTTGTCCCTCAGAGTTGGCCTCGAAGAATTTCCGAGCCGAAGCGTTAGTGCCCATTATCTCTACATGTCCTAGCCATCTGAGTTGAGACAATCGATTTCGCTTGACTAGGCCAATGTCGTTGTACAAGTCGTAGAGTTCGTCGTTCAGTCTTCCCCTCTAAACTCATTCTTCGCAAATGAGATCGGTTCGAAGTATTTTCCTTTCGTGAAAAACGACTAACCATCTCTTCGTCTTCATTTGACATTTCCATGCATCTGCGCCATACATCAGGACTGGAACTATCAGGGTCTTATATAGAGACAGCTTGGTTTTCGAGACAATGGCTCATTTTTCAATTGCCACCCGCCCGTCCAAAGACACAGAGATTGGCCAGAGATTGGCCAGATTGGCCATCCTTTGTTTTATCTCCCCGGTGATGTCATTTTCGGAGTTAATTGCAGAGGCTAGACACTAGACTAAGTCAAACAAAGACTAGTAAACAACGACATAATTACATTTACTGTCATCGATAGTTGGGCCTTAATTGACACTTCAAACGCAACCCTGACACCGGACCTCAAGTTACGCCTGTGCACCAAGGATCAGACGGCATGTTGCGTGAACTAACCTACTTCCAACTTAAGCACCGTCTGCCAATTCATGTAACGCGGAATGAACTATGAATCATAGCGAGGGAATGACTCTCTTCAATCATCTTTACAATCGCTTACATCATTACATTTTTAGTGTGTCACGAATATTCTCCGTGACAATCACATCTAGCCTTAAAAACAACACACCCTCAGTCAAAGTACTGCCTCCATATTTCACGACATCTGCGATAGCGTGAGCGGCGTAAAGGTGATTAATGACACTTTAAACCCCCGGTCAATGTGTTTTAAAGATGGATCAACAATATGGGTCAAGCTTTATAAGAGGTTCAAGTGTTCATCATCTCGACTGTAATGCATACGTCGGTAAGGTGGAGAGGGTTAATGCATCACGTAGGTGCCATTGTGAATTACTTTGTATTCCCCTGGGTAATGCATAGGAGAAGTACAGCACTGATGTTGCCAGAGCATAAGTCGCTTTAAAGAGATGTCCCATAAGCTCAAACTGATGTCAGTGAGGGGTTTGAAAATGGAAGTGGGTTGCCTTGGCTCTTCGGTCGACGTCCATCTTCCAACATGAACAAACCTCACAACTCACCGATCCACCTCTCGAATCACTGGCAATTCTCAAAACTCACCATAACACCGGAGGCCACACACAGTCACAAAAGAACAATAGCATGCACAGCAGGAGCTCCCGTAGAAGCTAGTGCCAGGTCCATCTACAGTGCCACCTGCAATTTTCTTCTCGTGTGGGATGTCACTGAAGAGCTACATATCTTGATAAATGCGTCGAGGAAACAGTAAGCTCAGCTCATCAGTCTCCGATTCCAAGGGAACCACTTGCCAAGGTCCGAATGCACCTCATCAAGCCCCGCAGATCGACACTCCAGCTGAGATAATGATATGCTCAATCGGACATAGTCTCCAACACACATTCTCTTTTTCCGAAACTTAAGCTCGCTTCCAAAAAGTAGCTCCCCCAAATCCGATCCGCTGTAAGCTGGCATACGACGCAAAGTGGCGCGGCGCCTCTAAGGTCTCTTGCTGAAATCAGATCTTGATTAATATACCCACAGATCGTACAATGTATGAGACCAGCCGGATCACTCTTAAATACGCATAAAACGATCCATCAGATACCATCAGCCGGCTAGCTCCGTTCGCCATCGGTGATTAGGAAAACGTTTCAATCGTCCCGCATACGAGAGCACAATCCCACAATCCAGGCACTAAACGCACGCTGTCCACTCGCACTCGCACTAGCACTCACAGTCCCGAGGCTGTGTGCAAAATGTTTACTTAATCCGAATAAATTAATGTAATCCAGTTTCTAACCGACGCATAACCAAGTCTCCCAGAGCCAACCTCTAATCCCCGACTAAGAAGATCACTTGTATTAAAATGAAGTGCCTTAATGCGCGCGCATTAATGCTTAACATTTGATACTGTGCTCCATTCGGCCGGTGGCGGCTTGACTTTTATATCGGCCACTAATTGTGGAAAGAAATAGTTTTATGGGCGATGTTAAGAGTCGATCGGTTCAACTTCCTCAACACTGTATCACTCGGCGGAGCTGACAAAACGACCGAATGAATGAACGAATGAACGGACGATCGAAATTTTAATCACACCCAGTCACCGGAGTCACGAGAATGAGGTCTTAAGTTACCGACTGCCGGGGGGACTGGCAAGCCTGGAGCATGGAGCATGGCGCATGGAATTGGAACAGATGGACATGCGATGGTTGTGTCTGTCAATCCTCATTCCGCGGTCGAAGTACATTGCATTTTGCAATTAAACCGACCGCAACGGTGGTAGGCTATTTTATGTGAAAATTCGTAGATCTTAAGATGGAAGATTTATGCTCACCGCAAAGGCGCTAGTGAATGGACAAGCGACACATTCGCGGGGTGGGCTAATGTGAATCAGCTGCCTTTCGAATGGATCTGCGATTGAGATTTCCTCCAACGACGACGTAGTTTTCCTTCGGTGCGCCCGAATTGTGCTCGGCTACCTCAACAAGCGACACAATGTCCGTGTCCTAGTGCTTGGGCCGGCAGCAGACACGGCTGCCAACACACAAAACAGTGACAGATCGGTGTATGCTAATGAAGAAAAGTGGCACTGAGTGAACGTGTGTGGACACATTCGGTTGACATCTGGGGAGAGGTGTTGCCACACATGTCGCAATTGCCACTGCAGATGACCGACTTTTCGCCCGTCCTCCCGTGCGCCGGCTCTGTGCGAATTATCGGCGTCCTAGATGAGGATTTTGCGCAGGCAATCAAATGAATGGAACGAGATCTGCAATTTGCGCTGAATTCGTATGCGGAATCGTTCAATCAAAGTGTCAAGGAGTTTGGCGTGTGTCAAGTAATTGGCATTGACTCATAAAATTCGCGAGCATTGGACAGGGATAAGCTTCAAGGCTTAGATTTCGTGTGTTTTTGGGATCGATTGATGTTTTATAAGATATACGAGTTCCTAACACTTTTTTTTAGAGAGATTCAACTTGGGCGAGCAATGGTGGCAATAGCAACCAGATGCTTGTCTTATGAGCGACAAATTGATGGTACTTCACAGTAGGAAGAACCCTGATTAGCTTAAATATTACACATACGCCGAAATTAATGACGTTGGTCGCACTTGTCATCAGAGTCCTGCAAATTGAGCAGAATCAGATGTTTGGTCGATACCCGATGATAATGGTTGATCAGAAAATCTTTCGCCATCATCCTTTCGGAAGCAAAAGACTGAAACGAAAATTAGAATAAATTCTGGTTTAGCTCTAATTGTTCTCAGCTGATTAGTTAAAAACGTGGCGTATGCTAAGTCTTGACTTATGTCGTCAAGTTCCCCTTCTCGTCTCACGAAAGGAGGCATTCCACCAATTCGGTGTCAAGTCGTTTGGAACTATGCAGTATATCAAAAGAAGAAGCGTATGGAAACATATTCAGTGCAAGAAAGCCAGATGAGGCTCTAGTGACATTTTGAGTGTACAACTGAGTACACGTGACAATTTGCCAAGTCGATTCGTGATCTCATGGTGCCCAGGGTAAGTGAAACACTAAACCTACATCAAATATGATTGTCCTGTTTATCCGCGAGTTCACGGGATATCCTTAATGTACTTTCCTAAACATTCTTGTACTAGAATAGTTTCCTTTACATGCAAAATAGTCAAAAGATTGAGATCACTAAACATTATACTTAGATTCATGTGCAATGATTATTTAAATACACGTAGCGCTGCATGAAAATACTGATTTCATGTCAAATCAATATGTATGCACGTGAACTAATAGACTTATTCAAATTAATGTTGGTTGGTTGTCGCACTAAAGTAAAAGCCTTTCTGCATAAACATTACACTCTCGGTACCAATTTTTTTTTTTTTTCAGCTGATTAGTTAAAATAATCAAGGTTTGTGCAAAACCTTTGCTAGAGTCAATAGTGGGCACTTCGCCCCTCACAAACGGAGACATTTCCCACATACAAGTGGATGGATGCAACTGTCTTTCCTTAAGAAAACAGCTCGCTTGATATTTTTTTACACATATAAAGTAGAGATTATAGTAGAAGTATAAGATTAGTATGAATATTTTTTAAGACTAATTTGAAAAGTTGTAAGTTTGAAATTGTACATAAATTAACTGTTTTTGCTTATTTAAGTCTACATTATTATTCAAGTAGATGTATATTACTTATCACTTACTTACATACTTACTTTCCCGGGATCCCAAATTCGGCCATCGCTTCGAATAACTCCTTACGATGAATGCTTTCGTACGCTGCCTTAAAATCGATGCATGGAGCATATGTAGCTAATATTCCATTCGTCGGGCATGTCGGGCTTTCGTCGCATGCTCCAGCTTTGAAAAGCTCCGAATGTAGGCCATCTGAGCCTGCGTTGTTGTTGTTTTTCAGCCTTTTAATGGCTGTGCCGACTTCTTCACAGCTAGGTGAGAGGACAACTTCATCGACTGTAGCTGGGATTTCATGGTTCCCTATCACTCTCCCCTGGTCAGGCCAGCTAATGTGATATTAAACGCACGTTATAATCTCACGTCATATCACTTTATTAGAGATGCCCGTCAGAATATAGAATAAAATACTCAAGAGGCAACCATCGAAGAGAGGTGTTGTAGCAACGTGTTTTGTTTGTTGCACACGTGGCGTCTATTGCCGCATCATCAGTATTATGTGTAGCTTGGGTAAGGAAAAGACACAAGCCTAATGTGAATGCAATAATAATAATAATGGGTAGCGCTACAGGCCATAGAGAGCCAAAGGACTAGGTCTCGATGTCGCACAGAGCAGGAATCGAACCTACGACAACGAAGTCAGGGTCGACGCACATACCCACAACGCCACGGGCAACCACAATGTAAAATCAAATCGATTTTTAAAATTGTGCTAATTTTTGAACGAAATATGCTGAAAGACCAAACAGAAAACCAGCCTAGGCCATCTTCCACAGTTCTCCCAAATTTTTATTTTGGTTAAAATCTCTTGACATTTCTGACATCGGTTGATGCAACGCGAAAATCAATACAGAGAATGCTTAAAAATGACTGTGTTGCTGCAACGGTTGCCTCGTGACTTACTGAAAGTGACGTAAGCACTCATTTTTTGATCAACTGCGTTACTAACCCGATAGCTGGATCAGCAATCTTCCATATGGGGCCCTTGGATAATCTATCAGTAAATCGAAATTTCAATCGATTGGCTGCACTCAACGAATAGAAGTTGTCTAGTTCTTTTAGTATCATAACGAGCCTACATTTGTCCTGAGAGTGACTGTTCCTCTTGGTCAAAAGCTTGTATCTTCCAACTCTTTTTTGAACAGCGGTTTTGAATTCGAGGATTGATTGGCTAGTGCCTACTTTTACAGCACCCTGTTGTGTTGTGCGTATTCTTGTTCCCCCATTGGAAGGTTTGGACAGTTTTATGTCGAATCTAGACTAGAGGAAATGTTTTGAAAAAAGCTAGAAATCGATACCTGAGTATTGAAGTCAGATCAACGGCAAAGGCCTTAAAGGTGACCAAGGAACGATCTTCAACGATCAGGTTATTTTGTCAAGCTGTACGCATCTTAGTGGACGTTTCTACAGGGCACTGTGTCAATGCTACTTTTGAATTGCGTCTTGGCATCACTTAAATTTTTTTGTAGATGTTAGTTGAATTAAGAAGAAGGTTAATCTGGTCGGCAGGGGCCCAGCCTTAGCTGAGAAGTTAGTTTAGTTTTTGAGAACATATAGTCTTGTAGTCTCTTAAAATTAATTTGTGGATATGATCGTTTTTAAAAAAAAACGTGACACATTTTGAATTACCTTCAAGAGTACTTCACCTCGTACGTCTGAATATGCCTCGGATATAAGGCAACGAAGATAGGACTTCTCTTCAAATGTTCACTTCCTACTCGACTTCAGCTGACGTACACAAATCATTAACTTTTCTAAATTGCCAAGATAAATAGCCCAACTCTAACTTCTATAAAATGTTCACCAATAAACAGTTCATCATTCACTAAATCTAACCACCTACAAAGTCCTGTCCAAACAAGCATCCATTTGAAAGTCACAACATTTCCCTCTGATGTCAGGCCGCCAGTCGCCATCGTTTCCTACAGTGCTACATCTGATTCCTACAGTCGTAGTCATCATTTACATTTCCATTACATCCCCGATCAAAATTTGTGTGATCATAAACACCGCTAGTTTATACATTTTGCCCGACGAGTCTCGAGTCTCCAGGAAGACCAGACACGACTCGCCAGCTCTATGAATCGCACATGTTATGTCAATTAATAAAAATGTCAAAGCGATAAACTCGAAGAAATAATGAACTAAACATGATTTTAGTTGCTTGTTGTTCTTGTTGTTATTGATTTTTCAATTTTCGTTTTTCGTTTGCTTACAACCCGACACGCATGCAACATTCGACACGCACTGATAGCAAGCAGCCCAGCCACATCTCCAGCCAGCCGGATCGGCCTCACAAATAAACCCATCACCGTCAGCATTTCCTGTGTGCGTGTGCAATCCTTGCCGCTTACAAGCAAACATTCTGTCAAATGTTCCACAACTTGAGGGCCTGACACACATGTCTTAATCAAGCCCCATCGTTCGCTGTCCGCTGTCCGCCAAAGCATGCCTGCCTGCCTGCCCGGCAGCCGTTCATCGCGGTAAGACCAACTGACAACTAGCAAACTGGAGCAGCTACTTGTCCAGTCGATTATAGTATTTTCGGACACCAAGCCCAACCGCTTTATGGCCTGAGCCGAGCTCATTAATTAAAAAAGCACCCTAATGCGATACTCAAGTAGCCCAGTGAATGGGATCCAGATGCAGATCCAGCCGTTGGTTAGAGTGCGCCGTGTCTTCCGGTATCGCTGCGGCGAAGCTCTCCACTCTATTAGCGTGTTTGCAAAATTTATGACCGCTCCCCTTCTTGCTCCCGCTGTGTACACGCCCCTCCGGCAACAGCGTCCACTTCAAATAAAAATCCAAAATGCATCGACAAAGATGAAACGAAGTAATCTTCATTGGGGCAGTAACTCCGATAGGACGGACGTTATGTGTCGGTCTCTAAGTAAATTAAAGAAATTAATTACAGAAACAAATCATCGCTGACAAGATGCAACTTCACAGGGATCAGCCGCTGCCGCTGTTGCTGCCGCTGTTGATCCAGTTTCCAGTTCCAGCATTCGAGATGGCCACGGTTACGTGCCAGAATCACAAAACATAATCTCAACCGGAAAATGCGGCAGTCAACTGAGGCCATTAACTCATCAGTTTGCTTTAATTAACGATCTGTGGAAATAAGTCTGCTTGGCCGATGAGTCGTGATACAGCCACTACACTTTGATGCCAATAAAGGTGCACTCCAGCGTTGCCTGCCTCTGGCTTGGCTGCTCGCTCGCTGTGAATGTCGTGATGTTCTTACACTGGACCGACCAAACGACCGACCGTGCACAGTGGTCTCTCTGCATACGCGAGACCAGTTGTTGTCGTCGGCGTTTCTGGTAAGCGCGTCGTTTATACTGCTTCTTTATCAAATTAACATAAAAGTGTGCGGTACATATCTAATCAGTTGTGCGGTGCTCTGGATGCGACCACTGCACGGTGCAGCAAGTGTCATGTACGTCAGACCGAGGATGTCACTTTGACATTTTTTTCGTTAACGAGCCGAGCGTATGCGTGTCGGTGATGATTGTACACGATTCAGATGAAATCCGGTATTATTTTTGCGAATTTGAAAAAAAAAGAGTTCTTGTTTCCAGTCATTCACGTGGTCAATGGGTATCGCAGCAAGTCGGGGGCTTTTCCTAGTCAAATACTCAACGGCGGCAATTGATGGACACGATTTTGATGACAGTCGAATGACAGTGGTTCGTGACTTTGGAAAGATGACGGAAATTGATGATTTTTGTTGGAAATGACATGTCTTACTTGTTCATACCAAGTTGATCGAGGTCCTAGTTCAAATGCGTGCGTCGTGTATGGTGTCTATTTGCACTTGTCTGGCTTGACTCTAAGATAAACATGTGCCCACTCTTTCATAGGAGAACACTTCGAACACTATTTCATCGGCAATGTTGCTTATAAAGGGTATTCTTTTAGAGACGAAGAACTTTAAATTACAATTTTTATAAAATTGAATTTGCTTGACAGATTACTTTATGTCAGATTTACTTAAAGACAATTTAGTACACATGACGGCTAATTAGTATGTGTCATAATCTTCAGATCCAATTTAATCATACTATGTACTCTCAGTACATCAGATTGTAATAAGCACGAAAAAGTTAGTAATCACGCCCCTAACCAGCCCACCGTTGACCGTGATTTGACAATGAGCAACAGACCAAAAGGGTGATCTCTTCCCGTCTTAAAGGTTTTTCGATAGTAGATATGTTTTGAGTTTCTCAAATAAAAACACGTTGTATGCAATAAATCAGAGCAATTCATGAGAGAAACCTGATCCGGCCTAGTACCATATTCCAACCGGGGCGAAATTGCTCAATTTAGATGGAACCTTAATAAACCGTTCTCACCAAGTGGATTGTGATTTCAAAAGTTATTACCTATTTTGTAGTAGAGGGCAAAACAATTGTTTGGTGACAGGAAGCATAACTTCTATGTATTGAAAATATTTCTTCTGTCCGAATCCCCCAATTGTTTGACATTGACCAAACTCATACGGATATATGGTCCCGTCTGTGATGAAGGCGAATGTAGGAAAGACACAACCGCGAACTCTACGAGCTTTACAAGGATGTGGATGTAGTCCGGAAGGCAAAAGTCCGTCGACTACACTGGCTCGGCCACATCGGACGAATGGACAACAACGCTCCAGCAAAGAGGATCTTCGAATCCGGTCCAGTTGTAATGCAAAGAGTTCTGCCTTGATCCGAGAAAGTTAGTGGAGTTCCGCATTTCACACAATTCGTCGGCATTGCAATTACCTGGTAACTAATAACTCTCCTTAGATTCATGTAATTCGAAGAGCGTGGTACAGGGAGTGAAGAGAGTGTCCCTCCGGTCAAGCATCCAATCAAGGGACATGTCCTAGAAGAGCCTCGTAAGCGGGGTAGCAACCAACCAACGATAGAATCCCCTTGACGAGGGAATGAATCACTAATAAATTTGTAACTTGATTCCCAATAACCGTCCACTTCAACCCACAATACTGAACCTGCACCACTTTTGAAGTTCGCACCCCAACTCTTCTGTCTGTGATATGGCCCGAAAATGGCGTCACCGTGCTGACCCGCCTGTCATAATTTTCATACCGACCTCAACACACTCTGTCAAGATGTTTTTTTTTTTTTTTTTTTTTTTTTTTTTTTTCCTCATTTTTGTTTTATTTTTAATTCATTTACTTACATGCTAGACAAAAATGCTTAAAACTAGCTTAACTAACTTAACACCTGTTCTTACACCTAACCTACTGACCCTATGCGAGTACTCTAAGCTATTGTCAAGATGTCTAAATGCAGGCCTCTTCAAGATCACTATCACCATGCAGCCAAGGATTCTCGAGATGACCATGAGACAGATCGATCGATCAATTCCCGCGTCAGATCCATTCACTCGCAGCTGTGCTCTTTATGGTCAAATGCGGCTTAAGAACCAACTCCCAAAGAAATCCTTCGACATACAGATGTTTGAGTCAGTCCGCCGAGCAACTTGCATATGCATTCACATCGTAACCCGAGGCGTATTCTCAAATTCCACCACTTTTGTATTTTCACTCTGGGGAGGCAATATGGAAGTCCAATACGTGACACGTTATACACACAAAATAATCGATTGACGTCCAGTTGATAAGCACTCAAATTTTGAAGAACAGCGTTGCTGTCATCTGCATATCCTAGAAATGGCAAATCTTAAGCCAAACAGTTTCAAATGAGAGTTCAGTTTGACGTATGTGATTGCAACATGGATGTAAATCAGGACCACGATGTAGATGACTCTACGTTAGACAATCCTCACGGTATCTAATTGGCTTGTCTGCAGTCAACCTTCGCTCACTCTCACGGGAGTTGTAATTTGACTGTAAAGCACCTGAAAAAAAATCTGTAGCAACTTTGTCACAAAAACACTTAATCGACATGCACGGCCTCCAATAGCATAGCATCACGAAGTGGATCAAATCAATTTAACTTTCAACAGGCACTGACGAATCTCAGATGATGCAACCATTAGGGTCAGACTCCATCTGTCTGACGCGGCGCACACAAACACGCCTGCGATTCGCAATACGAAATGCGATTCAATAATAATTATTTGAATGAAGGCCACCCCAATGGAAATCAATGTGACTTAAGGTATTCTAAAATTGTTCTCTTAATTGTGTCGCTGCGTCGTGGAAAACAAAGCAATCTCAGCAAAAGCCTCCCAGGCGTCTCACAACAATCGCAACGGAGTGAGGCGGGTGTGGGGGAAAAAGAATTGTCCTCATTCTACCAAAGTCAAACAGCTGCGCCGCACGGTGACTTACGAAATCGAATCTACTCAAAACCTTTGTGACTAACCACCGTCGATTGGGCGTCCCGCCGAGGAATGATTATGATTTTAATAAATCGTGGGATTAGCTCATCGTTCTATCAGTTACATCTCAATTTCCAACGAACTGCCGCCGAGTTCCGTCACGACACAAGACGAATTTCATTCGCGGATTCTAAACGAAGCCACGACTGCCAAAGTCCAATCAAATATTTATTTATTTTCGCTTTGATTAAATATGAAAAATTACAAAACGACCGCGATAACCCATGGCGTGTGGAAAAACGTACCGTCGGGCGTGTTACGTGTGTGATATGAATTTCAAATGCGTACGAAGCCGTCCACTCTATGTTTGGGATGTTCGAGGAAAAGCATTGCTCGCTTGGTATTTGTATTGGTTTTTCATTGATTTCGGATTGGACTTGGCTTGCCAGGGCAGGCGCAGGCACGGGCACTTGCATAATCCGGCGAACATATGAATTACAGTCTTCCCAGGCGCAGATAGGCTGGCTCAAAAGGAAGCCAAGACATTTCCACAAAAGCCTGGCAATCGTTTCATATCCAAACACGATCGTAACATAAATCTGATGCCCACATGGACCACTTAGCTAGAGTTCGAACAACGGAGAGGGAGCGTGTGTTTCATACAAGCAATGATGACGCGACGACGACGACGATGACTGTGGACCCTGCCATGACAATAATTTCATTCATTTAACCATGCTGACAGATATGATGTGGGGACCGGTTGGGTGCTCTAGAGCCTCTAGAGCGACATATAAACCATGTGATATGCCCCCAAAGTGCGAGTGTACGACACACCGGTGCGGCGCGCACCGCCATAGCACCGCTGCTTTAAACGCCAATCTGAGAGTGATCGCTTCGACAGCCCACCACTTTCGACGATTTGCGGTTTCCTTCATTTTCTCTTTGAATAATTATTGCATTAGAATGAGATTTACGGCATCGCATTATACGACAAAAAGGAATCCGCATCGGCAAAAACACAGGCGCATGCCTAGGCCCGGCCACAGCCACAGCCCCAGTCCCGGCTCCATTCACTGACACGTAATCCTTTTCTGTTTGTTTTCGTCGTCCAATCTCGGGCAAAACGAAAATTACATAAAAATTGTGATTGGTTCGGTTATTTTGTGCTTTTTGATGTTTTTCCCGATAACTGTCAGTCTCTCCTTTTTTTTTGATTTTTTCAATCCATTTCACTGCTGCTTTTTTTCTCCCCTCGGTGGAATGGTAAATGGAGCTGAGGATTTTTCTCAGCTTGAGATACACTTCAATTGAATCCCATTGACAGCACGGACGCACTTACACTCGCTCACTCACATTCATTCACATCGCTGTTTGAGTCTGTCGCACGGTGTGTACGCTTCTCGAGAGGTTTGAGGCATGGTCGAGGATAATTAATGGAAATTTATGAGATTTTATAATTGTCGGTAAGTTGTGGAAAGTTTGAGATACACAAAATCGGGCTGGGCGTACAGACTACAGGCGTTGCCATTGATTATCCCGCGATGGGATCTTGATTCGATGACAAACCATTTTTTATTGGAAATAAATGTAATACTTTGACAAGGGATACACTTTCCTTTATGTTTATCGATATCGTTTTCGGTATGATGTATGGTATGGTGACGGTATTAAAATAAATTCAAATGCAATAGTTTGTGGTTATTTGCTGTGAAAATAATTGCATTGGCGAGGCATTAAATTCGTCGAATTTGGCAGCACTTGGCAGGACTGGAGGTGGGTTTGGGTTACTTTTGACAGATGGTGGGAAAATCGTTATTTGGAAATTATGTGCAATGGCTTATCATTTCGCTGAATGGTTATTTTGCGATAGAGTTAGCGAAGGTGATGCCGAAGGTGTATAAATGTCTGTGGACTGTAGTGAGTGCGAAATGGCTTGTGGGATATCATACATCACATCATATTTAAGTGATTAGACCGAAAACCAGTCACCCATCTTAACTGAGAGACCTGGAACAGACGTGAAGATGAGGTTTGTCAGACAAGATGGCTGCCAATTGCTATTGAATTCACGGAGACGAATTGCAATTGACTAGTCTAAAAATCAATTGGACATTGTTTCCTCAAAGCTACGGTTAAGCGGAGCCTGAGACGTTGGTGTTCAAGCGAGTTCATTGACGATGCGATATTAAATACTACAACTGTATTTAGTAGGCGAAGGGACGTCTTGATGCACCTGAGCAGTTTTATAAAAATTATGTTCAAGCGCGGTTACAGGCAAGCTGTATAATTTGAGAAAATTTGAGAAATAATTCCTGAATTGGCAATTTTGCAACAGTCAAGTGGCCATTAAAGCAATCTCGGCTATAGAAATCATAAATCAACGAATAGAGATATCTAACTCCCTCGTCTCTTGACTCAAACCCCTTTTAGAAAGCTTGTTGTTTTTGTAGCGTCTGTATATACATGAGTTTCATTTCGAAAATAAGTTGATTCATGATCGAATTTCAAGTTAATCACGGGCTGCCTTGAAGAACTTAAGGTTAAGAACATTAAGGTAAGAGGGGGTCGCAAGTCACAAGGACATAGCCGGCAATGAGGCAGCAGATGAAATTCACCCAGCCCAGGCAATCCTAAACATTCGAACTCAATTGGCAGATGTTAATAACAAAGTACATGATAGGATAACAGGGAGACCCCTCGGGTGCTATGGCCTAGATATAACAGTCATAAATCCGACAAGCTTCTGAAATGCGATAAAAAGCTGCTCAGAATGGTATTCGGAGCGTTTACGGGACGTAGTCATCTTAAGTCATCTGACTGCATCTGTAGGGGCTGTAGTCACACTATCTATGTCATTGTCCAACCCACTGGGAGAATACTTCTTCTAAGACCTTCACGATCTTCACTTCGACAGAAAATTCCTTTTTGTTATTGAGACTTAACGATGAAATTTATTGATGCAACGTCAAACGAGTTTTCAGAGAGATTCAGACGATCAGGTAAAGCGACACAAATGCTCCGGCCGGAAAAATTTTTGACCCCAACCCCAAAGGACAAGGCAGACCACGACTCTTATGGCAGCTGAAAAGGGATCAGTTGAACGTCCTCAGCTAAAAGCAATTAGCACAATACCATTTTAGGTGATGAAGCATGCTGTCTTAGCTCAGGTCCACCGGGATTGCAGCGTCGTCCAAATAAGAAAAATAAGTCTTACAGTCGGGGGTATACTTAGCCTCTCGATTTAACCCGACCTCTGGAAAGCTGCTTTTAGTTTCGCGTTTAAGGCCTTCTACATCCGATTGGGGATCCCCGGTATCGGGGACTCTTGGCTAGCTGATGAAGGGATGGCTAGTTACTAAGAATACACTTAAGTGACAGCACTGAGTCTTAGAAGCACTAAATGTCACTCGACGCCTACCCTACATAAATTATGCTTTATATGCTTTCAATATGTGGTTTGCGTTCGAATTGTATGCCCAAAGGGAGGACTGGAAGGATGTCAGTCTTCGAATAAATATACAAAATGAAGAATACTGCCATCAGCGAATAGATTAAAAAGAATGTCGGAGATAAAACATAGCCTTGGGGTACACCATTAATCTGGTGCAAATATTTACATTATCCATTCATATCCTTAACTTAAATTAATTGGCTCAGTTTATAGAAGAGTGTATGCATGACCTAAAGTCTGCACACAGTACGAAAAACCTCAGATGCGAAAAGTATCAAGTGGTATTCGATTGGTATGGACTCTGATTTAGGCTACTTAGAGGACACTTTCGTTTATGTGGTTCTTATTGTGTACTCTTCTATCTGTTGCACTCACCAGCTAAAGAAGAGCCGACCTCGCTTTGTGCGGCATAGGGTTGTAGGCTAAAGATAGCAATAAGCATTATAAGAGAGTCTTGCTGCATACTTCTGAGATTTTCTCAGTTCGCTATCGTTTTTGGGAAAGTCCAACAAGTTGCTATTGTTTTAAGAATATTAAGGGAAATGATCTTTATTTCAACGACATTGTGCAAAGAGTGGTCATGAGAGACCCTGAGAGACTACTCAACAGAGGGCACTAGGGTATAGTGTCACGAAAACATATGGGAGGGACCTCGACTTCGAACTTGTCTTCAATCAAAGTCAGCGACATAGAGAAATCGCTTCCTAGTGAGGAGTATTTACTGTTGACAAGAACAGCGGTGGGCTATTGCTTTAGAAGAGTTAAAGTTTATGTTTAAGAGTTTCTTTGGCTCTTAAAGCAATGGGATATTAGAGCCATATTTCGCCAGACCAATATAGCTTTTATTATTCCAAACACTCATTCCGTTCAAGATCATTTCAATATCCCCCTCATATGCCGTAACATGGTGACAACGCATGTGCTTGCCGGTAATCTTGCTACAACATCTTCTCTCTCACAGTCTGTGCCATAAACATGTCCACTCTGCAAACCAGAAGAGTGGAATTCTATCGTGATTAGCTCAATAATTTGATTCCAATCTGAGCATAAATTTCAAACATAAATGATTGCGCCGACTGCGTTGAAGGCAGCATGAATAATTTCATGATAATTTGAAAATCTAATCCACCACTCGTAAAAAGATCTACTGCAGTCTAAACTGCCACCACTCCGGGGGATACTTGATCCACATTCACCGCACAGCAGTACACTTCACTAGCAAACGCACTAATCAAAATCAATAATTCAAACGTCAACAGACCGTCCAAAAGACTATGCCGCGAGCACAGGAAACAGTATATCATTCCGTCTTAGTCCGAATCAATTCCAACTAATTATTCGAGACAGTTAAAGTCTCCGCTTCTGACGCTGACGCTGACGGAATGCTGAAACCTCAAGCTGTCAGAATCGAAACCCCGTGTATTTTTTTCCCTCCGTCTCTTGGATAAATTATTTCATTTTTGAGAGATTAAAATTGCTCCAATTAAGCCGCACAACCATCGGACAATTTATTTGAATTGCCGATTTTCTCCAGCGGCTCGGCGGTGGCGGCGGCGGAGGCAACGGATAACCATATGTTACAGAAACAAGCCAAAAAGCTAAAGACTGCCATAAAAACAACGCACAACGACAAGTTCTTCGAATGGACAAGTAAGTGGCATAGACATACGCTTTGATCGATTTTTAATTGCCTTTCCTGTTATTGTGTGACCATTGCGTCCAGCTTCTCTGAGCTGCTGGTGCGGCTGCTGCCTAGAATTAAATATGTATACAATTCGGAAAGTTGCTGCGGTGGCAGCAACAGCAGCGGCAGCAGCACTACATCTTGCATTTGGCGGATTAATGGCAGCGGTAAACCATGCCTGCCTGCCTGCCGTGGTTATATGGCAAGACAAATGACAATCATGGCAAACAACTTTTGCAGTTCAATGACTCTGTGACGCAACACTTTGACACTCAAGTGAATGTTGTTTGACTATCCAGAGTAGCACTAATCACACGATAATGACGCGTTCGCCCAACATAAGCACCTTTGACCGATGAAAGTACGAAAGTCAAAGAGAAGCCCAGTAGCCCTTACACGAGAGCCAGAGCCTTTCTACTGGTTTCCTTCCGCATTTCACTTTTTTTCTTTTAAATACACAACCTCTGACGGGCCATCCAACCTTTTGCCCATCGAAGCCGAACCGAGTGCACACAATGACACCCGACGGGGAATGCATGAGAAACAAACACACACAACCGACAAGACAGCAAAAACCCCAAGCAATCTGTTGACCTCAAACCACTTAGGTGATTAGGTGATTTATGGATAACAACAGCTGTCAGCGATACAAGTTGAGAATGTCTCGAAAACTGATTTAGGAGCGCGATGCTTGGAAGTAAAATAGAGCCATTCATGCGTCGCCAGAGTTGACATTTCGACAGCAGCTTCAGTCAGTTAATAATGGCACTCGCAGACAAGCCCTCAGCAATTAATTTCATGCAATGCCCCACCGAGTGTTACGAATTTTACGCATAAGCCACACATGGGAACACCCCAGGTCCGCAGGGCAGCGACAAAAGCCTGGTCATTGTCCAAACAAGACAGTGATGTGGATGTGGACGTGGATTCTGTGGCAAGGCAACTGACCGGCCAGACGTTCCTCTGGGGTGCAGTGGATTGTGGTGAATTTGAACTATTCACTGTCAAAGTTTTTTGCGTTGTCGTCGTTTAGACTCCTAATGGGACAACTCTGGGGCTCAAATAAGGCGTGGCTCGAGTCTGGTGTACGTGTGTCAGGGTGCAGGTTGCCGCAGATATGATCTGCTTCTATTACTTTTTCTTGCGCCTGGCTTTCCATTGACAGGTTTTATTTTTTCTATTGGAGGTGACCGAGGCAGGTGCACACACGGCTGACAACATTAGGCACTTACCAAGTGCTGCTGCGGGTTAGTGGGTCAGCAAGTGAAAGGTATCGGCTTATCGTGATGGCACATCTCGACGGTATTGAGCGAGGTTCGATCGCAAGAATATCTCCTGTTGATCGATCAATTAAATTGTGACGTCAATCGGGGGGCTGGCTGGCAAATATTTGCTTCGACATTCGAATTTCGAAGGTACTCGCGGTTTAGAGTTCACTTTGTGCAATTTCTTGTGTCCAGACAGGTTTTCGATAGAAAAATGTCAAGTATTTGATTGAGACCGTAATCTTTGTTGACTTTGCTGGCAGCCTCGATTGACGGGTAAGAGTGTTAGATCGCCCGAGAGCCTCAAGTTGATTAAGTCCCTTCTTCAAAACACACACCAACATCTTTAGTTATCACACATAGCTCACAGGTTGTAAAAGGCCTATACCGCAAGTCCCGAGACGTCCGATCAAACAGCCCGTTGGGTGTGGTATTCAATGTCCCAAAGGCAAAGGGGTCTTGTTTTTCAACTTTAAGACTTGATTGAAGATGATTTCTGAAGAACTCCATCGCGATTGTAAGTTTCTAACCTCAAACCTTAATGGTCGCCTTCGACTTTGTTTTTTTCTCGATATCTCTGTTCTACCCTGGCTACAGCTTGAATATGATCCAAGTCAATGATGACTCCGCGAAAGGTTAGAGTGCCTCGCGTTCCCTGCTACCGTCAAGCCATTTTATTCATGTTCATGTATCCTATGACAAAATTCACTAGACCGACTCCGTTACCGGATGTCCTGGTCTGTCTGCATTGAATCACAAACAAATTCACAGCCAAGTTCTAACTTTCACGCTCGTCGAAGGAATGTATAGAGACGACGCCATCAATTTCAACTTATCCGACGTCAATCCTAAAGAGAGACACACAATCACATTATCTGTTCTCCATTTCTGGACGACTATGGTTGGATACCCTAACTTCCATCAAAAGCTTTCAAATCCCACCACGCTTGGGGCAAAGGAGAAGTTCATACACAGAAGTTAAGTACAGTGTCTACACAGGCCGCCGCACCAAAACGCTATGAACTGCAAATGTCACAGCTACACCCGGAATTACAAACAACGCCATCTATGATATATTTATTGAACTTTGAAGGTAGGTACATTATTCATTTATCGTTCTGTCATTTTTAGGACCTTCTTTGGTTTACAAGACCATCGTAACTTATAATGCTGCGCATTTGATGAAACATCCACAGCTGAAGATCTGATCTGGGACCAAACGTTTTCTTACAAATGAACAGTGCATTTGTAGACTTTCTGAGATCTTCTTTATTCTGTTTAGAGTCCTGGATTGAAACAATTTAGCGGCTTCTATTGAAGAACTCAAGCTTTGCTCAGATGTGTTGATACCATCCCTCCATGATTTGTTTAACGGTTCGTTAGTTTGTTACAACAATCAGCACTCATATGTAGTCCATACAAACACTTGGTTTAGATCCGATATAGAACAAAGCATAGCGGAATGTCTCTGAAAGCTGTTGACTGCATAATTATGTTGGAAAATGTCCAATGGCATAATCCACTGCTCGGGGGGTTCAGTGACGTGTCCCCTTCGGTGTCTATTCAGATCCTTGTCCGGCCAATTCGCCCGCTCTTTTATTTCCTTCGATTGAGCTGTGACCGGGAAATCTGTGTTGTCTCATAGGGTTCTGTCTTTGATTTCTTTGTACGTGATCCGATTGACATCAGTGCAGTCTGGGTACTTCCTCTATTGCCTGGGTATCTGCGTGGAAGATGGAACAAATTAACTCCAAAGTTTCCTCCTCTGAGTGCTTTTCATTCGCTTTTCTCTTGAATCAATGCAGAAGAGATTTGGGCACCTGTGCCCGCAGATGTAATTTTGGAAGCTCTTCCTTAAATGCAGCATTAAGTATTAAATGACAATAATCTCCACTAAATCTCTTTCGAAATTTCTATAATTTCCAAATCCCACACACAAACTTTAACTGCAACCAACAAAATATCGTTCTCCCACCACTCCCTCATTTGTCACTTTAGCAATCTCCACCAGCACCCCGCAATAGTTTGACCCGATTCCCTTTGCAAATACCATAAACTTCGTTACATCCCTTTTATCGGCGAAATAATCTCGTCCGATTCAACTCCTTACCTCTTCTGAAAACTACTTAAGCCACAAAATAAGCCTCATAAATGTATCTTCCTCTGACATCGGCATCCAATCATGTAACCAAGCAGAAACCGCGAAGCCTCCGAGCGAGATAATTATTCGTGAACTGGGTCAATATCAACAAACGACACCTAACGCGATCTGGAACTCATTCATTCCTTTCGGCAAAACGATGGTTACGTGCGCTCCGTTCAAGGCTGCAGCTACTGGTCTGTCGGGGCGAAGAAAAAAAAAAGTAAACAAGACACGAATCTCCGCAAACGTCGGAAGAGTCTGCGCACACGGCGAATCGATCACTTGTCAATTCGATGGCGATCAACCTGCAGCCATTGAAATTCGCAGAGGGCATCACGTGTGCACACATTTACTGCCAAATGCCGGCTAATCTTCTCCGTGATGGCATGCCCCATCGCCATCGGCTACTGGCTTGCCCGACCATCTCTTGGCTAATGGTCGACGAAGATGGACCGCACATGCTCACCCCTCTCCGGTCTTGTGGGTTTGATGATACGGGCCGATCGCGATGGTACACAGATTGCTGCTTTCCTTGTGCGGCTCGTCGCGGCGGTGTTTTCATTCGCGCTGCAAATGCTCTTCAAATTCCAACCGAGAACGGTGTAATACATCTGCCTGACCAAAGGCCGTTCATGCCATAAGCACGACGATGATGAGTTTAGCCGGGGTTTTCTTTTTTCGCTTTATTGGTGTGCAGTGTGCGGCGCGCGGTTGCGTTTGACGGTAATTTATATTTCACCGCACGGTGAGTTATGGCGGAACGGTCATTTGACAAGGAAGCGAGAAGAAGACGTCCACGGGAACAAGATATTTTGATAATTCACGAGGAAGTAGTTTGTCAATCCTTGTGCATCATACTGACGCCGACTGGCGCATCCTTAACATGGAGAGGACAAAAAAATCGAGATAGGAGCCAGCTTGGCGGTGCTTGGTGCAGTGCAATGAGGAAGTGGCGGAATTATGCAGTGTTGATGATGTGAACAAACCGCCGGCAAATGTGCATTTTGGGATCCACAAATGACCACACGACGGTTCACGCAATGTTTTCTGAAAAGAAAGTCGTTTGGTTGCATTGTTGCGGGCGTTTTTCATTACGAAGCGATAGACTTTGTATGCAAATGATTCAAATTAGAAAGTTTATTTTTGTTGCTATGTTGTTTCATTAACTGGCTGATCTTAGATTGTGCACCAAAGATCGGTGAATGAGCTTGATCCGTTTGATTCTTGATCAACTTAAAGTAAACTTAAACGTACGTCGGAAATGAACGAAAAGCGGTTCCAAGCATGTGGCCGATCTTCTTTGAACTTACTCAAAATTTGAGACCTTCTGTCATTTATGTTCACTGAGGCCGATTTACACTGCACCCGCGTAAGTAAGCAAAATTGAACGAATCTTAACGAAACTGAAAAAATGTTTTTTTTATGATTCAGTTATTAATTGAATTGGCATCACTGCGACACTTCAGAACTTGATCTTTCTGCTAACATTTCTTACATCAGTGTTGTAGTCTGACACCTAAAATCAATTTCACTTATTTAGTTTCTGAACACACCCGCTTCCTCTACGTTGTCTGATTGATGAATCTTCTTGAAATTAACAATGTCTATCGTTACCCTAAATACTGTCCCAAATAAACCATTCTCAGACTCTCCGTAAAATAAGTTTGCAAATTTAACTTTAATATCTAATGCCAGGGGCCAAATAAGTTATTAAGTTAACCGTTTATTTGATTCGGTAAAATTTGTTGTGATTTCCTATCGAAAACCTTTTTTTCCTTTGACTAACCAATGTCTTAAAAGTCTTCACTAATCACTACGTATTGATTAATTAAGATGGAATTTCGCTACAAGGCAATCAAAATTAACCTTGTCGTTGATTTATGCAAAAACCTGATGACACCCATGATACGACAAGATTGTGGTGGCGGAAATCCTTTAGTGCTTCATTACATCTCCACATGAGGCTGTAGTGGGGACTCGAAAGAAACGAGTTTTCGTCTGACCCGAAGATATTTTAAGCTTCGATCAATTAATTGGATCGTAAGTTAAAAGATTTATATGAACGGCTTGAACCGATAATATTTCTTATCGGTCCCAATTATATGCGCGGGCTTGGATTGCAGATCATTGCTGAATGAAGTAGGAGAAGATCATGTGGTATTTCTTATATACCTTAAGTGAGTACGATTAAATACTACAATTGTCGGCTTTCACAGTGCTCGTTAAAACCGCGAGAACACACTTTCAGTTAATAGCGCGCTTACACCGCATCCAAATTAAACATTTCGGGAAAAAAAAATCCTTTCTAACTGGTGGCCCGTGGCGTTGTGGATATGTGCGTCGAGCCCAACCTCGATGTCGTAGAGAATAGAAATAATTTTCACATTTTCACGGCCCCACCTCTTTCGAGTCACTGACAATGCTCAAAGAGTATTTCCTGTCTAGAAAAAGCTTCTCAAACTTGGCCGTTCGGAGTCGGCATAAAACTGTAGGTCCCCTCCACTCGTGAAAGAACAATAGCAAGCACAACATGATTGGTTGCTGAGGAGCTAGGCCCTGGCCCTCTACGGGCTGTAGAGCTACCCATGTTATTATAACTGATACTTTAACATTTCAAATGACAGCTAGTGTCAGAAATGCTTACTGATATTTTTTCTGATAAGAAATCTAGCTAAGGAGGTCTAGCTTGTTAATTTAATTTAAAGATGAATTTAATGGTAGTTGAGACACATTGAATATATTGCCATTTTTATTTCAAATTATCTCTTCAAATTAATGATTGTCTTGTTGACAGCTCCTTTTTGTTTTCGTCAATGAACTGAAAAGGCATTAAGTGACCTGTCATCTGATGTTGGATAATAAGATCAATTTCTTGAATTAAAATCATTTGCAATGGATTCCCGTAATGCAGCTTCTCCCCTTTTTGGTCAAAGATGCGCTACAAAGGGAATATACCCACCAAACTCTACAATGCCCAGGCTTAAAATTGGGGTGCAAAAATCCGTGTGTCCATGTTGGTCCCTTGGGAAGATGTGATGATGTGGTAGACTTAGCGCGTTGTACCGGATTGTGTTTCTCATACCCCTTATTGCATAGTTGGGATGGTTGCTAATGTCTATCATCTGTTTTCCGAACAATGTCACCATGTACTGTTGTAAGGAGATGATACATGCGAGTTGCGAGCTTCCCCATTAGATATGATGTGCGATATTGGGAAATCATTTGTAGAGCATCAGCATCGCACTCAATTTTGCTTTCACCTCAAAGTATAGATGTGATGGACGCCTAGGTCAGTTTCAAATATCTTTTGAACTTCAACCTTGAAGCTAACGTTTGTTTGGGTGCACTATCTTTGTGCTCCGACATTTGCTGCTGACCTGCATCGACCTCGGCATGGTCTCCTTAAACAGTACCGAGCAATATCCTTTGGTGTAGTAGAAATGTTTTCACTGTCTGAATTTTCACTCCTAGCTTGGTGATTAGCGGTGACTTCTGGCACAAGTCTGTGAGTCATCTGCGAATAAACAACAGTTCGCCGCTCAGTTGATTTGTCTTGTACAGACGTAGAATCTTCGGTACGTACCAAGAGCATTTTGAAACTACAAAGCAAATGTATCGAAAGCCCAAACTTTTTTCCTTCGCTTTACACAAACGAAGTTTAACTGAACTGAAATTCAAATTTCACTGTGAAATCGGACGGGTGTACACACCGTAGAAGTCGGCTCAAGGTTCAGCTGAACCTAAGTTTAAACCTCCAGTGTAAAACTGGACAGAAATTAGAAATCTTTTTCGCGTTCAATTGATTGATCGTTTTTATCAGCAGCTCACATCTGTTCGGTTCAGTCTGCCCCAATTTAATGAGCAATTCCCTTCTTTAAAGCATCAGTAGCCCGTGCTCATTTGCATCACCAGAGGCACTGCAGTGCTGTAAGTGTTAGTTGCAAAGGATGATCTCACGTCAAACCTATCCTCAAAGTCTCCTCCTAAAGTAAGAATGTGCAGCTATTCCTACATAATTTTTCATCTCATCATCCTCTAGCTCGCACATCTCTTTACGTAGCACCCAACAAATTCTAGAACAAAATGTTGCCCATTCCAAATCTGTCCAGTTTCCAGTGTAACACCTTCTCCCATTCACCAAACAGCTGCTACTTGACAATCAAAATAAAATAAAATACTAATAATAATCATCAATCATGCTCAATGCTCAATGTTCACCTACTTAAGTGCGTAGCTCGCCAGCGGCAATCCGTAAGTCATGTTGCTCAAGTTTAAGAACGCACGCAGGTGGATCCTATTTAATTACTCGCTTTTGTTCCACATTGTCTGATGCATGTCAGCGAGTGGCCTCTAACCATTGTGTCTAGGCGAGGTGGCATAGAATTACTCCAAGGTCTGTTCACAGCCGGTGCATACGCTTGAAGTAACCCATGACAAACAGAACAACGAAATGTTTTATTATGTTTCTGTTTTTTGTTTTTGGAAAGTTGCACTAGTAGCAATTAATTCTCCAAGAGATACTGTATCAATTTTGAGAGATTTAGCGATTGTATCTATCGGGTATTTGCAATGCAAATAATTCATTTAACGCCAAACGCGCACGTTCGTAAGTACAAAAAAAAAAAGAGAACAATGCATCGAGGTTTCCCAGAACACGGCGGGCTTGTGAAATTCCTCCGCTGGGACTGCACGTGAATATTTTTCTGCTTCACCTCTTGACTTGAAAATTGATTATGTGACCGATACAAGGTCTTGCCTGTGCCACAACAAGACTTGCCACCAATTAGTCTGTTGGTACAAGCATGTCTTGGAAATTCTGGAGAGACCTTCGTTTGGACAGCCGCAGCAGCGTTCTGAATTTTCCATACGCGGCGAGAACTCCACGAAGGCAGTGCCCGTAGAATGCGCGTATGTGCACAGCGCACTGCAGTGCGATGCGAAATCGCCGGCAAAGCAAAGGTGTTGATTTATTGAAAATGGCTCCCAACGCAAATTGGATCGTAAATTCGCCCAATACCTATCCGATGCGGTGGGGGCAAGTGTGGAATTATCAACGAATGGGATCAATTTGTTAATTTGAATACTTCACACCTTGGAAATAGTTTGTTTGAAAATTGATTACAGTCGCCAGTCGCGTTGAGTGTGTGTAACGCAAATGTTTTTCGCTTTAGTTTGGGGCGAATTCGTTTTAATTGGCCCGGACAGGCTTTAAACATAAAACGAGCTTTACGACAGAGAATCGTTAATAAATTTCAACATAAACTGTGCTAATGTGTGCGTTGCGACGTTTGAATAATGTATGCATATGCAGTTTGTCTTTAAATTTAGCAATCTACGTCATGCGTCCAATTGGAAGTGATACTTTACTGGCAGAAGATAAAAACATACTAGCTATTTAATTTGACTAATTTGAAGAGAATATATAGGTTTAGAGAGCATTTTTTTTTGACGGAGAGCCAATCCAATTAAGTGGCACTGATTAATTCTGTCTGATTCATTCTGCGATTTGGATTGGGACGTGTTCTCCAAATTGCTGAAGAAGTCATAATACTCAACTAAACAGCTGTAAAAAAACTGGTGTTACTTTTGTATGAATCAAACGATCTTCCAGCATAAGCTATTATATTTGAGAGTGTCTTATAACTCAGAGCATTTGGTAACTACTCTTATTCAGTTTTCAGCATATTCTGGCTACATTTTTCTAGCTTAAGGTGATGGCGGAAGGCTGCAACGTACGGCTTGTGTCATACCAAAGTCTAAAACTGTAACTGCTTTTTGCTAAGAAACCTGACCCATCCAGCACATGGTGGGCGTTTTGTGTCACAACAACGGGGACTGCAAGTGTCAGGCTCTGTCGCGCCAATCACAGTCATTCGCGGGCTTACTCGTATTCTCGTCTTGCAGCAGACAGCTAAGTACTTTCATTCATACCTCATATGGGTGGCGCTACAACCCGTAGAGGCGCATGGCCTAACTTCTAAACAACCACTCCTGTTGTGCGTGCTACTGTTGTCTCACGAGTATAAGGGACCTACAGTTTTATGCCGACTCCGAGCGGCAAAGTTTGATAAGCTTTTTTAGACAGAAAGTTGAGTGACTCGAAGGTGGTGGGGCAGTGAAAATGATTTTTGTCGTACAGACCAGGGATCGAACCTACGACGTCGAGGTTGGGGTCGACGCACATATACACAACGCCACGGGCCACCACTTTTTAGCGATTGGTTCGTGGAATATTATAAAATCGTAGTCAGAACATGTTGAGGAACATGAGAGGTAGATGTTGAGTATCTCTATAATGTATGATTTCTAGTAGACGGTGATTGATTTCGCTCCCACATATGGAATGTGGGAAACTTAACGAAACCAAGTATAGCACTTCACATTTTTCACATTATATTATTAGTGTGTACTTGCTTGATTCCTTGATCACTAGACTCTGAGTCAAATTTCCTAGACTTTAAGTAGTAGTTAACAACAAATTACAATTATCAACACATTATTCAATTACAACATGTTAACTAAACTGTGTGTCTTTCTTTCATTACAGGTACGTTTAATTAAACTTTTGTTATTTAAATCAGAGTGAGTAAATGCATGTTCTTGTCCTTTCATGTTTAGCAAATGTTCACGAATAAAATCATTAATCGCATTAAAATGAATAACAAAACATGCCCATTATCATTAAAATTCTAATTCTTAAATTGTTTAACACTTGGAACGAATACGCGAAACCATGGGAAGTCTTTCAGTGAAAACATTGGATACATTCAAATACAATGTTTGAATGCTTGAACATATGAAGATATCGTTTTGAGATGTCACGTAGTACTTGAGACAAGACAGCTTGTTTCTTGCTAAGGTTGAAGATGCGTAATTGAGAGGATTTCTGTTAATGGTCAATACTGGTCTTATTCACACACCTTCTCCTGTCTTAACTCATACGTGAGAATTGATGATCTATATGATGTGGAACGAATACCGTTGGAGATATTGTTCTCGAAGAAAAATATAACAAGAAGAAATCTATATTTATTGCCAGTGTTCTTGTATCCGGAGCAAAGTTTCTTTCAAGGCTATTATCTATACTCCGAATATATTTGGCAGATATTCTCTAAGCAACGATGCATGCATATCTGCAGACAAAAGACACTTGCTAACTTTAATGACTTTTCGGCACGCCAGTTGCTGTCAAAATCTACATAAGAAGTTTGTTTGCAATAGATCACGTAGAATATAATGAATAAAAACAAATAATTGTGCTTATCGCAGTGTACGAGATACAAATAAAACAATTAATTTTAAACAAAATAAACAATTGCCAAAAATCAATGTACCAAATATATATTTTATTGTGTTGTTTTTGTTCTGTTTCTACGCGGAGAAATTAAAGACAGAGTGAAGCGCTGCTCTGCATGCTGGACATTCTAATTTCGCCGCATGAGAAATTCTGTACTCCAAAGTTTCCAACATTACTGAGCGCTGTCCACTTTACTGCAAATCTACAGATGAGTATGACCTTGACTATCGATATGAAACCCCGAGGAAGTGGACAATGGGTGGAGTAGACATCGAATGACTTTTTTTTCATAAGCTTTTGGCCGTTCCTGCCGTCGTGGGAAGGTGCGCCCACACCTACGCTGTTTTAACAGTTCTAATAATTGAAGAATTCAAGTCCCAATAGACTTTTCAATCCCGAGTTTGTTAAGCGCACAAAATAATGCTCCTGACCTAAATAATATCATCTCTACAGAATTACACTTGTTCGACAGTCGATTGTATGTGAATGTTGTTCTCAACTTTAATAAGCTAATAAAATGCGTCTACCAGTAGCATAAAATGGAATAATAACTTGCATACAAAGTAAATGCACGCTCTGCAACAAGCATGTACCTTCAGTTATATTTTCTACTTCACCGCTATACGTTTATGGATGTATCAACCTACCAGGTGATGTAAAAGATTTCCTTTCCACTTTGCGACCTTGGCGCTGTTAGTCATTCTATGAAACTTGTCCAACCAAATGGGTACCACTACAAAACGATTTACAATAGCAAACCTCCCAAGGAATCCCACAAGAAATCGCGAAGATGAACACATTTACGACCTCCATTGCCATGTCCACCTTTTAGGTGGACTACTCTCCAAGATCAGCAGTGCTCGCGATGAGCTTAGTGGGTAGGTATGTAAATGCTAGTTAATGGCTTAATTTACGATCTGTTTATGATTCAAAGTTTAACGATCAATACACACAGCCAATTTGTTCGAAGAGCAACGATCATTTGCTCTATGCGTATTCACCAAACCGACATAGCAATTAAAATTTAAAAATCGAATAAAAAACAGTTTATAACTTGTGAACACTCTTCGCAAACGCTTGTGTGCAACAAGTATACGCAAGGCAGAACATAGAATCAAGTTATCAAGGTTATCATTTATTTACAACATTTTTCGATGCTGGCAGTGCCCCTTTTATTTTTAGACGTCGCAATTGTCAGTTGACTTGACAGATATTTTATGTGAGTTTCTCGGTTTGATGTGCGTTGAATTTGCGTTTCGCTGGGTGGAAAATAAAAATAAACACTATTGAATATTGGCAAAAGCATACAAGATATCTTTTTTGTTCGGCAAAAACAATGATGAGCGACGATGATCGAGACATTGACATTGAAAGTGATGTAAGTAATGAAAAAGGAGAGCTCGGGAGGCGTTTCAACGTTTGTTGTTTACAGGAAGACAATGATTCTGATACAAATAGCAGATCAGAGCGGAACAAATTATTCAATACACAAGGATTCACACAGGTACGTTCAGTGAAACAGGTGTAATGCATAAACTACAGATATTCGCTTTCAAGCAGGCACAAAAGAGGGCACACCACAATGCGCTCGAAAGAAAGCGCCGAGATCACATAAAAGACAGTTTCACCTCCCTGCGAGAAGCTGTTCCCTCCCTCAAAGGTGAAAAGGTATTCACTGTAATTCAAAACAAAGGCATTTTGAGATCTCAACGCATTGGATGAATTTTAGGCCAGTCGAGCGCAAATTCTCCGAAAAACAGCCGAGTGCATACAGATGCTTATGTGCAAAATACAATCTCACAAAAAAGACGTTGAAGATATGCAGCGACAAAATGCATTGCTAGAGGCACAGAGTAACAACTTTTGAAACCAAGGTTATTCTACATTTTTATTGGCATTGAACTATTTTTAGTCCGTCTGTTGGAGAAAACCCGCGATGAATACGCGCTGAACATCGGCGACTTACATTTGAAAACTACCGAAGGATCGGATAGTTCAGACATGGATGATCATGAATTAGGGCGGCAGTGTAAAAAACTGAAGACGTCTCTTGAACTGTAAGGAGTATGTTAATAGTCTTCGCCTCTCGACACGAAGACTAGGAGACAACCTGTAAAAATGTATATGTTTTAACTTTTAGATGTCGTAGGAATTTTCTTGGATAAACAAATAAATGTGAATACTTAACACGGCATTTGTACTTAATTTCCTGATATATCTTTAACTATGAATATCGGAAGTCATTGAAAGTCAGTAACAGTCCTTTGTGGGATAACTGGCAGAAAGAGTCTGAATTCAACAAAACAAAACCATTTGGAGACAGATTAGATTCGTTTCGGGGTAAAGAAGCTAACGGAGAACCTTATTTCCCATAGAAACGATGGGAATTTTGTAGTTCACTAACAACCGGGAAGAAGTGCGACGACTATAGTCCCCGTCTTCCTGTTCCCATAGTTGTAACCTAACACAAACTCGTTCGCATCAATCATGTCCACACAGTTGTAACACTACTAACCGTAACTGCATTAACAATCATTCGTTGCAACTTAAAAGTGGTGTCTGCTTGGAGAAGATGTCTTATTAACCAATAGGTGTATTACTCGTTTAAACCAATATTCCCTACTATACAAGAACATTTTTTCTCTTCTAGGTTAACAGATGTTCCCGTGCAGTGAGTATAAAATACAATCCATCTGAATCAGACTGACCAGTACCTACTACAACTAACCAACCAGTAGCACTCCGACCAATCGACCAATAAATCAAGCTATCACTCCTGCTGACACTGATCTCTGATGTGTCAAACCAAACGTGACCGCAAGTCACACGCATTTCAGAGACACTTCGTCTTTCGCTATCCCTCCCCATTCAATGCTGGTTGCCTTTCAAAAATATGATATTTTGAAATAAACGTTTGTCTTAAATGCACACATTCTACGCAACACACGTATTGTGTTAATCCGTTGCAACTTGTTTTTAATTGCAATCAGTGTGAAAATTAGATTTCAGTCGTGAACGTTAATGTCGCTGCAATTAATGTGAACGTTTTTTCCTTTTTTTTTGTTTTTGTTTTTGCACAGCCTTCCTTCCGAGGTAATTAATGCTCGCCAGTTATTCATGCGGTGTGCACTAACCCAGTTCGCTTGCTGAACGAAAGTAATTGGAACTAAGTATACCTTTAATGACTTCAATATTTTGAAATGTCGATTGCGTTAATGCGAGATGTGATTGCCAATATATTTCATCGGAAATTGTCCCATCAATTGTGTGGAATTTATAATTTGTAAGTTTTAGTTTTTCCACTGGCTGCTGGAGCAGTGTGTGGCGTATTTATCTTCTAAAAGAATCTGTTGATTTCGATACTTGTTCCTTTAATCGTCTCATATTTTATTAAGAACTGCGGTGAGTTCAAGGTGATGCCTTTCCGGGAGGGGAACGTTCACTTCGATTAAATGAACACATTGGTTGTTTATACATTTCTAAGTGGATGCTGATGATAAAGATAATCTATTTCCGTTTACAGTCCTCTCTTGTGGCCATGAACTCGTTGCCTGCGTCCTTGCAAGAGATAGTTTAATTGGTGCAATCGATTATTTCGTTCTTCCTTTTCAAGTACAAAGCAGCAACGATGAAGCCAACGCAGACAAGTTCTTCAGGATTTGTCCAAGACGTGGTTGTTGTGATGCATTTATATTGATGCCCCTGTATGATCTGGCCACTTATTTCTTGATCTTATCTGTTTTTCATCGTATACTGGAATCGGCATCGGCTCATGCTGAAGCTTCTTTAGCTGATGTGGATCCTGCCGAGAAGTTGAATAACATTGGTCGCTCATGGATGTTTGTATTCTGTCGATTGGCATTGGTCGGCACAATTCCACGCAGGACTAAGTTGTTAAACCCTGTTGGCCTTCGATTGAGGTTAGTTTCGCTCCTAGCTGGAGAAGATCACTCATCAAGGGCGCTTTACTTGTTTATTTACTTTGAACATTTGATCGCAGCCGGTCACATCGGAAAAATTGTTCTTAATTGGTGTCAGATTCTATCAGCGTCTGGTTATACTTAAAGATTGACCTGGCCTCTGGACCCAATAAACCTTAAAACCTGCGGATGTCGTAGTGTCACCCTTTCCTGTAGGAATAACCAAAAGGTCAAGTTTAATTGCTTGTTCATTTCAACAACTTACATACTTTCTTCCTTACTTATATCCCTTAACCCTTCGGGAGTCATTGGGCGCCTACGCTTCACCTGCTTCTGCAACGCGTTGGAGCTCCCGCCAACTCATTACTTCTCTGCCTGCTTGTGTAAGCAGATTCCCCTACATAGTGTACTTCGCAAATGGAATTGTCTTCGTTGCTTGTTTGAGATACGGTTCGGCCAAAAAATCCTAAGGGTGATTCTCAAACCTCTGCTGACAAAAGATTGCATATTTCGTGTGGTAATAGTGTCCACTTTCCAGGTACTGCATCTATAAAGCAGCACCGATTTTACGTTGGAGCGGAACAGTCGTAATTTGGTCCTCATGCTGATTACATTACTTTTCAAAATCGTTGATAGAATTCCGGACGCCACTTTAGCCCTCCTATGATTCTGATGCACACATCAAGTTCGGAGTCACCGGAGTAAGCCATGACCACACTTCCTAAGTATAGAAAGCTGCTAACTCCCTCGACTTCCTGCCCGGCAATCTTCGGTTGGGCGCTGTTGTCAGAAATACTTTGGTTTTACCTTATTTTCAGCCCCACTTTGTTTGGTTCTGCTTCTATATTGTGAGGATGCGACAGTAAGCAAACATCGTCTGCGTGGCCTAGGTGTTTCAGATAAGATGTCATAGTCCATCGAATACCATAATTTCTATCCGTCAATGTTGCACGGAGTACATCGCTGATAGCTACCAGAAATAATAGTGGCGACAGTATGCACCCTTGACTAACTCCACTGTGGACCTTAAATTCCTGTGGCAAACTTTTAATCGATGCAAGACGTGAAACTTACTACCCTCAAATGTATCTCTTATAATAGCTTTGAGTTTCTCCGGAATGATTCTCGACTCTCGAAATCAACGAACAGTAGTTCTAGCGGAGACCTATACTCACCACATTTGTTCGATGATGATCTGTATTGTGTTGACGTGGTCGATGCAGCAGGATCCAGCGCGGAGACCTGCTGGTTCGGAGTCGAGATTTGAATTAAAATGCTCTGCAATTCGCTCCGGGAATACTTTCGCTATTATTTTGGCCACTTACATGATCTTCTCTTGTCTGAGCATTTCGAATGACAGTGACAAACAGAAACTCATGCCAAACAGATCCACACTCGTCGTTACAAGGACACGTACAAACATTTTATCGACTGCAGCTTACGTACACTCAACTTTTCTAACATTCTCTTCATCATTTTCTTTCTTCCTTCAGAGAACAACAGCTCCTCAACATCTTCGAGGTGATAATCTCCACCTTAGAGGGTAAACTGAAACGCATCGACAACCTGGACAAAGCTGTCGAACATCTCATGCGTCGCGTGGAAGCACTGGACAATCGTGTTGGAGACAACATCGTTAAGACCGACTCAGTGATCACAAAACTGCTAAGCCTTGACAACAAGATTTCATATGACTTTCAATTAACAACGCTTCCCTCGGACAACGATGGCACTGGAACAAGAAGCCCTCGAACTTCAACAAATCTCGACAGTCGACTGGTGCTGCTCGATCAAAAGGTCAGTGATATCGATTCCAAGCTGGAAGGGCTCAAGAATCAAATCGACAACAACTTCCTGCAAGTGGATGATATCAATGCAGAAGCTAGCGAAAAGAAACCGGTTAGCATGAATGTAATTGAGATCACTAAGGCGATGAACGCCGAGGTAATGAACCATGTGACAACGGAACTGGGCGCACTGCGCACCACCACGGACAACATCGATAAGAAACTGCAATTCCACATCAACATCGTGTCGGAAAACGTTGGCCGGATGTTGCGCATGGTCAGTGATGTTCACGAGGCGGTTGTCGATCACAATGAGCAGTTCAATACGTTGAATGCAACGACGACGGCCTTGCCATTGATTAAGTCCAGTAAGATCGATGCTTTGGTTAAGCAAATTAGACCAATGGTCTCGGTGTCTGAGAAGATGGACGAGGTGTGGGACGTGGTTGTCGGCACGAAGAGTTCCGTCGATCATTTGCTTCCCAAATCCGATGAACTGTTGACGCAGAACCAACGTCAAGAGCGCGCCATCAGCGATATCCACCACGATCTGAAGACAAAGACGAATTTGATAATCAACAACCTTGACATGGTCGAGAAGAGGCTGAAGAAACAAGAGGACGACGTCTCACTCTTGGCGCAGCGACCAGTTCCCGCCGAGCTGCTTATGGACCCAACTATTGACAGATTAGTGGAATATGACCCCAACAGGTTTGAGAGTTAAAATGTGCACCTCTTTTTATTGGAAATTAATCGTGTTCCTTTCTTTGATTTTTCCAGGTACTCAGTGATTGAAGAATTCACAGAACCAATTCCGACGACACCATTGGCTGCCTCTTCAACGACTACCTCTCCCATCACGACCACGACAACAACAGCGAATCCCACGACATCATCCTCAATCCCGCAGAACCAGACCTCGGTGAAGCCTCTGTCCCGAAAGGGAGGCATTATATTCCCAAGTGTCAAGAACAAGCCATCAGTCGTTAACTCAACGTTTTCCACAGACATTCTCACGCTGAAGGATGTTAAGGTATGTGTTCTAAGATGTTTTTTTTTTCGATTTATTTAACTTTTTCGACCGTTTCTTGAAAGTTTTTTTATCAAACATTTCTCTTCGACTGGCGCCCGGCAATGGACCAGGAATGAAAACGCATTTGCGGCGCTACCGTCCGGGTAAACGTGGGCCTTACCACACAAGCGGCTGCGTTCGAAATTCCAGTACTAGCGCGTACTAAAGCGTCAAGCGTTCTTGAAGTAACGTTTATGAACTTAGCCATCGATCTTAAAACAGCTGCCTCCAATTTCGCAGTCCAAGTTGGATGAGGTCCTTCTTCGATTGTGTACGCCATCGGTTTCGAGACTACGCTCAACACGGCCTAGTCGAAAAGCCGATGGTTGAGAGCCAACAACAAGCTTCGGATACAGACTGTTGAAGCTAGAGCATATTAACACGATTATTTGATCAGTGTACTGCTGATGCCACGACCCGCAGTCGAACTACGAACACTCTGTTGGTATGATCATTACCTGCAACGCAGAAGTGGATCGTGGGCGCCGTGACCTAGTGAGCATGTCCGTGGACACGACCAACTTTCAAAATTCATGACTCAGTCTCTCTGGATGCATTGACAAAGCCGTTTAGAGTCCGCAAAAAGCTGCATGACCCCTCCACCCGTGAAAGAACAATAGCACGCACACCACGAGTGGTTGTTTTTAAACCCTCAACCAACTTCAGGCGAAGTTCCTCACATGCAACTGGCTCTGAGCATTCTTTGCTGAAAAATCAAATCGTTCTAGAAACATCACAACGTTGCAGTTCACTGTCAATTTACTTTAAATGAAAGCTTGGCCAAGCAGGCTTCTTATAGCTTCATTTGTATATTCATGTCCAGTTCTTGACCTTCACTTACTTATCAGGACGGCAATCCATGGAGAGTCTGATTCTGAATAATTGCTGCTTCCATCGGTGACGATCCTGCGCACGCTGCAGCCAGTCATGACGACCAAGCTGTCTTACATCCGCGATTACTTGGTCTCTATACTGGAGGTTCGGTCATCTGCTTCTCGAGCCAGGAGTCTTGAATTCGAAGACCCTCTCTGTTGAAGCGGTGTTGTGCATGCGCCGAGCCAGTATAGTCGATGGATTTTTGCCCTCCACATCATGGTACAGCTCGAGTCTTCTCCATTCGCCACCCTGCAGACGGGACAATAAATGTGACGTAGAATTGTTCTCTTCGAATCCACCAAGAATCAGGACTGACATAATTTTGGTAATTCGAGTCAGGAGTTTCAAGTCCAGTTGTTTTGACAAACCGAAGTGGCATCGCTTGTGAAGGGAGATTTTACGTCGGATCTCCACCAAAATTTCATTCGTGGAGTTCACATTTGCTCCGATGTTGACAAACCCCTTCACTACATCGAATTTGTAGCTCTTGATTGTTATGTTTTGCCCTGGATGGTGTGTCGCTGATCCTTTCTTGCATATATCTTGTCTTGTCCTCATTGACATAAAGACCAGCTCGTTTCGCCTGTTTTGCAATTGCCATGAAAGCTTTCAATACGGCACGGCGATGTGGATGTAATCTGCACATCACAACAGACTGAATTGTTAAAGATAGTGCCTTCCATATTTACAGGAACCCGCCAAACTATCTTCTCCAGTGCCAGATTGAAGAAATCACACGAATCATCTACTTGCTTGGCGCGACACAACCGGATACATTTTTTCCCGGGATCCCGAATTCCGAAATCCCTTCGAATATTTCCTTGCCGTGTGCGGCTTTAAAATCAATAAAAAGGTGGTGTGTATCGATTTAACGATCGCTGGTCTTCTCAAGGTTTTGCATTTAGCTCTGTATGTAGCACTGGAGTTGTTGCGAGAAGTAGGATCGCACGGATGAAGCTGATATTCCAGTCGTCGGGCATGCTTTGTCTACCTAAATTCGGCTAACGATCTGGTGCATGCTCCCTCTCTGAACATCGTCACCCTCTTGACGTTCACTACATTTATTAAACAAAGAAAAAACCACAAAACCTATGCATTTGAGTAAACATTGAAAGGAGACAAAGTGAACTTCGTGAATCCATATGTATATTTAACGTGTAAAACTTTTCGAGCACTGATATACCCTACAACTTTGTGATGAACACGAGTATACATACATAATCGATAAAGAAATACGTGCGCTCCAAAAGAGAGAGCAATCAAAAAATAATTTCAATATGAGTGCCAGCTAGTAAACATTATCTAAATACAGGTGTACAAACGTTTTATACATATTGTATGAAAATAAAATCAGAGAAACAAAATTCGAGATTCCTCTACTTGAGGGCACACAGACAGACGGACAGTTGCCAAGATGTTTGTTGTCACTTTTTTTTGCACTGAACAGAAAAAAATATCACACACACAACATAATACTTCAAGAGTCATGCTATATCTGGAGATCCATGAAGAATTTAGAGAGGCGATGGTCACCACCGTTTAGAGCTCGTCCTTGCGATGGGACTTGCATGTACATTTGCTGCTTTGCTCCAGTTTCTCCATTCCTGGGAGAACGACAATTGGTGACACTAGTCGAGTGCTCCATTCCTTGAAAATCAAAAGGACCCATAACGTAAGAGAACAATAAAAAATATTCGAGACCAACCTTAAACAACGTGAGATGGTAGCAGTATATGTTCTGTGGCATGAGGTTCTCCTCGGCGAAGGCCCTTGCAGTGGCGGCTATTTCCCTTACCCGGTCGTCGTTGTCCTTTGCCCATTGGATCTGCTCTATGAGATTACTGAGATCCCTCTTGAATGGCACGTAGTGCTTGTAGGCTGACAGCTTGCTGTAGAAGTGCTCATAGAAGGGAGAGGTCTGCTTCAAGACGACTGAATTCCCAGCAAGGAGATAGGGAAAGCGATACGCTGCGACACTGCCGTCAATATTCAGCTGATACTTATACTGTAGGCAAAGAAAACAATCAAGAAACATCCCAGTGCGTGTGTGTGCAAGACTCACCTTGAAAAAGTCCAGGAATGAAATATGCGCAACTGTGGGACCATACTTTTCCTCCTCATCGCGGAAAAAGAAGAAATTCGTAATGGACGCGTTGATGAGGTCTGGATGTTCCCTTGCCAAGTCGATCAAATCAAGTCGCTCCCTCCTGGCATCCCTGCCGCGCCAAAATGCCTTTTCCTCCTTGTTCTCCCACAGATAGTTGCCCCTTTGAACGGACAACATGTCGAGAGTGACTCGCCCCATGTTCTCGAGCGTGGATTCGGTTAAGTCGTATGTCGGCAGGACAATATCGTACGAGTCATCGCTGCCACACCATGAGAATATCGGATAAGGCCCCGATGTCCTCTGCTGACCACCCTTCTTAGACAGCGGCCAGTCGCCGAGATTCAAGTAGAATTCCATATCGGGTAAAGCTGCCACCCTTCCCAGGGACAATAGGGTGGCGTCCATGAACATCTTAAAACCTGTATATTTCCCGTAGCACTGTCTGTGAATCTCCTGATTCTTCACCACGTAATGGCACAGTGAAACACTTTCTGGCATATTGTACCTCTTCAAAAGGTTATCGCGTATGGCACTGAAGTTGACCCTCTTGAATGAGTGCAAGTCCCATTCGATTTGTGAATCACTTCGTGGGCAGTCATTGTTGATCAACCACAGATTCAGATCCTGCGGGCAGTTGCATTTCTCTGAGTACGCAGTGCCCCTGGTGTAGTATGGCGACTCGGCCACCTGAGAGCCATTGTACTTGATCTCGATTTCCATGTTATCACACCAATCGGCGATGGTGTAACGCACAATTGACGAACCATCCCCACGATCAATGATGTCCACATTGCTGCGGCACTTTCCATGCGGTGAGTTGCCCTTCACCTTTACCACGAAAGGCTGCGGCGGCGAGTGATCAAAACTAGAAATTATTCGAAACGCACTTTAAAACTAGTTCAATGTGAATATCATTTAGCGTAAAGCTTACTGTTGTCCATTTTTATCAATTGCTTGAATAAAGAAGTAACGTGCCGGCAAGACAATTTGATCGGGTTTCAAGCCAGGACCCCAAACAAGACTTTTTTCTGGATCAACCAGGGGAATTTCACATTGTACAAAAGTGAAAAAGAGTAATAATAGCACTGATCTAATCATTTTTCATACAAAAATAAACGGAATAACTTATGGTTTTTTCCAAAATACTTCTAAGAAACCAGAATGCAACAAAGCCGGGCTTTTGATGATTTTTTCCTTTTGTGGCTTTTGCGAAATTGTCAAATTTGAAATGTCGTTGACATTTGGTGGTCGTAAACAAATACGTGCCTTGGTGATAAGCGAAATTCCACTCAATGCGTAAGGGCGAGTTGTGCGATTGATTTGTGAAATGATGAGACGTTTGAGTGAAAATGAGTGGATGTTTTAATTTATTTTCAATATTTTATAGGGTTTCTCTTGCTCGGATCTTCTTAATGCTGGTATGCGACAATCAGGAGTATTTTACTTGCAAATCCGTGGAACAACATATTGGTTTTTGAAAGTCTTTTGCGAACAAGAAGTGGCCGATGGCGGTTGGACGGTAAATATAAACGAACTCAAAAAACATATCATCATCCCGCTTTTGGACATTTTTCGCATTCATTTATACTTCATTTGGAAATTGTATTCTATGTGTATTTTATGATCATTGTTATCAAAGGTAATTCAACGCCGCGATGAATTTGGGGAGCCACGTGAGAACTTCAACAGAGACTGGGCAGACTACAAGAACGGCTTTGGTGATCCGGCTAAGGAATTCTGGTTAGGAAACGAGAATATCTACATGCTGACGAATAACGAGGACTATGCATTGCGTGTTGAACTGGAAGATTTTGAAGGCAATAAAAGGTAGGTCATCGTCCACTTTGAAAACGACACATGACTGATGGAAGCGGATTTTCTTTCAGATATGCTCAGTATTCTCACTTCAAGATACACTCCGAAGCGGATTACTACAAGCTTGAGATCGATGGCTACGAAGGAAATGCGGGTGACTCCCTGAATGATCCATGGTATGGCTCAAACAACAGTCCGTTCTCTACATACAACAGGGACAACGATCGAAGCTCCCTAAACTGTGCCAGTATGCTTAAGGTAACCATCATGAGATGACCTAAAGCGACGTTTCTAAATTGAGGCATATTTGTTTGCATTTTAGGGCGGCTGGTGGTGGAAGTCATGTGGACGCGGACTCAACGGTCTCTACTTACACGACCCACAAGATTTAACTGCCCGCCAAGGCATTGTATGGTTCCGTTGGCGCGGATGGGACTACACCCTCAAGAAGGCGACCATGATGATCAAGCCTCGCGGCCCGCAATTGATGAGCACGGTGACGACGTCGTAAACCTATTTGTAAATGATGATCTTTACAAATTCATCTTTAGAAAGTATTCTCTATGATTTTTTTTTTTTCGTTTAATTATTCGCCCACGCATTCATCTCGACAATGACAAAGCACCATTCAAAAATGCATTTCGTTAGCTTCATCAAAATCAGATTTTCGATACAGAATGTTTTGAGTTCTTTAAGCGAGAAATACGAGTACATTGCCGCATACATTCGGATTCGGGTGGAATCTTCTCTTTTCTCTCTTTTAGCCAATTACTGCAAAGGAAATTCTTACCAATTAACTTATTTCTTTTTTTTTAATTCGTAAATGATAAGTTCTAGAAAATTATTTTTATAGGAAAACACGCGTTGTTCTGTTGTTTCTTATACATATATTTTTCACATACATACTTGCGCCGGATCTGTGACAATATACAATTGATACGCATCATAAAACGCACTTGGAGGCGAATATGCGTGCGCACCCGTCCGAAAAGTTTGGCAAGACCGAACTTTGTTTTGAGGCTCCTACTGTTACTATTCGTACGAAACATGTAAACTTTATTTAACTGATTCCATTGTACCATCCTAGACACTCTCTACCCCTCCTTCCTTCCGTCCTTCCTTCCACTGATCCTTGATCCTTGTTGTTGTTATTATTGTTATTATTTTTTTTGTTTATTTTTTATTTCTTTTTATTTTATGTGTGTTTATTTGTTCCCCTTTGTCTCATTCATGCTAGAAATTCATAAAATATAAATTATTTTGTTCATATTGTCACTTAATAATAATGATAATAAACAACACTCCTGCCTACCATCGATACAAAAAGAAAAAAGCATCAAAGTAAGACACGTTTGAAAACAGAGGAACGCACGCTCGAGGTACATATGGGAAAGTCGTTCTGTTCTTGCGACATGTTGGAATTTATTGTAAATATTCGTTTTGTTTGTAAAGAGTTTTTTTTTATTTTATTTTATTCTTGTTTTTGTATGAGAAGATGGAAAATAAGAAAATTGTACAGTGTTCTGTTTTGTATTATTTTAAAGAATTCGATTAAGAGAAAATAAATAAATTTAAGGTTATGTTTTAGTATGCAGTTGGTCTTTTTAATTATTATATTGAATGTTGAACATTGTGAGTATGAAGTACGGCTCTTGGACCATTGATCTTGAGAATATCGGAGTAAATGTAAAGGCCGAACTGTTCTTTAGGCATAGGTGGGTCCAAACTGTCAATAAGGCGTTTGTTAGACTGCGTACGAAAGCAGTCCTCGACTTCAGAAGGAAGCAGCTAAAATACTTCTGGTGGCTAACGGGAGGAAAACACCGTGTAGCAAATGCGCTGCTTGTATGGGATCAAGAGACAATTGAGTAATAGAGCAGTCTCTCGAAAGACCAAGTATAGACATGATCAGTCATCCTCCATGCATAGCAAAAACAGTCCCAAAGGTAATGAGGATGAAGAAGTCGTTGATCTCTTTAAGAAAAAACTTCTAACTTCGATATTTCGTCCTGTTCGGTATTTTCAGGAGAGGATTCAAAAGCGAACAGTAGGAGCTGTACCGCGACATGAGCCTATCCAGGTGTCTACGGATACAATGCCTAAGGTGGCTAGGTTCTGTTCGACGATATTTTCAGGAGAGGATTCAAAAGCGAACAGTACGAGCTGTACAGCGACATGAGCCTATCCAGGTGTCTACGGATACAATGCCTAAGGTGGGTAGGCTATATAGAGCGCATGCACAACTCAGCGCCGCCCCGAAGAGGCCAAGACAATTCCACACTGAAGCAACAAATAAAAAAGAAAGACATTTGGGTCTCTAACAATTGGGGAGCGGAAGAAGGTATACGATAAAATTGTTCAAACTTTCCCGATCAGAGTTGTTACTGTTTCGATTATGGAAAGTGTTATGTATACATTGTCCAATCTTTCATCATCATCTTCTGACTCGCATGATACACTAAAGGGGTCGCGTTTCTGTTCCACTATTGATCCAGCTTGGGCAATCCTAGAGAAAAGCTCAGCATTACTCCTCCCATCACACTTAAACTTCTCCACCTGCTTCATTGGGACTCCACTTAGATTTAGAGTGAATTGAACAGGCGTTCTAGAAATTACCATAACCTCCGACTACATCCCAGCATCTACACATATGGTCACACACCTATCGAGCACGCACTGGAGTTCCGAGAGGATGTGAGGATGTGAGGAACTTACCCTCAATTCTACCAATATGAAACATTCCTCATGTTAGCTGTGCTGCAATCCATGCAGTTATATAATGAAAAGTAGAGATGACAAGACGAACCCTTTTTGAAGTCCACGGTGAAAGGTCTTGATCTAGCACTGGCCACCGCTTGCGTATAGCAACTGGCTTTCAACAACCCATACTCCTCCAGAATATTCCAAAGTTTACCTGTAGACACTTCGATACGGCTTTGTCTTCTCCAAATCTGCCAATCAACTGCAGATTAGTTTAGCCAAGCCTTTTCTAGTGAAATGAAAGACTGCTGGATAGCGCTTCTGACGCGACGAAAGCCGCCCTGTTCATCTCCCATCGGGGACTCGATCACATCCCTAGATGGCGGCTATAACACCTTAGCTTAGACTTTCCCGGGAAGACTTAAAAGGGATATGCCTCTGCAACTGGCTCAATCTTATTTGTCCTCCTTCTTAAAAAAAGGAACAATTACCCCTGTTTGCCAATCGCTAGGTGTCTCGCCGCGCTTCCAGCCTACCTTAATGACCCGAGAGCGTCATAATTTGCCTTAAACATTTCTGTGCACATTTCATCCACACCAGTGGATTTGCAAACTTTAAGCGCTTCAATAGTCAAAATGGCTTTCTCCATGGTGGAACTATTCTCCGACCATAGACACCTTCAGTGCTCTATTCGGGATTGAGTAGCTCTGAAAAGTGCTGGCTCCGTCTGCGTAAAATATCCTCATTGGAGAGTAATGCACAATCTCTGGATGTGACTCCTTCCTTGTGCCGAATTTCCTTCCTCTGAGTCGCCGAATAGTTTACCAGAACTTTATTGCAGATCTGTGGTTGTTTTCCAGCTTGTCGCCGAACTCCTTGCAGGACTGACTCGTTAGATGTTCGCACATCCAATTCTCAAGTTCTTCGCTCTTCACTTTTTCTCACTGACGGCTGCTTGAACTCCGGGTGTCTTAAACCAAGCAGTTCTTTTCCAACTTGGTGTGCGCAGCTGGAGGCAGCTGGCGAAAGATCGTGCTGGCTGGAGAGGCATGTTGGTTGAGGCCCAGGTCCACCCCGGACTGTAGCGGCAATCAAAGAAAAAGTTCATTTCTCACCATAAAGATTAAGTCTATGACTGGTACACTGCGATGAGGGCAATTTCTGTTGATTTAGTATATGGTATTTTACGAGATCAATTGCAAACAAACTTCCATTATCTAGATTTGGCAGCAAATGACGTACCGAAATGTCACGCATTAATGTTTGCATGTTTTGTTTTGTCTGCAGATATGCATGCAGCTCTAACACTAACAGCATATCACAGCATATCTGCATATCTGTTGGCCGTATTTAGACATTTTATTTCAGCTAAAACTGCATTTTCAACCAATGTTATGTAGAAAAAATAAAAACAATTACATTCATATTTTGTGTACTACTTTATTAAATGATTTTAATATCTCTATTTGTAAGATAGAGAACTCTGCGGGGAAAAGATTCGCATCTTCTGTCTGTTGCGCCAAGAAGTCAAAGAATTTTTGTGTCGTAGTTCTTTGACCTGGTTGTGCAGGTTGTGCTAATATATCTTTCGCGAGGCTTACAATATCCGTCATGTGCTGTCTTACCTCTGGGAGCATATCGTCGATCATTGAGGTGGTCAAATCCACTTCCGGAAACGAAGAACTATTTGAGGCGCTGCTCTCCGTACCTACATTCCAATTCAGCTGATAGTTATCCGACGTACTGCGGATTGAAAATGCCAATAATACTAGTTTTTTTTTGAAAAACTCAGTATTCAGCTCAGTAATGATTCTCAATGAAACGCTCTTACTCAGTTCATTTTTTTTTTCAAAAGCTGGTACATTTGTGTACGTTGCCTTAAGTAGTGCCGATAACTCAACTCCCTTGAACATATTTCTCAACCTTTCACCGATAGACCTAGTCCGTAGACAGCAAGCAACTAATACGAGTACTTCGATCTGGATCTGGATCTGGACTCTACTATTGTACACACGCATAAAAGTTCTACTGAGCTGAGTATGGATTCTGAATAGAAAAAAATATGCCTAATGTAACATACATTATATTTGAGTTATCCGCATCTCTAAGGAACATAAGCCGGTTCATCCACTTCTACTGTTTTCGGGGGGTGGTGGCGCCGCTGCCTGAAGGTAATTGTTCATTCTTCAATTCCTTATAAAATTTGTCCCGCAGCGTCCTCCATCGGTCCTTTAATTTTTTTGCTAAAAAAATTAACTTTGATAAAAGTGGAAATCAACAGGGAAGGCATTATTTACCTGGGAGATTTAACATCTCTGCTAGTTCTCCAAATTTTTTGTCTCTCAAATAAATACTTTTGTAGAACTTACTTTTCCTGTCGTATAAGAAACTGTTTTCTTGGACAAATTGTATCAGCTTTTCTTCCATCGTCATTGTTTTCGGAAAGAAACTGTAAACAAATACCAAATCCAAAAATCCAGCTGACTAGAGGTTGTGGCAGTATTGCCTCTGCGCAGTGATAAGAGACTGAGTGCAGCGCTCTTTGCATGCAGAAATTTCTGCTGTGTGTTCAGTTAAACACAATCTTGTGTATTCTACTTCTGCTGCATGGAAAATTCTGCACATGTATATAAAGCAGACAACTTTACTTTGTGGCAATGCACTCACTGACACCCATAATATTTGAATTTCGATTATTATTCATACAAAAGAGTTTAGCGATGTAAACATTAAAAAAATACTCCGCCAAACATGAATTTCTACTTCTTCTTTATTACGTCGCTCACTGATTTGACCCATTTGTTGTATACGAAATGTCATCCAACTTCACACATAACATTCCGCACATGTTGAGAAATGTCACTTTAGTTAGAAGTTGTTTTAACATTAGTGAGTGTAATATTTCTCTTCTTTTTGCAAAGCAGTTTAAAAAATTACACCAAAATGTCTGTAGTAGATGACGATATCGATGAATTAGAAGATATCCTACGAGACTACGCCACCGAAGCAACAGACGCAACAAAACCAACCGATGAACTCGACAAAAGTTATACCGAAGAAGTCGAAAAGGAAACTGAGTCGGGTCCAACACATCAACCAACAGAATGGATCAGGACCGATAAAGAAATTCACCTGGAGAAGTTGATATTCGGAGACAAAGAAGGTTTAATTGAAAATCTCAAGAATGCAAACAAATCGAAGAGACACAGTGACGTTGAGGAGACATCTGCCAAGAAGCGAAAGCCCGCTTGGGAGGATGTGGACGATGAGGAGATACAGGTGGGAGATATAAAGCGTGACGTTAGGAAAACTGGAGCACTGGATCACTTGAAGAAAGATAAACCATACAAAGAGTATCTGAAGTCTCGATTCGACCGTGCGGTGACCGCACCGAAGTGGGCGGATCTAGATCGTGTCGAAGAGCCCGATTCGGACGAGGAAATCCTCCAGACTGTGGGCTTCATCGATTCATCAAAATCAGTAGCGCTTCAGCCTCGGACTATCAGCTTTAAGAAACTTAAGGATCTTAATCGAGCCACCTATGCCGAAGGACCGGTAAGCAATGTGAACTTTCATCCCACCAGCACAGTCGCGATGGTCAGTGGGTTGCATGGCATTGCAACCCTGTACTCTGTGAATGGACAGGAAAATGAAAAACTTCACAACATCCGATTCAAAGATTTCCCGATATTGTGTGCAAGGATTTTACCATGTGGCACACAGGCTTTATTCGGAAGCAAGTACAAGGGCTACTATTCCTACGACCTGATGAAGGCAAAGGAAATGCGCCATGTTCCGCCGAAATTCGTCGCCAAAGTGTCGAAGTTTGAGGTCTCACCGTGCGGCAAGTTTTTCGTGGTCAAGGGATTGTACAATGACTTGCATCTATTCGACACGAAGACAAAGGAAGTCATCAAGACATTCAAGCAAAACGAGCCCGTTTCGGCTATCCAGTTCTCCTTAGACTCGAACAAGATTATATCTTCGTCAACGCAGAGCACGGTGACCATATTCGACGTCAAACAACAGCGCCAGATGCACAAGTTCTTCGACGACGGCTGCGTTGTGGGAAAATCTCTGGCGCTGAGTCCGGACGGAAAGATGCTGGCCACCGGCAGCCGCGAGGGTGCGGTCAACATATACGACTACGACAAGGTGTTCGCATCACAGAGTCCATTGCCGGAGAAAACAATATTGAACCTGACGACGTCCATCACTGACCTCAAGTTTAACCACACGTCGGAGCTGCTGGCGATGTGTTCCGACCTCGTCCCTTCAGCGGTGAAACTGGTACACTTCCCAACCGGAACGGTGTTTGCAAACTTTCCAGGAACTCAGAGCGATCTGAGGGGCATACAGACGATAGAGTTCTCGCCATCCAGCGGGTTCCTGGCGATGGGCAACAACGGGAAGGAGGCGCCACTCTTCAGGCTGAAGCACTACAATAATTACTAAAACAATTTGTATCTTTTTTGTTTGTATTTTAATTAAATCTACTTTATGAACACACACACACGTGTGTCCAAATGTATATTTTCTTAATTGTTACTGTATAGAAAAAAAATCACTTTGGCTGGGATGTCTCGTTTGCAGCACGTTCCTAGACCTTACGTGCAGAAGATGGGACACGACCGGCCGTCGTGGTTGTGTATATGCGTTGTGCGTGGCGACGAGAGACTCCATTCGTACCAGATCTTCTGCTTGGAAACACAGCGCCAGAAATGGATCTCGACAACCTCACCGGCTTTCAGATCTATCGGTTCCTGCGAATCGAAACAATTGAGAGCATGAACAAACAAACTTCTGCTGGTGGTTGTTGCAGAATAACTTACAGTGATCGGGAAGTACATGGGGAACCAGGAGAGCATTCCAGGGGTGTGAGTTGGGGGGTTTATGCTTATAGTTATGTCCTTATACAGTACGGTGTCAAAGTATCCTGCAATACCGTTCAATACACAATCTTGATCGACGTCAAATTTGAGCGATTTGTAGCGTGAGTTATCGATGAACTCCTCCCTATTGGGGTGTTGGAATTCAAAGAGCGCCTGTGGCAGGCCAATGTTGTACACATTCTTCAGCAAGACGACAAAGCCACTCTCGGCGTGATTGTTGTAAGTGGTAAACTTGTCGCGTCCGAATGTTTTGTGACTAACTATGGAACGCACCGAATTGTACAGCTTCGATGACATGACCGGGTTGATATAAGACGTCGACTTGCACGGTATACTAATGCCGTCGTCTTTCAGCAGAGATTGAGCGCAGTCCAGACACTCGGGGGAGAGTTCATTGTCACCGAATGACCCGAGGAGTTCCGAAACGAGAATGTCTCCCTTCTCTGGCGGAGTGAACTCGCGCATGTCCTTGGAAAAGATCTGAACATCTGGAATGGGAGCGATTGATGCAGAGAATACCACATTTCAACAGGAAGCTGTCAGTGACTTACCCTTCCCGCTCCACAGTTTCCTGGCGATAGCGGTCAGTGTGCGCACAGCATTCGGATTCTTTTCAATAATGTACACGCGAATTTTTCGCTTTGTGTTCTCAGCAGCGTTCAAAGCGGAACGAACAAGGGGACCTCGTCCTGCTCCTAACACCATAACAATGGTCTGACAAAAAGTCAAATTGTGAATGAAAATTTATGCACATTCTCAAATCGCAAAGAATTTACCGTCTTATCCTCGATCTCCTCCTCAGAAACTCTATCAACGAGAGCTGCCTCAATGGCATCTTGATAGAGCCTATACTTCACCGGGTCCTTTTCAAAGGTTTCGTAAGTATAGCAATCCAAATTATCATACAAGGGTTGAAGGGGTATCTCCAGCACGTCCTCAAATCTGAAACAGCACATTGAGTTTTCTGTCAAGTCACAAATCTTGTGCAACTTACGACTGCAACTCGTAGAAGTCTTTATGGGCCTCTCTAAAGTTGAGCAAGTACTCGGCATAATATTTGAGATTATTATCATCCTGAGCAGCACTTAAAATAAAACTAACATGACTCTGTACGAGGGGAATCAAAAGCTCCTGCCATGCCTTTGGTAGAACTGGAAAATTGTGTAGATTCCTAATAAACAAGGAAGATGGAATGATCACTGCTTCGAGTGGCTCCCCTAACCACCGTCGAATGCATTCTTTTGTCGGTTTATCATCACCCAACTCGAGTACAACTCGCATTTTCGAATTGAAATCAGCAGCCCAACGAAAGCGATTCCACCATCTCCACGTATCGTCCTCCTCGAACCGGGCAACTTCGTCCAATGAGATATCTGAACGCCAAGCAGCAGCTGCCACCTTCGACGAGAACATAGGAACTTGTACAAGAAGAACACCTGCAATGTCACATGATTCGTTATTCAATCATCACAAAACAGCCACATGTTGGAATTTACCTTTGATTTGCTTGCTTACAACTCTGGCCAGATTCATATTATTAGCTGATTTCAAACGGATCATAGTGTAACCTCCATAGTGAAGGTGCTCGGTCCATGATAGATCCTTCTTCAGTATTTCCTCGCTATTTCGGCGAATTTTCACGTTTTTCGAATCGCAATCGATGGTGTCGGTAAGCAAAGTGATCACCTTACCATTCCAAGCATCAGCGGAGAGCACCAGATCCGGATAGGAGCAATCAATTTGTGTTGACTTCAATGGTTCGCGTTGGAATTCAATGGGCACATCAGTGCTATTTATTGGAGCGGCAATCACCGTATATTTGTTAGCTTCGGCTTTTTCTAATAATTTTGATAAACTGTCAACACTATGTTGCATCAAACAAAGGTAAGGCATTTTTGTTTTGCCTTTTTTTATTGTTGGGACTGGGGAAAACGCGCTCAAACTAAGTGTATTACTTAGAAATCTTGTAGACAGAAAGAACTCGGTTAATTCTAACCAAGTTAGTTGTTTTGACATGTACTATCGATGCCGGCAGTTTGACATGTGCCCCAATCGATATCGATAACAGTTGTGCCCTGCAATAAATGTGTTCCATGCGTGTTATCCATCAGCAGAATGCATTATTGCAAATATTTTGGCAATTTAATATTCGCAAAATGTAAAAGTAAATCACTTGGTGAAATGTGATTAAAATAAATTGGTTTTTAATTAATTGCTCTATTTATTTCATAGACTTTTCTTACCAGAGACGTTAATTTTCCCTTAAGAATTCTCTTTGAAGAACATTTACATATTTTCTTTTTGCCTGTACCCAACTACCTCATTACGAGACTTGGCAGCACTCTTATCGAAGAGATTCATGTCAAATACTGACAGTTCAATAAAAGTCGCGAAATCCTCATTTATCGGCGGCAATTTACAAAATCGAATAATTTAATTCATTTTCAGTACAAATAAAATAATTAAACATGAATTTCGGACAACCAATAACAACTGCGGCCAACACGGGTTTAACTTTTAATTTGCCAACACAGACTTCTCAAGCACCGCTCACATTTGGCGCATCAGGAGGCGGCGATGCTGGAGCAAACAAACCCACTCTTGGTCTTCCGACAACTGCTATTGGTGGCGGTTTCTTTAGCACTCCAGCCTCCAATGCTGCCGCAACTAGTGCTCCAACATTGAATTTCGTATCAGCGGCACCAGCGGCAACTGCTGTGCCAGCATCAACATCAGCTCCGGCATTATCTCTAGCTGCTCCAAAGACAACAGCTACTGGTCTCACAGCGTTGACGACCGCCACCAAAACAACAGATTCATCTGTTGCGACACAGTCGACTCAAATCACCTACAATCAGTTGGAAGAACACATCAACAAATGGACCCTTGAGCTGGAGGAGCAGGAAAAAGTTTTCACCGATCAGGCAACGCAGATCAATGCTTGGGACAAGATTCTGATAAGTAACAATCAAAAGATTTTAGAATTGAATGATGCCGTTCAGAAGGTCAAAACAGATCAACACACCTTGGAGCAAGAACTGGAATTCATCGCCACTCAGCACACAGAACTGGAAGATAGCATTGTTCCCCTTCAGAAAGAATTCATGCAGATCCCGCAAGTTGATGTGGAGCGTTCACAGACGTATTTATTGGTCGAGAATTTAGACACTCAACTGAAGCAGATGTCCGAGGATCTGAAGGAGATTATCGACAATTTGAACGAGTCAAACAAGGGTCAAGACAACACTGATCCCATCATTCAGATTGGAAAGATTCTAAACGCGCACATGAGCTCTCTGCAGTGGATTGAGTCTTCATCGTCGGCCATATGTAATAAGCTGGAGGATATTACCAAAATGCACGAGTCCTTCAAGCGGGATTCTGAGAGGTCCTTCAGATCAGCTTACTATAACTGAATTTGTTCTAACCGCTACTTCTATGTCTTAAGTTTTGTTAGCACTGTAAAATAAAATACAAAATCTTTAAATGCTGCTTTTCATTTAAGGGCGGGTGGTTATGAGGAGACTTTAGAGGGGGTTGGAAATTGAAAATGTTGTTTATGGGGTTCAGTTGTATGATATATTTATAAGTGGCCTGTTCCCAAGACTTTCGTAAGGCATTGGCCATGTCGCTTGATATGAGAAGTGGTTGTAGCCGCTGTATCGACTTCAGGCACCGTTGAAATTTTTACGAATCTTAATCGTAATGCGACTCAGAGAGCGCTGTAGCGCATGGGGGTAAGGCAGTTTTAAATTAATATTTTAACGACCCTGAAAAGACGTTTGATAGTTTCAATCGGGAATTTATCTGGCGAGCGTTGCGCAGGTGTGGCAATTATAGGAACTATCGATATTAGGAATTATCAAGGCTACCTATAATGCGACGTCTTACGCAGAGGAATTTGAAGTCAACTGTGAGGTTCGGTAAGGTTGCATACTTTCACCGATACTGTTTCTATTGGACAGACAGGTTGAGAGAGTAGAAAGTTTCCAAGACCTTGTGAGTATTGTCTCAACCGACGGCGAAACAGAAATACAGCCAGCCACCAACCATTAAAGAAAGCTCTAACTTTGGGATGGTATCCACTGTTTGGCGAAGTTATGCAATCAGCTTATGGTAAACATCCGTGCTACTCTTTGGATGTGATACCTGAAGAGTGACCACCACTATCACGAGGCAGCTTCAAGCGTTTACGAATAGGTCCCTACGCTTAGATATTTTGGCCAAAACGGATTTGTAACGAAGAGCTTTTTGAACCAGACCATGAACCAAATGAAGAAGAAAGTGGCAGTGGATTGGTCATACAATACGTGACAGGTTCATAACTAACCAAGCGATGCAATGTAACTCGCTTGCTCATGAGTACGTAATGCAGAACAGTTAAGAAGGAAGCTTGACAAGATTTGAGGCACATTTCCAGAAACTGTACTCAACGGCGCGTAGGATCTACGACACACAAAGGGATACAGGACATTAGTATGTAGTTTTAAGATATGCTAGACTTTGATTAGGCGTAGTTTTCTAGTAAGCTAAGTGTACTCTCGATAGTTTAGCTTCAAGACCGCATATGGCGGCGTACAGAGACACTACCCATACAGACAATGAACCGTCAATGAAGTGTTAAAGCTGCCATCAAAGCGGAAGCGGCTTAAATGAGTCTAGCGGCAAATCAGTGCAAAACAAAATACATCTGTCATCATGGAAGGACGCGCAACATCGACGTCTTGGACGTACGTAATCAAGGACTTCGTTTACATCGGCTCTGCAGCAGACGTGGACAATAACACAGTACTGAGATCACGCGCAGACTCTAGCCAATCTCTGTTTCTATGGGCTCAAGAGTGTCATTTCAACCACGAACTGTACTGGCTGTTCAGCGGCATGCTCTTAGTATCTGGATCGGGCGCGTATGATGGTTAGGTCATGTATAGAAGATGGACACCACAGCAAAAGTCCGAAAGTCTTCGATTCCGATGCATTGGGACAACGTAACAGGGGATGTCCTCGAACGAGAAGGCGCACACAAGTGGAGAAATGCCTCAACCAACTTGGTAGGTGCAACTGCAGCTGGCGAAAGATTGCGCTTACTGGAGAGGCTTGTTGATTGAGGCTCAGGTCCACCCCGTACTGTAGTGCCAAACAAAGAACAAGAGAGTTGTGTGGATGGGGCACGAACCACCCCCATCGGACACGTGACACTAAATGCGCCACCGTGCTCCTCACTCTTTCAATGTAGCTGCCAGCTTAATCCTTTGCTAAAAAACGACTGGCATAATAATATAGCAAATAATTCGCATGTAAATTGAATCGATAAGCGTGCGTGCTATTCGATTGACTCCCTCAAGGTTAATCGTCAGACAAAACAACTGCAAATGCCTACAACAGCGCCAATTACGGTATTAAATTTCGATTAGGGCGAATCCTTATCCACCTTATCCGCTTACATAACTGCCTGGCATAACAACTACAAGTAAAGTTAGATAAATAAAAACACAACGATTAACATTTTTTCCATTTTTTATTAATTTTTCATTTTGTTTGAATTTTTCTCAAAGTGTGTGTGTAATAAGCAAGAAGTTTGTTTGTTTTGTTTATCATTTTATTTTCTTATTTATGGTGTGTAAATATTTATTTGTTATATTATAAATTATATGAAAATATTTTTTGTTTTCCACTTTAGTTGACATTGAAAAAGCAACACTGCACTGAAGCAAAGTTCCTGCTGTCCCACTGAATGGGAAATGATTGTTCCGAGCGTCTCCTTCCACTGAAGAAGAAGAACATCAAAAATCAGGCAATAATTGTGAAAGGCATTAGCAAGTGGAAATTCATTCATGTTCTGTTATTCAATTCCTTTCAGTGAGCTGTTGATGGACGATGTCGATGATTGCTTCAATGTCAGTTACTTGGTTTTGTTTTTTTTTATTTTTTTTTGTTTGTTTAATTAAGTTCTTATGTATCACCCTAGCAAAGAAATGTAAAGCTACGGGGGAGCATTCGTTAAATTTCTATATCTTCTTGATACTTCAAATAAATACATAAATAGAATTAAGCGAAGAAGATCTTACGATAAAAAAAATAATTTTCATTTCATTCTAAAATTACACAAAAATTAGACATTTAAAACTCGTTTTCTTCTGTTCAAATGTATAAAAAGGCTCCAAATTTGACTTATTAACTAAATTTCACTCCCTCCCGTCAGAATGCTCCCGATTGCTGTAAATGTATTATTATGCTTCTTTAAATTAGCTCTTGTTAATTATAATTGCACCTACATAGTATACAAAAAAGAAAATTCTTGAATATTGGTTGTTTTTTTTTTCTTATTTCTGTTGGTTTGTTTTTTTATTTTTGTTTTTTCTCAGCAAAAGCACTATTTTCGCGGTATGATAGATATTGTGTTTCGTTTTACTCTTTTTGATTTAATCTACATAAATGTTGTGTATTTGTTTCTTGTGGCAAATGCTTGTTTACAGGAAAAGAGAAAACCGTTAGATTTCAAATGCAATGTTCAATCTTAAGCAATCCAACTGCTGCTGAAACTCTTAGAGATTTTAATTTCATTTTTACTATATCTATACGTATTTTTGTTTATGTTTTGGTTTCAAGTAATTGTTTTGATAAAAGCTATATTTTCAATTCTCTTGAAAGAACGTTTTTTTTTTTGCTACTGATGAATTCAAGCGAACATGCTTATATACAAAAATTCACTACAAATTTAGTCGATTTTGACTTATTTTTTCCCTTATTGAGCAGGTAAGACTGACGAGGATACATAGTATTTTCAAAGGCAAATTTCTTTTATGCGGCCCAGAGCGAACCGGAAAGTTGTTGTTAAAGTGAAACGCAATGGTTTTGAAGATTTACAAAGGCCGTGGCGTGCTTTCTCATAGGCGAGACCTTCTTTCTATACAAGTGTATAGAGAGGAGAGCACCCTCAGACCGAAGCACACAGCTCGCTCGATAGATCGGCGAAACAATGGAGTTACGTATTTGGTAAGTTTTATTTGTACGAGATCGTGTCGCTGAAAGGTTCATCATCACTGTCTGATGCCAATAGATGGATCAACAAAAGTCATAAATCTTGAAGAAGTGAACATTTTACATTAAACTTCACCCACAGGAACGAACGTCGAGTATCTACAGCACTTCTTAGGCATGATCGTGTACAGTCGGAGCTTCTGTTATTCGCAGGTTGAGATCCCTTACATCATAATTTACCTGGGATGGCAGCGAAAAGAGCAGGTTTCTTTTAAAATCTAAACAGATTCGGAAACTTAAATGATTAGACTAGAAGTTCAAAGAAAATACAACAAAGAACCAGTGGCGCATTTCTTAGAGTGAAAGGCATCAAAATATTTAGTTTTGCTCTTCATTTAAGCCTTAGACAAGATTTCCTCCCACTACGCGCATATTTAAACCAATCTAAGTCCCAGTGTATTCGAGGGGCATCGTAAACATTCATTCCGTAAAAAAAAAAACTGACACCACAGCATTGCCGTAGGATTTGTGGAGTTCGGTGTGCTATCCTCAGCGGGCTGAGATTCAAAAAACGACAAGATAGTGTAACGGCAATACTGAGCAGCCATTTAAACCTTTTCTTCATGTATTATAAATACTGTCGCCATGGGATGGCCGAGGTATGATTGGTGTCCGTCCACTAGTGCTGTCACCTTACTAGTCTTGCTTGCAATCAAGACGTTCTCGAAAACTCACATGATCCACACATCAATCTAAGCTTTTAATAGTTTGTCTGTCATAAGCTTAATTGAATGCGCTACAGTGGGTCACTAATGCCTTAGCTGTGTCGAGCTTTGCTTCAGGAATTTAAAGGAACAATAGATCACACACTTTTTAAATGTTAAAGATCGTCAAGACTGAAGTGAAATAAATGGGACATGACCACGTTGTTGTTGTGCACATCCCTGAGCAGATCGGCTGTGTCACGTGTATTCATGTCGTATGTTTATTACAACCGTCGATTCAAATTTGTTTGGTTGTTACATGGACTGCAGAGACAGTGACGTGTTTGTGTCGCAAATAACGAAGTTTGAACAGAGCAGCGGTAAAATCCATGTCGAAAACATGAATAGACAATTTAGCTCATTCAATAATTTGGTATTACCAAGGCTACACCTGTGTTTGTACCACTCCGTGGTGAAAACTCTCTTTTTCATTGATTTTTGACAAGCACTGTGTCATTTTTCCGACCCGATGATCAAAAGGAAACAATATAAACTAATGTGTGTGCAGATTGTCTGAACTGTGTGCGGCGGGAGTGTTTACAGAGACTTATGGTTTGCAACGCACGTCTGTGCATGTACGGTTCCTATAACGAAAACCTGGTGTACCACTCTTTGCTCATTCTCTGCTTTGTCTAAAGTCCCTCTTGCCACGTACGCTTCTGAATGTTTCTTGAAAGTGAGCCACACTCAGGCAACATTATAAATAAAAGCGCCAGCATCATTTGGTTTAAGAAAATGCACACATTTGAGAAGTCATTCATCGTGATAAGCAAGAGGAGATATTTGAAATTGGAATACACTTCCGCTCGAGTGTGCCTCTTCCGCATTGCGTAATCTGCAATTACAAACATTCTTTTCTCCATTGTCTTTGGCTGCACACACAAACGCACAGTGTCTGCACTGCTCGTTGCTCTTGATCTTCAATTCAATTCAATTCCAACCATCCTCATAAGCCCCCACTTATATTTCCGACGAAAATTGCAATTCATGTTAGTTCATTTATCCTGGATTGAGTTTTAGGTCTCTCCTTATTGTTTATTTACTTCACGGTTTATAGGTTACAACAAAAAATATAAACCCCAGCACAGCGCGCCTGCGCTTTTCCAAGCCCAAAAAAGATGAAGCGAAATAAATGTACATGTATGGATGCTATGCACAACAATTCCACCCATAAACCCCGTCGCCGTCGTCTTCCATTTCACGAAAAGTACACCTGCCGTTTCAGTAAAATAAAAAAAAAAATAATAAAATCGTTACAAAAGCAAAGTGGAGTGCAATGAGCTTTGACAAATTTCTTTCCCGTTCCTCCCCTTCTCTCTTCCCCTGTTCATTCATCATTTTTCGATACACACCCGGCTTTCTTCATTCGCCTTCCTCTCTCTCTAGTTTTCTAGCATCACTGGATTAATGTGTAAACTCTTTCGCTTTGCTTGATGTGAAGGTCTTTTCTTTTCTTTCTGTCATATTTTCGAAATTATTTTCTATTGTTGTTGCTTTCTTTTTTTTTGTATTTTCTTTGTAAATAAATATTTTTATGTATATATAATATTTGTATGTGTTTGTTTTTTTTTTAATTGGTATTTACGAACTAACTGGGTTTGAGGGTATAAGTGCGGGCATTCCACCTCGTACTGCCATGTTTCCTTGTCCAGCACGGATAGGTTTGGCGATTTGCGCTTGTGGCCCCCGTCGACCGAGGTGCTTCTGTCGGACGGCCTCCTTGATGCGATCCACTTCGTATTGGTAACGCTTGCGGTCGCGCATCGCTCCTTCTTTAGCCTCTTTGAGCGCGGTTTCTAGCGCCTTTACGCGCTCCATGGTGGTGCGTAGGCGTTTCTCCAATTTGGGCAGTTCGCAACGCAGGTCGGCATTGTCGCGCACCAATTGCTTGTGGACTTTGGTCAATTGATCAAGATTGTTCTCTAGAAATGAAATCTTTTGCTTCTGTGCCAGCGAGCCGCCATCCTCTTCGCTGTCCTCATTAGTTACGGACTTCTTGATGCGTGCCTGCAGGTCCTGCACGAAGAGTTTCCTCAAATTGTGCAGAGTTTGCAGTTCCTTGGCGACCGTGTCCTCGAGACCCTTAAGATCTTTGCGTGCTTGTTCGCGGCGTTCGTTTGTGAGAATGATGTCTTGCAGGCGAGACGACTTCTCCGCTTCCTCTTGCTTCAATTTCTCGTAATCAGCGGACATTTGCTGATGGGCAAGGATCAGTTTCTGGTAGACGTCCTTCATTTCATTCATCTCGTGCTGCTTGGACAGAATCTCATCTCGAAGCTCGGCCACCTGCTTCGTGTGGGCGTCACGCAATTCGTCCATTTGACTGTCGAACATCGAACGCAATTGCTCGGCCTTCTGTTTCTCCTCTGCGTTGACGGCAGACACATGTTCGGCGGCCTTCAGCTTGGCACATTCCTCGCGGAGTGAGTCAATCTGTTCCTCCAGGGTGCGCTTCTTGTTTTCTGCCTCACGCATGGATTCCTGTAATGACTTCATGCGAGCCTCGTGCTGAGAGATAAGTAGTCTATACTCGCCAAGGTCTTTTTCGTACTCGGACAGCTTCTTGTTGGAGTCGACTTGTTGCGTTTCCATGTTCGAGCACCTGAGAGCCATGTTCTTGGCTTCGGTCTTCATTTTGCTGATGTACAAGCGAGCCATGGTGAACTCTTCCTCTACCTTTCCTGCGGAGTCGACGGTGTTTAGTTTCATGTCGATGGAGTTGTCCGTAGACAACGCCTGTCCTACCTCAGCCAGATCGCGCAGGAGATTCGTTAGCATTTCATTAATACGCTTCTTCTGGTGCGCTGACATGTCTTTCAGCTGTTGCAGTTCAGAGGATGTCGTATTGAGTAGGGTCTGCTTTGTCTGGAGCTCTTCGTTGAGAGCGTCAAACTCTTTGTTCTTGTTCTCTATTTCTTGGGACTTCTGATCATAGTTAACGGCAAGTTCCTCCAATGCTTGGAGCACTTCTTTCACTTCCTCCTTGGCGCTCTCGTTCTCCTGCTGTATTCTGGCCATTTCCGACTGCAATGCTTCGTATTCGCGACGAGCATTTGCAATCAGATCCTCCTGCTCAAGGATTTGATCCTTTAGATTCTCAACGTACTGACTTTGTTGGTTAATCTCCTCGTCCTTCTCATCCAACTGCTGGTACAGGCGCTCGCGCTCGGCTTCAAGACGGGCGCGTTCATCGTTGCTGATTGATCCAATCATAGCAGTGAGATTCGCCGCCGGTGTTGCAGGCACTGGGGTGATTTCCACGGGTTCTGCTTCCAAGTTAGGCGTGCTCGCCTCCATGATGTCCTCAATGTTGATCTGTTCTTCCGCATTGACTGTCTCCCCAGCCCGCCATCTGGCCAATTCGAGCTCGAGTTTCTCCACCTTGCCCTTGAGACGAGCGTTCTTCTCCTTCTCCTTTTCGTAGCGCCTCTTCCACTCCTCGGCCGTGAGTTCCTCATTAACGCAGACAACGTTCTTCACGGTCTTCGCACGTCGACCGAAGTCCAGTGTTGACTTTGTCTCGGCTTCGTTGAAACTAGCCGGAGAACAACAGATCACAATTGTAGTCCTTGCATTACCTCCAAGAGACTCTTGCAAAATCCTAGTCAATTTGGAGTCACGATACGGAATATGCGTCTTATTACCATCGGCCAGCGCCGATATAACGTTACCAAGAGCCGATAGCGATTTATTAATGTTCTTCGCCTCGTCCAGGACCGTTCCCTCAGCACCAGTCTTCGAGACCTTCTCGGAACCGGCCAAATCGACCAAGTACAATTTGCCCGAGAGCTTCTTTTGGTTCTCCAAATTCTCCTGCTTCACGTTGATCAGAAACACTGAATGGGAACGTGACGAGTGCTCGTTCATGTCTGTAAAGTGCAGGGAATAGGATTAAAACAAAACCGCAGTACGGAGAAGCCTTCGGTTCAACTTACTTGTCACAGCTATGTGCCGGTTGGATTTGCCCTCTTCGATCACTTCGAAGACATCCTCCGGGCTGGAGACGAACCTCTCTGTGGCTCCCTTCACGTAAGGTACACGGTTCTTATCCTCGTGCACGCTCAGGTTCACCTTGGAAACATCCAGGAGATCTCGAATTTTGTCCATGTAAATTTCGTAGTACGAAACTTTGATGTGGAACTCAAGGTTCACCTCCATTGTGTAGATGTGATTGAAGATGTCGTTCACGATGCGCGGTATAATACCCTGCTTCACGGGATCGCCGATGACGCCCTCCATGGTGTGCGTCTTACCGGAGGATGTCTGACCGTAAGCGAAGATCGTTCCGTTGTAGCCCGCAAGGACATCGGTAACAATCGACTTGGCCGCTTCATTGTACACTTTCTCTTGCGACGCATTCGGTTTGAAGACTTTATCGAACAAGTAGACTTTTCCCTGAAAGAGAAGGAGGAAAGAATATTAAAGCACTTCAGTGAAACAGTGGAAATCGTCTGTGAAAAGGGAATAGGAGCTTACAGTCTTTGGCGCATCATGTTACTGTCAGATTAAGCATGTAACGTGCCGATGGAGTAAAATGGAAAATCAATGTGCTTACGAAGCGGACGCCGTAGGAAGTGCAGTTTCACAACGCCGCCTTTTTTTTTATGCTGGTGGTCATTAATTATGTTACAAAACCGCATGTGCAGTGTTAAGCGGTGTGTAATGAGTGGAATGCAGAGGTTACCAACCTCTTCACCTTTTCCAACACTTCACTGTAACATGATTTCACTTTGTGTTAACAACGTCGGCTGCGAGATTCTTATTTTTTTACTGCTCTTTTCCCTGATGAGAGATTACCAGCGTACATATATGGCACCGCCCTAGTGGGGAAAGATAAGCCGACGTAGGGAACCGTTCCCATTCAAATGGGTTCGAAGCTTCTAAATATTTACGAGGCGCGAGGTAACTGGAATCGATGCACGGTAACTGTTCACTGTTCGTGAAACGGTGAATGAGTGTGCCGGTGACATCAAATCAAATCACAGTGCTCGCGTTGTTGAAATGATTACAAAATCGAGAATGACTTGAAAACATTTGCTAACGAACGGACAAAAACTCTCTGACCCACATGTGTGAGTGCTGCGAGAGTGTGAGCAAATGGGAATGGGGGGAAATGAAGAAAGACTAGTTAATTTTCTTTTTATTGCTCGTTTGATGAATTTTGTCAAGCAGTCGTCGCCGCCAGTCGTCTGGATTTTTACATCCACGCAATCCAACCGCAGTCTAGGTTGACTCAGACATAACCAACGAATCGGAAAGTGTATTTCTTTCGGAACATTCTTCGCCATGTTCTTTACAAGGGTCAATTGCCTGGTTTGGTGATTAGTGGAGAAAACAGTTCCCATGGGTGCTAAGAGTTCTTGTTTGGCGCAGAGTAAGACATGGTATAAGTTTAATCTTCAACTGTGCCAAGTGCCACCACATCTGCTGCAGCTAAACATAAAAAACAACATCTGTTGGCTATAAACCAACATCAATTCGAAGCACGACTGAGTCTCCGTTTTTTGCCCGACACAAATCGATATGCAGATATTCTTGGCAAGCTAACTTTCTAGACCATGACAACCAAAAGTAGCGTTTATGTTCAAGAACAAGTTCACTCCTATTTGTGGCAACAATAAAACAAACATTTTTGGGGTAATTTTATGTGCAACTATAACTATGGACTAGACAAAAAGCGGAAATTCATTCATGAACTACTGCCGCACCTCTCAAGGAATGCTGATTAATAAACCATCCTACCGCGAGCTGCAAACAGCTGAATTCACCCTCTTTTATTGATATAATGACTCTCGATACGTGCCCACACCCTCCCTCGAAACAGTCGTCAGTTGCATGAAGGTTACTCTAGTTCAGTCGGCAGGACAACAAAAAACAAAGAGGCACCAATTCGGCACTTATCTGATGGCACTAATTGTGATAATCTTTGCACCACACCCACACGCCATTGTAAACATTTTCCTTCGTTTTTTTCGAGAAACAAAAGAGAATTAATGGTTTTAAAGTCAAATTTAGATTGAAAAGAGAAAAATCTCTTGAACTTTTCGAAATCAAGGACGCATCGTAAATGTGTGCCCCGGTCCTCTCACACCCTAACGAGCGCTGCATGCATTGTTTAGAACTACATAAATCAGTCATGAGATGACTCCAGTCGGTATTCAGATGCCAATTAAAAGAATGCATGCGGCACTAAAATTGACGGGAAGGGCATTTTAAAATTCATGCAATTCTATAGTAGTCATAGTTACAATTGCATAATGGCCTCCCTCCATAACTGATGCAGAGAAAATGAATACGAAGGAGCGGCGGACCCTAAGGAAATTTTCATGCACTTCAGTGCATTGAAACGCACAAGACGGCCGAACATAAGGCGGACGGAATTCGTTTTCGTTTTGGTTGAGTTACTTGACGGGGGAATGCATTCGAACATTGTGCAGGCGGCGGGTGATTATTTTAATTTGTGTACACTCTTTTACTTTTCATCGTCATTGGTCAGTTAACACCGTACATGAAGGTGTGGAGCGTGCTTGTGTGGAGAGGGCGAGAGCACGTTTCGACGAACACGACGGAAAATGTACGTTCATGGCTGGAAAAGCGTCGAGGACTACAACAAGGTGAATGTTCGTTTTTTTCCTGGAAGCACTCTTGCACATGAGAAATTGTACTCATTCAATTAAAATTCAAATTTAAGTCAAGTCAAGGAATTTATAGAAAATCAATAGAAAACAAACCTTGACATGCACTAATTTCATTCCAATCCAGGAATTATGCTAAACACACGACGCGCCCCGCAATGTTTGCATCCAACATGAAAGTTGTTTCTTTTTTGGATTTTCATAAACAATGGGATCCACTTACAAGGCTTTTAATTAAATGGTCGTCGCGTCGGTAGAAAAACCAATAACCTCACTGCAAATGGAACATTGTTTCATGGTTTACTTTTATTTGCCATTGTTAGCTTTCGAGTAAATAGGTTGGGCCGGCTCTCGTGCAAAGAGGTGGTAAATGCGCTGCACTCACACAGAGTGGACTTGCTGTTTTGTGGCGCTTTTGTTTGCACTCGGAATCAGAGAGGGACTGATTAAAATCCGTTTGTTTATGGTGGCGACAATGGAGAGTATTCAATTAAAAGTGAAAATAAATATTCTTCGCATTTTGAGATGAGAAGCATACATATCCTCTTCAAGTTCCTCATCTTCTTGACATGCGCCACATTCCACGTGACTATGACAAGAATAATAAATTGAAGTCATTGACTTTAGATATACACCCCAGAGGGGAGTCAGTGCACTACACTAACTGGCGCTTATCTGATTCATATATTTGCAACCAAGCGACGTGTACAAATTAAGAAAGATGTCGGCGAGCTTTTAAATAAATTAGCACTACAACTTCTGTCATACGAAGTTTCACGCGAAATGAGATGGAGAAGAGGCACCAAATTTGGGAGAGATTCATGCCCAACTTGGAAGACACGTTTCACAGTGGAGTTCAAACTCGAACTTGATACGAATTAGATTCATGTTACGTCATTTAGCCGTGATGTGAATTGCTTCAGGGAATTAGCTCAAAGATTCCCTGTTGTGAAGGCCAATTTGATTGAATGCAGTCATTTAAACAGACCATAAAAGGAAGAAGAAATAAAATATGCGTGCTGTGGTTTTAACGAGTACTGACGTCTTTGACAGGAACATGGTAGTAGAATCGCAGTCGATGCTGAGGATATGGAGGAGCCATTTCTGCAAAGGGAAATCTTCGAATATAGCCCCGAGAGAAGGCTCAGTAGAAGAAGACCGCGACTTGTAAGCGGAAATGAAGTTCAACCAACTATGCGTGCGAAACTGAAGGCAGCTAACTAAAGATCGAGCTGACTAGAGACGCTTGTTGGTTGAGGCGAAGGTCCACTCCGGACTGCAGCGCCACCTCAAGTTATTAAGATGTCTTCGACTTTTTACAAGATGTTAGGTTGGTTAGAGTCGGACTCAGACTCAATCACACGCTCTGTACACTAAGCTTGATGTAAAATTTTGCTCTGGCACCCTTGGTTCACACTCTTAAACATCAACGTCATTAACAGTTAACAAATCACCGTAGGCCTAACAAGTAACTATAGAAAAGTTGATTCAATTTAAGGAAAAGTAATTTCTAGTGCAAATGACACAGGCATTAAAGAGCTGACGTAACACTGAAAATACGAGCAGAATTGTTAAACAAATCTGATGGCCGACCCACAGGGAGTAGTATACGTATTTAAATACCACTTTCAACAATTGCTTAATGGGCAGGGCTAGGAGAAAGAGAGAGAGAGAAAAGAAATCACAATTCAAACTGTAGTCGACTAAGCAGTCCTCTCACCTAGTCTCTCTCTCGGCTCAGGTGGTTTACCTTTGGAGCTCTTAAAGGCTCGATACGATTTTCTGGTGGCGACAACGCAATTGAGCATCTGCAGGCTCAAACCCTGTCCGACAGCTGCAATATCCGCTCCAGCGTATTCACTTAGTAAGCGATGTCTCCCGGTTCATCGCCGCACTAAATGATCAGTGCACTCCGTGAACTCCAAAGGCCAATTTGCACTATTGCACTTGTTGGCAAGAACCAAGCGCCAGTGGTGGTAGCATAGCCATTGGAGTTTCAGAGAAGAATACAAAGCACAAAACGAATGGTTGCTACGCCCTGGACCTCTACGGACCTTAGCGCCACCCATATTATTAGACAGACAGACATACATCCTACAAATGATCCCCCGTAGAATCGCCCTAGACAATCTTTTTTTCTTTCAAGGTATACTCATGCATATAAGCAGGTTTTTGAATGTAACCATACCTAACTCAGAGATGACATCCCCGCTCGAATGACGTCATTGTCTCGAGATGCATCGCATTTTAACTGGCTGAAATTAATTTCGTAGGTAGGTTCACACCACTGATACACAGAACATCTGCTTGAGATATCACGAATTGTTTCTTTTTTTTCAATCTCTTTTCCAGCTACACAATGCTGCCAGTCATTTCATGAATGAATGGGCATAACAATGAATTGTGTGTGAAAATGCATAATCAATCGATCGATAAAACAAAATCCGTTCTAACAAATGTCCGATAAGATGCATGCGATTGTCTGAAAACCATTAAAATTGCCGAGGTATAAATTTTCCGTGCATGATAAGTCCAAGTGCCACTGATTTCATATTTTCCACAAGGTCAGTTCCAAAAATAGCCCCAAATCAAGCTAAGCTTTACCTTTTCAAATAGTTCTTATTTAGCATAAACATACTGCCATACAAGCGTATTCATAAACGCACAAAGGTTCGGTCGCAAAAAAGGCAATTAAAATGTACTCAATTCAACTCTTTCAGCGAGCAGAAAACTTTGCCCTTGTTTCTCCACAATAACTGGTTCTGCACATCAGCCGGCAATGTTGACCCAACAACGCAGCAAGCAGAATCACACCATAGAGAAATAGCTCATATGTAAGTGTAATATTCGTCCGTCTCGCCTTCTGCTATGACAGCACAAACTGGTTTTCTTCTGCATGACATCGTTGTGGTAATATAAGGAAGACTCTTCTGCACACCAGCATTTGCGCCAAGAGGGGAGCGCATGTACATTCAACCGAGACACATGTTGCAATCGACTTAAGGCAAAGAATTCCTGTTTTTTCCCCCATTTATTCACTGAATTTCATTGAATAGAGTTGCACAATGCAACACCCATATCTGCTGCCTGTGACTGATGACGCCTACACAATTCAGCGGCGGACGGACGACATGAAGCAGAAGTCTCACACATAAACACAGATTCAGATTCTTTTGAAAATACACTTTCAAATGTGAGCGGGGACGTGGAGCCATCATCGACTTCACACTCTGTATAGCTGTTCAACTTTCTGGACGATAAAATGTTTACACATTATGTACGCACGTATGCACGTACGAGCAATATTAATAATTATGACGACATGATGATAAATCATCACCACAAAACTTATAGTTATAATCAATTGATGTGAGTGAAGTCAGCAACGCCCAGTATACATTCACGAGTAAGTGCGGCGGTTTCCGAAGCGAGTCAAAGTAATTAGAAAGAAAGATAGAGAAGACGGACAAAACGAAATTCACGCAGAGCACACGAAGAAGCCGAACGCAAAACGAAGCGAAAATTATTCAAACGCTTGATCTATTTATTCCCTTCTTTTTCTGCGTTTTCGTCGTTTTTTTTTTTCTTTTGTTTAATTGGCACTTGTGTTGTCTTAACTTCTTAGCTTTCCCCATTTGGAGTTGGAAGCCAAGAAGCTGGTTTGTTCGCCGATTTATTTGCAATATGTATTTATCTCCGTCCGTCTGGAAGTCGTGAATTTACATTTTTATCTAGCCGTTAATTTTTTTTCTTTTCCCTTCCACTGTTGCTCTCAGCTCAAACCGAAGTTTGGATCCACAAGAGATGCAATTTTAATACATATTCTATTATGCAAATACCTGATCTTAAAACTGTGCCGGTAACCGTTCGCATGCGGTTTTACAATCTCCTGCTAGTCGCATGAGTTCTTAATCGTGAATCCACGGAAGTTGAGAAGTTTTAGAGAGAAAAAAAAAAACAAAAGTCATGCTGGGGACGTTCTTGATGAATGACATAAGCACTAAAGACAATGATAAGAGCAAATGAGAATAAATGCAAATGTTGGATGATTTAATTGAATTTGTTCCACTTCTTTGAACGTTCGCATTAGGTTGAGAATACGTAATCTGATTTGATGATGGTCTGACAGCGAAGTGTGCGATGTCAAGTGCGACCGACAGTCAAAGTGTTGTAGAACTTTATTTTTTGTTGCTTTTAACATTTGTTGATGAGGTCATGACTAATGTTGAAAACTTCTCTCGACACTTAAGAGATCATGGCGCAGAGGGCACGAGAGTTTGTGGAACTAATTGCTAGGTAAACAAACGCAGCTGTGTTCGAAAAAAAAAATGTATTCGTTCAGTTTTGTTTGTATAGTGGTGCATTAATTAAAAACTGGAGCAATGCTGGAGTAAAGTGTTTTTCATTTAAGCGGCGAGGAAGTGTTGAAATGAAGCTTGAACTGTCCACTTTTGACATCTTAATGTGAACAATTGAAGTCTTATGGGAGTGAATTCAATTCAAATCTTGAAACTACATGAATCCAGACTGAATTAAAAAATGCCGCATATTGGACATTGGCGAATCAATCACAAACAATCTCACCATGAGGTGTTATTGAGAAATGACTGGAAATGCTTTATGTAACCTTCACATCAAATTGACACACATTTGTTTTGCCATCCTTCGACATTTCAGTCGCTTGTCATACTCGTATTTCAATCCGTTCAACTCACTCCTTCCGTTTCCGATATCACGAGCCATTATCCTTGACCAGTTAATTTGTCAAGCAGGCATTTTAAGGTTATATTTGTGCCTTACGTTGGTAAATGTCATACGTATATACAGCTGCGCTAAAAAAAAAATAGCGGTAGAAGTACTGTATTTGAAAAAGCTTTTTTTATGTTTTTTACCGATTATTTAATTGTGTGACAACACGGCAACCCGGATGAGAATAAAAGACAAAAAAACTAATCGGCAACATCAGGATTATCAATGCAGTTTTTAATCGAAAGCCTTTTTGTTATAATTAGGCATCGAAACTTTTTTTCGAATAAGTACTTCACAACTAAAATAAAACAACTTTTTCGAAACTACGTGGAACTACACTACATATTCCAATTCTATGTGAGGTAGTGGCTTGTGGCGTTGTGGGTATGTGCGTCGACGCCAACGTACTGTAATCAGCTTGTCTACGTTCGATCCCTAGTACGACCAAAACGCTTTTCATGCCTCTTCCTCTTTCGAGTCATTGACAATGCTCAATGAGTATTCCTGTCTAGAAAAAGGTTCTCAACGTTCCGAGTCGGCATAAAGCTGTAGGTGCCTTTCATTCAAGAAAGAAAAACAGCATGAACAACACAAGCTAGAGCCTAGACCGCTGTAACTCAACCCATATTATATATACTTCTACGTAAGGAATCAAAATAATAGCAGTGGCGTGGGTTCATAAAAACATCCATTAAGGCATGAAAATAAAGGCGGAAGCGTTAGATGATGATTACGAACATTAACATTTCGTGGTAAAACTTTTATTTCGTTTGACTGCTTGACATCGGCGCTGCATTTATTCACTAGGAACTGAATCCAGCGACTATTCTCCACAAGGAATGTTATCGAACGGATCGGAAATAGCTTTTTTTTATATCCGCCCAAACGTTTTTCAATTGGGTTGTGGTCAGGGGATTGAGCAGCCCAACCCATGAGTTATATTTTGTTTGCTTAAACCCAACATTTTTAATTTCTTTTTGCTCCTGTGTTTCGTTATCTTGTTCAAACACTCATTTCAAAGGCATTTCAAACGCGTAAAGGAACATAAGGCATTGATCAATTGGCCCTTTTGTCGAAAATATTGGGCCTAAGCCGTACTGCCCATACCATAATACTGGGCCTTCTATGTTTGAAAGTTTTTCTCGTGTATATGGGGCTCCATTCACTGTTTGGTGGTCGTATTATACATACGCGAAACCCAGAGCTGTCATACAAAATAATTTCGTTTTTGTCTGTCCACAGAATATTTATCCATTTTGATAAGGCCCAGTCACAATGAGTTTGAGCAAACCAAAAACTGTTTGCTTCTTCAACAGTCGAAGTTTTTTATGACTACGAGCGTGTAAATTGTATTCTATTAGTATCCTTCTCAAAATTGCTTCTATGTTGAATTCTTTTTTTTCTCTGTGACTGGAGTACTGGGTTTATTCATGCAACGTAGAAGAATAAGTTTCACCATTTTTGGGGATATAACTCTTTTTCGACCGCGAGTTGCAGGATTTTTGTTTATATTTTTGGCATTATTTTTGTTGAACAGGAATGATTCTTTCAATTTCCTTAAACCACAAAGCCTTAAAGTGATGGATCGCTCTTCTTTAGTACAGAGCATTGCCAGTCCCATTTTGCAGTCCCTCATAGCATTTTATCAAATTCAAATTTTCCCCTCATAGCTCAAAAATCGACGAATGTAGGTGGTGAAAAAAAGCCAAAAAAGTCACAAGACAACAAAGCCAGTGCTTTTATTAAGAACACACGGAAATGTGCATATGTTTGACGTTTGCAAAATAAGCGTTTTACAATGAAGATCATTGCAATGCAATTTTGTCCCCAACGGTATCCTTACAATAATTTAATAATTTAACACGGACTCTATAGAGTGATGGATTCACTAGAATTAACACTATTTACGCATAATGTTGCACTGATATTACTTTGAAAGCAAATGTAAATCTATCACTGGTACAGGGTACACATTTTTAACAATTGACACATCCAATGTAATCATTACTTAGAAAACCGTGTCATACCAGAACAGGAGAAACAGCCTACCAAAATTAAACCCCATGGTAATGTTGCAGCAAAACGGTAGTACACCTTTTCCAATTGAAGACTGCCTAATTACCACCAACTGAAGAGAGACTTGTTTACTCTATTTCTCATTCCTCCAAATGCCAGAAGACATATTTTTTTGGAAACAAAACAAACAAAATTATGGTTTAAATGCCTCGAGATCGAGATGTTACCTCCTTTGAGTTGAGTGTGTGCACAGAAACATCAGAGTCTGAGCAAACAATTGTTTGAATTACGAAAAAGAAATTGATTTGTGTACCCTTCAGTAGAACCTCATTACTTGCGATGGGTTCGTTATCACTTTCAGATTATAACCCCACCACACACGCATAAAAGAATTACGATTGATAGAAACTAACATTATCGATCTCACTCCGTAGAATGTACGTAACATGTGAAATAAAGAGAAGCACTTGAAGAAAACAGAAAAACAATTGGATTTCCGAAAAACTTTTGGCCTTTCATAAGAGACCGATTAAGCACTCAAAAACAGAGCACCATAAACAGAGGAGAAAACAGGAGTAGTTTGTATTTCAATCTCTTCCAAGGGCAAGGTTAAGAGTGCATTTCGCAGACGAGCACTCTGAAAATGAAATCATTGTTGTGTGCTTTAAATGGTCTTTGTGCTTGGGTATCGCATGAAATGGACTTTCTTTCTTGGTAGCCGCAATTACATCTGGAAAGATACTGTTTGCATAATCTTTATGGTCGAACTTGGTTAATTGAAATATCTGGCGACATCATTCCTAGTCGTATGTATGTGCCATGCCCAAGCAACTATTTCATTTTATCAGCGAATATTTCGAGTTCAAAATAAACCGTGACTGTGCCGGGGGCAGGGTATTCCAACAAGACGCATGATAATTTCATCCGCACAAGCCGAACCATGTTGTCACTCTTTTAATTGATCTTGTGATTCATCTCATTCTTTCAGCAGTCGTGGAGAACCGACCGAATCGGGACGGCCTATGAACGATTATCTTCAATGAGTTAAAGTGCAGATTTTATACAAAAGCAAAACTCTCGAGCTGTTGTTGCAATTCTTGCTGAATGCATGTGCAGACGACACACCAGATGTAATCGCAAGGGAGTCTCACCAAGTGCGTCGTCAGATGATTGAAGATGACGTTATGAAGTACACACAGACTCTGTTCAGAACGAAGATGATTTTCCAAGGTGAAGGAGAGATTGTGCACCAACATCCGGTGCTTTACTCGAAATACACACATTTTCCGTACGAATTGCAAGGGGAATGCAATTGTGTGCCTACATGTAATTTTCTTTTTCTTAATTGGAGGGTATAAAATCGATGTTCCTATCTGGAATATATGACTACAGCGTTATGCAAACGAAGCAATTATTCGAAAACGAAAAAAAATATACATATTAGAAACAGAATCTAACACATATGACTAACTTCGTTCGCAGCTACAAAAACAAACTAGAGTGTGATTCAAATGGGATCACATATAAATAGAATCAACATGAATATGAATAATTGGGAATCGTGCATATATCTCGAGTCTGACTCCACTGGCTCCACCACACCATATCAACGGCAAAAAGCTGATCTATTTTTAAGTGAAGAAGTTACGTGGAGTCTTCCTCGTCCGCAGAGATAAAATACTTTGCTGCTGGTGCTGCGCTACGACTTCGTAAGGCAGACGTCATTTTTCCTTCTCTTCATTAACTTTACGAAATGATGACTCACACGCTTGTCACACTCGGGGGAACAAAAAAACATTTTTTTTTTCGCACATGCAATTATTACACACGAAAATATAAATTCAGAAACCGGATAGCTTTTTTTTGTTTATGGAATTTCATACTTACGGCAATAGAAATGCAATTTTCCTCTGTGCTATTGGGAAATTTTACAATAAACTTGGAACCAGCCTTCTCTTCGCTATCGTTGAGCGGCCGAAAACGACACACAACTTTAATACTGTCCTCCGCTGGGATCTCCCGTTCGGCAGACATGTCGACGGAATATGTGTGTGGCGGCCTTTTAACGTTTTCTTTTATTTAATAGCAGATTTTCTATTGTTCCTCCGACAGTTCAAATATTTCCAAAAAAAAAGGATAATTGATTTTTTTTCCACAGGTTCGATTATTCTTTCTCCTTTGTGTGAGTCGAAAGGAGAGACGGCTGCGAAAAAAACTTTCCTCCGTCCGCACACACGACACACGAATACACCGCTAAAACAAAAACTGAAAAAATATAAAACGGCGAACAATTTTTATTCTCGATTTATTCTTTAGTCTCTCCTTTCGTGTTCTCTTTTTTTTGCTGTCGATCTTCGTCCGTCTGAAGCACACGATTTATAGAACTTTCACAAAATCTGAAACTAATCGATAAGTTTTTTTTTGTCTCTCCTTCTATTCTATTGTTGCCGTCGTTTTTTTATTTTCTTCGCTCTTGCATGTGTGGGGATTTTATTTTATTTAGTTGGATGTTGATGAATAAAAATAAATTAGCAAATAACTATTTATCTAGAATTTTGTTATTTAACTTTTAAGATAATAAAGCACTTAAATTTGTTGGTTTATGCAAAGACAGATGTGAATTTTCCGTTCGCTCTGCCCTTTCACGAAGCACTTCACATAACTGATGAATGACATTTACAATGTTGCCATGCCAAAAGTAGATGCACGAAAAGAAAAATTGTGCGGCCATTTGGCTGAACATGTGCAGTTGTGAGGTGTAGGAAGTAGGTATATTGGAACCGGTTTAAAAATGTAAATTTTATGGAAAAATTAACTATTAATAGTAATGTCAGCAATTCGATCTATGTCTGTGAATATAATCATAATTTTAGAAGATATTAGTTTAAGACCATTTGTTTATTTCCCTAAAGTTGGCATAAAATTAAGGACCGAACATACATAGGGCTAATCATTAGGCTTATATTTATCTTGAAGAACATATTCGATAACCATATTCTGTAGACGCCACGTTTCATGAATCATAATTTTCGTATTTGGCTGCAAATTGCACAACTACATCTGGCAACAGTGCAAATATATCACCAGCTAAAGTGAGATAACAATTATCGTTGCGCACTACTTGCCGGCATCGCTGAATGCACCCAATTCGTCGTCTACTACAGAATTTGAGCTTAGTCAAGAAGACAATAGACTGGTTAACAGAAATGAGGTATAAGAGCAGACAACAGAAAGAGTTCTTATATCTGGTAGATATCAACTTCCTGTAGACAGAATTGATATAAGACTGTATTTGAAGTGTTTCGCCGAAAAACATCATTTGATCAAGGAAAACTGTTGGTTATTTCTCTTATTTTACCGATTTATACACATGCTCGAGAGTAAATTTGTAAAATTTTCGAGATTTCGATTTTGACTCCCTAAATTCCTATTAAATATTATTTTGCATGTCTTCTTGATAGATTAATAATCGATTTCATCAACTTCCTGTAGACAGAATTAAGACGAACTTGGCAGCACTTGTATTATCCAGAAACTCAACTGACAGATTTTCTTCTCTTTAGACATTTGTTTTTGTTATTTCTTCCGATATCTGTCAAATTTTCTAATTCTCACAACAAACTACTTGACTCCGATCGAAAACCAAATAATTCCCATAAAATTCATTACTCTAGCCAATCTTATCCTTAATACATACAATTTTTACATATCCAGCCTCGAATAAGGGAAAATGTCCAATCGTGACATATTTGCAAAAGCCTTACCGAATGTGAAACTAGCAACACGGTACGATGCCGATGGAAAAGAAGTTCAGGTAACACCAGATTATGTGCACTCCTCCAATCGGTCATACAAAACAAACCCTTACTTAGGTCGAACGTCGGGAGGATGAGGAACAGAATGCTAAGCAGCAGGAAATCTTCGAGATATTAGTGAACGCTGGCTACTACCGTGCTCGCATAAAGGGTCTCTCTGCGTTTGACAAGATTGTTGGAGGTATGACCTGGTGCATTGAATGCTGCGATTACGATGTCGATGTGGATCTTTTGTTCCATGAAAACTTGACAATTGGACAGAAAATGTAAGTAAATGCAGTCATTTAATGTGCAATGTAATCAGCTCTATTTGTAGTGCCCTGACTGAGAAAATTGTATCGGTTTTGCCTAAGATGAAATGTCCCTACTTGATAGAGCCGCATCAGATTCAAGGCCTGGAGTTCATCAGTATTTTCCCAGTGATTCAATGGCTTGTTAAGAGATCGGTTTGGATTAATTGAGTCTTGAGAATGACATGAAACGTAATTGGGGTTGGTTTCAGGTTGAGAATCGCGCCGAGAGGGCCGTCAAACTGAAGGCGTTCGCAGTGAGTCAGTTCCACAATAACTTCCAATACAAATCCGATAAGGAGAATCTACAAAAAATGCGCAATGCATCAGCTACCATAAAACGCATACAGGTTTGTTGATTTCATCGAGTCACGAGATGGATGACAAATATTGTGGTTTCTTTTTAGGAAATGTATAGTCCACGACGTCAGTACAAACGAAAGGACACTGGCAATGAAGACGAGAAGACTAGAGTTCGAATCACCCTTCTTGAATATGGCAACAAGGGGGCGTACACTGGTCCAGCAACAAGCAAGAATCCGTCTCAGAAGTCCGATGACTCTCAGTCGGGTGCTGCGGATCTCGATGAGAACGTCGTCGAGCGTGAGGTGATGATCGTTGATCTGCGAAGCTTTCGATTTGGTTCACATATATACGGTTTTAAATTCTTCCACCTTATTCCCACACATAAACAGAACAGCTCACTTTGTGTCACATCAAATGTAGTTGGTGGGCCAGTTCTGTGTGGTGTTTTAGTTGAATAATCTTTGTTTTCTATTTGTTTGTTTTGCCATAGATTAGAATATCATTTTTGGGCTTTAAACCTGCAACACAAACTGCTTATTACACTAAACAAAATCTTTTATGTTTCGTCTTTTCTGTGCAAAAAAGAACAAAACAAACGCGACCTTTTTTGTGTGTAAATAACAGCAAGACACGCCAACAAACAAACAATTTACTTGCAGATCGATGTTGACCAGCTGCTTAAAAACCTTTACATTGCAAACGAGGTAAACTGTCAATTCAAATAAATATGTACATATCAACATAAGAATGCAAATATGTGAAGTTACTGTATAATAACCCGTGTACATGTCCGTGTCGCTAGGGAATGGCGATCACTCTGCTTTAAGTGTTGTTATTGTAAAACATTTTGTCTTGTAAGTGTGGGGTGTGTGATTGTCTTTTTATGTTTGATGTTTGGTTAGTTTAAGTAGTTTAGAAGTAAGTAGACGTAGTTTGATTTGATCTCTAGGAAGACAACTCGTTTGATGGATCCTCGTTTGTACCCAAAACTCCACAAGTGTAGCGTGGTACGCCTTCTCCCAATGAAGTGCAGGGAGTAGCACCTTCTCCAACCTGCAACATTCTATTTCTTTCGTTCGTACACCTCTCCTTACAGCACATCATACATCGTAGATAAGTGTACACCACTGTATTAATCTTTTGTCTAGACACAAATCTAAACGAGTTCCGACTTTCGTAGAATATTGCTAACATTTCTCCCTGACTTCACACAGGACGATGTGCCAACGAAGACTGTTCTTGACGAGAAGGATAAAACAGCTATTCTTCAACACTACGCCGATCTGAAGGAGGAAATGGAAATCGACACCAAACTCCTGTCGGAGCAGAGCCAGGCGAAGGCTCTACAGAACACCAAGGCGGCTCTGGAGAAAAAAGTTCAACGGGTCAAAGCTGATAATCAGGAACTGCAACAAGAATTGGAGAAGCAGAAGGTGAAGCTGCAGGAGCAGGAGAAATTGGAACAAGAACTATTGGCTGAAATTAAGGAATTTGAAAAAATTGAAAGCAAAGCTGATAAGGGGTGAGTGTGATTCTTGCGAAGTCGTGCACGCTAATTTTTTCTCCCCTGCAGTGTGCTTGAGAAAATAAAAGGACTCGTCGAGCTTAACGAGCAGTTGAAGAAAGACGAAGCTGAATACAAGGAAAAGTGCCGCGAAGAACTCGAGAGACTGCAGAAAGAGATTCAGTGAGTATTTGGTTTTGGCACTGTCACCTGAAATGTTTATGATTTCGTGGAATCCGGTGATAATATTATGTTTTCTTCACCGTTCCTTCACAATTCCGCCAATGCATATTGCCACTGGTCACATTTTATCGTTGTCGCTTTCGCATTCTCAGAAGCATACACATTTCAGCAAAAATCACTTTAATTCCCCTTCCTTACAGAGAAATGGAGCAACGTAACGCAGAATCAAATCTAGCTGAGGAAAAGGAACTCATTGCAAAACAAGAGGAACGTCTGCAGCAACTTCGTTTGCAGCTGGCAAAGAAGAATCGCGGAATAGTGGCAATACAACGTCAACTAGACAATGTCCCCGATCGCACTGAACTGGCACAATACCAGCGTCGTTTCCTGGAACTCTACAATCAAGGTATTCCATTAATCTCACCTTCTCATGAGCATATTTAACAAAGTTCCCTTTCAATTGCAGTCAGCGCAAAGCATCGTGAAACCAAACAATTCTACACGCTCTACAATACGTTGGACGATACGAAATTGTACCTAGAGAAGGAGCTTTCACTTTTGAATTCAATATATGAGAACTACCACGAGGGCATGACCACCCCACAGTCGAGGGAGCAATTTCTCAAGCAATTCGAAGCGATTGTCGATGGAGTCAAGCAGACACACATGAAAGTACGTCAGAAGTGCGACGATGAAAAGGCGAAACGGGATGCGCTGAACTCGCAGTTGATGCATTTGGTTGACCAGCAGAGGAAGTATGCCGTTGCTGTTAAGCAACTCACTCGAGAATGCCAACGATGTGAGGCTTTGACCTTGCATTTGAAATCGATTCAGTAAATGATGTTTAGTCGAATATATTCCATGTAAACTTTAATATAAAATGTTTATTCTATCTATACCGTTGTGGTAGAAGATTATCGTATTCTGTAGTATGTTCAGTTATATGTTTAGTAAAAACTTCCAAAACTTGTTTGAAATCAATTTGTTTCTTTTGGCGAAGAATGTGAACAGAGTAGCGGTTGTTTGAGAAATGTCAAAGCTTGTAGGGGGAGTTTTAATTCGAACGTTTTCTACGATACAGAGTTGTGAATTTAAGTAAAGCGTTCCTCTCGGTGTATTCTAAGATAGGGCTGCCAGTCACCGAATATACCTGCCTGCAAGAGACGTCTACGTTGGCATCCAGAGTGCAAGTATACAACTGTAGATCCCTCCACCCGTGAGAGCACGTAAGACGCACATAAATGGTTGCTGTAGAAACTGGGTAAATGTAGGATATCTCTGGCTGTCGTCATGGTTGTTTGTTCTAAAATGTTCAAGATATTTTCAAGTTTCTTTCGATAAGCCCCATGAATTCCATTAACATTCTTCTCACTATTTTTCTCTTGCCCGATTAAGCATCACAGCGATGAGATATACACGGCACACCAGTTGTGTGCATATTATTGGTTCTCGAAATAAGACTGGAGGATGTCCAAGGGAGCCCAGAACATTTATGTAGAATTACGCAGTGGCTGCAATGCAGGTATGTCAAGCCTTTAAAATACGTTTTTGTTGGCTAATGGTTCAACATAGTACATCTGTAGAACATTATAGCTTTCGTTGAAGGTCTTGTTTTTATGTCAACCCAAGCCTACACGACATCTTAAGCCATTTGCTGAGCCTTCACAAGTACATACCATTCTCAGCTACCCTATTAAGTTCACATAACACAAAAGTAGTTGATAATCTAACTTCCTAGTGCAACAAATCCAATTTAAAGCTAATTTTAGGGATTAATAAGTTGATACAAGTCATTACAGATTAGTCTTATCTATTGACTTTATTTTTTTCGGTGATTTGATCTGTACACCCAAGATTTAGTTTTCTCCTTGTCGAACCAGAAGGCTCGGATTCGTTCGTTCGTCCCAGATAGAGCATTGGTGTTCAGCGCTCACTGTGGTTGGACATAAGTAGTTCACTGCATCGATTCTCTATTATCTCCACCTCCTCCAGAACCATAGAACTTCGGCAGCAACAAAAATTAGTTCTGCTATTTTCCTTATCGCCCAGAATACGACTGCGTAGAAGAACAGGCAAAATAAGTGCTCTACACAATGAGGTTCTTCCTTTGAGTGAGGAGTGGTGACCATTGTTGTTTCGTCGAAGTGCCGGCTACGGAGGACTATTCCACGTTTGAGTTTCACTAAGACATCAGTTGTTGTTTCCTCAAGGTGGCCATACTCCTTAACTGAACCATTGATAGTAAAGTTAGGCTAGGTTAATTTATGTTAAGGTAAAATACATTAAATAATTTAGTTAGCGTGGATGTTGCACTTCCAACAGCAGTTGAACTAGGAAATCCCAACTCCAGTCGACAAGTAGTCCTCCCACCTAGCCTTGAAAAAGTCGACACAGCCATTAAAAGGCTAAAGAACAACTAAGCCTCAGGCTTACATGGCTTACATGCATGCACCAGATCATCTGCAGTAAGTCCCATTCACAAAAAGGCAATCCTAACTCTTGCAACAACTACAGACGTTTGAAACCTGCACCCTATTTCGGCAAGGACATGCTCTGTCGTGTGATTTCTTCAATTTAGTACTGGAAAAGATAGTGCGGCAGGCAGCTGTAAACACGGCAGTCAGTTCAGGTGTTTGGATACGCTGATGACACTGACAATATCGCGCGGTCCCAACGCGTCGTAGTGAAAGCTTTCACAGCAATTGAGAAACAGGTGAAACGAGCTGGTCTAAAGGTCAACGAGGGTAAAACTAAATATATTCTGTAGAGCAAAAAACGATCCGCCGCACGACCAAAACGTTACAATCGACCGCTACAATTTCGAGTAAGTAAAGAAGTTTGTCTACACCGGGACAAAAGTAAACTCCACAAATGACAGCGTAGTGGAGATCCAACGTAGAATCGCACTTGGTAACCGATGCTACTTCGATTTGTCAAAACAACTGAGCTCGAAGCTCTTGACTCGAAGGATCAAAATCATGCTCTACAAAATTCTTATTCTGCCAGTCCTGGAGCCGAAAACTGGACATTAAGTAAGACTGCAGAGCTGATTCTTGGTGCCCTCGGAAGAAAAATTCTACGTCGGATATATGGTCCCGTCATCGAGGAAGGCGAATGGAGGAGAAGACACAACCGCGAACTTTACGAACTGTACAAGGATGTGTATGTAATGTATTCCGGAAGGCAAAAATCCGTCGAACTACACAGGCTCGGCCACATTGAGCAAATGAACAACAACGTTCCAGCAAAGAGGGTCTTCGAATCCGAGCCTCCTGGTTCGAGAAGGAGAGGAAGACCGAATCTCTGGTACACAGTCATCGCGGATGTAAGACAACTTGGCCTTGATGACTGTGGGCCTGATAAGGTAGTAAGTAATTATATTTAAAACTATCTTGCAATATGTACGCATTCACCAGGGCGTATACTTGTTATATATGCCAAAACAATGTGTTAATCCACACAACGAGCTGTGATGTGCATTTTTGGTGTTTTTATTCAATGTCTGTTCAATTACGAAGCCAGCGGTGGCAAGTCTTAGCCGCCATACGAATGAAGTTTTATTGTAGCGAGAAATCGTTCCACTTAACCGTTCGACCGATTTTATGTTTCTATGAGTGAAGGGCTCTGCAGTCTGCACCTTTATATCAACTACCAACGGCGAAGTCTGACAAGCATTTTCTAGACAGTCATAAAAGAGAGAGAGAGGACGCCATGAATTATGAACGTAGTCCATCCCGAGGATCATTCTATAAGACGATACTCGTTAGGATAGAACTGCCTGTACTGAGACATAGGTGCTCCGGACATGCTCAAGAACACTCATTATCTTTTACATCTGGGAAGGACGCCCCTTGAAGAATAGAGACACCACGATTGGCAGATTATCTTCGCGCTGACATCAGCTACAGTAAAGTCCACAACAGAGGTATCTTACCTTTCTTACTTACTTATGACAGCGCTACTACAGTCGGCGATGTGCCTCAACCAATAATCGTCTCCATGTAGTTCGTTGCTTTCCGTTTCACACGCATAGTTGGTTGAGATCTCTTGCCTTTTGCGTGCGCCACGCCTCAGATAGTGCGCCGTCCCTCTAGGGTGGATAAATAGAGTTTCCGAGCCAGAACATTGGTTTCCATTCTCACGTTTGACCGAAACAATTTATTCGTGGATTTTTGAAAAGTGAGTGACTTTGAAATACGTCGTATTTTTCCTCAAAATTGTATTAATTGTTGAATGTAGTCTACTTTTAAGCCAGATTCACTTTAACCAACGATATTCTAACTCGCAAAATGTGGCTTTTCACATTTACATTGTTTTTGCCTTTTTTTTGGAATACGTTCTCCAACTAAAGTTCAGTGTTTTGATTGTATTTTCCTTTGTGTTTGAGCTCATTTTGTTTTAAAATAACTGACTTGTAGAACAGTTCCTCGTACATTGTTATCGAAATGTGTTTGATTTGAAACTTGGTTTTGACCATAAGAAGAAGAAGTCACTCACCACACTTCACAGAATTGCCGTCTATTATGAAAGCTGTGGGACGATTGAAGGAGGTTCTTATAATTGCCATTCTTCTACCCTTTCTCTAGTAGTTGTGTTCGCTTAAAAGAGCAGAGAAGCATAACGAAAATATTGGCCTCCAAGACTCCCATTTTCTTCCCACATGCATCTACACAGACGTTCGGTTTTTGTTGCTAGAATGTAAGGTATTTAACACTTCTTAAACTGAAGCAATTTCTCTTTCGACGCAACATTTGATACAACGCTTGGTTAAACCTTGTGTCAACACATTCTTTTTTGAGTCGAGATTTACAAGCAGTTTTTGTTTATGCATAATTTTTAGGTGTTGTTATAAGCGTTAAACGACGGCCAGCAACTATCAAAAAGGTAACCTCCTAAAAAAACGGACCACCCTGTTCTTCCACATCGTTATCGCCTCCTGTGGGATCGTTTTTCTCTCCGCGCACATATGTTCACAAAAAGCTCACCAAACGTGGATGCATTCATCCAAAACCAATCGAAATTCAAACACAATCTGATGAAATACTTTCCCCTGCTGGGGCGCATGCATCCCCAATTTGGCTCAAATCGTTCGTGCAGGAGCTTGTTACTTCGATGCCCCATCAATTAGTTAATTCGTCCCCGTGATGGATCTCATTACCAGCTCGTGCACTTAACCCGATTTGGGGCAATTTTTCGGATTAAATTTGTGTCTCGGCGAATGCGTGACTAGTGGCTCACTCGCAAACATTTTGTAATTGATTCCCCAACAGTCCCTCGGGAGGACCGTAGAGGTTCTGGCGATTAGTTAACTGAATTGAGACATAGCGTGGTTTTTGGTCACCATCTTCGCATTTAGTTTAATTAAATTTCGGTAAATTTACCGAAGCGCGCCCTCCACGACACAGTGGGGTGGAAAGGGTATCGTCATCATCATGGACCACACTGAGAGTCAAAGCTCTCCGTCGCCCCATTCGGCGTTCACAGATGCAGGGAGTGCTCGAATTCCGGAATTTTTATTCAACAGGTCTCGCACTCGCATTAAAAAGCTATTTGAAACCGCTCTCTCTCTTTCGTACTCGCCTCCGGAGAGCTGAGAGCGATGTGCTCTTAGATTTTTTATTTCTCGCGTTGCCTTTCATGAATGACTAGCCTGCCTGCCTGGTGTGCACTAGGACAACAATGTTGTTATCGCCGATGGCGGCGGCGGCGTACTAATAACTCAACGAAATCCACACACCACAGCGCCACCCCATCGCTCGTCACCCTTCGGCTGAGGGGGGTGCTTATCGACTTCAGCTGAAGTTGGCCACCATCCCCACGAGACGATACGCTACACTCTCTGTGCTCTCGTTGCTCTGGTGCTTTGGGCTCGGCGGCGGTGGCGGCGGGGCTTTTCTTTTTTGCCATGCTGTGTGCGCCTCGCGGAGTACATCTTCTTCGTCTGTGCGAGCATCCCGGTTCTTGAGGCTCTTCAGTCTTTGCGTGAACGTTGCGGCGTGCAAGACTTCCCTGAAAGTCCACATACCGGTGGGAAGTGATATTTTATTTTCTCCTCAGATAGGAATAAAAAAAGAAAAAAACAAGACCAGTTGAGTGGATTAAAAACAAATATATACAGAAAAATATCGAAGGATATCGTGAGCACCAGGACTCAGTGGGATCCTGCATCTGACATGTTTACAGAGTCATCCCGAGCACAGTGCCGTTTCAGATTTATCCGTGCATTCGTATGCTAACTGTTGGTGAATCCTTGAATGGCTCGTTATTTGCTGTTTTCATATTCTGATTTCTGTCGTTCGCGTATCCCTTGTGCGGGGCGGTTTTCATTAAGTTCAAGTGAAACAGATTGAATGGAAAAATCACATGCAAACATAGAGTGCAGCCGATTGAAACGCCCCGAGTGAGACGTGTAAACGCGGTGTTTTCTGTGTGATCTGCTGCACTGTGAGTCCTGTTGGAAAGTATTAATTTGCAAAAAGGATCACAATTCGTTGTTGTTGTTGTTGCGCGCGCGTTTGTGTGTGTGCGCGGAAAAGTGAAAGGGAAAAAAGTTTCGCGTTCGTTTCGGTAGGTGAACCGTGAAGTGCGCGACTTTTTGTTTTCTGTTCCACGGGGAAAAAGAGAGAGTTTCAAATTGGAAATATAGAAAAACAGAAACTAATGCACAGTGGATGCGTACTGGGAAAAGGATATAAAAGGATTTTTAATCACAAAGTGAACAGTATTAGAAAGGTGAGTGGATGTAGAGTTAAATTAATTATACTTTCTCTTGCCTGCCCATCATGGAGTGGTGTGCAATTAAATTTTCAAGTTACTTGTGGGCTTTGTGAAACTCGAAGAAATGAGTTCGTTGCTTTCGAGTGGATACTAATGGTGTGGAACACAAGTTGTTGAACTGCATTAAGTGCATTGAGACGTGAATAGTCTTGATCCTTACTTCAGCCTTATTTATTATCTCTTCGGGCGGATAGGACTTGCGGTCATCCTGTATGGCCTTCGAATTAAACAAAAAACTCAGCACGTATTTGCATGACCACACATCGATTCCTCTTAATAAACGTAAATTTCGAACTTTTTTCGAACATAGTGAACAGTGCATGGGTTTGCTCTCTTGAATCTCTCTAAAGTTTCAATTTCAGTTGCAACATTTTCATTGTTAGGTGCTGTTGTCCAAATAAACATGAAATCATTCAGAAAGGGCTACAAGGAGCTGCTTTTCGAAAATCATTGACTTTTTAATAATAACTTGCTATCACTATGTCGTGAACATTTTTGTTTGTTAAATACATACATTTTCTTCAAATGATAGGTTTCTTTAGTGTCCCCACAACGGATGATAGTTTCAGTGATCAGGGCTGTCATCGCATAAGACGACTATCGTCTGACGACGTCGGTTCAACGATTGTATTGCTTCGTGTACGGCTAAAATATTGGAATCATCTGGATGAAGTCGTTTTGGACGATTGAAGAGACGGCGAGATGATTCGATTGTAGTTTTATACGAAGCAAACTTTCGACCGCGTCGTTTAATACAATTCTTAGAACGACGATCGTTTTAAAAGTTAAGCTATGAGAGCCTAGCTTTTCATTGAGCGGAAATCTGGCATTTTTTTAAGATTGCGAACCGAAAATAGAGGCAAGGCGCTAAATTTGTGTAGTCAATAGGATGGACTAGCTGTTTCTAAAACAATTAAAGGATGCTTCTAAGTTAAAGGAACTACACGATTGAAATGATAGGTGAGTGTGAGCAATCGCGGCACCTAAGACAAGGCTTGGCCAAATGTGCATATAAATACCGTGGTTGTGATGCCTACAGCTCTAGTCACCACACGCACTTAAAATCTCTCCGATCTCATCCAACCATCATTCCACCGAACTTATCAACGATTTCTGTCTCGACGATCTCGAATGTTCCGCTTCACTTGTGCTACTACGACTGGTGGTGGTGTACTGTAACAAGCGTCCAAGCATTTCCTTGGTGAAGGTTTCTGGATGTGATTGAAATTTTATATCATTTCGTAAAATTTCATCAGGCTTCAATTAATGTGAAGTGGTTTAAATTACCGCGCGAGTTATACATAGGATCTAAAAGGGTACTGCCTCATTCGTCTTGCCAAACATTTTTAAAGGCGAGACAGCTACACCGCCGTAAAGTTCATTTTTTTTCTAACAACTCAAAATTGTAGGGTCTTTTATCACTGTTTTTGGAAAATAAAAACTAAATACAGTCCGGTTAAATCTGAGTGGCAATGACAAGTTTCATTATGTAATGGAATCGTCTTTGGCCCGTGTGACATAGGGATATGAATTCGATATCATTTTGACATGAGAGGTATCGAAATGTTCAATTCTTGACAAATGACCATATAGCTAGGTAGATTGCGCTTAGCAACACTCTCAGGGACTGCTTAAATGTTAACTACAGAGAAATCTCGCTTAGTCGTTTATTTTCACGGGATACCATGATTCATTCGACTTAGGAAGAGTCTATTGTAAGTTGGATAAGCTGAAAGACCCTCTGCGCATTTTCACAGATGGGTCAAAGTCAAAGGAAGAAGGGGTGGGTGCGGGTGTATGTATCTATTCTCAAGACCTCAACATTGCTATCTCCGTGAAGCTCCCTGATCACTGTAGCGTTTTTCAGTCAGAAACCATAGCGATTAAAGAGGCGCTGTCTTGGCTTAAAAATAATGTGATATCAAATAGGGATAACACCATCTGTTCTGATAGTCAGGCCGCCATAAAATCCCTGGACAATGTCATCTACTCTAAAGCATCCCTTAATTGCAGGCTGTCTCTTAACGAGATGGGGAAGCATTTCAACATTCACCTCATGTGGGTGCCGGGACACTGTGACATACCAGGAAACTGCAAGGCCGACGAACTCGCTAGGTGTGGTACAACATCATCCCTATCGATAGCATTGGTACCGCCTTCCATGCCGATCGCTACAGCTTACCATATTCTTAAGATCTACACAACTAAAACCACTAATGACAAATGGCTAGAAGGCACCACCCATAGTAGTCATAACCGGGCACTGTGTAATTGCCACTCATGCCCGCAGGTTGGGTGCCCCATATCATGATTTTTGCAGAAGTTGCATGGATGAAGAGGAGGAAGAAAATACTCATCACCTTCTCTGCTCCTGCAGTGCTATTGCCATTCGTAGATTCCTGCACCTAGGAGCCTACTACTTCAGCGGCCGTAACGAGCTAAAAAGTGCCAGCATTGGCCAACTAAATCGGTTCATTAGAAGCCCCAACTGGTGCCAGCGTTAGGAGAAGTCAATCCGCGTGGTATCACAATGGGTCTACTCAGGCCTAAGTGTGACTGCTCTGCAGCATTCAGCCACTACTACTTAACCTACCTAACCTAGGTGTGTAAGTGTAAGATCACTAATCACTTAATTTTTGTGAATGAATTTTGAATTAATCACTGTATAAACACTAGTCTGCAACGTGCAAGGTAGACTACGCGAACCGAATTCTGAGCCTGGAATGTTTTGTGGTTCAGGTGACTACCAGTGTAATTCATCAGCTCACCTAAAGGGAAAACCTAAATGGATATATCTGAACTTAAACTTATTCCAAATTGGAATCATAAGAAGCATTGCCTACAGTTGTGAAAATTTCAATACCAGGTGACATTTGCGTACCCACGTAGGAACGCGTAAGGAAGCACAAGTGAAACCTAATGAATGTTAGCCATATGATTTCTGTGTATTTGCTTGGTATTTTTAATTAGACATAATGCTGTGTACTTCCATTATGGTTGACATTCAAATTGTTGAAGAAGTAAGGGCTCGGAATCCATTTATAATGTGAAGAGGGCACTGCAGAAGCAGACAATTTTGTAATATGATGTAAAGTTAAAACACTGATGAAAAAAACAATTTTTCAACCATTTTGTCTTTTGGCTCTGAACTGCAACTGTCGCATTACATCCATTCATTTCACAAATGTATCACAATTTAAAGCATACCTGCATTTCAAGACAAGCTTTATAACTCAGTACATTTGAATGAGAAAAGTGAAATCTAGTCATTCCTGTGTTTTTGGTCAATGCATCTTGTGACGAGATAATGAATCGGTTGTACATGTATTGTTCTATCAAAAACTGAGTTACATGCCTCCGTTAAAATTGGCAGTGAATAAAAGGTCGCGCCTTGATCATGAAGTTTGTCGTTTACCAAATTCAGTTGAAAATTTCAGTACACGCGCTGATTTACCATAACACTATGATCTCTGTTCGTACCGATTTAGGTGGCTGAGTGGTTTACTGGAATACGAAAATTTAAAATCCTTAATGAGGACGTTATGTTCGCCGATTTTCGTAGGGTGAACATGCCCCCAATAGAAGACTATTTGTTTGTTACCGTTTGGTTAATCTCTATAGCTTCATATTCAAAAATGCACCAGTACACTGCATTAACTGCATTTTGGCTCCCAAACGGAGTATGATAGACCGCTCGCTGAGCATAATATTCGCTTTGGCCAATTTCGTTAAATTTCGTTAAGTTTTTCATTTTTCAATTTGAGACAGAGAGATGGAGCTGTGTGGCGACAAGTTGATTTTTCTCTGTTTCTAAAAGAAGGAACATCTGTCAAGTTCCTCGGGGTCGCCATAAAGATCTCCTCTGCTCCCTAAAGAATCGTAGCGGGTTGCTGTAGAAGCTTCATCCTAGTTCACCTGAACCAACTGTACAGTGACACGTGCGAAGAGGAAATAGTAAATACAAACCTACTTTAATTGGTGTTTAGAAATGTTGTAAAAACCGTCCAGACAAGCTCACTTTTGCCGGAATTAGCTGCTGCGTGGTGTAGATTCAGCTAAAGTAGGCTTTACTTTCCACAAATCTCTCATGTCCTGGCTCTACACAACACCCAGTGCTTTGCCAACTAAAAGCATTCCATGGAACTGCCAATTTGGCACTCAAATCCCTCGCTCGCAGTGGCGGTTCGTAAAAACTCCGATAAAAAATATATCACGTAACTTCTTTATTGCAATGTCCCGAGTAATAATCGTAATAAACTTGCCACAAATGGATAACTCAGATGTCAGATGTCACCAGCCGAAATGATAGCCGGAAGAGAACTTTGTATTCACTTCCGGACATCCTGTTGAGTACACAGCTGAGTCCAGGTAGATTATTGACAGCCATAACCTTCGTGAATTTACTGCCCATCAGATGTGGCTGATTTGACGAGCCAAAAATGAGTTCGTTTTTAAATTTAATCACAAATCGATAAATCGTGTGCCAACCGAGAGCCCTAAACGCAGCCCATCCTTACGGAAGGTCCCTAGATTCAATCAAAAATATTCGTTTATGTGTGTGATTTGCTCATTAAACATTCGAGTGCAAGGGAGGCAAGAAATACAGTCATCTGGCCATAAAACATTTTGCGTAAGGCTGCATTTCTTCCTCCTCGTTTTAATGTCCTTTTGCGATAGCGTCTCCCAGTCAGTTGTCGCAGCAGCCAATTCCATTGGTTGCCAATGTGGAAGAACGCCCAGTGATATGTCGCTGTCGTCGGCGCTGGTGTAGCGACAAAGACGACGTCATTCAAATCAAGGCGATAGAAATGCACAGACGCCATCCCATTGTTCTTGTTCCTTCCTACTTGAAAACGGGTTTTTTTTATTTTTATATTGAAATTGAATTTGCGTCACGCTAAATCATTGTCACTGGATAATTTACTGCATCCTTTCTCCTCTCGGGCGCGCAAGTGGATACGAGTGCAGAGTGCCTCCCGGGGGGTGGTTATAATGCTTTCCTCGGAGACTCGCAGAGCCATAGACGACACTGACGACTGAGTTCGGGGGTCGTCTTGTCTCCACGATGGTTGATGTGCTTTTTACGAGTTTTGTTAGCGACTTTTTTTTTAGTACTTCGAGACAAAAACAACATCATGTGTCTGGTGGTGGAGTGTAATCAATTTTATTTTTATGAATTTCAAATGATTCTCGAAGGAGGGGTGGGTGTGCCTTTTGTTCTAGAAAAAGGATAAGAATTCGATCGAGATGAAAACTCTCTACGGGTTAATTGTCTGAGAAGTGGCGACAGTTTTTAAGAAGCAATTATAGATGAGGACTTCTGCAGATCTGTTAATTGCCATAAAGGATAAGGATCAGGTCACACTTCGATGGCGGAAGAAGAGAAAAAATGCTGACATTTCTCTTGGGCTGGCTGAGCAGCTAAGTTCTTTATCTCTTCAGGCGGAAAGTTCTATCTGCGTTCTATGTTCCTGCTCGTTAAGTTTCGTTGAATTGAATTGTCCTCAAGGCTAATGCCATCTGGAGAAGGTTTAACCATGTGAGCGACTTTAGCGTCCACACATCGAACTTCGACTCCGAACCGGTGGGACAAAGTAAAAAATATGACGTCTAAGGTAGTGCACTCGAGTGAAAATCCGCCGATAGTCAGTCTAGCTTCAACAAATGGGAAATTATCTGCCCTTACGTTGAAGCTCTGTTGTACCCAAACAGTAAGCTACATCCACGTGAATACCCACGAACGTGTAACTTTCTTAAATAAGTTCAATGACATTGTTGCGCTGACGATGGCTAGACCTGAACTGAACCTCAATCGTAATTTATTTGTTTAGCTTATATCGATACAGAAGCACTGTCATTTTTCAAAATACTCATAATTATTTCTAGAAACTGTCAGTTACACATTTAATTAACAACTGATTTCGATTACAATTAGGAAAGCTACAGTTAAGATAATTCAACGAAACTTAACGAAACTTAGCAAAGTGGTTATTATGATCACAATAACGTCATTTGAACGTACTCGATCAGTCTTTTTAAGTTCCCACAGGTATCCCCACGTCCATCATGGTCGGGTACACATTCTATATGTGTGGGCACACCATTCTGTTTCCGTGGGCACGTAGCCTTTCTGACGTTTCGAACCGCGGCCATTTACATCTACTCAACAATGCTCCGCTTGAAGTTAAGCTTGTTTAAAGTTTTCTTTTAAATTCGTATACATCACGAATAATGCTGAAACACAGCACAGCGTAGGTGCTACCGCCGGGTGACGTTTATTTTCCAACACAAGAAATTCATTTTTTGAGCAACCCACGTAAAACACATTTCACATGTTGCAACTTTTGCCTGAAAGACAGTGCTGAACACAAGCTACTGCCTTTCCATTGCAAAAGTCACTTTTTTTGCTGACATTTGCGGATAATTTTATGTTATCATTTCAATGTATGCCTGAAGAACCGCCCACGTAGCACAAAAACATCAGCACCAAAACAGTATAGTGTTTCTCGCTAAATGGATGCAACATTTTTTTTGGAGGAGCAAAAATGTTCGAATTCCATAATGTTACTGTGTATCCTCCCACCAATAAATCCTATACCCTTGATACTGCTATGTTTCCGTATCCGCAGAATCTGGCAGATTCAATGGATCTGGGTGGAAAATGGCAAATGTCCAAATGGGACAGATTTACTTAGTAGCTGTTTGTATACTTGTATAAATTGTAGGTAGTGCATTTCATAGACACTTCTGACATTTTTGGCAAGGATTTCTCGGAGTTCTACTTAACTGGTAAGTGCTGTTCATATGAGACGCGAACTGCTAAACCGAACTCTCAGAAACAACAATTTTGTAGCTATCATCGTTTGGAGCTTAATTTCTATCAAAACATTTACGAATTTCAAGGATGTCCCAAAATTAAGGCAAAACTTGAATTAAATAGGGAACATAGGTCAAAGTCCTTAGATTGTTATTTTCTCTTTTAAATCACATGGAACGCAATAACATGCACTTCTTTGTCGGAATTTTTCATAAAGGTATTTTGTTGATGCAGCGTTTCAGTTCTTTCTCTGTTTTTGTTCACATAGATCCATAACTTCAAATAACCCTATGAAATGATATCTAACGGTGTAAAATTACACGAGATAATTGTGAAAATTCTCACTAACAAAACGAGAGAGTACACGGTCAGGACATGTCTAATGTAGTAACTGAATTTGTTCACAGGCTGTTGGGTGCACCGTTTACTTGAACCCACATCATTATCATCTACAGTCAGCAGAACGAACTGAGTTTGTTCTGTTGCGTATGTATAATTTTCGAAAACACGGTGTTATACAGTTTGGTGCTGTATTTTTACTAATCCTAAACATGGTGATGAGTGCTTGTGTTTCGACTCTTACGCACATGAACCTACGATGTCTAGGTGAGAATCTCTTCGAGTCACTGACAATGCTCAGTAATTTTTCCTGTCTGGAAAAAACTTTATAAACTTAGCCATTTGGAAATGCTATAAAATTGTAGTTCCCTTCCACTGGTGTCAGAACAATAACACGCGCAACATGAGTGGTTGCTGAGAAGCTAGGTCCTGACACGGGCTGTAGCGCTACGCATATAAAAATAAACGATTTTTCGAAGACGTCGATGCTGCATGTTATTCCTTGACGAAAGCATACGTTCTTCTTTACAAAGCTAACAATCAGTACGTTGACGGTTCGGCGTTTCATCTGCGTAACCTCAACGGAAGTCACGGAATGACAGTGACTTTGGGGGGAGTTTCTGTCGACGACCCCAGACCACTAATGCCTTATGCTGACTGACGGCAGTGGTTTACTAGGATCATGTAGTAGTTATTGTATAACGCGTATACCTGCTAGCTTAAGAGAAAAATTTGGACCAAACCTTTTCTCAAGCGATAGCTGGTGATACATTTAAGAGGCCTACTCAAGTTCACAACCGGTATGAGTATTTTTTTCTCCTCTGACAGCTGTTATAAATTTGTTTTCCAAGACTGGCTTTTAGAGCTCAGTGGCCCGTATATTCCGATAAAGTAGCGTGGATAAGACATACAGTACAGATCTCCCGGCCATTCGATAATCAGCCATCGAATCAAAGTCAACCGGAGGTATGCCCAGTTGCAACTAGGCTAGTTTTTAGACTTGGGTCAACCACCTCGTCATGGATCTGCTAAGCCTGTCTATTGAAGCTAAAGTCAAGACACATTTATGAAGTGATGAAGCTACAGAAGGCTAGTCCTCCACGAAGCAGCTGCTCAACATTGGGCTCTTATTTTTTATTCTTTTTCTTTTTGCAAATGTCATGGTATAGATGAGAGCTGGAAGGAAGCTGAATTAAAATTACATAATTTGCTTTTGCCCGTTGCTCTGCTTTTCTGATTACAGATCTTTCAAGTTGTCTCAAGGTTGACTCAGCCTCGCCTATCCTACTCGAAAGCTCAGCAACATATCGCCTATTACTCGCTAAAAAGGCCCCGAGATATCAAAACTTGCCTTGTAAGGATTTCTATTCAGCAACCATCAACTGAGGATGTATCACCGAGAAAGACGGCTGATGGAATACTCTCAGACTGTTTGTGAAATCCACATAGGAATGAACAATTTCCCTTGACACACGCGTAGTGTGGCCATTTTGCCAAGGAAGACAAGTGGGGAAGAAGATGTAATTTGATTTTCATTGCTTAGATTGAAGTGTGGAGATTGAAGAAAAAATTCCACGAAAATATAGACAAAACAGTCAATTTATCCTGAAAAAGCTTGAGAACTGCCTTTACACTATTCTCTAGCCAAAAGGAAACTTCACTCAATCCTTTTAAATCCTCCTCCTCGATCTTGAAATAAAAACCGCCTGGTCTGCTGACAAGTTCGCCTGCTTAGGTTCACTGCCCCTTTCAGATTTTAATTTTGTTTTTCAAGCAGTTTTGCTTTCTTGGCACATAACCATCCAGCTACTCCCTACTCTCGCGTTCATCAATTCCGTTCGATTGAAAAACGAGTCCATTGACCCAGACCAGGCTGTCGTCCTCTTTATCTCTTCCACGGCTCTGTGAACATGTACGCTGTGCAGCGATGGCACTGAAATAAAGTTTCTATCGGCACATGATTGATGCTCTCCAGCTTAATGGCGTACACGTACGGATAGGGCTGACGCCGCAAATAGTTGTTAAAGTTGCCAAAGTCAATAACATGAGTTCACGTTTATCGCTCTTCAGCTGCTCACGTTTGCCAACTAAACCCGGCCTCACACACGGAGGCCGCCGCTATTCCTCTCCACAAACCCGCCAGCTTCTGGTGCGTGAATGGTGTACACGTGTAATGAATGGTACCTGCCAAGGTTACACCTTCCAGCTTCAATTTTATTACCCCCGTACAATCGGCGTTGACAAAAGGAGGAGGACAAACAAAAGAAAACAAAAAATTTGATTTGGGTGACCAATCAGCGCAGCAACACTCAGGAACAACACTCAGTCCAGCACTGAAATCAATTGTATTCAATCGAAGTCCCAATTTGATTTGGGTTCAACCCGCTGGCGCCACCGGCGGCGGTGATTGATATTTCCATTACCCGTTCAGATTGCTGAAAGGAGTCATTACGTCCGATGAAGGATGCTTAACGTCAGCCGTCCGAAAATTCCTTTGCCACCGAACACGTTTCCAGCACGACCTTGAATTTCCTCTTAATCTCTCTTTTATTTCGATTGAAAAATCGCCCGTGGAAACATGCCTGTGCTGCGCACCTCAACGGTGGGCGGCTGCTGCTGATTGTGTGTACTTTTTGATTGCATTTTCTGAAGCCAGAATTGGATTAAGCCCGGGTTCATTCCGCGAGGAGGGACCCCTGCCGCCGTGGAGTTGTAAATCTGCGTGCGGTTTTCTGATTAAAAACCGAGGAATCCGACTGCGAGTGCGGGACCGTAAGTTGCCTGGTGTTTGAAGGGCGCTCACTTCGGGTTGTTCTTTTTAATTTCGCCGGAATAGGAATATCTTCGCGCTTAAACGGATGCGACAAAAGTGGCAAACGCCATCGTCGTCCTCGTCGTCTCTAAAGTCGTTACGCGTTGCCGCAGGGAGGGCTCGAATGAAAAGAGTGAATCTGTGGATTTTTTTCCCGGGGAATTCAGGTTTGCCTCGAGAGAGCCTCGTTCACTGCGAAGTACGTGGGGGAGTCTTTTGAAATTAAGTTTCTCGCCCGCCCCTTCACGTGATGAACGGTGGAGGCAGATGGTAGGGAACGAAACTGAGACATCTCAACGTAGGTCGTGAGCGAAGAGGACAAAAAAACGAAGAAGAGTGTATCATCCGATTATAACAGCCTCTTTAATCTGGGAACGTTGAACGTTCGTGGCCCGAGTGACGCCAGGGGAGGCTGAAGTGTAAGTGGTTTAATTGAAAATTTGTGAGAAAGTGTTAATTACGGTGTGCTGGGAGGATTGCCTTTAAATTTAAATTAAACGGTTGTCAGGTTACGTGAAGGTTCCCACCTTGGGGTGGCGTTTATGTTTCCTCGTGGGAAGGCTGAAGATTTTATTTAAGAGTTTTGTCATAGGATCGATAAATTCGTTAACTATCTTGGGAGCCCCTTTTTCATTTGGCCATTGAACTGAAAAATTAAGATCTCTTATATTCGATGTCACTGAAGAAGCAATTGTTTGTTAGGAAAGGAAGGCATGACCACATCATGCTTCTTTTCAAGTTTCCTTGTGTGTGGTCACCACTTGAAGGGGACTTGGCGCACTGGACCAACAAGTCTTTTCCTCCAGTTGTGTACACTTAGGTGGTTGAGGTACTCATTCACTTCTCGGTTGTCATTTTTTTCAATCTCCTAAGACAGTATTGTTTGGAATGGTGCTAAGGGCCGTTTGTCAATATTGAACTTAGCGATGCCAGTCCTACTTAACAAGTTACATAAGTTGGACCTACCGGCTTGCACCACTCGAAAAGTAGATCATAAAGCCGATTAAGTGTAATAATATATAAAGTGCCATGCGCACCTGCCCTACAGGAACTTTAGAAGCTATTGTCGGGCAAACTGCTAGAGTAGATCTTATTGTACCATGTAATATTGAAATAATGAATGGATAAATAATGGTGTACCATTACAAGACCGCAAAGCATACATACAGACGGATCAAAGATGGATTGTGGAGTAGGCGCACTAGTCTTTGGACCCAACACAAAAATGTCGGTACCAATGGCGTCGAGTCTTACTGTATTTCAAAATGAATTCCATGCTATCGAGATCTGCTCCAAATGAAACTTCCACACACGAATAAGGGGCGCCATTATCATATATAATCATTACTTTCCATATTAAATTGCAGTTAAGGCAAAACTGGACAATCATGACTTAGGCGTTGGATCTGTAGCCGTTTGGTTAGACTGTTGAATAATCTTCTCCTCCCAATGCCAGGCATGCATACATGGCAAAAATGGTATAGAGATCTTTACTTTCAAGACCAATATCTTTTTTGTCGGGTTTTGATAATTTCTACCGGCGGGGTACAGCAAGACTGGCATGATCAACATTTAAACATAGCTTTGTTATTCGAAAGCTTTTCCGAGGTCCTAAAACCTTTTTCGTAGAGATGGATGGATACGAAGACTCTGACTGTCTCGAAGTTATAGCCTCATGTTGTGAAGCTTTGTCATCTGTGTGCACGGGTGTTTTTTTGAATACACTATTCACTCCGTTTTCTCCTCGTTCACAACCAGACCCATTTCAGACTCTTCCGTCTTAGTGAAGTCGAACCTCTTATTGATGGCGCGCTGCTTGACCAACACCATCATCCACGTCCACGCTCTCTAGCGCTGGAGTGGGAGTTCCGCAAGAATTGTAATAAAGAAGTAACCTCATGTACAGTTTGACAGGAGAGCCATGTACCAGACGAAGGCGCTATATGGTATATCTCGTCTCAATGCACGCTGTCATGGACAAGCTGATAGTGAATGGATACCTTGCATCATTCGGGTCGAAGGTCAGCCGAAATGAACAGACCTGGTAAACTTTTGAAGCGTAAATTCAAATGAACTCATTGAATCAGTTCTGTTCGAGGGGACGTATACGTAACATTTGTGTTCTTTGCTGTGAGATTCGTAAGGAATTACCATTTGTTGATTAATGGCTTCTGGTGGGCACATAAAACGGCAGAGAAGATCGATGTTAAAGAAGAGTTGGCGGTCCAATCAAGGATGGAGGAACCATCTTGGGCCTTCTTTCTTGTGGATCGAGCAATTCAAGTTGTGATCAGCGGACATGTCCGAACCTCCAGCCTTGTTAAAATACAGAATGGGTATGGTTCACGTCGCCGTTTCTAGTTCAAGCCACCAAGCTGTGGTGACGTTCTTCATTTTAAACTGTATACGGGGTTTTCAGTCCCTTGAGCGTGTTAATTTAATAAACCCATTCTTTAATTCCAAAAATCAAACAACTACCCTACTCTACGGCGAATGTGTTTTTCGTTGCGTTGTATTATTGCCAATTACAGAGTGTCGGTTGGCCATCTAGGCTATTTGCCAAAGGCGTTTTTTTTTTCTTGCAACGACTTCTTCAGCAATCACATCATGTCCTCTGTGACTCACCAACCATTCCGTCCAGTGACGAGTTATTTTAGAGTGTCCAGGATACCTTTAGGCGACTAAATGTGTTTTGTTTCGAAAAAGGCTAATGGCGAAGTCAAAGTCAATAGCCGACAGCTTGCTTGAACTCCTCTCCAATGCGGTTGATCACCACTTTTACGCATGATTTGAGGAAGGCATGAAAGAAGAATGTCAAATTCGTACCCCGACTGAAAAACATCATCGATCTTCTTCAATCTCCGCCATGGCCACCATTTTTCCACTATTCAATAGACAGAGTACATGCCTTCCCTGACTGCAGCTCTGCATTCCGGCAGTGAACTTGCATTTATTACTAACACTCCTTCACAATACAGACTTCCTTCTCCTAGAAATTCGGACCTGTTCCCTTCGAGACTACTTACAAAGCATACTTCTCGTATTTCGTTCTAGGAAACAGGCTTGTAATCTTCCAGGTTCTCAGCATGTGCTGGCGTTTTAGTGAAATCGACTTTAGCATCAGCTTCCGTTCAGGCTTCTTGACAATGCTTCTAATCTGTTTCAATTGTGTCGTGCGACTTACCCAGAATCTCTGAGAAAGATCACAGCAGTTGCTTTTTTGCTGTCAAGCCTTGGTGTTCTTCCTCTAGTCCGCTCTTTGCTGGATGTCTTACATGTTACCTCTGTCACACCAGTGACTTCTCCGAAAGCTCTTACAGCCAATCCTAGTGGGTTGGCCAGAACTCTGTCATAACACCTCTCTTACTCTTAAAGTTCTCAAAGAAAAGATTTAAAGGCCATGCAATAATATGATTAATTTCCGGGAAACCTGTGGGCATCTTTCACAGGTCCTACACTCATAGCAGACAAGTCAAGGTTGGCCTCACCATATCCTTTGTTCCATTCACTGGTGTCACAAAGTTCTGCGAAGCCATCTCATACCACATTCAAACACCATTGAAGTACACAAACCTCAGAAAAAAGAACCAACAAAACAAAAAAAGAAAAAAAAAATGATGCCTGACAATGAGTTCAATTCAACTATTCATGCGATTCTCCGGAAAGCAGGTTGAATTCCATTTGGAATTCTGTCACAAGCAAGGGCGTCATTCATTTCACACATCGTCAGACATTGACAGTTCCTCTGCAGGAGTTTGTGCGCAGACTTCGTGCCTCGTGCAAATGTCTCGTCTGCCATTCGTCGCCTCAAGGTAATTCAAACTGAATAATCAAAATTCCCGCACTAATTGAATGCTCACCTTACATGCAGTCCTAATTAACACGTATTCACTGTGCCCCGGGAAGAGGTGATGCCATCCTCTCTTCAGGACTGCGCCCAAATCATCCAAGTAGACTCGCAGCCATCCCACCAGATTTTGACTGAAAATTTATTTTAGATTGCCCCACTTGTGGTGGCACGTGCTGCAAACAGCAAATTATACTTTGCCGCTGTAATAGCAATCATTTCGGTGCGAGTGTGCGGCTCATTCTCACGCCCCGGTGGCCCGAGCCCGAGCTCGATGTGTCAGGCCCAGGCGTCATTTATCAGTTGTCATCGATGTCGCGCAATTCATTCATATTCATGACGTGCCGTCGGGTGAGTTCGCAAAGTCATCCCTTGGGGGGAAATTAATATTCCCACCCGCATGCACACGGGCACAGGGAGAGGCACAGGCGAATGACCAATTTTGCGGGTGCGTTCGTTGTGCCAACGTCTGTTCAACGATACGGCAGCCAATCGAATTGCGTTGTAATACATCCTTCATTTGCTCCCTGAATCGTTGCTAATTGGCTGTGACAGGGCGGGCGGGGTCGGGGTGGCGGAGGTGTCTGAGCGAGCCGAAACGAAAGTGCCTGATGAATTGTAATTGTTCACAGCACACAGTCGCCGGGGTCACGGGCAGAGCCGTACGAGCCGAGTGAAATGTGGGAGCTGAGTGAGCTCTTCACCTTAGCTGTCAAGGCCCGACGAGGAAAGATTTATTCGGCTCTCGAAATGCCCACTACGGACTACGCTGCAATTCCACTTGACTACGCCACACACACACACACTCGGGACGACTTGGGCGGGAGACGCCACCCAGGGACTCAGCGTGGGAGCATTTGAAAAGTGCTGCGTGGTCGGTTTTTTTCGTGAACCTTGAAAGCTACTTATTCGCCGATATTCCGCATCTCTGTCTTTTATTCCTTCGTTCCACTATGTGTCGTCTATGTGGCGGTCTGACGCAATCATAGCGGAGGGAAAACAAACGCAGACGCTATCAGAGAGGACTCGCATTATGACCGGCCGGAGGATAATGCTGCATATTAGTTGCCGAACAGCTGTGCTCAACTTGCGCGTGGCCGGTAAGTCGGGAATAGCGAAGACGTGGGTGGATGTTTACTTTCCCGACGGTCGTGGCGGTGGCGGCGTTTCGAACGAAGCCTCTTTATGGATTAAATTAATTGATTTATGTGTGTAGCTGTCAGTTTGAGCTGCGAAGGACGGAAATATCCGTCGGAATGCAGCGAAGGAGAAGTTCTGTGTGCGGGTTTCGACCGACATTTTAAAGGATAAGGCTTTTGTTGTACATATTTTGCAAAGGAGATCTAGGTTGGTTTTTGTTTTAATCCTTTAAGAGCCATGTGTGAGCTGACGTCACAGTTGACATTTTTGTACGAACGAGCGGAAGAAGCTGTCACTTATTATTTTGACAGCGTGTGAAAAGGAAATATGGGTGACGCAGTGCGTGGGTAAGGTAGTGTGGGAAAGGAGTAAATGAGAATGGGTGGTGTGTGAAGGACCTTGAAAGGGGTTTGCCTACAGCGCCTAAAGAAAAACACGTACAATTGAAAATGAAGTACAAGCTTTAGAGACTTCATGCGCGAGAGTGGACACGATGATACGTTGGAGAATGAAGAAAAAATCAAAAAGCTAACTGGGAATCCGCGACAAGTTTCAAAGACATTTTTCTTTATCTGAACTGAACACGACATCCTTTATTAGGTACTGATGCTCAATGGTCGAAGTCGTAGACAGAAGTAAAAGAGTGGTATGAAGTCGTACGACGAGTCTACGTGTGTAAACACTCACGTCATCCGACCATTCTCTTGGTTCGAAAGAGCTGAACTACCAAACCACCGATCAAAAGGTGTCGCACCGAGTCATACTCGCAATTCTGTGCGAACGCGAAACGAGGTAGGTAGGCAATTGGGCGCCTTAAAGGCCTTGTGGGCGTGGATCACTTGGGCCAACGTGTTGGGTCCACTGTATCCGTATTTACCTACTCATTTATCAGGCCGGCGACCCATAGAGGATCTGAGTCTGAGCAGTTGCTGCCTTTCATCGCTGACGGTCGAGGTGGGCTCCAGACATCAAGACCGAGCTGTCTTACATCTGCAATGGCTTTTTCTCTGTACCGGAGGTTCAGTCTTCTTGAACCAGGAAGCTTGGATTCGAGGACCTTCTTTGCTGGAGTGTTGATGACCATGTGCTCGATGTGGCCGAGTTAGTGTAGTCGAAGGATTTTCGCTTTTTGGAATACATCTACATTCTGGTGCAGCTAGTGGAGTTTTTGGTTACCTCTTTGCTTCCATTTTCCTTAATCGCAGTTAGAATCATATTATATTTCGATGCAGGATTTTCTTCTTCATTTTATGTTTCAGCTCTGCAGCTTTCGTCTCCACAAAGCAGGACTAGCAGAATCTTATTCTTTTTGAGAGTTGTGTTGAGTTATTTTGAGTTTTGTTGAGCATTATTCTGGTCCTTCGAGTTGGCAGTTTCGAGCTCAATTTTTTGTTTGACAATCCGAAATAGCATCGATTGCTAAGGGCGATTCTATGTCGGATCTCCACCAACATGTCATTCGTGGAGTTCACGTTTGCCCCGAGAAGGAGAAACACCTTCACTAGCTCGAAATGTTCGATTGTTACGTTTAGATTTTTCCTAGATGGTGTGCAGCGTATCGTTTCCTGCTCCTTTTGTCTTGTTACCTCATCCTCAGACCAGCTCGTTTCGCCGGTTCTTCAATTAAAATACTAAAGCACGTTGAGAACGAGCGATGAGGTCCATGTCCAATCTGTGCCAATCTGCATACCCCAACAGGTGGTTAATATTTTGGTGGTTGCTCAGACATATTTGATCGTAAGCTAGTGTCTTCCCGACGCACGTGAAGGAAATTTCTTAACAAATTGCTTGTGAGATTGTCCTTGGAAGAATCGAAAAATAAAGTTAAAAAAGCTTTTTTCGAGAATTCACTTGGAAAATTAAGTTTGACGACATGTTTGATCATGTGAACGCTGACGACATCGGTCCGTCCGACATCCATCCGTCAAAGTCTGTTCGGTATGTTTGACCGTGTGAACTTCCCAATCAAATCAGTTCTAGCTTATTGAAGGGTTGTGGAGCTGAGCGGAATGTGCATCATATATCGGAAATGACAGCTTAAAAGATGAACTTAAATTAGTATATGTAGGACTTAAGTATTATAGTAGTTTTGATTCTTTGCTAGATGTGCCCAGCGCGCGTTACTAGGCATTTGTCCTAAAAAGAAAACATTTTTCAAAGAATTCTGAACAAAGTTGCCAAAGACATCAGTGCATCTCTTACCGTTTAAGGGTCGAGGTAGGCAGGCAAGGACAGACAAAGAAACATTGATTTTTATCTATACAGATTGTGAAACTTATTAAATTAAACTTTAACACATTCATCTTGATCTAATATAGGCTTAGTGGCTACTCAAACTGCTTGACAGCTGGAATCCATGTGTTATTCGTTGTCATGCGGCTCTTTGTTAGCTCGTTTCCCTCCGTCCGGCTGTGTTCGTTTGTCGTAGGGTAGTACTGTTAGGTTGTCGGACGTTCTTCCCGTTGTGTAGCCTTCGAAAATAAATTTTGCATTGGATAAACGGTGTTGGTTGCGTGGTCAGACTGGTCCTTGTACACTTTGCTCTGTATAGAATTTCGGAGCAGCTTTGTTTTCTGACTGACTGCGGCGGTTGATACTAAATTTGGCTTAGGAGTCCTTAAATGGTTGTATTTTCTTTGTGATCTCTACGAGCTGTTCCACCATTGCCACACTCAAGTCTGATTGCTTGATTACTGGCTATTAGTTTGCCAAAGATGACATTAAAAAACTGAAATAGAATTGCCTCCAAAACGACGCAGTAATAAAATGACCGCGAATTTCTTAATATTTTTAAGATTGTCATTCATTTTTAAAACAGTCCACCGTGTGGTGTGTACATCCTACATAATTACCTTAGATCTTCCTGTTCTTGCGTATAATACTCTCTTTTATTGACGAAGCCGACATTATTCATGCATGATGCACTGTGCCCCACGTGTACACATGGACGTTATGCGAGCGGAATAGCAACTGCAATGGAAGTAGTAAACATGAGGACATCATGGATACGCGATGCTCAGTGTGGTGTATGTGTGACAGACTATAACCAATTTCCACTTTAGTGCCGGTACTACAGCTGGACCGGATGATAGCGACAAAATTAAATTGAGTTCCGCGCATAAAAGGACTATATCCAACCAGGGAGACTGTGAGACAGTCCGGCTGTCAAATAGTCAAGCACTATACACTATGCAAATGTTAACTGAGCAAAATGCGTATGACTGACTGCATCAGTCTCGCCATAAGTTCCATACATAAAAATCTTGAAAAAACAGTTTTGGTAGCTCGTGGCGTTGTGGGTATGTGCACTAACTTATAACTACAGCAAAGGAGAGAGTACTCATCCCTGAGAGCACTCACCGCTGAATTCTTCTTCATATAATGGCACTACAGTCCGGGTGAAGCTGGGCCTCTGTCTCCAGCACGATCATTAGCTGCCTCCAATTTCGCACACCAAGTTGGTTTGAGGTCCTTCTCCGTTTGAGTGCGCTCATTACTTTTCTTAATACATTCGTACTCGGTTCAGTTGGACAATACGTCTCTTACCCCTGTAGTGTTATGACATGTATCAAATATCTCGTCAAAATACTGGCAGCACTGCTTCACTGTGTATGACACTGACCCTCCATCAGATTGACATCTCATCTGAGGACAGCGAAGATGTAATATTCCCAAAAGAGTGGCACAGCATCCTCCGATCCGAGCCAACAAAATACTAACATCGGAGTTCAAAACTCCTCCCCCCCATCTCGATCTCAGTTCTGTTTTCCTCGTTTTTCTTGCCATCAGCAGCGTCCATTCACACTCATCGTAGTGGCAGATTCTGTTTGAAATTTCTTGAATTCCTGTTTCCTCGGGAATTTCCATCATTTCCTCCTTCACGCCGCCACACCACCGCATTCCACGGCAGTGGAGGGGGGACACAGAAACGGAGTCCTTGGACTGCTCGCATTTGGAATGTTTACGATTCTCTGTACATCAACCATCCGTCCATACATGACACGACCTAGAAATCTGAGACGTTGATCTCAACCCATACCACCGCCGCCAGTGGGTCAATGTCGGAGTGATTTCCTGCTAATGGTCTTGGATCGACAACGACAGCAGTGGGAACTGTGCGGAAGGGCTAAGTGAACCATAAAGCGTGGAGAACGCTCTTGAGTGTGTTCCCTCTTTGATTCCATTACCAGCGTTTCCGGTGGAGCTTGAATTCCAATCGAATTGAGGGTCCTTGTGACAGCACCACTCCACGGCATGGCATCCTTGGCTTAATGCAAACAAATGAACTGTTAACAAAAGACCGAATTGAAATAAATTGCCTAATTAAGGGACCGGTAACTCTAACTGTGTTCGCGGGAGACTATGCGACGGTTCATTGAACGGTAAATGGCAAAAATTTTCCATCGACTCTGCCGGGCGATGACAACGCTCGTGGCATCGATATTTCAATGCCACTCCATCGACAGCAGAGAGCGAGTGTACTTAATCATGCGGTGATGCGTTAAGAGCGCGCAGTCAATGTCACCATTATTCACTCGGCCCCGGTCCCAGCCCAGTCGCAGAGCTGCCCGCTAAACAGACCACCCACCTGTGGCACCTGGTAATTTACTTCCACCATATGGAAGCGTGTTTGTCTGGAGCGAAGGAAGCTGGGGGTCGCTGCGGGCTGCGCAGCACCGAGTGGGGTTTGTTATTGTTACTATCGAAGGATTCCACTGCCGCTGCTCGTGGGGGGAACTGATGTGCATAACCTCAATCCGCGTCGAAAGGGAGTGGTGGTGGTGGTTGCATTGTTTCTCCTTGGAGCCGTGGGGTCGGGGAAGTTTATCGGGAAAAAACCTTCCATTTGTAAACCGATACTGCTGGGAGGTTGATAGGGGAAATTAATTCGAAGCGTAAAAGTCGTCGTCGTTGTCAACAGCCACCGCTTTGGATGGGGGTACTTAGTCACACGACGGAGGGATGATTTCACCACCTCTACTCGCATATGTGGTGCATTGTTAGTTTTATCGGCTGATTTGGTTGGGGACCCCGGACCGTCGTGGCGGACCTATGAATAATAAATGGCATTATCAGTTCGGATGGTTGATGTAATCCAACATTCAACAGAAACAAATTGAACTGTCAGGCGGGGTGCTCTGGGTGATGTGTAATCCACCTGTGACGGATGATTCACTTGGTATCAGACAAAGCCCACGCGAGTTTCGGTGCTGGAACCAACTGGGACTGCGTCTCATTTGAATAATGAATCATGCCGTTTCGATAGGCCTTCTGGATTCCTCATTTTGTGTGGATCTGCATTTTGATTAAGTGTTGACCTAGATTATGACACCTTTCACAAAGGATCCCGGCAGATTGCTTTTGTTCAAATGAAAGGATAGCATGGTTCTGTTTCATTTATTAATATTTCTTCTTGTTGTGGAGTGACACAAATGTTCGGAACGAACTCTAGCTGGCTGTTTTCCTTTTTGTACTCATAATTTATTCTCTACTTTAAGTTGTGTGCAACACCTAAGTGTCTGCCGTCCTCTGCTGCATTATGTGACAGACGGACGGGGATTCTCTGCCTGGGATCTGCACTGATCACTGATAAAAAATGCACGAGCCATGCAGAGATAAAAAGTACACTTAACCCTTCAAGGGATGATAAAAAAATACAATACAATTATGTTTATTGATGCAGCGTTTATGTATACAAGTACAGTATTGTAGAAAAACTTACTACTAAACCCATATTTTACGTACAATATTTATTGTTCTTTTAAAGCAACTTAGAAAGTATTCGAAGGTTTTGCAATTTTATTTCACGAACTAGTGCTACGTACGTTTGGAGTTCTTTTAGAAACAGGTCAACACATAGGTATAGACAAATTGTGTGAATATTAAGGCATGCTTTCATTATTTGGGAGGCGAGTCCATTTCCATAAAATTGTTTCTTAAAGCACTCAAAAACGGCTACACTGACAGAAGAAATAATAATCTGATCTGTGAAATAGAATGAAGCCGAGAGCTAGGTCCGCATACGGCGCGAAAGTTCTGCGTATCCATGACGCAGTATACATCACGCTGCTTGTACTATATTTCAACGGTTTTCAAGACGGTCAGCTCACTGAATATTGCCAAGTATTAGGTTCAGGCCGACATAGGCTCACGTAGACAACATCAAAATTATCGTACGAAATGAAAAAGCTGTACACGATTCCTTCACACTGGTTGAGTAAGCGGCACAAAATCTGGGGCTGCACACTGGTGAATTAAAAAGAAAGTACATGCTATATGGAAGAAGAAATCCGCCAACAAAGCCTATTAAAATCTATTGAGGTTTTTCAAATCCTCAATCCAACCATAACACTGTACTTACAGTCCATTTGATAACCGGTTTGGAAGTGGCATTTAAATTGTAATAATAATAATAATATAATAATATGGGTGGCGCTACAGCCCGTAGAGGGCCAGGGCCTAGCTTCTCGGCAACCACTCGTGTTGTGCGTGCTACTGTTCTCACACGAGTGGAAGAGACCTACAGTTTTATGCCGACTCCGAACCGCCAAGTTTGAGAAGCTTTTTCTAGACAGGAAATACTCTTTGAGCATTGTCAGTAACTCGAAAGAGGTGGGGTCGTGAAAATTATTTGTGTCGCTCAGAGCTGGAATCGAACCTACGACGTCGAGGTTGAGGTCGACGCACATACCCACAACGCCACGGGCCACGGGTACGGCATTTAAATTAACAGATAAAAAATACTTCTGCTGATATGCTTTGAATAAAAGAATGTGCAGTGTTCAATTCTTGTCAGAGATGGGAGTTTTTTAAAACTTGTTTTATTTTATCTTCTAAAATTTACTGCAAGATAATGACCTGAAACATCGCGGTCGTTTGTGCAGTGCGTGGAAAAAAGAAAATGACGTCGATGTTTTAGATTGGCCACCATTGTCGCCGGATGCAAGTCCCATTGAAAATATTTAAGCATTCATGAAGCTAAAGCTCCAAGGAAAGAAGATCTCGACGGTCAAGCAATTATCACGAAAAATAAGAGTTTTAAAAAGATCATTGCCTCAAGATTATACTATAAGATTAGTAGAAAGCATGCCTGAAAGACTTCAAGCATTATGGATAATGGAGGAGAGTGGACAAGAAATTAATTGAAAAGCATTCAAGTAAATAAACAAACTAAACCAGTGCAATTGATTTTTTTTATTACAAAAAGTTCTTCTTTAATTTTTGTCGTGTACGATCTTATCAACTGAATCTAAAACTTGGTGGGCGTGGCATTTCGCCTTCTTAATCGGGTGCGAGAGAAATATTTCACGGAGAATTGCTGGGCCTGTATGTGAGGAAGGGCAAATTGTGTGACAATCTCAAAAAGTCCTTTGTAACCATTTTAATCGTAGTCGACAAGGCGTTAGACCAAGCTTAAGCTTGGAGAGATGGTGTAAGCAATGAATGAGAGTGCAGAGCTCAGAAACTGAAGTAGATTGCCAAACAAAAAAAAACGAAGTAGATTTATAGAAAGTGAAGTTTATTAAGAAACAATAAAAAAACAAAATTCAGACACCCGACTGTAGACTGATGATTTTTTTTAAAGCTGTTGACGTTTCAGGCGCTTACACAAGACGTCAGAAAAGATCTTATATGCTATGGTCAGGAGACTTCTATAGGTAGTCCATGGACGCCAGCAGCCTTGTTGGATTTAAGTTTGCCGACTACCGCCGTAACTTCACAGCTGCTTGATCAAATAGAAAATATGGTTTCAAAAATGGAAAAGGCCTGGCCAGACCTATTCACTGGCAGAAGGATTAAATAAGAAACTTGTTTGAAGTAAATTCAGTTACGGATACGGCTGGATGGCAAAGTTGGTTGAGTGCCTGCCCTTTGTTAGAGGATTCCTCGGTTCGAATACCAGTGAAAGCAAAATTCAGTCTACATTTACCGTTACATTAGCCGGAATAAAATTAAAATAATCTGATTCTTCTTCTTCTTCTTGTGGCGCTACAGTCCGGGGTGAACCTGGGCCTCGGTCAACAATCCTCTCCAGCTGGCACGTTCTTTAGCCAGCTGCCTCCAATTTCGCACTCCAAGTTGGTTGAGGTCTTTTTCCACTTGAGTGCGCCATCGGGTTCGTGGTCGTCCTCTATTGCGTTGTCCCACTGGCTCGGAGTCGAAGACTCTTCGGGCTGGAGCAGTGTTGTCCATGCGCTCTACATGGCCTAGCCATCTTAGGCGTTGAATCCGTAGACGCCTGACTAGACTCATGTCGCTGTACAGCCCATACAGTTCGTGGTTGAATCTCCTTCTCCAAGAACCTTCAACGCAAACAGGACCGAATTGAACGCAGAACTTTTCTCTCGAAGAGACCAAGTGCGTCTTCATCCGCTCTTGAGATAGTCCAAGCTTCCGCGCCATACAGCAGGACAGGGATGTTCAAGGTCTTATATAAGGTGAGCTTGGTCTTTCGAGAGAGGGCTCGACTACTCAATTGCCTCTTGAGCCCAAAGAAACAGCGGTAGGCAAGAGTTATTCTGCGTTTAATCTCAGTACTGATGTTGTTCGCACTATTTACTTGGGAGCCAAGGTAGACGAAGTCCTTCACTACTTCGAAGTTGTAGCTGCCTATGGTGACGTTCTGACCAATTCGTCGATGTTTTGTGTCCTTTCTTGATGACAGCATATACTTTGTTTTGCCCTCATTCACCGCTAAACCCATTTTTGCCGCCTCCGTCTCAATACAAGCAAACGCTTCATTGACGGCTCGCTGAGTTCGGCCAATCACGTCAATATCGTCCGCGTATGCTAGCAGTTGAACGGACTTCTGGAAGATCGTGCCTCTAGTGTTGGCGTGTGAGTTTCGCACGATCTTCTCCAACACGATGTTGAAGAAGTCACATGACAGCGCGTAGCCTTGCCTAAAACCTTTTTTTGACATTGAAGGTCTCGGTGAGTTCGTTACCGACCTTGATGGAGCAGCGAGAGTTCTCCATCGTCATCCTGCACAATCTGACGAGTTTGGCAGGGATGTCAAAACTAGACATGGCGTTGTATAGCTCGTCTTTATGCACACTGTCATTTGCGGCCTTAAAGTCGACAAATAGGTGGTGGGTATTTGATCTCTTGGGTTTTTTCGAGGATCTGCCGTAATGTGAAAATTTGATCGATAGTGGACTTCCCAGGCCTGAAACCGCACTGATAAGGACCTATCAGGTTGTTGACGAATTGTTTCAGGCGCTCACACAGAACGGCAGAGAAGATTTTGTAGGCGATGTTAAGGAGACTTATCCCCCGATAGTTGGCGCAGTCAAAGGGGTCTCCTTTCTTGTGGATCGGGCAAACGATACTAAGATTCCACTCGTCGGGCATGCTTTCCTCCGACCATATCCTACAGACGAGCTGGTGCATGCGCCCAACCAGATCATCTCCAGCTGCCTTAAACAGTTCCGCTCCAGCAGCTTTGTTCGACTTCAGTCTCGATATCGCTACCTTGACTTCGTCTAGATCGGGGGGACGGAATTCTCTTCTATCGTCGTCCATTGCGTGGAGTGGAACATTCTGCCTGACAGCGGTATTGGTGTCCTCTTCGCCGTTTAACAGTCTGCAGAAGTGATCCTTCCAGATTCTCAGTATCGACTGCGACTCTACTACGAGTTGTCCCTCTTCGTTCCGACAGGCTTCTGTCCGATGTTTGTACCCTTTGGATAGTTGTTTCACCCGCTGGTAAAACTTTCGGACATTATTTCTGCCGTACCACCTCTCCATTTCCTCGATCGCGCGCTTCTCATGCTCCTTCTTTTTCTTTTTGAGAAGCCGGTGCTCTTCCCTTCTTTTAAGTTCGTAGAGCTCACGAACCGCTCTCGTCCTTCTATCCAGCGTCGCCTTATATGCTGCTAGCTTCGCTGAATGCGCCTGCCGACACTCGTTGTCAAACCATGGGTTTTTTCTAGGTGGCATTTTAAAACCCAGCACATCAGAGGCAGCTTCTCTAATGGCGTTTTGACAACGGTTCCACTGTTCGTCGATTGTTTCGCCTGGCAGGGTTGGACTCTCTGAGAGCTTCAGGGAGACTCGATCGGAGAAGTTCCCAGCGGTCGATTGCGATTGTAGCTTTCCAACGTCAAACTGTTTTGGTCTTGCTCTACTCCGTTGTACAATCGATATCCGAGTTCTGACCTTGGCTACAGCAAGGTAATGGTCCGAGTCGATGTTAGCACCTCGGAACGTTCGGACATCGAGGACACAGGAGGAGTGTCTGACGTCGATCGCAATGTGATCAATCTGGTTGACGGTTGATTGATCAGGGGACCGCCAGGTCCCTTTGTGAATGTTGAGGTGAGGGAACCGCGTGCTGGCTACAGTGAGGTTTCGCCCCGTCACGAAGTCCAACAGCCTGAGTCCATTGTCGGACGTGTTGTCGTGTAGGCTGTGTTTACCAACGACTCTAGCAAAGATTTCTTCCTTGCCCAGCTTTGCATTAAAATCTCCTAGAACGATCTTGGTGTCGTAGCTGGGGCATTGATCGTATGTTCTTTCTAGGAGATCATAGAAGTCATCCTTGCTATCATCGTCTTTGTCCTCCGTTGGGGCGTGGGCGCAAATTAGGCTGATGTTGCCGAATGTTGCCTTGATGCGGATTGTTGTGAGGCGTTCGCTTATGTATCTAAAGCTTAAGACTTCTTGCCTAAGTCTGCCTCGAACAACAAAACCGCATCCAAACAAGCGCTGCCTTCGCTCTTTGTAGCAATCGCCGTAGTATATATCGCAGTTTTTCATCCTCTTTTTGCCCGGCCCATCCCATCGCACCTCTTGGATGGCGGTGATGTCAGCCTTATAGGCTTCTAGGGCCTCCGCAAGTTCATCGGCTGCACGTGGTCTGTTCAGTGACCTCACATTCCACGTGCAGAACCGAAAATCGTTCTTATTTCGTTGTCTATGGTCGTCAGCAGTAGGGTCATCCGTATCCGATGCTTGTTGCCGTCTCTGAACTATTGCGAGTTTTACACGGTGGGGAAGTTAACCCCACGCCAAACCCCCGAACCTGGAGGACCGGGTCCTGGTTTAAACCCCCGGACAAGGGGTCGCTGCATACATTGGTTCACCTCTAAGCGGCTGCAGTAGAGTTTATCCAGAGGGCGCCGCGGGGAGGCTGTATGTCAACTTGACCTGTGCATTTACAGGGATCGTTGCTGGCATCTCGCCAAGTTGAGAGCAATCAACAACTTTGCCCTGGATGCACAGGCCCATGCCCTCCAGTAAGTAATCTGAAACCAGTAGTAATCTGATTATGGTTATTAAAATGGGCCATCATGGGCTAAGTGGGCTGGGAATCTCGTTAGTAGCCCAATAAGCTAACCTAACCTAATTTTAACTCAGGAACAGCCTTCTACGTTGAAAGAGTAAAACGACCAGAACTTGACATCGCTCTGGTAAATTCTACCACTGACAGCTTTTATTTTTAAATAGGTAGGATTTGGTGGCGACTGGTGCTATCAAGTAATGATTGATTGTCGAGCCTAGTAAAACGAAATGAAATTACACTGGCAGGTTCCAGATAATTCGGTTCAGTAATTTCTTTCGTATATCCTGAAAAGTCGTACGCGGACACGCTGTTCTAACTAACTTCTCTTCTCTTAAGTCTATGACATTAGTTGTTGGTATATATATGAAGTGGACAAAGATATGTATGTAACACTCGACTATAATGGTCCCGACGCTATTGAGCTCGCATAGAACATCCACGATCCAGCTAAGGGGCCTTAGAATCCAAACTTTGGTTTAAATCTGGTTCAAATGTCAAGCAAAACATCTCGACCTCGCGGCCTTCGTGAAACAATGTCAATAGTGTTTCCAGAACCATTAGGAACCAAGCTAATTGCCATCTTTTAATTATCTCCCTGAGAAGTTACTAAACACTTTCTTGTGTTTCATTTAATTAGCCCAAAACGCGTCCATCAACAGCGTGCACTCCCAACTTGGTTCAATTATTATTTCAAAATATCCTTTGAACATTTAATACTTGCCCCGGATAATCTCTTCCCTGCCGGATTATAAACACAAAACAGCATAAATTTACGAGAAACTCACCGACTAAGTGCTACAATCTCACTCAACACCGAACGCAACAAGTCATCGTTACAAGCTTACAAGCGGCAAGCATGCCCTCAAGCACTTGCTTTGCAATAACTTTCACCAAACACGCTCCTGATGGGTGCTCAGAGCTCACCCGGGCAGCCGCCCCCACCCGTTGAACTTTAAACTACACAACAACTGCCTGCATGCCGCAAGCCACCTCAACCGGATGTTAGGAGTTGTGAAGCACTAAGCTTAAAGTGCCGCCTTTAAACCGGATCGCCCTGCACGACGAAGGGGTGTGCTGCGTGTGTGATAAACGAACCGATATTCCCCGCCCCAGGCAGCGGAGCACATGTGTGCGGTGCGGTTTCAATAAAATACTCACAAATTGGTGCTTCATTAAAAGTTTTCACCGCCAAAGGTATGCGGTACGCACATGCATGCTGTTCGGTGACGGCGTCTACAGTCGTACAGTAATTGAGAGGCAAATAGATTCCCATCACCTTGTGTCAGACGAGAAACTTTTTCACCCTCGCTCCCACGCCGCAACCCGTGCCGTGAAGAGCAAATAATGACAGAAGGACGTGTGGTTGATTTACGATCCTAAATTCGAAGTGATTTGTTGCTCGCCCGCCCACCTCGCATGGAGGTTCTTCCTGTAAATTGTGAAACAAAAAATCCGAAAAAAAAATGGCGCGACGTCAAAGGCATAGCGATCCCCGATCCCAAATGATAACGAACATAAGTCCGACATTAATCATGTCTGGCTTTCGTTTTTTGTTATCTTTAAGGACGCGAAATACGTACAAAAAGTGGCGATGCCCTGGGTGTGAAGTTCTTGTATTTAAGGTCATCGGAGAGGACTCTCTGATGAATCTGGCTGCCACTGCGGTCTGAGCGGGTGGTCGTGGGCATGTGGCTGCGTGAAGACAAATGAGGGTCGCTTGTTTGCTTAGTTGAGGGTAGTTAATTTGGCTCAGTGTTTGAGTAATCTGCCATCGTGCCAGGATATGCTTGCTGAGGCGGGAGTGGGGGCAGGTAATTGTGCGGTGCTGCGGAATGTTTTAAGTTTGGTAAAGGTGTGCTTGGATGCTTAAACTTGTCGCGAAACATCTGAGAGACTCTCGCTCGTGGTGACTGTTTAAATGATATCCCGTGTCGCTCTGCTCGTGTTGACTGAAGTCATTAACTCTGGATGGTTGTTCAAAATTCTGCGGCTCCTTACCTCAAGTTGGGTGGTTTTGCGGTTGGGTTCAAGTGCTTTTTGACGCGGTTTTGTGAAGGAGTATTGTGCTTGTGGTTAATTTGTCGGGTGTACGTCATGGAGAGCGGAGAAGGAAGGAAATATTTGTAGTTTTGTAGGCGTAGCGTAATGCGTTATATGAGAAGAGAAAGGAGTATTTTCTTTCACTACAATTAATTTTCCAACTTACTTCCTAGACGGGATGGGGGAGGAAAGTCCTTCTTCTTAATCCTATTCCTCTACAGACATCGCGATGTTTTTTTATGATTAAACATAGAAATGTCTAAAAGCTCATGGCACAATTGGGTTCGATTTATTAATTGACAAAGACTGAGCCCATAGTTGAGGTAATGATGAGAAGCCTCTTATTCTGCTTCATCAACACATCCGCTTCATCTCGAAATGTCCAGCCTCTCACCATGATTGCTCATGGTGATGGCACCATTAACTTTCCGTCTCACTAAAGGAGCTTGTTGTTGCAACGCAGCGCTCAAATTATGACACAGTGCGGTTAAAGAACAGCACATTCTGCTCCCCAACAATATAAACGTTAGATCTTTAATTTTGCACAAGAGGTATGATTGTAAGTCTCCTTCATGGCAAGCTCATCAGCCAGGATATTACCGGCAATGTTCTAGTACCCGGAAATTCAAATTGGCCTATGGTCGCTTGTCAATGTCAATGAGATTGGCAGTAGCAACTTATAGTACATCCAACATTGGCATCATTCTGGTCTCTTCTTTGATTATCAGGACATCTTGAACAACACAGTCATACTCAGTCTTGCTGATGGCTTCGTTACCTCCTTGGTTGCAAAGTAATGACTCAAAGTTCGTTTAAAATTAAGGAAATTAATTATGAAGTCGATTCCAACTTGATCCTCTCCTACATTCAAGCTTTGATTCCCAAGGCGCTCCTTTGAGCTGACACCTGCAGGTACTGTATGGTCTCTTAATCGACTGTTGGTTTATGGGTAATTGGCCGTCGGGTGGTCAACAAGTATCTGGATCTTGATCAATGGTCTTTTTGTTGTGTATGTAGAGCTAAGCCGCTCTGGGGAGGATATGAAGTCCGAATTGAGCTTGCCTAGGCTATTTTAGTCTTGGATTTCCTTATGATCAAACAACAGGCTAATTCTTTTGCACTCCTTGATTGATTTCCCTTTTCTTTGAGTTTGTTGGATACGTAATTGCAGTATGCGCCGTTGCTTCTGGTTAAGGCAAAATTGGGCTCAACAGAGCCGTCTTTTTAAGACTTTGTTAGACATATGGGACATCTATTTGGTTCATAAGAATCTAAAGAAGATTTCCGTCTCAAATAACCCCTCACCAAACTGCAACTAGACATTTTATGAACGGTGGTTACTAAGTGCCGTGTGATTATTTAAATACCTACCATTATTGAGGTTATAATACATTTAATGCAGTTTTCTCTGTTCTCCTCACGTCTGCGGCAGTATCAGCAAAGTGATGCCAATAGTAGCTGGCAATAGAGTCTGGCAAAATCGCTTACTAGCCTGTGATGATTTGAAATTCAACCCACTTCCAAATCTTACTAAAATCGTCTAAAATTAAGAAACGGCTACACCTGCGCCTCAGTCAACAAGCCGCTCCAACTGGCACGATCCTTAGCCAGCTGCCTGCAATTTTGGACGTCAAGTTGGTTGAGGTCCTTTTCCACTTGAATGCGCCATTGGCTTCGTGGTCGTCTTCTAGTGCGTTGTCCCACTGGTTCGGAGTCGAAAATACTTCGGGCTGAAGCTGTGTTGTCCGTGCTCTCTACATGGCCTGGACATCTTAGGTGTTGAATCCGTAGACGCCGGGCTAGACTCTTGTCGCTGTACAGCCTTGGTTGAGACTTCTTCTCCACAAGCCTTCAACACAAACAGGGCCAAAGGTTGAACGCAGAATAAAGCAGGATAATCAAGGTCGAGAGAGGGCTCTACTACTCAGTTGCTTCTTGAGCCCAAAGAAACAGCGGTTGGTAAGAGTTGTTCTGCGTTTAATCTGCGCGTACTGATGTTGTTCGTACTATTAACTTGGGAGCCAAGGTAGATGAACTCCTTAACCATCTCAAAGTTGTAGCTGCCTATGGTGACGGTTACACATACGCTACCTAAACATTGCATGCAACAACATCTTAAACGAACACATGAAGTGTAATGTAGTTCTTCCATTCAATGGCAAGGTACCTTCAGTTCTAAGTGGATCAAAGGAAGTTGCACCAGTAAGAAACGATTAAGATTATGATTATGTTGGGTGTCTTGAATAACCCCTAAAAATGGATGACCTATTTTAGTTAAACGAATCTATCTTGGATGGAGAAAGCATTACTTCATAGTCCTACCCCCTCACGTCTACATAAAGTAGAGCAGTTCGGTAACCAATCTAAGGATGGGCACTTACATGCGAAAATCCATTTGGTTGCCACATCCTATGGGGGAATTGGGATGTCACTCTTGAAACCATTTATTTCTGAATTGCCTGATCCCCCTGACGTTCGTGTTGAATATGTCCGTCAATCTTCTTAGAAATTGGTTTTATTTTCTCACCATTTGTTGGAAAAGCTTCCTCCCTCACCATTCACGCATCATCCGCAAAAGTTGTTGGAAGATATACCTAATTTTGTGAACCTATAGTGCACCAGGCTGTTAGGAACTCGATTAAGTTACCAATGTTTCATGGTGGTCGCGTGGTTGTCAGTATTTCTCGTTTGCGTGAATTAGGAAGGAGGAACATTCTGTCAGCCCTCCACCTGTTAACTCTCTCTGGGTATTCTCTGCGAATCAAGTGCAACGCCAGATAACTACTCGATACTAAACGACGTACAGTCGCGCTATCTTGAGGTATATTTTGTCATTTAAGTTGTCCACTAGCTGCCTGCCAATTGGTTTAAACAACAATGCTTTTGATCCTAAAAGTCGGCACTAAAAATAGTTCTTATTTTTGCAACTGACTTGTTGCTATGAGTAAATACCGCCCACTGATCCAATAAGAGACATGCGTGTGATACAGCCCTTAGGTGACGCTTAAGAAATTTCACTCCAATTCGAAAAGTAGGTACAGATAGTCATCTTGAATTTAAAAAAAATCTGGCAAGTTGAAGTTGAAGTAGACCGAACATCAACTAGAGCCATAATTGTAGAGAGTTTGATGCACATACGCCAGAGTGACTGGTTATCTAGGAGTACATGCATCAGTGGACTTAGCCGGAGGTTGCAATATAATGAATTGCATGTGTTCGCTACCAATTGATAACAATCCGACTTCAAGCCTCTTCACAATGAACTTCCCTTACAGCAGTTTGATTCTAAAGAAACTGGACTTATTTCTTAAACAGCGCCAGAGTTTAAACACCAGAGTTTAAACCCTGGAGCAATGAACTCATATACAGTAGAACCTCGAACAAGTTGATCGAAATGTCCCAGAGCTTGTCAATTTTTCCGAAAAGAAAAATTGTTTTCTGGACACTTTTCAAGATCTGGTTACCAAATGACAGCCGTGAACAGAATTGTCAAGATTCTTCAACGTTTACCTTTTTTTGACCAGAATCTAAAGCAATGGATGCGGCTCAATGGAAACTTGCGTTTCTATGAACATAGTCACGATCTAAAAAGTTGACCAAAAGTTATTTATCATAAGACCAAAGGTCTAAAATTTGCTCACATTACTGAGTTACTGAGTACTAGTCTTTTTCTTCTAGTGGCGCTAAAGTATGACTGCTAAAGACTCTTTGGGACTGAGCAGTTTTGCCCATCCAACAGACCAAGGCATCATAGTCGTAAAATCCGAAGACTGTACAGCCCATTGAATTCGGACAGGAAGTGGGCAGCTGAGACATTCGTGACAGGTTAGCAACAATCATGCCGCTAGGGTGCCTATACTCTGTTCTTTTAGCATTGTCAACAAATTTTTATACAAATTTTATACAAATAGAATCCCAGTCCTTGTATGTGTGACGTATTTTATCCTCAAAGATGACCCTAAAATGTGATCTTTTCCCAATCTGTCTGACCGAAAGCATCCTAAAAGCCGGACACTAACTAAATGCCTTTGTCTGATATTTTTGGCATGTACATCGCCACCTCTTTCAAGTTTGCAGAGACGTCGAAAATTGTAGATTCCTCTTTTTCGTGAAGAAGAATAGTAGCACGGCCACTAGAAGCTATTCCCATTTCATCTCGCCACTAATAGCAACACCATATTCACTGCTCTCGCATCCTTCCTTTTTCTATTTGAATTCAAAGTCAAGCATCACGCATCACCAACGAATTTGTTATCCTGCTATCAGCGCCAAAACCCAATGAAAACTGACAAGTGCTCCATATGCCTTGACCATTCTGCTACCTTCAACAGGTCCATAAACTCCGGTTCGCCGATCTCATTGCTTATTTAAAACCCTTTGTCTAAACAACGAAATTTCCTTCACCGGCTTTTCCATCTTTTGGCTTATGATGACATCCCCCGCACCGCCCAACTCCCACGCATCCTTACAGTCACAACAAATTCCCCAAAAATACAAGGGATCTAAATAAGAAACTCCAAGGTAGAGGAAACTAACTGCGTTCATATCAATAACCCTTAGTGTCAGGCGACTAGCCGCCACCGCCTTGAATACCAAACAGACCTTGGATCGACCTCCCACCTACCGCCACTCTCCACAGTCGGCACTTGTGGCCCGATAGTGCTGTTTGTTGGCTCTACTTTGTCCTTCTGCCGCCATGAATGGCACGCCTGACACTGCCGCTATTGCTGGCGTGGCTGGCTTTCCTAATAATCCCATTATGGTTATCACTTAGCTATTATGAGTAGTTGTTCTTTTTTTTGTGGGATGTTTTTTTTTTTGTGGCTTTATCTCGTTTTCCGTTTGAGTGCCTAAGTGCCTTCGGGAGTTTGGGTGGAATTCGGTTTGTTTTTTGTTTTTGCTCTTGTTCCTTTCGTGGGTCGGGACAGGGCAACATTTATCTTTTGTTTACGACATGGGCCACTATTTTCAAAATTAAATAAATTCAATTTGATGTGGAGTTTCGTTGCCGGTGGGTTGCTGCCTTCATCCCCTTGGGGACAGAATTTGGTCACGTTCTGGGGTGTTTACTTGGAATAAGTGGGTTATTGCGATGAATGTGAGGTGGAATATTAGCTTTCATATCTGTTATTAGATGCGATAAAATGTGGAACACGAATGGTGGAATTCAATAAAAGCGTATGAACATCTATGTGATCGATTGGAAGGGTTGAACAAATGGTCCATTCACCGGTCAGAGACGGAGTGGTGCGAACGATTGTAACTGGGTGCAAAGGACCGTCAACTTGATGATGACAGGTACAGTCGATGATTGATTAAAAAAGGGTATGTCCAACCACAGACTTCGGACACATCGGCCACTTTCCACTCTGCTCTAAACACATCGGCTAATTTCCACGTTTTGTAGGGGCGGGGAAATTGCAAAATTAGTCAGAAATAGTCTAGCTCCAATTTTTGATAAAGCTCAGAAATCTTGTAGATTCGTTGCATAGTTCAATACATACCCTTAGGTTGGTAACTTGTCTTCAACTGCCAAACTTCCATAAAATGACACGGGGAATGTCAAATGAGTCAAGAGGAGTATCTAACGAAACAATCAGCACAACTTCCAACAACTTTCATTGAGGAAAAGAAAATGCGTGACGAATTCATTCTTAAAATCATAAAATGTAACAACGATAGAAAAGCTGGGCATAAACAATGCGATTTGTTGATATTGCGTTAAAAGTAGAAAAAAATACGTCGCTTGACTCTGGTAAAATCTATGGACTCATTGAGCAAGTTGATAACACCCGAAGTGGAGAGGTCGCAAAAAAGGTGACTATAAAAGCAACCGTTCTTTGAATACTGGCACTCTGACAATTTCATTCACCATCTACACCATCTCCAACATTCGAATAATTCTGAATTCCTGAACTCAAAGCAGCTTCCAAAAAACCAACGATGTAGTAAATCGGGCGATGTCTCTCTTCAAGAGGCATCTGCTACTTAAACAAAAGATTCACTCAACATTCTAGTTTTTTAAAGCAATCCGCTATTCTTTTTCACTGTCTACATCAAATCTGGGATCGTTTGTGCAGAGAGAGCGCTAAAGCTTTGAAAGCTTTGAATGTCTGCACTTTTTTTCTGCTGACAGGAGTAATGCTGGATAATTTCAGGCATGTACATGGTTTAGTAAGTAGATTAAAATTTCACAAATTGCTCGCAGTATGGAGACTTATTTCGGCAATAACGCTGTCTTGTACTGACTTCCAAGTCTAAGAGTGTCTCTGTATTATTTTGACCAAAATTATTTTTATAGACATATGCTTCAACGATCAAGCGTGAAATTTATCAATTGAACTATGTTTTTCAAAATGAATTTGAAAATTAGACATTTAAGTTATTCGTGCGCTTTGCTAAGAGATGGCGTAACTTCTATTATTCCATTGGAACATGCGTTGGAAAGCTACTGTCATTGAAAGAGTCACAGCTTCAGGTGGGAAATACTTTGAATAATACTATTCCACATGTTTTTTCTTAAATAAACGTTCAAATTTTGTTCAGATATGACATAGATGTTTAGACGGAGATGAAAACTACTAAGTAGTACATCTACTGATTAGCCCTCACACTTAGGGTAATCCTCAATTCAGATGTCTTCTGTCGAGAAATCGAAGTTCATCGCAAGCAGACACTTTAAATTGATTCACTATTACTGGATACACTTTCATTTTTAAGAAACTAGGCTTATTACTTCAAGGGCTCTCGACTACTCTCTTCACATCCCTACTTTCTGAAGAAGCACTTCGTTTTCCTAATACGTACTTACTTATCTTGTCGGCGACCCACGAGAGCTCCGAGCCTAAGCAATTGCTGCCTTCCATAGTTGACGTTCCAGTTATCAAGGCCAAGCTGACTTAAAATGCTTTGGCCTAAGTGAGGTGTTGCGTTTTGTCCTCGTTGAAGGAACTTTTTAATTGATGACTTCTCATAACCCCCAATGACTCATCATGAAACTATAAAAAAAGAGGGAATACAGTTTAACAGATGCATCGTGCTCCACATAAAAATTGTGGCAATCCCAACACCCTACTGGATAAAAGGCAATGTCATTTCTGTCAGTGACATTAGTTTTCACGACCGGGGAATCGTTCTCTATAGCATTCAAAGTTGCATCCGACTGTCGCCTTTTTTTGCGTACCATGTAACCGAGATATTCCTGGGAAGCATGTGTACTTGGCAGACTGCAAAGCGACCATGCCACTTGAACGACTCTAAGTAATGAGCATGCAACCCATTTGACGAACATTATATGGGCAGCAGGTGCTAAGTGGTGTATTTCTATAGGAACCTAGACCAATCGTGTTCTATTTAAGCACCTATTTTTTCACTCTCAAAATCAGTTAGATAATGGGCTCCCTAATTTCGCTGACGTCGCCAAATGCTTAGAGGCGTACGGTCGAAGTGCTTACCAAACTTAATATTTCTTTTTAACGGCCTTAGTTTAAATTGAAGGGAAACCACATACTTCCGTATAACATGCTTTATTAACCAAATAAATTCTACTAAATCTGCATCCAAATTATTGCCTATTACCGTCCGCAGATTAGACGTCCGGGAGATTTTTAAAAGTCCCATCACACATACCAGTCGATCGATGAAGACATGTTGTGACCCAGTGCGGGCGTAAAAATGTGCGACGCGGCTTATAGTTCCACTTTATGCGTCGCACAAGGCATGAATGCCATTTCCTCAGCAAATTCCACACAAGTTCCGGATAATAAAATAAATCCAAGGGCCATCGGTCCAGTCGCAATTCATGCACCCACGAATGACTGTCCCATTTTTGCTTCGAAGGCGATGTCTAAGTGACACTAAAGGTCTTATAACGCCGTCAGGCGAGTCTATGGACGGAATGTATTTCATAATTTAATGTAAGTCACAGACCCCTAAGCACACCAGCCGACATCTTCAATAAATCAGATCTCAGCCCCTTGGAGAGAATTTTCTTTCGCTTAATTTTCGAATGTGTAACTTTTTTATGCGTTCTGACAGTATCTCGGAAGTTTATGGAAGAGCGGAATCCGATTCAGATTTCAGACTCAAATTGCACACATCCCTTCGAAAATTGCGCGTCCCCGGGTCTTTGCTGTGGAATCGAGAGAACAACGAGCAAAACACACGCAGAGTGCGGGTGGATTCGGGAGCTGCCTTATTTGTTTCGCGTAGCATCTGTTGGGGGCTTGAAGCTGTAACCACAAAGTACCCTTGACTGGGAATTGCTGCATGTTGACTGTTGGTATTACTTGTGTATTTTGACTTTTGTTACTGTGACATGTGAACCAGAAAAAAGTACACACAAAAAGCGGCAACGGTTTGTCCTCGAACTGGATTTCGTGGTTAACTATGCGGCGTTGTGTTGGCCCCACGCGTGGAGGTCCGCCAGGGTGAGGGAGGAATGGTAGCATTCTGAACTGAAATCCGCAAAATGAAAGCGCATAACTTAAGTTTATGGGCAACGATAGTTGAGAGTAGTAAAACCGAAATGAGGTCATTTATCTTAATACCTCTTATACGGTCATCCTGCCCGAAGGTCCCTCTGCGGATGGGGGATATTGTTTTGCTAAGTGCTTTTCAGCTTCGTTTTTGTCCAGTGAATGCACTCAGCAAATAAACTCGAGCGGATTGAATTCAATAAAGTCCCATTATTCGACGGTGCGCAGGAAGACGACTCTGCTGGTTGGGGAGGCGACAAAGGACAGAAAGGAGAAGCGATTTAACACAATTGAATTGTGGAAATAATTGTCTGTCTCTAAAGTGATCTGTTCAATCGAGTTGTGGTGTGGCAGGTGGAGTGCTTTGAAGCGGTGCTGATGTCAGAGTAACAAGTGTGTTTGGGTTTCACCACAAATTGTTTCATTCACTCGTCGGATGTTTATTGTTTTTCTCGTAAATTGTGGGTTACTGTAAAGACGTTATATGATACGTGACCTGATATGAAGGGGTCCAGCCATAGTGGACAGTAGGAGATTGAAGCCAACGCCGAAAAAATACACATTATTGAAACAATGCAACCATAATTATCACTTAGGTGCGTTTCGTTGAGTTTCATTTTGGCTCAATGAACTCAGATATGTGAATTTCAGTCGCAGAGAAGTTTCATTATCATCGCTAAGCAGCTTATTGAGGTTCGTTAAGTTTCGTTAAATTGGATTTTGTCTTAATACACTTTCGGATGTGATTATCAATTGCAGAGAAGTTCTAACATTGTCGTTTACTACTTTGATAAGTTTCGTCAAGTTTCGTTAAGTTTGATTTTTGCTAAATTTACACACCCGTGTGACTCTCAGCCGAACAGTAGTTCCGTCCTTGTCGTTGCTAATCATACCACACCCATCCATGACCATTATTCTTCCTGAAGCCCTCCCTATTAGGTTATTGGAACGAGGAGAAAAAGAACAAAAAATCCGCTCTAATTTCTGATCCCATCAATGTTGCAAAATACGCTTAAACAGAAACAAAACAAAACTCCAACTCGAACAAATGAAATTGTGTCACGTTTTGTTGAACTCGTAGAAAAGTCCTCTTTTTAATTTCGCAGAGCTATCCCCATTGTCCAGTTCCCGACCACATGCTCACAAACAATAGCTCTTAACATAATAGGACTGCACACACAATGAATTATGAAATCGATTTGTCAACACTGCCAATCACGCGTTCGGCTACTGTTTCCCCGCTCAGTCACGGTCGGGTGTGATGGGGGGGACGAATTTAAACAGTATTTCCTCCTCTAGCTTGTGGTTGCTCGACCACCGGGAATCACATACAACACATAGAATGGCGCTTCGTCCTCTCCTCGGAGATAGTTACTTTGTCGTGAAGGTGACGGATCTAGGTGTGTAAATGTTTGCACATTATGTCAAACACAATGTCGTGCCAGTTCTTATGGAGGGCGCCTTGACATCCTTCCGTTCGCTCCCTGTCTACCCGGCTGGGGGAGGGGGTTTAAGTGTATTGTATCGATTGTTCTGCAACTGAAAGTGCCTGTGTGTGTGTTTGAGTTCGGTATCAATTTCTTAATCCGCCAGATACATGTCCTTTAAGAGTGTTCGTGTTTGTGTCGGTGTCTTTTAGCGCCTTTAAAGATTGAAATTCAATCGGAGAATGTCTCACTTGCTAGGATCAGCTATCCAACACCCCCGTCCTTACGATCAATTGCTTCACATTCATTTGCGATATTTTCCGTCCGTACATGCCTAAATAAATATTTGTGTCCCTTCGAGTCGCTTGTCGCATTTCAATTGGAAAATCAGAAGGGTTCCCCGGCTGGGGGATGATTCGGATAAATTGTTTTCAACTAGATATATTGTTCTCGGATATTTGCGCCCCGGAGGACCCTAACTGTGAGTGGGTGGCCGTTTACTTTCTGTCCCCTCATCTGGCCAAACACATCTCAAGATTCCCATGCAAGTTGTTGATGTTTCCAAATGTCTCAATGGAATCCCCACGAGATCTGCCGTCGAGGAGGGTAAAAACTCCAATAATTCAGAGAATTGAAGTGCTTAAAGTGAAACACGAATTCGTTGGTGGTTTGGTGTTCGTTCTGTGCGACCGCCTCGGGCACCAATGAAGTCGATATTTGAATTGAGCGTTATGGGCGATTTGAGACCTAATTCACTCCGATGTGGAACACGTGTAAAGGACTAGGTCAGGAGTCACATCTTTGGGGGATATAAAATCTCACAGCCATTCGTACCTAACGAAGCATTACGCTCCCGGGGTTTTATAGTCTCGTGCGGATCCTTTTTTATGCCTCATCTCATGTTATCCCTTTTTGTGAGCGATGTGACGGTTATTGGTCTGTGAAGGACCAACTCAAAGGAAATATGAGAAACAGAAAAACTTCTAATTTATGTGTTATGATGGTAGGTGTTTCTCCGGGTGGGGATTAAAAGATGAGGGATATCCTTTTTCTTTTGTTGAATGTTTTGATGGTTTTTCTTGTGCTTATTGCGCCTTCGTAGTTTCTGGCACTGGGGACCGCTTAGCCTTTTCTGTGGGTTGAAATATTTGACAACTCAAAAAACTGCTGCCCGAGACTGGACCCGTCTGTAACTGAGGTGGATTTTGTGGTTTCGTGTACTCTATTGGGAGTGTTTGTTTCTGATGAAGTGAACGTTGCCACGCCAGATCAAGTAGGTTCAATTGTGTCTGGTAGATGTTTGTTAAGAAAGTGGTTCCCGATGTCTGTGTAGGTGCCGAGCACGTTTTCAGAAGAAAACAAAGGTTTACTGTTTCCTTTTTGTCCATACAACTACAATAGAGCATAGGTCCTTTCACATTTTCAGCGTCGACTTGTGCTTATGTTTCGACGGCGACATTGACATTGCAGCGCGTGTACGCCCTTAACAAAAGCTAACTGACAGGTACAAGAAACGTATCACAGAATTCGTGTCTAGTGATGCATTACCTATGTACACGTGCATGCATGTGAAATTGAGAGCTCTAACACGGACCGTGTTATGGGAAATGTCAAGAACCGTCAGTGGAGAGCATCGTGTTGTGAGAGTGTCTGGTTATCCATCACTTAGTAAGTAGCCAAGATCTCTGTAGGGATGTCAAATGTCGTCTACAATATGATTTAATTGATGTAAAGGTTTCGGTTACTTGTCTTCTCCAGTGTCACTTGCCAATCATGAAGGAGTGGATAGATTAAGACCCTCTCAATAATAAGATCATTAGCGAACATGTGGAGCGATTGAAGATGTTATGCTTCAGTAGCTGTCAAAACATCTCACAAAATTTAGCAAGGTTGTCATTTCATCATGCATCTGTCTAAGATTTACGAACACGACCATAATTTTGGTTCAGTTGATAATACGCGAAGCAACGTAAATTTCGTTGTGAGGTCGCTCCTCATTACTGCTTCAGTGTGCAGACAAGTCGTTGCACCATGGGCATGAGTACACTCTTTTCGATCTTGAACAACAAAATTTGTGTTGATGTTGCGGAATGAAGAGAACATTGCCGACGTAGTGGTCAGTTTCCACGACGAACTAGAAATCCTGATCCGACGGGGATTAGCTGAATGAGGTATCGCCAGAGTCAAGAAGTTTATTTTTAATTGTAATTTCAAATTTCTACGACCATAGGCAACGTCATGAGTTGCTAAATGGGTGCTGAAAATGTGCTCTGGGGATTTGGATTTTGGTCAAGAAAATCAACTTTTCATTTCTGGTTCAGAGGACTATCAACAGGCAAAATTACCCGTACGAGGGCACACACAAACCAAAAGGCTTCTTGTAGCAACGCATTGATGTTCTTTGTCATGAATTACACTTTCCCTCAAAACAGGATATTCCCGATCTTCAGATGACTCGCTGGGTGGTCAAGCAGTTGCCTTTTCACTTTGATCCAAGAACCGTTATGACGCCGTCCAACGTTGACTGCTTGGTGCGTCTTATGGCTTGGAGTCATCAAAAGACCTTCGAAATGTGGAAGACATTATTACTGTCTCAAGTTTAGAGCTTTACTAAAAAAGGCCCATATACGCACATACACGTTCTACGTTAAGTCTGTAATACAATACCACTTTACCACAACCTACGCAACGAGGTTCGGGTTGACATACGCACAACGCCACTGTTCTTAGCGGCACTAAATCCCATACAATCGACGAAAAGCTTAAAGTTGTGAAGGACAAATTAGGAGTCTCTTTCAGACCGCTATGGTCTGTAGCTTGACTCTACTTTATTATTTTCTCGGAGTGCTTAATCTACGCTAACAAGCCAGCTACTTGCAGTGAAGGAGCTCTGTATAAAGTCAGGCATATTGCTCTGAATCGAAGTCGCCATTTGAATGATGTCGTATTCCATATATAATGGTTTGCTTACAGATGTCTCAGGTTCGATTCCCAGTGAAAGCTGGCTTTCAAATCTGGTCCAGTCACCATTTGCCGTTGGGATCAAATTTACGGCACTGGGTTTCACAATTGACAAGCAGTGGTCTGTAAGCGTGGATCTTAATGTTGAGCAGTTGAACCGAAAGGGTAATCTTCAATGGTTTGATCAGGTGGAACGAATGTCTCCATCCTTAGTGTAGGCGACCACTTGGCAGGCACAATACGAGGTGGTTGGACCAATTTCAAAAACTCAATCTTTGCGCTTAGTCATTACTTTTGATGAGTCGATTGCGGATGATCGAATTGCCTGAAGATCTTTTGTCCGGGCTCTGTCCTGAGATCCGTTTAGTAAAGCATGCGAGGCTCTGAACATATGATATAAAGCACTTTCTGGTGAGATCATAATTTTTGAACTCATTGCGAGGGTGGATGAGGTGTATGGCGGACTTCTTTTTCTTCTGTTCATAGAGAAATATACTGCAGACTTGCAAATTCTAGATGTTGAATTACTTCCGCATTGAGAAAGAACTCGGACTGAGCTGGGCCATGTTTAAAATGAGAGCCGAGCTAATAGGTCTAAATTTTAGACCACACCGAAATGATCTAGCTATCTATCGCAGTTTATGCAACCTCAACGAACGTGAGGAGTACTTGCTTTTCCTAGAAAAATGTCCCATCACATGCGAAATAAGGCGGACAAGACCTTGTACGGATCAAGAAGTACAAGGCCTACTTAACTCCGATGGATACTGTACAAATTTTACAAAATTGAAATGCTTTCTAATTAAAGTCAAAAATCTTTAAAAAAATCTTAAATTTAATGAACTAACACAAAAAAAAAAAAAAACGGTCATACAGAGGCTATTACAAAAAGTGTAAATATTTGCTCAATTGATGTTAAACTAGCAGCCGGACTAGACAAGTCTAAATTATTTCTGTAAAAAAAAAAAAAAATAGGAAGACATAATGATACAAAAATAAAAAAATGTTCACTTCAACACATCATCAACAATTGAGAATGCCCTCAGAAAATAGTTTTTAGGGGTACCCCCATAGCCCCGCCGGCTTTCTAGAGACAATGAACGATGTGCACCACGTTCCCATCGGCCCCATTTCCACAGCCATTTGACTGATCACTTCACATGAAAATCGCAAATATGCCCTGACTTTGATTGCCCATGTCTGTTCCATTCGGAATCCATTCAAATTTAGTGCTTAACTCAGTAGATTTTCCTTTCAAAATCCCATTTCCTCATGCCACCATCAGCGTCGAGGCATTTACTACACACAAATCACAAGCAATCTGTCGAAACATCTGCCCGTCGGTTCACCATCGCCGATCCATTTCCCATTAGGCCAATCGAATCGAGCTTAAGAACCAATCATGAATGCCAAAAAGGAATTGTAACTCGTGTCTTATATCCGAGACAAACACATGCACACACACACTATTCCCAGTTGTGTCCCCAGCAGGGAGCGGGGGCATCCAATAACAAACAAACCATCCTTCATTCCACCACCTGACTCCCAGCCCTTATCGGTTCTTTTCGTTTCCATGTACATAATAGATTACAGCTACCCCTCCGCACCACCCCACCGCTCAGCGACGACGACGACGAGGACGACTTACTCGATATAATCGTCCATCGAGCAAGTAAATCGCCACAACCACCGACACCGACATCGACATCCACATCATCATCATCATCATCATCATCAGTGGCGTTGTCGTTGTCGTTGCTGGTTTGCGAGGGCCGAGATAGTGTATCTTGTAAATGTACCCCGGCGCACCGTGTGTGAGGGGCCCATACACCACATGATCAATCAACCGAATTGATACTCAATACGAATTCATTTGCCGACTTTCAACTTGTTCAACGGTGCCCTCGCTGCGTTCCGTCGCCGCCCCAGCCGGGGGGTAAAATTGTTTGTCTGCTATCTCCTCCGTGAACCCACCAACATCAGTCAGTTAGCTGGCTCGTGACACTCTGTCCACATGTTGGCTGCCACCCCCACCATCACCACAACGCACGGCATAATCCGATTACCACGTACTCCACATGGGCACGAGTGGGCGGCGACTATAGGTGGGGGTGTTCCACCATTTTTTTTTTGGTATTTTTTGTTTGGCAGTTTCACTCTTCCGGCCATTGTCTTGGGCCCCTCGAGTGGTTAGCATTCATTGAGAATCGATTGGAAACTATTCCGCAGAATGGAACGAAATGAAATGCCCCACATGCCGCTGCGGGCGTATTTATTCACAGCGAGAGGGGATGGCTCACAAGAAATTGCCAATATGTCGAGGTCGTTTTACACAGGCGACAACGGTCTCGGGTCCCCACACAGACAGAGGTGTGCAGAGAATAGGGGGAGAAGGGCGAGCGGATGATGAGAACGAAAAAAAATATGAATTGAATGAATTCAATAAACCGTGGCGCGTAGGAAGGAAGACATTTTGTTTGCACTTTCGCCCTGAAAACGGGGAGGATGCAAATGGGGGAAGTTTATATTATTGTTGTCACACTCAATCTTGAGGACACTCCAGTTATTCCATAAGGTCATATTCATAACGGAGTAACGCGATACAATGTGTGGCGCTGGCAGTGGTGTACTTGCGCTTGCTTGTGCTCGTGATGAACTCCATGCGCTGGTAATTCGTTCCACATTTCTTGGATCTCCTTGGAATTTGTGGGTGGCCCGGGGGCTCTCAAAGCAGTTTGCATGTTTTCCTCCGTCCTCTTCGTGTGTTTTTCTTTTTGTTAAATGAATTGTCTGAAATGTAAATGAAAGCGAATCACTTGGCGACAGTGCTGGGACGAGGAATTTTCATTTGATTTCCTCCCGACGAATGAGTGGAGAAAAATGTTGCGATGTGAGATGGGATTTTGGGGTGTTGGTCAGTTCAGTGGACACAAGGACAGCTTTTGTGAACAACAGCAGCCGGACGATTTTAAATGGGTTTCCTTATTCATCTCACCCTTCTTCCGGAGCGCTGTCGAAATGTGTTAATGAAAGAATGTTCAACTTGGACTCACGAATTGCCCCGAGCACCGCAAACACTTCGTGTGTTGGTTTGAGTGGCTCACAGAGTGGTTGACCGTTGGAATGGTACGGCTTCCGGGTGAAGTGTTTATTTAGATCTCAGAGACGGCTTTGTGGGGATGCTTGAGAGTGCTTGGGAGTTTTAAACTGCTCTTCCGTTGCATCGTGGTTGAGTTGTGATGTAGTTAGACTGATTTTTGTTTCCGCCCTGTTGGATACCTTAAAGGATTTTACGATGCATAGAGATGGTGATCAGTTGAATTTTTGAAAGAATACTTTGATAAGTGATCCTTAAAAGTTTTACTCTTTAAAGCGTTGGCAAAAAATTATGAAGACTGAGCAACCTCGTCCGTATGTCACGGAGAAGAATGATTGACCAACTTTATGCTCCGCAAAATCATGAAATAATTGTATCAATTTTTTTTACGTGTGTGGTGCTCAAGCCATTGCGTTCACTCAAAGCCACCGTATGGTGGGCGCTTGGTGGGAGGAGTATAACTATGCAGTATCGACAATGCGGTCACTGTTAGAATATTAAACGAATGCTACGGAGCCATGCTAAACGACTTTTTACTGTCCAAATTTAAAGTTGAGAAATCTTCTGTTTTGACTATTTGGTATAGCCAGTAAGATCACCCAACCGACCATCTTAGACATCTTTCTTTGGGGCTATTGAGTAATAGAGCCCTCTTTCGAAGAACCAAGCTGACTCTATACAAGACTCTGATCATCCCAGTCCTGCTATACGGCGCGGAGGCATGGACAATCTCGAAAGCGGATGAAGAAGTCCTTGGTCTCTTTGAGAGAAAAGTTCTACGCACGATCTTTGGTCCTGTTTTTTGTTGACGGGTTGAGGAGGAGAAGATTCAATCACGAACTGTACGGACTGTACAGCGACATGAGCCTAGTTAGGCGTCTACGGATCCAACGCCTACGGTGGCTAGGTCATGTAGAGCGTATGGACACCACAGCTCCGGCCCGAAGAATCTTCGAAGCCGAACCTGTCATGCAACGCTACAGAGGACGCCCGCGTTTAAGGTGGCGCACCTGACTGGAGAAGGACCTCAACCAACTTGGTGTGCGAAACTGGAGACAGCTAGCCATAGATCGCGCTAGTTGGAGAGGCATGTTGGTTGAGGCCCAGCTCCACCCCGGACTGTAGCTCCACACAAAGAAGAAGAAGAAGACGCTTGTAAGAGTTGACACATATGCCAAACCTTATTATCTGCAATTGTTTTGAAATTGGAAAAAATAAGCCTTCTCTTGGGGAACCAAGTTATTGATGAGGAGACATAGACATTTTCTCTCCTCAGAGAACGCTATGTGTACCGACATGCATCTGGCATAGCCTCTACGAATTTTGCAGCTAAGAGGCTGAGCGCACTGAATTAACTTAACACCAGTGTCTTCAATTGCTAGTGGAACCAGGCATTGAAGGATGTCCAAGAAACCGATGACGGACAAGTGGAGACTTCAAGTTTTTTTGGTAGAGATCAAAGTCCATGAAGCCCTCTCCACTCATCTCTTTCTTCTTCGTTGTTGTTGGCGCTACAGTCTTTGGTGAACCTTAACCAACAAGCCTCTCTCGTTAGCACCATCTTTCGCCAGCTGCCTCCAGTTGCGTACACCAAGTTGGTAGAAGTCCTGTTCCACTTGTGCGCACCATCTCGTGCGTCAGTAGCCATCTTAAGCGTTGAATCGGAAAACCCTTAACTTTGCTGCATGTCACTGTACAGCCCGTAGAATTAGTGTAGGAATCTTCTCCTCCAGCGTGGTTGATCTTCGTACTGGTGTTATTGTCCCTTTTTACTCCGGAGCCGAGGTGTACAAAGTCCTGGACTACCTCGAAGATTCTGCTACCCATTATGACGCTCTGGCGAAGACGTCGATGTTGTATGTCCTTCCGTGTTAACAGTAAATATTAGATTTACTCTATTGCATGGGGCTATGCAGAAGAAGCTTTTTTGCAATATGTTAAACTTTAGCTCTGTTCCCGTACTCAAAAAAGCAGTACAAAACATGACAAAAATATGGATTTTATTTTAAACGACCGCTCTCTCGAGGGAGTAAACAAATTACTCTGGGCAGGGTGGCCATTTTGATCCAAGAAATTTCTGTGGGTAGTTTGTTGGTTTTTCAGTTTAGGTTTTTTTAGCCAGTGGCGTTGTAGGTATGTGCGTCGACCCCAACCTCGACATCGTAGGTTCGATCCCTGGTCTGTGCTACAAAAATAATTTTCACGACACAATCTCTTTCAAGTTCGAGAGTACTTCTTGCTTAGAAAAAGCTTCTCAAACTTGGCCGTTCAACGTCGACATAAAATTGTAGGTCCTCCACTCGTGAGAGAACAAAAGCATTCACAGCACGAGCGGTTGCCGGGCTGTAACGAAACCCATATTATATTATTATATAGGGTAGTTTGTTGGTTTTCTGTCAAATCAATCAGTTGATGTGTCAAAAACTCGTTTTTCTTCAACAAGTATTGCTGCAACTGTTGACATATGGCTTCTCTCACATCATGAAGAACGCAACAAGCTCTTAAAAAAGGGCATGAGTTACACAATTGGTTTAAGTGCGCTCCCGTATTTTTTTTGATATCTTTCTTCTTTCTGAGAGGTTCCTACCACCCCACTCCTTTAAAAATTTCAGTCTTCGCAGTTTGGTGCAGAAAGTACAGGAGTAGACCTATTTATACCTGTAATTTCAAATCCCTTGTGCCAAGCTATCTTCTTGGAAAGGGGAGTAAATAAAAAGTGAGTGCCCACGTAGAATCGTTGTAGTACATTTTATACCATAAAGTGATCATGTGATTTAAGTGAAATTAGCAATCAACTCCCTCTGAATCAAATTTCCTCTCTTACTCGAATTTTTTTGCTGGCAATATTTTCAATTCGAAATTCCTCTACCTGGAACTAATTTGAATATCCTGTGAAAACGACTTAGTCCATTGTAGTAAGTGATTTAATTTTTCACAATCAACCAATTGTATTGCTACCAAAAGTTTTAATTTTAAGCCACATACCTGCCTCTGGGGCTCTTGGTATTCACGTAAATTCTCTTGTTTTGCGTCACCTTGTGAGATGTCTCATGGCTTTTGGACTAAATAATCCCCACTCTATAGCAGTGATTTCCACAAAAATCGTTCTTTGCTTGTTTTTAATCTCCACTCATAGGCAGTTATCAGTGTTTATTGCTAATTATAGCCGCCCCTTATTGTGGCACTCTCCCAAATAGTCATTGGTGTGCTTCTATTCAACCACCGCCGACTGTGTGGATTCCATTTAAGGCCCAAGAGCTACTTAGACTGACTGACATTTAGAAAGGCCACTTCCATAATGAATTCCTAAATGTTGCCTATCAGAAATCTCTTCCGAGAACAAAGATCAGATAAAATGTCACACGGCCAAGTTAAGACTTCTCATTCCCCCTCGAGACAGGGGATTACATTCGGATTTCGTTTAGGATACCTCGTAACCATTGCATCAGTTTCTATAGCCTCGCATCCAGTTTTATTCACAGCAATTCCAAGTCAACGGCTCAATACAAATTCGCATGTGGATTGTGTGCCCCCCTCATTCATTTCCACAGTTTCCAAGTGCCTGCGGCCGGGATTGTTATGTTCACGGAATATAGAATTTCCGTCATGTTTAATTCCACTCAGACAGGCAGAGCAACCTCAAGGCCGTCACACAATTTCCGTGACGAACGCCCCACGTGTGTCCGTATCCATTTCGAACGACTACAAGAATGGCATAATTTTAGGCGCACAAAAGGCCGCCGCGCAGCCATTTCGAATGAAAATGCACAAGACCTTAAAGTTTACACCCTCCGTTGAAGGCGCTCAACGATTCGTCGTTAACCTTCAAGGCCGCAGCCACACAAGTGCGCATCCCTTCACCTGTTGAGTTTGTTGATGGAAACGAATGATTTTCAAAGGGCCGCTTCGCCGCACACACACAGCCCCCAGAACACATTGTCAACGCACAAGCGTACGCTACACAGAACACCTAAAAAGTGTAGATTTAATGAGATCCTTTGAAGCGGCCCAGCAACAGTACTTCGCCCCGGTCCCCACGCAGCAGCCCAGCAGCCACATAAGCAGCGCCAGCAACGACAACTGCCTACCGGAATGCCCATTAAGGGTTTTATGAACTCTATCAAGCGCTCGTGCCATTTGCTGAATACGCCTGCGGCCGTACACTGTGCACTGTACCCATAGGGCCGCTTAATTCGGCCATCCTGCTCGCACTTCAGTCGCCACTTGACTCCACAATCCATGGCGGCGGCGACGGCGATGATGACGACGACGGCTACAACTCGGTTGACGTTGGGGGAGGAATGGTGCAGTCGCTTGCTTAATACAATACAATTTTATTTTATTTCACTTTTCGTCCTCTCCATCCGAGGACGGCTGGCCCACTCGCAGAGGCAGCGCCTGGAACCATCGTGAAAGCAGTCATGACACACCGATGGGCGGCCGACGAGGGGTTGTTTTTCACTCCTCGTAATTTGCTCGCAGGGATGTAATGCGCAATTGAGCAATTTGTTGAATGACTCCTTTGTACGAACGCACACACGTTGGAGTGTGGTGTGTATCCTCGCGGCTCCCCTGAGAGGGGTGGAGGGGGTGGATAGGGGTTTCTATTTAAATAGGGGAAACGTTTATCCTGTTGTTGTCGCCCGCGTTGCACGATGACGCGCTCCGTCGTGGTCCATGATTTGGGTTTAATTTAGGTTTCCTTTCCTGCTTCTCCTTGTGTTGTTTGTTTGTCGCGCCGCCTCCCCCTCCGGTAATCCTGGCGTACGAGTGGGAGTGTACCCTGAGCACGTGTGCGCGTGTATGTGTTGATTTAGCGCATTTGCTGGGTAAATAGCGCAAATTAGACTCGGGAGAGCAATTCTGGCCGACGGACTTTATGCGCGCTGATCTCTCTTGGCGGCTGTCAAAGGATTCTCGTTTCGTTGGCAGCCAACGGCGCGGCGTGGCTGACTGTGACAATGGTGGTGCGGTGCTTAGTCACTTGACACGAGGATTCTGTCCCTTCACCACCATCCCTCGGCAGACGAATTAAATTTGAATTATTTTTCAGCTTCGTCCACCTTCTGTGTGGGAGTCTAGAGGCGGGGTTTTCTGTAATCTCAGAGAAAACGACTAAAGTTGAATAATTTCTTGTGTTATCCTTGGAACGAGTGGATCTGAATAAATGTGTGTCATGTGTTTGCTTGTGTTCACAGCAGGGTAGAGTTTGTCTGGAGACTGTGGCTGGTGTACCTTATGTGGGAGTTGATAAACTTTCGAGACACTCATGAATGAATTTGGCTGTGGAACGCTTTTGACATTAAAGGGGTGTCGTTGGGTTACGGTGTGGGTGAATATGCACTGATAATGGTAGTGAGATGTTCACAAAAAATTGTGAAATTAGAGACAACAACGAAGGGTAAACTCTACGTAATGGCAAACATTAGGGAAAATTTACAAAATCGATGCAAAATGTTTAATTCGAGGTAGCAGCTGATAATTATGCCTTTGTATCTTTGTATTGAAAGTAAAGAGCAGTGGAGACCTTGTCCAAAGATAATTGTGTTGATGTAGCAGTTCTAACTTATATGAACTTAGTCTGGCAGTGCAGGCTTTTGTGTGGTGGATGCAGTCGGTACTCCTCGGAAGCAAGTCTTCATTACCTACCATTAGCAACCCATCTCAAGGCTGGATTCAAAGTCCCAAGGGCAAGTATTTTGAAGAATTTCTTGATGAAAGTGGTCACAAATTATCAATGTCAATGGGCTGCGAACTCCCAAAAATCAATCAAATCACAAGATTATAAATAACCTTAACAAGCATGTAAGTTTAAGGCCTAACAATGATGGTACTGATATATAAGTCAAGTTTAGCTGTTGAATACGAAATACGCAGAAGTGGGACACACTCAACCGATTGCGAGCCAGTTCGACAAGTTTCGTTAAATTCTCATAAGTTTCGTTAAGTTTCGTTCACTTTTCCTTACTCAAACAAAATCAATCCCTTCGTACCTATCTTCATACGTGGATGACATTTTGTAGTAGGATAATGCACACGTTTCCAGTGGCAAGTGTGATCAGTTCCAAATTGAGCTGTCAAGATAGTAACAGACAGATACTCTGACATATTTTCAGAAGCTTCATACAAGTGTTATTCAAGCCTATGACTAAGTTTTTCTAAAGCAAGCCCCTGCCATGTCTATAGCCACGCGGACGTCACGATAATTTCAGCAACGCTGGGCTCTGCTGGGATAGGCGCATACTCTTGCGAACAGACCACGATCTTAAAATCGTTGTGCAGGATTGGGAGGATGAATGTCTTATATGTAATTGATCAGTCCATAGAGGGCGCTCTTCAATTGCCAATTCGGCGTCAGAGAAGTCAAGCGTTTTTATGAGTTTCATTTTAGCAGTTCTTATTTTTGTCGACTGCTCAATGTTAGGTTTAATAAGGGGGTCCTATTTTATTCTCAATGTTAAGCTTTGTCGTAGATGTCGTTGCTGCATCATTTTTTTTTAAAGATTAGAGTTGCTACATCGATTTTCCCTTGTCGACCATCATACTCAAGCTATCGGTTTCAAAACTAACAAACGCCTTGTTGATAGTCACTGTGTTCTACAAATCACGATCACAATACCAACTGGGTATGCTTACAGCTGCACGCACTTCTGGAAGATACTGGAATCGAAATGGTACTGTACAACTCGATAGGCGGTAGACCGCTCTGAAATGAAACCAGTTCGAGGAGGGCGTATACGTAACACTTTTGCTAAGGTGGGAAGGCAGAGAAGATCTCATATGCCATCTTATTTCCCTATGGGACAGTCAATGATGAGTAAATCAGTCAAGTGAGTTTTAAAATGTATTAAAAAATGTATGCAGTTCATATACACAATTTATATAGAATAATGAGTGTGTAGTGGCCCGTGGCGTTGTGGGTATGTGCATCGACACCAACACACTTGAACCTTGACGTCTCTGGTTCGATCCCTGGTTTGAGCGACAAAAAAATAATTTCTACGGCCCGTGAGTCGAGTTACTGAAAATGCTCTTTCCTGTCTAGAAAAGACTTCTCAGTTTGAAGTCGGTATTCAACTATAGGTGACTTCCAATCGTGAAAGAACAATAGTGCGCACAACACGAGTGGTTGGTGAGAAGCTAGGCCCTGGCCTTCTACGGACTGTAGCGCCACCCGTTTTATATTATTATCTATACAAATAGTAGGTTAATAAAAGGTGTGGAAAATTTATTGCCGTTCCACTGCCCCATTTCAATTATCCTCGTCGAAATTCCCTGCCGAAGCCCGAGTTCAAAGCCTTCTGCTGCATGAATTAATACGGCGGTAGCGGAACGCGCTGTGCCAAAAGTTGTGAGTGGGCAAACTTGATTGTGAAAAACAAATGGTAAGCTATGGAAGTGGAAATGTATGCGGACAGGTGCGAATAAAGATGTTTCATCGTTTCTTTTTTTAAACAATTTATGAACTCTTATGTTCTTGTTGAAAGTGATGCGCCACTCATCGACATATACTCTGGTGCGTGCTCTCAGCTTTGTTAAGCTTCAGGCTAAAAATGTACTATTTCGTCATCGTTTGAGTAGGAATGGCATCGCGAGCTGTAGTTTTTCAAATTGAAAGAAGTGTTCTGCCAGACATCGTGCGTCGGTTGCCATTTGCTATTCGTCAACATTCTTAGTACTTACACAAAAAAGAGTTAAATTATTCATGAATGGTTATGAGCATGAAACTGGTCTGCAATCAATTCTGACATCTCCATTTGAACCAGATGTTTTCTAAGTAAAATAACAGTGAAATTAGCAACTGTCATTCCTCGGAATACTGCAATGACTAAAGGTACAAATTTTTCCGAACTTATTTCATTTAATTTTGTCTATTGACCAGGTTTTGTTCATTCCATCAACTCTGAGCAACGCGATTGCCTGCTACTGACTCAAAGGAAGCAACATAGTTTTTCCATGCCCCACAGAGCTTCCTCCTTTTTTTGTTCGCTCTTGTGGAAATTGAGAGTATTTTCTTCCAATTAACAACTCTTGCATTCCGGCGTCTTGCCACAAAGGACTTCCTCAACAAAAGCCGACGACCGGTTCTCCTTTAAGAGCAATTCAAATTCAAGCAAGTGCAACTCCATGCCATTTGTCGACTTGAATCCAACAACACACATGTGATGCCGCCTCCGCCACCGTCGTCGTTCCAGTGAGTCTAGACGTCTCTGGCATCATGGCGAGCCGCACAAAAATGTGCGACAGAACAAAGAACGCGTTTGTGGTTGAGTCAACATTCTCCGGTCGCTGCCGCTGTTGATGTTGCTGTTGCTTTACTCCGAAAGGGACACACGGTGTCGTGCTGAAGATGAATTCACAGAGCTTAGACTTTGTCTATGCCACCATCCCGCCAGAAAAGTTGAAAATCTCAGATTCAATCGAAGAAGTTCTCTCCCGTAAACACACCGCAAATCCGTGATCCAGCAAATTAATCGCTTCCCTTCCAAAGTTACCCCTCGAGACAGCTGCCTTGGCAAGCTTTAAACTCAGAAAATCAGAAACGCCAAGAGATCCCAAGAAGTTCCATCCACATCGCCTGGAAGGAAGTTCACACAATGCCACCGGATTCCCTTTGTGTTCGAGTTCATCGGAAGGGACTTATAAATATGTGGAAACAGCTCATGGCCGCCTTTTGTGTGGGGGCGCCGCGCCGTGTTCTGTGTGCACCCTGGGGGGCGGGATGGGCGACAGCACATGAATCTGTCACCGTCACCCAAGGCCATCGCGTGGTGGAGAAGTCGAATTTTGGACGCAACAAAAAACAAACATTCCGCAAAGCACCTTGTTGTCGTAAAGATCTTAGAGGTTCTTGGCTACTGTTCAACTCTGAGATGCGAATGTTTTTCCATCGTTTCCATCGTGTTTTTGTTCTCCTCCCGGATCCTGGTAGTTTTGAGAATTTTGAACAAATTGTGGTTGCGGTCTGCCAGCAGCCAGTGCCTGGTGCGGCCCACTTAGTCTGTCGTGTATCTCATCTCCCGTGGCCGCACACGGAGACGGAAGGATGGCGGACGTTTTCCCTCGAGGCGAGCAATTTGCCAGGACAAACACAAACAAGACGACGCAACGGGCGGCAACGACGGTGGCCCGTTGCGGGAATTCGTCCTAGAAAAGCCAACAAATTGCAAATGGAGTTCTGGTGTTTATTATCACAGAGGGAGGGATGCCACTCGAGACTGTGTAGCGTTCCAAATGTGTCCTTTGTAGCGTTAAAAGGTTCCTTTTTTCGGCTCTCACCGAGGAGACGCTGAAGATGTTGTCCGCCAATTTCTGTTTATTAGGCTCAATGGCAGTGATTTCAATTTGAAAGACCACTTTGGAGAGGACGGCTGTCTTGGGCAAGCAGTCTGGCGGCGTGGGTGGAGGGCTGGAAATGAGTTTAATTTTGCGTTGAGTTTGATGGAAACGATGACCAAATTGGGAGTGACTTTGCCCCAGAGCCTGCAGGATGTTGTCAATGAAGTGTTGCCATTGACGAAGTCGTTTCTCAAATGATTCGATTTATGGATTCCTGCTTGAGGGGGCGTATACGTAACGTTTTTGCTGCGCGACGTGGCACGGCAGGTCACTTAGCGGAATTGGGTCTGGTAGGGCAACAAATCAATTTGGACGTGCTTCAATTTTGCCATCGATTAGAGGGGATGATTGCGGATCACACTTCGTGGGGGAGAAATCCGCCTTGAGGGCGTTGTTTTTGAGAAAGGAAACAGGACTGTGGGACTTACTGAGTTCTTGCCAGAGTGGAATATTGTCAGGGCCTCTTGATAATTTGTGTTTTGATCAACTTCAGGCGGCGTTCAACCCAGAACCGTTAAACCTAAGAAAAAACGAAGTACAATTGAACTGAAAATTTCACAGCCAAACTACTAATTCAACCAAGGCATGGAACTTGGAAGAACGTTTTGCTAGACAGTTCAAGACTACAAACTGAGTACTTCACAGCGAAAGCTTAGACTTCACATTCGGTTTAGGCTTCTGTATAACTGTTTTGTTTAAACACTGAGCTTAATATTAAGTTAAGTGAGTATATACTATTTGTGGGCCATGGCATTGTGGTTCAGTGTGTCTACTCCGAAGAACGCTGAATTTGAATCCCAATATGATAAATATTACACTTCTTAATGTAGTCGTCTGCTTAGCATCAGAAAAGCTTTAAGTCCTCACTGTCAACGTCGCAATTGCAAAAAACTCGTATTCCACTTAAAAGTTTGTGAAAAGAAAACCCACAGCTTCACTATGTGAGTTGTGAGTTCCTGTGATTCTTGCAGCCTGAAGAAGAAACTACAATGCGAGCTGATTCTTCGAACTCGTCGTACCCCGAGGGTGACTTGTACTTTCAAAAACGATTCCACCTACACTGCGACGCACTTCTTGAAGTAAACAAACTTCGCAAATCTGAATTACCTTACAAACAGCAATTTTTAACAATGGCCAGTTCACATTGGAAATGTCCCAGACACCGGGAGGTGAATGATTTTACTCAGCTAGAAGAGAGACGCCCCCACCTCTGTGCTCAAGGTCGAACCTTTGACTACGAATAAAGGACTATCCCGAAAAGTCATCCCAAATCCCATAAACACCCGATTTTTCACAAGAAAGGTCACCATTTATGAAAATTAAAATAAGTTTGTGTACATCCTCTTCAGCAGAATAATTGCAAATGGATTCCAATTCATGGCGCTGCCTCGAAGTTATCCCGTAAAAGGGTCACCTTCAGACACGACACACTTCCGCTGAGTGTGTACACACTGAGAAACGAGCACAATCCCTTCTGGCCGCCTCCTCGGTAAACAGAGTCAATTAAGTTAATTTTCCTAAGCGTACCCTTGGCCCATGTCACCTTCTCGTCCGACGTCCACACCCTTCCGCAGGCACTCATCTTCGTTCACGTGTCTCCGGTTGAGCTTTTTTCTTTCCTCCGAGCAGCTGCCCTAATGATTAATTGCACCCCTCCCATGCAGGTAGTCTTGCCAAACAAACACCTTCTCCTGGTGCTGTTCCGCTGGGAGAGGGCAGCGCGATAAGCACCGCCGCACAGTGGCTCGTTAAGTTTGAACACTCGCCGGCCCATTTGGCGGATGCAAGCGCTTCACTAAATTTACGACGAAGGTTACGAGCGCCAGCTGAAGGCCGCTAATGAATCAACCTGCCGCGGGCGCAATTAATGCCGAGATATCGAAAAATATCTCAATCGGGGGATGTGTGCACTGCGAGGCACAGGCCGTTGCTCAGCTGCGGGGCAGAGAGGAATAATTAATTTTTAAATTTAACACAAGCCTACGCACAAGTCTGCATATTCATTCGGAAAGTTCGTCGGTGATTGTCGCCGGAACCCACAACATCCCGACACACAGCAGCAAACCACATCCCTGCGAAGTTGGCAAATTCCCAGCAATCAAAAGTCCATTCCAGGACTTTGAGGTTTCCAACTTGGTTGCAAACCACACTCGGCAGTGAGGCAACTCCGTGTTTTCATTTCCGCGTCCCTTCCGAGTGAGGGACGTCCTGGAGGCGACGGAGCGATGTGAAAATATGTTAATCGAGAGAGGCTCCGCATAGAGCACTCGAAAAGTTCGCAGAAAAAGAGTCGCACCAACGCCCGCCAGCTCCCCGTGCGGTCACGAGTAAATGGCTGGGTAATGGATAAAGTTTAGGCAGGTTTTAGGTTGGCAATTAATGCGATCATTTACTGCGCAGGGATGTGCCATAAAGCGCTCATCTCGTCCGGCAACGGATGGTGTGCAAGTTGTGTAACTAGCCCCCGTGCACCCCGGCCCATGAGGAGGAGGTGGAAAATCCGATCTGCAGCAGTAAATTGGCATGGGACCCGGGTTGACTGCGAAATGCAGCACGAATCGAGTTCGTATTTCGCAACGACATCGAATAAACAGTCAATTAGAGGGGATTGAGTGAAAACCCAGCGGAAGGGCTGTGGGATTCTGCAGCCAAGTGACCTCAATTCGATTAATTTACAGCTCGGCGGAAGTGTTAGACGAAAAAACCTCATGTGACGGGAAAATTGTGCCAACTAACGAGGGTTTTATTTCACGAACAAATGTCTGTTAATTGGTGGCTGCACGGGGCGTATACGTACCATTTTTTCGCAGATATCATGGTTTGAGCGGAAGTCCGCCACAAAATGGATGACATCCGGTGGCACCTCATTCCGAACATCTGGCACAGCAGTACCCAGCGCCATCGTTTCGCCGTCCCGCTATAGACAATCAGGATAATGGCTCGAAAATGATTTTGATTTCGAAAATTAAACAGTTAAGGCTTTGCGCCGTAAAATAAACCGAATCCCTCATGCTCCTGGTCCACGCGTTCATCGCATCAAATCGTGGCTGCATTGCAAATCGACGGCGCGCCATAAAACCGGGGCCTGCATTTATTAGAAAGTTTAATGGATCCGTCGGGGAGCGTGCTTTTTTATTGGTTTTCTCTTTAATGTGAATTTTGAATTATAACACAAAATCCAGTCGGAGAATGCGAGCGCGAGGCGCTGAGTGGATGAACACCGGATTAGGCGGCGGTGTCTGAATACCTCGGTTTTATCGCTCAGCCGGAAGGTGTTTTGCGCATCCGAATGGCTGTGCCGTTATTGTGCACATTTTATGAATTCAAATGAAACGGGGTGAAGAGCGTTTACTCTCACTGGGGGGAGTGATTGGTTTCACCGGGAAATTCTGTTCGATTGCTGTGAAGTCATTGTGGTAAAATGAATCGAAACTCTGGTTGAAATGGAACTGATCCCAGTTCCAGGGATGAGAGAGCGAGCGAGTGGAACTGCAACGTTATTAAGTCATATAAACAGACGCCCACTGATGTGCGCAGCCCACGCCTGGAACAGCAAGCGATTGTTTATTCTTCGAATTCTGTCAATTTGCGGGCACTCTGTGACAGTCGCCGTTGGGGGAATATATGTAATCGCTGAAGCGTTAGGCAATTTCCCCGAAGATGTGGGCGGAAATGTTGAAGCATCCTCGACGTGTGTCAGCTTGACAACAGTCGACCGTGAACATGGTCAAGTGGGGGAAATTGGTAATGTCTTTTTTTAAATTTAGAGACAATGGAAGATTGTGACAAGAGAGGAGCTTCCGGTAAGGAAGGAAGCCTTGTTTTTGTTTATTTTTTGTGTCTAACCTGAGGCGTTGTCTACTCTTAAAGTTGGGGCAGTGGACTGCTTGGGTCTATATAATTCCGCATCAGGAAAAAACAGCGTTCATTAAGTGAATCATCACTAGCCCAGCTTCATTTTCGTTAAATAGACTGACGTAGTGGGTGTGTTCCGGTAGCATTGAAATCTTGACTGTCGAAAAATGTCTTAGACAAGGCGACACGCTGTCATTTGATATCTTCAAAATCGCCCTGGAGAAGATCATGAAAAATTCCCACGCCAACACTAGAGGCACGATCTTAACGATAAACTGTTAGCATACGCAACTGTTAGCATACGCCAATGACATTGGAGTGATTGGCAGGGCTCACGAGCCGTCATTGAGGCGTTTGCTACCATTGACACGAAAGCAGCTGAAATGGATGTTGTTGCTCCTCTAAAAAGGACATACTACATCGACGCCTTGAAAGGATGTAGGTAAGAACTTCGTCTACTTCGGCTCCGGCGTGAAATGTACGAGGAACATCAATACGGAGATCAAACGTGGAATAACTTTTGCCAACCGTTGTTTCTTTCGGCTCAAGGGGCAATTGGGTAATAGAGCCGTCTGTCGAAGGACCGAATTGACTCTATATAAGACACTCATCATCCCAGTCCTGCTGTACGACTGACGCGTGGACCGTCTACTAAAAATCGTTGTGTCTGTTCGAGCAAAAAGTTCTTTGTGCGATTTTTGGAACTGTCCGCGTTGATGGGATCTGAAGGAGAGGATTTCGCCATGAACTGTACGGCTGTAAAGCGTTATGAGTCTATCCAGACGTCTACGCTAGAGATGGTTAAACTAGAGTTGATATACCGAGTTGAACAGAGTTGAACTTATGTCAAGCCGAGTTGGTGAATCTAAAACGAAACGAATAAATGAACATTCAACATCAAATCTGCGAACCATTCGAATTGTCTATGCCAATCACTAAAGCCTACCATCTTCTTAAGATTCACAGAAATGAAATAACCCATCACAAATGACAAAAACGCACTAACTACCTTAAAACAAAGGATGCAAGATGAACGATCACTTTGTTTGCTCTGACTAGGTAGAGCCTCGCTCAGGACACTAATTGGAGTCCTAACTAAAGCAGAAGCTACATGAATGAAGAGCAGTTAGCAACTCGAATAGAAACCTCGAATCACATCCACTGCTATTATAGCGCTCTGGCAAGACTCCTTTTTCCATATTTTGGGTTTGGTTCTATTCATAGACTTTCACTATATTTCTGAAAAGAAAAGTCAAAATGAAATTGAACTGAGAGCACAGTGTCCAGGATCTGCTTCCTGCTCTTCATTGATTTCCTCAATAGCGGGAGACAATTTGCGCACTTACGACCAGTAGAAAGCTCAACATTAAAGTGTGGGCGGTAAGCGCTAGGAGCTACTCAAGAGTCAAGGGATATCGGGAGAGATGCCTACTAGGAGGACTATAAAGTGTCATAAGGAGCTGCACTAAAGAGACTGCAAGATTACATTTAAAATTTGACATTTTTATAAAAAAAATTATTTTCAATAAGACTCGTTTTTTTAACCATGGGTTATGGGTTCCTAACCCATAAATAATTGAACCTGTGGTAACATTGATCTCATACCATTTGAATTGAGTGTGTAGTAATCAGAGTGTATACTACTACTGCTGATAGAGCTTGGTTTGACTTGAAAGGAATACACCTATTTTTTTTCAATTCAATTCAATTTCAAATCAAAAAACTGGAGTCAGCTAGCCAATTATCGTTATAGTTTGGGGGGCTTGTTGGTTGAGGCCCACAGCCACCCCGGATTGTAGCGCCAAAGAAGAAGAAGTGTATGTGCAGGCTAGGGGCAGTCACACTTAGGCCAGAGTAGGCCCATTGTGATACCAGGCAGATTGACTTGTCCTAACATCGGAACCAGTTTGTGCTTGTAGTGAAGCGATATAGCAAGCGTATGCTGGCGCTGCTTAGCTCATTGAGGTTATTGAAGTAGTAGGCCCCTAGGTGTGGGAACCTACGACTAGTCAGCGCTACAGGAGCAGAGTAGGTTTTCTTCGTCCTCTTCATCCATGCAGCTTCTTCAAAAACATGGCATTGTCCAGGGATTTTATGGCGGGCTGACTATTGGCACAAATGGTGATATCCCTTTTTGATATCACATTGTTTTTGAGCCATGACAACGCCTCTTTAATCTTTGTGCTGCCTGCCTGTAAAACGCTATAGTGATCGTCTTTGCATTTCTCTCTTTTCACTGACAATGCTGGAAGAGAATGTTTCTTCTAAAACGTCAGCGTTTTGTGTCGCGGTGCACAACTTCAAATCCACTCCGGTCGTCAAAGAAATAAAACGTGGCGTGCACAACACAAGTGGTTGTTAGTCCCACGACCACCACATTCCGCCCACATTATTTTTACAACAGAACAGGGCAGATTTCACGATTCATGTCACAGGAATCTGCCATCCACATCCATGTATTGCTCGGTTCCTTCAATCATCGCTCTTCTCATCATCCCCTGTGAACACATTGATTTTGCAAATTTTTTTCCTCCGCCACCCTTGCCACCGGTTCGTTTGACAAAACGTGATGTTTCGGAGAAAAGTTGTCTGATTTGTTGAAGAGGTGACTCCTTCCTCAATCCACCGTCACAGGCTATCGAGTGGCGTTGGCTGTGTAATGCCAAGACAGGCAGATAGACAAAGTTGATGTTGTTGCATGCCCAAAGGACTGAGTAAGCGGGGAGCTTTTCAAACGATAAACTTAAAATGACTTCGTGCTCTAGGTTGGAACACTTGAAAATTGAGTTTTTCATCACAAAGGTAAAGGTCAGGAGTAGAAATATGCAAGCGCTGTTGTTCTGCTTTAATTGTGCCGGGATTAATTGATTACCATAAATCGAGTGCAGGATGCTTCAAGTGTTTAGGACAAAGATATAAGCGGGATGTCTCACTCTCATCTCAAGGTGAATTATGGTCAAGCAACACTTCATGCAAATGGTACGGTCTCAGTTGAGTGCAACATTTGAAACCTGTAATTGGAGCTCCAAAGCGTCAAATAAATGCGCATCACATTGCAAATGTAATGATGCAGAGTAAGCGAGGCTTTGTCAAATGATTTTTTGCATAATCACATTTGCCGATGCTCTGCTTGCTCTTTTTTTCTGTTTAGAATGAGTTTTGAAATAGTATGCATTTCCTTCCTTTTCTTTGCGTTTTGGGATGGTTGCCATTGCATTATTAAAGCATTGGAAGACACCCATATTGTTCCTGGTTTACGTTGTGTGTCTTTTGTTCTCGGTCTCTGTGTCTTCCTCTTCATCTTTTCACATCAGTTCTGCTGATAAAAGTCATATCAATCCAGTTGGCTACCACTTGGGATATTTAATTATTGTAGCGTGTCATCTTATTCCAGACGCAATGGCAAAGCTTTCCCACATGAAATGTATAGATTTACTCTACTGCATCGGGGGAGAAGATAAATTGTCCTTTGAACAGCTCCCAGCGCCTACTGTCGTCACTTAAATGTTGGGCTTTCTACTGGTCGGAGGTACGCAAATTGTGTGCCGCTATTGAGAAAATCAATGAAGAACAGGAAGCATTTCCTGGGCACTGTGATTTCAGTTGAATTTCATTTTGACTTCCCTTTCCAGGAATTTAGTGAAAAGAGAAAAAAAAAGTATCGTAAATATTCAGGCCATCATAAAGTTGCGTTCTTAGGTTAGGTTAGGATGTGGTATCTGCTTGCTAAGGGACAGTCATCCTTAGGCTTAAGTTAGCCCTTTGTGATGCCAAGCAGTTTAACTACTCCTAATCTTGCAACGATTTAGCGCTTGTAACACAGCGGTTTATATATGCATATACCTTTTAGTTCACTGAGGGTGTTGAAATATTATATTAGGCCCCTAAGTGTGAGTGCCCACGTCTTGCCAGAGCGCTATAGGAGCAGAGGAACTGATTCGTGGCGTATCTCCTCTTCATCCATACTTTGGGCTCAGCTTGGACGCCAATTAGTGTCCTGTGCGAAGCTCTACTTAGTCAGAGCGGACAAAGTGATCTTGCATTCTTTGTTTTGAGGTAGGTAGTGCCTTTTAGCAATTTGTGATTGGGTATTTCATTTCTGTGAATCTTAAGAAGGTGGCAGGCTGTAGTGATTGGCATTGACAGTAGTTCTCTTTCTGGTGCTTGAGACGAGTTTATCGGCTTTGAAATGACTCAGTATGTCACACTATGCCGGCCATTTCGGTGAGAGACAGTCTGCAATTAAGGGATGTTATTGAACGTGTTATTTTCTTATTCTGCCGCTTTCTCATAGTGCAGATCCTTTCATCAAACATTGATCCTTCGATCAAGCGACTCTCTAGATAGTAACATCAAGTCCTCCCCAATTCAGGTGATTCGTAAAATTCGCCTGCCAGAAGTGCGTGAAGGCCAAGGATACACATGGATAACCTACATCCCCTTGCAACTGTATAAGAGAACAGCTTCAGTTTACTTTGATCGGCTGGTGCTACTGCTCATTGATCGCTGTGTAGACACTTTCAGCTGCAAAAGAGAGTAACTTTCTACACTCGTTGCACAATCTTTCGTGTGAACAGTAAGACTCATGCTTGCGGATTCGAGTTTTTGCTTCCAGGCCACCTGCAGAGTGACCAGGTCGGCGTGAGATGAACGCCATCATAGCACATCACTTGCAGTGCTCAAGTGATCAGTCCAATATTCCGTCAACAGCTTTACGAATGTACGCTTCGAGTTCGTTCAAACTGGTTTCGTTGTTATCACTGACGACAGACACCACTCGATTAGTGTCATGTTGTCTGATGCCAGCGGCCAAGTGATATACTCACCTCAAGCGATGACTGAGTTGGCAACATTTTCTGTCACAACTTCGAGCGCATTGTTGTAAATAATGTTGAATGTAGAACCTTAGATCAGGCAGATTGATTGTTGTTGAGCTGCAAGCAGATTAAGTCGGCAAACGTCGATCTACAGCTGAGACCATTGAGCGTAACAGTGTATCCTTCATTTTGAACTAAATAAGGTTCCATGATGTCGCCAAACCAGGTCCCACCAAACAGTAGTGCTCCGACGAATGCTTGTAGATTGTGTTCGCGCAACAACTGCCTCAATTAGCCCACTTAAGGCTTGATTATTAATTTTCCTCTCCAATTCCACAGAGACGTTATTTACGAGTGGAAGCACAAATTTAAAAAAAAATAGCCAGAGTTCGTGGTCGATTCACGTCTTCTTCGATACTGGCAGCTATGTCTGCAATGTTTTCTTATTTTCCCACCAATCTCTGTCTCGTTGTACGTAAGTTCACATGTTGCGATGAACTATCACTGCTACCGGGTCAGGCTTTACAACATTTGCCTGCATTTTGTCGATATGTTTGTTCGTGATGATGACAACACATTTAGTAGCACTCATCGCAACACATCCTATCACACTCAGCGCCACTAAGTCGTCCTGTGGGGTGTTTATGCATAGTTTCAACCTATGGTAGTCTTAATTTGAACCCCAGTTCGTTGTTTCTTCTTTGGAGAAACGCCCTACAGCGGGAGGTGGAGCTGGGTCTTAATCATTAGTTAGCTCTGGATGTCTAGGTCATGGCTTGTGATCTCCGTTATGGCACTTTAAAAATGTTAATCTTGGGTTGTGACGTCCCAAAGTCTTGGAGTTGAATTTGCCCTTCCAAAGAGAGTCTTGAATAAAAGCTGCCTCCCCCTGCATTCAGCTGAGAGTCTATTTGATTGCAGTGGAAGTGATGGAATGTCTATTTTACATTCAGATGCCATCGACACACCGCAGCTCAGCCTGCATACATTTTAATTCACCGAATTGAAAATCTCTGCCACCCCGAAGAGTGGCTGTCAAAATTATATTCATTCCTCTTCCAGGAGCTCCCCACGACATGCCGCTCGACAGTAAAACATCCCGATCCGCTTATTTATTCCATCCGCACTCCGTTTTCATTGCCGTGCCCGTCATAACCTTTACCTGAATGAAATTATTCGCCCCCACTCATTAGTGCCCTCCCCGCCATCGCGGCTCCATAAAGAGTTCATCCGCATTCGGTGAACCCAGGCAGCGCTCATCGTGGAAATGTGCCTTTAATACATGTTGGGAGACAGAGAGCTCGTTTATGAGTTGCGTTAATGTGTCGTATCATCGGGGCCCCCTTCCAGGAATACGTGCGGCGGCCTCCATGACGGATGGAGATCCCTTGGGTTTGTTGTGATAATCGGATTAGTCCTGCGAAACTCTGGAGGTAATTAGAGCCATGGGGCCCGGCTTTGTTCGAGTGACCTTGAGCGAGAAGCGTAAATATGTTTACGTTCATTGGACACATTTCATGTGGACGGGGTGAGGGCGACAGGGAGAGAATCTTCAATTGAGGCAATGAATTGTAAAGGATTCCGGCCTGACAGGGATGAGGTGGGTGCGTGTGATGGCAGTCCCTTAGGATGTGTTTATGTTTGTGCTTTGGGGTTGTATTATGTTCTGTTAATTAATTACATCTGAGCGCAGACTGGTACCAGGAGGAGGGGTAAAGATCCACAGATTTCCAGACTAGACGGCAGTGGGCACATGCCGCTTCAAGCATTCTAGACTTCTGGTGGTACTTCGTCCAACGTGTCCCTTATAACTTTTACGTTAAGTCCGCGGCGTCAACCCATAAGACAGTTAACCGTCCCGATACAAGATACTACGTATACGCCCCCGTGGGAGTTCCGTGGGAACTCGTTAAGACTGGCTTTGTGTCATATTCCTCGCGACCAAGACACCCCACCAAGACAGTTCAACACACCAATGCAAGATGTTACGTATACGCCTCAGTGGCTCTACTGGGCGACCCTAAAAACTGCTTCCACATCAAATTCTAGACCCCAGCGGCCTTACTAGACATCTTTGAAGACAGTTCAAATGTCTTGAAACTCAACGTTGATTTGTGCGAGAGCGCCAGCCAAACGTGAAGCAGTCGTAATCAAAGAAATTCCCCACCAGACTCAGTGCGTATATCTATTCAACTGCTTGCAACGCCATATTCACTGATTGCTGCGCTTATTCCTCGCTCCCACCGTCACATCATGCGCCCGTCATAAAGTAATGTTCCTCTGCAACGAAAGCAATTTATTGCTTGCTCCATCAAAGTTTATCTGCAGCGCGCAGTGGGGCTGTAATTAAATTGCATTTTTGAGTTCTCATGCATTGTCGCGTCTTCGTCGTCATCGTCATCGGCAAACATTGAATTTCCCTCCTCCGGCAGGCGGCTGCTCATCCGAAGATGAACGCTGTATCTGTTGTTCTTCGCCTTAATGATAGTTTCCTGCATCGTGACAGATAATAAATCAACAGCAGCTTACTGACAGCGGCAAGGGCGTGCTGATGGTGTGTACGGGAAGATAGAAAAAATATTTTCCGAGACAATTTGACAAATGGATGTCATCTTCCTTCCGAGGGATGACCTTGATCGAGATCGTCGTCTCAAATGGCATTGCGAACGGGGAACGGGCTGTTTGGTGATTAAGTCCTTTATTGTGCAGGCTGCTATTGCGGCTGAGTGGACCGAAGGCTCTCTCAGGGCAATGTCATTTCGATGACTAATTGATAAGTTTGGGGAACCGACAAGAAGTGGTGGCCTCTCCCAAAATTAAGAAACTGATATATGAAGGAACCAAGGTTTGACAGGGGTTCTATGACCGCTTTGATGTAGAGGAGTGGAGAGTTGATTAAGGTTGAAAAGGAGGAGATGAGGTGGCAAGGATCGTGTGACATAGCAGGTGGACTAAATGCTAGTCTCCTCTCCAACTGCGAATTTCCAACCAATGACATGAGAGTTTTGTTGATATAAGATGCTGGTGGGTCAAGCGAGACTTCGTAGATTGTATAGTTTGATGGGTTAAAGTGTACCTGACCGAAAAACGTGGCGTCACTGATGAAAGTTACGAGTAACAAAGGGAGGAGCTAAATGTGTACCTACAAAGGCTATATATCATGTGCATACTTCTAGGCGCGGTAGTAAAATCGTCTTCAATATTCAAATTTTCAAGAAATCTGCTGAACTGCTGCACTCATCTACTGCTTCACAAAAACGGTGCACACTCTGCATCTACACTTAATTCAGACCATGGTACCATTTCACAGATGGACGGAGTTGCACCGTTCTTCTCAGAAAGTTAGGTAATTATTTTGGTGCCTACCTGGGACCTTGCACCCGCGGCTCTCTAAGACGATCGAGTTGGGTGCAGTGTGTGTGCTTAATTTTTGATATGCTGCTGCCACGAGAACTTTTATTCTACTAGAAACATCCTACTAAGTTTGAAGACCTTAAGAGGTTTTTAAAGTTTACATCGCACAAGTCATCCAGCTCTGCAAAGTGGGGTCTATCCAAGTTCTGTTTTATTCCTTTTGCAGGGCTGAGCATACGCAGCGTAGTTGTTAGATAGATTCTGTGTCTTTATCACCACTGCATCTCCTGCGAAAGTCGTTGTGTGGTATGTTCAGACGTGCATGCGTGCCTATGGCACAGTGTCCGGTGAGGACCCCTATAAGTCTTCGCACCTCATTGCAATAAAACTGATGAGTGATTTTGATGTCTTTTTATTCAGCGTCGGTCAAAAGCTCCATGCCATTGTTTCAGACTTAGCCATGGAGTTTTTACTTGCTAATTCTGCAAGCTCGAATCTATTGTTCACGAGACCGCTCATCTTTTCGTTGCATTAAGTGCAGTCCTCTGTTAGTAGAGGGTCACCATGGACGTCAAGGTCAAGGACATGCCCGATGCTCTGGCGTCTATTGCCACTTGGCTGTCAGAGAAGATAGAGATTGTTTTGTGAGTTATATTGCCTTTCGTCTCTGTCTCTCCACTGCAACTAGCCGTCTCTTAATGCCAGTGACTTTTCAAATTGGTCAAAGAAGACCCCTGCGCCAGTACCCGCACTCATTCTTGAGCCGTCGGTATGCAGGGAGAATTCCCCATATGCTGCTAGAAGACAAGGACAGTCTCTTCCCATTGTTTCCGATCCACAAAAACGAAGGTGGAAGGTCTTTTCCGAAGCTAGTGTTGGAGGCAGGTAATGGTTAGTGTGCTTTCCAACACTTGAGTATGGTTTGTCCCTCCAAAAATGCGCATCTTTGAGCCTTAGAGCCGATAAAGGTGCACAAATAGGTGGAGGGGCTGAATTATTAAGATGGCTTCGAGTGCTGCCGTCGGTATTGTCCCGAGACAACCTGTTATTCCTAGGCCGATCTTTGTCTTCTTGTTATCTGCCTCAGGAGATATTTCTTCTACAGCGCTTTCCAACATATCATAGAACCGTCAACTCAAGAAAAACCTTACAACCATGGAATATTTCGAGAATGAAACTCGTGACTTGAAGTTTTTCCAAAGACACGAACGGCCTGCAGATATGCAGGTTAGCTGTGAATATCCAATAAGCAGTCACGGACCAAGAGCGGCAGAGAAGGGAACGCGGCTGAAAGACCACAAGAACCCCTGCAACTAGACGAGCGGGCACCATCTTCAAATGTGGGCTAACTCTCGAGTTAGGAAGTGGCTCCGAGGAAAACAACATCCTCATCGGTAGCAACCAATTGAGAATAACGGCTGAGCCCGACAAGGTGGTAATTGTGATATACTGGAAAACCCATTTCGGAATTATTGACGCTGACGCTTGTAGTATTGTATCACCTGAGTAAGCTGGAGTGATATATGGTTCAAATGGCTTTCAGGCTAATGCTCTAGACGCCCCTGTCCCGTCAAAAACTTGGCAGGACTCATAGTACGTTCAACGCTTCGTCGCCATTAAGTTGGTGGTGTAGGTCCAGATGGTAACATTCCTGGTTAGCACCGATCCGGCTCTGGCACAAAACCCAATAAGGGCCTGTGTCAACCCTCACATGGCCTCACTGCTTGCAAAGATTACCATGGGATCAAATAGGTGACTTCATATCCTAGCGTTGATAGCGCTTTGAGTGGAGAAAACAGAGAGATGATTACAACAAACATAAACACAAAACAAGCACAAACCCAAGCATCAGTAATCAGTTGCAACACAGCGAAAGTAAGTATGGATGAAATCCATTCAAAAGGAGTAGCAGTTTTGATCCTGCTACTGGCCTATCACCCAGGCATAAGCCCCAACCATCAGCCGCCCAAAACCAGCCAATCGTCGGTATTAGATCAACTTGGAGAGCAAATTAAAATTCTAGTGGATATGATGGGGAATGGTTAAAGGCGGTCTATACACTAACCCATGCGGGGTGCTATAGAAAGTATCAAGGCGCATTATGAGTTATCAGCGATCGATAAACTATCGGCTAAAACTGTCATCCGAAGAAACAATTCCTCTCAAACATCCCCATGGCTAAAGTCGTTTCTAGGGCCCAAACGAAGGCCGGATCCCAGCAGTGAGTCATCGAACTCAAAACGCAGGCGGAAGCAAACTTCTCAGTGGAAGGGACAAATGCGCCTAGCGAAGGAATTAGCAGGCACTCCTAAAAGGAGAAAAATAGGACAAAAAAAATCATCAAATGCTAAGAAAGGTGAGCTAGCCCCAGGGAGAAAAAAACTAGCCACCGCAGTAAGCAACGAGTAGGCAGATGACAGCGCCTGGTCATACGTTACAAATAAATCGAAGAGAAAGGAAGAGAAAAAGGCGGCGGTGGTAAAAGCTCGACCGGATACAATCGTGGTTGCAAGGAAAGAAGAATACCATACGCCGGAATACTCCGCAGAGTCAAGACTGACCCCAAACTTCACAACCTGCGGTCCTCCGTTTTAACATTTTCCTCATTATCCGATCAGTTTGAAATCTAGTTGGACACTAAGATATTTTGTTGTCTTGGAGAGTCTGAGTCTGACTGCAGTGATATTTGAACAGTTAAACACAGGTATGATTATCTTGTTGGTAAAGAGAGGCAAATTAGAAATTCAGTCCCCGAGCACATCGTCTGCGTAAGCAGATATTGTGCACCCTTCGTTTTTCAACGACCTTTCGATTTCTCAGAAAACGAAAACACCCATCTGTTCCCTAATCACGACCTGCACACCCCATAGAACTCCACATTTCGATCAAAGCCAATTACATCGTGTGCTCAATGTCCCCAACTAACTTATTCAGTCAACAGCGCTGACATTGGGTGAAGATGATCCCTCACCACGAGACGTTTTGATTGTTTTTCCCAGTTCCGAAGAGCACGTGCACCTTAAACGATGTCTCAAGTGCTTCCTAAGCACCTCCCCATCCTTCACCGCTTCCGAATCGTTCGCATGTCGCGTTAAGTACAAAATTGTAATCCTCATTCATAATTCATCAGATCCTCAGCATTCGCAGGATTCTTTTCACCCATTTAATATGTATAAGTCTCTCACATCCTCGCTCGCAGTCGTCATTCCGTCCATTCGACATCGAAGAGCCCTTGTCACGGAGCTGTTTTCGCTGTCAGTTCACTGGTAACGCGTGTAAAGCAGCGCGCCTTTCAAGTGCCAACCATATGGCAGACCTTAAGCTTCATCTGTCTACTGACGCTGTTTGCAATTACTGTGTACACTACCAGTGTCATCGGGCAAACAATGGCGGGGGAAAAAATCCCCCCAACAAGGATGCGCGAACTTGTCGACCTTGCACTTGCTCTTCTAGGATTTCACTTGTGCTCTGCCGTAGCAACTACCGCAGTGAACATCGGGGAGGTGGGTAATCCCCGACATAATGGTGCTTAAAAGGAAGCGTCCCCTGGGAGAGTCGTTAAGGCAAAAAGAAAACATTTAATTACACTCTCTCTCGGAGTGATTATTAAATTTCCGAGAAATTCTCTAGCTCCATGGACTGAACCCGTTTTGTTTCTGTCCGTTCGTCGGTGACGGGACGGGGGGCAGGTTGGGGGCATGTGCCAGGAATGGCTTCCATTCAAACTTAAATATCCTGGCAGGGAATATTAAATTAATGGAAACCGTTGTGTCCATTGCAGTGGAATGTATTTGTTTTTGAAATGAAAACAGCTTCCATTCGGCAGGACGCTGTTTGCCGGAAGATGCCCCGGACGGTCGTCGGACAAGGGACGGCATGAAGCTGCTTTTAATTGAAGCAGAACTTGTTTTTGTTTTGCCGTCGGATGAGTCATCACCGGCATCCCGTGAAGAATTCTGCCAATTTCTTTGTCATATCAAATTGCAATCGTCGAAATGGATACGACATCGACCATGGAAATGGACACTCTCCAGTCCACCTTGTCGGGTATTCTTTTTCGGTGGAAACCCTGAAAGTATCGTTCTGGAGTGTATTGTGTTTTGATGTCTTTCTCACAGCTGCTCCTGTTGGCTCGGTTGAGTGAAGTCGTCTGCCTCTCGGGGGGTATTCTGAATTTTGTTCGCTTGTTTTTCGGTGGCATTGTGCTGGGGAGAATTGTTTTGAATTCCCTCTTGCTGGTTTTTGTTTGGTTTCTCCTCTATTCACGGTGGCAGCATTATTAGCTCGTTTCTACTTCAGTCAGGTTCACAGTTAGCGGCGTGGCGAAGCCGGTCCCGACGGTCGAAGTAACCATTTGCATACCTTTTTATTGTTGCAATCCACAAGAGCGAGAGGATTTTGCACCTTAACCAAGTTTTTCGTGAGACACGATGAATGATAATGAGTACATCCTTTGTTCAAGGACAGATGCCAATCATTGTTTTAGAGTGCAGTCTCTCTGTTTTTTTCATCATTCAACAAATCGCTCAGTCGATGGTTAAATGCAACGTCTTTATTCCTTCTTCTTCTTGGCCAATATTTCTCAGACACCTCTGTATTGTACACTGTGCACAGTGTCCGTTTTTTTTACTCGCTGCCATCATCGCCAACAGCCTGAATGATGCTCATTTAGAGTCTCCGGTCCGGTAATTGGGGATGTTGATTCAATTATTTTTTTTTCCTCTGACAACCAGCCCCAGTCTATTGACAAATATGTGTTTACAGTCGGGGTCGCCTCGAATAATCTAATAAATTCCACACATCCACAGGTGTGCATGTAGCTCTGAGGTGCAAGCAAACTCTCCTTGTTCGATTTTAATCCAAATTTTCGATGACCTGGAATACATGGTTTAGATGTTTGGAGTTGTGTGAGTAGATGTCGAGTTTGGGATAAGCTGAAAATTGAAATGAAAGTGGTCGTCGACTTTAAAGATCTCCGTGAGAAAACTCTCTGATGAAAGAACAGTGGGGGGCTGGACCAGGGGAGATCTTGTGGACTTGTGCCATTCACCATTTTGTCTCTTTTGTTCAGTAGTCAACACCTTATCATAGCTGAGGTTACGTTATTCTGCTACCAGCGATATTGCCACTACTTAGACCATTGTTGATCCATTGTGTTCCCAACCGTAAATGGTGACTTAACCAGATTGAAGCGTACTAACGTTTGTTTTCAAACTAGGGATCCCTATAATCAAGAGCAGGCACTCAACTAATTACAACATCAAGCCATTTCGCCTTATCATAGCAAAACAATTATAATCCAGTCAGTGTCATTCAAAATGTCCCGCAGATCTGATGAAAAATCAGGAGTCCTTATGGGCTATTTGGGACCCAACGTTATAGTTAAGCGCAACGATGGGTGCATGGTCCTTCTCCCAAAAAAATCCACCCCCTCTTCCAATGACTACGAACTTAACCAATAAATTCCCTAAAATTTTACTCAATTTCACCCTTCGTAGAATAACTTGTCCAGTCGTTCAATCAATCGTGAATTGGCCAAGACGAAGATTTTCGAAGCTTACACGTTATTCTGCTCTAGTTCCCTTTGGTTAATTAGCTGTCCATACTTCTTTATCTTTGAAGCGCATGCCTTTCTGAGCAGTGGATAATTTTGCACATTGCAATTGAAGTTTGGAGACATCGAGTTCGTTGCTGCAGTTGCACCCATTAGGTGGACTAATAAAAAGAGAAATTAGTTTGAGCAAAATATTCAATAGTGTACATTTCGTTGGCTAAAACCATGTTCAATGAAATCTTATTGTACTGACATCTCACTTGAATGGACAATTTTCTCGAATGCAATTCACATGATTTTGGAATGGAAATTACATAGTCTGCAAACTTTACAAGCAGTTTTGTTCTTCTGAAGGTACTTCGTCTGGGAAAGACTGCTCGTAATTTGATTTTTCAGTGATCCACGAAGGAGACTTCCAACGTGCTCCTGTAACGTTTACGTCGTCTCCGCGGCTTCACTAGACAACTATTAGGAAGACTTCACCCACCCGATGCAAGATGATGCGTATACGCCCCCGTGGCTGGGAGATCCTTACGACTTTCTCCGTGTCACATTCTAGGCCTCCATTGTTCAATTAGACATCACGTAAGACGGTTCAACGTCCCGTTGCAAGTTGCTGTGTATACCTACATATCTCTACTGGTAAACCCTTAAAATATCCTTCGAGTCACGTTTTACACCTAATCCGCGGCTGTTCCAGACAACCCTTAAGAAAGTTCACCCTATCGATTCAAAATACGTTCCCGTGGCCTTGATAGAAAACTCTTGAAAGTCAATATTTTTTGCAGCACTTAAACCGTGAACTTGATGCAGTTGGCAATCAAAAAATTGTCCCCCCACGTTTAGTGCGTATCTCTATTCTACTGCTTGAAACGCCTTACTCACTTGGCCAGAATCACAAAACAAGATTGCATACAAAAAGCAACTCGATGCATGGGTTCCACATGAGTCAAGGACCGTCATGACCCGAATTTCCGTCAGCGTATCATTACTGAATCGAAACAGCACAAACATTTTTCAAGCGGATGGTAACTGTTGACGAAAAGTGGAACGACTGCTGTCAACGTTAACCGCTAAATGTTGTGGTCGAATTGCCGCAGACGGTGCCCAAGCCAATATTGACGACCTGGCAGGTTTGGTGAAATTGGCAGGGAATTATGTCTAATCTTATACGACTCCTAACTCTAACTAACCTTGACCCGTGGTTTTGTGGGTATGTGTATGGATCTCAGTGCACTTGAACGACGTCTAGGTTCGATCCCTGAGTTGTGCAAAAATAATTTTCAAGGCCCCACTTCTTTCGAGTCACTTACAATGAAAAAACTTGGCCGTTCGTAGTCACCGTTCTCATCCCTTCCACTCGTGAGAGAACAATAACACGCAACAGCACGAGTGGATACTGATAAACTAGGCTCTGACCCTTAATGGACTGTAGCGCCAATCATATGATATTATCATATAACTCTTAATTCGAAACTTTATTGTCAACCATTGCAACGTCGCTCAGAAGCTTCTTGCTTTAGCCCATGGAAGAGGCATTGTGTGCCATCGAGACAACGGTAGGCCACATAGGGCGATAGCAACTCAAAAAAATATCGCGGAGCGTAGGTCCCTAAGCATCTCCGACCTAGCAACATTCAGCTCCCGCCAGTAGAGATGAGGGGTTTTGTGCGATATGTATAAAAGGATAACCGGGAAAATGCTGATTTGATCACAATCTGAGCGTTTTTAGTTTTTTAAATAAAGCCTTAAATATAGCAAAAAGCGGATTTACATTGTGAGCCAAAAACAATTTTCCTTTAAAAAATGCAATACAATGAACAAAATTAAATTTTTCCTTGCCTCGCGAACAATCGTGGCAATTGTTAGTGAAAGAGATGCAGGCAGTCATAAAATGTGTCCATGCGTGTTAATGTGTCCGAGATCAAACTACGGAAACATATCCACTTTGTCAATACGAGTGGGAGAATGTTTCTTGACAAAATTCACAATGATTCGCATGATTTCTGATTCTGCTGTCAGAATATTTTACACAAACTTTTCCGGTGATACCAAGAAAAAATGAATGCTTGATTGGGGTCCTCATATTTGTACAGATATGTGAAGTTATACAATAATTCGTGTTCAATTGCTAAATGATGTATCGGTTCTTGAATGTTCAAGGCAATTGTTGACGATTGGAATGCCAGTTGATGGAACTTATTGTCGTATTACGCCACCGAAAGACGAATTGATTGATTGTGTTTTTCTAAAAATAACGCAGCAATATTAAAATCATTAGCAGCCCAGAATGAAGATGTGAGTGAAGTGAATTTCGTTATACGATGTAAAATACGTGGGGAATCAGTTATTGACAAGTCTTGTGAAGAAGAGTTATTTAATTACCCTATTGGTCGTGCGGTATTCTTAAAGTTCATTTAAGAAAACTTGGTGCAATAGTATTATTCAAAGTATTGCTTATCTGAAGCTACGACTTCTTTCCCATCTTTCTCGCATATTGATCAGAGTTGTAAAAAACTACAATCTTTTGATTGTAAAAATCAATTGACTTCATGTTTGGGATTTTTCAATTCCTAAATTCATTCCAACGCGCTCCTCTTCCTCTAAGCCTAAAATCCTATTATACTCCATATAAAAGTGTCATTCGTGATTCTATCTGAATTGTTCAAACCTGCTCAGATACTGAAATCCCAAAGGCTGCAATAAAAAACTTTGAAGTCCCAAAGACTGCATGGAAAATGAGTTGAAGTCCCAAAGACTGCATCGAAAATGGTTGAAGTCCCAAACACTTCAACTGAATGCAGGTGACTTGAAGTGAATGGTAAAAACTTAAAAGTGACTTCAGTGAATATACTTACATTCAATTGATTTCAAATCAAAAGACTGGTGATAAAGATTGACCTAATCAAGACTTCAAAAAGAATGGTGACTTCGATGCTGAATTTCAGAAGTCCCAAATGAAGTCTTTTGATTGAATCACAAAACAGATAATTCTTTCCTTGAATTCGGAGATTGCATTCTCAATAGATTGCAGTCTTTTACAACTCTGATGTGGATCGCATCTCAAAAGAACTGCGCCGGCTTGGTAGCCACTAATGAATCAAGCCAATTTCTGATATTCTGCTCTGACTCACTCTCTCTGCACGAATTAAGTTATAGACCAAATATATAATTTTGACTTGAATTGTCGGCGCATAATCTTCGATTGAAATTTGGTGAGACTATTATTATGATTCATAACATCAGTCAGTCAAAACTTGGCATTTGGCAATGGCACGCGGCATGCTGTGAAAAAGTTAATGGGCAGCGACTGTTTTGATTGGAAAATTCGAGGTTTACGCCATCTAATGATACCACCCGTTCTTCCGTTTGAATTTAAACTTCTACAATTTCCAGTGATCGTGGGCATTGCGGTTATCATTCAGAAGCCGCAATGCTAGCCTTTGGGGATTTGCTGGATAAACTTAGAATTCCCAGTATGCTCTCATGCTCAATTGTACGTTGCCTGTCCATGTGTCGGTAAACGTATAATATTTCTTTTGTGTTGCCAAGACAACAGTTCCTTTTAATTGCACCTTTTTTATTTGCTATCGTCCTGGCACTGAAGGACATGCTAAAGAAACAAACTTGCGGCGTACCTTCAAAGGGACAAACGACAAGTCCTTTGAAGGAGAAAACTAAGAAATACTATTATTTTCCCCTTTTTCCTCTTTTCAGAGTAAGTCTCTACTCCACCCCCATCTTACAGCATTTCAACTAATTCTCAACTTACATCGTGCAACGAGAACTTGATTTTCTAAAAACGAATTCCTGGAAAGTGGACTTATAGCGACACAGATTGACTCAGACTGTGAATTCCCCGAAATACTTGGAAGAGAATCATCCCACATTATCCAGGAGTTAGCTCCCCCTCCTGGCAGGCCGGGTGGATTTTGGGAATAGCTTCATCGAAACGACGAACAGAACTAGATTGCGATAGGACATATGCCTTCCTGAGTGGTCTCCCGAAGCAGACTGCCTAAGAGGGTCCTCGTGAATCTGATTGAAAAGAGTCCGCCCATCTTGAAGCCACCACTTGTGGAGGACAGATTCCTTTTTTAGATTCGAAGAAAATACAATTTCCTCCCGATAAAAATCGATACTTCGACCTTTGCCAATCCACTCATATCCCTCACCGGCTGAAGGATGCTCTCAGGATCTCAGGAAAGGTTATAATAGTCAAGTGCTGCACACTCGTCCGGCAGCACATGCTTCACCCACCCGCCCTCATAGCCGAACTTCTTGGCAAAACTTTCTCCCGACGGATGACGGATTTGTGCTCTGCCGGCACAAGTTTCAAGTCACTAAGTGAAATCCTTCTGACATTTGCTAATGGAATGTAGTCAGGAAGTATAAATTAAGCCATTACCCCGTCAATAGACAGACAAGAGTGTGCGCTCGTCATTCGTACGTGAGAACGTTATCAGGTAGGCCCGCCGGTCCCCCGCCGCTGGGCTGCCGCGCGATGAAAAATTGAAATTATACCCTCGGTTAATTTGCCACAATATCTCACTATCAACCGTCAGCGGATGTGTTCGTGGAGCCGTACACTTGTAGGTGCTGTGGGTTGCTTAGACGGGCCTACATAACCGCCACAGCCGCGCCACCACCCAGTCAAGACTGAACATTGTGATTGATTGATTTTCCTCGACTATCGTAATTTATCATGTCGGTTGCCATTGCTGGTGGCTTTGTTGTCGGGTGGGTGGCTTTTCATTGGGAGCACATCTAATGAGTTTCACTTTTGGCCAAAAATAAACGAACGCCCGCTGGAAAAGAAACGGAAAGGATTTTGTTTGTTGCTGTTGCTCGCGTGTGCTATCAGCACATTGTGCCGCTTGAGCCGTAATAAATTTAATGGCATTTCGAATATTCCATTCGAGTGGTGGTGGGGGGAGATACAATGTGTTGCTGGGTCATCAACGATGAGCTGTGGGTTTTGCTGATGTCTCTGTGCGTTGAGTGATGGAGCTCCGTGGATGACATTTAATTAATTGCACAAACCGACGACCACCACCCGATGCGATGATCGGTTAAGTGGGATTCAATGTTGTTGGCCTCTTTGTGGCGGCCTTGTGTGGGAGGGGACGAATTTACATCAGTCATGCTTATCGAGTGATTTAACATGCAGCAGTTGAGGCGTATCCTTCGAGGAAATCTGCTCTTTGTGTCGACGTCATGGCTCTAATCTTCCTCTTGACCTTGTGTTGTCTTCATGTTTGCAGATTGTTTTCGTTCACTGATCCACTGCTGGAGGCGCTCTCGCAAATCCTGTGTCCATCAGGGATGTTGATAGACGAACACCTACGAGGGGGATTTGCAAACATCGAAAGAAAAAAAAAAAGGAAATTCGGGACCCCGAGCTTGTGTTGCCCAGGACGATGAGTAGTGAATGAACTTGAACTTGGGACATTTGCCCGGTGTGTAGGTTTCGAGTGGCATGCGAACGTGTGCCTTTGTTTTCTGCTGTGGTATGGGGTTGTGTTCTATTCTCCATGGCAGACATCCATATGGAGCAAGCTAAGTCAACGATGGTAACTGGAATTGAAACATGTTTGTACTTGCAATTGTCCCTTTGAATGCTTAAAGGTCCGAAAATAATATTAGTTTTCCTCTTAAACTGTTGCACACATTTTTTCATTTAAGCCCAAACAATAGGCAAGGTAATTGCTTTGTTTAAATTTGTTTGCTTTTTGCTGAATCATTTGTGATCTGCTTAAATCCTGTTTGGGTATATATGACCATGAGTAAAAACTACGAAGCATTTTTCGTCTTGTGTAGCCATCCATTTCTCGAGTGACATTCTGTGCTTTTAGGCTAACCTGTTGCTGGGGGTTGATGTTCAAATAGTAATTTTCTGAAATTTGTCCTTCCTGCACACCCAGAAATGTTTATGGCAATCGGTAAAGAGACTACTTCACTCCCTTGTATTATTATGGATTCCTGGAAAAACGGTAAGATCTGGCGATAGAACCGGGCTCTGCGGGAAAGTCTACAGTAAGGGGTTGCCGACACGTTCTAGAGCTATGGTCAAGTCCAGGATCGGAGATGAACAGTATGTCTTTTGCTGGGTGGAATCGACCAGCTTTTCAGTACAAGTATGATATTTGAGAAAGCCTGAGTCCTGATCTGCAGCTGTTTTGTAGATTTGATAAATTCAAGCGACTGAGCTCCTTGTGGTCTGTTCTGAAGTGTTATGCAGGAATATGCGATTGATGGTTCTCCTTTGATTGGTATTCAGTCTTTTCACACAAACTGTAGCAGCAACGATGGGCTTACACATTAAATTGACAGTTTTCCCCCTAGGCATTGGACTTTCTCAAGAATGTGTTTTGTGACCTATTATTTTCGTTTTTTAACATGCAGCGGGTGTTGAAGTGGGAGGATGCGAGGGTCTAAGCCATCTTCTTAAATCAGAGGCCATGGTCAATCCTACAACGCCTGTTCAATGCTGTCTGTCGTTTGCAGAACTCTTTCTGTCGTCCACTGAGAGACACTGAGCTTTCTTGCAAGTTTCAAACTTGATCCAGCAAGGAAGATATGTGATCACGACGGCCGAGCTTGGCGTCAAGTTGCGCTCTCTGTGTTGCTACAAATTCAGTAACATAATATCAAATTGTTTGAAGGCCTTGCTTGTTATTCAGATATTATTTTCTTTAAATTTTTTGCCCCGCATGGGGCGTTCAAAATGCGACTACTCACACTTCAGCTTAATTTTGAGCACGACAGGGTTTGGCCTCCAGGATCCACACAATCAGTAAATTTTACAGATGACGAGTACCAGGACCCATGATGTCTGATGACTATAAAGCCACTCCCAGAATGCCTTGATTTATGTGCATTTAAACCGTTAATTAATTTCTGACGTCAATGACAGTTCCGTCTTGTAGAGAACTCCGTCACTCAGTCCCTAAAACAATCTAATTTACACACACAACCTCCCCTCCACCATTATCACGCCCAATCAATCTAACACCTCAAAATCTGCACCGTTTATCTTGGCTCTTCGGGTGACACAAAACTCCCCAAAACACGCCAAGTCTCATCACCGCGCGATCAAATTCAAATCACGCGTGTATCTCTGTCAACAGACAGAATTCCCTCAGACGAGCGTGTCTAATGAATCCTCCCCAAAATACATCATCCTTCATATGAAGTCAGTCCCCTCACATCGCGCGGCGCAATGTTCCAACAGCCGTTGACAGCTGGATTTAACTAAAGCAAATCCCATCGAAGAGGATAAGAAACACAGACACCTCTGGCGCGAAATGCCACTTAGCCAGCCATCTCACGTTGGCATTACTAATGCCTGCATCGAGAGGAGGGATTGCAGGCCGACACCGAGCCAAGTGATTCAATGTCCTTGTCCCCACGACAGCGCTCTCCATTGAACACATCCTGTTCACAATCAGCAAGGATCTCTGCATGTTTGCACGCTTCAGTCGGCATCGCCTCGCCCGTGCCAGGGACAAATGAACCAGAGACATTCATTACGCCAACCCAGATCCGATGTGCATTACCGAAGACAGTGCGCAGAGAAGCTGCTGCTTCCCAGAACCTCCTGTCAGTGGGCGAAGGACAACGATGACAGTGACGACGACAATGTTCACCTTAACATTGTTGGCCTGCAACTATGACGATGCCGAGCTGGAACATTGAATCGTCACACGCTCAGCGGAGCCAAGCATCCAGTGCTCTCCTCCATCTGCGTGCCCCAGTGTGTGTGCGTAGCCGAAGGAGTAATTTTTTTCAAATGGGGCGGTGGCAATTTGCAATTTAATAAAATGACCTCCACAATGAATATCAAACAGATGTCATTTGCATAATACTCCTTGGCTCCTCGGCACCCTGGGCCACCATCCGACCGACCGACCCCAGCAACGCAACCAAACTCCGGTGAAGGATTGTGGGGGAGAGGGTGGCGGGAAAGCAAACAGATTTACTATGTGAGAATGGTGTCATCTGCAGGTTTGACATTTTGCAGTTGACCGGATCCGTGAAAGCGGCAAGAAACACTAGACAGATTGCAGTGCAAGCACACCACGGCCACATCCACCGCAGGCGTGGTCGTCGGTTCGGCGGCGCGCAGCGAACGGGGTATTTAAGCAACCGAAAACAGTGAGCTGACGCTGGGCATAATTTAACATCCCTGTCACGAGGACGGAAGCTGGCTGGTGTTCAACACTCTGGTGGGGATGTGTAAATAATGTCATCCAGAGGAAATTCGGTTTATGCCCGAGACAGTGATTAATCCCTTGACGTTAAGCATCGTCGGATGGGAATTTGATGACGGGACTGTGAGGATTTAATTCGAGGGATCGGTCACGGAGCATTACTGCAGATGAATGAACGCTGGGGAGAGGAGGTTAGAGAGTTCGGAGGGAATTAGGTTTTTGCTGTACGACACGTCGTGTGACAGCTTGGTGGGCGATGGGGGATTGCTTTGGCCATTGTTGTAGACTGAAAAGGAATTTCGGGTGTCTTGCGTGCGATGAAAGGGAGTGTTGACGAGATTCAAGAGAAGAAAGGGAAATGCCTAGAGGGATCGTGCTTTCAATGATGTCCAGCAGCAAGTCGTGGTCACTGGTAAGGCGTGATGTCTATTCAGAAAGTGTACATTTAAGCAGAGAACAGAGTTTAGGTACAAAGCGAAACATTATGAAAGGGTGAGGCATCAATTATGACTTCCTAGCTCATGCTTGACAGCCGGCCAAACGACGATCTTTTTCTTTTGTGTCTTCATTCTGTTATTGTTTTACAGTCTTCAGAGCTGAGCTCACAAAGCAGTCGGATGATCGAACCAAAAGGCTATATGTACAAAGGAGAAGATTTGTAATGACTGCAACAAAGGATGAGATGTTGAGGATGACTCCCTTCTTCTTCTCCACTATGCGGGAGAGGGTCGTCTGACACATATGTGTCACAGAATGAATGTTAGCGGCAACGATGCTCTTCAGGAATGTCGGATGACTCTGATGTCAAGGTTGTCCATCTGATCTTTGATCTTGTCGTAGCTAAGTTTTTACTACAGTTCATAAATCTGAGTCTTATTCCTGAAAGCTTTTCGCTAGCAAATCGTAAAGAAGTGAAGACGCCGAAGTCACACCCAATGCTGCCGGGTCGCTTTAGCTGAGGTTTGGTACATTCGACAAGAACGACGACGTAACAAACACTGCAAATGACGACGATGCATCCGGTTCGGCCAAGAGCATTAGCTTCGACAGCAGATTGAACCTGCATATGTCTGTCCAACTATTGGAACAATAACTTCAAGCGAACAGCAAGGAAGTTCCCATCGGAGCCAGAGTTGCCAGCCGCTGTAACACCAATTCCAAATTAACTAACTTGAAAGTCTAATTAACTACTAGACTGGAAAAACACTGATTAGACGCTGTTATTAAGCTTGCATCACAATTTATGTTCGTGTATAAAAATAGTAAGTAAGGACAGTTACATCTACTTATCGTTAATCCTTTGAACTGCTTAGTCAAATGCCACAATGTGCAGAAGAAGGTTACAAGGTGCAATTATGAGCATTTGTTTCCGCCTTAAAATTTCTGTTGACAGAGCTGTATAAGTAGCTGTAGCAGTTTGGGGCGAATTTAGGGAATCTGCTTACCTGATGAGATGTACGCTGTATCCCAATGACTTATATTTTAGTGCCTCATCTATTACCCCTCTAAAGCCAAAGGTCCCATCAAGATTGAGCGGAACAAAATAATGTAATACCAAGAAGACTGAAGTCTGCAGTGGAGACTGTCGATAAGAATGCCACTAAATCGGCGCTTGGACCCGTCTGTGACATTTACGAAACAATTGACGGGCTATAGTTGGATTCAACAATATCTTAAAAGTTAAAGCTGTCAAAGTTATAACCCTTCCTCAATCTCTCTTGATATGTAGGTCTAGAAGCCAGAGAAAACAACTACTAGTCAGTCCGAACAAATTTATTAGGACAACTCATCAGACTTAGATCAGTTGTTTAATTATCTGCTTACGTCCGACAGAGAATAAGGGGACAACTCTTCTAGGTATGGGCTAGTGTTTGCATAAAGTCCATAAAGAACCTATGCGTGTACCATTCCATTTGTTAGAATTTCTTCGCGGGGTTACTTTTGTTTAATTTACATATAGTGATTCATGGGGAATTTTGCAAGTTTTACATACAAATTTCATTTCAAGATCAGCTGATATGTGTATATTTCATATTTTCCTTTTCTGTATTTCATCTTTAAAATTCGCATGTGAGGCCTGCGGTACGAATCGCGTGAGCTTATGCTTAACGAAATGCTCCGACCTTCAATACAGCCAGTCTTCGTACGAATGAGACAGCCAATTGACAAGCCCGTTTCTTGAGATAACACGCTCACTCTTCAATCACTCGATTACAACGTGTTCTGTGTAGCACCATCCTGTTGAGACCACACGTTGTCCAAATCCATATTTGCCAATTCGGGCTAAAAATAATCGGTGTAATTATCGTGCTATAATGCTGACCATTCACAGTATCCTGACGATCGTTATCGTCGGCCAAACAAATATGGCCTCGGGATGTGTACCGCAACAAACAGTTTTTTTTTTTGTGGATGAAGTGGTGACTCGTGAACCACATGTGGTTTTTCACCCGATTAATAACGCATTGAGTCAAAAATTAGTAGACCGAAAATGGCGCTTAACGCTCTTAAGGTTGCGGTCACCGGCTCCGAATTTCATTAGACATTTTTTTTTATAATTTGCAGACCTTGACGTTATCATGTACTTTAGCATGACAAAAGTGTTGAGTTTACTGAATAAATTGACAGTGACAGTGCGATGATTATTAAAAGACAGCCTTCACAAATTAAAGTCAAAGTTGTTAAGTCCCTATTGGAAAACTCTTTATATCATACACAAGTCATGACATCCTGTGGGTTCACGAAATTGGTGGATATACAATAGAAGGAGGATTCACATTCTAGAAACTACGAAAATCAATTCATAAAGAAGAAAAGAAGGAAAAAAGGAGAAAACAAACGTTCAGGGCTTCAAAGAATTGTAGTGCCTTATCTTAAGATAGATAATTCTCGGACAGAGCGTAATATTGGGCAGCAGAAACTTTGACTTCGTCTGACTAGGCACCGGAGTAAATACGGACAACAACACCAGTACCGAGATCAAGCGCAGAATTACTCTTGCCAATCGCTGTTTGTTTGGGCTCAAGAGGCAATTGAGTAACGGAGCCATCTCTCGAAACACCAAATTGACCTTGTATAAGACCGTGATCATCTCAGTCGTGCTCTATGGCGCAGAGACATGGACGCTTTGAAAGCGGATGAAGAAGCTCTTGGTTGTTTTGAAGGAAAAGTTCTACGTACGATCTTTGGTCCTGCTTGCGTTGATGGCGTTTGGAGGAGAAGGTTCAACTACGAACTATACGGGCTGTACAGCGGCATGCACCTAGTTAAGCGTCTTCGGATCCAACCCTTAAGATGGCTAGGTCATGTAGAGCGGATGGACACCACAGCTCCGGCCCAAAGATTCTTCGACACCGAGCCATTGGGACAGCGCAGCAGAGGACGTCCTCGCACTAGATGGCGCACACAAGTGGAAAAGGACCTCAACCAAATTGGTGTGCGCAACCGGAGTCAGCTGGCGAAAGATCGTGCTGGCTGGAGAGGCATGTTGGTTGAGGCCCAGGTTCACTCCGGACTGTAGCGCCAATCAAAGAAGAAGAAAATCTTAAGATATATGTTTCTGAGTGAATTCTACAACGACTAAGAATAATGCTTCTAAATAGTTATTTTGGTCGGTGGCTTTGTGACTATGTGCGTCGACCAAAAAATGAACTTGAACCTGGGTTAGGTTAGATCCGTGTACGAAAAAAAATATTTCCACGGCACCACCTCTTTCGACTTATTGACAATACTCAAAGAGTGAATCTGAGTTGGCATAAAATTGTAGGTTCCTCCCACTGGTGAGAGAGCAATAGCACGCACAGTACGAGTGGTTGCTGAGAGGCTAGGACTTGGCACTCTATGGGCTGTTGTGGCACCCGTACTATTATTAATTTTGTTATGTTTTTTAAATAGTGTTCAAAAACACTTGTGCTTAATTTTTTAAGTTTTACAATTTACTATTTACTATTACTTACAAATTTATAAATTCTTTCCGTAGTAATCTGAATATTCGCTAAAAAGAATTCTCTAAAGAAGGCGAACAAATTCCTCCTCATAACATTGAACACACGCTTTTATTGAAAAGAAACTAGAAAAATGCAATATTTTATAATATCAAACTATTCTTTGGCTGCAATTGCAAAAATTAAAACTCTTTGACTATTTTTGTCTCAACTCGAAACGAAAACATTGTCAAACACTCAAGATAGAGTCTCCAAACCTGTCATCTCGAGCCGTGCGACACTGTGTTTCGATTTCAAGTATCACCTTGATTGAATTCGTAGAAATCAAAGGATTTCTCATAAAGCTTCTCGTTTAATCCGCACCAAAGTGCTCTTGACCACCCTTTTGTGGCCCTTTGAGAATCCCAGTTGTTCCTTGTAATTGCGATTCATTTTAAATCTGACCACGTCCCTTGACTGCTTTCGAAGAAACCTGACCTTTTATTGAAAATATCCTTCTCTGTGAACGACATTTTACTGTCACTTGGCGGCATTCCACCATTCATCTGTAAATGATTGCAGAAGAATGTGGGTTTTAATTTGTGGCTCAGTCACTTCAGCTGCAGAAATCAGAGAAATGGCGCCCAACGCAGAACCCTATTTACAAGCTTTTCGCACTTTGATACCCTCCACCCTCTTAGCACTGTACATCGATAGCTTCCCACAACTTCCCCGTCTTGTTCCGACGTGGTCAGACGCGACCTTCTCATCGTGGCAGTCCAGTCCTCCTACAGACGACACGAACTTTCTCAAGCTGCTGTGTTTCTATCCTTTGATTGGACCCACGGCAGAGTGAGAGTTCTCCGAGAAATATGCTTGATTAACCTTTCGATTCCTCGCCCGGCAGCACAATCCATGACGCAGCCGCCTGCTGCAGAGGACATCGGAGGAATTCGCCTCGGGGAAAGTTTGATGATGTGGAAGTTGTCACTAGTACTCAATTAGCCAACTAACTTCATCAACCCCCTCCGCAATTGCTCACCCGGCGCCCCAGCACGAGAGAACCTCATCGGTTCGCGTTCACCGAAAAAGTTTGTTCGAACTTCATTTGAATACATTTGTAATTCCAGTCGAGCATATTCCTCCAGCGGATCGCACAGGATGCCTCGCTTCTGGGGAATTTCCAGACCTGTGGCTGTGAAATTATTCACCCCACCTTCGTTCTTGCGATGACCCACATTCGGCGAATTTCGCAGAAAGCCCCCATTCGACACAAAGATACAAAGTCTCCCTGTCTGTGTGGGTTTTAATTAAATTTTCCATTTTCTCGTCCGCAGGCAAGCTTGCAGGAGGCCCCGCGTCCACAGCACCACACCACCGCCAGACGGCAGTCATCGAAATCAACTGATTTGCATTAATTGGCGTTCATCCCTTATCGATGCGTTCCGATGAATAGAACTCGAATTACCGATAGCGATTCCAGCGAACAACAGGCGGCGTACACGTCTAGCTAATGAAACTTCTGCAGGCAGTACACTGAAAGCAGCACGACGCGCCCAGCAGTTGTCAGTCGATTGTGTCGGAATAGATTAGCAAAAATCAACCCTCTCTCCGTGTGTCGGTATCTGATCGGGGGACAAATCTGAAAAAGCACCAGACGGAGAGGGAGCAGCGGCAAATCCGTTTCTACAGAGCCCCTTGCTATACCACCCTGTGAGTGAATGTCATGATTCGCCATGTGGACATACATGATGGCTGCCGCCCGAGGAGATCGGGCAAATTCAATGTTGTCCTCGAGGCGTCGCACTGAAAGCGAATCGTCACCGAAGTATGGATACAAGTGAGTATACGTTTTTGCGGCACAGACACATTTGCTAATTTTGTTGTGTCTTGCAGCCTCACTCGTCCCCTGTACCGGACCACCCGTCTAACTGGAGCAAGCACCGGCAGTGGATTATGCAACCAATACCAACAGTATCCGACGTACGGCAATCAAATGTTCCACCACTCGAATCCGTATGCCTCGCATCACCATGTGACGACAGCGTCTGGCTTCGATGCGGCGCCATCGACGTCGTCCAGTCAAGATGACGAGGACAGCAGCCTCTTCGGACCAATGTCGAACGAAGATGTGCACGAGAACAGCAACGCACCAGCGGCCAGCAACAGCGCAGCACCAAGAGGCAGCGAACGACACACAATGCCAAACCATATCCTGGCCGTGACGCGCTCCGGCCATGCATCTTCGTCCATCGAGCCGGGCCAGGCGGACAGCAAGGTTCCCGTTGCCGGTCGGATCGGAGGCCGGCCACTGTTGTCGAGTCGAATCAGTCACGACGACGAGGAAGTGGATTACCTGGAGAGCGTGATGGAGAACGGCAAGCGAATGTCACAGGTGAGTCAAGGAACTGGGGTCCGGCCTGTCGGCAGTCGGCTGTGGGCCGGCCTTGGGATTAGGCGCTCCATTCAAGGAAGGAATTTAATAATTAAGTCACGTGGAATATTCTTGTCGGATGAGGTCTCCCTGTCGGTTTGCCGCACCGCAAAGGAGGTGTTGTCAATTCGAGAGAGAAGACAGTCGCCGGGGACGTCACGGCTCTTGGGAGGCAGTCCACTTTGAGGCGCAAACTTTCAGGGTCACCGTGGGATTTGTGTTTGTTTTTAATTAGCTGTGGCACGTATGCCTGCACATCAAAGGTCCTGGCTTCCAATTAGGGGTATTTACACTCGCCTCGCCGATTGACAGGAGAATTTCCTCTAATGGACACAAACACGTCCGTGAGTTATGAAGAACTCTGAAGCAGGCAGTGGAAGGGGGAAGGATTTCGATTAGGACACATTGGTCTTGCATCAAGGAGCTTATCGCCTCAAGTCACGTGGCCGGTGGGGAGATGGGTGTGGCGGGAACTTTTCGGGGAATTAGGAATTTTGATGAGGTTTCCCTATTGGGAGTCCATCGAAATGTCAACGGGCACTGGACGGTTGGAAATGTGGGCGAAATTTTAAAGGCAAGTCGTTGGTCTGAGGTTTTGGGAAAATTGGCTGAGGGAGGAGTGCTGTTGTGAGGGAATTCTGTGGAATTAGTGATTGGCGGCTTATGAAAGTTAATGAAAGACAGAACAAATGAGATGAAATTTGAGTTCGGCTGAGTTGAGGTGGCAAATGTATTGGAGGTCTTATGACATTTCTAATGTTGTCATGGGATCGTGTTGTGAACGGTGAGTTAAAGTTTGTGGAATATGAGTTCACAGGTTACCTCAAAAAGGGATTTACTCAGCGTCCTTAAATCTATCGGCTTGATCGCTCCACAGTATGGACGGATTTTTGCTAAGCAACCAACAAGGGACATCACCCAACTATGCATGCGAAACGAGACAGCTGTCTAAAGATCGAGCTGGCTGGAGACGATTGTTGGTTGCGGTCCACCCCGAACTGTAGCGCCACCTTAAGTAAGTAACGAAGTAACCAACATTGGACTGGTTAGATGTCAGGCTAAATGCATATGCATAGGCAAAATATAATTCGTTGCAAGAGACGCAGTGAGACTGAGCATGCCAACGTATTCTATATCCCTGTCCTGCTTGTGTAGCTTCTTTATTTACTTACTTATCAGGTCGACGACCCATGAAGGGTCAGAGCCTGAGCAATTGCTGCCTTCCATCGGTGACGGTCCTGGGCGCGCTGCTTCCAGTCATCAATACCGAGCTGCATTACATGCGCAAGGACTAGGTCTCTGTACCGAACTTTGGTCATCCTCTTCTTCTCGAACCAAGAGGCTCGGATTCGAAGATCCTCTTCGCTCCATGTGGACGAGTCAGTGTAGTCGACGAACTTTTGCCTTCTCCACTAGGATTTGTGGAGATAACGTTGGCTCCGAGTTAGACAAACTCCCTTAAAAACTTCTGTGTATTCTCTTTCCTAGTTTTTATTTCGGTAAGTAGGGACGACTAGAAGCAGATGGTCACAAAATATGCCGAAGGGGAACCCATGAAGGGACAGGGGCACAAATGAGAGGTACCAAAAATACTACATTCTACCATAAATCGACTGTATCTACAAGAGTTTTTCAAATTTTCACTTGAAATTTTAAAAATAAAAAACGATTTTTTGAAACGAAAAAAGGAAAGTGCATGTGCGTCGCAGCTGCCAGTAGGCCAGCTGAATGCGTCAGAGGATAAATTTATAAAAATGGCATTGAAGGTCTCTTGACCTCCTTACTTGCGCCTTAATCAGTCTCGCTGGAGCGACTATGGTTTAAAGTGCTCCTATACTTCATCTTTAATGTTCCATAAGACCACTAGTATCAGACACTTCGTAGCCATCAGCTTTAAGCCGATCTCGTTCAGGCCTTTAGATTTTCATAGTGCATGCTTACCGCACCGTTTGTGGAATATGGTGTTTTTGATTTGATGTCAGTGACATGCGCTTCCAAATTAATTCAAGTTCGTCTACTAGAGTCGCGTTGGGTTTACGCATTCACATATCTTGGAACATCGAGAACGACACATCCGCCTAGCTCCTAAAGACACCAATCTTCATGTTTGGACTATTTGTCAGATTCCCGGAACGTCTGGAATTTAGCTTTCGATTTTTGGCAACTGTTGCTGATCATTAAATTTGATCTTGTTAAAGGCAATAGTCCCCTACCCTACACTGGATAAAATTGTTGCCAGCCTGGGAAACCTTCCGTCTCACATATCTCCTGATTCAGAACATAAGCCGTGTGGCACATTGACGAAATCCTTCACTCTGGCGACATTTAATAAAGCAATCATTCGTCGTGCTTTTCAATTCGAACTCAAATTGCTCAACAACTTAAAGCCATAACGTCTATCCAAACACAAAATCCTAACTTCCAGAAACGACACTTCAACGCTCCCCTGGCATGCTTCACAAATAAACGTGCCCACACATCAAGTCGTACAGACGTCTCTCAGCAAAGTGGTATCAACAATTGGAAACATTTTCCTCAGCTCATCATCAGCTCCATCATTGAAATGTCAACATCTGAACACCAGCGGAACGAGTGTCAATTTTGAATCATCCATTATTGAAGTCAATCCTATGTGCAAACGCCAACGGCAGCTGCTCAGTGTGGGCGACCAGTCCCACTCATTCGTCCAATCAGCAATTTAGTTGGCACTTTTCCATCTCGTCGCTATGACAGCACGTCGCACAGCGTTCGGAGCTGCATGTGTGTAGCCGCCCGACAGTTGTGAGGCAAGTCATCCCAAATTAAGCAACAAACACGTTAAATCAAGGACGCTCTCTAAAAAATATCCAAATTCGATTATCCACACGATTCCTTTGTGCCGGCAGGTCCTTCAAACTGCTTCACCGAAGTCTCGGAGCGGATCGTAAGAGGGCCATCCCATGGAAGATTTCGCTTACCATGCCACTTGAATATTTCATGACCCTCTCACAAAAGAAGTCGTTTTCGACACGTTCCCTCGAATCGAATGGTGCGCTCCTGCTCTCCAGTGGGGTGTGCGGGTCGTGGGCCGAGGAGTGCGCACAGTAATTCGGAGCCGGGTGCCTTTCGGTGAAATGAGCAAATAAATACTGTTAAAATCATATTCTGATTATTCCTGTCCCGGCGCGGCGCACCCTACTTTCATGAAAAGAAATGTAGAATGTTCGACTTCACACCTTGAGGGGCTGGCAGCGCACAAGAGCAATTCAAATTCCAGCGAATCCCCCGGGGGGCGGCCTGATGGAGGCTTCCTTTTTCGAGAGTAATCACTTTATTTCACCTTGGATACATTCTTTTTTCTTCCGCCGGCAAACTCCCTCTGAAGCCCCCGTGCATGCGACACACGCCGAAGGAGGCGGAGGCGGCTTTGAGGAGATATTGACTTTGCGCGGGGTTCGACGGGCTTGTTTTCACAAGAATACCGGGAGAGAAGAGGGGCAGGCAAACTTAAAAAATGCGAAGAAGAAGGATAATTGAATTTGCGGCTGTATCCAATTTATTCTCATTTAGACGGATAGAAGACTCATCAATAAGCCGCCTCCCCCACTGCCCGGCTGGCCGCAGGTGCTTGATGTCTATCTGCTCCACCTGTGCGCTCGTTGAATCTTTTGGGTCCAATCGGTTTATCTCTGCAATTTGTAATCAAGCATTTAAATGATTAGAGGCAAGGAAATGCCAGCGGTCATATCCCTTTTGTTTGGCTCCGCCTTCGGACGTCATTCGGCGGAAATGGAAAACTTTCCGAGTTGAGTGGTTCTGCCCGAAATGAAGGATGCCCTAGGAAAATGAATTGAATTTACTTCGTACGGCTGTGCATCGCCAAAGGTTCCCGGCTGAGTTTTAGTGGAAAAAGGTCAACTTTGGGGGAATCAAACAGAAAATTATGAAAATTAAACTTCTGCTTTGAGCTTACCTCTTTTCTTAAGGCTGCGCTGGTGGGAGGGATCTGGAGTTATGACAAGCTACAAGTAATTGAATTTTATTGGAGGTACTCTCGGTTTCCGCGTATACGAAAATTTTTTTGCTTTGGCAAGAAATATACAGTTCGGTGGAGAAACGGTGGCCATTGTTGGCATTTTTGACTTATTTACAGAGATTAGTTGTCTACCCCTGAAGATGTTAGGTTTCAACTTAAGCCCACCGCTCAAACAACAAACATTCTGCAGACATGGCTTCTTCATCGACTTTGAGTCAAAGAAGACAGGGACGCTAAGGAGTATGTCGACGACTCTTGTGGCACATGCAAGGGAGATGGTCCTCAATCAACTTGTGTGAAACTGGTTACAGCAAGCTTGATTGCCTGAAACTTCGGTTTGAATTTGCCGATCGAACAAGCCAGAGAAAGCCAAGGCGCATAGAAGAACAGAGCCTAGCTTCTACAGAAACAACTACTATGCTATTATTCTATTATAAGAGGTACGGACATTGAGCACTGTCAGTGGCTTGAAATGGCGGGCTGTGCAAATTGCAAGAATTCTTCAAAAACAGTAAGCTTATTATCAAGCTCAGCTATCTAGGCCCGACCTGTGGATACCTTTTGTCATTGACGTTACTGGACATATTCTGAACAAAATGTGCAAAAATAATGGCAGCAGGTCGGAAATAAGTCAATAAATACTCTGAGAAGTGATTCCAATCCCGGCTTCTCTGAACATCAGACCAAAAATTCTCCATTACATCCAAGTCATGACTTTACACTTCCTTGCTGAAAACCCATACTTTATCTATTTCAAAACAGACTGTTGTCTAGATGTGAAGATTATCGTTGCCATGCATAAAACCATATCAATCCATGAGGAACTCGTGATTTTCCATTCATCCATTAATGCACAGAGTATCACTGACGCCGTTTAAATTAAAAACAAAGCAGCACACCACACATCGCCATCGGTGCTGGGCATAAGAGACATAGCATCATCGGTCTTTTGACGAGAGCTGGTATTATGGTCCATCGACTATACGGTCTCCAAAACTATTAAACTATTTTGACACTATAATCTTGACTGAAGATGATGCTAAAAAACTTCACCCCTCTCGGTAGTGCCTCATGTCGTTGTGACTCTAATTTCAATTTCGGGTGTGACAAGAATAATTTTCGCGGCAGTTATAGTGCTCTATATCTATTACTAGGTTTCCCTTAAGTCCCGGCTAATACCCGATTCCAAGAATTCACGGGTACTTTGGCATTGTGGTACCCGAGTAATACCCGGAATGGGGGTACCCGGGAACTCACCTGGGTATCAAAGCTCCAGTAATAACTGTCTGTCGAGAAAAGGCTTCTCAAACTTGTCACTGCGTAATCGCCATAAAAATGAAGCGGTGCAGTGGCATTGTGCCAAACTAGCATGGAAGTTGTTCATTGATGAATATTAATATTTGTCATAATGACGCATTTGGCACAATGTTACAGGTCTTCCATTTGTAGTAGAACTATCACGAACAAGACAAGTGTTTGCTGTAGAAGTTGGGCTCTCTAAAGGCTGTATGGCCACCCATATTATAATATGTTAGTGCAAGTGTGTTCTCAGCTATTATCTCCGAAAACAGAAACAGCTAAACTCAGATAGGCCAGACTGACAAAATTGTGGTAAATCGAAAAAAATATGGCGAACTCGTAGTGATATAGGTACATTGATGAGGAGCTGTGCAGGGCAGAGGCTGTTCTGTAGAATACTATGCCGCCAAGCTAGGTATCTTACACAACTCACATTGTTGCAGTTGCAAAAATATAGCTGCGAGGAACTCCTTGGTCCATTCCATTTATTGGTACACGGGCATAGCTAGAGGTAAACAGTGAGCGCTTGGTAGACCTTCCATCAACTCACTTATTTGTTTAGATTTGATGCAGGGACATCTAAGAACTTAAAATAATTCCAAGGTAGCAGAACTGTGGGATGCAAACTGCAAATTTTAGTTCCCACCGAACCAAATTGAATGTTTCAAAATTAAATCATGTTGAACACAGATTCGTATTAATTTCCATAACTGCAGTTAGAGTAGGTAAGTGGTTTGCTGGCGAAATCCCAAGTTGCACTTAGATAGTGTTGGTCCATTGGGATACCAATGGTCAGACTACCACTACTTGATCAGGACCTCCAGTGATAGTGGCGTTGATTTGATCCCAAGGGCAAATAATGACTGGACCTGATTTGAAAAGTGGATAAAGCGGATAAAGCGGATAGCTTTATTTCCAGTGGGTTTCGAACCGGCGGTAAGGAATTTCTGGAATTTCTAAGACGATTTCTGTATTTGCTATGTGTGTAACTAAAAGTTTTCATTGAACGCTCTGTGGCTGCTCAAGTTACAAGTGCTGATAAAATACTTGCTCCGACATTCATTAAATGTTTGTTTGCTCAAATACCTTTCCACCAGACAATGGTTGGTGTTATTGTCCAAACCAATTCCTTTCCCCAAAGATATTTCTATGATATATAAGAAATCAAATCGAACATAACATACTTACAGTTTTGAAAAGTATATGAATTCCATAGCAGACATTTTTTCCAAACACTTAGATGCCATCCTTGATTTGATGAGTCAAGGAGAGCAGTCGCAAAATATGGTTGTACGAAACACATACATATGCTATATCTAGTTCTTTGTTTGCGGCTACAGCTTTGGGGTGGAGCTGTGTCTTAACCAACAAGCGTCTCCAGCCAACATGATCTTTTGCCAGTTGGTTGAGGTCCTTTTCCACTTGTGTGTGCCTTATTCGAGGACGTCCTCTGTCCTAATGGCTCGGTATCGAAGACTCTTCGAAGCTCGAGCTGTGATGTCCGTCCGCTTTGAACAGAGTCCATGTGTCTGCGCCGTCATAGGTCAGCTTGGTGTATCGAGAGATGGCTCTGTTACTCATTTGAGCCCAAAGAAGCAGCAATTGGCAAGAGTAATTCTGCACTTGATCTCAGTGCTGATGTTACTGTCCCTATTTACTGCCGAGGTAGATGAAGTCCTTGACTACCTTAAAGTTACTGCTGCCGATTCTGACTCTCTGTCAGAGACGTCGATGTCGTGCGTCCTAATGACAGTAAATGCTATATACCCTGTTGTAAATACCTACCCACTGAGTATAAACCCGAGGCACATCCCTACTAAATTTTAGACTGCCAACGCTTCTTATGTATATCCTCCAAGACGTTTACTTAAAAAGAAACTATGGCAACCAGGTTTTTTTTCGTTTTTAACTCGAAAGTGAAACAAGATCAAATTTACGGGCTTTTTTCCACTCGGCGTTATTTTATGACAGAGGAAGTGTACATACATCATGTTCATCCCCAGTTCATTCACACCATTTTATAATTATTTTTCCACTTCACTGCGTCCTCGTTAAAGTGACATTTTATATCAATTTTTTTATGTGAAAATAGAGAATAGAGTTCAACGCACTTTTGGTAGATGGTGCCCAATTGATTGAAGTGCTGTATTTTTTGTCCCCTTTACTCCTCTTCTCGGCAATTCCACAGATGGCTCATCATCTAATGATTCTTGAAGTGAGTAGGTGGACGTATTTTTTCAATGAAACATAAGTACCGTGGTCATTGATGCCTCACCTAGGAGTATTCGGCTGTGGTCTTATGTCAGTCCTCTTCTTCCACCAATTTTCAGATGTCGTATTCTGACCCATGGGAGGGTGAAAACTGTCAAAGCACTTCTTTGAATTGGAGCTAGTCAGCTACGTGGGGTGGTGGACAAGACCGTCGACTTCTACGAATCCGTAAACACTGACTGTCAGTTTCACATCGCCTCCTGTCTGGTCAATGGCAACCGTCACAGAGTCCAAACGTGAGGAAAACCTGAAAACCTGTCCTCGTCGTTATGGACGCAGAAACTGGTCATCCACTCCACTTTGCCAACACCAGTAGATGCTGACAGAGATTATCCCGAGTGCACCACGAGCTGTGAGTGTCATTCGAAAAAGGAGAAAAAGAACAACTTAATGATGCTCTCCTCAGTGATGCATTGACATCGAGATAACTGATAAATTGAACGAGCACTCCTCCAACGTCGATGTGACAGCCTCCTTCATCAACCCACGAAAGGACACATTTAGCATCATGAGCAAAGAAGTGATCAGCGCGCCTTCTCGAAGCAACGTCTGAGGTCATAAATCAAACTCCTCGGCTTCCCCGTTGGCTTTTTCCCCCAAACAGTCTGTGGTTACAGCGGCAGAATGACAAGCCAATTCAGATTCAAGCCCTCGCCCCCATTCCTTTTCAATGTAAATTCAAAATCCAATTTAATCGAAAATCATCCACGTACCCCCTCTTCCCGCACCGGCATCTCGTGCGTACCAATTAAGCAACCCTCCAGTCGCGCACAGTCCTTTGATATGTACTCGTTAACATTTATTGCCGTTCCCCGAGGATATTGCACACCCACTCCGCCCAATCTGTGGCAGTTGAAGAAACTTCAAGACATGATTGCGTATCGCACTCAAAGGATGGCCAAAAGCCAATGAAATTCCCTCTTGATTGCAATTCACTTCGCAAGGGCCCTCCATCAGCAGTTGTACGCGAACAGAGTGCGTCAACTTTGGATGCGGACACTTTTTCAGGTAAACCAAATTTGCACTCTCCCCCAATTTGACCGCCCAGTCCATCTCCGGTATCCATTTCAGTGGTCATAGACGAAATGGACCACACCCCAGCGGCTTTACAGCCAAACAGAGGGAAAACCAGCAGAAAACAGGAGAAAAAGGTGGGCACGCAATAAAAGCGAAATTCTTTGTTTAATGTGTCCTTCGGTCCGGCCAGAGTTCATTAAACTAAAAACACCCATAAAGACACGACACGGCTACACAGCGCACAGAGCACAGCATCCGCATACTCACCCTGCATAGCAATCAGGGTCTCGGAAGAACAGCGATGCTGGCTGCGAATGCTGATGATGATGATGGCACGACACGAGCCAGATGGACAGTGGAATGAGGTGAGAATAATTCCTGTCGATGTGGATGAATTTTTATTGGACCCCACCCATCCGCATCCGGCTGAGACGGGGCCGCCCGCGTAAAGCAGGCAGGGCGGTCTGGACGTAGCCATTCGACCGTTTCACGACAATTTAATTCCGATTACAGCCGGCAAATGATTATTTATGTTCGACGAATTATTATCCTTTTTCTGCTGACGGCGGAGGGGGATTAAGTGTGATGCTCCGTCGGGATGACCGGCCGTGCCCTCGCCGCTGGTCGGGCGTGTCGGTCATCGCTCGTCTTAATGTATTCGGCGCACAGCAGCGCAAGATTGTTGTCGTGTTTTATCTGCTTTTGACATTTAATCAATTAGGACCGGGTGTCCTTAATCGGTGGTCTTTGAAGTACCACATCCCCGAGCCTGAGTGCTTGTGCACACACTCAGGAGTGGGGAGCTGGAGTTCCACCCGTCTTCACGCTTCGCGGCCACAGGTACACAATGACAAAGTTGGCGATTGTAAGAGCAAGTTTTTTTCTGGCAAAATTCAATTAAACGAATTACGCTCGCTTCGGGTGATTTTTGCCGCCAGAGGATCGGGCTCGGTACAATCCGTTTTATCATTAAACTCGTTGCTCATTGCCTGAGGGTCTGTTGTACGCCCGCACTTCGGTTGTTAAGCGGGCGCGGGTAATTTACGAAATCGCACTTGTTTGTTCACGGTTAACGTAAATTGATGCATCAAAGGAAGAGGAAAAGTTGTTACGAAGTTTCGTTCCAGGTTCCTTTTTTCCCCTCGTTGGATCGACTGACGACGGTGCATTGTGCTTCGCTTCGGTAGGAGGGTGTTATTTGCGCTGTGAATTTGGTAACACCTCGGCGTGTCTAAAGTGGATTTGCTGCGAAAGGATAGGGAACCATACACCATCGGCGGGGTGTGTTTGTAGTTGATGCCTTCAGACTCAAGCTGATTGGAGCTCAAGGCTTGATTGGTATTCGAGTGTAATTTGAGAACTTAATTGCAGAGACACTCTGCCTACAGCTGTTCGCACGGATAACTAGGAAAATTGGATATTGTTCCTTGATCATGTAACAAGTGACAAGCGACAAGTGTTGATGCCACCCTTTCGTGGGTATGACCTGGCCTTAGGATGTGCTCTTGTTAGACGGCAAAGGCAAGGTTGGAAATGTTCACGTCATGGACTTTCAGAAGCTAATTGAGATTTCCGCTTTTCCATTTTCCAGTTCTTCGCTAGGAATTTTCAAATGTTTTAAAAAAAATTAATTTGACTGTGACTGTTCCTGTCGTTGGGTCAATGATAATACTTTTTTTCCAGCTTTAAATTCTGGACTAATATCCGCTAGTAATAAGTTTGACTATATGTATCAAAGTAGACGAACTGGTCTAAATTTGCTGGTGATTTAGCTAGAATCCTTAACTTAGAATTACATAACCTGAACTATTTTTGGTGTCTGTTTTGACTGTACTGCTCGTAGTCTTGAGTAAATTGGGACCTTACATTTAGGGGCTTACATTTTGAAAGTATTAAAACAAGGTTCTCCTCCTCCAGCGTATGTGATTGTATTTTACCGATTGGATGGTTTATTTTTGTTTCGTTTTTTTACGTTTTTTTTAATAACCGTGCATACAGGGGAAAGGTTTTATTTACTCTGCATCTTCTTCGTCATCATGATTGAACTTATTCTGAAGTAACGCAGCTCGTAGGAGTCCTTTTCCTTGGCACCAACGCGAATCCAATCACGCAAGCTGTTCTTCTTCAAGTTTCAGATAGTGCTTGGCGAAGGGTGTATATCACCTGCGAGTTGATATACACCTTCATCTTGTTGCGCTCCAGTGAGACGTTGTTTCCAAGGTTGTTCACTTTACCGTTGACCTTTAGGCCAGCTTTGATGTGCTTTTCGAAGTCGGACACATCCATAATGTTGTCCTCGGCGATGGTGGTGTAATCAATGCCGAAACGAAGGGAGACCTTCTTCTTCTTCAAACCCTTATCACGAAGCACCTGCTTCTTAGTCACCCGACTCTTGCCGGTGGCAACAGCAGCTGCGGTGACAACACTAGTCTTCTTTTGAGGCTTAGCAGCAGCAACCTTGGGCGAGGAAGCATCGGTGGCGGCGGCAGGAGCAGCATTCTTCTTTGCAGGTGCGGCAGCAGCTGCAGCTGGAGCAGCAAGTGGCTTCTTGGCATCCTTGGTTGCTTTATTCCTCTTTGCGTCCTTCTTGGCTGGGGCTGCTTTATTGACGGGTTCGGGTGCAGCCTTCCTTTGTGCTGCATTTGGAGAGGCAGTAGCAACTGCTTTCACCTACTTGGCTGCCTCCGGCGCCTTTTTCACAGTCTTGGCGGCAGCGGCTGGCTTCGCATCAGCTGCCTTCCTCCCAACCTTACCCTTGGCGGTTTTGTCACCACCAACGGCGGTGGTCACATTTACTAGTCCTTGCTGTAGGTGCCATGTTAAATCGCTAACAGCACATATAAGAAGGCTTACTCAAATTCTTTTCAGACGGACTATAGACAGTGTTGGTCTACAAAATAAGTAGGGCATATCGCAACTAAATCAGGCATGTCGATCGAATATTCAGAAGAAATTGTATAGAGGAATGATACCTTAGGTACATGGAATATTCAATGATAGGGAGCCGAATTTTCGAAGGCTTCGACGTGTCATGTGACATTGGGCACAGGTAGTGAGTGTATGGTAATGCATAGCTACGATAATCAGTGTCTTTCTTGTAGAAGTTGGATGTAATGTTGTCGAAGTAGCCATTCAGTGTTTTGTAGTTATGAGTGGTCTTCCTGGAGTTAGATGGAGGAGACTGTTCGATTAAACGGCGTAGGCGGTAGATTAATGTTGTCAAACGAATACGAGTGCCTCATCTCTAATAGAAAGGTAATGTGGAGCAAATCGACAATCCAACTCTGTGTGACACCGCGTTAAAAGATCTCGTCTCTGGTACCGAGCCGGAAAGGGACTCCAGTATGTTAAATATACGATACTGGTGGCTCCTTCAACAAGACCGCGATAATTGGAGACTTTTGATGCACAGCCATTTTAAAAAAGGGTTCAACACAACTTCTCCTCAATTTCACCTACAAATGACAGAAATTACACCTCCGAGGATAGACCGCGCCTTCAATATGGTCCCAATTTGTATCTAGTTTTGCATACCCAGACGGTTGTTGTCATTGTCCACTTATGTGCATTAAATTCCAGTGGACGATGTAGCATTTTTCTGAAATTGAATACTGTAACCATTCACACACTTGACCGCAAGTTTCTGTAGAAAAGGCGATGAAACTGAATGGATGTTTCCAGAGTTCTGCCGATAATCCGATAAAAGACTGCCCCGTTTGACTGCAGAAAAATACACTCTGAAACTCTCCTCTGAATGAATTCGATGCTCGTAGTGTTGAAAAAAAGTAATCCGTTGCATATCAGCATGTGTATATACATAACTTTCGGTAGATAGCGTTGCTGACAGACTCGCAAAAATTGCTATAAAACTGTCAGATGATGTAATCTCTTAGAAAACAAAAAGTCAATGCCAGATTTGGAAAGGGACCACATGGCAAGTCACCAAGCAAATCTTGCAATTTGGTTCAGATAGCCTGACCTCCCTCTAGAGATCCAAATACCGCACTGCATTTTGTACACTTACCGGACACTGCCTTTTAGGTTTATACGCAAAAAGACAAGGACTATTCTTAAATGCACAACACCACACCACCAATTAGGAAGGCCACAATGGACCAATGCATTCTTGAAAAAAATACTACAGTTCAGTGAGAAAACTGGCTGGCTGCCATAGTAATCCAATGCCCACGTGGACTTACTTTGGCCTAAGTGCACAATTTAATACCGCTTGTAACCTAATTTAATCTAGTGCAGAAATATATTAAATGTATTTTGTATATTGAAAATGAAAATGAAACAAAATTCTTTCTCTTGTCGCATCAAATGGTCACTTTTGTCTGCCTCTAGTATTTGGTTTACTCGTCGATGCAGAATTTCATTGCATACTTCTAGGATAATGAAAACTACCCGGAGCTGGTCAACGATCTTCGGCGAACATTTACCTCCGCAATGTACTCCTCCACTAGATAGCCTAGTACAACCTGCATCTCAGATTTGAATGTCCATGTCACTCATCTTCCATATTCCCTGCCAAACCAAATGGAGTAAGAACCAAAAGTCCCCAATTTCTGTCCAAAAAGAAATCCGGGTTATGTGCAATAAAAACGAATCGTTTCCCTACTGAGTCCTGTTCAAAGATAAAACGTCCGATTACCTCGGAACATATCCTCAACTCCAGCCCTCACATAACCCCGGCCACCATCCGCCCATTCGTCGATTAGCACATTCTGCACCTCCGACCACAAGCGTTCAATTAACTTCACAAATCGATTCGCTTCCCCCCGAGGAAGACCCCTTTTCAGTGGCCAACTGTTTGAACGAGATTATCGGCTTATTGATCGGTCGCCGGGTTAGTTTTGGGACGGTTTTCATTTAACAGGGATCCGATTAAAATACCCAGAGACGATGTTTGCCAATAAATTAAACGAAAGGAATGATGTGATGTGATGTCCTGTCCCGTACCGTGCCGGTCCGTCTCAACCCTAATCGAAGGACATCTCGGATTGGCATGTTTTGCTGGTTTGTAAAGGCTGTTCCTCCCCTTTCCGGAATGCTTCCGTTGTCGCTCCCGGTCCAGACTTGCGTGGAATTCTATTTAAATTCACACAAATGGTGGGCGGTGGATGGGCGTTGCGTTGCGGCGAACTACCCTCGTCTGTGCGGTGGCAACAGGCGAACGAGGGGGCCAGCCACCTTTGCCTCCTCAGCTATGGCGTACGGAATTGTGCGAACAGAAGCCTCGGTGCTGTCCCTTTAAAATTGTTCCTCGCAAGCTGAAGCAGAAGAAAATGAATTTATTGAAAGGAAGGCGACAAAATGAGATATCTTCAGTCCGGTGTTTGATGTGTACATGGTCATTTGTGCGTGACTTTGACGCAAGTACACTCCTTCGGCTCGGCAGCGGTGAGAGCGATGGCTGCGCGGGTGGCTGAGGTCAGCTCTCGGGCTGTGTGCGAGGAAAGTTGGCACAAATTATAAGCAATTCGCAGTGGGATCACGTCGTGGCCTTTGTTCGAAAGTTCCTGACAAAGATGTCGTCATCGCGTGGGGAATGGTCGAGGTTCTGTTTGTTACACCGCCGTTATGGAGAGACAGATGTATTTGTGCTCTTTTCAGGGTTAATGGATTGAGGAAGTGTTGAGCTGTTAGGGAGTTTGCTTCCGAAGTTAACTGGGAAGAAGGAGCTGTGTACTGTGCACTTGTGGCGGAAGGAAGGCATTTGTCTTGTCGTGGCTCGGTCTTGGCTGGTTTTAGTCATCAGCCGTGACTAGTGTGGGAACTCTGATCTGAGTATTCAGCCAAATGCCTCATCAAAGGGATCCACAGATCCACAAACTGAATACGAAACACGAGGACAAGGTCGAGGTCAAAGCGTGAATCAGCTTAAAAATGCCAGGCTTGTCCACAAAAGTGGGAGCCTCAAGGGTGGCGCCTGTGACGAACGCCAACGTCACTCACTGGTATCTGCGGAGTGCGCAAAAAGGATAATTGCTTTTCGGGATGAGCTCAAAGTGAATTTTTAAAGTGTTCTTGGTTTTTTTTTTCGTGGCGTTCACGTGATGTGCATGCATGGTCGCATCGCTCCATGACCTCCTTGGACATCCCCTCGGGCATAACCTAGCTTTCAAAGTCACACCGACTGGTACACGGTACACGGCACTGGTTAATTTACGGATGTGCATAAGCAAATTAGCCTTCTGGATGTGCTGAGCACTAGAGATTGTGTCACACAAGTCGCACTCGAGTGGTTGCTGGAGCTGTTGAACACGCCCTTAATCCTGGTCTCTGAGGGTTTATTTTCAGCCGTGAATTTTATTTTAAATTTAGAACAAATGAATTACATTCAGTCACTCCACATGAAAGTGAATAGTTTTTGAAGGGCTACAACAATTTGGGACCAAAATGGCGTAACTAAGCATGGACATGCGAAGCAATATTCTTTGTCAGTTTAAAAGGCTGCCCAGACTGACGTCTAGTCAAGGCACACTAGCTAGTTTATAGAAATATGAAAATATTCCCTCTGTCAAGAACTGTCGAAGTAGTGGACGTGCTTTGCAATGCCTAGGTTTCCATAGTCGATTCAAGAAATACTTCACCGTCTCTGGTTTGGCTTTTATTGATAAATCTTATACCCACTCTAAGCTTGAGTTCAACGCCCATATCTTGTCTGGTGAGTCCAGAATCACCTTCCACCTGTTAGATATAATCCAAAGGCGACCGTTTCAACTTATATACACAGACGAGCCGAGACTCCTTTGTTTGCTTACAACAAACGATGCTAGCCGATTGCCTTCTTACTCTCCAATTCTAATTCACACGCAATACCAGTCTCGTGTAGAGTTCCCAACAGCTTAAGCCTGCTTTTAGGGCGCTGTAAAAATTAGTTTTTCAGCCGTGCTGCATATGGAAAGCTCTCCTCTGTCCATTATTTCGCCCAGACTTAAATCCACTTGCGGCTCTAGAAGCTAGGCTCAGGTCTTCGGGCTCTTGCGCCATCCATATTGGTAGTTGAGACAGTCAATTGAAATGCAATTATAAGTCGGTTGACTGCGTTGACCTCGGACTGCGAGTAATACACCTATTTTATCAACTTCATTCTTAATAAATAGTGGCCAATGATCCTGATTGGTTGCATATCGTCTCCACTGGTATGGAAATAAAGTGCATCTAGTCAAGGGCCTGTGAAGCTTCAAAGCATCTTATGTGCACTTGTTTACTCTTGCTCTTGCCAATCGCGATGCAATTGAATAACAGAGCCATCTCTCGAAACACCAAGCTGACTTTGTATAGCAATCTGATCATCCCTGTCCTGCTCTACGGCGCAGAGACATGGACGCTTTTGAAAGCGGATGAAGAAGCTCTTGGTTGTTTTGAGAGAAAAGTTCTGAGTGCGATCTTTAGCCCTGTTTGCATTGATGGCGTCTGGAGGAGAAAATTCAACCACGAACTGTAGAGCGACATGAGTCTAGTTAAGTGTCTTCGGATCCAATGCTTATCATAGCTAGTTCATGTAGATCGGATAGACACCACAGCTACGGCCCGAAGAGTCTTAAATACCGAGCCATTGGGACAACGCAACTGGAACGTTATCGAAGCACAAGAGGTGAAAGGGCCTCAACCAGCTTGGCGTCCGCTGCTTGGAGCAGCTGACGAGCTGGCTGGAGCGGCATGTTTTTTTGTGAGGCCGATGTGCCCCACGGACAATAGCGCCAATCAAAGAAGAAGAAAATGTGGAATTCTTTTTACTTGGTCAATCCCAGTCTCTTGACTCACAAACATGACGGAGCTAGACTAGCCTTTGTGTCAGTCAAAATTTTTAAGAGCACTAACTGACTTGCAAAGTATGAACAATCAAATCCATTCGACCGCTACTCATCAGCAATCAGCCACTCTAACCTGACCTGCTCAATGGTATTACCAAGCTTAGTCCATGTGGTGGCTCATTCCAACCGTGATCTAACTTGCTTGTGATAAACTTACACTATCATGTCGATTTATCTGAAATACCGAATGTTTATGACCAACCAACGGATAATCGATTGAAGCTACAGTCTTTCCTATCTTGTCTCATGCAGGTGCGGTGCAGAATGGGAGAGGTTATTCACTGTGTAACATACCAGGCTATGGTCATAAGCGTATAAAATTATGTAAGAAATATTCGTGGGTGAAGCTTACACGCGGTCATGAATTATTGCATTTTAATATTTTTCAATAAAATCATTACGTGCAAACAACTAAACGGCCGGCACGGCGGGGCGTCGGTAATCAGCATATCCACGCTCATCGTTCACTAGTCTATTCTAATTCAACCTCGTTGTACTAGCCAAACGAACGAATGCCTGCCTATCCAAGCGACTATGTGGAATTCACGAGGTATCAGTGGTAGAAGGCTCCGCGGCGCGTATCGTTTCGATGAAGATGCGATTGCTTATTTATGTTATTTCATTTTAAAATTGAATTTGCATTAAAACTGAGAGTTGTTGCAAAATACCAGGGGGAGTTGTTTAATTTACCATGCTGGCACAATCTTTGTAGAAAAAATGTACATGTGCTGAAATGATTCATGGGAACATGAATGTAGCGTCCTTTGGGATTGCGTGGCAATTGATTTCTGATTACTGAGATTCCGCTAGTTCACCCAGTTGCCAATAAGAAGCTCTCCAATAAACATTTTTATAAGAATAAGTGGTGTGTTTGACTTGTGAGACTTTTAGGGTTCGTCGTAACTGCAAGTTATTTTTCTAAAAGTTGTTTATTATCCTCTCCACGGTTCAAATCCAGATTCTCTTCTTTTAAATCTGAGACACATTCCGTCGGCGACAGCGAGAAGTATTCATCATACATCTAAGGAGCGGGATATGTATTTACCATGAGAATAAGTACGCTCCAAAGTGTCTCCATTAGAAAAAGAGAAGTGCCTCTTAAAACGTAAGGTACAATATTTCATGTGATATCTTACCGAGTTCGACTTGATTGTATTTTCATCAATATCTTAACACCTTCCATCGATATTGTCTGTATTCCTCCTCCAGAAATCGGGTACCTTTCCTTCTTTTCTGTTCATAGATTTAAAAAAACAGCTCTCGTAGTTCGACCTTACGTTTCCTTCTAGGCTTCGGCAATCTGCATGTTAAGACCCAAGTCAGTAGGATTCGATGCATAATCCGACACATGTTTATATACAAAGAATCCCAAAAGACACATGAGAGTAAAATGATACCAATACGTACATTAATGATACACACACCACGGAATGAACTGTCAAACGGAACAAAAGTTAAAAGTTCACCAACTTCATCCATTCTGATGCATTCCACATATAGCCTACACTCGTTGTTTCGCTCCCTCTTATTAGGTCTTATGAATTGTACATATTTTGACAAGACGCAACACATGCAACGGATTCTATTTGCTTGAGCATTTCATCACCACTTCAAGTCTCGTCGTTAAGGCAGTGACTTTCTTTGGTCGCAAAACAACAGTGGCACATGGCAAAGTTAATCCTCCTCAGAGAAGTTGCTTACCCGCAAACAACAGTCACATTTAGGCCAGCATAGGCCCTTTATTTGACAATGCCGATGTAGCCAAACATGTTTTAAGTCTGTCCGTGCTCAACGAAGCCATGAAAATGGCTGCTAAACCAAGTTAAATGTACAGATGAATAAGTGTTTTACGTGATCTCCTGACGTTAGGACTAAATCACGAAGACATTTAATCTTTGGACCATTACGATTGTTGTACGATCCTGGAACAGACGTCTTCAGTAGGAATCCCAAGTTGGAAGTTTAGAAAAAATCTAAAGGGCATACTTCTCCACCTTGGTAGGGTGGCGAGGCACATCTAACACCTCTGCTACTCTTTGGATCGTGGCACCCGGTTGTTCTCTGCAACTCCACATATTCTTGGATCATTACGCAAATGCCCTTCGCCTTAATAGACAAGAGGGGCCAACTTCAAGCGATCAGGACGAGACCTATGCAGACTATAGCCTCTGGTCAAGCTACCAGTAGGATCCCATAACATCCCAGCACTGGCTGACATTGTTATAAAGCCAAGACTTTTTGTGCAATATCTATAATAAGATGGGCAATTTCCGTTTATTCCTTTGTTTGCAAGCTTGAAACCGTAATTTTGACAAGCACTGGAGTAGGTTATTTCCTAAATCATTAGTTTTTAGCTCAGGATTTTAGTCGCCTCTTACGATAGGCATCCCATACCTCGGCACATTCTACGACCCCTACCCGAAGGGGGAAGGTTCCATGTACAATAGAAATGAAAGTACCTAACCTAATGGTGCTTAGTTCGTCAAGGCACGTCGATACCGTTCTGAAAATCACCCGGCTCAAAGTGGGACATTGCCGATCAGTTATCAAGTAATCTGTCGCGATATTAGACTTCACCCTCTAGTTTTGAGCTGTCATACCTTAACTACGAGAAAGAAATGTTGGAAATGATGGTGTCCATGTTGGGAGGTAGGATGGGTAAGAGATCGGACATCGATCGAATACATCCGCGGGTGTTGAAGTGTGACAACCCCATGCTAGATGCAGACAAGCTCAGACCTGTGAGTATGTCTGCCAGTCCCTTCTCGATTGTGTTGACGTACGTACTGCGTTTCTCGATGAATCTAGTACTCATCATATTATTATGAATGGCGCTACAGCAAGTAGAGATCCAGGGCCTAGTTTCCCCGCAAACACTTGTGCTGTGTGTGCTATTGTTCTCTCACGAGTGGAAGTGACCTACCGTTTTATGCCGACTCCGAACGGCCAAGTTTCAGAAGCTTTTCTAGACGGGAAATTCTCTTTGAGCATTGTCAGTTACTAGAAAGAGGTGGGGCTGTGAACATTTTTGTCAGATGGTGTAGGAATCCAACCTACGACGTCGAGGTTGGAGATACCCACGAACCCACTGGCCACCACAATATCATTCTTAAGTTCCGCTAAAAAAATCTAAGGGCATCAACTATGATGATTTTTTTGATTCATTTTCTAACTGCATGGTGGGGGTCCCTTCAGAATTGCTGCTCAAGAAATGGCCGGAAGATGTGTAGAGTCTAACTGCGTTTGTTACTTAGCGTTTGATATTTCGGCAACCTTGGAGCCTAAGTAAATGTTTGCCGGATGGCGCAGTTGGTTGAGTGCCTGCCCTTGGTTACAGGCGTCCCAGGCTCTAATCCCAGTGAATCCTGGTTTTCAAGTCTGGTCGAGTGACCATTTGCAGTTGGGATTAAATTACTAACTTGCCTATATGTCGGCAGAGGCCTAAGGAGAACAAGTGCTGTACAAACCGCTATCTGGCTGATTTCGACAATACTTGCTTATGCTGCAGCTGTGTTCCTACATCTATTCGCCATTCTCCTTTAATTACTCGGAGAAGAGCCACTACAGCCACCACGAAGAAGCACCTTCAAGAAGCTGTTCAGATTATTATCAGCACGTGGTAGCCAAAAAAGAGGAGCAAGTTCCACTCCCTCGAAATCTTTACATTGAATCAAAAACGAAGGCAAGATGACCAGCGTTCAGAAGAATCTACATCAATGGGTGCGAGGAAGTGCGCATGCAATAGGGGTCTAGCAGGTACTGCACCATGGCTACAGATGCATTGCAGAACCTGCAGAGACGAGGAAAAAGGAGAATCTCCCCAACATGAATAGCAATGAGACGAATAATTTTTTCCTGGGAAACCACTTTTTGTACAGCTGGATGTCTGCACTGACTATGGTGTAATTTAAGCACTGAAGGTTGAAAAAACGTGTAAACGGTCACACTCCGTAATTTACATATTCCTCCACCGCAAAAAATTAATTCCGACAAAAATAGTCCGCGTCTGTTTTTTCTCCAATTTCTGCGAAAACAGTCGTTTTTCAAACGAGGGGCACTTAAAGTGAACTCAACCACGCTTAACCAAAAAAAAACACTGCCCCGTGGCCTGTGACCACCCGTCGTTGTTATTTTCCTGGAAATGTCTTTCGTCTGCCAAAAATCAATTGGCTTTCGCCTGAAGAAGCCGACTGTCAAGCAATCGCATCTTCACTTAGTTTCAGTCCAGCGACCAAACAACCATCAGTCCCTCCTCGGGCGACCACTCAATTACTCACCATCGGCGTGTCCTGCTCGCTAATTACAAGTTTCCCTAGATGACTTAATTCTGACACGCTCTCGATGTTCGAAGAAACACTAACTTTTCCCCCTCTCGGGGGATCCTTTTTGCACTGTGAAGGATGTAATTACAGGCACTCTCTCTCTCTCGCTCTCGTCACCCGTCTCTGATTGGATGGACGACTGCGACTTTACATCTCCCAGTCGGGCATTTCAATTTCACTTCAACTTTTACCTTCACCATCGACCTTCTCATCCGCACGCCTGTCCGCCATCCACCGTCCACCGTCCACCATCCACGGCCGCCCCGTTCAATGCTGCAGAGTATCCTTCATTTTAATTATCAAGTTTAAGAAACCAATTAAGACGTTTTCGATTTCCTTGCCATTCCGCTGACTTTGACACCGGGACAGGACAGGACGGGCCACGGCAGCCACCACGAGCCATCGCATCGGACACGACCACCGCGCCGCTGCCAGTAGTCCTTGTAGACAATTTGTAAACAATGCGAAATTATTATTTATTGCTCAATGCTACAATTATGAGTTTGTGTAGTTCAGCTCCTGCGTCCGCTCAATTCCGTTTCTGACTTCTTCGCACGCGGCATCTGCCAGTGGCACTGTTTGCCGATGTATTTGAAGGTCATCCCGCGCAGTGACTGCGAGCGGCGACGGCGACGGCGATTGTCAGTGTCACAGACAATGGGACAAGTGTGTCTTCGGATAAAGAATTTTAATGCTTCTGCTGTGTAGTGTTCGCGTCGAGCTGGCGATGGACAATGGGGGAGACACACAGCGAGGCACACACACAAAACGCGAAATATGGCGAAGGAGTAATAAAAATACGAAAATAATTGCCAATTGATTGCCACCCAGCACCATCAGTACAAGCAGCGGCACACAACCAGCCCGAGAAGCACCAGTCGCTGGTGAGCTGGTGACTCCGCTCGGCTAGGTGGTAGCGCCAAAAGTAAACACTTAACCCAACACACAACCATCTCGGACTGGTGTTAGATACTTTTTGTTTTCGTGTTGTTACGTTTTTTTTCTCTCATTTTTTTGTTTTTGCGCTCCGCTGTCGACTCAACCAGTCGCGGTAACTAGTCAGTCATCGAAAGTTATTTGATCCACGAGTTTTGACGGTTTCGCTAGCTAGCTAGGCGTTAAGAGGCACGCTCCGAAGGCAGCTCTGTACTTGTTGTAGCCGACTCAACCACTGCGACGACGACGGTGATGTGCACTCTGATCGGTAGCATATCGACGATAACGACGGCTCCGACGACGACGACAACGACGGACGGTATGCTAAACGCACACAGTGGCCACATACACGGGTAGGCCGATCCGTATTTAGACAGCCTCTAATGTGCAGCTAGATGCGCGCATTCGGTCAGTTTGGAAAATCACCGCGCGTACAACGACGGCGTTCCCAAAGCGCGCGCGAGGGCGAACTCACGACGTATACGTAACAAAAATTTTTGCTCGGTTTTTTTTTTAGAAAATTTGTCGCGCAATTTTCCCATCTTGACGGAATGTGCTGTGTTGTGTGTGACTTCCAAAAGATCGATTGATTGTGAAACGAAAAAAAATACAAAAATTAGTTGAAATACAGTCAAAATGTTCGTGCGTTGCCAACGGGAGCTGTGAAGTTGACCTTAACGATGTTTTGTGTAGGTTGCATGCGATTCGCTTAGAAACAGAGCCACGACCAAGGATATACAATGGCTTACATCTTGCTGCCTGATTGGGCTGGATTCGATTTTGAGTTGTTTACGCGTTGAGCTCATCGGAGACCTGGCCGATGATTAGTGTTTACGTATTCGCTGTGGGAAAATGGAAGTGGTTTTTTTTATGTCTAGGATTATACCGAGATCGAGTGATAGATTGTGTTTACGTTTGCGATTCGATTCCGGTATAATGTGCTGCGGGGCCTTATTTTTTCCGGCGCTGTACCAAGTATTACTTCAATATTTCTGACATCCTTCGTAGCAAGAGACCTTTGTAGATCTCCTCGTGGACACCATGCATTTCCTGCGAGACTGGTAGATGATTTCCCTGTAGTCAAATTGTACAGAAACACAGCTTGCAGTTGAAGCTAAAGTCATGCTTGCTGTTTCAATTACTGGTCACAGCGTGACTTTATCTCACTTCTTTTAACTGAGTGCGCTCTACAAATCCCTCTCTGGAAGCAAAACAGACCAGGAAGTATTGCGCACCTTGTCTGCAATTTCAGCGCCTACTTCTGCCGATGGAGAAGGCGCTTCCTTCAATACGCTGGCCTTCATCTACCTCACGGACGGGACCAAATATCAGACGTTGTTTCTTTTTTTGTCGAAAGACGCCAGGGGTCCTGCTGTTCTGTTCCATGTTTTGGACGACATCGCAAACTGTTGTCCTTGCTAAAGAAGGCAACACAGTTTTTTACACTTTTGCCTAGTGTAACATTAGTCCTCTCTTCTAAGAAACCTCCATTACATGAAGCCAAACACGAGCTGTCCAACGAGAAAATCCGAATATTTTGCGGTAGCGCAGCGAGACAACAGAGGGACCATAATCATGGCTTTTGCACTGAGTTTCGGTTTCAAAATAAAGGATTTTCCAAAAAGGACCTGACAGATTTTTTCTTAAATAAACGTACGTCGCTACATATTGTCCATCGGCTTCAATTCTTCAGTCGTCTTGATCTTGTCTGGGTGCACACCTAGATCCTTACGTCGTAATATGGTCTGATTCTTGCTCAATTATTGAGATCGCCGTGGAATTGACTGACTTGGAACGTTTGCTACGGACGCCTGAATAGCAGCAATATTTTCGACACTTCGAGCAACCCGTTGTCTCACTGACACAACAAAGTCACACAACCAATATGTGTACTCTTTGTGCACTAAACTTGTTATTGCATGTCTACTAGGTGTAGAACTACGACCGAAAATTGAAGTTAAGGCTCTTAAAGTTGCGGTCACCGACTACATATTTCGGTACAAAATTTGCAGAAGTTACTCTTTCGTGTAAAATATTGAGTTTACTTAACAAATTGACAGTGACAGTTTGATGACTAGTGAAAGAGTGCGTTCCAAATTGGGGGTTGATTGCATGAACTCCTGTCGCTGCATCAGTTTTGTCGAAGGTTGAGTCAGCGCCTTAAAATCACATACAAGGCAATCAGGAACAATTGTGACCCGCTGAATTTCTTCGACAGAAAATTTCCATTCCTCTGCTCGATGATGATGATTTTGTACAATTTAAACTTTGTCTTAAGTGAGGAGGATTTTTTTGATCAAATCCTTTGTAAGCTCAAACAAAGATGCAGCGATTAATGGGGATGATAGTCAAGATAATTTTAAATTAGTATGCACTAGATGGCGCACATAAGTGGAAACGGACCTCAACGCACTTGGTGTGCTGGGTGGAGAGGAATGTTGGTTGACGCCCAGGTCCATACCGGACTGTAGCGCCATTCGAAGAAAAAGAAGTATGTGACTGAACGGATATTGGTGTGTACATTAAATAGAGAGCACAAGCACACATTCAGTGGCAGCTTCTTCTCCTTAAGGTGCCACTAAACTTGATTTTCAAAAAACCTAACAGACAAATACCATATCTGGCGTTGTAAGCCTTCGAAGGACTAACAGTGCGTCGAACTTGGAATACACATCTTAAAACCTCTATTCTTAATTATTCAGGAACATCACGTTGGAGTAGGACTTCGGCAGTCATCAGTCATTAATCCTATTTTCCTCACACTCTTGCTCGAAAGTCATTATCATCATTATTTTGTGACCCCCATATTCCATTAAAGGTGCTGTGGGGGTAAAGCACATAGTAGAGATCTCCATGCTACTCGATACTTCGACATAGACTCTAACTCTAACTCCGGGCTTTATGCCCAGAACTTGGTGCAACCACCTAGTCCTGAGTCTTCCAATGGAACGCCTTCCTGATGGAGTCGCATGGAAGGCACGCCTCAGAAGACTTGATGATAGGGACATTCCTGCCACGTGTTTAAACATCGAAGCAAGGCTCTTTCCGTTCGCAGAAGTAGCTGCTCGAGTTCCCCGCGTATAGCAGTCTTTCTCACCATATCGCGGTGAGTAACTCTCACAATGCTCGAAAGTCACGAATGCTTATGTAAATCAACAGATTCCTTAATGGTTTCGAAGGCGCCTTCAAAATTCTGTTGAAATCGATATTTCCATCAAAATACACCCCAAGTCGCGGCCAGGCACTTTAAGGTCAGGAAGTTGTATTTGGTGGTCTTGTACCGGGCGCCATTGTCCATGCAATTTCTCTTTTTTCCATTTTTAAAGAAGTACTTCCGAATAAAGACACTTCGGTGAGAATACGCCGCGACGGTAACAGAAAGTTCGCTTACCATCACTCTTTCCTCTTTGTTGGATGAACCTACGGTCCGAAAAGCACCTGATCCTCCACCAACAAGCCACTCCATCTGACAAGCTAGCTGCGTCCTCTTGTGTGGGTCATCTTCCTCTCATGTGTTGAGCTGGCCACTCTTCTGGTGGGAGCGATGTGGTTAAGACTGTAGATGTCACATGATCCGGTACAATCCACTAAATTCATGGAATCTGGGAATGTGCAAATGTATGCGGTCCACAGAACCCACTCGCAAAAGTCTTAAAAGTGACCTCTCCTCCGAATGGTGACTCTGATGAATTACCCAACCACTATTTCACGTCCAAAGGATTATCCTTGTCGTTTCCTATTCCCTGTTTTCTGATATTCTATTCCCTGTTTTCTGATATTGTACTGTGTACTATCCGTGGAATGTAATTTTTCTTTATCCGTGCAATAGACGACTTCAAGAACCAAGCTACGTCGTCTCACCCTGTTAGCGTAGAAAGGAAGCACATGGCAAAATGAGATGAATTTCCTAAATGTCGTCGTCCTCGCCAGGGCTGTCATCTACAATTCTCATTCGATGATTTGACAACAAAGTTCCGTCAATTACAAATTCACTTGTTGACTTTCCCTCAGAATGACGATGTACCTGGATCAACACCCTTCACTTGAAGAAGACCGCCACAATAACTCAGTCATTTCACTGTCACGACAAAGAAATCGAAGTGAGTACTCCCAAAAGTCACCGTCACCACCCCAGTCCACGCCAGTGCACCCGACGACACGAGAGAACATTCACACCCGACCCGCTCATGTCAGGAGGTCAACAACACCTTTTTTTTCCTTTCCGTCAAACAGTCACCAAACATGAACCCCTTTCGGGAAAAATCAATTTAAAACTTCACACAGAAGATCCAGCAAAACAAAGAGAAACCACCCACCGCCCCAATCGGCCACTTCCCGATCCACCAAGCTGTTCCATTCAGATTTCCCGTGTCCCTTCGCAACAAAGGCCGAGTGCTCAACGCAAAGCAAATCGCAAATCAGATGCGATAAAAGTCGAACGTTTTTAAGTGACCCCACAAACCACGCGATAAGGCGGAGCGGCACAAAGGAAAATCCCAAATAAGACCGAAGAGCGAGCCTCGATGGCACTTCGTCGACGGATCGAGTAGGAGCGAGAGACTACAGCAATCTTCTCAACCAGATTACAAGGGTCTCGCTTATTTTTATCTCTCATCGCTTCCACCTTGCCACCGAAGCGCCCGCCCCTACCACCCGCTACCACACTGGCAACAACAATGACACTGAGGGTCCTTGAAATTTGAGAAAGCACATTGCTTTGCTTTGATAACCCTTTCACAGATGTGGACGCCGCACCTCCGCGCCGAGCCCATGGGACGGGGCCAAATTATTGGATACTCCAGAATCTCAGCAGCATCAATAAATGGGATGCTCTCCCCTCGTCGGTGGTCCTTAACTGCTCGGCTTTGTGCGGCGCGGGCCCGGGGATGGGTTACTGTTGCAATATTTCTCGAAATAACATTTTATGAAACTGCCTGGCATTTGACCAATTTGGATGCTTATGTCGGCGAGAGGGCCGCTAGCCCATCCTTCCGTCGGCTGACCCAAAGCGACTGCGAGGACCTGGGCATGTGGTGCCTCGTGTGAAACGAGAGATTCAAATTGAATCCACACGCAGCGATGAGGGCACTTGATGAAACTGTGGATGGAGGAGCTTGTGTTATTCGCCCGGAATTTATGTACGTGCATTCATTGGTACGTGTACGTGACCAGGGTCCTGGAGTGGGAACGCTTCGCAGATACGTTCGATGGATTATTTAATTAAGCGGAAAGGATTTATTCGCAAATAAAATACCGTTTCCGTTTTCAATTGCTGCCGTTGTGCACCAGTGGGGCGGTGTCCTTGATGCTTCCTTCAATTTGCTCGTGTGTTTTCTTTGCTCTGTTGACGCTTCTGAATGGATCCGTCGCCTGAGCATGCATGTATTTTTTTGGTATTCCACTCATGAATGCTTTCGCTGTTGGCACACGATTTACGTTTTTCCAATAACTTTTCAATATATCCTGGCAAAGGGGTGGGGCGGTGGAGCTGGGCTGGAGCCTGCGTCCCGTGGAATGTGGGGACACTTGGCAGGGCTGGGTTGACTGTTGGAAACGTTCCAAGTCCAAACTTATCTGCAGGCATTTGCATCTGATTTTTGGTGACTTGGCAACCAGTTTGTTTGCTCGCTTGAACTTGGTTCATAACTTCGCGAAGTTGTGCCTTTCCTGCGGAGGCCAACATCATAATTACGGTGTGTGACGACGATTTAACGATTTAAGTGCTATGGCAGTGCATAGTCTGTGATCATAGGTGCATAGTGTGTAGTTACTTCTAGATTTTTAGTCACACTCTGAGTGTCTTTGTCCCAATGTGTGTTCCATCTTCTGAAGTTACAGTTTTTTCGTGTGACAAACCATTTTCCATGCCAGTCTGCCACTCTGAGTCCGTGCGGCAACGCCACAGAGGAGATCCACGTACAAGCTAGACGGCTTTGTGTGCGAAACTGGAATCAGTTGGCGAGAGATGGTGCTGACTGGAGAAACATGTTGGGGGAGGTCCAGATTCACCTCGGACTTTAGCGCCCTAGGAAGGAAAAGAAGAATAAGAGGTTTTCAGGATAAGCTCTGACTTTGAGGCCCTAAGGAGAAGGCCTGAGTTGGTCTTGTCTTCATGGAGATATTTGTGCGTTTGATTGTTACCGAAAATTGTTTCTCATAAAGAGAATCCAAGGTAGACACGACATGTTCAAGGTCGTTGTAGTCTGGACGCACATCATACGCATTCAATACGCCAAGATGACCTGAGTGCAATGTGACTTTTAACACACTGTTGATCAGAGTGTATTCAGAACTGAGACTGCTGACCAACCAGATTCAATAGCTCGTGGATTTCGCAACGCCACATTGTACAGCATCTTGCGCGACTCCGCGCAGGCAAGACTTGTTAAACGACGACACACTTTGTGGCATGACCCACAGTATTTTCAGTTTCTGACTGGAATTAACACACTCATCGTAGCATTATAGCTAAGCATTCAAACATTCTTATGACCGGCAGGCCCATCGATCCATTCAACGCTTCTTACTTAACTAGCACTCCGCTTATACCATTCAGTCTCTCAAAGGATTCAACTACGTTTTTTTTTTTTTTGTAGTTTTGTAGGTGCGATTGGGACTCTACCAGAATTAAGGTGGATCTGCTTCCATTTTGCGAAATTTTCTAATCTTTTGCACGACGGAAAATATGTGCATGAAATTACAAGCGATTTACCTGTTCTTCCGATCTACCAAACTTTGAAAATGTTAAGCCCTAACGCTGTCGAAGACTCCTTCCGGGGCGCACCACGTATTAGTCACTGGCTACGGACAGAGTGTGAATGCCAAAAGATAGTGTACACAATGATTTTGGGCTTAATATACACTACATCAAAAAATTTAACATTTTGGTTTGGTTAAATCTTGTTGTTGGCTTTTACGATGAGATCTCTTAGCCGACTTTTTATCGAAGACACGAGTTTTCTGGGTGACTCCTCAAAAATTAGTTCTTATAAGCAACTTTTGCTTGTGATCTGATGTTGTCGGTGCTTCTTCTCTAAACTATCCCAGAGATGTTCGATGAGATTTAGATCAGCGGATGGCAGATGGAGTGGGGTTGATGGGCTAACACTGATTTTATATTTCATAGCTGCCATTCTTCACCTTCCTGGATAAATGCTTGCGATCGTTATCCTGCACCAACATTAAGATATTTTATCCGCACTAGCTCTCAAATTCTCATTAAGTATATGTGTGTATACGCTTTGGTCCATATCCTTTCTACAAAAAACAGATTTCCCACACCAATAGCTTCCATAGCTCCTCTTGTAGGTGCTTTTAAAAGTTGAGCTCTTTTCTTCGGTCCACCAACTGATGCAGTATTGATTTCTGCAATATGTTGGGATTGCGAAATGATCTCAATCTCATCACTGTGTCCATTCACCAGGTCTGATTACTCGGTGCACATGTCTTTTTCGAGTGTGGACATTTTTTTTAAATTGTCTGATATTAGTTGCTGAAGTAAGGGCTGGATGGCGAGGTTGGTTGATTTAATTCTCTTCGTTAGTGGGGTCTTCGACTCCGAAGAAGTGACACAACGCAAGAGAGGACGACCACGAAGCCGATGTCAAGTGGAAGTCGACCTCAACCAACTTGGCGTGCGAAATTGAAGGCAGCTGGCTAAGGATCGTGCTGATGGAGAGGCGTGTTGCCTGAGGCCCAGGTACAACCCGCACTGTAGCGCCATAAGAATAAGAAGATGAAGTGGGGTCCCCGGTTCCCCGGTCTAGTCAACATTTCTCGTTGAGATCAAAGTAAGGGCACTATCAACGAAGTTGTCGATCAGTGGTAGTAGTCTGACAATGGATATTACACCATGGATCAACACTAGTCTATGTGTGCCAGCAATTTCGCTGGCAGCCCACTAACCTTATCCTTCCTAAACTAGTTTCTGAATTGTGAATATGCGCAATATGCGCCACAGTCACCTTGCATTATCTTACAAACTCAGCCTCGTTATTCGATTCCAAATGCAAGCTTACAGGATAAGCCAGCCAAATTTTGGACGTAGTTTGTAGAAACCACAATGAAACTCGAATCGTGCCTTCTCTGCTGAATCTTTCTACAATAAGGAGCTTTACGGTTTCAGTAAAAGAGGGAGTGATATATTGTAAATAAGGCGGTCCTGGAGCATGCAAGGGTTGATGGGTACAAAATGGCGCCCAATGAGGGTTAGGCACACAATTGCATTGGCGGAATAACACTTACTAATCGTTGGTTCTTCAGACTCAAAAGCCAGTTGAATACTCGAGTCCTTTCTGGATATATCTTCTCACAAAGCTTTGTTCATATAAAACCTACCACACGGTACACGGACAATGACGTAAGTGGATTTTAAGTTTAAGTTTTACTCCTGCTTACCTTGTTGACGACTGGAGGAGACAATTCAACGTTGACATAAGTGTGTTTGATGGTCGAAGAATTCCCTCGAGTAGTATGGGAACTACGCCAAGCAGGATAGTCCACATCCACTCACTCGTGGTGATACAAAACACTTTGCAGAAGAGCAGTCTGAACTGAACTTGAACAGACACTTGATTTAATTGATGTCAATATTTTCTTGGACAATTCATAAGCCACACTTAGGGGGAACAGGGCAACAGAGTTGATTGCATTACGACGAATGAAGCCTGCCTTCAATTGAACCTTTCTATCGTTTGACATACGTTTACCTCGGAATTCATACCGGATCGAATCGATAAACTGAAAGTGACAAATCGGCTCTTTGTGCCTTTGAAAGCTAATTCTTTGTGGAATCTACATGCATCCACGCGACGTATTCAAAGTCTGTGAGTCTGCCTTCCCTCGTAATTGGAGCATGTACATTACCCTCGATCATACCTCCTTGGCGGTGAATTAAGCACATATGCTTTTATATGGGTGCCCTGCAGAAACAACAACAGATTGCGTCAGACTCCAGCGATCTTTTGCAAAGTATCGCTCGCCGCCCTTCGACCGATACTGTTAATGCCAAACGCACTAATGCCGCACACTTCCCATTTGTTAGCGAAAGTCAGCACGTACCATAATCAGCAATTCTAGACCCACATGCGATTAAAATTCCCCCCAAAACCAAGGGCTCACTTCAACCTTAAAACTGTCAGCTGAAGATCATTGAAATAGTTTCGCCAATTTACGGAGACAGAGTGCCCGCCTAAGGCCAAGGTCAAGCCATTCGTACGCAGCCGAGCAGAGTCTCATCACACTGCGCCCAGTGAATACTAATGCCCGGTGTGCCTTTCAGTTGCTCCACATTCAGTTCACCAAAAGCCGTGAAATACCTTTCGCCGTCGCCAATCTCTCGCATTCCCCTCGATAGCAAGGCAAATTCGGCATGTGCCAAATGGGTGTCCCCCAGCCACCCTCGCGTACTCCGGAATTAATTGTCTCAACCATAACCGATAAAAGTGTCCCCTTACAGCTCCATTAGATGAGGAAGCACCGGCATATCTCCGCGGTTCTAGTCCATAAATTCTTTCCACCACCTCCGGCTGGCTGTGGAAACTCCCGGGAACGCGTCCCCCTCGCAGCCGTAGAGCAAGCGCGCACGAGACAGCACGAGCAGCAAAAACCCATTTTCGAATGGCGGCCTATCGGCGCTTTGTATGCGATTAGCGTCCGCGAGCAGTCGCGTCGAGTGTGCTCTTCACTGGCGAATTAATATTCCGCCAGGGTGGACGCTCGGCTCAGCTAACGAAGCTGAAGGGCAAACGCAATCGTTGATTTATTGCGCCCGCCCCATGTCGCCCCCCAAAAAAGCCCATCACGAGCGCGCACACTTGCGGGCAATTATTGAGGAAGCGCTGTGCGTTTTGGTACCTGTGTCTGGTGGGTCGTGCGCTGTCGTGTGACCATCGGCCGGTCGGTGGTCTGTGCTGATGACCTTGCTGATTCACACGGAATGCGCTGTCGTCGATGCCGTCCGCCCGGACAACACAATTTTTGGGCATTTGTCCAGCGGTCCTCAGGCGGTGTTCGTTACCGCACCGGTTTCAGGGTCATGTTGCGAACCTGGTGTGAGTAATGAACTCCGTCCCATCGGCCCATTGGCATGACAATTGATTACGATGTGTCAACGTGCGCTTTGTTGAAGGAAATACGCTTCATTCGCTTGAGTTTTTGTGGCAGTGGCACAGAGCGGGGACGATGGATTGTGGTCGGTGGTGGACGGTAGGTCAGGAAACGTTCGCAAGGTGGAGCCGGAGTTCTGGTTGCCTGTTGATTTGATATGACAGGAAATTTCGTAATCTGATGTTAGATAATGAATCTATGTCTATCCCTGTTGGGCAACTGGGATGGTGATGTTGAGGTGGGCCAGTGACGAGGTGCGGAGAGAGAGAGGCAATGGAGGTGGCCTATATTAGAAAGTGCGTAATTTTTAGTTCTTCACTTCACGAGGTTTTCTACAGTTCATGTTCCTTATGTCAGCTAAATGTACTGCCTACAAGTTACAAAAAATGGCAGGCATGTGTTGAGGTTGTTCGATCTTTCAAGGAGCTCTATTGGCATCCAGAATCCGTTTCTGTTTTCTGTCCAACTCGTCTGCTTCTCAGTTGCATAGAACATCTCTATGTACAGGACACCAGCACACTGTTAGGCTGCATTGTGTTGACATCTCGTTGACTTACTTAAAACTGTTAATTCGAGTGCCAAAATATCTGCTTGACTGCGGATGTAGATGACGTCGCTTTCGCATTCAATATTGTAATCTTCTGCTGCGACAGTGCCTTTAGTCTCCGATTTAGCTGCACTCTTTGCCACAAATGTCGACAAGAATAGGGTGTAATATCGTCTCTAGCGGTTGGTGTTGAACTCGTTTTCCATGAAACACGCTAAGGTTGGCGGGTATTTTCTACTGATGATTAAGGAATTGTGGCTCTTTTTCTGATGATCAGTCTTTTGAATCCTTTCCATAACTTCGTTACCTGAAGTTTCCATTTCAGCTGATGTTCTTTTTTCACTTGCGAGGCAAGCACGAACGTTTCTCTAAAAATATCATAAAAAATCAGAAAATCTCTCCTCAGCGTCCTTGTCAACACGTCTGAGAAAACACAGCACAAATGTGATCTCCTTCTAATCCCGTGCTTTTCTGTGGAAGTGGACATCTACATTAGCAACAAGCTCCATGAATTGGCAAATTAAAATTCGTATCCTATCGCTTATGCCAACTTAAGTGAATGCTACGATGTCCTTTTGACAAGACTCAATGGACTGGCAAAGGTGGCGCGGCTTTGAGTTGTTTATGCACACTACATGGTCCAGGGCATTGGGGTGTTCGTAGGTCCAGTGTGAAGCCTACGGCACCCACAGTACCTTGAACTCATCCTCAGCCAACATGGCCCGCAGAGATTTTCTCTCGATAAGCCAAACGATTTTATCATTCACTTTTGTGTTTTATATAGTGGCTTTACATAAGTTAACGGCTTGTGTGGTCGAGTGTCTATCAAAGGGAACATGATACGTCAAGTATTCCGTTGGTAATAAAATCACCCGTGTATGCGTCTTGCTTTGTTGACAATTTTGCCCCTTCCAGGAAAATTATAATCCACTCAGCACTCTGCACATCTTCACCAGCGTGCGGTTGCATTGTATTTCCCTGTGCCAGATTTTCGTCTCAGTCGACGCGTAGCAATCAACAGCAGATCATCCAAAAGCCCGATCTTGCACTTCAATGGGCACTTAAACCTAAAAAAGAGCGATTTGTTCTTATTCTTATAGCGCTACAGTCCGAGGTGAACCTGGCCCTCAGTCAACAAGCCTCTTCAGCTGGCACGATCCTTAGCCAGCTGCCTAAAATTTCGCACGCCAAATTGGTTGAGGTCCTTCTCCACTTGAGTGCTCCATCTCGTGCGAGAACGTCCTCTGTTGGGTTGTCCAATGGCTCGGGAAGGAGCTGTGGTGTCCGACTGCTCTACATGACCTAGCCATTTAAGGCGTTGGATCCGAAGACGCTTAACTAGGTGCATGCCGCTGTACATCCCGTACAGTTCGCTCAGGAGCAAAGATCGCACGCAAAATTTTTCTCAAAAAGAGGTATTCTTCATCAGCTCTTGAGATAGCTATGATCAGGGTCTTATATAATGTTAGCTTGATCCTTCGAGTGAGGGCTCTACTACTTAACTGCCTCTTGCGCCCAAAGAAACAGCGGTTGGCAAGAGTTATTCTGCGTTTAATCTCGTTACTGATGTTTTTCGTACTATTAACTTGGGAGCTCATGTAGATGATGTCCTTTACCACCTCGAAGTTCTACCTGCCTATGGTGACGTTCTGACCGTGTCGTCGATGATGTGTGTCCTTTCTTGATGACAGAATATATTTCATCTTGCCCTCATTCACCGCTTCCGTCTCTATGTTACCAAATGCCTCATTGACGGTTCGCTGGGTTCTGCAAATCACGTCAATGTCATCGTCATATGCTAATAATTGTACGGATTCCTGGAAGTTCGTGTCTTTTTTTTGGCGTGTGAGTTTTGCAAGACCTTCTCAAGTACGATGTTGAAAAAACACATGACAGCGCGTCGCCTTGCTTAAAACCTTTCTTGAAATCGATGGTCTCGGTGAGTTCGTTACCGACCTTGATAGAGCAGCGAGAGTTCTTCATCGTCATCCTGCAGGCGAGCAGGCATGTATAGCACGCTGTCATAGGTTTTCCTCCGACCATATCTTAGAGATATGTTGGTGCATGCACCCTACCAGCTCATCTCCAGCTGACTTAAACAGATCTGCGTGCATTCCGACTGCAACAGCAGCTTTGTTTGACTTTAGTCTCGATATCGCTATCCTGACTTCGTCTACATCGTGGGAACGGAATTGTCTTCTATCGTCGCCCATTGCGTGGAGTGGAACATTCTGCCTGACAGCGATATTAGTGCCGTTAAGCAGTCTGCAGAAATGATCCTTCCAAATCTCTCTCAACTGCTACGAGTTGTCCCTCTTCGCTCTGACAGGCTTCAGTCCTATGTTTGCACACTATGTATAGATGACATTCGTACTTAAATGAATACGCAAGGATCTTAGGAATTATGGCTAGACATAGTTTTTTGACAAGACGTCTCAGCTTCAGAACAATTTGTAAACATTGAGCACAGGAGCACTTGTAATATGGTCAAGTGAAATATTTCCATAGTCTTGACAGTTGTTGGTTGCTCCTATCGAATCGACGGCATATCTCACTTGAGTGGCTAAGGTACCCTCAAGAGAAAGTTGTCGTAACAAAAGCGTGAAAGAGTGATATCCCTGTGATTCTTCTGTCCGTTGTTCAACACTTTTCCTTGCCTTGTCGTGCGATTTAAGCTCTAAGCATCCATGGGTTGCAGTCTGTTGTGATTGTCAGTGGATATGACACGATATTCACACTCCCATATTCCATACGACCACCAGCATTAGCTCTCCCGTCATCTCACCTTCAAAGGATTTCCATCACATTTCACCCATAATTGGATTAAATCAGCAGCAATTGAGGGCAGCAACAAAAACAAAAAACGAAACATTATCAACTATTCGCACATAATTAACCAGTAACCGCCCTGAACCACATTCCAGCCCTCAATCAATTACACGACCGTATCGATTTTAATTACTCGTACACGTATCCATGCAGCCCATCAATTATCCTTCAATTAAGTAACGTCCAATTCAAATGACAACTCCTCCTACAAAAAGCAAAATCTATCTAATTAAGCACGTATCGTACGTATCTTAAGTGATTGGCTCGCTCGCTAATTAGTATGAAAGTGAATTCCACACAACATCGTTCCCCGAGGGTGAGGAACAGCCCACAGCGCCACCGTGACAGTCGCTATGACCCACAAACTCCCATGTACGATAGCGCGTCGTCTTTGAGACAAGACAAGTTTTCATGCCGATGTGCAACAGGCAACCGTCAACAGGCGCCCGTCTCACGTGTCCACCATGCGCCAGATGCTCCGACTTGCTCACATATCATGGCTAATGTCAGGCAATTATCCACCCATCTGTCATTGCCAGTGTGTGTGAAGTGTGGCTGGCGTGCTGGCATGTGTGTGTCGCTGAGCTGCACGAATGTCTTTCAGAAAATTTCCAGAAATGCTGAACCATCGAGCACGGGACCACGTGAAACGGCGGCCCGATGACAACGGCTGCGACTGTGATCCGCCGCAGATGGTCACGACCACAATAAGTTCGCCGATTTGAGAATTCATTGACTATTCGCCAAAATCGTTCGCAATAAAATATTCAAATGATTAATTAACCGGCACATCGGTGTACGCCGCACTGTTGTGCTGGCCGGCCGGAGCCACTCCATGCACCCCGGGTGGCGGAGGAGTGACAATAAAATATTCAAATGTCTGTCTAATCAGACATCTAATTGATCGTCGGCATATTATTGGGAAACGGAAAAGGTTAAAGTCATCATCAGCATTCCCGGCTGGAAGCTGATCATAAAAGCTACTACGTAAGCCGTTGGCTTCTGGGCAGCATGGAGTTTGTAAACATTCCGGCTTGGGGATGCGATGCAGGGTTTCCTGTCAGTGGTTAAGGGCGGCGCGGCGATGGGAATGCGTGACTCATAACTGCACATCTGATGAGGGTAGCGTGATGGGGCCTGTCTCCCACTGGTGCTTGACTTAATTGCGTCTGCTGATGGACTGGTCTCTGGTGACTTCCGTGAAGTCGATGTCGCATCGTAAAGTGTCTTGCCATCGGAATTGTCATTTCCTTTATGAAACGATGAATGGATAGTGGAACGTGGTTTGGCTCCGTATGGGGTTTCGGGGGGCACTGGGGTTCGTTTTGTGTTGAAGGACGCGGCTGTGGTGCGTTGCGTGCACACATTTGATGAGACATTCGTGCAGCTTCTGTAATCGAGAGCCGTTTTTTTGCAATTTTTGACTGCAGTGTGACTTTGTTGATTTGTGAGGGACTACCAGTTTCTCTTGGGACAATTTTTGTAAGATTGCGACAAGGTTGCGGCGTGTAACAGAAGACTTTTAAAGGCAGAGCTAGTGTGCCAAGGGGATCAAGTTGGAGCTCATGTGCATGTTGTCCTCAAGTGTACGACTAGGAGCAACTATTCGTCCATTGTCGAAGGTAACTTCTTGGAGCTGGCAGTGACGTGGCGTCGTATAGAACCGATTCCTACCGGGTTACCTTTTAAAATTCCACTTTTCAACTATGTACCAATAGACCCAGCAATGATGATGAATCTCTTAAACATAATATTTGGGTGTTTCTTTCACCTGCACTCAAAAGCGCCAATTTCTGCGAACACAGAGCCCACATTTTCGTATCACTTTACTACTCTACATACAAATTACTTGTCTTGGATTATTTCTCTACAATTCTCTGTTCTGAAGCAGAATGCGATGTTTAACTTTAAGTAAGTAAATTGGAGTGCAATTATTGCTGTGCAACAAGAAATTGTTACCGGTAGAGGACAATATGATTCTAATTTGATCACATTTCATAAGAGCTTTCTCGGATTGCTTGAGCCCCGAAAGTGACCGTTTTCAGCCTTAAATCAGCCTTACTTCAGAAAATCGTTCGTCTGACTACGATTTGCAGCTACATCTTCTCGATGTCGATTGTTAATGTGTACCGGTATATCCTCCCGCAGAATGATGTCGGCTATGTTTCTTGCAGTTTTGGACCCCCTAACTACTAAGTTTTTCGAAGTTTAGGTTCTTTTTTACGTTTAAAGTGTACACTTTTTTTTACACAATCCGTGAGATAGACAGACAGATGTCATGCGATAAATTGGGTGCCAAATCTCCGCCTTTGGTTTCGTATGTTGGTAGATATGGACATGAACCCGATTAATCTCGTTGTGATTGAGTTTTGGGCGTGATTTTTGATGTCTGACAGATATATGGCGAATGCCAGCGGGGGATTTTCACTTGTCATTTTCTTACAAATCCCCGGGACAGTAAGCTTAGTTAACGTACGAAGAAATCTAGTACTATCTCTGATCAAGATTTGCAATGTCCAATCGGGGTCTGGATTAGTTTTACTTAAGTGACTGACAAGTGATGAACCAGAAAAAAAGTGGCAAAGAGACAACCAACTTCCCTTGACGCTTGAGTTGCTTTTCTTATATGTCATTGGCAATACAAAATATAATTTCAGATGCATTATTTTTTCACGCCACGCCACAGCTGGAGCTCCTTTGCATCAAATTTTAAAAGCGATGTGTTTAAGGCACACCTCAAATGAGACACACGATGGGATACAGCTACGGCTACCGTCTGTCCTCTATTTTGGTATCGTGTCCTTTTTATTTTTTCTTCTAAAAAGGACAATTTGTTTATCATTGATCTTCACAGTAAGCTTTTACAGGGTGGGTCGACTACAATTCTCATTGATTAGAAAGCACAACGACGTTAAAGTGACTGACTTCAGAGCAGCGCATTCTGTGACTCCAATATTCCAAGACCTTGTTGGTGGCTTGGAGCTGTAGATGAGACATTGCAATTGAATCGTTTCCGTATTGTTGACTTAACATTGGTCCTTCACGGTTCCCAAAGGAGTCACATCGCAACTCCGATGCTGCCAACTGATATCGTTATGACGGCGGATAATGAATCGAAGATCGTCCAAATCCAAGTCATCAATTTCAGAGGCTCACCTTTAACCCAAATGTTGTTCAGCAGCCACATTCTCATCTGTTTGTACGGGAACTATGCGGTTTGTCCACTAGTGTCAAGCTTGGGTTCAGCAGTCGCGGTGGGTGGTTAATTTCTTCCAAAAATTATTTTAAAAAAATGGTCCTATATTGGTAAGGTTCAAAATGTAGACGGCACATTAACACTTTTATAGCTTATTTAAGTTAATAAAAGACTGTCCCCTTTTGTACATATGCTTGAATTGTCGCCGCAGACTTAGGCCATGCGCCTCTAGTGCTACAGGCAAGGAGGTATAGGTCATGTGGTAACACCCAAAGTCTACGATTTGCAGATCCGTGTCTCAAGTGCCAAAGGCGATCAAGTATAAGAAATGAAAGTCATGGGGTAATGGCGACGGGGTGGTTGTTGGTCAGGTTGAGGCACTAGACCGGTTTATGGCCTGGGTTCTCTTTCGTGTGGTTTTCGTACTAGTTTGTCGCACACGCTGTTAAAAACCGGCTGCAGTTAAAGCACGCAACGAATTCTGCTCTAAAGGTCCGTCGTTCAATCCAGGCGCCAAGAAACATCATTTCAAAGACACCAGCCCAACCGATTCATTGACTGTTCACTTTGCCATAAGCTTTCCCATCAGCTTAACAACTCAAGTGTTTTGAACCATATTGCCACTCAAGACGTTTAACTCTTTAACACACTCTTTAACCACAACTTTCACGGCTTCAGATTCGTCGTCGAAGGTTGTAGCACCAACAACCGGGGTTGTCTTCGAAAGATCTGCAGATTAAAGTCTGTTGAACTCCCGAGAGCCATAACCCATTCGTAGTTTGCCATGTTCTATGTAGAAAGCCCTTTTTATCGAAATAGTTGAAGGAGACCGGCTCACTTACCGCTATTTCCCATTCAACACACGCGTCATCTTTCCCTCCCCCCAGCTTCCAAATCCGTCGCAATCTGTCCGATACCCAGATTCGAATCGGCATCGATAACAGATACGATAAATTTTCCGCACCAGATTCCCCACTCTCCACCACAAAACAGCGACCCATACGAACAGAACAAAAAACAGAAAAAACATGTAAAATCGTGAGCACAATAAACATGCTCACCGGCCCTGAAATATTCCACCGAAGAGCCTCACCGTGCGTCCGTCCGTCTCAAAGTACATGTGTTACGTTCGCAATATTCTTGCATGTATACCTCCCACAGTCACGCGCTAAGATTGATGAGCCACATTCATATCCTTGGTAGATCGGTGTACATTGTACCTGGATTGCCGTCAAGTCGGATTGCAAATAGAATTCACCTGCGGTGGTGGTCATGTCGAGTGAATTGCATACAAATCGTTGTGTTCCGATTCGGAGGTTAAATCGATTGCTTTTTGTTTGCAGTTTTCCAGTGAAAGACAATAAATGCTTGACATGACTTTGACAGCTAAGAGGTTTAGGGACGATACAATAACAACATCAACGAATTCGAATAAAGTTTTAACACATAGCTACTCGGCTAACAGTGATACGAAAGTGTTTTGATAATTGGGTTTATTTTTCAAATTTTTTTGATTGTGTTTTCATTTTTACAAATTTAGTTGATTAGTTTGTTTTAAGTGATTAGAGTGTGCGTACAAATTTGACATCGTGGATAACCTGGATCATAGAATATGGTGCAGTCAATTGACATTGCTGCGATCACTGGCATTGACTCGGTAAATTTTTGTTTATTTTTGTTTAAGTTAAAATTAAGTTCTTATATGAATGAATTTAAATTAAATTTTTTTATTGAATACTTAAACCTTTCAGTTGACCAGAAGCTTACATTTTACAGAATGTTATCATATTAATAATTTTAAAAATGAATTTCAATGGGGTTCAGATTAGGACTCTGAGCTGGCCAGCTGCGAGCCTTTACCTTTTCTTCCTGAAACCAATTTTTCACTAACCGTGAAGTGTGTTTGGGGTCGTTGTTCTGTCGGAAAATGAACGATACTAGCAGATTCTCAAAAGCAAAGGGCTCCATTCAGTGGCATCCTACCGGGTTGGGTGCAGTCAGCAGCTTTGCGCTGTTTTTTTTTTTTTTTTTTTTTTTTTTTTTTTTTTTTCATTCATTTTTGTTTTATTTTGAATTCATTAACTTACATGCTAGACAAAAATGCTTAAAACTAGCTTAACTAACTTAAAAAATGTTCTTACTCCTAACCTACTGACCCTATACGGGTACTCTAAGCTATTCTTATCTCAAATTTGGCTATACCTTTCGGATTATGCTATGTTTTTTTATTGTGTTAAAGACACGCCGTTCTACTTTTATTTGTTTCGCCAAGAAAACTGGAAATAAAAACTTGGCCATATATATATATAATTTAACCTAACTTAAACTAACTAGAACAGCTTTGCGCTGTGTACATAAGCCTATGCCTCCATGGCCGACACTAAGTCTTCTTATTTGGGCGAATTTGTTTAAAAAAAGTTTGTGCGCTGCTTTTTCAAAGAAGGTACACACAAGTTTTCTCCTCTTTCAGCTACAGCACAAGTGGTTGCAGGCACCAAAGGCATGCGTTACAACAACACCTTGTCCTGAGAGTCAGCTGCTTATTCCAATCAGGATGTGTCATCGTCTTAGATTTCACTTAATTTGGGAGACTTATGACTTCTGACATTTGGGAGTAGCGATCGGTATATAAATAAATCTTAACCCGGGAAGAGCGCCTTACTTGTGCATTTCTCACATGGACACTCACATAAGATCGGTTCTAGCAATCTCGTTAAGAAATAGGCAGCACTTTCTTTATCATTATAAATAGCTGCCTAAAGGACAGATCTCCACCAGAAAGGAGACCCCTTCAACTGCTACAACTAACGAGGGATAAGTTTGCTAGACATTGGCTATACGATTTTCTCAGCCTTTTTGTGTGAGCGCCTGAAACCATTCATCAACAACATGATGGGCCTTCATCAGAGCGGTTTCAGGCCTGCAAAGTCCACTATCGATCAAATCTTCACATTACGGCAGATCCTCGAAAAAAAGAGATGAGATGCAAATCGCCACCCATAACCTATTTGTCCACTTTAAGGCCGCATAAGACAGGGTGCATAGAGACGAGCTATACAGCACCATGTCTAGTTTTGACATCCCTGCCAAACTCGTCAGATTGTGTAGGATGACGATGAAGAGCTCTCGCTGCTCCATCAAGGTCGGTAACGAACTCACCGAGGCCTTCAATATCAATAAAGCTTTTAAGCAAGGTGACGCGCTGTCATGTGATTTTTTCAACATCGTATTTGCGAAGGTCCTGAAAACTCATTCGGCAACACTAGACGCACGATCTTCCAGAAATCCATACAATTGTTAGAATACGCGGACGACATTGACCTGATTAGCAGAACTCAGCAAGCCGTCAATGAGGTATTTGCTAACATTGAGACCGAAGCGGCTGAAATGGGTTTAGCAGCTATCATCAAGAAAGGACACACAACACCGACGACATGGTCGGAGCGTCACCATAGGCAGCTACAACTTTTCAAGGGCTTCATCTACCTAAGCTCCCAAGATTAAAGGCAGATTAACTCTTGCTCACCGCTGATTCTTTGGGCTCAAGAGGCAATTGAGTAGTAAGGCCCTCTCTCGAAGGATCAGGCTCACATCATATAAGACCTTGACATGCTCTACGGCGCGGAAGTCTGAACTATCTTAATGAAGAGACTCGTCTTTTCGAGAGAAAAATTCTGCGTGCGATTTTTGGTCCTGTTTTCGTCGAAGGTTACTGGAGAAGAAGATTCAACCACGGGCTTTACGGGCTGTACAGCGACATGAGTCTAGTCAGGCGTCTGGGGATTCAACGCTTAAGATAGCTAGGCAATGTAGAGCGCATACAACACTGCTCCAGTCCGAAGAGTCCCCGTGGGACAACGCAATAGAGAACGAGCACGAAACCTATGGCGCACACAAGTGAAGAAGGACCTCAACCAACATGGCGTGCGAAATGGAAGGCAGCTGGCTAAGGATCGTGCCAACTGCAGAGTCTTGTTGGCTGAGGCCCAGGTTCACCCCGGACTCTAGCGCCAGAAAAAGGACAGATTTTAGCTTGGCGCCACGCCTTCCATCTGTGAAGATACGCTGAGCACCAACTAACTTCTGTTGGCAAGACTTCCGGCAGGACCTGGATGATGCTGCTGATAAATACGTAGGCCATCCGTGGCAGTCGATTGAGTGCACTGTCCAGTCAACCATGTTGCAACTCTTCAGAAGAATATGGGTCTGATTAATTTACTATCAATCCATATCACCAGAGCTCAGACATATCCTCTGGACGTGCAGATGTAGCGGCAACCTTATATCTCATCAGAGAATATGCGGCGAGTGTAAATTGATGCTAAATATTAGTTTATGTTCGTGCTTGGTTGAGTTGGCTGGCCGACTGTGAAGAGTGGCCGTAGGTAAAGGTGGTATAATGGGCCCCAAGCGGTTTCCCCTCCGAATGACATGCATTCAATTGTTTTGGGTTCTAATTCCTCTTACACTCCATGTTTGTTGTTTTTTCGACATTCCTGCAACCCTTAAAGAGTTGACAGAAACAACCCAAAATAAGATCACCTCAGCAGACTAACATAAGGTCCACCCCGTTCCAATGGCATTGAGCACCAGTCTGCTCCATCACGTGCCTTAAACCACTTCTAAACTCAAGACAACGTCGAGAGCACTCCACAAGGAAACCCCTTGATTAATTGATCTGCTCCAAAAGCACGCTCCACCGGCAATCAAAAGCCCATCCGAAGCACATTGCTTCCACTCAATCGCACACAAGAGATTCGCACATCATTCCGATTCCGTTCCCCTAATTACCGGAAATCAAAGACGGTCCATTCGTGTGCTTCACTTCAATTTATCGCTCCTCAGGGCTGAGTGTTTTTAAGAAGCCCCATAAACCGCCAACGTCCCGCAATAAATTCCCAACACACTCCCATCCGCTCTGCGTTCGCCTTTCGGCGCCCATCCTTCAGCTCCACCCACTCAGTCGATTGCGATGAAGACTGATTTTCAAACACCACCGATAAACGTCAGAAGTGTCAACCGTCTGAAGTATTGGATTCATTAATTTATGCCCAGTCGTCGGAGCAATAGACCGAGGGACGGGGTGCAACGACTCGAATGACATCTAACAAATCGTGGTGTAAAATTGTTCGGCGAAGTCTTGTTTTTGTGGTCTCCGAATGGTGTCCTTGATGGGAATCCACGGAGTAATTAATTGAGACGAACAATAACTGACAGACTTCAAGAAATTAATGACTCTCATTCGTTATACTTGCACGCGCGTTGGCGAGTGTTAGACACGTCAAAGTGCTGAGGGGGATCCTATGCGAACAAACAGGGCTTAGGAGTCGACAGCAGCACCACATCGACAAGTGGATGCATTGACTGAGTCGTTATCCTTACCAGAGTGCAAAGTTTCCTTTTTTGTCGCCTCCTGTGTGCTGTTTATGACTTTTCCATGAGTCCCCGTCACCGTCCCCGTCCTGTCAAAGAGCATCGCTTCAAGCTGCTTATCGTCTCTGAGGCACTGCACCTTCCTCTCGATGAGATTGTTTTCTTTTTATTACCCCGTGGTTGAAATGTATACCATTCGAAGGTCGACTTGAGGATGGAAAATGTTTTTCTTTCGTGGCAGCCGAAGTTTGCGAATTTTTATAAGAAAATATTATCCTGTTTGGAACGAAGATGTCTGCTGAGTGGTGATCGATAACGCGTGCGTTGACTTAACCACACTCGGCGGGGAGCGGAGGCGGAGGTCCTGATTGACTTGCCGGCAACGTCGATGGCGTTGGTGGTCTTTTGTGGTGGCTTGTGTCACATCGGGACGTGGACCTTGGCAACAACTAATAATCCCATTTTCAGTTCCAGACGTGACACGACGGTGGTTGACGAAATGCAAATTGTACCTAAAGCTGCTTGTGGGCGGAGTGCATTTGGCGGCCAAGTGGCTCACAGATGGATAAATAAATAAATCAACGGAGGGACGTAAGGTTTGACTGTTGACATGTGGTCTTTTCGAGAAAGCAAAGCTTTTGAGTTTGTTTTCCTTTCTCGAACCCAGCTAAGAAGTTTGGTTTCGCATGAACCAGTCCCTGACAGTTGGGTCGTGTGTCCGGTCAGAGTTTGAATAAGAATTACTTTTCAGAGAGTGTTGTAGATGACTCCATGTTAAGAACCCTAATCGTCCACTGTCTAGTGGCGATACCAACCAGATGTCAAGATGTCTCCCCTATTATCCCTACTTCTTCTTCTTCTTTGGCTGCCGCTACAGTCCGGGGACCTGGGCCTCAGCCAACATCCTCTCCATTTAGTCCGGTCTTGTGTTTGTTGCTTCTAGCCACGCATGTTCAACTTTTGCAGGTTCCCTTCTAGCTGCGTGCGACACCGTGCGTTGTCCTTCGGGGTTGGAGTCGAAGTCTTTCCGGGCCGGAGCATTGGTGTCCATTCGCTCCACGTGACCTAGCCACTCGTTTGATCAGGTCGATGTCGCTGTACAGCTCGTCGTTCAGTCGTACATATGGGACAGAAGAAAATTCGAGGGACTTTTCTCTCGAAGCGACCAGGAGTATCCTCGTCCGCTATAGTTAGTGTCCATACTTATGCAGCAGGACTGGGACTATCAAGGTCTTATATATCTTGGTTCTTCGAGAGATGGCTTTTTTCCTCAGTGGCCTTCCGAGTGCGAAAATGCAGCGGTTGGCCAACGTGATCCTCCGTTTTATCTCCGCAGTGGTACCGTTGTTGTATTAACTTTGGAGCCAGTCTACGCAGTAGAATCTACTAGACCCGCGTCATAACGCGACTTAATGGCAACATTACCTTACGTAAGGCTTATTCGGATAGCGCTTTACCCATTTTTTACTAGAAAATTGAAAGATCGGAAACGAATCCATTCGGAATATGCGCAACGGACTAACAAGCCACCATTTACGGTCCCCTTCATGGGCTCCATCTTCCGTCAAGTTCCAAGACGAACTGATACACAGCCAAATAAAGGTCAGAACAAATTCTCCACAGCCTAATAACTTCCGTTTTACTCGCCACTCAATGTCTTCCAAAGTTTGTTGTCAATATTTCGATTTATCGCGACTTCTTCGGCAGCTTGTCAAGAATTCATAGAAATGCGCGTAGTCAAACCAACTGCTGGGAGACCCCATCCCACGCGATAATCAGCACTCTCGCGCCGTGCGTTGAATAATGGATGATCAGCGGGCTGAAACAGCCTTGTCACTGAACTCAACGGCAACACGCCGCCGAACAACATGTCAATAGCAATGAACTGGAAAGGAAAACGTCTAGGATAAGGGACCTGGTAAGCCTCTTATCCCACCAATGTCACGGACTTAGCCCCGGTATCAGTTAAAGACGTCATTCGACGGGCTTACGAGGGATAAGCGCAAGTGAAATTTCTACCAGCGAAACCACCAATAAAATTCAAAATCCAAAATCCCCACAGCGGCGACGGCGGCGACGACATTCAAGCCCACCCAATCAACCCTCGCACTCAAGGACGACGCGAGTAACCCAGCGCTGTCCCACATTGTTGAATATTTTAAATCGACAAATTTGCGACTGTGATTCGGGAAAGTCGGAGCTCTCTTAATCCACCGCGGCAATGAAAAGTTGCGCTTTTTAACGCTCGCCACTCCACTGCAGATTAGAGCGCATAAAAAGCCCGAATGGCGTCTCCTCCATCCTGCATCATGACGTTGATAAATCACACTCAGTCCGTACCCGGAGTTCGTCTGCAATTAATTACAGACAGATCGGGGTTTTTGGAACGTTCGCACGGCACCACACGACATGACGACAAGACGATGAGCAGATGACGAGAGGACCACCTCCCCCGAAAAGGACAATCTAGGGAAATTAATCCTTAAATTGTTGTGAATTAAAACAAAACGATGACCACACCCCGGCGGGACGTTCGCTTTTGTGACAAGGCTGACAAAGGCGTTGATAAGGATAACGATGACAATGAGTTTGTTATTTCAGCCGTCCGTCGGGCGGAAGGAGACGCGCAAGGGTTGAGCAGTCCGAGGCAAGAATTAATGGATTCATTTTGAAAATTGCTTTTTCTTTCACCCTGAAATGAGTTCCTGCACACGCACCGCACTAATTAAGTGGTCACAAGTGGATCCTCCCACGGGAGGTGGAATCCTTCAAACAACTTAAAGACCCCGCAGCGGTCGATTGCAAATAAAACACAACGGAGAGCAAAAAAAAAAAACACAAAACAAACTGACAAACGCAACCATGTGCCAGCAAGCCTTCGAAGATTTGAATACTAAGGCTCATTATGGCGGAGCCGCATCGAACCGCGTGTCCTCGGCAAACCAATTAATTTTGACGGGCATCCCACCACCAGACCCCGTCCGCTCCCTCGCTGTGAACAGTACACAGTTTCCTTCTGTAGTTGGTCCTTAAATTTAATTAAAAAGGAAGAGACGCGAGCTTAATGGACGTTGGCAGGGAGGCCAGTGGGGACCGCGTCGTTTGAAAGATTTAATACGTCTGTTGGGTCTAAACGACATCTCTTGCGTGATGGCTAGACACGCAAACGGGTGAAGGTGGCGAATGAGGGTGATGTTTGTATGGTGAAACTCGAGATGGTAGGCTTTTGAATTTTTGAATCCATAATGAGCTATCATTTCCGAAACCCAATGACGCCCCTACTTTTCCCTTGTCTCCGTGGCTGACGAAGCCCACATTGACGCGGATCGGTCTTAGATTTAAATTCACATCCTTAAAGTTCAACAAATTCTGAGTAAATGTCTTGTTTTTCTCTTGCAGGACCAAACAAAACAAACCAAGCCATCAGCCCTGCGACGCACCCTCAATGCACTCCGAAATAGGATAACGAAACGTGGCCGTGCCAAGCCACCCGATTGGTTTCTTGATAAATTCTCAACCGCCAATAATGCCGAAAAAATTGGCAAATCCGCCCCAGACGACAGCAGGCAAACGCCCGAGATAACGGGCAGCAGTCGATTATGCAATCGATTGTCGGTGGATCCATCACTGCCATCACATTACAGAGTAAGTGCGATTTTCCATGGTCATGTTCATGTTCATGTTCATGTTCATGTTCATGTTCATGTTCATGTTCATGTTCATGTTCATGTTCATGTTCATGTTCATGTTCATGTTCATGTTCATGTTCATGTTCATGTTCATGTTCATGTTCATGTTCATGTTCATGTTCATGTTCATGTTCATGTTCATGTTCATGTTCATGTTCATGTTCATGTTCATGTTCATGTTCATGTTCATGTTCATGTTCATGTTCATGTTCATGTTCATGTTCATGTTCATGTTCATGTTCATGTTCATGTTCATGTTCATGTTCATGTTCATGTTCATGTTCATGTTCATGTTCATGTTCATGTTCATGTTCATGTTCATGTTCATGTTCATGTTCATGTTCATGTTCATGTTCATGTTCATGTTCATGTTCATGTTCATGTTCATGTTCATGTTCATGTTCATGTTCATGTTCATGTTCATGTTCATGTTCATGTTCATGTTCATGTTCATGTTCATGTTCATGTTCATGTTCATGTTCATGTTCATGTTCATGTTCATGTTCATGTTCATGTTCATGTTCATGTTCATGTTCATGTTCATGTTCATGTTCATGTTCATGTTCATGTTCATGTTCATGTTCATGTTCATGTTCATGTTCATGTTCATGTTCATGTTCATGTTCATGTTCATGTTCATGTTCATGTTCATGTTCATGTTCATGTTCATGTTCATGTTCGTGTTCGTGTTCATGTTCATGTTCATGTTCATGTTCATATTCATGTTCATGTTCATGTTCATGTTCATGTTCATGTTCATGTTCATGTTCATGTTCATGTTCATGTTCATGTTCATGTTCATGTTCATGTTCATGTTCATGTTCATGTTCATGTTCATGTTCATGTTCATGTTCATGTTCATGTTCATGTTCATGTTCATGTTCATGTTCATGTTCATGTTCATGTTCATGTTCATGTTCATGTTCATGTTCATGTTCATGTTCATGTTCATGTTCATGTTCATGTTCATGTTCATGTTCATGTTCATGTTCATGTTCATGTTCATGTTCATGTTCATGTTCATGTTCATGTTCATGTTCATGTTCATGTTCATGTTCATGTTCATGTTCATGTTCATGTTCATGTTCATGTTCATGTTCATGTTCATGTTCATGTTCATGTTCATGTTCATGTTCATATTCATGTTCATGTTCATATCCTAACTAAATCTCAATTCTTGCTTTCAGTGGCTGGCCATAGTCTCCTTAGCTGTACTCTACAATATCATCTTCGTCGTTGGAAGGGCCGTCTTCTGGGAGATCAACCGAAACGCCTCGCCAGTGTGGTACTTCCTCGACTACCTATGTGATTTCATATATCTATTAGACACATTAGTGCATATGCACGAAGGTGAGTACCATTCCCCTGCAATTCCACTTCAAACACTCTCCCGACACACGGCCAACTCACTGCGGCGCGGCGCATAACTTTTCTAGTTAAGCAAGTTTTCAAACCGAACGAGAGTGCACAAGATTGCATAACTCTGCCCTTGGACTGTGCCCTGGCGCCCTGCAGTCCCATCAACGAGCACTTGGAGGTGCACACACGAAGTTCTTGAGGACCCTCGATTGCGGCAGGGCACGCTGCAAATGTCTTGCCATTAGACCGCGAATTTCACTGCGTTTCCCGCTCCAGAGAGCATCGCACAGATCTCATTCCCCTCGTCATGCAAATACGTGGTAGTCTTGCCTGCCTTTGCTGAAATTTCAGCTTCGGTCGGCTTTCGGTGTCACCACGTACATACGCCGCTCGGATTTACTCAACACTGTCATGTGTGAAAATCTCTCGCCCACTCGTGAGGGCCGAGGGGCGCATTGTGTGCGCCGCTTTAAGATTCAGCACGTGGCATCACGCTTGATTCATTCATGCCGACACGACGTAAAGCAGGATGAAAGACAGGCAGATCCAGTTTATGTTGTCCTCAATGGAATCGCTGCCAGCGATGGGCGCTGAATAATTAAGATAAATGTGCCTGGATTAACTGGATTCAGGGGACGCGCGTATGCGTGAAATTCAAACCCTCTGCGATAGTTTAGACGAGTGGGAGACCTAACGAGTGGGGGTCGCTGCTTTGCCTTGAATTTCCCCGGCAACGATCCGAAAGCAGCCGAAAAAGTGCTGCCGTTTGCTCGGGCGGGCTAAGTGCTCTTCCGTGTCAAAAAAACTGTGACGAGGTATGTCGGCGAGTGGATGAGGTGCTGGGAGCTTAGAACGCAATATGAACGAATCGACGTCAGAGGCACGCGCTTTGAAGTGCTCTGAAGCAGCAGAGATCCGAGCGAGATTACAGTACATCAAGCAGTGTGCAGTTGCTTCCAGTTAATAAGTTGAGAGCGCATTGAAGAGAATGAAGAGAAGAAAGTATGAACATTTAATTAGAAAAGGAGGCCTGTCAGTCGTTCAATGCTCCTCGTTTTAGCACGCTACATCATTTTTCGATCACATTCACCTTGCAGTGAACTGTCTTATAAATCGTTCAATGTTGTGCTGCAAATGAATTTGTTTCTGGGAACTTACGCCACTGGCTTGGTTTGGAGACGATTTGAAAGTGGTTGTCGATTACTATTTCCTTGACATTGTTTATCAATTTTCGAACCCCAAATACTGGGCATTCACTGCTTCTTAAGTCCTGATGGAGGAGTTCTTACGCAGTCTTGACAGCAAAGCAAGCAAAAAAAATCGTTGGTACAGCAAGTGCTCAGTTTTAGCACTTCATCCATGCTTTTATTTGGCCCACAATGTACTACAGACTTGATCCTCCATGGCAATCTTATTAATTTGTTACTACATTTTGTGGTGTGTATGTGTTTATGTATTTTTGTTCTTGAAAAAATAAGTCAAATCTAAACGTGATTGGTCCCCGAGGCAAGCTAAATAAAACGAGTCCTTCTCGCTCTATAGAGCTTAAAATAGATCAAATAACAAACTCCACCATCACAGGGCTTACTTCAGAAGGGACTTGTAGATGTACAAAGAAAAAGGGAAAGAGCGGGAATTCAGCCTGATTCTACTTCAACTGCCGCCATCTAAGCGAAATGAAAACTAAGCTATATCACACAAAAACAATTTTTTTTATGACAATTAACACGCTAACATGAATTGTCACTTATCCTTGTTTTGCTCTTGGTCGTGGTAATAGTTTTGATTGCTCCACTTCTATCGCATATCATTGACTCATTGAGTATCTAGAAACAGTACCTTTATCCACCGTAATCAGAAACACGTTCATTCCATCAAACTGTTGGTGCCAATTCTGTCTGCTATGTAAAAGTGTCTGAAAGTAAATTTTCTAAATTTTAAATAAAATGGATATACGAAAGGCATACAAGTGGATGCAGCCAATTTAAGTCAACCCCGTCGTTTTCAGAACACACGTGTTTCATTAACGAGCATACAGGAAAAGACTTTCAAACAGGGAACCTTCTGTAAAAGGAGAACACATAAACTTATGCTCCACTAACTCTTCGTCATGCACGATTCGCACGGCAGTTCCCCTTCACTGATGCGATTGCTTCTGTGAACACAGGAAGCCCGGGAAGGATGCATTCTGCTGAAAGATGAAATTTTTGATTTCTCTTTTTCTCAGATATGTCACTGCAACTCCGTTCCCCTTTTTCTTCAGAAATTTAAGGTTATTCTGAAGAACTTTCTGCCAGTGCTACTCGCAGTTGAGGCTGGAGGTGAAAGATATCAGACATGCACGGCTTGTAAACCCAAATTTTGTCACTCCTTTAATCATTTATTCATCTCCCAGTTCGAATGACAATAAAGGCCGACAGCCGATATCTAAATTATGAATATTATTAGTATTCACTGAGTGCACCTTAAAGCGCTGACACGACATAAAATTAATACACAATGACTCCAATTCTGCTAGTCATTTGGCCGTGTACCACAGGACGGCTGCAGATAGGTGCATGTGAGGATTGATGTGATCTCCAGCCAAGTATGTCTAAACCTTGGTATCAAGGGGACCAGAGTCGACAAACCAACTCTTTCTGTTTGCCATTAAGGTACCAATTGAGTGCATATGAGTGTGTGGACAATTCCTCGACTTTGTTGTGAGATCTGCCATTCTAACACATGGTTGGCATCTCCAGACCAATTTGCGTCCATGCACTTCTAAATAACATGCTCGATTGGGTCTAAAGTACAGTCACCTCAGTAGCAAGTTGGCCTGCTATATCAATGACTCCTGACCCCACGTGGTACCAGTTTGCAGTTCTTAGTGAAGCTTCGCAGTCGAATTATTACTACCAGACAGCCTCTTTAGAATTAAGCCCCCAACTATCTATCGGTTTTCCACAGTTAGCTAGGCAACCAATCTGCTTCGACGTCTTGTGAATATTTGCCTGAGCAGACTCAGGCCAGTGGCGTTAAGTGTGTCCTTCGACCCCAACGCACCTGAAGCTCGACATCATAGGTTCGATCCCTGGTCTGAGCGACATAATAAAAATAATGTTCATGGCCCCACCTCCTTCGAGTCACTGAAAATGCTCAAGACTGTCTAGAAAAAAAAAAGCTTCTCAAAACTTGACCGTTCGGAGTCGCCATAAAACTGTAGTTGCCTGCCACTCGTTAGAGAAGCACGCATAACACGAGTGGTTGCTGAGAAGCTAGACAAACTTGACTGAAGTCATTTCACTTACCATTCCGATGTCCACCGCTGTGGGCTGCAGTACGTCCGAGTACATTGGGCGTAGATGTATTCTCAGTTCTCTGAGCTAGATTCGCAGTCACAGTCACTGATACACTATCTACGCCCTTCTTGAATCAATCACGCGCTGAAACCAACACCTCATGCCAGTGTGTGGTCTCAAAATTATCACAATCCTGCGAGAGACTGATAACTACATACCTCGGAAAGGGCTCCTGATCTTTCGAATAGTTGCAGCGTGATGTCTGGCATGTATGTAGATCTTCTTCTTTTTTGCATGGTGCTACAGACCAGTGTGGACCTGGGCCCCAGTCAGCATTCCTCTCCAACTATGACGATCTTGGGCTAAGGCTTCTCCAGTTTCATACACAGAGTTGATTAAAGTCTCCAGTTGGTTACGGCATCTGAGGCGAGGTTTTCTTCTACAGCGTTGTTCCTCAGGGTTGGCCTCGCAGTCTTTCGGAACTGTAGCGTCAGTGTCCAATGTCGTTGTGCAACTCGTAGAGTTTGTCGTTCAATATTCACCTCCATACTCCTTCAGATCCGAAAACCGATGTCCTTTTTTTTACTTGCATCGCAACGGTAAAATCATTCAAATACGAGGCTTGTTGCTGCTTTGTAAGTCATCCTTTTTTCGATGTGGGGACGAATCTGGAGGACCGGATCCTGGTTTAAGCTCCCTTGACGAGGGGTTGCTTTAAAAAAATGCTATCCAGAGCGCCCCACTTGAAGGTTATGTATCAACTTGACCTGTGCATTTACAGGAATCGTTCATCACCAATTTTGCCCTGTATGCACAGGCTCATGACATCTAAGTAGATGGTATGTTGGAAACTCATTGATTTGTTAGCACTTCTGATTATCAACTTTGGCGTTAAGAAAGCCCTTTTTGCAGTAATTGAAAATCTCACAAGCGCAGTCTGCGATCGACTGTGTATTTAAACTGCGAATGTGATTGAGTTGCTCCTTTTTCACAGTCACAATTTCAGTTTGAAATTACGCCTGCTGCTAGTTTACAAAGCTTGGATTCACAGCCTACAATTGCAGCTTAGAATCGCGTGGTTCGAAGACCGCAATCGTTAACTTCGTACGCTCGTTGTATGAGACCCACGTCCACTCATGACTATAGCACTGTGGACGTGGGCCTCATACAACAAGTTTCTTCAACAACTCAATCATTGGCTAGCTGCCTCCAGTTACACACGCATGGTTGTTTGAGGTCCCTTTCAACATGCGTACGCCACCAGAGTCGCGGTCTTCCTCTACTGCAGCATCACTTGGGGGTGGATTCGATGACATTCCGGGCCGAAGCATTGGTGCCCGCTCTACATGAGCTGCCATCTCAATCATTGCATTTTAAATTTGGAAGTCGATGTCACTGAACGGTTCGTAAAGTTCGAAGCAGCTTCCGCTTTTGCCAAGGCCCACGCCTCTGCGCCATAGAGCAGGACTGCGACGATTAAGATCTTATAGCGTGCTACTTTGGTTGTTTGGGAGAGGACTTTCTTTACCAATTGCTTCGTTAGCCCAAAGAAGCAGCGATTGGCAAGAGTTGTTCTTCGCTTGATGTGAGCGCTGGTATATATAAAATACCCCAACTCTGCTCTACTTCGTGTTCAATGTTTTTTGTTTGATCCACTCCAGAGAAGACGTGAAATTCAGAATGGCTGATATGTGGTGTCTAGTGGCTCTCCACTCTTCACTGGATAGCATGATGAAATCGCAAATTAAAATTCCCAACGTTTTTTCCTTCCTTTTCCTGCATTCGAGCACATGCCCCTATCGCCATTGATCACAGCAGCAAAACTTACTAAAATTTTTAACTTATGTTTCAAAGTGCATCTCCACCGAACTTGCTCCGATTCCTTAAGCGGCCCTGCCAACAAATTAAAAAAATATGAAACTTCTGACCGTGAGATAGGAAACGCAGAACTTTTCAGCTGCATTTTGTTTCCCCTCGAAGCCCGCACAATCTGTACCCGGGCATAGTTAATTAGAACGCCATTCATTAGCCGACCGGTCAGAGACAGCAAAGTTCGCAACTTTTCGCCAAAGTTTGCGCCTCCTCGGCGAAAACTTTTCGATATCCGTAACCATCCAACCGCCAACCACCCACCCATGACATGCCGCAGTTGGGCACCCCAAAACACACACTCACACACCCATAATCAGCTCTTTCTAATCATTCCCCACACCCTCTCGCACACATAGGCTACCTCGAACAAGGTCTTCTAGTGCGTGACGCCTACAAGCTCCGCAAGCATTACTTCTCGACCAAGGGCTGGTCCATCGATGTCCTCTCGATGCTGCCCACGGATCTGGCGTACATCTGGTGGCCAGCCAGCTCGTGTAGCTTCAATTACCTGCCGTGTCCGGTGATTGTGCGGCTCAACCGACTGCTCCGTCTTCCGAGGATGTGGGAATGGTTCGACCGCACCGAGACCGCAACCGGATACCCGAACGCATTTCGAATCTGCAAAGTGGTCCTCGCCATCTTGGTGCTCATTCACTGGAACGCCTGCATGTACTTCGCCATCAGCTATGCCCTGGGCTTCGGAACGGACAATTGGGTGTACAACCTGAACGGGTACCGCAACGCCACCCTCCAGCGGCAGTACATCTACAGCTTCTACTGGTCGACGCTGACCCTGACCACCATTGGGGAAACACCAACGCCGGAAAACGATGCGGAGTACCTCTTCGTGGTGGCAGACTTCTTGGCTGGCGTCCTCATCTTCGCCACCATCGTGGGTGAGTAGTGCCACCACAGCGGCGGCCGTGGCCACAGATTCTCATTTATTTCTCCAATCAACAGGAAACATCGGTTCGATGATTTCGAACATGAACGTGGCAAGAGTCGAGTTCCAGAATCGCATGGACGGCGTGAAGCAGTACATGGCCTTCCGGAAGGTGGGCAATGAGCTGGAAGCGCGCGTCATCCGCTGGTTTGCCTACACCTGGTCGCAGAGCGGGGCGCTGGACGAGGAGCGGGTGCTGGCCGCACTGCCCGACAAGCTAAAAGCCGAAATTGCCATTCGAGTGCACATGGACACACTGAAGCAGGTGCGGATATTTCAGGACTGCGAGCCGGGCCTACTGGAGGCGCTGGTGCTCAAGCTGAAGCTGCAGGTGTTCAGTCCGGGCGACTACATCTGCCGGAAGGGCGACGTGGGCAAGGAGATGTACATCGTGAAGCGGGGCAAGCTGTCCGTTGTTGCCGACGACGGGGTGACGGTGTTCGCCACCCTGAGTGCGGGCTCGGTGTTCGGCGAGGTGTCGGTGCTGGAGATTGCCGGCAATCGGACGGGCAACCGGCGGACGGCTAACGTCCGCTCGCTGGGCTACTCGGACCTATTTTGCCTGGCGAAACGCGACCTGTGGGAGACGCTGGCTGATTACCCCGAGGCGAGGGCCACCCTCACCGAGAGGGGATGTCAATTACTGAGAAAGGATGGACTGCTGGATGAGGATGTGTTCGCAAGTGAGTGTCGCCCTTGGCGGTTGCATCGGCAGTGGAATTGATTTGGTGGTCTTCTTGTGTGTTTCAGATTCACAACGTGTTCAAGATAGCATAGAGGGCGGCATCGAGAAACTGGAGGTGTCGGTGGAGAACTTGAACGTCAGGCTGGCCCGCCTGCTGGCCGAGTACACCGCCAGCCAGGCCAAACTGAAGCAGCGGCTGGCCAAGCTGGAAGTCAAGTAAGTGTTGAATGTCTTGTGGTGGCGTGATTAGTGGAAAGGAGAGTCTATGTGTTCAACAATTTAACAAAAAAACCCACCCTCTCTCATTTCAGTGCACAACTCGTGAACAAGGAACAGCTGGAGAACTCGCAAAAAATGCGCAGCGGCCGCCTGTACTCGCTGCAGCCGAAGAAGCGGCGACCACGTCCCGTCACGTCGAAGTCCCTTGACAACAAGCAGAACACCTTATGAAGAGAATTTCCACTTCCATTACAATTTTATATCTCCCTACACGTGAAGATACACCTACTCTAAGTCAGACCACAGCCAACAAGCCAACCAACTACGACAACCGAAACGTTTCCACAAAAATCCGGTGATAGAAAGAAAAACACAGAAACATATTTTTTATCATCCTCTTCCGATGAAAAACAAAACAGTGAATCTAAGATAAAATAGGTATAATTAAAAAAAAAAAACAAAAAAATATTTTTTGTGTTATTTTGTTAAGAAACATGTGCCTCGAAAACCAAAATTTGTAGTTTAATTGATGACGTGAATGAGAAACACCTAGATAGCGTACTTGTTTTGTGAATTTACTATACATACATGTATCTATATATATTTACTTATATAAATGAATATATATTTAACTATATTTTTTAAGATAAATGTTAAACAAAAGTTGAGGTTAGGATTCGAATGGGTAGGCAAATGCAAACCGAACAAATATGAAACAGATTACGAAAATAAATGTGTTGACTAATGATAAGTTGAAATGTATCTATGCAAGCAACCGATGGATGGCGAGGTAAGTGATTTCAGGTCTTGAGTGTAAATGTTTGAATGGAGGGAATTTGTTTTTCGTGAAGCGATTGCATACGTTTTGTGTGATTTGCGATCTTCGCAAGGAGGAGTTGGTATCGCGAGGGTGTTTTGAGCCGTGAAATACACTGGACGGGGGAAGGTTGTTGGTTTTGTTGTTCACGTTTAAGTGCTGTTCAGGAATATAATTGTGCTTTCATCCTTCCCATGTATTAAATGACTCCAAGATACATTTTATGGGAATTGCTTCCCGTTCATTGTCATTTCTTGGTTGACGGTATTTTATGGGTTAATGGCTGGAAGCTGACTGGCAGGCGTCATCGCTTAACAGTGACTTCAAAATTCATCTTTTAGACTCCTTCACTTCGCAGTGGGCCAATTGTTTTGGTCACGGGAGATTCTGTCCTTAATCTTCCCGTTTTAGTGTTTATTCCGCCAAGGTGTTGTGTGTTTGTGAATCAGTGATGTCAGATCGTGAGTAATTAGGAAGGTTAGCTAAATATAAGCTTATAATGCTGAAAGGTATTTTCATACCAACCAGAACAAAATAGGGGTATTTTTAATTCTACAAGCAATTTTATTATTCTATCTGGTATTTCGATGCAATTAGCGACAAAATGCAACCTTAATCTGAGAATTATCAATTCCCATTTTCAAAAGGAAGCGCTGAGTGCTTCTTCATATGTGTGTCGGTAAACAAACACATTTTCCTTCCATTTCCATTCCTTCTATGTTCGAAAGTTCCTGGCGTTGTGTCGTACCATGTCAAGAAAAATCGCATCATGCAAAGCCTGCACAAGCTTCTTATATAGTAAACGCCATTTTCTTCGGCATAGTGCAAATTTGAAACCTATTCAACAAATTAAATTTTGTCCGGCATTACATGAGGACGAGAAAAAAATGGTATGAGTTGGTCAGTACCTATATTGCAAAAAGACTGTCGAAATAACTTTATTTGTCTTTTCCTACAATATTTTGATTTTTATTGTATGTACAGTTCAGGGGATTTTTTTAATAATGGCGTTTGGAAAATCATATTTTTCGTCAATGCTGTGGGTAATTGCCACTGATCGGACTTGAATTTACAAAGCGTGGTAGATGTCGAAGGAAATGAGTTGTAGATTTCAAAAAAGGGTGGTAGACCTGGTTTATCTAATCAATTTCTAAGAAACGTTATGTACAAGGTTAACGCTGCTATCATAAACGATAAAAAAAACAACTCCTGCACTCTCATCTGTGCTCATATTTTTCTTAACACTGTCGTCAGTTATTACATTTCTTTCTAATTTTTGTACACATTTTCCATGGAAATTGAGGTGTGAATGGCATTAAGAGGCAAAAAAAACAATAAATGGCACAAAAAGAAATATTTAAAATGTGTGATTGATTTTGCACTGTGGGTAGTATATGTGCTAGATTTGAAAATTTTCGCAAAAAAAGAAGTAGATCCCAGCAAGTCTGGGCAGTTAGTCCTAACATCACTGTGGTCAACTTTATTTTTTCCGCCATGCGTAATTCACCACTTCACCTCTAAGGGTGTATCTGTCATACCGGATCGCCGTTTGGAGTCAGCATAAGATTTTAGGCGCTCTCCACTCATGAAAGAAAAATTGTACATTGAACAACTCGAGTAGTTAGTGTCGAAGGTAGGCTCCATATTAATTTCGGACTGTCTCTACAATCATTCCGTATGGAAGTTATGTTATTATGGCATGCTTTTGATCTTACACACCCGAGAAGAATTTGATATTCATTTTGGAAGCACTGTTCCATTCGTCGACTGCACAGCCTTTGATTCCTATTTGTCGCCTCAATCTTCAAGTTCATGATTGATGCAGTTGAAGGTGAACAGGTTGTCGAAATCGCTGTCTGTTTTATTTCGTACTTCCTTTTTGACGGTGGACGAAATCATTTCTTAGGCTTACATCAGAATACAATTCCTTATGTAACAAAGTGATGTAAGCATAACTCAACCATCATTATTGTCATCGGTAGCATATCATCAGCATAATCCACTAGAAGTGGTCGTGGGATAAAGAACGAACTAGAGATCTCCAGGCCACTCGACCCTTCCTTAATCGATTCTAACACCTCAGGATTTATACGCAAGCAGGCAACTTTTTGTACTTTTTGTACTTGGTGTAACCACTTCGTCCTGGGTCTGCCAAGCGGTCTTCTTTTGGGATCCCATTTAAAACACGCCTCTGGAGTCGTGATAATGGGATATTCATAACAACGTGCCCAAATCATAACTCTTTCTGCTGCAAGAAGCAGCTGCTCAACATTTAGTTCCTCGTATACTGCTGTATTTCCAACCCTATCCCCACCAGTACATCCCACAACAGCACGAAAAATCACTTCAGCTTCCAGCTCATTATTTTGTATTTTGCTTACACCATGGTCTCAGATTTATTTTCATGACATACTTCAGGCGGTTGTGACTGACAATTGCTTTGAATACCGACGCTAGGTAATTTCTGGTCGTCGATTTGGTTTGTCTTAGCACAAATTAAAAGCGCCAATCTTCTGAACATGGTGTCTTGTCGTTCACTTTTTCTACACAACTTTGAGCCCAATGCAGCACCTGAAAGTTGAGAATGGCATTGCTATCAAATTTATTGCCAATACCCTTCTCATTTATGTCCCTTTGACTGAAGAACCCAGTAGAAACCGACGAAGAGCAATAAGCGAACAATATTCCGGCTTCGATATCCATTGCCAACATCAATGACATCATTGACATGAGTAGCTGAGCTTGAAGCCGTCAATAAATCTTGAACTGAGTAACATACCATTAATAACTTTTACAGTACTTTATTCCCACTCATTATGTTCTACATTCGCAGCACACTCGTCGTCACATCTTCTCATCCACTGCCCTCACTCAACTGCACCATCCATCCTTTCCATTTCGTTAAGCGTACTCCCACAGTCCATGGTTATCTTTCGCCGCATCGTTGACTGCGAGGACCTTTACGTGAAAAGTACTCACATAATCAAGAAGCCGGAGTGCATGTTCAAACATTTTCTGAAAATATCCACCACTGTACCTGTCTACGACCTGCTGACATTACCCTTATTGTCCATTTTGGGGATGGTTTCGTTGGCAACCCACTCATTGCTGGTGGGAAGGATGTACCCACTTTTTACTTGTTTCATTGAAAGCATAAATAAACAGAATGGCTTCAGGACAATGTACCAGACTTGTCGGATTCTCAGAAGTTGAAGTTGTGTGCAACCGAAGTCAACTGTATTTAAAATAGAGAAGTGTCTGCTGCAAAAACAATGGTTTCATTCATCGATTTCTTGGGGCTGGCCAACAAATTCATTCTCAAGCTACAGACAATTTTCCGCATAAAAGAGATTCGAAGTCCCATATAAATGGCATATGCCAAGGAATTTGTGCAGGAAGAATCATGAAACCATTTTTCTTGTGTTGGTCAACATTTTCTATTGAAGAAACTGTCAGTAGATATGCATGAAGAAAATATTTCATGTTTGTCTTACCATAGCGAGGTACATCCTATTGCGGTTAGCGACTCGAACGTTCGAGCTTATCCTTATCTGATTAATCCTTGTGATCGACTGGAAAAGACATTTTCAAGTATCACTCCATCTCTCTCGATCTCTCTACATCAGTAGTATTCAGGAGTACTGACGCATAAGAACATTTTTGATTGATGCCTGAGTTGCCAAAAATTCAGAGCCTTTAGTAAAGGACTCAGAAGACCCTAGTCTAAAATATAGGCTGTTGTACCCAAATCGACTATCCTCCGTCAGTAGAACTACTTATCTATTTTAATCTTAAGTTCTGCGGTCATTTCATAACATTCTTGTCGAGTGTTTGAAAGTAGAGGAGGATCGCTTAACATATCAAAGCAGGTTCCAAAGTTGTGAGACGTGAATTGACCCCCGGCTTCCCACTAAAATAAGTCACCTAGGTTGGGTTAGCTGGCTGATAGCGAGAAAGCCGGTTAACTTAGACCATTGTTGGTAAATTGTCATAATTATTACTACCACCGATCGACAACTTTAGTAAATGTGCCCTTTATTTGATCACAACGGCGGTAAATGGTGATTGCACTAGACTCGAAAACCAGATAAAAGCCTATTAACTTAGCTTTCACTGGGATTCGAACCGGGGATTCCTATAACAAAGGGCAACCAACTGCGCATTCCGGCCATTACTTACGTCACCTAAGCTTCAGTGGTCTGATTGTCCAAATTGCCCGCATTTTACTTGAAACCCCACTCCGTTTCGACACCCCTTCGAAATACTTTTCCTTATTTGAAGAAGTCTTTCTAACAATCTCAAGTTAAATCGAGGTGGTTTTGCTTTCTATAAATTGTGATCAAAGTTCGTAGGCTTTGGTCGTCTTTATCTTTTTATAGCCCATAGCTGCAAAGAGGCTGCAAAGAGAAGTAATAATCCGACATGTGAAATGCTCCCATGAACAAAAAATGAGGCAACAAGTGCGACAATGTCCCAAGATTAGCAAAAACGTTTGGTCAAAAAAATAAAGAATTCCGCTTCGTCCTCAATTCCCACGCTCATTTACAATGACATTCCAGCTGCCAGCGTAAGCCTTTTCATCTATCCTACTCTTTAGGTCTCTTTCCGAGTAAATGGAAAACAGCATTTGTCCAGCCCGTCCTTAAAAAGGGCGAATCTTCGTCACCCACCTCGTGCCAACCCATAGCACTTACGTCTCTTCTTTCTACGGTCATGGAAACGCTGATAAATCGTCAGCTCATGAATTATCTTGAATCGCGGAAGCTTCTTAATGACCGACAGTATGGCCTCTGCAGCAACAGGTCCACTAGTGATTTGATAGCTTATCTCACCGAAAAGTGGAACCAATTTTTGCACAATACAGGCGAAAGCAAGATAGTTGCGCTTGATAGATCTAAAGCGTTTGACAGAGTTTAGCATCAAGCACTTTTATGGTGCTTATGGTGTTGATGAGTCTCCTACCTTTCGAACCGCTCAATCCAAGTTGATGTGGATGGGTTCAAGTCTGATATCTAAGAATAAATGGCGGTGTCCCCCAAGGCTCTGTTTTGTCTCCGACACTCTTTCTAGTTTTTATAAACGACTTTCTGTCTACCACTTCTCCTTCGCTGACGACAGTAGCCTCGGCTCTTTATATTCGTTAAAAATACTCACGACCCTGCCCCTCGGAAGGAGTATTGGAACAACAACAACGATCTTGACAGCATAATTAACTTGGGTGAGAACAACAGAGTGGATTTCAATGCTTCCAAAACTTAATGCTGCCTGCTGTCTCCAAAGCGAGCCCCTGATAATCAGCCATTATCCTAAAGGGCGCTTGTATCGACGAAACCGGAAAACTTTCCATCCTTGTCCACTTATTATGTTTCGGGAAAAAAACAGGAGGCCACAGGCCACAGGATTGGACTCCTTTAAGATTGGTCTAGTCCCATCATCTGCAAGCAAGTTTATTGTGACGAGGTCCTGAACTACTACTTATCTACTACATTCTTATGACGGAGTTTTCGAAAGCACAGTATTTTCCTGGCGACATCATTTTTTGTCCATCATGCACTCCGCTCACAAGCACTGATGTCAAAAATCATCTATTAAGTATCCAACAAAGATGTAGTTGAGCTGAAAATGTAAAAAACCTTCACTTTGACATTTCTAATTTGGTTGTATTCCTGCCTTCCTTTTGCCCTGAAATATTTTCAAAATATTTTTAAATTGTCTCCAAAAAGGAGAGGCCACCCTTGGGCTGCCAAAAAACCAAGAAAACATTTTATTGCCTCGTGAGCTCTGCCCATTAAAACACCGTCGCTCAAAAGCCCGCAAAAAAGTAACCAACAACTTTCCTCAAACTCTCGCGAAATCACAGAAACCGAGCACGCATGACTGTCGATAAATTAGCAAATTAAAACTATCTCATAAGTATAAAATAATGTATCCTACTTTCATTTTTTTTTTCGAAAAAAATAACCAAAAAAACTAAATAAATTGTGTACATTTCAAAGAGAAACCCAAACTAAAGCGTTCTTATATCTAAATAGAGTTTAAGTACATTCCACCCTCTCAGCCACAGCACAGGACGTGGAGAGGTGATGTAGCAGAGCCTAGACTTAAGAGTAAATTCCTTGTACTTTCACGGCATATCCTAGAGTTCTTTCATTAAATTCCCCCTTCTACTATACTAGTCCCCCTCGCGGGACACTAATTAAGTCTATTTAAAGCATTTGTCAAATTCTCTTAACAATTACGCAAAAAATCAAAAAAAGAAAAACAAACAAAAAAAGTTAACTCTAATTTAAACGAACTAAAGATCTGTGTATAAACAAAGGAGTACATTAAACTATTGTATAAACTAATTACGATACGTAGATGATGATAAGTCCTCTAGACCTAAGCAACAATACGATGGAACGACGACAGTGGCGACCAGTGGATCAAGCGAATGCAGAAGAGATTTATATGAAAGTGTTAACAATGAAAAATGAAATGCTATTTTAGAGAATATACTATACACACATAACCTATATACAAAACTTAGCTGTCGAAAGTGTAAGTGGAATCTTAAAAATGAATTAAATAACGTTCTACCTTTCGTAAGCATTTAAGAGGTAACCACGTGCCCTGGCTGCACTCTAATAGAAGTGAACATATTTTTTGTAACGACATTAGGCATAAATAAAACACAACAACAAACAATTAGCGTGTAAGACAAACAAAACAAAGAACAAAAAAACTTTAAAATAAATCAATTTTAATTAAACCACAATTTATAGTTGTTTCTTTTCCTTAAAAGCAATAACTTCCGTCTTGGTGGGTGGGTTGTTTACATGCTTTTGCTGAAGTACCACAGAAAATCTTAGCCATTCTCACCCACCACACGTCACGGGTGATTCATCATTGGAACGCGAATTGATGCGAGCAAATTTGCAAGTTTGTAGGCAACACCTGGCATTGATTAAATTTCAGGATAATTCGGCTCAATTGTAAGTGACTTACGTCTTTAACTCGGTCATCGTTATAGCGTCAGTGCGCTGGCAATTCGTCGTTTCTGAGAAAAGTGGGAGTGTGGGTAGACTTTTTGAACTTTTATCCACTCAACAAAGAGATATTGATTTGAAACGAAACTAATTTACCCGCCATAGTGCCCATTATGGAAGATGAATGACGATTCGGTGCCCATAAGGTGAGTCCTTAGCCTGAGCCCGCCTGGAGCTCACTAATTAGGCGCTGGAAATGGTGGTTGGGTGTCTGGACTTAGACCAAAAAAAATCGCATACGAAATCAATTTTTACCTTTGCCACGACTTATCGTACTGATACCGCGTATATTAGATTAACCACTTGAAGCACTGCAAAATTAAGGCAATGTAACGTTTGCTTGTAAATTTCATCTGACCTTATTTTCATCGGTTAGCATAATCTACTAAAGCATCTACGAGCAATCTCCAGGCCACTTGATCCTACGCCATCGACCCTAACGCGACTGAAGATATACCGAAGAGCGATCAAAGGGCTTTTGGATTTCGACCGACCACCTAGTCAGGCGCCTGCCAACCAGTAGCCTAACTGATGGAGCAGCTCATCAATCATCATCAATCGTGGAGAAGACCCCGAGAAAGTTAAACCTCGAGAATGTTAAGTTAGTTTGGATGGATAAGATACTGTTACAATGACATTAATTTGTAAAGTGCACTGCTTATAGCTTATAGCGTATAGTCGTTTGATTTGAACTCATTGTTACACCCAAGAGTTATGTCTGACACACGGCACTAAGATAAAAGGAAGATAACTCAACTTCAACTCTCCCAATGTGAACAATTACTCACTCGTCTCTGCTGGATCACCCAGTGCAGGCAGAAAAGGTGACAGGACACACCCTTGGGGAAGTCCAACTACCATGGTGAAAGTTGTTGACTATCAGTTCCGAACGATCTCACTCACTCACTCCCTCCACACTCCCAAGCAGTCTACCCTGATTCTGTCGTATGCTCACAAAACTACGAAACAACTGCAAATCGGCTTGGTATACTCTCATACCTTCTGGTATGCCATTCTAAGACCGAAAAGCGGATCGGTCATACATGTGATGGGACAGAAGCCGCACTGTTCATCCCCATTCCCTGGACTTAATTATAGCTCTAGACAACGCCTCGCCTCAACGTCGACCTTATTAGAGCGGCTTAATAGAGATTATCCTTTAGTTGGAGCAAAACTGAATTTAAAAAAAATGGATACTCAGCAGAATTTGCCTATCGCCAGTTATTCGCCAAAACGACCTTCTTTTGTGCTATTCTCAACCTCGTTCAAGACAACCGGTCTATCATCCTCTACCGGACTAAACAGCTCCGAATTTTCCCGCTTCATTTGCGTATAATGTCCACCAAATTGAAATGCTAACTTTGGATTTCACACCTTCAACGAATTCCTTCTTCTGAGTCGGCGAATGACTTGCCAGCAATTGGGCTAAATGTATGCCTTGGCCATGTTCAATGAGAGACTCAAACACTATCTAAGCTCAAGCCTTCTACCATCCCCATGCATCACTTACGCCAGAGTGTACGTACACTGCGGATCCTGCTTATTCACGTCTAATAAATTTAGTGTTAAGCCAATAATTCAAAGCTGAAGATCATGAACCAGAGCTGACATTTTGACATCTCTCCGCGGACACTTTTGCCACCCAGATGGTCGTCTTCAGCCGAAGCAGGTACAGCAATCAATCAAACAATTACTAAATTTCCCTACAAATACTTGTACATAGGTGCTTGATAAACTGTGAATTTGTTTGGTCGTACATCCCCCAAGGATATTTGGCTCTGCCTACATTGTTGACGGCACCGAACTTGTGGCTTAGTTTACCTGGATTTACTGAGCAAACACAAAATGTCCCTCTTTCCAAATTCAACGAGCTGAACATGCATAGCTGTCTAGTGTTCCAAACGTCTTCCCTGAACTCACTTATTGATGAGTACTCATTCATGCCTCCAGTTCATTGAACGGTCGCACTGCACTTCAAAAGGACATCTCAGCCATCGGCCATCGTCACATTTGCACAATTTTCCCATCTCTCAAATTCCGAGCACACCGCAGCCGTAAGTCAACAGCACAATTCACACCTTCCACGTCGATTCCTCAACCGAGCCCCATCCATTCACATCACAACCAGATCTGCCCTGTCAACTGCACCACTCCCCGGGCGAACACAAAAGAATCCCATCGATTCAATAGTCTTTCACCGTGCCCACCGAACCATGAGGCATATTCTGCTGAGTCGACTCCCTTCCGCCTCCTCGCCTGGTATTTGTCGCTGACACACCAACCGGCAGCCAGCAGACACCGAAAGTTACCGCTCTGACATTCATGGCCTCGTCGCACGCCCTCGGCCAGGACCTTCCAATTGGATGCACTTGTATCGAGGAAGCGTTTGACCCAAATTGCTACTCACAAGCGTTTAGATTCCCAAAATGCATTGTTCTGGCGAGAATAAGGTCCCGTCCTGGGATGGGGGGTGCCGTCATGTTTCACAAACTTTGTGATGGAATTTGCTTTAAAGATACACGAACGAACTAGTATCTTGTTTCGAAACAATGTCCTGGCAGCTGCTGGCATGTAAGCCCTTCCAGCGGGCGGGCAATATGTGATGTGCCCTTGACGACTCGACGGAGCATGGATCCCTTTTGCGGCGTGCACTCGTCTCTCCCGAACACGCATCCTTCTCGATAGAGCTCGCCGTGTGCACATGCCGCAGTGCGAAGCAAAATCCGTTCAGCACGTAGTACTCAGCATCCCAAGACTTAGTCGCACGGAACGGCAGGTCCCCCCGAGACGGGGCTCAGAGCACATACCAGAGAGAATCACTTCTCCTGATTTAATTGCAAGCGCCTTGCATCCGGCGGGAATCGCTTCTGCATTCGACGACCCAGTCGTACAATAAGGATCTCATCTTGGCGGTCGTAAAGCCGAGTGGAAATAGAACTCAGCCGTCGTCATCCGTCCGTTCGCAGTGATTCCCCGGGGCCTGGTGTTCGTAAAATGAACTTTTACGGCTGAATTCTCTTGTATTCCTGGAATAGCGGCAACATCCGTCCAACAGGATGGGAACGCAAGGAAAGGCGATAACTGCGGCCATTGATGAGGGTGTTTATGGCGACCACGATGGCGACGCCGTGGACGACAAGGATGATGATGGAGCCTGGTTTCCTTGAGAGAGTGATACGATACCTTCGATGATGTCGAGTTAAATGGACACAAGCACCGACCACTCGCATGAGCTGCGAAATGACTTCTGTAAGGCGTCGATGCAAATGAAATGGAATGCGTATGATGTCAGCGTTTCGGATTTGAATTAAACATCGGGTGAGAGTGGATGGGGGATGGTTCGAGAAAGGAAATTGAAGGAGCGAAGGAAGATTATCATTCAATTTGTAAAAGTGGTGGACGTCAAGCAAAAAAATAAGAAAAAAATAATTAGTTTCAACCTCCGTTGCTTGAGGTTGGGGCAAACTGAACGCTTTTAGATTTCTTTCAAGTTGGAGGCTGCTCGAAGTTTTATCTTTTGCATTCGATGAATGTCTTGACGGCAAGAAGAAGGGATAAAACATGCTCTCGGGGCTACCATCAAGTTAATTCTTCTTGGTTTAAAGTGGACATGGGATCCAACCGATGAGCGTCTACATCACTAGCCATGCTGACGTAAGGTCACGCCCAATAAGCAAACACCTAAAAACCATAGGTTTGACACAAGATGACACCTGTAGAATGTGTAAGGAGGTAGAAGTAGCTGCAGAGCACCTTAAGAAAGGTGTCCCTCAGGGCTGTGTCCTTGGTCCTATGTTGTTTTCAATTTTTTGCTTTACTTTTTCAACAATCCAATCAATTAATGGCCACCCAACCGCTTTTGCAGATGATATAGCTTTTACGTATCAAGAGGTGAATTCATTTAATTTTGTTGCAAGTATGAAGGAAGATATCCATAAGTTAAGGGATTGGTTGGCTTTACACAAACTAGTGGTCAGTACCAAACCAAACTTACGACTGTTAAAAGGATATGCAATAATAATCTTGATCTTAACATGATATGTCACTCATATGACTGCAAAAGGTTTGTTTTACCAGTTCATAGTTGTGATCAGGCAAACTATGATAATGCACTTCCATGTTAAGATAAGTGTTTTCTAATTAAACCCGTTGGCGAGTAGAGGTATTTGCGTGTTTTAATTGATACAAATTTAAATTGCAAACTCTTCACCAGAAGATACAAAATCCCCCAGTTTGGAGTCTCAGTTTGGGGAGACAGTATTGACAGTATCTTGACAGTACAAAACAAGGCTATCAACTGCAAGGCACTCAACCGAGTTCAAAGACTGGCCTGCCTGTGTATCAGCGGCGAACTGAGAAGTTCTTCATTCTTCTTCATCGACGAAGTTAATTTTTGGCTTAATGGGTACGTAAATAAGCAGAATAGTCTATTTCGGAGTGAATATCAGCCAGAAGCATTGCAGGACCTACCAATGTATACAGAAAAAGTCGCCGTTTGGTGCGGTTTATGAGCTGGTGGTATCATTGGACCGTACTTCTTCAAAGATAATGCGAATCGTAACGTAAGTGTGAATGGTGAGCGCTACCGTGAGATGATATCCAATTTTTTTTTTTGCCCAAAATACAAGAGCTTGACTCGCATGACATGTGGTTTCAACAAGACAGTGCCACATGCCACACAGCACGCGCAACAATGGACTTATTGAGAAGCGAGTTGGGTAAACATTTTATTTCACGATCGGGACCGGGCAATTGGCTGCAGAGATCGTGCGATTTAACGCCTTTAGACTATTTTTTGTGGGGCTATATTAAAGCTCATGTCTACACAGACAAGCCCGCTTGAATTGACGCATTGGAAGACAACATTGAAGCATTTATTCGTGGGATACCGACCGAAATGTTGGAAAGAGTATGCAAAAATTGGACTGAGCGGATGGACCATTTGAGGCGCAGTCAAGGTCAACTTTTGCATAAAATAATCTTCAAACATTAAATTATATGGACCGTACTCGATTCAAATAAAAATTTCATGCATTTTTCTGAATTTTGTGTGTTTTTTTTTAAAAAAAACTTTCCTATAACTTTTAAAAAATCACCCCTTACTAGCAAGGCTTTATAATGCACTGGCTAACTCAAAACTACAGTATTGTATTACAAGTTGGGGAGGGGCTTATGCTAATACTTTTAATTCTATATTTAAAAGACAAAGTTTCGAATTAAAATAATCTACGGTAAAAATCACTTAACTCATTGTTGGCCGCTTTTCAAGGACTTACACATTCTTCTTCTGACATCTTGCTTCGAGCTCAGTGGTAATATTCTGAATAGGACGTCTTATTACTACAGCTTACGTGTTAATAATCAAGCCTTGGTAAATGTTCCTGTTGCACATAAAATGGAATTATGTGTTTTATTTAACTACCTATTGTGTTAAGACAAACTAATAATTTTCTAATTGCTATCTTTCGATGTGTGCATTGAATTCTAACGACTTTTTTGTTGTCAACAATATGCTGTCTAAATAGTTGCCTTGGGATTCTTATTAATAGAATATCTACATCATTCACCCTCCTATTATGTAGTGCCTACCCCACACTTGTATTGTATAATTTTGTATATCATTCAACATAGTTATAGAATGATTAACTTCATGTCAGGACATGTCATCGAGACCAAGGCGGATAAAATTTCCATTAGTCCCCACGCAAGCGTACTTAGATGCACCTGAACTCAGATTTCCTGCGTCCTGGGAAACCACCAGGTGCCCCTCGGACAAAGGAGCGCTGTCAAGAAAATTAGTTCGATCAGTAGCCTGATCTCAGTTTCAAGCAACATCTATTCCACTAATTTATCTGAAAACAACATAATTTTCCAAGTTCATAAATTGACACAATTTGCTAGCCCGTCCTTAAGAGTCTGCCATAGTTTTTAAATTCCTTTCTTTTCTGACACTTGCCCCGTAGACGGCTCCTGTGCCGCCTGTTCGGGGTTCTGTTTCTGTGACTTAGGGGATGAATCAGTCGCCGATCTGTGGACCTGAGCTGTTGTTTGTCCGTATATCTGTGTTGACATTTTCTTAACCGTCTTTTGTTTCTGAGTCGAATTGACGACATCTCCATGCGCGGTGTTGTCTGCAAAAGCTACCTTCCGGTCTTCATGCGGAGCAGCATCCTCTTCCGGGTGGTCTTTCATGGCCATCGACTCACCTGCGGTCTTGCCTGGCTCCTCTGAAGGCCGGTCGGACACCCCGCTCATGTCCTCCACGAATTTCCGGTTCGGGCGAAAGCAGTTGTTGTGCTTGTCGTACATCCCCAGGAAGTTGCTGCACTCGGCGCAGTAAAGGTACTCCTTGGCGGGGACCGGGAACAGGCAGGGCAGGAAACACAGCGGCCAACAGGTCAGGATACACGCGGCGCCAACGGATGAGTACGACATCTAAACAGAAAAAAAGGACGTGAGACAGCTTTCGCTGAGATACCGCGATGTGATCACCTTTTCGGTCCGCGAGCGAATGATGGGTCTCTTCTTGAAGCCGCACTTCGGGCAGTAAATCCTCCCCTTCGCTGGGCGCCATTTCTCGATGGAGGTCTTGTACATCCGGCGCTTCTGCGGACTCTTCGCCACACGTGGACTGTGCACGTTGTACTTGCGCGTGTACATGGGCTTCCGACCGATGTTGCGAATGGTCTCCTCTTCCATGACGCTCCCTGGCTGGGGCTGGATGTCACTTGGGCGGACATCCTCATCGTCCCACCGAACCGGGTCGCCCAGCGTCGGACGCTCGTCCGGGCTGTCAAGGTTCCCCATTTCTTCGCTCGGCAGCTTAATCTCAGGATGCTCGGTCCTGATGTGGTCCAAAAGTACTTTCGTGTCGTACGGCGAGCAGTCGATAATTTTTAAACACCTAAGACAGCGCACACGCGTGGCCATGCTATGCCATTCCCCTGAACAGGGCCTCAGCACGAGAATTAAAATTTGACAAGGGTCGCAGGGAAATCGTGGAGTTTTCAATTCACGACCGAATGACAGGTACACTCACTTTCAAGGACTACTCATCGGGTTCAAGGCCACCGCCTGCGGAGTGACAACAATTGCAGCGTGTGGCCCCCAGGTCCTTGGGAAAACAATTCGATGTCACGTGTACCTGCACTCGGAATCTGAGGAGATTTTTCGGATAAGGAACTTCTTCAACCGCCTCCACGGAGGTGCACCGGCATGCCACCTAACCACTCTGTGAACGGCGTCGTGTAGCCGTGCTGTGTTGTGATTTGTATTTTCTACGTGAGCTGCTGGCACTCGGGTAAAAAGACGGGATGCTCCAACGACCGGAGGCGGGACGACAGAAATCCTAGGATTTAAGGAAACCAATTCGACTGCATGAGCAGCATCACTCTGCGTCTGCTGAATGGAATACGGTTACGGTGGCGTGCTCAAGGGGCTGCAGGCTTACTTCTCGCATCCTTCTTTTTCTCGAAATAAACGAGAAATGCTTAGCACTTCAGGCGTGTTGCGCTTTTTTGTTGATTCTGACGGAAGATATCCTTTTTGCTTGGAATTACTCGGTGCAGCAATACGGCGCGTGTGGGCGTGTGAATGGAAGGCAGTGCTTGCCAGACGTGCTTGCCTTGAGGAACTGTGCTTGTGGGATGTTTTCTTTCAACAAGAGTGAACACATACAGTGGCAGTGTTGGCAGTACAGTCGTGAAAGGAGGGATGAGCTTAGTCCTTGAAGAGGGTTCCATTTAAATTTGCGCAGCATTTCCGGCACTTCCGGTGCAATGACGCTCCTACTTTGCGGATGGTGTGAGTGAAAGGGAACCCCGCTTGTCCGTTGACCACTCATGCTGTGGCAATCACTGGACCGTGACATTGGTCACAAGTTTGGGGAGAAAAGGATTTGGACTCTGGTTCGAGGTCGAGGTCTGTGATGCAAATCGGTGTTTATTCAACTGGGCGGTGGAGAGCGGTAGAGTGCCTCGCAAACAGTTTTCAATCGCCGAGGTTCTAGCCGATTTTCTCGGTTGAATGGGATTTGTTGTTTAGAATTTGTCCCTTGTAATCTGTTGTGGGACGGTAGCTGGAGTGGTTTCCGAATAAAAGGCGATAATTCAACGTTTCACCGTGAAATTCGCATTGTTCGTTCTTGCCATTTCCATGCACAGGGTCACCCAGCAAGAGGTGTTATTTTGGATCAATAGAACAATTCAGCAAGTATTTAGATGGAAAGTTATGAAAAAAATGTATCCTTGCCTTCTGCACAAGCTCTGAAGTGGACAATTGATTCGACTATGTGTCAACGCAACTTTCCGTGAATGTCGTCCCGCTGTTCTGCCTGCCTACTTAAGAGGGTTCCACCGTACTTTGCATTGGAATTGTCTTCGCCCCGTAGGGTGTGTCCAATCCACTGCCACTTTCTCCTTCGTATTGTGATGTTTATAGGTTCCTGGCCCGTTCTCAGGTTCAATTGCTCGTTAGAGATACGGTTCGGGCAGAAAATCCTAAGGATGTTTCTTAAACATCTGTTTACGAAAGATTGCAGCTTTCGCGTGGTAATGGTGTCCACTTTCCAGGTACTGCATCCATAAAGCAGCACCGATTCTACGTTGGAGCAAAAAAGTCGCAGCTTGGAGCTTTAGCTGCCTTTCCAGATCGTGGATAGCATTCCGAACGCAGCCTTAGCCTTCCCGATTAACCGAGACCACACTTAGTAAATATAGAAAGCTGTTAACTTTCTCGACTTCCTGTCCGGCGCGGTTGTCCGAAATGCTAAGGGCTTTAGTTTTTGCCGTGTTTATTTTGAGCCCCACTTTGTTTGCCCCTGTTTCTAGATTATGGGCCATCAAATGAAGATCCATCACCCGATGAGAAAGCAGACAACATTATCAGCGTAGTCAAGGTGTTTAAGATAAGATATAATAGTCCATCGCCATAATTTCCATTCATCAATGCTGCACGGAGTATGTCGCTGATAACCACCAGAAGCAATAGTGGTGACAGTATGCATTCTTGACGAACTCCTCTTTGGACCTCAAATTCCTCCAGAACTATTCGAACTATTATTTTGGATACTTCTGGTAGAACGCAAATACCTCTCCAGTTTTCGCATTTCATAAGGTTTCCCTTTTTTGGAAGCTTGATGATCATCCCTCTTTTCCATTCCTGCGGGAATTGTTAGTTATTCCAACCTTCGTATATCACCGGATGCAGCAAGTCTGCTGATACATTCGGCGCAGCTTAGAATAATTCCGCAGGGATGCCATCAATACCCACTGCTTTGTTTTTCTTGAGGGACTTGATTGCTGCTATTATTTCGCTTTTACTGGTAGGTCCGGTGCGAATTCGAGCATTTGTTGCTACAGAGTATTCATTAGAGCTCGATAACATTCCGCCATCGTGTAGGTGGTTTAAGGCAGTCGCAAAGTGTTCTCTCCATGTAGTGAATTGCTCTTCATCCTAAATAAGAAGGTTACCATTTGCACTTTTCACCGGGTGTTGTTTGGAATTCCGACCACCAATGAGTTCCTTGGTGATGTTATAAAACGCCACTGGCCACCACAAAATGTTCTTTCACAGTCAGTATTTAAGTACAACTTCTCTTATGATCCACTATTCTCGTTTTTGGTATATCCATCACAGAGCAACTCTAAACGCTACATTCTGTTAAAACTGTTATGTTAAAACTCAGTATGCCTTTACACAAGAGATATTTACTGCTGATATGAATATATAAGAAAAAATAGATCTGGGGAATATATACGATTAATAATAACGTCGCGGATGAACATGGCTGATCTAAGCCAATTAAATAATACTTTCGGAAAGCATATCTCCTGAAATTCGTTTGACCTTTTTCGAGTCTAAGTTCTTGTGTTGTATCATATGGAGAATCCCAAACGATGGATGAATATTCCAAGTACGGTCTAACTAACGAATTGTCCTTACTATTTCTTTTCAATAATCCTAACATAGTGTTAGACTACACCAATATTTTTAATTTCTTCTGAGCGATTGAGTCTACAATCAATTATGAAGTAATCATATAATCGGAGATTATATGATATATCTATATTTCTTCGGCTTAGTTTAAGCCATGCTAAGCTGTCCACTATCTACTTTCGAACAGCGCAAGCCGGTAGGTCGAACTTGTTAAGTGGAACCCCAAATTAATATTACGGCCAGCCAAATGCTATTATTGTTTTATCAATACTGGTGTTCTGTTCGGACAACGCTTTAATCATTTTACGGTCACACTATGGAGTGTGGTCCATTTCTGCGTGAATGGGAGAGAACCACATGAGAACCAAAAACTTCCAATATATCCCGAAAAAGTTACTCTTTGATTGGATTTAGAGGCACAGCATCTTCCTTCTTCAAAGGCGCTCTATGTCGAAGATTACTCATTTGTTTTGCCTCGAATAGGATGATATGAACACCAATAACACATGGTAACAGGACGGCACGGAACGTCTCTGTATTCGTAGCACACACCCACGCCACATTGGAATGCCGCACGAGTGCTTAGACCCCTTTTAGCTTGTTCTTGTATAACTTTCTGAAACCGCGGGTCTATGCGCATAAGCCATAAATATAATCTAAGATATCCGTCTAATCCTTCCCGAATGCTGCGCTTGAGTCATGGACAATTGGATATTTCGAATTCGCGCCAAACAGAGAAGCCGGGTCCGACATTTGATCGACGTTATGTATATTTCAAGCATAATGGCATCGGTCTGTGGCGACTATGGTGTGTCTAGGTCCGACTCCTGGTGGGATCAAGATAATGTTCACGGACACACTTCTTTCGACGCACTGACTGTGGTAGAAATATTATTCTCCAGAAACAGCTTCCCAAACTCGGCCGTTCGGAGTTAGCACCCATCAGTAGGTCCTTTCCACTCGTGACAGAACAATAGCCTGCACAACATGCTTGGTTGTTGTAGAATCTAGGCCCTCTGCGAGCTTCCTTGTGATATTATCAATGCCATCGATAGGCCTTTAAGATGAATAAAAAATTTGAATGATGTGGAAAGAATGAATTTCACAAAATATGCGCTTAACATAATTCACATCATATTATTGCCCCGTCCCACTAGGGTGAAGTCGAAAATTCTTCCTCCTCTGGCCACTCCATTGAATCCATTTCTCAATTAAACGATTGCGAAAATCCGTTAAAATCAGGAATCAAGGGCCCAAAAATCTTCTTATTGCTCAAGTGCCCTTTTTACAGCTTTCAACTTCATTCCGACATCGGTTCACAAAAGATTTATAGAACTCCGTTCCACAATCGAGGCGTGCATACTTTATTTCCCCGAAATAGCTTAAGATCTATTTGTCGAGACACAGATCGCCGAGCCAGTCAGTTAAACACATAGCCAACCACGGCGAAAGCACTGTTCACCAGCGTTCACAATCGACTAAGGACACTCGCACCCCCTGTAACCACACCACTGAGAGCGCAACTCTCGTTATTTTCTTCGAAGTCTGGCGCTCCTGACACAGTTGAATTCACTTTATTGAACAAATAATCATATTCCTCCGGTAATCGATGGATTCCCATGAATTCCCACCCTCCATCCTTTCCACCGCCGCGCCGACTTTCCGAGAGGAGTAAATAAATCCCGATATCGCTATGAATTCCACCCCGAAGACCTCCTCTGTAATCAGGACAAATGCGCATTACTCACAACCGCCAATGACGACGGCGGGGCAGAGCACCGAGCCATGTTGGATGCGAAATATACGTGATGCCGATATTCCCGGCCGGAAGGTTATTCCACCTGACTTATGATCTAATTTTCGAGCATTTCGACAGGGCCTCGCTTAAGACAGAAGCCGACTGCCGTGGGACGGGGGCAAAGACAAGGAAGGAGGGCCAACTCACTTACGTCGCTTATTTCCGTTCGCATCCGCCATAATGAAAAAGGAATCCTTGTCAATTTTGTCGAATTGTTGCCTCTTTCGATTTGTGTTCTCCTCGACAAAGGATACCCTGTACACGCACTGAGAGGGGCTTACACCACACACAGGCTTCCCCGCGATGGAGTGGGGGCCCTAATCAAACGACAAGTGCACGTCTGCGGCACGTTCGCCCTCTCCCAGCGTTGTATCCTTAAATCAAAAACCAATTTCCATAACAAATGTGAAAAGTTGCGAACAGAAATTTGCTCCCATCGCAGGTCTCGTCGTTCGCCGTTCAGCGTCGTCCTCGACGGCTGTGCGTCGCCCTGACGACGAGCAGGACCATACGCCATCGTCTGCGTCGTGTCGTTGTGGTACAAATTGTTGCATGCGACGAACTCATTAGGGGACAAAGAACAGAACAAAATTCATTGAGGGAAGAAGAAAAACCCGTATTGGATGTGCGCACACCGGGGGTGTGTACTGTGCTCACACGTCCATATGTCACCCGGAGAGTGGAACGAGGAAGGAGGCTCTGCCAAGGCCACTGGCGTAATTGCTTGTTGTTCTACGGACGGAATACGATTAATTTGTTGCCTGTTCTGCAACATCGGTCAATCCGAGACCGTGGGAGTGATTTGGAATGCGCAGCGCACGGCGTTAGTGGTTAACTGCAAGGACGATGTCCTATGGTTGAAAGGAGATGCTTTTACAATTCTGGGCTGACTCCCTAAAGTGATGTATTTGTTGTGATTTGACTGCTGGCAGAGGTCAGTTCATGTTCTTGAGCCTACACACTTGTCCTTACAATTAATTCAAGAAAGTCAAGAAAGTCGTTCCCCCAGCAGCTGTCTTTTCCATTCCCTGCGAAGTATGCTAAGCCACTCCATGACCCGTGAACCATTCACAAGTACAGCGAGGGATTTCATGATGTCAACAGCCACCACTCACATCGTCCAAATCACCATCTGCTCACATCACCATCAACCTCTTCAGAGTCCTCGACACATTCCTCCCTCCACCCGCATTCCTGTGAAAGTGATAATAAGGCCGTTCGAATACACTTCATGCGCATCGCTCCTTCATCTTAATTAAATCGATTGCGGCACGAACTCGGAGGCATTCCAGATTCGCTCGCATTCGGGTAAACACACCTTCCCCATCGGATTGACCCAGTTCCTGGCGCGCTCACCTTGCGGTAGAGCCGTCCCCAGCTTAATTAATATCCTTTGCAATTGAAAAAAAGGCAATCATCCGCTCAGAGCTCCCAGGAGCATCGGTCGGCCAGATTGCCAATCGAGTTTGACACGTTCGCCGAGTCAAAGCATTAATTCGTTTATTTAATTGCGTTTCCATCGCGACGTGGTCACTTGCCGCTGGAGAAGTTGCCTCCCACATCCCGGAGCGGCAGAAAAACGAGAAAGAGGTGAAAATTGAGAAACTAAACTCCCGGCGAGAGTCTCATTAAAGGAGCACTCGCCGAGCAACAACGGTCCTTGTGCGATTAAAAGTTGAAGTGAATTGAGTGCGATTGGGTATCCTTGTTAATGCTGAGATTTATTCTACGCCGCACTCGGGGGACCTTCGTTTGTGTAGCTTCTAGCGCGCTCCGTGCGTCGATGCATGCATCCTCCTGATTTGCATTCACTTGATTATAATGTTTTCTGCTGCTGTCGGAGGGAGACAACTTTTAGTTTTCCTTAGTGACGTTGCCGCGGGAACTGCTGGCTGCTGGGTGGGTGGTGGATGCCAACGACACTTATGCAAATGCGAGAGAGGAAGGATTCTGCATAAATTGTTTTTAAAGGGCTTTAATGCGTCTGCAGGCGTCATTTTAAATTCATTGCATTTTGAGACTGACTGAGACTGAGCGCTTGACAATGATGGGGGCGCTTTGAGGGACACTAATTCCAGCAAGGAAACCATGGAATGTGCATCGCATAAAAGACTCGTTGTGGCCGCGAATGCAGGTAGCATTGTCCGGGCTTTCTTTCGGTGATTTCCACAATCAGTTCAGTGGGTTGTAGACCTCTTGAAGAAGCACCAAGGTTTAAAAAGAAGTCAACGCGAGCTTCAATGTCAAACAAGGTCAGCAACAAGTTGTAATGTGATTTTTTAAACATCAATCTTATGGACAACTTCCACGATTTCAGATGGTCCCAAGTCCTTGATCAAAGCCGGCTTTAAGTAAGGTTTCATATGCCAACGACTGAATTGATTCTGATGCTAAGCAAGAAAAAAAAAGAAATGATGTACAAAGTCGATTTATACAGTCACTCTGAGTTTAGTAGATGTTTCCTAACCACTTGCGTTTTTACGTGATAGGAAGGTTAAGACTACGCACAGCCCTCTACCTGGAGGGTCAGGTCCTTGGTTGGACTAGTGTTGAAAATCTTTAAAGATCTCTGCTTCAGATATGTTGAAGGAGCCCACATACGTTTTTCGTATCCAGTCTTTGAATTTCACCCATCGTACATCTTCTGAAGGTTTCACTCTTGTCTTCTGAGACTCACAGCCGGTCATAAGTTTGGCAAGTCAGGTTCGGATGGGTGTGATCAATGCCCGGTGGGTACCACGGGGAGGTACAATAAGCACATGTCACAGTTACAGGGCATCGCCAAGTTGACGTCCATCACTGCTTTGCCACTTACACAACATCCAACCACTGAGACATTTGATGCCAAAAGTAGACTCAGACAAGGTGACGTCGCCGAAGATGGCTATGGTATGTAGAGCGAATGAACACTTATACTCCGGTCTGCAGTGTCTTCGAATCAAACCCGAATGGAAAATGCAGTGGAGAATTTCACGCCTTAGGGGGAGCGCACAAGTTGAAGGAGGAAGCGTGTGCACAACTGGACAATGCGAGTTGGAAAGGCTTGTTGGTTGAGGCCCAGGTTCAGGCCGAACTGTAGTGCCATCGCTGACTGAGTAACGTGGGGGATCTGAGCAATAGCTGCGTTGAACGGAGAATGGTCCTGGACACCCTGCTTACAGTCAGCAAGACCAAGCTATCCGATATGACTTGGTCTTCAAACCGGAGGCTCGGTCCTCCTCTGGTTCATCGCAGGGTTTCTCGGATTCGAAGAACCCCTTTCGCTGGAGCGATGTTTTTAACGTGTCCATGCACTCGAAGTGGCCTAGACAGTGAAGTTGACTAATTTGTATCATCTGGACTGCACACATATCTTTAGGCAGCTAATGTAGTGCGAAGGGCAGTTCTGCATATAAACCAAGTTTTTTAACGGCGTTCTTAGCCAAACAAAGGAACTGAAACAGATTGTCCATGAAGACAGGGAAGAAACAGCATAAGCCGGAAAACAAGCGGATCCACAAGAAAGGAGACGCCTTTGACTGCGCCAACTATCGGGGGATAAGTCTCCTCAACATCGCCTACCAGATCTTCTCTACCGTTCTGTGTGAGCGCCTGAAACCATTCGTCAATAACATGATAGGTCCCTATCAGTGCCGTTTCAGGCCTGGGAAGTCCACTATCGATTAAATCTTCACATTACGGCAGATCCTCGAAAAAACCCAAGAGATGCAGATCGACACCCACCACCTATTTGTCGACTTTAAGACCGCGTATGACAGTGTGCGTAGAGACGAGCTGTACATGCGCCATGTCTTGTATTAACATTCCTGCCAAACTCGTCTGATTGTGCAGAATGACGATGGAGAACTCTCGCTACTCCATCAAAGTCGGTAGCGAACTCACCGAGACCTTCAATGTCAAAAAAGGCTTTAGACAAGGCGACGCACAACATCGACGACTCGGTCGGAACGTCACCATAGGCAGCTACAACTTCGAGGTAGTAAAGGACTTCATTTTCAATTTCTTTGGAAAACCAGTTGTCGTTCGTGCAGTTGGGAATTGGTCTGATAATTGGCAAAAGGTACTCTTCCCTACCTCAAAAATGTTGCTGGCGGTATTTTGCCTCAGGTGTTGTTTAGCAGTCAGGCATGCTTACTTGTTCCCAATTTTTGCAGGTGCATGCTTTCTACCAGAACGTTGCCACTGGACCTGAAGAGCTTTGCGAAAAAACCATCAGAGCATGCGCACCATCTCCTTCAGTTGTTTAATGGCTGTGCCGACTTCTTTAAAACTAATTGGTAGGAAAACCACGACGACTGCAGCTGCCACTCACGATCACGTCCATACCGACATCAAATGGAAATTTGCTCACAATCATGTCAGAGTTTGGCAGATGGGGGTGGGGCGAATCAACAAGCAAGCGCGATCTCTGACTAGCTTCCAGTCAGTTCTTCTAGTTGCGCGCACCGAGTTGGTGGATGCGTGCGGTTACCTAAGATTCGGGCTCCCTTTGTTCCGTTGTCCAATTGAGGTAGAATCGAAGACTCTTCGGACCAGAGCTAAGGTATCCACACGCTCTACATGGCTATACCAAGTATCCACGCCCGAATTGGATCTCCTCACACGGATACCCTCGACGACCATTGACCACGGTGGTATATTGTTAAAAATAAGGTCGGTGGTAGATACTAGCCGGTTCCCTGCAACTCCGCGTTTCAAGTTGATTTAGATCTCTTTCGAGTGGTACACGTCTCCGCATCTGTCGAACTAATGCAAAACTTAAGCCGCTGGAAGACTACATATGATACAAAGTTTAAAGTCGAAATCATCTAGGTCTGTGATGGCAGGGGCGGCTCTTTCCTTCATGCTTTTCAAAGCTGAAATGAACTGTCGACACACAATAAAATAAGTCATCATAAGTTTTTGTTCCCCAGAAACTCTGAGACTGCCTCCGAGTTCTCATGAATTTGTCAATTCACTTCAAATGACAAGAGGCACAAAAAGAAGCAAAATACAAAGTCATCTCCAACAACCGCATGGCATCATCAAAAAGTACATCCGCCCGCCTTCGAGCGTGATTGATGAACACGGTGCTGCCAAGGGGCAGAGCCCCCCACCAGCTGTTGAGTCGTTAAGGGAAATCTTGGACTTCTCCTCGAGACAAGTGACGACATTCCGGCTCATTGACGTATGCACACGAAAAACGCCCGAACATCGTCTGCGTCAATCACTCGCGCCTGCCACTCTCCGCCCAGTCAACAGCCGTCACTGTTTCATCACTCATTTCTGTGCAGCCTCAACCTCTGCAGCAGATTCGTCACTAGTCCCTCTCCCATGTTCCCACAGCCGATGGGGACTCAGCAAAAATCCCAAATACACAGATGAGCAAATCGCTTTGCCCCGTCGTCGCTGCCGCCGCAGGCACTGCCGAGGCGTTTACTTGCGGCTTTCCATTATAATGAATCCCTCATTCCGTGCGCCCTTAGCCGAAGCATCCCCGAGGAGTGCTCGATACGGTCGATTGGTCGATTGGCTTCATTCAAATTTACACGCTCGGCGAGTCCGTGCGGCAAAGATTTACGTCGGGTTCAATGAATCCGGCCAGATCCTAATGAAAGCAATTAATTTTCCAAAGTCGTCTGTTTTCGCTGTTTGCTATTTTTTCTGCTTTCGCCGAGCAGGAGACACTCGCCCCGCCAGAGGCGGCACAGTTTCGCCATGCCCACCACTGTCACATCTCGAAGGGTTAAGAAACCCCTTTTGGGGGCGAAGCGCACTTGTGGCGTGCGACGAGTGTACAGTCACCCCTGACCTCGGACTGATTGAGTCTCGTGCAAACGCTCGGATTATGGTGCGGTGCCTCGCATCGATGTGACTGACACTTGTCGGGGTAATTGCCCGGGAGAAATCGCATCAGATGAGTTCCGTCCTGAGAGATGGGGCACTTGAAAGCGCATTTGATGGGCGGCGGGCGCGGCCGATTCGTTTGCTGCTTAGTGGCGTAGGTCAGTCGGATTTGAGTTGTGGTTCGTTTTAGTTAGGTTCTGAGGTTTGTGCGACTGGAGCAATCACTGTGCACTGTCTATTGAACTCTGAAAGATTGGATGTGTCCTGGGTGCAGACTGACAGAGATTGAAAGAGGTTCAACGGCAGATTTGTTAATATGACAATGTTATCGTTTCTGTCGATTGGACTGTGGCCTGTCTTAGCTTGCAAGGAATGTTTTCTAAGAGGCTTATCTTCTGAAGCCGATGAATGAACATGCTCAACCATTACCTCAATATGTGTGCCTGCTTATCTTGATTCGATTGAGACTTCGCGAAATTTCTGTCATAATAAATAAATAGTCTCTTCATAGAGCACTTCCATTATTTAGCAATAAAATAGTCTGAAGCACAATTGGTAGACAAGTTTCGGCTTTGGGCAACGGCAACACCTACAGTGATGTACTATACCGTAAGTATTAATAATAATAATATGGGTCGCGCTACAGTCCGTAGAGGGCTAGGGCCTAGCTTCCCAACAACCACTCGTGTTGTGCGTGCTGTGCGGAAGGGTCCTACAGTTTTATGCCGACTCCGAACGGCCAAGTTTGAGAAGCTTTTTCTAGACAGGAAATTATTTTTGTCGCACAGAGCAGGAATCGACCCTACGACTTCCACTGGATAGCGGTTTCCCGGTTAAGAAAATAACTGATGAAAGAACAGGAGCAGGAGGAGGAATAAAGCCATCTATCGAAGAACCAGGATATACATATAAAAGACCCTGATAGTAACAGTCCTGCTGTACCGCGCGGATGCATGGACACTAACTAAAGCAGACGAGGATATTCTAGGTCGCTTCGAGAGAAAAGTCCTTCGAATTATCTTCGGTCCAGTATGTACGGATGGTGTTTGAAGGAGGAGACTGAACGACGAGCTGTACAGCGACTTCGACCAGGTCAAACGAGTTCGAATCTCTCGTCTCAGTCGAGCGAATGGACACCAATGCTCCGGCCAAAAAGTCTTCGACTCCAAGCCCGAGGGACAAAGCGGTAAAGGAAGACCACGCGTACAGTGGCGCACGCAGCCATACAGGACCTGTATAAGTTGAACGTGCGTGACTGGGAGCAACTAGCACAAGACCGGGCTAGATGGAGAGGCATCTCGGCTGAGGTCTAGGTCCACCCCGGATTGTAGCGCCAGCCAAAGAACAAGAAGAAGAACAGAAGTAGGGGTATTTGGTCCGCTGACACAATACTTCGAATACATGAGCAAACATGCCTGACAAACATGCATCTTTCAAACTGAAATAAGTCCCATGGACAGGTGCGTTCAAATTATGTCGCAGTTAGTATATTTTCTATCTTTGGAATTCCTGATAGTTGTGTCGCTATCCTTGCACTAGATTCTTACATCATCCAAGCTTATGTGGGAATGCCTACAGACGCTCAAGGAGCTGACCAGGAAAAACAGAGTAAGATCAGCTGAATACATGGCCAAATAAGGATAAATGGTAATGAAATGACCGACTTCTTAGTTAGGAGAGGAGCATCGAAGCCCTTTAAAAGCCATGAACCATTCTGTGTTGTATTAGAACACGTTTTCAGAGAAGAATTCAGAAAAATAGAAAGGAACCTGAAAATGGCAAGAAGCAAAAAACTCTCGGGCCAATATAACCGAAAAAGATTTGAGACGTGTTTCATGATGAGCAAGAATACCTCCGATCATTACAGGTCTCTGCAGATAGCACCTAAGGAAAATAGTGGGATGAAAAAGGGTTGCTTGTTTATCTCCGCACGCACTGGTAAGTGCATGGCGTGATTTCCCCCGCATCGCCGAAATGGCTAACGAAGCCATTGCCGGATTGCTCGTACTTTCTTCGGACTACGCCCGATAGGCTGCCGACGCTCGAGTTATAAATGCGATTCTGCTGCTCTTACAAAAGTAACTCTATGATATCTTTCAAGACAACCTTAACTAAGTCAGCATAGAGTGATGCTTGGAGGCTCTCCCTAGCTGTTAGGTCCGGTGCGGTTGGTTCTATCAGCGTCTGATATGTGCAGATGTTGATACTGTGTCGTCTCTCTTCTATGTTCAATGCACTACACCATTAATATTACTATTATTATGTTCTATACACTTATCGGCTGCCGTTCCAAATACATATTGCTGGGTTATGAATATCGAAGTCTGTTGGTAATGTCGCAGAGTCAACATGTTGCAAACCGGATCGACACATTAAGGTATGGATGCAAATAATGCGAAGGCACACCTGGGTTGGCGGTATCCGCGGCAGTTTGGAAGAGCCAACACAAGTTGGTTGGACTAAGTCTAAAAACTCGCTTGGTTGCGCCTGGGCATAAAGCCTGATGAGTTATAGTCGATGTCGGGGATCGACGCCTTACCTCCGCGACGCCTTTATTCGGGTCAGAAAATGATGATGATGTTGAAAAAAATGTCATTACGCCACAAAAGGCAAAGATATCTTGGCAAGCACCTCATACCAGAGAAGGTATTGAAATCTGGCGTAGAGAGCCTACTGTAGGATACATTTTTTTACTCTTTACAGGAGTCAAGCCTCAATGGAACTCTGTGAGGGAAACTGTAGGAGAGGAAGGTATGGAAAGGGGGCAAAATATATCTCAAGGTCTCGGTGTAACATAGCCTCTGCAAGGGTATCCCAATTCCATCCCTATTCCCTTAGACAAAAATTACTGAATGTCCATCAAGCACTCATCGATATTTCAATCCCTCAAAAAACTGTTCCCCGATTTTCTTGTTTACTCAAAAATACTTTGTCTCACAACGTTTCCATTCATAAGCACCGATGAGAGCGAATGAAAAACAAAAATTTCTCGTTTACAAAAATAATTGACAAGACAAACTTCCAAAAATGGCTGATTATCACAACATCGTTCGAACGGAAGAGAGCATAGAAGTATTTCCTAATCCATGCCACCCACCATCGAACAAAACCGTGGTCTCCCTCCAGGTGAGTTGCTTTTAAGCCCTCAAAATGAAGCCGGGTCATCAGCAGACGAAATGGAACTAAAAACCTCCTCTACAGTTGTGTCTTAACTGGAGACTATTTATTCATTTCTTTTTTTTGCAGACCATTTCTGAACCAGTGCTAGTCAGCCAATGCGACGACATATCCCATTGCAACGAAACAATCAACATGGACCCACCAGCAGTTCTCCAGAGCAAGATACCAGCGCCGCCTAGTTTGTCATCCCGCGCGAGTGCATCGAAATGCAACATCTGCGAGTACCGCAGCTCGATTGAGAAGTGGCGCTTCGCCGATGGACTGATACACTGTCCCAAGTGCCTGCACAACGAGGCGCCCCTCTTAAGGACGAAAGCGAAGAAGGTGAGCAAGGGCAGCCCACCTTCGCAGACTTTCAACTAATTTCATACCCACCAGGTAAAGGGATTCTTGCGCTCGGCTGTATGCGCCAATTGGCTGCTGTACTGCTGGCCACTGTGCTTCGTTCCGTACCTGACCATGCCGCCGCCACAGAACTACTTGCACTGTCCACAGTGCTTCACATTCCTGGGAACATACGACGAGCGCCGGCGGTGTATCCAACCCAACAGCGAATTCGTCCAGTACAATGGTTGCTTTTCCGCCGAGGAGTCGGAACGGCGGGCGAAGCAACAGGAGCAGGAACGATGGAAGGAGAACATGTTCATGCGCCAAGTCTATTAATTTTGGAATTGAACGATTGAGTGGGGAAAATTCTGAAGCTTTGACTTAGTGTTGACAACAACCTTCGAGAGCTTTTGTTAACAATTTTGCGGGGAATCTCAAACTGTGTGTGTTTTGGTATTTGGACAGGGTGACAAGCAACAACACCAAGAACAAACATCATTTAAAAAATCTTTATTGCAAGGCTGAGTAAATGCTTATTAAAATTCATAACTTATTTCGTATTCTATGTTTTTACTGCGTTCAATCGGCATGTCTGCCTGTGTCGGGTTCCGACTTCATTCCTGGTTTCGTTGAGCCGCGCGATTCTTCCTCTCAGCAACCTGCCTCAGCTGCTTGAACCTACGCCACTGCATGTCCTCTTCCAGGGCGGAGCGTCGCAACTTGAACAACCGACGCTTGTACCAACTCAGCTTTATGTTCCGTCCAATGTAGCATCCGCACTTGGAGCAGTAGTGATTGAAGTCATGACGTCCCTCCCATCTTATTGGGGTGCTGCAATGAAAGGGATTGGTGTTAGTTGAATATTTCAATAATTGGCTTGTGTGGAAACAGTTTTTTTGGAGAATTGTCGACGATCTATTGGACCAAAGGGTTTGATTGGAAAAGTAGAATTTCTATGGTCCCTAGGGGCCATTGTGAATTAAATGGTAACCTAGTGAAGATCCAACGTAGAGTCTGTCTGGACAACTTCCTTGCGACTTTATTTTAGACCGGATTCATGTTTCCAAGAGAAATAATCTACCCAGTCCTGCTATGTAGACCTGAAAGCTTTGGGATAAGGAACACAGCAGTGCCTTCAAAAGAAATGTTCTGCGTCGGAATGCGAATGGGGGAGAAGGCACAACGGCGTAGTCTTCATCAAGATGTGATTATAGTACGGAAAGGAAAAATCCGTGGCCCTCGCAGGTTCGGCCACATCGAGCGGATGGGCACCAATGCTCCAGCAAAATGCTCCGATGTTCCGATTTCGATCCACCTGGTAAGAGAAAAAAAGACAGACAAAACTCTGGTGTTAAGACGGCTTGATGACTAAATTCATCGTAAAAGATGGAAGGCAGATACAGCTAAGGCTCGGACTATCTATGGGAAGCAGGCCTCCTAAGTAAGTAAAGACCATCACCTTTCACAAAAATGACTTCCAACCTTTGTTGTTCAATGGGTTATGGTGCTTGCAGCTCAGTACCAAGTGCTGGAAGAGCGCTATATAATAAAAAGGAGACTATCGCATCGAGTCGTAGCTCGTCGCGTTGTGGGTCTTAACGTCGACTCCAACCTCGACGTCGTAGGTTCGATCCCTGGTCTGTGCTACAAAAACAATTTTCACGGCCCCACCTCTTTCGAGTCAAAGAGAATGCTCGAAGAGCCTTTCTTGTCTAGAAAAAGATTCTCAAGCTTGGCCGTTCGAAGTCGGCATTAAACTGTAGGTTCATTCCACTCGTGAGAGAACAATAGCATGCACAACACGAGTGGTTACTGTTGAAGCTAGGCCCTGACCCTCTACGGGCTGTAACGCCACCCATATTATTATTATATTATCGCTTCGAGTGAAATTTTGGTAACAATGACTTTGTCCGCACTTGAGAAGCAAATGATTTCTTATGGCACAGGCATGGACGCTCATCGCAGCAGTAGTAGATGTAAAAGCGTTAAGCTATAAATCTTGGCAATTTTAGATTGATAGAGAGACTCCTCTCTTAGGTCACCTCCAACTTGCATACTTCTCGTTCTTCTCTGGTCATCGCCCAACCCATTTCCCGGCAATCACAAGATTTTCTTCTTCTTCTGAATGCGCTACAGTTCGGGGTGAACCTGGGTCTCAGCCAACAAGCCTCTTCAGCTGCCTCCATTTTGCACGCCAAGTTGCTTGAGGTCCTTGCCCACTAGAGTGCGCCATAGGCTTCGTGGTCATCCTCTATTGCGTTGTCCCACTTGTTCGGAATCGAAGACTCTTCGAGCAGTGTTGAACATGCGCTCTACATTGCCTAGTCATCCAAGACGTTGGATCCGTAGACGTCTGGCTAGATTCATGCCGCTGTACAGCCCGTACAGTACGTGGTTGAATCTTCTCTGGATACCGTCAACGCAAGCAGGACCAAATATTGAAAGCAGAACTTTTCTCTCGAAAATACCAAGTGCGAAATCTGCGAATTTCCAGCAAGCCCCAAAAACAAGTTAGTTATGGCTAGTCTTATCCCGCTTTTGTTAGTAAAATGTTGTGGCTTCTTGTTCAAGCACATCGTGATGCATGCAAGTCTTTTGATTTTGCAAAATTACCGACCCGCTCTTTAGATAGTCCAGGCTTCCGCGCCATAGATAGTTATGTCACCCGAACCGTCTCTGATTTATTGCTCACAACTCTAGTTCCACTTGATTCAAATATAATCAAAAATTTCGCCTCGCCATCTGCCATATACAGTCACTCGAAATTTCAGTCACGGACAGACACTCGGTGGCGCGAAGTTCTACAATTATGGGAGGCCTGTTATTAAAATGGTCACCCAAGCTGCGTACTGCACACTACGTGATTTTTCAGGTGCTAGCAATCGACCAACGGTGCGTACAACTTTCAAGTTGATGCACCCATTGCAAGCAACTGGGTCAGCAAGATCTGAAACCACCAGAGCGTGACACTACGGGTCGTTTGTGGGAAAGCAGAACAATGGTACGTGAAAGTGTAAATCTGAGGTCAAGCGCATCAAGTTGTCATCGACCATCGGAAATAATTCTGTTCGGAATGACATTGCGTGAAAATTGAACAAGAGATTTTACTGAAGCGTGTTTTACGCATCCAGAGGCTGTTCGCATATTAGTCGATTGTGGGATCGGAACTGTGTACACAGCGAACTCATGCTTATGTAATCCAAGCACAGAGGCAAATAAAAAGGTTTTTGTAGACTTGTTTAGAAGCCCGTGTGAAGAACTGCATTGTTGTCTGAGGTTAAATTTGAGGCACTTCAAAGATCTTCAAAAATGCCCAACACGTTGAGCCGTACAAAAACTTGATGACGAACCTTTTCGAAGAGTACCTGGACTTGGCAGCATTTGACTCGTTATTGAAGACTTATCATCTGATGTACTGCGAAGAATACGGGCGTTTTCAAAGACATCAAATAAATCTGAATCACACTGCAAGCTTGTTGATGCAAACGTAATGATTCGCAGTAATCTCTACTTTGTCAAATTACTTTGTTGGTGCTCTGTTTTCTTTTGTCTTCGCAGTAGATCTGTTCACAATGCGTATTTTTAATGGTTCCGGGAAAGTGGTTGCTATGGATAGCGTATACCATCGTGCTTCGGTGACTATCGTGTATAGCCCAAGTTGAAAATGCGACTGTGAACTGATGTGGGCTTCCGGCAATGAGATACCGACATTCCATTAGAATGACATTTTTATTATTATAATTTATTATCTTACAATTCAAATTAGTAAGCTAACATGAATAGGCTGCAACCGCAAAGGTCTCGGCTTGGGAATGACATTTTGGTTTGTTGATCTACAGTAGAAGAAGATTATAAGGACAACGAATTTCGATTCATCCGAATGATTTGTTTTTGTTAATTATTGAATGACAAATCAAACTTTATGTTTTCACTTCGTTGTTATGTCGTCATAACTGAGGTCGCTGTTCATGAGTTCTGCTGTACATTAAAACGCTGCTTTCACAGCTCGGCAGCACACAATTTAGATGGCTGAGACCAGCAGCTTTGCATGTTTAACTGAGATTCCTTTATGCTGTAACTTCCGATTCGAGGTCATGTGTTGAAGCAATAAGCCAACAATGGTGAGTTATGACAGGATTTAAGCGTTCGATCCTATTGCTAACTCGGTTCAATAGCAGCGGTTTTATTGCTGCAATTTTATTTCGCAATATTCGACTCGAGCTCGCTCAATTTTCGCTTTGCTGGCATAGACTATGAATAATTGAATAATTGTCGATTCAACTTCATATCAGCCCTCAGCGCATTTATCGAGCACCAACAACGGCAAAATATCAACCAAACAAGATCTATGTGTGATCAAGTGAAAGTCGTCTAGCATATCGATAATAACCCTGCAACATTTCAAATGCCAAAACAATTATTGAATTAAATAAACCACATACTTGGTTATAAATTATTGACCACGATCTGTTTTAGTCAGGAGAACAAGATCTGCATGTTGATCTTTTAAGCGAACGAGGGCTAATCAATGCTAAAAAGTTCAATAATATATATAGGCATTTGCAGACTGCTTGAATAAATGCCTTCTCGCTGTGATGGACCAAGGAGCTAGCAGCAGTCAGCTTCTGTATTGGTACACTCCAAGCCATTGGAACATAGCTGATCCATTAGGATAATTAGTGTTTACAAGGACATCAACATATAATAATAATAATATGGGTAGCGCAACAGCCCGTAGAGGGCCAAGGCCTAGCTTCTGAGCAACCACTCGTGTCGTGAGTCATATTGTTCCTCATGAGTGGAAGGGACCTACAGTTCAAAGCCGGCTCTGAACGGCCAAGCTTGAGAAGCTTCTTTTAGACAGAAGGACTCTTTGAGCATAGTCAGTGACTCGAAAGATGTAGGGACGTGAAAATTATTTTATTGTCTCGTTGGGGTTGACGCCCATACCCACAATGCCACGCGACACCACAACGTCAGCATAAGCGCTCGTTTCAATGATGACATCTTCATTCGACCAGCATCTCTTATCGGCGAGCCATTACTTCTGGTTTCGAAACAGAGAATATTCGCACATGGCTCATATAATCCCACTCAAAGTCAAAACAATAGCTTTCAATGGATTTTATCATCGAATACTATTGCGTAACGCCGTCAATTCGGCTGAGCTTGCGCTGGTACGACCACAGGGGAACGTAAAGGCATGCACAGTGAAACTCTCCCTTATTAAAATTTTCACGGGATAACAAATTTTATCGATCCTTGGTCTTGACTTTGTTGATGGCAAAGATAAGAAAATTTAGCCACCAGCTGCATGAGCTGCACAACGACATTAGTCTAGTCAACGCCTTTGATGACCACTTTGAGCGTCTGGGTAAGACCGAAGAGCCTTCAATAACAAACGCAAAAATCCTCGAGCGGGCTTAAGATGGTGCACCCTTTTTGAAGATGGACCTCAAAACATTTCTTTACGAACAGGAGAGAACTAGCCAGAGATCGCTCTCGAGAGGCCTTTTGGTTGAGGTTCAGGTCTACCCTGGACTACAGCTACTAAGCCGTGTTACATAATAATGAAAATAAGTTACTCAAGTCGATCACATCCAACAAGGGAGAATGGACGCAAGGTACACGCATGTGCCTATTTTTACCCAAATACTTTTTTATCCCACGTTATTGGCTGTTTCTAAGGGCTTGCATTTCGTACACTTCACTTAAATTTTTCTTCAATTTTGTTTCACAACCTTCCTAGTAACTGCAGCTGACATTAAATTTAAGCCCCAAAACTGAAGATCAGACTGAACATAAAGAGCGAATACTTAGGACAACCAAAAAAATAACTGCAAATAAGACGCTGACACTAATGTCGGAGCCAAAGAATCTAACAAAGTAGTTTGCCGGTAGTCAGACTGATAGCTGCAACTCTCACAACACTGATGCTCAAGCAGGGTCTCAACCCAAGACTTAGGCAAAAGATAAAAGCCGGCTGTGGTGGACTTCGAACCGAGATAGAAATTTATTCAAAACAATGCTCCCTCTAACTGCCATCAACAAAAAGAGCAGAGGTTAGAAACTTCACAGAATTTCGCATCAAAATGAAACCACGTTGTTGCCGGCGATTTAATGTCCCAATTCAAACAACGCTCTATGCATTAAGAAACCGCACAAAAGTCATCAAAATGCATGACCCGGTTTAGTGGGACTGAACTCACTAAATGCCGGCATCTGCGATCGCACGTAAAAAACAAACCCATTAAAGAGACGTTGAAATGGAACCTCTAAGAGATCGACAATGTATGAGAAAAACAACTTAGTCAACCTTCCCACAGATCTCCGTGCAACAATGACTTTCTAGAACAAAGCCGCGCGTGTTCTTTTCAACAAATAGCAGATGCATCACTGGGCGTGACAAGCGCCATGATGTCAGACCTCAAAATATCCCACTAACCGAACTCGTAAACACAAATGCTCTTCTTAACCTACACCAACAATCGATTCGTCAATAATTTACGACACCAGCGCCACCCACTCCCACTCGGACTTACCAACAACAGCAGAAATTAATGACAGCAACAATCCTCTGAATACAGGTGACCACCTCCTGACGTAATATGCTCAAACCGGCAGCATTGCACGAGGGACACACAATCTCGGTGGGCTCCTTCAGGAGATGGCCCACGTTTGTGTCGAGCCGCAATGACTCTTGCTCTTCCACCACACTCATGGCCACGAAAGCTCTCTCGCTCGATCAGACGCCACTCTCGCGAATCGCACTAGCGCACAACAAGTCGACAATTCTCGGATAAATCTTCGTCAACTCATCCACCGCTGGACTGAGTCAGGACAGAACTAACGCGACCGACACCATCAGCCATAGCCTCCAACGATGACAGCCAGAACCGGAGCTTTCGCTCTTCCTCCTCCGATCACGGATAGAGAGGGAGAGAGCGATCGGAAAATATTCTCAAACAACTTGCGAGTGATTTATATTTTATTTTATTTTATTTTAAATTTAGCAACAACATCGATACAAAGGAAATTGGGGGAGAAAAAAGTCGAAGCGGTGTCCCTTAGAGCTGCGGTCGGCGGAAGGTTCCCAGGTACTCGCCGCAGCTGGAGCAGAAGTGCTGGCGGTACCATCGCAGCCACTTCCTCTTCGTGTTGGTCTTGCCCTGCGCCTTGCAGAACGGGCAGGTGACCTCGTGGGAACTTGGCCCAACGGCGAAGTAGAAGACCTTCGGGGCGGGGACGGCTTCTGCCTCGGCCACGATGGGATCATCGGTGATCAGTGTCGTCTGTACCTCGACCATGTTGAACGGGCTACTGTCTGCTAATTGCCTTCCGCCACGGCCGTGATCTTAATTTCTCTTATTCTGACTCTAATTAGAACCAGTTCTGCGGTCGCAGGAGATCGTTCGAAATCGGTCCGGTACGGGCGATTGCGCGATTGCGGCTAATTCTACGAGCGAGCGGTGACTGTGTGCCGCAGTGGCTGCGTGTGTCTATACTCGTTCTCATGGATGCGGAGCTTTCTTTTCAATTTCGTTTCATTCTTTCGATGGTGATTACGTCTGGACGCGGCGATGTGCTCGTGGCACATTTAAGTTTTCATGCTTTTCTTTTTTTTAAATTTTTGCTCTGAATGGCATGTTTGAGATTAAGGTCGTTTTAATAGAGAGCCTAGAGCACTCCGCCTGGGGGATGAGTGAGGTCAGTCTGTCGGATGGCGGAGGGGCTGGGGCTGGACAATTACATCATCGACAGATGGCTCTCCGGCGAAGAACGGAAGTGATTGTTTGGGTGGATGTACAGACGGAATGTAATTAGAACGAGAATCTGGTCTTGTGGGGGGGGGGGGGGGCTGGAGTACGCCCGCACACATGGCACATTCCATTCCGATGATGGAGTGCTACCCGAATGGGAGGCCATCTCTTGGAATGCGAAGCATGTTCTTGATAAACAAACAAAGTCGCTTGCGAAGAAAAGCGGAAGAAACTTAGTCTCTTGTTTATGTGGTCATTGAATCCAATCAAAATGGAGCTGAAGCAATCTAACTAGAATACATTTGAATGAATGCGTTCGATGAAATTACCCATTCGATTCCCATCGCAGATGGATCGTATGTTGTGGCAGAGATGGAGTGTGGAACAGGGGACTGAATGGAAACCATGGTTACGTTTGGTTGATGGGTAGAAGGATGCAAGTAACATATAGGTTGTCCTAGCTGACTGAGTTGAACAGTGCCAAGACTGGCAAAATCCTTTCATGTGACAAAAACATGCTTGCGATGGTAGTTAACAATAGGCATCTGAAATACCTTGGAATGCAAACGAGAACAGCCACAGTTTTATATGCAGACGTTACAGCGATGAAGAGGCAAAATAAGTGTTTTACATTCCATCCACTACCATCGCCACTGTCAGTTGAGAGATACAGCTCTGGGAGAATATTTCTTTTAAGACCTCCAGGGTCTTGCAGATATGCCACTGAAGTCACTTTTAAGATTCATTATATTCTTTCATTAGTGATCTCTCCTTCCATCTCGGTTATGATTGCATGTAGCAACCTCTAAGCAAATTCTCGCCACTCGAGTTATAAAGAGTGGAACGTAAAATTCGACATTAATTATATCAGTCATAAATGCATTAGTTCGATGACGGAGGACTTTTTAGCTTGTTCATATTTTAGCATATAAATGTACATATAAGATCGACTCGAGGGTAAGACTCCACAACACTCTCGCCCTTAACTTCTGCCCTTTTTTAACGGCTAGATGGCACAGTTGGTTGAGTGCCTTGGTTATAGAGTTTCCCGGTTCGAATCCCGGAAAAAACAAAAGTTAGTGCGACGTTATATGTTATCTTTCAAATTTGGTTCACTCACCATTTGTCGTTGTGATCGTATTAGTGGCACTGGGTATCACAACTTAGCCCAACAATGTTCTAAATGTACTGGCAATTTCGCTGGCAGCCCTATAACTTAATCTAACCTAACTTCTGCCGTTGTTTTTTTGCTATAGCCTGGACATATTGGTGAATGAACTTATAATAATAATAATATAATATGGGTGGCGCTACAGCCCATAAGAGGACCAGGGCCTAGCTTCTCAGCAACCACTCGTGTTGTACGTGCTATTGTTCTTTCACGAGTGGAAGGGACCTACAGTTTTATGCCGACTCCGAACGGCCAAGTTTGAGAAGCTTTTTCTAGACAGGAAATACTCTTTGAGCATTGTCAGTGACTCGAAAGAGGTGAGGCCGTGAAAATTATTTCTGTCGCTCAGAGCTGGAATCGAACCTGCGACGTTGAGGTTGGGGTCGACGCACATACCCACAACGCCACGGGCCACAATGAATGAACTTATTGATCCTTAAACGTGCAATTCCAGGGCGGAGATGTAAGTCATCAACCAAATCTTCACAATCTATGTTAGAACCTGAAAAAGGCACAAGAAATACAAACCGACGCTCTCTGCCTATTTATCAACTTCAAGGGCGCAAATGACGGCGAAAATAGTGGCAAGATATACATTTGCAAGTTTGTTTTTGACGTTCCTGCCAAGCCGAAGAGTCCTCAACTCCGCACCAGTGGAATCGCATAAAAGATGAGTAACCGATGGCACACAGAAATTGAAAAAAAAAATATCTCAGCCTCTTGGTCTAGGCCCAGATTTATCCCACACTGTGTAACCGTCAAAAGAATGATATGTTGACCAAGTCAATTGTTTGATTGAAGGTGTAGGCACTTAAAAGCGTACATCACCATAGACAGTCAAATGCACAGAATGCCAAAATCATTATGCAGAGACCTTTTTAAAGTCGTTAGTGCTTACTGCTTACTGTCATCTCGCCTGCTCTGCTATCAGACAGTGTCTGACTATTGACCTGAATTTGGGTCGGTGACTAATTTACTTACGACCTATGTAGGGGTAGTCCAAGTAATTGCTACTTTCCATAGGTGGTGGTACTGGGCACGCTGCTTCCAGTCTTCAAGACCAAGCTATTTTACATCCGACATGACTTGGTCTTAAGGTTCGGTCTTGATCTCCTTCTCGAACGAGGAGACTCTGCTCTTTGTTGGAACGTTGTTCAGTCGACAATTTTTTGCCTTCCGGACTACATCCACATTATGGTACAGCTCGTACAGCTCGCAGTTGTGTCTTCTCCTCCATTTGTCTTCCTCTCAGACGGGACCATATATCCGACGTAGAATGTTTCGTTCACAGGCAGCACGAATCAGCTCTGCAGTTTTGCTTGGCGTCCAGCTTTGGGCTCAGATAAAGCAGGACTGACAAGATAAGAGTCGTGTTAAGCATGATTTTGGTCCTTCGAGTCAGAAGTTTTGAGCCCAGTTGTTTTGTTAAACCGAAGTTGCATCGGTTGCCAAGGGCGATTCTTCGTCGGATCTCAATTGTGATGATGTTTGTGGATTTTACGATTACCCCGAGGTAGACAAACTCCTATACTTCCTCCAAATTGTACCTGTGGATTGTTGTGTTATTTCCTAGGTGGTGTGTGGCGGATCGTGTTTTGCTCAGCAGCATATATTTCGCTTGTTTTCGTTGATCATAAGACCAGCTCATTTCGCGCGTTTCTCAATTGCCGTGAAAGCTTGAGACCAGCATTTTCAGAAAATTCTGGAGGTGTTGTACAATACTGCCCATCCGTTTATTAATCGCAGCAACTCAGTCGGCAACTTTTTCACATGCCTTGCTTCTCGATCACTTTGCCATTTTCTGTTATGTCTCCGTGCAGGTACTCAACACAAGCTCTACACAGACGAGCTCGACTAGAGTTGAGCAAAAGTAACCTTGTTTAATTTTCAAACTATATTTTAACGAGACTACTTCCAGGGCCCTGCTGATAACCTGAGTGTGAGTAAAATTATTTATATAGTGAGGATATGTTAAGTTCATTCCACCAACCAAAGCCTTGACAATGCTATTTCAAATTCCCACATTTCCTGCTTAAAAGACACTACACAGAGGTAATCGTATTGATTTATTTATGTTTTCTTTTCCCATCCCATGCCCCGTCTTCGATTCCTCTGTGGAAAGATGTATAATCCATTATGGACTGTACTGCGTTACAAAGAAAAACAAAATTTGAAAGAATATCACACAAAGGTGAGTATGAGGGCTTTTCTCAATCAGATCAATTCTGGTCAACGTTGATAGCTTCGCCAAATCAAGCTTCATCATAACACTTTAATCGAATAAAGCTTGCCAATTTCAAGTTTCCGCGTTTGAAGCCAGAGAAGAAATAAACTTGTCGCCAGAACCAACAAGAGATTCCGAACGATTAAACGTTTCTTCTTTCAAATGGGAAGAAACCTGATTGCGATCGTAAAAGGTGAAGAGAGGCTAGAACTGACACTCATGAGCGGACTCTAGCTTGGCATAAACGAAGAAAGAAGAATACAATTATTGAGAGCAATCATTCTTCCAAGGTGCTAATTAAAATAAATGCTCCTATCCACAATTTAGTTCTTAAAAAAATGGAATTTTTTTGAAGGCGGAGCAAATTTATTTGGAAACACAAACAACCGAGCACCGCAGTTCATAATATTCTTTTTCGTGCGACGATTCGAATTGTCTTTCACAATGGGTTAAGCCTCGTCTTCGGACAAGCATCAAGCTAATGATATGAGGTCCTTATCCCCTTGTAAATGCCGCATCAAAAATGCTCTCATTATTTCTTGGGTTGTCTCATGGCCTCGGAGTTAAAGACCATTTCAAGCAGAAGGATGTTGTTGGATGCGGCTAGTTTGGAATAACCACTTTAGGCGTTAAATTCAATGATGTTTGGCTAGGCCCATGTCGTTGGGTATTCCAAGAGGCTCGAGTTCAAGACATTACGGCATATCCGGGTCAAAAGATAGAAAAGAGACCATATGAAATCAACTCTTACCAAAAATTCAAAGAGCAAATAGAAATCCATTTAACTTTTGAATTCTACGAAAAAAAGTTCTAATTGCTTTGATCACTTACCAGTCCTCGAAGGCAATGAAGAAACGGCGTCTCAGCAAAACGCGTGCCTTCGACATTGACCATGGGGAATTGCTTTTTGGCACTTTGCCTAGTTCTGAAAAGTAAAATAATTATTTTCTAAAAAAGAAATCACACACGTGAAAATCATAAAAATACTTTTATCAAAGCGGATTGGTAACACACCTTATGTGGACTTTAAGGAGTGTCTGGCGATTTGTTTGGCGGATTTTTTTTTTTGCTAACACTCACCCACTCAAGATATTAGAACTGAACAACGACATTTGGTCTTAAGTATATGAGCCAGAGATGGATGTAGACATTGAGGCTGCATAATAAAGGAAACAAGTCGAGTCAACAAGGATCCTATTGACGAACGCAATCTCTTGAATGCCTTCTTTGCAATCATCATCTTCATTGTTACAGCGTTATTAGCAATGCGAAATTTGACTCGACGTCTCAACTCAACTAAACTCTCTCAACTTGATGTTATCAAACTCATGACTTCTGGCAGCGTCGATGACTTCCCAATAGCGCCTTCACCTTTTTTCAATTTCTCGCATATCCGAACATTTACAAAGTGTTTCTGGGAGACTCTCTAGCCAGGTAAAACAACATACCTCAGTTTTTTTCGTGTTCAGAATCTGAGAATGAAATAATTCCCCAAAATATAACTTATATTGATTTGCTTGCAACTTCTGCTTGCAACTTCGGTTTGCTAATAGATGGCGTAACTTTTCTTATTCTTCTTAACTTCTATAATTTTTGTTCACTCAAAGATGTCGAACTTTGTACCTGTAAAAGTGTTTTTGCGGGGTGTTATTCTCCATTACTTTAATATGAAGAAAACTGCTGCCAAAAGTCTTCGTATTTTAATGGAAGTTTATGGTGAACATGGGCTAGCTGAGCGAAGGTGCCGAAGGTGGCTTGCACGATTTAAAAGTGGTGACTTTGGCTTGGAAGTCGATTAACGTCCTGGCAGCCAAACAAATTTGAAGATGAAGAACTGGAAAAATTACTCTATGAGGATTGGTGCCAAACACAAGAAGAGCTCGCAGAGTCTTTGGGTGTCACTCAAGTGGAGAGATGTCGAAAGGCTGTTTTGCATGTCCGAAATGCTGCTGGAACTCCACAAAAGGAAGTCTGTGTAAAATGCGGGCAATCCGGAATGCGGAATATCCATGGCGCGAAGGTAGTGCTCTGTATTTGGTGGGATCAAAAGGGTGTGCTGTTTTATGAGCAGCTAAAACATGCGCTGGTGAAACCATCAATGGACAAATCCACCGAACACAATTAATCCGTTTGAAGAGAGCAGTAGCTGAAAAACGCCCGGAATGCGCGACCAGACACGAGGCAATAATTTTCCATCATGACAACGCTCGGCCCCACTTTGCTATTCCGGTTAAGAACTATTTGGAAAACAGTGGATAGCAAGTTTTATCCCACCCGTCTTATAGCCCAAACCTTGTCCCTGCCAAGCCGGCGCAGTTCTTTTGGGATGAGATCCAGAAATTGGCAGAGAGATGTTAAAAAAAGTCATAGATTCAGATGGGTCTGCAATTGCAAAAAAATATAACATTCTTAATTTGCAGCAGTAAGGAGTTACGGATTAATGAACAAAATAAATAAAATGGGTACCCGGAGTTAAGAATGAAATTTATATTTTGTTTTATTTCAGACGACACATCTTTAGTCTTTTCTCGTCGCACGATTTTCCGGCTACATTGCAATACATTGCGCCTACGCACGCCAACCTACTTCAGCACAACTGCACCTGCGAGTGCGATAAATTATTACTCGCGGATATGCTTGGGAATTGTGTTTCAACTCGAATCTAGTTCTTGTACTAACAGCACAGACATTATTTTCATCTGACTTTATTTGAACGTATTGTTCAGCAAAAATGATTTTGCGACAATCGAAATTATCTAAGTCAGCCAACTGAATGGAATTCAGCTCCGGAACGGCGCCCCTTGCAAGCAAAAATCAGACACATTTCCATGAGTCACCTACACTTGAGCGAATAAATCATGCAGTGATCAGGGCAATCAAGTGCAGTCGATAGAACTAAGCTTAACTTCCCGATAACAATATTGAGTCATCCAAAAGCTAGTTCAATTGAAAATCCCAACTCCACATGCACCGCAAATATTCCCAACCAACCAACAATAAGAAAACATCAAAACACCCTGGCCCAAAAACATCCACCAGTCCGTGACTAACTAAAGCGATATCCCACGGTTTTCTGGCCCCGCAGCTCACGGATCCGTTTTATTTTTACTACAAAATCAATGCATACACCCATCAATAGACCCCCGTCAGCCGTTCGGCTTCCATTCGCCGCCGGAGATATCTACTTCCCTTTCTCGGCATTGCTTGGCATTGTTCGAGGCATTTCGCCATCACAATGATCGATCCGCTTGACTTTCGTTTTTGCCTGCTCTGCCGATCAGCATTCAAGATCTCCTCGTGCGGATCTAGAACTCGTTCATCAGCTAGCCCGAAGAAAAGAACGAACGAACAGCAACAAAAAAAAAAAACAAACAAAAATTGTTTCCAAAAATAAATTTATTCGCTCTCGATGAAAAGTAAAAAAAAAACGTAAATTTCTAATAATCACTTCGCCTTCGTCTTAGTCTTCTTCAGATACTTTTTCGGCTTCATCACGCGCCCGAAGTAGCAGCCGCAGTTTTTGCAGTAGTGGTTCGTGTCCGTGTGCTTGCAGGGATGCGAGAACTCCAGACAGCAGCAGCAGCAAAACAACCTGCAAAACAAGAGCACATCGGCGTCGAATAAGTGTAAATTCAATTAAGATATTGATCTTGCAAATAGAGCGGCGGTTGCATGTCTCTCGCCATGACGCAGCTCCCGCGGGCGTGACATCATCCGCTCTGCCACCCGCCCACCGTGGGAGGAAAAGCCGGAGTGATGCCATTGAATGGAAATACACACATATACTCACACGAAGAAACACGAAAAGATGCCGTTCACGGTGCTGGTGTACCATTTAAGGTCGTGCAACATCTCGGAGGGGGCGCGGACCTGGCAGGCCGGGCAGGTGATCTCCACCGGCTCTTTAGGTAAGTTCAGGAACTGCCCTACCAGAGGTGTCGCATAGTTGTCGTAGATTGTTTGATCGGCGGTCCGCTGGTTGGCCTCTTCCACGGCTATGGGGGGCGCTGGCTCCGACATTGTTAGTCGCACAGAACTGGGAGCACGTCCGGAACGTAAACACAATGCGACTGAACCGGGGATGGCTGTTGGCGATGAGTTTGGATACGCCGGCCGATCAGCTGAGAGCCAAGAGCTTCGGATGGGAGAGGCCGGCGGAAAGCTCTCTCGCGGGCCGAAACCGCGAGAAAAGAAAAACAAGAATAATTAGAAATTTGCGTCCAATGTGTGTATCTGCTTCGGTGTGTACGTGCTTCTGAGAAATTTATTTTTATTCCATGTAGGTCTAGCACAAATGGATACGCGTCAACTACATGGAATCGTGTCGAAATTACAGTCGTCTTAAGTGGATTAGTTTGCTTTCAGTGATCTTGAATGGAAATCTGAGCGCAGCAGCCACTAGAGAACTCGGAACATGTTTGCGCGCGTGTCTACGTGCTGAGGGAGGCAACTCAATATCATCGACATTGTGTACTCGAACATTACCTTTCTCAAATTCAATTCCATCCTCCTTCCATCCTCCTTCCATCCTCCTTCCATCCTCCTTCCATCCTCCTTCCATCCTCCTTCCATCCTCCTTCCATCCTCCTTCCATCCTCCTTCCATCCTCCTTCCATCCTCCTTCCATCCTCCTTCCATCCTCCTTCCATCCTCCTTCCATCCTCCTTCCATCCTCCTTCCATCCTCCTTCCATCCTCCTTCCATCCTCCTTCCATCCTCCTTCCATCCTCCTTCCATCCTCCTTCCATCCTCCTTCCATCCTCCTTCCATCCTCCTTCCATCCTCCTTCCATCCTCCTTCCATCCTCCTTCCATCCTCCTTCCATCCTCCTTCCATCCTCCTTCCATCCTCCTTCCATCCTCCTTCCATCCTCCTTCCATCCTCCTTCCATCCTCCTTCCATCCTCCTTCCATCCTCCTTCCATCCTCCTTCCATCCTCCTTCCATCCTCCTTCCATCCTCCTTCCATCCTCCTTCCATCCTCCTTCCATCCTCATCCTCATCCTCATCCTCATCCTCATCCTCATCCTCATCCTCATCCTCATCCTCATCCTCATCCTCATCCTCATCCTCATCCTCATCCTCATCCTCATCCTCATCCTCATCCTCATCCTCATCCTCATCCTCATCCTCATCCTCATCCTCATCCTCATCCTCATCCTCATCCTCATCCTCATCCTCATCCTCATCCTCATCCTCATCCTCATCCTCATCCTCATCCTCATCCTCATGCTCATCCTCATCCTCATCCTCATCTTCATCCTCCGCCTTTCCCGCCAAACTATTTCAAGATCGGTGACGGTGAAGTTCAATCCGTTGGTGGGTGCCTCTCGGTGAGTGGAGCTCACATAAGCCTCTTGACACCATTCGGCTGCAGTGGGCAATTGCTTTCACTTTCATAACCGCGTCTATTGTTCGCCCGCGGAACTGTTCAATTGTGTCCGCCGCCAACCCAGTCTTGAGTCACCAGCAAGCAAGAAAGTAAACCACTGAAACAATTTTCGTTGCAACACACTTTCCTTTATTCGATACATCTACAGAAAGATTTTCATTTGTTGTGATCACACGGGTCGGTCGTAGAAGCCCAAGTGGCCGCCGCACTTATTGCAGAACATTCGCTTGCTCTTGTACTGACTCGACAGGCAGCAGTATAGGAACGACAGCGAGAATATCGGGAAGCAGCTGAAATAGAACAGAATGAAGGCCACGGTTGACACTCGTTTTTTGATTACTTACCACGACAGCAGTGATAGCAGAGAGCTAAGTTGGCCGACCATTCCAGACATTTGAACAACCTCGGCGTCCGCCCGGGCCCCGCAGAGCGGACATTTGATGTGCAGGGAGCTCGGACCTACGGTGAAGTACCTCATACGTGGCTTACCATCGTCGGTGGACAGTTTCGATGCCCAGTACAGCTGACTGGCCTTTTTGGCCTCAATGGTCTCGTCGGCGTTGTCGATGAACGGCAGGTTGGCACCCTTGGCCAGACATATGCTCCCGATGATGTTGCTGCTCTTCTCCTCCGGCGTTGTCGGCGGATTCAGATTCACCTCAACCAAGCCCGAATCGTCAGTCATTTTGTGCGCACGCCGATGCTATGTACCGATCTGAACGGACTGCGGCACAGCGTCAACGCGCTACAATGGATTGTCTATCATCGAGAGATTTCAAATGCGAGAGTGAAAGGAGAGAGAGAGAAAGAAGCTTTAAAGCTTCGCCGTCGACGATGATGACATCAGAGTATGGGGGGGCCTACTCCAGCATTCGAGACATTTTGGGAAAGCAGACGTGTGGTTGGAAATCAAATGAAAAATGTGCTTCATAAGTGCGACTCGATGTACATTTGGTTAGAGGCTGCAAGAAGAGTGGAATTAAAACATGTTAGTTAATTTCATTCATTTACATTGCCAGTGCAACTTAGTGCCCTTCTAACTCAGCCTCTGTTGTGGCTCATCAGCCGTATATCTTAACGTATGCAACACCAAGTTTATTTGAGACCCTCGTCTAGTTAGGGAGTTGAAGGGGTTATTAAAAAACTTAATTGTCCAGGATCAAGACACATCACGGGCCGAAGAGGGAGAAAGGGAGGTATCTGTGCATATTGGTTGTTCGAGACAAGGCCTTATTTTTCATTTATCGGCTAAGCCAAAAATACACAGCGATTGGCCAGGACTATCCTTTGTTTTATCTTTGCGGTGATTTTTAGGATTTCACAGAGGCTAGATAGCCAAAGTCGCTAACTACATCTGTCTATTGTGACAGTTTGTCCAAAATGTGGATGTCGATTGAGCAATTGCACAGACTTGTGAAAGATCGTGCCTCTTGTGTTGACGTCTGAGTTTCGCACGATCTTTTCGAGAATGACATTGCGTCGCCTTGTCTAAAGCCCTTTTTGACATCAAAATTTTCTGTAAGATTATTACCGACCTTGACGGAACAACGGCCGTTTTCCATCGTCATTCTGCAAAGACGGACGAGTCTTGCAGCGATGCCAAAACTAGACAAGGCGCTGTGTATCTGTATAAATACTGGCATACCCGGTCTTAAAGTCGATGAATAGGTGGTGGGTATCGACTTGAAACTCCTAGCTCTTTTGGTCAATGGTGGATGATGGATTTCGCTGGACCCTGATATTGACCAATTAGGCTGTTGACTTATGGTTCCTAGCGTTTACACAAGACGACACAAAAGATCTTATATAATATGTTTAGGACTTAAACCTCTGTAATTAGCTCAGTTTCCTTTCTTTAGGATGGGGAAAATGATGTTGAGATTCCATCAGTCGGGCATAGATACATTCATCCGACCAAATTTTACAGATCAGTTGGTGTACCTTTCCAAATCTTCACCAGCTGATTTGAAGAGCTCGGCAGGCAGTCAATTGGCCCCAGCAGCCTTGTTGAACTTAAATTTGGCGATTACTGCCGTCATTTCACTCAGTTCGGGAGGGCGGAATTCTTGTCCATCATCGCCTATATTGGGTTATTCTGCCTGACAGCGGTATTTCGGTAGTCATCGCCGTTATACAGTCAGCAGAAGTTGGTTTTCACATATTCTGAGCACCATATTCGCAGCAGGGTTGTTACGAGTTTGACTCGTTTGTCTTATCTGTTAATACAATTCTCGCGCACCCTTCCTACAGTACCACCTCTCAATTTTCTCGATCTTCTCTTTCCTACAAAGAAGCCGGTTTTCTTCCTTTCTGTTCTGCTCGTAAAGCTCACGAACAGACCTCGTCTTTCTCTGAAGCGCCGCTTTGTATGCATCCTGTTTGACTGCAAGTGCTCGCCGACATTCGTCATCTTACCATGGGTTTCTTCTTGTGGGCGGGGTGAAACCTAGCACATCAGTTGTGGCTAAGCACTACAGCAGATCTGTTTCAAGATGCCCTCAAAAGAAAACTACTGCTTGGGATGTACAGCCGTACGTGCAAGGAAAGTGAATAAACGTGAAGAAAAACGCCAAAAATTTTATTAAGTCAACTCAAGGGTTCCAGCTGGGTTAGGTTTTGTTGTTGAGTTGCTGTAGACCATTTCCCATGATCTACAACCTCAGCGATGGTCCCGTTAATTCGATCCCAAAGAAAAATAGTGACTGGAAAAAATAGATTTGGAAACTTTCACTGCGATTCGAACAGGGAACCCCACTGACCATGGGCACGCACTCAACCAACTGCGCCATCCAGCCGGCTCCAGGTGTGAGTGTGATGTGAGTGATTCTAATCTGAATCATTTGATTCTTCGTAAGCTCCGCTGCTCGTGAGAGAACAATAGAACGCACAACACGAGTGGTTGCTGAGGAACTATATTATTGCAAGCTCTGACAGTCTTTCTGGAGCATTCAATTCTGGTTTATTAACATTTGTGAGTTGAGTTCGGAATCTTTAAGGAAATGGTTCATGTACCCACATTGTTGATCACTGCCAAATGTCTTGCTGATCATCCAGATCACCACCTTTCTATTGCGAGGAAATCTTGAGCTATTTATGACAAATGACGACACCCTGCTAGGTCCAGGCGTAGAAAACCACTGTTTGTTTTCATGTCGTTTAGACATCTCAAATCCACCCGAATATCTCAAATAGAGACTTCGAATTCGCTGACCTCCTTAGCCACCTTCAACCACTGAAACTATTCGGAAAACAAAAAGCAGCCAGCAGAGCCTTGAGACTCAAAACACTCCAACTTTGCTTCGAACTCAGCTCCGGCCCCTCAACCATTCTCAAGGAATTCAAGTGGCGTTGTCATGACTCAAAAACAACGTGATATCAAAAAGGGATATTACCATCTGTTCCGATAGTCGGGCCGTACAATCCCTGGACAATGTCATATTTTTACTCGAAAACATTCCTTAATTGCAGGCTGTCTCTTAACGAGATGGCTGAGCATTTTAACATTCACTTGATGTGGGTGCCGGGACACTGTGACACACCAGGAAACTGCAAAGCCTACAGCCTATCATCTTCTTAAGATCCACACAATCAAAACCACTAATGACAAATGGCTAGACGGCACCACCTGCCTGAAAACAAAAGAAATCTGGCCATCACTTAGCCTAAAACAGTCACTCAGTCTACTTAGACTCAGCAAGGACTCATTAAGGAATCTTATAGCAGTCATACCCGGACACGGCGCAATTGGCACTCATGCTCGCAAGATGGGGCCGCATACAATGATTTCTGCAGAAGTTGCTTGGATGAAGAGGAGGAAGAAAACAAACTCTGGCTAGTCTTAGGTTCCTTCACCTAGGGGCCTACTACTTCATCAACCCCAATGAGTTAAGCAGTGCCAGCATAGGCCTTCACTACAAGCAGCAACTGGTTCCGATGTTAGGAGAAGTCAATCCGCGTGGTATAAAAATGGGCCTACTCTGGCCTAAGTGTGACTGGCCGTAGCAGTCGGTCACTACAACCTAACCTAACCTAGACTCATCAGCCTAGGCAGGTGGCTTTATGTCGATGCAACGTTTGAAATGATCATCCCATAAGTCCATCAGCACATTGCGCCGCTTTATTCGTTCACTTAAACGCCATTTAAACTACGAAAAGGACATTATATTGTGATATGATCTACTCTAATCACGCAACAATTGATATTGTCGCTGATAAAGCATCTTGACGGGGGTCACGAGGTAAATTCTCGAGCACCACACGCAACCATTGATCAGCTCCGAAATATAAACACGAATCATTAGAAAAAAAAACCCCGGCAGTAATTAAGAGTGCGTTGCCTACTCACGTGCCTATCCTCGATTCAATTCCCAGAACAGCTCCAAGTCTTATCGAGAATGTAAGTAGTGGAAACTGCGATCCACTTCAACCTTTCTTTCTTTCCCAGCGATGATCTCATCGACAGGCATTAATCACCACCCACCGGGAGAGGATTCAGAGCTCCACCACCCCAAACTTCCCCCGCCTCCAAGTGCTTATCTCACACTGGAAGCCCCTTGCAATTATCTTCTTTTCCAACACAACCGATTGCCCACTGGAATAGATAAGGGTACACAATATTGTTGTGTTTATCTGATATTGTCACGACAAGCGATAAATGCAGCTCAACGACTAGGTGTTCAGTTAGATTTCGCCCGTCAGGTGATACAGTTGTTCATTGTGAGTGTGAGAAGATATCGAGAAGATGAGTAAGAATCCACCCCCGTACACCGACGCACCGCCCGGATGGACCCCGGCTCAGACGTATCAACCGGGAATGCCACCAGCGGGCGGCCCTCAGCCATCCCACACGGTGATTGTGACCAACGTTCCAACCAGGCCCATCCATACAGCCGTTGGCCCCGATCCGGTTCGAGTGGTCTGCCCCAGTTGCAGGGCTGAAGTGCTGACGACCATGAAGCACGAGCCAACAACAAAGACGCATCTGATGGCGTTGTGCTTGTTCTGTTTTATGTAAGTAGCCAGTTTTTTGTTTCTCGATACGTTTTGTTGGAGAATTGGTGTTCGAGAGATAAGCGAAATTGTTTTATCTTATCTCAGCCCTTGTGTGATTTTTTTTTTTAATTCTCTTCGAGTTACTTTGTTGTCGACTCTCAAGTGTGTTTGACGAACGATTGCTGGTCTGAAGTGGAGCGTGCACATTCATGGTCTTAGAAGGGTGACGCGACTGGCTCCCATTTTTTCATGACTCTGCAAGCCCGCGGATCTCGGATCTTATGAGTTGTGCGATCGGGTGACAAAAAAAAAATCACAACCATTCTCCATCCTCCATCCTCCAACCTATTATGCTATCCAATTCGGGAATGTAAGCATCTTATTTCATTCGTTTATCGAAAGCGTCGACTCTGCAAATTTATCTGCAACAATCTTCCGGTCCTGTGCACTGACCAACCCAGCCCAAATCTGCCTCGAATGTTATCTCAAATGCCATACACTCCTCCTGAGCTCATGTTTCCAAACATTTGAGATTTAATGAACAGCTCAGCGATAAACATTCATCCCGGACTCGGACTCGGAGTTTCGTGGGACGAGCATGGACGTCAAGTTATTTCGAATTTAGTTTCGCTTCGTCACTTGTGCGGGATAATCTACGCGAGAGGCTTACGTTAGAATCGTTAGTTTAGCATGTCGGAATACGTACCACACAACGTTGGACCGAATCCTTGTCGGTTGGTCTGTCCATCCTGTCGAAGTTCTATTGAAACGAAAATGAAAACAAATGCCACTGGCAAGACACATATGATCGCATTACTTCTGAGCTGTTTTTGGTTAGTAAGAATATTTTTGTTTCTTAAATCTACCGCGTTTCCGGGGTGTTTGAAGTGTTTTGTGCTTGTTTGAATTGAACCACCACTAGTCTGGCCAAGAATGGCATTTTGGCACGTGGACCAAGATGATCCCTTCTTGACTGATTTTCTGTGACAATTGGTAAGGATTCTAGTCGCAACAACGAACAGGATCTTTAATTTTATGGTAGCGAATGTATAGGTTGTGATAAGCTCTCGATAAGTTGTCATCTTTACTGTGTTAGAGCCTGCCTTTAGGAGTGTCGAGGAGTATCTTGCACTTTATTCAAATGTCGCTCCAGGAGTTCTTCTAACTTGATTCTGTGATGGTAATTTTCGATTACTTTTCGGCATCCATCGGGCAGTACATCGGCAATCGGCTTGACGCATATTCGGTTTCGAAGCGTCAAGAGTTTGCCGATTGTTTTCCATTGCTCCACAGAATGCGTGCCTCTTTAGCCACTACGATCTTTCGCCAGCAGCCTCCAGTTGCGCACACCATATTGATTGGGGTCTTTATCCACATGTGTGTGCCATATCGTTCGAGGACGTCCTCTCTTGCGTTGTCCCATTGGCTCAGAATCGAACACTCTTCGGGCCGGAGCAGTGGTGTCCATGCGGTCTACATGATCTGGTCTTCAGCCTTAGATCCGAAGACGCTTAACTAGCATTTTTGGAAGATCTTGCCTCTGGTGGTGACTTTTGAGTTTTTGACATTGTCTCGCTGTAAGTTGACAGTCTAAGAAATGAACAACAAATTCTTGACGCGCACGAATTTTGTAAATAAGTCATCCAGTTTTGTCATTAGTCACTAGTGCGGTTTGCTGATATCAACATACTGGATACCAGAACACTTTGCAAGCTTTAAGGAGTGGAACGAATGAAAACCACTGTGCTGAGTTGTGCTGCGTTTACGAACTAAGTACGCGAACTGGGAGGCTGAACCCCTCCAACAGTTCGGCTTAGTAATAATATATATCCGATTGTAGACTAATTTCTTCCAAACCGTCTGAATTCTTACAATGCCCAACTGAGACTAACTCTAATCCTCAACTATTTCCTACTAGAAGTATCCACTCTCGAACTATGACTCTGTGCCTTTGACTTCAATTCACATTCAGCCTCGCACATACTTCTCACTAACCCGAAGAGGTAGAGCAGGACTGAAATAAGCATAGCTCTTGAATCAGCTCGCTCGGAAGAGGGCTTACTTACTTACTTAGATGGCGCTACAATCCGGGGTGGACCTAGGCCTCAACCAACAAGCGTCTCCAGCCAGCTCGATCTTTAGCTAGCTGTCTACAGTTTCGCACGCATAGTTGGCTGAGATCCCTTTCCACCTGCGTGCGCCACCTGAGTCGGGGTCTTCCTCTACTGCACCGTCCCTCGGAGTTGGATTCGAAAACTTTTCGGATCTTACTCTCGTTTACCGCTAAAGCCATCTTCGCGGCCTCCGTTGCAATACCCACAAAAGCGCCATTGACACCGAGTTGCGTTCGATGTCAATATCGTCGGCATATGCGAGTAGTTGGCCGGACGTCTGAAAGATGATTCCTTTGGTGTTGGCGTTCGAGTTTTGAACAATTCTTTCAAGAACGACGTTGAAAAAGTCGCATGACAGTGCGTCTGAATTCTTTTTGACATCAAAGGTCTCGTTTAAGTCTTTACCGACCTTGATGAAGCAGCGTGCATTCTCCATCGTCATCCTATAAATGCTATCATACGCGGTCTTAAAATCGATGGAAAGGTGGTGGATATCGATTTGTTGCTCGTGGGGTTTCTCCGAAATCTGCTGTAGTGTAAATATTTGGTCGGTGGTGGATTTTCCTGACCTACGGCTTTAGGTTCGAGGCTTTTCCTGACGAATGGCTTTATGCGTTCACATAGTACGGCAGATATGAAGGAAGAGGAAAGAGGCTTACTTATTTATTTGTTTGTTGAGTACGGGATTGTCAAAAGTGATTCTTGCCACCTTTTTTCGCTAATGGTTATTAAGGAGTCCGTGACAACCTCGCACACGTACTCGTAGTCCCTCGATGCAAAGATTAAGACTGATCAGGTCTTCAATGCGTACACATCGAGTTGTTACCATGTAGGCCTCGTAAATACAATTTGTTCCTTATTCTCAAAACTAATAAAACAGAAAATAGCGCGCTCAACATAAAATTCATTCTTCTTCAAATATTCATTTCGGCTTTGTGGCCACTTGGAAAATTACAACGAGTTGACTGCCTTACGGCTGGAATCAACATGAAGTTCGTTGCCATGCGTGTGCGACGCTTTGCCAGTTCATTTCCTTCTCTGTCCTTGTCCGTGCATTGTATGTTAGTCCTGTTGGGCAGTCGGAGTCCTTCCTGTAGTGTCGGTGAACTTTGTAGCGTTCGTGACTTATGGTATTAGCCACGCATGTTCGTCACAGGGGGCCATTTAGTCTTATGGCTTGAAACTCAAATACAAATATTTTGTTTGAATACCTAAAAGAAATCTTGTCTCTGGTGTATTTTTCACAACTTTCCAATTTCTTTTCGAACTCGACGCTTTTCCAAGACGAAAAATGGGTGAGAGGGTGGAATTCCAGACGCCACCAATCATTTGATCAGCTCTCCGCCGATGTCGACATTGAGATATTGGGAGATAGGGAGAGACGACCTCTGGCAGACTATCATTCTAGTGATTCCAGGCAGAAGCCAGGTTAACTGAGGAGACTTGCGTTTGAAATAAGAACCATCAAAAAAACAACATCGAAAAAAAGTGTGCCGAATAGAGGAGAAAAGGCGAAAAAATATACCCTTCCCCTGGAACATATCTGTTCTCTGATGGACTAACCTTCAAGCATTCACCTTGTTTCTAATCCATTTCCAGTACTCCGAAGAGCGTACTCAATCGCAGTGATCGGGCAATACCTTGCCACCCACACCCATACCATCCTCCAACAAACACATTCTAAATTCTAGATTTTAAGCCATTTCTAATGCGCCTGTGTCAGAACAAGTTTTTAGCGTATTATTTTCACCAAAAACGTGAATTCCTCGTTTCCATCAGCCAGTGGGGTGATAACTATTGGAAAACACCTTTCCAAAACAAATTGATTACACAACCGATGTACAATCCTTAAGTTTACAATTGCCCCGAACTCAGGTCCTTAACTGCTCAATCCGGTTATCGACTCGGCGATATTTCATTTTATCGCCTCCCCCAAAGATCCACAGAAGATTAGAATATCTTCGTCCAAAGATCGATCAAACACTTCGAGTTTGGTACCCATTCACCCAGCACTGACTTCACTGGTTATGAATAGTACACTTCCATCACGTCGATATCACTCGCAGTGAATAGACGATTAAGAACGTTGTCTAATCTCCACATCAAAAGTTTCACAGATTAACCAGAAATTGAAGCTAAGCACTTGTGATTTCGAAGAATGTTCCGTGTCCGCTAAAATGTTCAGAATTGTGTAAGCAAACCACTTCGTCCCCAGACCTCTCCAGAGCAGACGGTAAACTCAAGACCTTATCTAAATTCGCTTGTAATGCGATAAGGTGTATGTATGCACCGGAAGTTCTCATGTTACTTTTCGCGATAGTGCTATAAACCGGGACAGTATGCACATCTGAGTCATGGGTACATTTTTGTCAAGTTAGCCCAAATGAAAGGGTGTGCGCTTGCTTGTTGATTTAACTCCAAATGATAACAACTGTAATACGTCGCAGAAAGTGTTAGGTGTTTCCTGCTTGATTGTGGTCAAGTTGATGACATATTGGAGTTGAGCATGGAACATCTTCAACCATGGTTTTCATTTAACCCCATCTTGAAGTTGATTGTTTTCCATTTCCATTTCTAGTGAATGACGTCCTCTCAAATTATTCAACCTCAACAGCCTTTTTTGGAGGATTGGCTTATCTGCAGACTTGTTTCTGCACTTGTGCTGAATTGTGACTAAGCATTCATAAGGTAGAGAGGAGTGGCGGGAATATACGTCGATGCATTGATTATTTTCTAGTGGATATTGAATCATATTTTAAACCTTAAGACTGCCCTAAGACTCAACCATTGAGTGAATACTCAAAAACGATCCTCTATGGCCAGTCTCCCTTCATTTCATTTTTCCTTACTGGAGTGGAAGCCAATTGAATCGGTCCCAATGTTCGCTGTTTGAATTTTTAATTTTGTGTTGGTTTAGAAGGAGTTCTGAGGATTTTTCTTTAAATAAGCTAAGCCAACTTTAGTAAGCCACAGTTGCACCTGGCTACCCAATTGTGTGTCGAAACCCACTTCAATTTGAAGGAACATCCTTTTGGGCTTGGCTAGACAGGATCAGAGCAAGTTTTCAGAAGTCTCCAGCCACTCACAGAAATGAAAGTGAAACAATCACAGTCCGCAGCGAATGTATAAATGCAATCAGTTTCTCAGACTGCTTGCAGTCTGAATAAGTGAGCAGCTCGGATTGCAGCAGCATGGGAGTGGTGGTTCAATTTTTTTTTTGTTTGCGATTAGAACTAGAATATTAGAAGGGTTTGGGAAGACATCTGCTGATCATCTCCCATTTAAAGTCCACCGAGAACTGGGTTCATGATGAAACTTAGTATATTTTAAACTGGCTGCAATTTTGTCAGCCTAGGTGTCAATGATGTGCCCTGAATAGGCAGTTACAATGACACAGTGTATTCCGCGGTTTCTTCGTAATCATTACACATCCGGTAGGTGTCATTCTGCGTTAAGCCCATGGGTTTTAGATTTTGGTTTACTGGGCAGTGTCCAGTAAGGAAACCTGTAATTATACGAATCTGACTTCTTGTGAGTCAGAGGAGTTGATTAGTGCACCTTTTGTGTGCGTCCAACGAATCTTCCTGTTTTTTGCCCAAGAAGTCTTTTTGTGATTGCCTTTTAGATTCGGTGATCTTGTGATTCTTGATGTGGGAGGCAGCCCCCAAAACTGGTCTTGACTGGATCCTGACTGGTGGTAATTGGTACTACCTTCGTCAGCATTTAACAACGTTAACTGTTTTTTCTAGTGTTTTTCTCATGCCGTTGAATTTTTGTCACAGTCATGTGTGTTTCCCTGCGAACGTAAGGACAGATGTCCATACGCTTTCAATACGAATCTCTTTTCCCCGCTCATCATCACTCGCACTACACCAGTGATACATCCATTCACTGGTTTACCCACGAGATTACTAATCATTTCTGGAATGAAACATGTGAAAATGATCCAATGACGTAGGCCACTATGCAGATACGCACTTTTGCTGACTTTCTGCACTTCCATGGGCACTTTTAAAATGCAACCGATGTGAGCCCGCATCAGTCTCCATTTAGCATCGGCAGAAATAATGCCTTACACAGCCAATCAGTCAGTCAGTCAACCCACGTCTGCCGTGCAATTGTATCGTACTCCGGTGGGACCAAACTCCTGTCGCGTTTTTTGCCCATCGTGTCGATCCACAATTCAGACATATATCAACTACGATCCAGTAATGAAGACTCATTTGATGACCTTGGTCTTTTGCCTATTGCTGTAAGTGAACAAGTTTTGGTGTCTTATTTTTTGTAATGTAAAATTGGCGAAAGTGCGAAGTGAAGTGTCAGTGCTGTTGATTGCCTTGTAATCAAAGTTGGACACTCGGAAAGCGTTTCGAACTTAACGTCAAGCGTGTCGAACTCTTACATCACAACCCTTGATTTGTTTATCTTCTTTAAACAACCCTTACATACTGAGTCGCTACCAAGGGGATACTCCCACTCAGCCTCCCTCGTCACATCACGTTCTAAGAGGCCGAGTCAGCATCAGTCTTCCACAAGACCTACTCACCGGCACAAGTCTACTTCGCGTTCATGTCAACTCAGAAATGGATGAACAAGCACCTCCTCCGAGTTTCAACGATCTCTTGCAATGTTGTGTAAACTTGTAAACCACTACGTCCTGCGCCTACTTCTCCTCTATGGATTTAAGATTCTACTCCCGAGCCGTCATCCAACAGAGTTGTCTGCGCATCGTGCCAAGCCTTGTTAGTTAAACCCGATTTAACTGAGGTGTGATATACCATCGTACTGGAAACACATGCCAGCATTTCGAAGGTGGTACCCAATCAAACTGACGTTAGTTGTCGCACGCTGAATGTTTAAGTTGGATGTGGGACATGTTTTCCGCTAAAAAGTCTTGCAAAGTTGTCTGCGTCTTAATAACTAACCCAAGCAACATACAATACACGATACGAGTAAGAGCCCTTTCATATGAGCTGCGAACTGCGAACGCGAACTTTCGGAAACTACCTATTTCCAGCAAATGAAAGCAAAATGTTATATTTCTTGGTATGCAAACAGATTGGTACTGAATTATCGAGTTTTTTAATCCACAAAAATCTCAACAAAAGTGAGCTTAAGTATCTTAATTAATGATTTGAAAGTTTTTCTCTGCAATTCAATCATTCTCTCCGCGAACTGTCAAGCTGAGTTCGTAATACACAAAAATCGAAACGCAATCCACAAGCACCACGACCAACAAATTCGCAGTGAAGTGTCAGTTTGCACCCGTAGTTCTCCACGAAGGAAAAAAACTCCATATGAATGAGTTGTCAGAGTTTGCGAAGTTCGCAGTTCGTGGCGACCTCATATGAATGGGCTTTAAGTTCGCAATACACCTAGAAGCAAACGCAATCCACAAGCTCCACGACCAATAATTCACAATGAAGACAACGCATGCGATGGCTTCTGCGAACTTGAAACAGCATGTACTTCGTTTTGACCTAAGTCAACGCTGGACCGCTTTTAAACGACTCCGTCTTACTCAGCAAAACACCTCATTGACGGGTCTTTGGATTCTCTCAAACCACGTTGTTGTCGTCGTCGTATGCTAACAATTGTACGGACATGACGAAGATAGAGCCTCTAGTCTTGACCTCTGGGCTTCACACCACATTCTCCAGGATGGCGTTGAAGAAGGCATCGCGGCGTCTTGTCTAGATCCTGGTTTTTACATTGAATCTATCGTTGATGGAGCAGCGAGAGTTATCCTATCCTGCAGACCCTTAACAGTTCGGCCGGAATGTCAAAACTAGATATGATACCGCGTAGTTTGTCTCATAGCGCGCTATATATATACGGGCTTAAAATCGTCGAATGATGATGGGTGTAGATTTTGCAATTCTTGGGTCTTTTCTGGGATTCGCCGCTGAGTATAGATCTTGACTATTAAGGACTTGCATGACCTGTTGGCGACCGTCTTAAGGTTTTCAGCTTCCCTAACGGAGATTTGCTACATATTTAGTCGCGACATGCGGTCTTGGGTCTCTCTAAAAATAAAGTCCTCTGTGAAGAACCAAAACATGCTCCCAGTGTTGTGGTACAGTACACAGAGTAGTCCTTCGAAAAAATTTGTCAAGTAAACTGTAGTTAATGCAATCGACCACGAAAATCATGGCAACGACAATTTAACAGTCCTTCTAAGCAGTTTTACCGTCTTCAGGATCCTAATGTAAGATCATACAGACTTACGACCATAGCGGAGGTCGTACCTCAAAACGTCATCTGTTTCAAATGATCACAAGTGCCTCTGATCCTGTCACATGACTCATTTCGAAAAGGATAAGGAAATTCGCGCGCAAACTGCTCATGTATCTGCACAATCTGTCTGTTTCAGACACCTAGAAGCTTCACCCAATCGAGTATTCCACTCGTAAAAACCTGTGACAGGAGCAATCAATCAAATTTTCTCGAAAATAAGGAAGACTTCCGTCAAAATTGAATGTCCCACCAAAATGGCCGCTTCGTGTGCAGGGAGCAACCAGTCTGCAGCAGACCACCATCGGTGAACACTCCCGCCTGCACGGTATTGACTGTAAGTGTGGGTCCGGAACCAGAGCGGTTGACTTGTCCTCGGTGCAGATCAACCATACTCACCGAAGTTAACACCTCACCGAATTGGAAAACGCATATGACTGCAGTGTGCCTGTGCTGTTTCATGTGAGTTCACGGTTTTTTTTGTCGATTTACTATCTCTGAGAAACCTTTGCGTGTCTGAGTCATTGAGGGGGGCCAATAAAGTATATCTTTTGCAAACAACAAGCTATCTGATGTTGAGACTTTTCAGATAAGCTTTAGCAATGGTTTGGGGTCCCATTGAGAGATAAGATAATTGCCTCTCTGCCTCTCATACCATCTGTACTAATAGGCGGTGTTCGACATGAACCAGTATTAGTCTTCGGCAAGCCCTACGCACCGACACAAGTGTGATTCGCGTTCAAGCCAGTTAAGAAATGGATAAAGAAGGACCTCCTCCGAGTTACAACGCTCACCCTGGATGGACTCCAGCACAGAACTATCCAGCACAACCTGGGCCTGCTGGTCCTTCCATTGTAGTGACTGCACCCGCGCCAATACATCATTCTCCAGTCGGGCCTTCGTCCTGCAGAGTAATCTGCCCATCGTGCCGAGCTGAAGTTCTGACACAACTCAAACACGAAGCGACGACGAAAACGCATTTAATGGCCTTGGCACTTTGCTGCTTTCTGTAAGTCGAACTACTCCTCTCTTTTTTCAAAACTGAAAATTATGTGTAGTGAAATTTTGTGATTCAAGTGTGAAGCTGTGTGTGAGAACAGTGTTGCCAAACTATCTGATCTAAAGTTGTTGTTGACATTTGTGGACATTTGTACGACAAAAATCAACAAGGTACTTCCTCGCAGCAATATGATTAGAACTCGATAATCTAAATTTTTATGCGTGTTTCCGAGAAGTGAACGATAAGCTGACAGCAACTGTCAGATTTGACATGGCTGTCATCGATCAAGTTGTGAATGCTGTTACAAGCTCCACGAAAATGGTGAATGTTGCGAAATTTAAGGAAATCTGAGTCGAGTTTCTGATTGTTGATGTATATCTGATCACAGGGTGACCATCAGAGGGGGACTTGTCAAGTGAGAACTTGTGCATTTCTTAAGGCAAACGGTGCGCCAAATTTTCGAGTGACACTACATTTGCCTCTGTAAAATGGCAATGTCTCCATAAAATGCATGTCATAAGCAATCTTGTTCTCTGACAAGTCGACGTCAGTGACTGTTGACAGTTCTCTTTACGCCACCATTTTTTATTTAAACACATTGCAAGTCTATTGACTTCATGTCAGCCCGAAAATCGTGAGAAGCGAACGACAATAAAACCGCCGGCACGATTTATTTCCTAATTTATGACTAACGTCAAAATCAGCTGTTCAGATAACGGTCTCAAATACCGACACCAATGACTCACATCAGTCTTTCGCAGTTCAGATTGCAATCTCCTCGCGTATGTAGCGTTGCCTTAATTAAAAAGGTTTATCGTCTCCTCGGTCATTACTGATAGTCTAATCTGTTCCAAATGCGAACAACAAGCTACTCCTTTTCGACATTGGCTGCAATCTAATCAGGCATTTTATATTGGTACTCATTAATGTCAAAATACTGGTGAAATCCCATATACCTTGCGATAACGATAAGGATTAGGTCAGTGCTGCCAGATGTGAAACAATGTCTGTCGTGCCATGTTTTCCCAGTTCATCACCATTTTTCTTCGTCGAACACCCTTCTCTTTGAACCTACCACCATGAAATCAATCAAACAGGGAACCCCACACCACGCATCTGGCAATGCTGCGCAATCATTTCCAGGTGAACAAAACAAGATAAGATACACTGGAAAAATAAAGGTTATCAGCGCAACTAAAGCGAAAGCTCTTGCCATTCAGTAAAAATCCGTACAAGCTAGTGATCGCTCGGTTGCGTGCTCTCGAAAAAATGTCACAGCCCCCCGTGTACGTGCAAACGCCCGGCTACAGCCAACCCATCCCCGCGGAGTACTTCCAGCCGCACCAGAGTCAAGGTGGGGTCTACACATATGGTCCACCGCCACCCGGCACCTCAACGGTGATCATTACACAGCCCACTGCGACGACAGTGCACAGGTACACACCAGTCGGTGCGTCACCCTCTCGAGTCAGCTGCCCTTCCTGTCACGCTGACATCTTGACAACTGTGAAATACGAGCCCAGCTCAAAGACGCATCTGATCGCGTTGTGCCTTTTCTGTTTCATGTAAGTTTTCATTTTTATTTCCGCTGCTTTGAGTTGAAAATCATAAACCAGTGTCACGAGATTACTTGGAAAATCGAAACACCGTGCTGTGATAATGTGTTTAATGACATTTCTGCCCTGTTTTACGAGTACTTGAACTCTGATGATGTGACTCATCCGATCCAGATCTAGTCGGTGATGATTAGCGGCGTTACTCATTGTTGGTTAATCGAAATCCGAGTGCTTGCCATATTTGACAATGATAACAGTTTTCACACGTCGAATGATGACGTCTTTGAGAATCAAAGATGACATGCATCACAGTCAGCATATCGTCGATAATTTCTATGATGCAATGGGTACACTTTGATTCGAACGTTTATTGAATGCAATTAACCAGCAATGACCCTGTGGCATTGTTTCTCATAACACTGTTGTGGTAATTGACAGGTGCTGCCAGACTGTATTAACCACAACGCGAGTGGGACGCTTATCTGGAATCGGTCTAATGTTGATTAGATAGTGAAAGCGGCCTGAAATGAAGTGAAACTATTCGATAAGTGCGGGATGCAACGACACTATGGAATTTTAAGAATATTTTTAAAAAGAGATTTGTTTTGTTGGTTACTTTCCTCTTTTAAGCGAAATTTAATTATTTTCATCAACGATGGCAATGTGAAAAGTGGGTGTTTGGTGGGTGTGTGGTGTTTACCTTCTTGGGTGGAGAAATACGGTGGCAAGTGGACTCTCCCTTTAGGCAGTCTTATGTTTTCACGCCACAGAATGTGCTAAGCCACTGTATTGGTTTGTGCATAGTCGCGTCAATTTCTGATTAGGAAGTTTGACTGCCAGCGTAATTGCCAACAGACCATTGTTGGTCCATTGTTATACTCAATGCCGATAATTTGATCCCAACGCCAAATGGTGATTGAAACCAGGTAACAGCACTTTCACTGGGACTCGAACCGGGGACTCCCTTAACCAAGGGCAGCCACTCTACCACTTGCGCCGTCCAGCCTTTTTACAATTTGTAGTAAAATCTTGCCTCATTTAAAACAAGAGAGAGAGCTAATCAACTGACCAGCTTACAAAATGACCACGAAGCAGACGGACTGGCATTTTTTTCTCTTGTGTCAAGCATTAACCTACTTGTGGACCTGAACCATTTGTCTAAGTAATGCCAGATACGCTTTTGACTATCACCCTTGCCTGTACACCCGAATATGGTACAGTCCTTACGACTTCCATTCGACAAGTTGACTTGCATTCGACAGTTCAGTCTAGGTCCTCATTTCCCTTTAATTGGAGCATTAGTGATCAACTACTGAACCAACAGTTTTATTGATAATCAAAGAGATTAAGACTGTAAACACCAGTGTTTGCAAACTCTATCTAATCTGACGTTGTTGACAAGTGTCAAACGCTAAGGTTCTTCCCCGATCGAATTTTGATCAGAATCTGTTATCCAAATTTTGATCGGGTTTTGCGTCATGTTTGCATGAACACTGTTTATTTCCAGACAGCACCTTTTAAAAAATTACAAGACTGTCAGGTTGATTGCTTCGAAAATGGGGCAAATGCAATAAAATTGAATTGCAATAAAAATCTGACCACATGATTTTAGGGACAGCAGTAATTTGTCAAGAAGTTGATCCAAATGCTGAGATGGATATTATATTTGTATCATTCCATCAATTGGTCGTTCATATCGCGATCGTCGTATTCTATCCAATAATCAGCAAATATTTATTCCTTTCACGTCAAAAGGAACTCTCCCCAAATTGGTAGACCAGTTTAGAAAAAAAGATTTTATACACGCAGAGAATGAATAATACCAAGCCCAGCCCATGGGGATTCACATATTCCTGAGCTTTGAATTCTCAACAACAAGGCTTTTGTAAGCGACACGACTCTCTCACTATCAGCGCAGTCTGAAGTGTGAGCCAGGTCAGTGTGGAATATTGTCATTGATTCACTTAACTCGTAACATTGCCTGGCATTTGTTATTCGAGCAGCCAGTTAATTAAGGTTGGGCCACGCAGCACAAGTTATACCATTCTATCGTTCCAAAACGACAACGAGACATACACAATACAGACATAAACATACACTCAAGCAAAGATCTCTTCTTAGCTGCCATCTCCCTGCAATCGTTGGGATTTCGTTGGATTGTGTATCCTCCCTCCGTGCACTTGCTTTGACTCCTAGGTTGGATGCACATCTTCCAATCCAGACATTTTAAGCCTAGCTGCAAAAGAACTTGGTGAACTGGGACCGTCTTGACTGTCTAAACATCTATATGAGGTTGTCATGAACAAATAAAGTCAAAGTCCTATGCAGAATTATTTCGTAGTTAATGAATCCACTTCCAATGTCTTCCAGTAGCAAGCAATGCACCTAGCGCAACTTAGTCAACCATACACCAGTATTCGCTAACCACTGTTCCCTCCGCACACTAACTTGAGACACTCGTGCTATTCTCTTATAATCTTCTTTACTTCTGTCAAACTGCCTGCTCTCAATATCAGAATGTATTCGCGAACCGTCTGAACCGAAAGCCCCCATCTTCCTCGCATCATGCACCATACTCTTTTTGTTTACGTCTAGAGTCAGTGATCAGGTTTCAAATCCTTGCGGATTATCCTCAGTCACTTCACTAACTCCGTCTAATCGTGGCATCCCATAGGTATCCAATTGGACATCTCCTTTCTTTACGTTTCATATGAGTTAACTTCTCAGTGGGACCTAACAATTTTCGGTTCAAGTGCATGCAGACTGAGGTGCAATTTTCAACCTTCCTGGCGATTAACTTTGAATCTACTTTGATCAACTGGTGGGTAGTAGTTTGGCCTACATAGTTCTTCCCGTAGATCAACGGCCAATAGATGGTGGCACCATAAACTAAAATGTGTGTGGAAATGTTGACCTACTACTACGTCTGCCGTTAGTGGATGGTAATCAATTTTAATTCAAGTCTGGTGTTTGTCTTGTAGTCCACAATTTCTAGTGCTTACATCGAGTTGTTTAGATCCGTCTGTTGTGTAGCTGATTCAGCATCACTTATCTGGTACACGTGGTAAAGAAGGAGGGTTCCTAATTGCCTGAGTGGTCAAAGTTGTGCTCAGCCCGCTATACTCTTTAATACGGAATGCTTGTAGACTGTAGTGAAAACGATTAGCCGATCTCTGGTCTGTTAAGTTAAGCAAGACCTCGGATCGTATGGATGCTCGAAAGTACATCGGATCAAAGGGATGCTCAGTTGAGTTGGGATTATGCCAGCAGCAAGGCATTGCCTTACTCAAAGCCCAAATGTCATATCGAGGTTCATCTTTTTTCTCTCTATAAACACTCTACAGACTGCTTTTTCTTCCATCACAAAATTACAATATTTTCTAACGTCTTCTCTTATTTATTTCCATTTCAGTTGCTGGCCATGTGTTTGCCTGCCATACTGCATGGACTCCTGTCAGAATGCCAACCACTACTGTCCAAATTGTAACGCCTTCATCGGAACGTACCAGAGCTAGATTCCAAATATCTCGCTTTGATGCCGAACTTTTTGAACTTGCAACGCATATATATTTTTGTCCTTGGTTATATATTTAATAAATTTTGTATAATAAAAAAAGTAAATTTTGAATAAAAATAACAATACTTGCTCCAATCGCTATGCTTCTTGTGAAGTGGCCGATATTCGGTGCCACCATACGAAAGAGAGATTGCTGAAGGAAAAGTATGCAGCTATCCAGAAATGCGTGAATTATCTCATCAACCACTGCTCGGAGGGGAGTTTGAAATCGTTAATTATTTCAGTTCAGCCTTGACCTTGCTCAAATGAGTCTCAAAGTTTCATTTGCCGCTGTGGAAAAAACATCTGCGAAGAGAATTATTTATAAACGAGCGCCAGCTGAAATCATCAATAAAATTCTATTTTCCCTCACATTTTGTTATGCTATAAACGAATTTTAAGTAACCATTCGAGCACATGTCTGCGCGAACGTGGAGAAATTAACACGACGTTCGTTTGCGTTTGCCTAATCGTAAAACGACCAAGTTACGAGGTGGCTAAACACGGAAATTGTTTGTTTCGGCTGGCGAATGTGAGCCTGTCTGTAATTTTGGGAAACAATTAATTAGAAAATGCTGAGACGCTATAGGCACAACAAAAGTACATAGAAAGTCAATGAACAGTGGATCATGACGTTCCTCTTGATGTTGTAGAAAATTGTCTAGATTTTGAGTTTAAAAAACATTATGGAAGCACTTCTTCATGTACATATAACAAATCATCCCCATTCGAGAATTCTCTGACAGCTGAGCAAACAAACAGTAATCTTTGAATACGGTGATCCTTTCATTAAGCAATAGGAGTCGCAATGATTTAAATTAAATTTGCCGACCAAATAAGAACAAAAGAAAAATTAATTTAAACAATAGAACAATGCTGGTAGCAATAGAATTAATATTAGCTATTTTTTTGAAGTTACATTCACGCCACTATTTATGCAATATCACCGCATTCAAATGGCTGCTTCGATGACACTTATTCATGTAATTGATGCATTTTTCTCTGACTCAGTCAAATAGGTACGACAATGTCGACTGAAGACTGAAGACTGAAGACTACCTCACTTGAAACTCCAGGAAAAATAATTGAGTGGTGTCGAGTATCATGATCGTGGAGACTAATTGATGAGCTCTCGCCGTGCGATAACCCAGTTGCCAAATGTCTTATTCACAACTTCGGGGGCAGCCCCATATTGCTGGTACCACATCTCGGGTACATTTATGACTTAGAATTCTGCTCACAAGAAATATGTGTTATATTAAAAAGAATTGATGAAACCTCTCATTGCCAAACGCCCACGTGGCCTGACAAGAATATGCAGGTGGAGCCACAGCCGACGTCATGAGAGGATATTGTGACATTGGTATACAGATTACGCTTTCCCCACCCTATAATTGCAGCATTGGTATCATTCAGTAGCACTTCTTTTTCTAAAGGACCAACTAGTTTGCGCAATAGACTTTATCAAATCCGCAATGTTACACATTGGACCAACTCGGGCTAACCAGTTATTGCACTGCCAGCTGACCTAGCCTAATCCACCAAATAAGCCGGGTTCGCTTTCTAACAATTATGTGAGTATGGCTTAGTATGTGATCACGTGAATTCATTTAGCGTGCATTTAGAACGCCCACTTGATCACGGCAATTGGTGTGGTCTTGTTGTCAGATGTGCACGAGTACGCTAAAAATCTGAACGTTTTACTTTTACTTACAATAGAAATATGTATGTCACCAGGAATGGCGAAAGTTAGGCGTAAAGTAGATGTACACCCTAGCCCACTAAGTGCCACAAAACAAAAAACAGCAAGATATAACAAACAAAAAAATGCGTTGATATGGAATGACACAGGTTACAGCACAACAAATATAGAATAGGGCCTAAGTGGGTCATGGATCTAAGCCTATCCTAACGTAGTCAGGCTTATTCTTCTTCTTCTTCTTCGATTGGCGCTACAGTCCGGGGTGGACCTGGGCCTCAACCAACATGCCTCTCCAGCCAGCACGATCTTTCGCCAGCTGCCTCCAGTTGCGCACACCAAGTTGGTTGAGGTCCTTTTCCACTTGTGTGCGCCATCTAGTGCGAGGACGTCCTCTGTTGCGCTGTCCCAATGGCTCGGTGTCGAAGACTCTTCGGGCCGGAGCTGTGGTGTCCATCCGCTCTACATGACCTAGCCATCTTAAGCGTTGGATCCGAAGACGCTTAACTAGGTGCATGCCGCTGTACAGCCCGTATAGTTCGTGGTTGAACCTTCTCCTCCAAACGCCATCAACGCAAACAGGACCAACCGATGGTTAATTGATGTAACGTGAAAGCAAACGAAGGGCAGTCCAAAAAATCTGATAACTCAAAATTTCATAAAATATCAAGAAAACATACGCATGCAACAGCCGCAGCATTCTTCTCCAACTTATCCTCACAAAATTGAGAAGTACACCGTCAACATGTTCCCATCAACATCGTGCTTAAAGCTCCCCACAAAAGCTCTATCTGTTTTCATCAACACCAGGTACAAAGATTGTCTCATTGAGCTTTTGGTTACAATCTCCACACGAGACCAAAGAAAATTATGTTCACTAGCCCAAGATGCTTCTGACGATCCGACACTAGTGTTTTAGATATCGAACTGGTAGCATTCCCTTCTCCATCGGTTTCGTTCCCTTTCAAGTGTAAGTTTCGTTATTGTTCAACAATTCAAAAAATAACCAGTTTACTGTGAACCCGTGTAGTTTTTTTCTTCTGCTTTTGATCGAATAAGAGTCACTGAATACATAAAAATTGTGTTGAAGGTAAAGCGAACGTAGGCCCTTCTTCTTTGCTTGTGCGGTTTCTGGTTGCTGTATGTAAACACGCTCCCTTGAAGGAGCAGAAAGGTGTACATAAGCGTTGCACACGTTTGCGTGTAGGCATTGTTGTGAATGAGATACCTTTTCATGTCTGCTCGAAACTCGTTCCAATGTTTTTCTCTTCGTGACGACATCAAGTTGAAGTTTACTGTTTGAGTTTGAGCCGAAATCTGTTATCGCTCGTAATTTAAATATTTGATGCTGGTTAAAGAAACCAACGCCCAAATGTGGGCCATATGCTGGTTGTGTGCTAAGTAAATAGACCGAAAGAATTTTGCTTAACCATGTGACACAAAAGAAAATATTGAAACATCTTACGTTCCACAAGATAAACGTTGTTCCAAAATGCTGCAAAATTTGAATTTTTGCGCCACAATCTTTGACAGTCGAACAGTGTGGTTGTTTTAAATATTTTTGATAATTAATTGGAAGTGTGACGTAAATAAATATTGTGACACTCATTTTTTGGCTAATGTTTGAGAACTTTTCTTATGTTTACTTTGATGTTGTTTCAAAATGTGATAAATGCTGTGTTCAAGGACACCCACGCGTACTCAATTTGCAGATAGATGCTAATTTCTGTTAATTTTTTATTATTATACATCTCTATGTATTCTATGTGGGTAGCTAGCTGTCTCTGATTGAGACCGTTAACTAAGCAAAAATGCACGAAAGTTAACGAAGCTAGGTGAAGAGTGTTGTTATGTTATAGTCAAATCATATCGCTCTTTTGCTTACGTTGACTTTAGTGTCCCCACAATCCACTACACATGACAAGGTATGAGGGCAGTCTCGGCTTCGCGGTGATTTGGACCGGATTCCTCAGTCTGAATCTAACGTTATCTATGTCGTTGCGCTCTGTCAAAAAGCTAATTTTCCTTCACGAAAATATTACTGAGCTCTTAGAAGTTGTCGTCGAGGATCCGTGACGAGAAATAGAGCAACCAACGGTCGACCTTCCATACGTTTGAGGCTAACAAGATTGATATTTGGATGGCGCTGCAGACTAAGCTTTGGTTTAGCTTCTACACGACGACGACGTCGAACGATAATCCCTGAACATTGTCAGTGACTCGAATGTGATTTGTGGCAAGTATTATGCAAACTGTCTGTCGTGTCGGGAACCACAGCAGCGTGGGAGACAAAGCACATATCCACTAGAAGACATTCCATTGTACTTTCAACACTTGTGTTGTGTACACAATTAATTGTCATTTTTCAAAAAAAGTTTGCACTATAATAGAGTGTGACACCAGGAGAAACAAATACCGCTGTTCACCAGATAGCAAAGTGCTTGCTCAGTTTTGCTCCACATGAGTGGGCAAAGAGTGCAATGGTAACACAGCTGAAACAACACTTAGTGCACTAGTACGCTGATTACACTATTTTGTAGAAAATTAGACAAACTTAAACTGCAATTGGTTGCAACATATTTACGTTTCTCGTACCACGTTGCTTAAGATCCATATCCACTTGTGTACATCAACGCAGATGTCTTCAGCTCACTAAAGTTCCATTCTTCATCATCTACACATTTCATAAAACTGCAGCATTTTTCAACACCTAATTGAGACAGAAATCTGCAGTTTACATAAAAGTCCATAAATTGTTTTAAATTAAGGTGCACATCTCTCACAAGTGAACATCAACACATTTTTGTTTACTTCATCCGTCAGTAAGAAATACAAAACAAACAGAATGGTGATATTGACCACACCTCTTGGTGAACTATTGGCTCGCTGCCATCGGCTACATAGTCAGCTCTTCTTCGAAATAAATTACAAAGCAACCTTGTCGCATTGAATTGCCAAGAAAAGAGTCAAGAATCAAAGAATTCGAGTTATTTTCGACAATTTTCAGACAAAATGTGATTTTAAAAAGAAAGTCTTCTCTATTCTTTGAATGGCGCTATAGTGCGAGTTGACAAGGGCGTGGCATCTGTAACAATACCACGTGGCGTGGTTAGACTCCTAAAATCGACTAAAGCAGCACAATTAACTCTGACCAGAGTCAGCCACTTTCGCCTAATCGAACTTATCACATTCCTGTCCTTCATTAAATGTTCGTCAAAACTGCATTCAATCACCATTAATTGAGATGTCAAAAAAATATTCATAAATACATGCTAAACATGATATTTGTCTTCTCCCTTTGCACTTCAGCAAATGCTGACAAGCTGACAGGCAGACAACCTGTTTGTCGATCTATTCTCGTTTTCCCCTTTTCTCGGTGCTCACAATGTAAGTCCTCCCATTCGATTTCTTGTTTGCCACGAATGATGTCATCCTCGCAACGAGGAAGATAATCCTCACAACAGGGACTCAGATATCGAGTCCCATTAAGTTTGACAGGTTCATCAACATGTCTCATCCCTGCTTGCCTTCGTGTGCGAAAAAAACAATTTGTCACACCATCGAATGTGAAAACATGAACATACGCACTTGCGTGCAATTAAAGTAAAATTCGATAAAACCCGTCACTTCCCACTAATTCCTACCCTCTGAACAGCCTGTTTTCTGCTTCTAAACATGATTAGATGCGAAACCCCGAATGAGCGACACTCCCTCGCCCATTGATAAATTAGCATATTCCAGCACTAGTCCAGCTTGTCAATGCCGCTCCTATGTGTCCTCGATTTTCGTGAAGAATGTCCTAATTTTGATGTCCACTCCCACCCCCGAAGGAACTGCCACACATTCGTACATCATCCAATAGACGGAAATTGCGTGTCTCCGTCCCTCTGTACACAGTAGTGCGGAAAAAATGATGTCATCTTTTGGCGCCAAAGACAAAAAATATCGAAAGTCTCTCTCGTACAGAACTCGTTCGAAACATAATAATTATCAACTATTGCTCAGCATTTGCCCTCATTTCGCCTTCAAAGCATATAATCTGCTCCCCAGCCTTATATACCTCACATCCAAAGGGCCCCCAGTCAAACACATACACAGCAGGGCATGTATCTGCGCCCATCTCCACATCGTCTGGCGACCGTGATGTCATCTTCAATTCACACAGCCACACCAGCACAGCGGGTTGAATGGGCGATGGCTGACGCCGCTCTCGCCCTCGTCCACTTGCAGGCAAAGCGGGAGTGTCGGTGTGTTTTGTTTTCGGTCCCAACTCGTTGGACGCCTTGTTTATTTTCTGTTCACCCTCTCTGGGCGAAGATGATTGCCGACGCCGATGCCATTGCCTTACTTCGAACAGCCTTGAAATGCGAACTGCTTCGGCGGTGATAAGCCTGCGAGTTGTTTTCATTTGAATTCCACTGGCATTGGACAAATTTAGAATTTTAATTAGTCTCGAAAGCACACGGCCGTAAACATAAGCATACATTTTATTTCCCCAACATTGGGCGTCATCAGCATGAATTTGGAATTTGCTTCTCTTCGCTCTATTCCGCGGTAGCAGTCTGCCTGCGATTTCAATGGGTTCTGAATGTGTAATGAGACTTAAAATCAGTTGGCAGTGACCTTGGTATAGGTTTCTGATTGGGAACAGGTTTTTCACGAATCGCAATATTTTCGTTTTAGTGGCCTTTCACAGGAAGGGGAGCATGAGTGGCCTTGTGGTTGCATCGTAAATGTTGTTCCTTCACGTCCCTTTCTACGTTTTGGTTCTCTGTTTGTGGTGGTTGTGATCTTCCGCGTTCCTATAACCGATTCATCCATCAATTGTATGATGACTTGGTATCTGTTTCATTATTGAATTTAAAAAACAAAGACAAAGCTATGTAATTGGCAACGGCGTTCAACACTAAAGTGGGGCAATTATGAGAGACTTATGCACTGGTCTCTGTCAAGCGACTCTCGGCAAATTTTTCCATCCAGCTTCCTTGTGTTCCAGCTTTTTTGTGCAGTAGCATTTGGTTTTACTAGGCTTATTGATCTTGTAACGTGGCAGCGTTGTGGTACAACGTTGTTGCTGAGAATCTAGGACCTGTTCCTCTAGTGGCACTGTATTGAATGTGGCGCCATCTATAATATTTTTTATGTTTCATTATTATTATTGTTCTACTCTTGTATGTCGAATGAACATGTCAATCTACAAACAGTCTTTTGATGTTTAAATGGTTGTTTTGATCTCTAAATGGAGTCCTTGTACAAGCTGTTTTTGATGGTACTGCTGTCTGTCTAGCCCTAGTGTGCTCTGTGCTGTCCTATTTGCTATCTTAGATGAGATGCAAATGCTTCCGGATTTCAAACAGTCATACCATTGCCTTGATTCAATTGGAGCACCCATCCGATCTACCTAAAAGGGTGTGTTCTCATCTTGCTAAATAAGCTCGATGGTGTTCTAATTGCCCAGAAGACCTAATTCATATTTTTAACAGAAATAACGAAAGTCTCTCTCATACAATGTAGCCAGAGCTTACATTATATCGCAAAAACAAAGAAGGTTCAGGTGTTAGAAGGAACGTACGCTCGTCGGAGTGTTCACAGGATACTGTCCGATCAGAACAAGATTTCCAAGAAATAAGAAATAAGTTTTGCAAAGATTCAAAGAACAAATAACAAAAAACCAGGATGGACTTATGAGTGGTCGGTCAACTGTAAGAAATTTGTATACATCTGACATATGCATTCAAGGTACTACATTAAGTGTATAAGTTTGCTTTGTTTATCCCAAAGTTGCTTATGATTCGAGTTGCTGTCATCAACGCGACTGTCTGTCTCGGACGAAGACTTGCCACAGACTGTTCGGACAGCCTCCTTCCTAAGAGCATTAGTCTGTACTTTGCATCTCCCTTAAGGAAACAGCGCTCCGCCTTCACAAACCATGTTGTATTAATATTTTGAAATGACAAGTGTGCTGTGAATAAGAAGGGATGTCTTGCAAATCGTCTTCAAAATTGGTAGCCCCCATTTAGAGACTCAAGGAACAAATAACACAAAACCAGGATAGATTTATGTGTTGTCGATCAACTGCAACAAATTTCCATATTTTTTTGAAATACGTTGGAAAACAGAAGTTAGGTTGAAGTTTTGTATGTATATACATTTTGTCAAAGCATTGGACAGCCTACAGTTGTAAGCCGACTCCGAACGGCCAAGTTTGAGTAGCTTTTTCAGACAGAAGTACTATTTGAGCATAGTCAGTGACTCGAAAGAGGTGGGGCAGTGAAAAAAATTTTTTGTCGCACAACCCAAGGATCGAACCTGCGACGTTGAGATTCTGGTCGACGCACTCTCCACGGGCCACCACCATGATTCACCATGATTTACTGTGACAAAAACTAAAGATGCTGGAATTCAAATCGAACCTTCTGATTTGGTTGAAGACCTAAGAAACAGGAATTAATTCTTAAAAATTAAAGGCTTTCATTCCGGACCTATGGCCAATTCGAGCTAAAAAACTCTTTCTCTAGTACCTTATAATTCAGTAAGCAATGAAAACGACTTAGCAATAAGCGTTCAAAAAAAGTTTACAATTTCTGTCTAACCCTCATAAACTATTGCAGTTCTTTTTTCATATTTAAGTATGTGGTCTTTATAAATGTTCAGTAATTCGACGATTGCACCCCTATTGAAAATAAAATCCATATAAATCAAATCTAACCTAGAATCCAACATGCACAGCTTGGGTGTCTTAAAGCAAAAACAGTAGATACCGTCTTAATCACAAGTGGTTTCAGTAGAAGCTAGTCCCAGTTGCATCCGATATTCCACCACCTCCCCACTTATTAAATGAAAAACTCAATCACTTACCCACGCAACAGGTAACAGCAGCCCCTCCATATAGGCATACCGACAAATGGAAAAAAAAAGTCTTAAGAGGTCAAGGTGGTAATGCACTTGAATCCCCGCAGAACCATTCAAGGTCACTTGAAAACAGGCAACAAGAAAAAAACATAACAAAACAGAAATAATCGTGCAAACCGGTATATTCAGTATCTCATCAATCTTTGGTTTCATTAGAAGCTCGCCTGTCGGCGGGTGGCACGATAACGAAGGCGTTACCTCCCCAAGCGGCCGGTAATTGACTGTCGCCGGACTGATTGTCACTCGAAATAATTATTAAATCGATATCTGACACTGGACATCGGATTTGCATGCCTAAGCATTATTAAGTGTCGGCCCTGTTGACGCTCGATTGTGAATGCATGTCGACCCAGTGAAACGATTTTAGGGCGTAATGATGTAGGAAAATAAAGGAATAACCCCGTGTGGGTGGGTATATGGATGATGTCATCCACACCGGGGACTCCTAGAAAAAAAGCTCTCTCTGTGTAAAAATACATCGAGGACGTGTGGGAGATGTTGGCGCTTTGGTGCTGACAAATGCATACACACATCAATTGTGTGGCATTGACAAGCATATTAATTATGAACTTGCGATTTTTGGAAGGGTTGGAGCATGCTTTCAGGTGTAGGAAGGGTTTACACAGGCAGGGATCTTAGAACCAGAATTGTGTGCCCATTACTTCATTAGGGGCGACGATGTTCGTGTTCTTAAGACAAAGGGTCACGTTATAACGACTAGGAGACTAAATCTACTGCAACGTATAGCCACTTTAGTCACATTTTTCACCATGTTTAAGGCCACTCTGATTCTTATTTGTGCAATGCTGGACAGAACAAACTACTCTCTCTATTGTCAATTTCTACGTCTTCTTACAAGATGATGACGTGTGACTTTAGTCTCTAAGCCAATTAGTTCTTGAATGAGGATCTGGGCCTAGATCTGCTTGACAACCTCCGTGTTACTAGCAACGGTGGGCTTTCTTAAGAAACAAGAAAAATTATTGGTGAAAAGTGATAAAATACGGCAGAATATCTTGTCGTCGCTAGGACATGAAATCTATTGCAACGTTTAGCCACTCTAGTTTGCCTCTGATTTGCGATCAGTGGTTCAAGAATAAATTTGACGATTCAGCCTTTTTCATATCCCACGTCACATTATTTCTGGTAACTCGTGGCTTCCTACATATGTCACTGAAACCATCAGTAAGTACAGCGGATATCCTGTGTGAGGAAAGATCTAGATCATATCCATAATTTATGACAAGTCGTATGGAACGTTTGCAACTTGGTGGAATCCGCCTTGTCTTTGGTAAATGTGTGGTCTATATTTAACTCATGTTTTCTGAAAGTGAACACCTCGTAGAGGACGGCCTAATAAAAGTCAAATGCATGTATTCCCAATCAAAAACCACAGTAATCGCTTCCAAAGCCACATCTCCACATGCCCTCATTTTTCTCCGCCACCATCTAAGTCATGGTCTCGACGTCCTCGATCAATATCGGTCACTCTTCCTGTCGTCATTAACCTGAACAAAAAAGAAACCTCCTGTTCTCCATTAAAGCACTTTTCAAATATCCTCTATTTTCTATCTTTCAGGACCTTCTGTGAAGCAACCCACCCCAAATCTTAGCAAAAATGTCGAGTAAGTCGTCCCCATCGATCCAGCATTCGACTGAATAATTCAATTTTGCATATTTACAGCTCCCGTCAGTGCAGAGCAGTGCAACGTTGTTTGTCCGTCTTGCCGCAAGCAGATCCAGACGAAACTCGAGTACCGGTCTACCACCAAAACCCACTTAATAGCACTCATACTTTGCATCATCGGGTAAGTTGCCAAACCACAAATGCCCCATCGTATTCTAACACCCCTCCACCCCGTCCACAGATGCTGGCCATGTGCGGGATGCTTGTACTGCACCGGATGCGCTCGTAACGTGGAGCACTACTGCCCGTCGTGTAACGCCTTCATAGGTGTCTACGAGAAGTGAGCCGAAGACGGCAAACTCTCGCCAACTCATGCACGCAGCTAGATTTAAAGCATAACCACCAAGTGTGTCTAGTTCTTAGGTTTACACAATTTTTTAATTTTACAATTTTACAATACAACTTAATCTAACATTTAACTGGTTTCGTAAGAAGTGCCTTGCGATTGTCGACTGTCTTTACGGCGGCTAAAGATCCACAAGTCGAAGAAGTGAAAAAACGCACAAGTCCTTGCATGCAGTTGTATCTTTCAGCGCACGACACCTCCGTACAGTGTATTTGGGAGCGGAACAAATATCTTTAAGCATTCGTATTTACAATGGCGTCATAGGTGTTTTATCGTTTTTTTTGTTTTTTTATATGTACATTCGTTGTGAATATGGAATAAACAAAGAAAAAGAAGATCGCTTTTTAGATTTTTAATTAGTGGTTCTTTTATTTTCGCTCGGAATCAGCAAGGGGTGGGGGAATGCAGCCGCGGTTAGGGGTTGTTGTTCCCGGTGACTCGCTTGATGAATACACAAAATTGCGCCAACATTTATCATGGAGTGTGACGCCAGAGCTGTCTGCTTAATCTGAGTGCATTGCGGTTTTGTTTTTATGGGGCACACGTTTTTGGAACGTTTTAGTGAAATTGAATTTGACAGGGTGTGCTCTGCCTATGGTGTGGCGGCTGAATGACATGGCAAGTGGGATTCAATGTCGATTGATGGGTCAGTGACTTTATAAGTGGGTTAAAGGAGTATAGTCGGCAATGAGGCGGAGCGAGAACGGTCGCCCTTGATAGTAGTCGGCTGACTAACTGACCATTATCATCTGAAGTGTAATGAAATAATAATTGGAAGAGGCTGTGCTCCACACTTAAATACGGCTACGACTGAGGAGAAAAGGAAAAATTTCCACTGCCGTCATCAGGACAATCAGTTGCAAGCGTCTCCTCACAAATAGTCAGTAGACTACGCCATGTTTTGTGGAACCTGCATCATTCAGTCTATGTTTCGATAGTATTTGAATTTTAAAGATCGGGAATTTTAAAGAAAAGGGAACAATGTGATAGGCCATCCTATTCTTCGTTAAAAATCATCAAACAAAGGAAAATGTGGATAGAGTGTGACTAATTATCTATCCCCGCTTAATTCGTGCCTTCAATTACAAAGAAACGCTATGTCAATGTCCTATAACAACACCATAACGAATATTTAGTCACAGAAGAAGCATTGGGGGTCTAGTCGGACAAGATCTTCTTGGTGATTTGACACGTAGAGCCTACGAGAAAACAACTGTCGACATAGGCGCTTAGCTTCATCTTAACCACAGTGCGATGATTTAATGATTTCTTGGGTCAAATTTCAATTCCTAGGGGCACCTGGTTAGATTTATGCACGAGTCTAACCAGAAACAATATTCAGAGTCAAAGAAACAGTGCAAGACAGAAGACAGTCCATTTTTTAGAGAGGCACAGGCTTTTGTTATGATTTGTATAATCTTCAGTCAGACAACCTTTACACTCCACTGCGAAAAGTTCACACCAAGAGCAGTAAAATGTGCAGTAACAATACTTATGTCATCAATATTATACGAAATAAAAGATCTATCTACCTATCTATCTATCTAAGAGCAGAATATGAAAATGCATAAAACGAGAAGGTTACCGTCAGGTGAGATCATGCTCCTACACTCAGGACCATGGCAGGACTTTGTCTGTGTCCAACTATCCAATAGCCTTACACCAGGTCGTGGATTGAGTTGTTGATTGATAACAAACCCCAGCAAATGATATCCTCGTCCAAATTTAAGAACTGCACAAATCATTTACTCCTCAGCGATGAAGGGGATACAATCCCCACTTGTTATAGTAAAAGTAAGGATAAAACGTGTGCTAAGACAAGTCCACACTACAAGCAAGAAGTCCAGAGTCTAGCCAGTACTAATAGGTTTTCTAATCATCCTCATTAAGGCAACGAATTAATTTTTGTGTCAATTTGTCCGTTCTGACTGTAGTTGGGACACATACGATCTTCTAAACAAAATCCTCTCCCATATCACAGACAGACGTCAAACATCATACATCGTCACCGTTGCGCAAAATCTAGCACAGATGTATGGAAGCCTTGGTGGAATTCGGTTTCAATCTTTGTCAATCAATTTGGGATCTTTTCTCATTTCTCTACCACATCCCTTCTTCTTGCCACGGACATCAACGCAGGGAACACTTGCACCAACAGATTATGACAATCGCCAAGCACCTGCCAGCCAATGTCTCTCTTACTTGACTCAGTACCAAGATGCAGTAGTCACACATAGATCAGGCGAGACCCATTGTGAAAAATATGTTTATGCTAGCGGACGCAACAGGAAATTGACTGAAATCATTTTCTTACGAAACTGTTCAAAACCCAAGAATCTCCATCATTCCATCGCAAAATTTCCCTTACTGCCCACGACCTACATGCCTCGCAAACCATAAACTGCCTCCGAAAGAAGATGAAAGCACAAAAGAGCGTATCTCCAAAAATAAACGCCCCTCAACGCCAGATATGTTTTTAATTGTCTGTTTTGACAGTATAGTGTGCTCCCAACATTCTTTATCGTCCCCATGAGAGCAAACACTAACGCACGGAATAACTTTGGAGCAACACCACCTATCATCCATGTGAGGCTAAGTATTCTACGCAACATAAGTGATGTCAGACTGGTAGCTTGAATTTCGAAAAAATCTAGCCTTGAGATTCCCGAACGCTTCGGATAAACAAAAACATGAGCATACGTGCGTAGATGATTGTGAGTTTGTTTTTAATTCGAGAAGAATAGAAATCACTGGCAGAGATAGGGGCTCACGTCAAAAAGTCCATCAAGGCACTGGGAAGCGATACTTTTGAAGAGCAGCACACAGCAGACGAGTGATGGATTTATCTTACGTTTTAGTGTTTGATGCTGCGTGAACTTGGTCAACAAGAAATTAGGCTTTAGATTGGGGGTAGTATAATAAAAACAAAAACATTCTTCACATCTCTTCCGAACATCATAAGCATTCTAAAAGAAATAATAATATAATATGGGTGGCGCTACAGCCCGTAGAGGGCCAGGGCCTAGCCCCTCAGCAACCACTCGTGTTGTGCATGCACTAATGCCAGTTTTACAGACTGACTTAGACGGTCAAATTGTCCTGCATCCGCATATCACATATGCTTCATTTCAGTACATCTCCAATCCGAGTACCTGGTTCCAGTGACATCTCAGGAAATGAGAAGGCAAATGAGCTGGCTAGACAAGCTTCTCCCTTTTAAAGATCGCTTGCGTTGGAAGTATTTTTGTCTCTAAACACTTCCTTCAATTTAGACAGTTCAAGTTCAATTCAACGATGATTGAATGAGGCTGAGCTAGAAACAAATTTAGTACGTACCGTGGAGCTTTTTTGTAGAAAAGTGTTCAAGATGGATGGTGAAGTATTTTAAGAGACACTTGAAGTGTCTTAAAATTTGAGCCGGAGATATTTAAACTAGAATTCTGAGCATTATGAGCTCACACAAGACGCTTTTGAGGGATCAACGACTGCTGGTGACTGATGTTTTGAAGTAAAAACTTTTCTAGCAATTCTTTAACAAGACAGGTTTTGAAGAACTGTGCGTTTTTGAAAGTGCAACAGATTGAAGTCTTTAGTGATGCCTTCGACGACGCAGGAAGGCGACCACATCAAATAAAAATGGTTTGAAGACCAAAACTCATACACTGGCACCAACTGTGGAAATGTCTGCTTTAAAATGTGTACGACGATCAAAGAATGTTAGCTTCAATCCGAAAAGCGAATATGTATCAACAACATTTTTTTTAATACATCGCGTGATCATATACCTATAGTAGGGCTCCGAAATCGAAACTCCGAAAAGAAGAAGGTAGTAGTGATGGTTCACATGAGAACCTAATTAGCAGTGTTTGCCGTTTTAATGCCACCGTTATACGTTGTTGAGGGGTATAACTGAGATACAAGTGAATTGAAGAAGGGTCTTCACGCTCAATGTCAGTCTCTAGAGAGTGTCTTGCAGTTTCAAAGAAAATAGCACAGTTTGTAAGGTCAGAAGAACTCAACGCATTCACCACGGAACGGACTATACTGAAATTAATTTCTATCGTTAGCCTCATTCAACTGCGTTGAATAGTACGTAAATTTTACCCATGTCCAACTGTGTTGACCCCAACTGCAGTGTACTCTTGGATACTGTTTGTATTCACAACGATATCGTAGCAACACATCAATATTATTTCCCTTAGCATTAATCTCCACGCCTGTATTTATACTCCAACTTTGTGCCTCTGGACGTTTCCTTTATTCCTTCCAGTCATTTGCGGGTAGAGAGCTTACAACTTATCTTCATTATCTTCATCTTCATTCAGGGCATGTCATGTCTGTTTACGAAATCTCAGAAAGATATATAATTTTGTACGGATTTTCATTTGTCAGTCCTCTCTTGAAAGATAGCAATTGATTATATACCCTACAACGTGTAAAACTGCCGCGATCATTCTTCTCCTTAACATAGACACTAGTCAGTACCACCACCACAATCTACGGTTTCTTTGGGAAAACTTATCCCAATATAATTGTGGCAAGAATATCATAAAGTGCCAATGTCCGATGCAAAAATCCTACAAAGTAAGTAAGTATTCCCAACTTGTCCACTCAAATTTCTCCGTAACCAAAACTTCTTCCACACCCTGTGCCCCATTTTTACGCAATCAATCCATGATGCACACAACGCAATCATCATCACTATCCCCAACCACAATCCATTCACTTATCCTAATTGCAATCAACAAACAAAACAGGCATCACTGGTTTGCCTTATCCACGAAAATTCAGTTCATTCCGATTCGGGATTCCCCTAAAAGTAGTCAAGTTTTTTCGAAAGCTGCTGCACAATAGAATCGACACTGCACTATGGAGATAAACCCTAAAGCAGGTATGCACCAGAATTTCGTGGCCCCGCAGCCTCTACCATATGCCCCACCGATGTATCCGGCAGTGGAGTTCCAGCCGCAACCCCAGCAGTACCAACATCAACACAACACGTTGCCACCAGTTGTGTTCCACAACGGTCCACCACAACCTAATGCAGAGAACAGACCAACAAGCGTCTTCATTTTGAATGGTAAGTCGAAGGTAGGTCGAAGGGCGCTGGTTGAAGTCTTCTCATTGACCATTTTAGGAAAACCACCCGTGGGCCCGGAACCAGTGAAGGCAATGTGCCCACACTGTCAGCAACCGATGACGTCCAAGGTTATCGCGAAGGTCAGTTTGAAAACTCACTTTGCTGCATTAATCTGCTGCGTACTGGGGTAAGATTTTGCACATATTCCCTCTGTTTACAATTTGCAAAGAGGTCTATATTCTGCAAGACCAGACAAAGTGAAATACTCCTTCCTCTAAAACAAACTTGGAAAATTAGCCATAGCTTCAATGCAAAGCAACTTTTGAAATTAATTCGCCTATGCGACGAGCTAATGTGTAAGGTTTAAGCCCAAAAGATCTCTTTGTAGTTTATATCTTCGGCAAGCAATCCACTGAACATCTCAGTCTCTATTGAGACTGGGCTTATCCTTACGGCTGTAGGCCGCTTAGATTAAGATCTAACTCGTTCTAAGGAACTTATATCGGATCATAAGTACAATCAGACTTGAGGGTACAGATGAAGAATGTTCACTTTGTAGCTTAATGCACAGTCTTCATTATTCAGTTAAGGATCTAGGATATTCTGGGATGTACAGTACCAAAAGAAAGTTTATACAAACCCCTTTCCATGTATGCAATATTTGGCCCTGGCTCTGGTTGATGGGATTTGAACGCGAAAATTAAGCTACAGTTGAAGCATTACACACAGCGGCACTGGTCTTTTTAGACACCTACAGTCGTAGGGTCTATGGTGGCTAGTTAATGCACAGCACGGACAACTTGGCTCCGGACCGAAGAATCTTCAATTTGGACAAATGGAACAGAGGATTCACACATTTAAGTTGGCGCATATAAGTGAGAAAGCTTCACAAGCATCTCAGTGTGCGAATAAGATGAGGTTGCTCGAAGTTCGCGGTCACTGGTCAGCCTTGTTTGTTGGCAGGAATACCCTGGATCACTGCAGCGCCTGTAGATAAGAATAGGAGTTCCTCGACAGAGTCCAGTTGTCGCTGTATCAGCACTTTGGGAAAAAATATGACACACAGAAGAAGTATAAGTAAGGCTTACCAGGTAAAGTTGTGAATCTGCTTCAGAGTTCAGGTCCGTAATGTTAATAACCACTATTGTGAAGAAATGGTGTCCTTTAGTTTTGTTTCCAGTCGAGTTGTTGATTAGTTGAACCTGCTGCAAAATTTTAATGCAAAGCAATGTGCAGCAGTACAGTCTTGTCAACGAGATCATCAGTTTCATATTCATATTCATCACATCAGCCCAAAAAAACTTGTGATGGCACCCTATTTCTTACCTAAAGTTACTCATCGGGTATGCTTCTTTGCTAAAAGCAATTTTTCGAAATCGATACAAAATTGCAGTGGAATAGGGTGGAGTCCTATGCTTATCCCTCCCTCTCTTCGTTCAATTTAGGAACCTATTTCTAATCTTTAGCGAATTCTGTTTTAGGGTCATCACAGTCTAAAGACTTAACAGAATATAAGACTCACCACATCTAAAGATGGCATTTCTGGTTTTAAAAGCGGGAATCTTAGAACACCTTACACTTGTGGCTTTATACAGTACTGTCCGTTTAAATTTGTTTAATCCTTCCAAATTTTAAAGGCTTTAACAATTAAGGCATACGAAAAATTTGTGTTTCATGCTTAAGGCTGCTCGAACATTCTTGGATCCTCCTGAATTTGATTGAATTGCTTGATAGTGAGTATAGTCGTTATGGCCAGAAATTTAGATTTTATTCAAGGCTACTAACATGAGAGCAATAGGTTTAATGCATTTAACACAATCAATGTTTCGTGTTTCCAATTTGAACTTGTTTCCACTAACGAAAGTAATTTTCAAATATTTTCTAACTATGATAATTTTTTCTACAATACCACACCGAGTCAATAAGCAATGTATGTAGAATCAATCATCTTTATTTCTTACTGACTAAACAATGGTTCTTGCTTCAAAAACTTGAATGTTTGAAATTAATGTTTTTTAGGAAATATTTGAGTTCAGACAGCGTTTATAAAAAGCGTAGGTAGCATAGGCTTATTTTAGAGATCAAGCGCAGAATTACTCTTGCCAATAGCTGCTTCTTTGGGCTCAAAAAGCAATTGAGTAACGGAGCCATCTCTCGAGCACCAAGCTGACTTTATATAACACTCTGAACCTCTGTCCTGCTCTATGGTGCAGAGACATGGATGCTATTGAAAAAGGATGAAGAAGATCAATCACGAACTGTAGGGGCTGTACAGCGGCATGCACCTAGTTAAGCGTCTTCGGATCCAACGCCTAAGATGACTAGGTCATGTGCAGCGGATGGTAACCATAGCTCCGGCTCAAAGCGTCTACGATACCGAGCCATTAAGACAGCGCAACAGAGTACGTCGTCGAACGCGATAGCGCACAAAAGTGGAAAAAGACCTCAACCAACTTGTGGTGCGCACCTAGAAGCAGCTGGCGGAAGTGCTGGATCGCCCGGAATGTAGCGCCAATCAAAGAAGAAGAAGAAGCACACATATTTAAAGCTCCAATTAATCTGATAGATAGCTAGCAGCTACTCACTTGACAATCTTGAAGATTTGCCAGCTATAGCAAGCTTTTTGGTAAATGTAGACTTACACAATCTCCACGGAAATTGTGGGGCCAGCACTGACTTCCTTTATGACCGTATTGCCTGACCAAGTGTGAATTTTACATTGGTCACAATTATTTCAGTGAACAGTCCACTGAAAAAGTAAGCAGAACAAAACAGCTGGGGAGCTGAACTATAATCTCCTAAGTGCATTCAAAAATATGTATCTTCACTGTTGCTTCAATAGTTAAATAGTAAAGAACAACTACAAAAAGTGCTGCCAAATTTAAAATCAAACCTCTAAGAACTAGAACTCCTTTTGCGTCAAGTCCATTGTGTCATAACTCATGTCTTTCTTTTTCAGACTCTTCTGTCTCGCACCGATACCATATTGTATGAATGCATTCAAAAATCTTCATCACTACTGCAACAATTGTGGTCAATATTTGGGATTGTACACAGCGAAGTAAGCGACGAGCAACGTCGCTTCAAAAAGAACGTTTAACATGTCATCAGCACCAGAAATTCACAAGATTTTAAATTAACATACAAACATACATACAAACATACGTTCCACAGATTATGAGCACATTATTCCACTTGAAATTGCATTTTTAAAAAATTGAGTGAAATAAAATATAATCGAGAGTGAAAAAATGTCACGATGGGTCATTTCTTTTTGAATTTTAATGGACATGGAGTGATTCATACTCTCTTAATGGAATTAGAAATACGATTAGTAGTAAACGATGAAGACAATAGAAGAACATTCGCAATCGTTCATTACTTAATAATGCGCTACCACTGTCGTTTGGAAGAGACATTTCGGTTGGCAATAAAACTCTCTTTAGGAATACGCTTGAGAAGGAGGAAGTGCGTCGCTTTGTCTACTCCAAGCAGAAACATGCTTATCACTGCAGCTTAAGGTTTCAACCGGAGATAATGGCAAACTCAACATACCAAAAATGGTATGCAATACGCCTTCATCATCGCTTTGGAAGGGCTGTCTCACAACTTTATGTCGGTAATTGACAGCCCCTTACCTGGCTGCAAGGGAGAATGATGGTACCAACTGATCTGATCTGATCTTTAATCTGACTGTTGGGTATTCCCAAAGTGCTGCGATGTAAGCTCTCACGCTGATTGAAAAATATGTAAAGCGAGCAAAATTCCTTCGATCCACATCACTAGGGCAAACACTATACGATCGACAGCTGTACTTCTGAAGTAGTAAGGCATATTTGTTTACGACGGGCATCTAAACCTAAAGTCCACAAACGAGTGGATATCCGACGTTGAAGTGCCTTTGGCAACCGCTGCTGAATTGGCTTCCAAAAAAAGAGAGCTCAAAGGTCCTCGAAGGACCAAGTTCATGGTCAACAAAGCATTTAGTTGGCCAGTCCTGCTACATAAATGGGACGAAATCAGCATGCCCAGGGCTTTCAGCAATGGAAGGCAACAATTGCTCAGCCTCGGATGGATTGTCGGCCTGATACACAATAAGTAATAAAACACTCATTTTGCCAGTTCTGCTATGTAAACCCGAAGGCTGAACCATAAACGGGTTAGGCCTAGCTTCTCAGCAACCACTCGTGTGGTGAGAGATATTGTTCTCTCACGAGTGGAAGGGACCTGCAGTTCAATACCGACGCGAACGGCCAAGTTTGAGAAGCTTCTTCTGGACAGAAGTACTTTTTGAACATTGTTATTGACTCGATGGAGATGTGGCCTTAAAAATATTTTTTATTTTCTGTCGAGACCAAAGACTGAAGGTAGACGTCGAGGTTCAAGTACGTTTGGGTCGACGAACATATCCACAAGGCCACGGGCCACCACAGAACTGGCTCTTAATGCCTTCGAAAGAAACATTCTACGTCGGATATATGGTCAATAAATGGAGAAGAAGACATAAACATGTCCTTTAGGAGCTGTGCCACTATGTGGATACAGTTCGAAAGAGAAAAATCAGACTTCGGAATCTTTCAAATGCTAATACTATAGGCACGTGACCAGATTGCTTAATTATATCTGGGACTTAAGTAACATCCGCATGAACGGATTACATCGCTCCATCGCCACAACGAGCTAGAAGCAATTTCTGGTCGGCAGATCAATGAATCGTTTGATTTAAGAGCATTCTTTAACCATCACCACGTTGCTAAGAGTAGCTAGCCCCGGAAAAAAATAAGCATTAAAAAGACCAATTAGTTGTCATTACATCTGATTCGCCATAACTTGCATTTGTTGTTTACCTTATGCGCACAGAGGCTTCAGCACTTGTTCATACAAGACCAGTTTTTTGTACGTACTTAGTTTTTTATTATTCCATTTCCAATCGAGTCACGTTGATTTTCACGTTCGCTTTTCGGTTGAACTTCCCGTCCAGGGCTATCCCTAGATGTTCAGCTTCAATTACATACGCCATTTCTTACGATTTAATTAATGCCGTCAAGTTATCTATTCTCTATGAAAATTCTGAAAAACGTTGATTTGCCCTGATTTACATTTTGTTTGCAGTCCTAAACATTATTTATTGTCATTTGAAGTTTGTCAGTCGCAAAGACAACAGTGTATGCGGTTGCGGGGAATGGCCGATCTTACACTAACGTGGCCTTAGTTTGAGGAGTTTCCATAATCTTCAACAAAAATAATGTAGGACCAAGGACAATCCCCTGAGGAACTCGAAAGCAATTGCCTTAGATTCGGAGTATTAGTATCGATGGCAACCGTGGCATTGTGAATTAAGTACGCTTCGACTCCTTCGCACTTAAATCTCACGATCCCACCTCTTTCCAGTCACTGACAATGCTCAAAGTGTATTCCTGTCAAAAAAAAACGTCACAAACAGAGCCCTTCGAAGTCTTCGTAAGACTGTAAGTCCCTTCCACTGGCACTCACAACGCGAGTGGTTGCTGTAGAAGTCAGACTCCAGCCCTGACTGTTGGATATTAATGTCGACGCTTTACAAGAAATAACCGGTTCGGAATAACCCGGCTTGGCTTTGGGAATTTCAAATTGCAATTATATTGTTTCCATTAACATTGATTGATTCTAAGTAATGTGGAGGAATCACGAGGGTGTCTATGCCGGTTTATGGGGCGATCATTTTGCGATTCGCAGACGGGCATTAATTGATTAAGACAATTGAAAATACTGACTACTCTCGTTTTCAGAACGTGGTTGGCATATAGACCAGACATGTCTGTAATGTGTCTTGCGACTTGATGAATCTTGCAGAATGGTTTACGATTCCTAATTTCGACAGATCAAAACCACTTCACTCCACAAAGTAAGTCAGGAAGAGGGAACGTTAGAAACAATAAAATATTAAACTAATCATGGCTTGCTAAGCCAATCTAACCTGTTCATTCTAGTCAGGATGAACAATGCCATAGAACAAGCAAATTGTAGATATTACCAGACTTACCAGTTCAGAGACTTATGTCGCTGTCTTCGCGAAAAGGACACCTTTAACTAGATGGCAGAAATTGATTGAATCGTCATTAGATCTCCCTAGCTGCTTTTTCAAGACTCAGTTGTTTAAATTTAGCGATTTTGTACTTGGTATTTACTCACGAAGGGCAGGATTTGTGGATTGTTATTGATTGCGCCCAACCTATTGGGATGAAAGCAAAGGTCAGTTGATGTACATCAGATTCGAGTCCATTTCTGGTTAGTAGGTGAACTCATGTGTTTACCAAATGGAAGCAATTCCTAGGAAAATTAACGCAAATGCACCATATCCAGTCTGCTGGTTGTACAGATGGCCAATTATCATGAAATATATTACGGATCTGTTTCCTATGAACGGACGGACCCGCAGTACAGGAACTGTGCATAGCTTCATAGCCGAGGGGCTGCACGTCCATGGTTGCACGGCGTGAGGCGATTCGCTTGAGGCGGTTCTTTCCGTTTCCTCATCAACTTGGCAACAAACAAATGGGTCGTACGTACCTCTTCACCGGATATTTGATATTTGGCCTCTTGGCGCAAAAAGACAAGGAAGACCAAACCTACTGTATAAACACCAGGTAATCGTTTATGCAACACAGCTGGGTCTTGATGGCTGCAATAGTGTAGCCCACAAAAGGGGAGGCATGATTAGCCTAGGCAAGACAGTCTAAAAGAAGCCGACCTGAGACACTAACCTCTGAGGACTTCATCCCAGAGGTGAAGATCTCTATCCCCTTTTTGAACTTGGATTTGAAGACTCCGAACAACTGGTGTTTATGCATTCCTGTTAAGCCTAGCTCTCCACTCACCCCTCATGGTCTAGACTTAATATTTGTGATACATTCCACTTCCGATCTTTAGTTGAAGATCGTTGTTGTACAATCGAAAAGGGACGAGTTTCACATCAAGAATTGTGATCCAATTCGTTTGGTGTAACAGCAATCGCCAGAGATGACTCCCAATCCATCGCATCTCCTCAACGATGCTGTTTCTAGAGTTCAATATCGCTTTAAATTCCCTTTAAATTAATCGGTCTACAAACCAACCTCCCTTTATATTAACTCTCCTAAACCAAACACGTACATCATCCACACGTTACCCATCAGCGCAACACCCAATTAGTACCGAATTACGTACGTTGATCACCAATTTATCGGTGGTGTGCACTAATTAAGATCAATTGCTGTTTGATTAATTATGTTGAATATATTCGTTTCAGTTCAATGTCTTATGTAATGTATTCGGTCGCTCATCGGTCTCTTTGGAGCATGATCAAGTTAATGAATTGAAGTACATTATTTTTCATTCATAAATTTCACAGTAAATTTGCTATTTGTGATGGGGACATACCTCAAGCAAATACCTTTTCACTTACGTTGGCAAATAATACTCTATTCCAAAGTAAGCTCTGTACGAAGAATCATTGTCAATAACTTTTAAATCTACAATCGGTTCCTTGTAAGTTCGTCGTTAGAGCAAAGTGCATCCCATTACATCACATCTCGCAGTCCACTGACTGCCGGGGGGCGACAAGTCAAAAGCAGATTCTGATTGAATGAAGCGCTAATTGTTCGTCTAAATTATCTACGACGGTACTCATACAACGAGTTCTCGTTCCAGAAATTATCGACAGACTCATCTGCTAGTGGTTTTTTCTGTGGAATCAATTTCACATCACCTAAACCAACACCAGCTTTGTGTACTCATCAATTTCACAACGTCTCTGTTTCGGTTTGAAGTCTTCTGAGAATGAAGGCCACACTTGTAATCAAATGCCGGTGTATACAGCAGGACTATAAAGCAAAGCTTACAATCAAAGCTTGGAGCGCTTACATTTGCCTGAAATGCTTATATCAAGGCATGTCTCTTAGAGCTCTTACAACATGCATATTCTGCGGTCGGCGGTTCGGTTTGGTCTCGATCTCCATACCTGCCAGTTTGACTTACGAAATGACGTTCTTGTTGAAGAAAGGGATCAACTTGATACTTTTGTGTTTATTACAGGTCAGCGACATCCCGGGAAAAAAGAAGGCGAACTGAATAGACAGGGATCTCCTCTTCAGTGCCCACTTGCAGAAGAGGCGTTCATCCGACTAGAAGCAGCAAATTGCCCAGACTAACAACCTCTGCAATATCATGGAAAATATGGCTCCTTCAGCGAACACGTCATGATGTAGCTAGATTGGCTCTGAACTCTTATCGAAAGATAATAGGGAACTAATGTCTGTGGTGACATTGTGGTTATGTGCGTCGACCCTAACTTCGACGTCGTAGGTTCGACCCCTGGTCTGTGTTACCAAAATAATTTTCACGACCCACCTCTTTTGAGTCACTGACAATGCTCAAAGAGTATTTCCTGTCTAGAAAAAGCTTCTCAAACATGACCGTTCGGAGTTGGCGTAAAACTGTAGGTCCCTTCCACTGTTGAGAGAACAATAGCAAGCACAATACGAGTGGTAACTGAGAATATAGGTCTTGGCCTCCTATGGGCTGTAGCGCCACCGGTATTAGTATTAATATAAATTCTGCCTGTCTGTCTTAAATAACTCAGATCTAATTTGGACCAGCAATAAAACGCCCCATCGTACTGATTGAGATCTCACCGAATCACCACCTCTACGTATCTGACAAGTATTCTCTGCTTTCTTACAACCTCAATCTGGCGAGGTTTAAACATTTTTTCTTGGTGTCAAGGAGTGTTCAAAATCGAATCACAAATCTTTTACTGTGACTACATCAATTTATCCTCTTCATTGTGTACATCAACAAATCCTTAAAAACCTTTACAATTTATGCGAGTTATTCTAACAATGAAATTTATACTTTTAAACTTGAGGTTGTCTCGGATTCCTTCTATAACAATCCCCGTCTTTTTTATGTTGCCTTACAACCCGTCTTACAAGCATCGATTATTAACGAAAATCGACCAATTCAATCAATCACCACAAACTGCAGCCATCGCGTATAGTCTTAAAAAAGCTCTTCTCCACACTGTGCAACATGTTGCCAAGCGCTCTTCGCAAATCGCAACACATCTCGTTCAGAGGAATTCGTTGGATCTGACATGCTCACTCCCGAATAATTCAATCACATGGGCATTAGTTCACGTTAAGCTTCGTATTGATAAGCACGACATTCGCTCCTTGGTAGAACATTCCGAAGTGTAAAAATAAATTAAAATGGAAAAGAACATGTATCCCCAAATGCCGACGGCGATGGGCAACGATCCGGAATTACCACCGTCATACAACCAGGCAATCCATCCACCGCAACCACCCTCGGCTCCAATGGCCCCGATGCCCATGCCGATGCCGGCCGGCCAGCCACACGCACAGCCATTCGCCCAACCACAAGCAGTTTATGTGCATTCGGGTAAGTGCGGTGCCACCTGCAACCGAGAAGACTGAAATCAAATCTCTGTGCATCTTAGCAGTGCCTCAATTGCCGCCGCTGGGCCCACGACCGTGTCTAGTCACCTGTCCCAGCTGCCACGAGCAGAGAATGTCGAAGATCCGCTACGACACGGCCACCAAGACTCATCTGTTCGCCGCAGTTCTTTGCGTTCTTGGGTAAGAATTTCAACAGTCTGACGTGAATAACTTATGTTCTCGCTCCGCACCTTCAACAGCTTGTTCTGCTGCGTATGCATCCCTTATTGCATGGACAGTTGCAAGAATCGCAACCACTACTGCAGCAACTGCGACGCCTACCTAGGAGTGTACAGCTAAATGCGGAGCCGAAACTGACAGCGGGTGCAAGGACAAGATGGCTGCATCCTTCTGCCTGTGCAAGTGTGTAAAAATAAGTGTTTTAGGTTACATCATCCGCCTCGTCCATCTAGGCAGACAGGTCCTAAGCGGAATCGAGAGCGGATGCAATTCAATATACAACGTATTCAGAACATATGCATGTCTATCCACAAATATGTACATATTCCCAGTGTTGCAAAATAAACAGTCTGGTGAAAATCAATAGCGTCCGGTATTTTTTGTTCCATTTGCAATCGCATTCTGATGCGCTGGGTTTTTTTCCGAACTTTGTTGGACGTTATCGTCTTCTCTGGCCGGAAACGACAGTGATGTGATGCGTGTTTTTTTTTTGTAAATTCCCCGCCCGTGATTAACACAAATCCGCGATTCGTGCATGCAATGTGATTGAATACAGCCAGCAATAGGTTCTTGAACAATCACCGTCTCGACGGAAACAGCAAAGCCATTAATTTGACAAATTTATAAACGGAATGCCAGATGGACAGGTTTTTGAAACAATTATTTGAATACATCAGGAGGAGGGTGCTTCTGATCGTGTAAGATTACTTTATGTGCTTTAATATTTTTATTCTGTTTTTATCAGGAGAACTGACCCAACCGAGCCTCACCAGAAAACATTCATTCACATGCATTCCACTTTTTTGTGTGCTGCTACAATCAACCAAACAGGAACTTTTCCTTAGAGCCAAGCGGCTATAGGCGTCGACCCGAGTTCGCTAATTGTGCTCTCCTAATTTTAGTCGGCTGTGTGTATTTCGATCAATCAATAAGATTCTCGAACGAGACACACTTTTGGCTCAGCGGAAGTACTGTTATTGGGGCGAAAGTGCGGTTTTGGGATAAGGGTATAATCGGCCTTTATTTCTGCCGAAATGAACCCATAATACTCGATTATTTGGGCTGATGCTATATAAAGGTGATAGTTTGCACGACACTACTGCGCGGCTTAACGCCATTCATGCCATTATTGTTGAACCAAGTCATTCAAAAGAGGAGCGACCGCTTGTAGCGCTGCCAGTAGACAGTGACATGTAGACTCATCCCAGCTTGCCTTCCTATACAGACACTGCTCATCACTGCAGGAGATGTTGCGGTGGGGTCAATCACTGGCGCAAGACATTTTGACAATTTCAAGATCACTTTTTTCACGAACTCTGGGCTTTGTCTAATTATTCCGACGTTTGTTATTTTCCCATCTCCTGTGGTTGTCGTAGGTTTGATTCCCTGCACTGTTCGACAAAAACAAAACAAAAATTCACAGCCCCACCTCTTTCGAGTCATTGATTATGCTCAAAAGTAAAAATCGTTTCAAACTTGGGTCGTTGGGAGGCGGCATAAATCCGTAGACTCCATCCAAATTGCTGTCATGTGCTCAGTGGTCTTCATCGCTTTAGTGTGCAGGCAATTCGTCTCACCATCGAAAAGTTTGAGTGTGAGTACACTTTTTTGAACCTTATGCCACTAATCAGACGGAGATTGCTACGAAATGATGAATATAACCTCCGTAATACCTGTTTCGAAGAAGACCAGAAATGTCGATTTGACAGCCGACAGCTGACAGCTCGCCAGAATGTCATCTTAGCGGGTGTAACCTCTATCTGTAAAACATTGTGCTGACGCAGCAAATGAAGCCGAACAATCATGGCCTTAGCTTCGCTAATTGAGATTTGGTTGCTTTAAATCTTTTCCCAGGCACGATATCCGGATTTCTTCGGACGAGGCCCGCTTCTCATTGACTAGGCTGTTATTAGTTGCGGAATACGGTTTTTGGGATAAGGGCATGATCGGACTTTATTTTTATTATTTGACTATATTGGGACTGATACAGTTTTCTCTTACACTATTAGAATACCTAATACCTTAAATAGTACGAGAACCGATGACCGACCGACCGACGTCATTGCTAACTGGCGTGTGTATTTTACAGACGCTACGTCGGCACATTCTGCGCAAAAATGTGGTTGTTAACTTATGTAAAGTCCTTCGTCTACGCTAAGAGGTTAACCACTTTAGTCACGCACGAGATCAATATTCTACAGTACTGCTGGATTAGCACCACTCATATGTATTGAACCAAGTCATTAAAAAGAGGAGTGACCGCTTGAAGCGCTGCCATTGGAACAAAACATGTGGACTCCTTCCAACTCAAAGGACCCTACCCATACAGACATTGTTCATCACTGCTGGGGGTGGTGCTGGGATCAACAACTGGCACAAGAAATTTTGTTTATTTCAATTTCATATCAATTCGTATCCCTCATCTTGACATTAGTGTAATTATTTCGACGCAAAGCAATTAAATAAACAGAGTTTGTTTCGCCTCTCAGTCATATGTTGGAAGAAACAAAATGAAATCCTTTAATTAAGCTTTAATCACTTCCCCTGATTCATACAAAAACACAACTGAACATTAACTTTTTACGGTCATAAGCCCGCCTATATCAGCAATAATAACTTTCGCAAATATCACATAAGCCAGGTGATCCCCAAGCACCCTATTACCGCTCTTTATGCTCTGATGCCCTCATGTCAGTCAGTCGATTTTTGTTGACGTGCTGGTCTTTTACTTTAATTATAGTAAATGAGTTGCAATAATTGGAACAATGTCCGGTTTACCATGAACTTATTCGATAAATGTGAAAACACGTGTCTTGGCTGGAAAGGGGTAGTCGATATGTCTTCAGTGTAAATATATTCACCAGGTATTACATGGCCAAGCCTAAAAAGATACACGTACCGGAATAGAACTGAGACTGAAACGGAAACCTGAGATTGAAACTGAAACAGAAAAGGGAAATGGAACTAAAACTGAAGCGGAAACTGAAATCTGAACATAGAACTGTATAGTCATTTAAACAGTCAGCGATGCAAATACTAGTTGTCTACTCCGCGTGGGAACTCCGGGAGTACATTGTATGCTCATTTTTACACACCTTTTAAGGGACCTGCTTTTGCACCAGTGTAACATTGGCTTCAAGTAGATACCTCCAAATGAAACATACTTTACATGCCACCTCTTCCATGAGAATTCTCATCTCAAGTTTTCGAAGAGAAAGTTAGAGCCGATCCTAGATTTATTCAATAACCTGGGTATTGAAGAGGTGCTCATGATCATAACATAGATCAGGCTATGCCTTGTCCGCTGTTGCATCTAGTGTTTTATTAAGGAGTTCTTAAAATGCCGACATCAGCTAAGCCAGGTTTCGTCATATTAAGAGTAAGCTCGTAGCTACACAGATCACTTTTAAACTCAAACGAAAGGGATCTCTCTTAAAAACAAAACCGGCTATATACTTTAGACAAGCTAATACGATCTCACACAAGGCCCATATAATCCGGAGTCTTCTACTTTTCACATGAAGAAGTATACAAAATTGACCCCATCGTGAAGTGAAAGACAGTCGGCGTAGTGTAAGTTGCAGCTCCCTATACATTGTTGCACTTGACATCAGATTCTTCTTAATTTTAGCACTAGAAACATTAATTTGTTGCATACGTCACAATGGACAGTGGTTGAGCTTCTCTCGTCAGGCTTTAATTGACTATTTTTAAATACGACTCAGGCCCAGGTCAATGTAATAATCCTTCACTTAGCTTGCATACGCAAGATCATGCAACGAGAGCAGCCTCTTCAATTTAATTCTGGATGCGATGCACTCAACAAAGCAACAGACATGTGTTGTGCGTCAACAATAAGAGCATCATCTACAGAAGAATTGGATGTGCATTTCCACCAATGACATCCACATCATCTCATTGCTTCATTTAGTATTTATGAAGTTGAATTTTTTATTTCTGTCGTACATGTATATGTAGTATGTTTCACTTAAAGAGAGCAACGAAACGTCCTTATCTCACAATGATAAAAACAATTTATTATTTTTGTGTGTGTTCAATGACCTCTAACTTCATCAACGTTATCAAGCATTTCAGTGTTTTTAAGAGTTAATTAAACGTGCTAGGATGAGTAGTCCGCAAGCTTGAGTTTGGTTCTTGAACAAGTTGTAATATCCACTCTACTGTACGGATCTATCTTTGTTGGACTCGGTGTCAAGCGTACGTAAGAAAAGTAAGATTCAGAATCCATTCTTCCATTCTTCTTTGCAATACCAACCAACCCGCAGGCATTAAAAGAACTTCATCAAATGTACTCTTAAATCTGCCTTATGAATGGATCCCTCGATAGAAACACAGAAACCATTTTCTACATCTATAACCAACCACTTCAACAAGTTTCGTTAACTTCTATTCCCAATTCACCTTCTTCTGTCCTAGCCATTCTCAACCGTTCAAGAGGTCCGCGACGGCTTTTCGATATAACAAAAAATACTTCCTTATTAGCATTCCACTAATATAGTGTGTTGGAAGGGGTCTGCTGAGAATGCTAGGGGTCCGCAAATTGTACATGTTGAGGAATTATGCTCTACACTTTCAGTAGCACTGCGTGTCCAGGGTCTTGCTGCTTGGATTTTCGGTGTTTCATGTGTCAAAGTCAAACAGAATCCAGAGGCTTAAGCTTGAACAACGCATACAAAAAATGCAAGCTCCTTGAAAAATATATTCAGCCCACTTCATCCATGGTACGCTCAACATAATTCCCTTACTGAGAAAGCAGTTCCAGCTGAGGGACCACACTTCGCAATCATGATATGGGGTATCAAGCCGCCGAACCTATTCATAGATTGTTTACAGAAGGAAATGAAATTGCTGTTTGCAGCACATGACGGGAACAACATGTTTCAATATGTTTTTGGTTTTGTTGGTGCAGCTACTGGCATATATTTTAAATAATTTTTTGGCTTACATTTTACGTTGCCCATTAGGAATACACATCCATCGACTTCACTGGCTCGACCACACCGAGTGCTTAGACAACAGCGCTCCAGCAAAGAGGGTCATCGAAGCCGAGCCTCCTAGTTGGAGAAATAAGATAGGAAGATCGATCCTCCGGTGTAGAGACCATGTCATCGCGGATGTATGAAAGCTTGGCCTTGATGACTGGAAGCAGCGTGCCCAGGACCATTACAGACGGATTGCAGCAATTGCTGTGGCTCGGACCCTTCATGGGTCGTCGACCTGTTAATGACAACGAGAAGGAATTCACATATCCAATCATAAAGCTATACTTGAGTGCTGTACTCAACCTCCACTTCCGCTCTGTTTTATGGCACACCCTCTGTGCCATCCCCATTACCACGAACCTGATCTTCTGAAGTAGACCATCTGTTGGTCTTTCCGCTTGACGTCAATGATAACACAATAATCGCACGAGTTTAAACACCAGAGATGGTCTTATCTCCTCTTCCCTTATCAGCTGCCAAGCCCTGGCTGCTGATCCCTAAGTGCATCAGCTCAGACCTCAAAACTTCCCATGAATCATTTCGTAAGCTTTTTTGAAAAACCCCCGCACACCCTCTTCATGTTTTTCTCCCTATCCCATCTGGTATTGAACATTTTTCAACGGAACACAGAATTTATCCGGAAAAGATATGCAATTAACATCGCTCACAGTCGGTGCCAGAACAGACTTCCCTAATCACTTAAGCAAATGATTTTAGCTGAAAGCATGCGAATTCCATGGAAAGTCTGTCTTCCCAGTCGGCCAACAGAAACCAGTCACTCACTCCACACTTCACCCATTAGCACGCTTTACTGGTAGTTACCATCGTGAGCCCTGGCACAGGGCAACCCTAGATTATTGTAAACAACTCGTTATCGCCGCCGCCACTCCCTCAGACCACAGCGCAGCCGATAAGTTCCACTCCAAGTCGAAACCCCCGCGCTACGAACTCCAAGCAACCAACTTGAACGGAAAAAGCTCTCGCCACTTACATATCTCCGCCGCTGAGTGACTTTCGAATAGCCAGTTCGAAACGAGACGTCGGCACGATATCACGCGCAACGACGGCACACGCAGCCGACGGACAGAAGCAAGCAAACAAAGTCGATCAGTGAGTCATCATGGAGAAGGCAAATCTGAACAACCCTCCTCTGGAGTCATACAACGCGCCACCCTCATACGATCAGGCCACAGGAAGCAGCACCTCGGCGCATCAGCGTGAGTTCCGGGCCACACAGTACCCGGTGCCGCCGCCCGGGTTCATCCCCGCGGACACATACCCGCGCGAACAGCAGCCGATATATCCAACCAACTTCCACCAGCAACAGGCTCCGCCGCAGCACCAGGCTCGCGTGGTGATCGTTCAGAGTGAGTGCCAGTGCGTCTGTCCAATGTCACGGCTGTGCTGAGTGTTTTGTGTGTCCTTTCAGACTATGCCCTGCCACTGGGACCACGGGCCTGCTACGTCACCTGCCCCCACTGCCACATGCAGAAGCTGACCCGTGTGGAGCCTGAGCCCGGCTCAAAGACCCACCTCATGGCCGCGATTCTCTGTGTTTTCGGGTAAGTCGCAATTCCACGTCCGCACGCTTATCTTATCTGATCTTGCAAACAGTCACTAACGCATTTTCGCTTTCAGCCTCTGGTGCTGTGTCTGCCTGCCGTACTTCATGAATAGCTGCATGAACATCAACCACTACTGCGGGAACTGCAACAAATTCCTCGGCAAATACGACAACGGCACGTAGGCTGCGCGGGTGCGACCGGCAGCACCCATCCGGGACCAGTATTTATTCGTTATCCTCTCATCCGCTCGCCAGTCCAGTGAGCGTCGTCGCTATCAGTTTAGACGCAGTAGCGCCCAAAGCTCTGCAAACTTTATGTAATCATATACCAAACCGCATTAAATCGAGGTTCATGTGACCGAGATAAACCCAACGAACTGCTCTGGATTGCTTTGTTGTTTTTCATTTCATTTTTCTTTCATTTGCGTTTGCGTTCGCGCTTGCCTTTCCGGTGGACTAAAGTCGAGTTTCGAGCAGTGCCGTGATAATGTCATAAATATTTAATTGCAGGCGTTTATTTTCGCACCCATTGTGCGCCGCGTCGAGCCGCTCTGGTGGCACCTACCGCTAGGGGACGGAAACTACCCAAATGTGCTAAGAGGAAGTGATTTCATCGAATTTGAAGGTTTGTCAACACAGTCCACCACTGTCCGCTGACCCGGTCATGAATTATAGATTGTGGGTCTAATTACCGATTGGTGTCGGCGGAGGGAGGCAAATCAGTGAATTCCCCGCCTCAGGGTGCCAGTAATGACACAGAAGGGCGCACTCATGAATCCATTCCGCTCCGACTGACCGATTAGTCATTCGCCTTTGCGAAGGCAATTACACCACAAGTCGACAAGTGAAGTGGCAGCGGGTCTTCCACGTTAGTTGCGCGCTGCTTGACGTCTTTCAAAAGTGGATTTACTCGTTTCTGGGTTGAGAATCGCGGATTCGTACGAGTACAAGTATTGCACGTGGCAAGCGATGATATTTGATCTTGATCGATAGGAGCACGTGCATATGTCAGCATTGGCACCGGCTCAAAGTGCAGAATGTCGAGCATTGGATCATTTGTTTATTTGGCGTCTGTTGTATGGAAGGTCGTTCAGAATGGGATACATTTTGCTAGGAATGCAATGGAATCTGCGAAATCTGAGCAGTGGTCGGCTGTTGGAAGGTATATAGAAAAGTTGTGGGAGTTCATTCTCACAGACCATGTATTCTACTTCAACTCAAGTCAGCTATTTAAATGGAATGACGCCACTTCGTTGACGGGAAACTTGAAATCCCATGATAGCCACCATCAAATACGCAGTGGATTTAAAAATAATGCTAACTCCGGAACTGGTTGCCTTTAGGAGGAGGTGCCAGTGAAGCTTCAACGTACGTCCTGAACATTGGCGTAATCTTCAGCGAGACAAGAGCAGAGAGTTCCAGCAAAGTTTCCCTAATAGCGAAAATGAGCCTCTTCGTTAGCCAAGTAACTCCAACGACATATGAGTCGGTATCAGCATAACCAAGGCAACATACAATAAAAAAGAGCCACAGAATGTTCGCCTCCACCTGCTCATACTAGGAGCGTCAAACAAAGTGCCCAACGTCCATCAATCATTTAATTTAAGGTGTATCCAAGGGAAGTCCCTTAAGAACGCAGCCCAGACAGAGGCGGCGACATTGTTCAAGGCAGCCACTTTGAAACCGGTCGTGATATTCATCTACTCGGGTGCATTGACCTCCACCAACTCTCTTGCTTTCTACTTCTCAATCTGCGTCCATATGCTCTGCGGAGCGTTGGCATCCTCGATTTGTAGTTATTTGGTGGCTTAAGCGTGGCCCCTTTTTCCATGTCGCTTATTTGTATTTAAGAGATCATAATAGTTGCCCTTTTTTTCTTAGAGGCTTGAATCACCGCCCTGCAGCTCTGGCTCTGGAAAAACAGGTTCATTGTTCTATGAGACAGAAACCTACACTTGCTACAATTCCATCAACTTTCGGAGGAATAACAGCAGAAGCTTGTTGGATGAATAGGCTACGTCACCAGCTCTCACCTTATGAACACGGAATATCTGCCATCTGATCCAAGCAAGGACGGGACAGTGGCAATGGAAGTAATCTACAGTGGTGTCGTCTTGTTCAGAGGCCTCGCAATGGGTTCATCGCTTTGGCCAAGTGCCAAGTCGTCTGCAACTTTTCTGTCAATAAGATATGCCGAGAGTTTCTTCCAGACGTTAGAGAGCATGTCCTTGGTCTGTCTTCATAATGAAGAGGCCCAACCATCGAGGAAGGCACTATCAATGACGCGGGTTGTCCGAGAAAAGTTTCCGGATCTGAATATTCATTGTGGTGGCCCAGACAAGACTCAGTTAATTTAGACTGACGATCAAATTCAGAGAAGCCTTGGATTCATTAGCTGTGTTAGAAGCGGTTAAGGGGTTGAATAAGGTTCTCTAACGAATCCGAGCCTCCTGGATCGAGAAGGAGAGGAAGACCTAACCTTAGGGAAAAAACTAAGTCATCGCGGATGGTAGACTGCTGGGCCTTGGTGACTGGAATCAGCTTTCGCAGGATGGAAGGCAGCCTTGTATCAGGAGGAAGTCGGCAGTCATTCTGGCGTCACGATTGTCACAAGTTCCTTTGTGGGATTCCTTTGGCTTCTTTTACAAACTCTTATTTCGACCGAGAATCCCAGTATTTCTCGAGCACACGCAATTCGATGTACCCCTTTTAAGTTTTGCCTCCTTTGCCTAAAGCAGCCTCTGTGATCAGCATTGAAAATCTGCGACGAATTTAGCCGCCTTAGTAAACACAATAAGTCTTCAGTTCATAAGTTTCAATAACTGTTCCCAAACCTTGGCCTTGCCTACCGCCGAAGTATGTTGAAAACCAGTTTATTGTTCTTCACATTCGTCAATTTTTCTCCTTCAAGCAATGACTCCCATTAATGTTTTGCGTCTTGCATCTTCTCTCCAAACTTCTCGGCGAATGAATCACCGCTTCTTGTAAATTGCCCGCCCTCCTAGAAAAGTGGTCAGACTGCTTTAGCCTGAGCTAATTGTGGGATATTTATTTTCACTGCGGGTTCATAGGTGTCGAATGTTAACGTCATTAGAGGATGATAAGTGGTTTTCTTTAATGCGCGCGTATACGCCACCACTCCTCTGACTTTGAATCATCACTCGATCAGTGTGCAGTGATCGTCAGTAATAGACTGGTCTCTAGCATTAATTTTCTAAGCAGATGCGTGTGACGCACGTTGTTCATTTTACCGCGTCACAGAGGAACATAATTGCTATCAACAACGTCAAATGCGCATCAGTGGTGTCATTAAAATTCGCCAATCTAGTCAGGCCACAATAAATTATTACAAAAAACATGAAAAGCAGCAAACTCTGTTTGAGTACTTCTACAAGCTTGCACAAGAGCGAGAATGAGTCCACACATTTGATGAAACCTATTCACTCCATTTTCTGCAGCAGGTTAAGCCCAGAATCCAGTCAAATCGCTTTGTTAAAATGTCTCTTAGGCAGACTGTAAGGCAACGCAACGGAGAACAAACATGCAAGTGGGGTATCGCACAGAAGTTGACTCAATCGATTTGAAGTTCACACTTCATTGGAGCACAGGTAATCTGAAACCGGGGCAGCCAGCAAGCCAAACGAATAAAAGAAGTCAACTGACTAATGACAGGTTAGGTGGGACAACTCCACAAGAGGAAGATGGAACCGCACGACCATGCTCTATACTGAGAGTTTGAGGTCTAGAACGATGGTTAACTGCAACTACCTTCTCAGGGAATTTCTGTCTAGTCACGGTGGCAAGAGATGGAGACACGATAGTTCGCCTTTCCGTTCAGAATGTTCAGACGTAAAAGAAGAGACAACAGAGGTAGACTCCCAATTCAGGACAACCTCAGCTCATGACAACTTCGGAACAATATCTGCTCGCACCTCCTAGGCTGCTGATAGCAGAGGCACTGAGGGCGTCCAAAAGGCCGACACTCTCAATGAAGCACAATTCCTTTCCAGCCACACGATGTAATACCTAACGACAGTCAAAGTAGCTGATGACTGCAGCAGTGTGGCTTAGTAAGCAGACCCGAAGAATGACATCCCGTGTATCATCATTTGAAGGCTCCACATCTGTTGCGACACACTGCCATGAATGCCATTAATAACATCTGACTGACACAAATGCTGACCAGTCAAAATTGAATAATTTCCGCAGACATAGAGTCGAACATCTCTTTTCGATGGTGTCTCGTAAAATGCATGTTCGACGAGGAATTATGGTCTCGACTACACTGTTTAGGTAGCCTTAAACAGCAGTCTTAAATGTTTTCAATTGACTCCCTCGTTTTTCGAATGGCAAGACATCTTTTCTTCGATGAAGGTTAAACGTTACATTCACTGCGACTTAACTGCTGCCGCATACTTAAGTCTCAATTTATTTCATTGCTTCTCTCCACCCACACATCCAATTTATTGAGTCTCTGCATAGGTTCCAATGGCATTTCGATGAATTCAGATTAATTTGTTCTTTTCTTGAAAAGAAAACTTCAAGTAGATTCACGACTGGAATCGAGAATTGCCGTTTAAAAGAGACTGCCGTTCGTACACCGGAAGGTATTCCTGATTGATCTGTGACTTACGCGATTGTAAAACATTCATAGTAACACAATTATAAAATGATGTAGAAGCATATAGCAGCCACTGACTGAAACAAATTGGTTTCTAATGCCTTCCCATCGCCCGTGTCTCATTTAGTTAACGTGCAGTTAAGAGGTCAAAGCCTTCAATAAAATTTGGTAGCCACTCAAAGTTGCTTTTCTAGTTTCTGATTTATTGCGGAAAAGAACATGTTCTTCTAAATTCCACAGACGTTGTTTTTGTACCGCTAGAACTCTTCTAGAAGCACTTAAGACACGGCGAAGTATTCACTGGCTGACAGGCAGATGGTCAACGGTTCGAGGCAGGTTTATGTCAACCAATGAATTGTGACGCGAAAAGTGGAAGATTATAAAGTTGCTGCCAGTTGCAAATACGTTCAGATCGGTGGTGACTATAAATTAAGTTTAAAAAAGACACAACATAGCTATTAGGGGAGGTCCTATATTGCATCTGACAATCCAGTCAAACTTGTGGTCTCGTCTGAGCGGCATAAGCGCAAGCCTGAAACTTTGTTGACTTTGACAACATTCCTGCGATATTGGTTTCGACTATGGAACTCTTCCTCCTAGCTCAATTATAAATGCGATCTGTTTGGAATTCAGTCAACATCAATTCCATTTGGACGACACGAGGAAACTGCAAGAAAAAACAACAACCCAACGACCTTGCCAAAATGGTAGGAAGATAAAACCACCACAAGATAAGAGACTGCTGAGTTGATTGCCATGTAAGGAATTCACGTGTATAGACGCCACAAGGCTGCTTGTGGTCCATGGCAGTTGATAGAGACCATGCATGATCTTAGAATTACGTCGACCATTTTAGTGGGTACATAGAGAGTGACTGTTAACTGGTCGAGGTTAGGTTAGGTTAGGTTATAGTGGCTGACTGCTAAGGGCAGTCTCACTTTGACCGAAGTTGGCCCATGGCGTGGTATCACACGCGGTTTGACTTTTCCTAAAATTGGAACCAGTTGGCGCTTCTAGTGAAGCGATTTAGCTGTCCTATGCTGGCGCTTTATAATTCATTGAGGCCGCTGAAGTAGTAGGCCCCTAGGTGTAGGAACCTACGACTAGCCAGAGCACTACAGGAGCAGAGTAGGTGATGAATGTTTTCTTCCCCCTCTTCATCCATGCAGCTTCTGCAGAAATCATTATATGGGGCACCCATTCTGCGAGCATGAATGCCAATTGCGCAGTGCCCGGTTATGACTCCAGTGAAGTCCTTAATGAGTGCTTGAGTTAAGTGTTGGCCAGATTTCTTTTGTCGTAAGGCAGGTGGTGCCTTCTAGCCATTTGTCATTAGTGGTTTTGATTGTGTGAATCTTTAAAAGATGGTAGGCTGTAGCGATCGGCTGGAAGGTGGTACCCCTGCTATTGATAGGGATGAGGTTGTACCAGACCTGGCTGGTTCATCGGCTTTGCCGTTTCCTGGTATGTCACTGTGTCCCGGCACTCACATGAGGTGAATGTTAAAATGCTCAGTCATTAAGAGACAGATCGGATGGTGATATCCGTTGATTTTAAACCATGACAAAATCTCTTTAATCGCTATGGTTTCTGCCTGAAAAAAGCTACAGTGATCAGAAGCTTTAAGGAGATAGCAATGTTGAGATCTGGTAGAGGTTGGCAGTTCCAATTTTCTAATTGGGGACGAAGTTCAAAATGAAAACAACGGAATCCAAGCCCTTTAGGATTATTTCTAGTTTTCAAACTCGTTGCCAATCAAGTTTCCTTTAAAAATGAAACATTTGCTGCTGCAGTGCAGTAACGGCCTTACTTTTTGAACAAGTTCCCGATTGCTTGTGCCTATCCATGAATAACTTAATATGCACATTGTATAGGTGTTTTACGCTTTCATTAGCGCCGCTCACCTAGACTTCAACCAAAATGCCTTTTCCTGTAGCGAGATTTTTAATAATGTTGATCTGTTGAAGTTTGGATCATCGAAGCAGAAAGTATACACGAGAGTTGCCATGCTTAAGATTTCTGGGTCAGTCGTACGTAAAGACGTAAAGAGACTAAAGTCAACTTAAAAAAAAGTCCTGAGGATTCCTCGAAGTCCGTGGGGGTCACTGTAATCACATCGACCACCTTCGTTAAGTTTCATTAAATTTTTCTTACATTAATCAAAACAAAATCAGCTTTTGCTAGGTACAGATATTTAATGGTGGAATTTTACGCAACTCTGTCAATATTTCCTTCTATTCCGACATGCATAAGCTTAAGTTTACATCGATTATTGTTGGGCCCTTACTATTTGGCAAGCTTTAAAAATGAAGAAAAATTACTATCGAGAATTTAAAATTATGTGAAACAGATGGCTCATGACTATTGTCTGGTAAGAATGTCGTAACTGCCAACTGATCTTCAGCTGGTCCTATGTAAGCTGTACCTCATTGACACAACTCAGCTTCTACCACCGTGGAAATCAGTACACCAAGGCTTCCAGATGCACTTGATGGGAAAATCTACTGAACAGTGAAGGTTCGAGTAAATTCGAACTTTTCCATCGCATGTGGGGGAAGAATGGCGACTGTTTTCAACAACTGTCAATGCTACAGTACGCGATGTGAGCGGGATTGAAGTGACTTGAAGTGGCGGCTGATGGTGAGGAAGGAGTTGCGTCGTAGTTTCCAACACCCTAACAGACTAAAAGAAGACGTACCGAAAATGGTTTCTCTGGGGGATACTCTTCTCATGATCCGCACTCTGAGACGCGAAGAAAATTGACAAGCATCTAAAGAGCAGTCATGGAAGGAGTTTCGAGGGAAGTTGGAAAGTGATCATGGATCTGCGAAAAAGGTTTCTGGCAAACCTTTCACCGAATCTGAGGAATGATATTCAACATCGTTGAAGGAGTGAAACCCATAATTAGTGTGTCGCTTGCCAATGAGGTGGACATTGTACGCAGCATTTTCGGAGCTGCTCAATCCTGAACAGAACACTAAGCCCCACAGCCCCACTCAAAGCAGTGAATAATCCAACGGTGGAGGAAGTCATTTTGGCGACTGAATCGCTAATAGTTGGCACATCCATCGGTGTAGATGAAATACGACCAGAATTGCTGAAGGCAATATGTAAAGAAGAAGCTTCAACCACGAACGATACGGGCTGTACAGCGACATGAATCTAGCCAGGCGTATAAGGATTCAACACCTAAGATGGCTAGATCATGTAGAGCGCATGAACAACACTGTTTCAGCCCGAAGAGTCTTCCACTCTGAACCAGTGGGATAACGCAAAAGAGGACGACCGCGAAGCCGATGGCGCACTCAAGTGAAAAAGGACCTCAAACCAACTTGGTGTGCGAAATTGGAGGCAATCGGCTTAGGATCGTGTCAGCAGGAGAGGCTTTTTGGTTGAGGGGTCCATCCCAGGTTCACCCCGGACTGTAGCGCCATTAGAAGAAGAAGCCAAAAAGGTAAAGAGGGAGTTTTATAGCTCTCTTGTCCCACAAAAGTGACCTGGAAACGCGTTAAAACAAATGGCGATTAGGAAATCCTGATGGCTGTTCCTCTTTTCAAGAACGAAGAGAAAAGCTATTTCTCCAACTACTGGTGAGTACCTCGTTGAAGTCTGCTCGGAAGGATCCACGCTTAAGTAAGAGAAGCGCTCTAGAGCTGTGGTCGAACCGAGGAAAGCAGTCTGAAGTGCAGCCAACCAGCTATTAAGAATGGTATTCGAGAAGCTTGCGGGCTAAACTCAAGGTGAGTGTTGTTCAGGTGTATGAGGTTGAGAATATTTTTTTAAATGCCATTCAGTCTCTATACACAATCTGCAGCAGCTGTGTGGAGGTCAACGGTTAAGATCTTTAAACCATCACATTTCATAGTGGTCTTTGGACTTTGCTAAGGGGTGTGTCTTGTTTTCCCTCATGGATGTTGCAGCGCAGGGTTTACAAAATTGAGTAATATGTCGAAAAAAAAAACGGGGAATATCCCCAATTACTTTCCGCTTTTATTTCAACTCTGAACAACCATTATGATGGACCACATCAGATTAGGAGCAACAACAGAAATGAGAACCAGCAAACATGCCACCAATCTTGACCAATAAGCGTAATCTGCGTAATGTTGGCATGAGTCAAATGCGCGTTCATGCGATGAATTGCAACAAACTGGTGCAGTCAGGGTCTGACTAAGCTTTAACTCAGTTCAGATTGTTTTTCTTTCCGGGCGATGGTCTTCCCCACGACTGCTTTTGCAAAGGTCCAGCTGATAAGCCTGTGGTATGAAGCTCCTGGGAATTGTCAACTGCTTACTCACCGACACTCAGAAGCAAAATTGGATTATTTGCGATAAACAACAGCAGCACTGGACCTGAGTCCAAGGCAAATTCCGGTTTCCGCTGTCAATCTTAGCCAAACAGTTGGATTGGATTGTACTCTATTCAAATCAGTTCTTGACCAGCTTTTGGTGAAATTCTTCACATACTAACCCTCTCCACATTACCGCACGCTTTCTCATTGAAATTGTGAAATATTCGTTCATACATCTGCGAGCACTAATTCACGTACTCGTCATTTTGCCGTATTCGCCACTCATGCACATGATTCGGATGATTCATAACCAGAAGCGCAGAGTCAAGGGGAGCGATTAACCTATCGTACGATCACGCTGTAGTTTCATTTGCGTAATGGACTTTGGCCCCGACGACGGTGTTCAATGGTAGTGCGCTAAATAGAAGGCACTGGCTTCGTCTGTCAATTCATTGGATTTGTTTACAAACAACTGAAGTACAAACACCACATGGACAGCACTTGGGCAGTAGACAGTCAGCGAATCGTCGACACTTTTGCAGTGGCAAATGGCAAGAGGTGTGTTTTTCGTTTTGCCAACACGGCGAGAGTGGAGTTGATGGCGGTTGCTGGGGCCTGCATTTGACTGGACTGACGTCTGCAGTGGCGGTGGTGTTGTGAGTCCATTGGGAGGGGGTGATAAACACGTGGCTGATAAGGATTTGATGGCAATCCAGGGACTTAACTAGAATTTGTTTGTGTAGTGAGAATCAATAGCATAAAGCTGATGGGGTTTGGAAGCGTATGCAGGTTGCAAGAAAAGCATCACGATAGTTGGGCTTAAGGTTACAGAGAATGGGCATGATTGGATTGAAGACAAATTAAACAACCCAGCGGATACATAGAAATCATGAGCTTCGTTAAGTTTCGTTCAATTTTGTTTACTTAATTGGAAATGAAATTAGTTACTCCGTTCGAGTTTTCCATAAGCTTATCGAGGTTATGTCGTTCTGTACTAACATAGGGTCTAGTTTACTCAAACCGATTGTAGTTGATCATCAGTCATTTCATACCCAATTGATGTTTGTGGTTCGTTACTATACTACGTAATCATTGGCATTGACTCAGTTTGAAGTTCAGAGTCCTTTCAACTTTACATCACCTTGTAGACTTCAGTTGTATGGTACTCCCATTTTTTCATCTGAATGTCTATACGAAAATGATCAGTAACTACGCCCATCATCTTGTTCATGTCTTTCCCAACAGAAGGAGACAATAATTTTTTTTACCACATGTTTGCCATAGTAGCCTATGTCAGTGTTTCGAAGACTTTTCTTTTTCCTCTTGTACAACCCATGTCGTGTGGACAACGACACAGCGACCAGGATCCATTGCATCGAAGGGCTGGACTTAGATCAGACTTGCTGCTTTGTTCTTTGTATTGGCGTTTTTAAGTTCCAGCGAAGTGTGTATCTCCTAATGGAAAAAACGCTTTCTTAATTAGACTAGTGAAGGGCATTCACACAGCATGTGCTCAGAAGTTACACCCTCTTCGAAATATAGCCTTGTTTTGGCACAGATGTAATTCTTCGTAACAACTTGTTAGCCTTCTTATGCTACTCTAATTGAGAAGTAGAATTTTACTTGCATGAATAAGGCCTGATTAAATGTTTGGATTACCTAAGACCATGACCACATGTCCACTGGCTTAATAATTATATGAGTGGCACCACAGCCCGTAGAAGGCCAGGACCTAGCTTCTCAATAACCACTAGTGTTGTGCGTGCTATTGGGATGGAAAGGGATGGGAATTACAGTTTTATGCCGACTTGCGGCCAAACGGCCCAGTTTGAGAAACCTGTTCTACACAGAAAATACTTTCAAGCATTGTCAGCGACTCGAAAGAGGTGGGGCTGTGAAAATTATTTTTTGTCGCTCAGACCAGGCATCGTACCTACGACGTCGTGGTTCAAGTGTATTCAGGTTGGCGCACATAACCCCAACGCCACGGGCCACCGCTGGCTTAGACAAAGTTTATTTCCTCATTTCTTATTCAGATTTCTAACTGCTTTCCAATTGACATAGCAGCACGGTACAGAACCGATGAACATTGATTTCGAGTCAGATCTTGCCAACTCATTTAAGGATTTGTTGCCAAGCTTCACTTTGTTGTGCCTTGCAAGGGATTGTAGAGCGTTATAGCCGCCCTTAATTCGGCTTGAAACACAGTCGAACTCGACAAAGATTCGTACGCCTCCTCAAGAATCTGTCCTTGATTCGTCTGTATACTGTACCAGCCTTTTGGGGTCTACTGCAGGTACACCATTGGTCTATTTAGCTCTGTCCAATATTTCAACCTCAAAAAGCCTGCCGAAACCATGCGGCCTGACCATAGTCTCTATGAGGGATTGAGTTGAGTGTACTAAGAAGGCCAGTGGTCACCTGGTTTATACATAGTTGTACCTTCTTACTTGTTTAAGAGTTACTTGTACAAACGTCATGAACTGCTCATCTTGTTCTCCAGCCGGAAGGCTACTACTTCACATAAAGCTTGCAGCGAGCTAGCGCCGTTCGAAGTAAAAGCAGTACCCTTGAATAGACACGATATTTCTTACACTTCTTCTTTTGGAATGACGCTACTAAGAAATGGACTTCGGCCTAGCTTCTACATCAGCTACTCATGTTATGCGTCCTTTGGGAACAGTGACATTAAACCACGTTCGTTTCAGAATTGTATACTGCAGGCATCGTTAATGGAACGTGCGAGTTGGAGACAGTGGACGCGCAAGTTCGTGTCTCGGGAGATCGAACCATGCACCATGAATATGAGGATCTAGCCTTCTTCCACTCTCTGGGTATTGTTTACGGAGTGAGGTGGCGAATAGTCTGAAGCTGTACAGTACATTTGGCATGAAAATGGACGCATTTAACTTCAATTTAAGACTAAACACACCCAAGACGGCGACATGGGCGTCCAAATCTAAGAATTCTAATTCTTACCATTTTTCCCGCGTTGTTAAGCCAAGTAGTACCCCTGACTCATCGAAAAACACTGATTGACACAATACGACGCACAAATTTATTGCGACCGAAAGTCGTTCAGATTTCCCACGACACGATCCTTCTCGCGAATGTGACAACACTACAAGAATCTATAACTCACGACTTCAACGTCAAACACCGTCCACCTCAGTTCCTGTACAGTGACTGATAAGTTTCTGTCTGTTAGCTGCGCAGATTCTTTGCTTCCGCGTTGACTGCACTACCGACTCCGAGTCCAATTCGGCTGGACCTTGTCACTGATGATCCCATCAATTCCGGTCTATCCAAGTTGACAGCTATTCGCAAAAATGACCCATAAACTAATCAGCAATCTAACGGTTTACGCAATCTCAACCATCAAGCTACCACTCCCCGTTGTACAAGTTGACCTTTCGGGGCCAAATCTGTGGCAATTTAGTAAACAAACGGCCATTTTCGGTAACCCACTAAAGAACGAATTTCGGATAACTGATTATGTCATACGCGTTACGCAAAGGCTTCACCTTTCATTTTAGAAGCTAGAATTGCGTGAGTCGCACGAAAGTCCCCACTCTCTTTCTCTATGCCGATGAGGATGTTACGTAAAACCACGGCATGTCCTCTTCATCCCCTCGATCGGAGACAAAATCTAAAGGTCAGCCACTAGATAATATTGCGCCCAAATTAGGTAACGACTTCTACCCACTAAAGACGATGAGAACGAGGACCGTTATTTCGCCGAATTAGAAAGGCAATAACTCCCCGTTTTCCGCGCAGATAAGTTCTGATGCAACAGAATCGGAACTAAAGCGCGTTCTAAAGGCCGATCAAAATAAACAGACAACACACATCCCGCACCCACACCCGCACCGGCCCCTTCAGCCGTGCTTAAGAGAGGCACCGGCCTTCCCATCGGCTCCAACGGACGAAAGGAAAAGTAAAGAGAAACCCGCGATAATGAGATACATCCACAAGCTGGATTGACAAACAAAACACACGAAAAAAGCTTCGGAGTCAGGTAATCGACGCTTTACCCCCACTCTTCGGAGAGATACTAGAAAACCACACCAGCTAGACGAACTTTTAAGTCAGTAGACCAAACGCAATCCGTAGGTGATGTACGCAGTCCGTTCCGCACGCCGATAGTTCAGAGATTTTGAGAGTTTCGCGTTCGCAGTGCAAATTTCAAATTAACACACATCACAATGAATGAGCAGAAGCACGCCATGTTGTACCCGAGTCTGGCAGGAAGACCGGATCAGGCATCGACGTCCACGTTCCAGGGAAACGAGATATCCTTCGAGTCGCCGCCGTCGTACGATTTCGCCATGTCCAGCCCGTTGCCGCAGCCGTCCGCACCGATGTTTCAGCAGGTTCCGACAAGCATGCCCAACACAAGGGCCTACCTGCCGCCACCGCCACCAGTCACCAGTCAGCCGATTCACCAGCACCTCGCGGCGGAAAGTTACACCAACAGCGTTGCAGTGCGGTCAGCCCTGCCCCCAGTCATAGTGGAACAGCCAGGTAAGTCCACTCCAGTGAGCCTCTGAGCGCGATGAGTCATATCGACAATCCACAGCATCCAATCGTGAGCCCCTCAAGCTTGGACCACAACCGTCGACGATAACTTGCCCCGACTGCGGAGAACGCCGCAAGACCAGGATGCACCACACTCCCAACCGCAGGACCCACATCTTCGCCTTCATTCTGTGCCTCGTCGGGTAAGTAACCGCAATGGCGGCTGTGCAACCTTCGCGAGCTAACTTTCAATTGTTGGCCAACAGGTGGTGTTGCTGCGCCTGCTGTGTGCCGTACTGCATGAGTAGCTGCAAGACCGGCCATCACTACTGCGCCAAGTGTAACAGATTCCTGGGCACTCACAAACGAAACGATTCATAAGCTCGAGCGGCAATTATTATTCTTTTATAATTTTCTTCTTCGTCTTTTTGGCTGTTGCACAGTGCCAGTGCAGCAATGGTGTGAGTGCGAGCGCGTGTGTCTGCGAGTGGTTGCGTGTGAGAGCGAGTGAATGCGAATGTCTGACTGTACATACTTAATGGAATAAAGTACTTTTATTGGAAATACACTACGTTTGTTGGTTTTTTGTTTCGATGTGGCAGATAAGCGGACGAGCAGAGTGCTATGGTGGGCTTATGGTGGAATTAAGTCCTCAGATGCGTTGGTGGCGACCGACACCGCTTATGGCAGCAGAGTGGGCTTTGAATTTTTTTTTTTTGCGCGTGTCTTGTCTGGCTTTATCGCTTGTGAAACACGATGTGCGTCACCTGTGACGGGAACACAAATTATCACGGCTATCTGCGAATTTTATTCACACATGTCAACAGTGGCGGAACGATAAGGCGTTCTTGGCTTATCTGAAAATACACTTGAACCTCGTTTACATTCCACCGTCAGTCAGTGTCCGCGAATGCAAATGCTGTGTCCTTGGGTGGGTTGTATAACCACACTTATCTGAACCTGATAAAAAGAAGTGAGGTTTGTTTAGAGTGTGTCGAGTGAAAATGCGTGACAGACTTACCCGCGACGTTCGCTTGCAGACTTGCGACTGATCGAAGTTAGAGTGGACAGTGAATATGTTCCGTGAAAGCCACACTTTCTGGTTCTAATCCACCGGGAACTCGTTCAATTGAAGGCGTTCCTGTTTGATTGCTTAACAAACCTGTCGCAAATGTGGTGATCACATTATTTACCTGCAGCGCATCCCACGGGGTGAGCTGGGGTGTATTATTTTCGCTACGCCCACTAGAAGCGGGGAGATGCGATCACAATTTGACGGTCTCCATGAACAAGTTTTTACCCCAGCTTAAAGAGTGATTCGCTAAATAATAAATAATAATATGGCGCTACATCCAAGGCCTACCTTCTCAGCAACTACTCATGTAGTGCGCTCTTTTTGTTCTTCCACGTGTGGAAGAGACCTTCCGTTTTATGCCGACTCCGAACGACCAAGTTTGAGGAGCTTTTCTAGACAGGAAATACTCTTTGAGCATTGTCAGTGACACGAAAGAGGTGAGGCCGTGAAAATTATTTTTGTCGCACGGATCGAACCTAAGACATCGAAGTTGAGGGCTACGCACATACTCACTACGTCACGGGATATCAAGGGATTCACTGTTCAGGTGTAAAAGTTCTGTGTAAGATCTGTGTAAATTAGAAACCATTTGAATTTTTGTGTATTCAAAGCTCTAAGGAACATGGAGGGTTTAGTGTAGGTGTTTGATAAGGGATTCACTTAGACCCGAGGGTCCATTATTTTGACACTGAGCTGGTTAAAGTCCATTACTCTTGGAACGATGTAGTTTTTCGGACGAACGTCCAGATTGATTTGATATTCTTTTCGAATAAGCCCGCTAATTCAATAAAGTTGTAATCGCCAAGGGCTTGTTTTCATTCTAATTCTAATAAGAACCAATGAATGCTTTCAGTCTCAGCGCCGATTTTGCTGCAAATTCTTTGCCACAAATGTCCTCAGGTGCTCTGCGGTTTAGCGCGTTTGCATTTCGCTGGAGATTATATGCATTGAACACTGTTTTCCATTTTTGTGTAACTACCTTTGTCTAGCGCTAGCCACCATACAACTAGAGTCTAATCTAAGAAATAGCTTCGTTCTACCGCTGACGGTCCTGAACACGGTGCCACTGTGACCTAGTGTTCCTGCGTCCGCTGACAAGAATACGGTGTTTCAAGAATTGCTTAAATGAAAATTGGAACACCTGGCCCAAATTGATCTCTGGTTTTTATTCTAACTTAACTAAACCCGCCGGAGTTTTCGCGAGATCTATTCGTTCACCTATAAAAAAGTTACACGAACAGAGAATGATTCACGCTGTATGCCATGCCCCACTGGCTTGTTAAAACCACATGTCATCCACCCATGTTTATCTATTGAAATTTAGGCACAAAAACTGGTTTCGCGATATCAAGCAGCATTAACTTTTATTGAGTGATTTAATTTGCCATTATTCGACTTCGAAGGGAGATGATGCATCTCGCCCAGAATTCGTACCGAATAGTAAGCCAAACAGTTCTTGATACGTTCTTTTCTTAATAAGGGTTCTGATGCTTAGATGTTACAACAATAAAAATAGGCTTACACATTTAATAAAGGGTCCATCATTACAATGGACGATATTACTTAGAATGGTATTTTAAAATTGTTAGGAGTTTATTGAGCACCTGCTTGTAAATGTTAAAAGCTCCTAGTCTGAGTATCTACCTGGTTTAGAAAAGTCGTTACTAGTTACTTTCGTTACTTACTGGAGGTGGTTCATGCAACTCTCTCTGGGCTAAAGCCCGATAAGATTCTGACCTCCAACCAGAACGATTTCTCGCCAGCTAAAAATAGATTCACAACGAGAAGGTTGAGGACAACATGGATAGAGGTGTGACGAATAGTGATTTTATCGAGCATCGGACATTTGATCATATGGCGAAACGCGAATATCCCGCGGCCCAAATTGTTATTGAGGTTATGTTCTGTCTCATTCCTTGCAAATTTCGGCAGCATTTTTCAGACTTCAGACCTTGGTGAACTTTTTAGTAAGAGATATGGAGACTAACCAGTAAGTTCTATCGATTCACCAAACTGCTGAACCATGGTCAATATTGCGAAGGCCCTCGACAGCCTTGCCCAAAATAATATGAAAATTGCTGCCAAGAGTCTCCACATGTGTGGTGTAGGAATGTTTCACAACCGAAGTGACTACTGACAAATGCGACGAAGAAGCATTCCCTCTTTTATCACCACACGCAGTGGAAAGTCTCTCGACGTTAAGTAACATTTCTTAAACGGCTTGAATCGTGATGCTCGCTGTGAGAAGCCAACCGTTGCTACATCAAATGGGTTAGCTTTGGATGGTGGATGTGAATGGATGTGACAATTTTTGGAGATTGTGGTCCTTAACGTCTGATCAGCACCAAAGAAACTGAAAAAACTGACTTGGTTGTCTGTTGAAGATTAGCAAATAAATTATGCTAGAAATAGGAACACACTTTGTTCAACTAGGTAAAGGAGCTGGATTGAAGTGAAAAATAATGCTACTTCATCGATTACCAATCGCATGGAAGGTATGACCGAATTTGTGGAGAAGCGCCCAGTTATATAAGTTCAGCAACAATTTAGTATACATCTTTTTTGCAAAAAAGTGGCATGACATTATTGAATGAAAAGTTGCCGATTTAGGAATATTATTAGATTTTCAGTTGAAAATATCAATTATCTGTGTACTTGTTGTGTAATAATGATAACTCGAGAGGGGGAGAATCATAGCTTTTGTATTTAATTAATCTTACCCTATTTGTTCCTAGTCACCGCCATTTACACTGCCACTGTCCATCATCTAAGCTTTTGAGCAACCACTCGTATTATGCGTGCTATTTGTCTTTCATGAGTGGAATGGACCTACAGTCTTATGCCGACTCCGAAAGGCCAAGTTTGAGAAGCTTTTTCTAGACAGAAGTAGTCTTTGAGCATTGTCAGTGACTCGAAAGAGGTGGGGCCGTGTAAATTTCGCACAGAACAGGGATCGCATATTCGACGTCGATTCACATACCCACAACGCACCGGCACTAAAATCCATCAATAGATTACTAATTTTTAGAGCAAACTGCTTCATTTGAAGACCGTTGAAAATGAACTGACTCCTGAAATTTAAAGAAAATGGAAAAAAGAGAATTTCGTGTACGGATTAAGAATCAGCAACACCAAGTCAAAACTTGCTGCAAATACTTTGGGGACTCGGAACCACCAAAGCGTAAGTGAGTGAGGGCTTCGGTGGCATGCCAAAAATCTGCAAATTGGACTTGGAACCGTACTAACCACCATATTCTCCAGACTTAGTCCACTACGACTATTTTGTTAGCTTTGCAAAAAAGTTATTGTTCTGTTTCGTAAATGCGGAAAGAAATATTTCACGGAAAACAAAAACTGAAAAAATAACGAAAACTTGCTAGTAACGATATTCAGAGACGAGTAACGTTTCGTTACAAGGTGAAGTTACTTAGTAACAAGTATTATACGCCAATTTAACATATTTTGGAACTTATTTGGAAAGCAACTTTGAAACATTTTGATGTAAAATTCTAGCGCCGAAGATATTCGCTGCCACACTAAAATGTGGGATGTGGCTCTTAGAGAATCATGTCGCCAAAACCGGTTTGAGAAACTTGCGAATTAATGAACTGCGATCAACCGTTTTTCTGGAGAGACGAGCAAAGTCATGTATACTTGATGGAAGACGCAACTGATGTGTGCAGCACTTTAGGTCCACTTTCTGCTCCACAATCCATTCAAACAACAATTTGCACAGAGTTAGGTTGAGTCAATTTGTGTACTTTCTATGCATAAAATTGCACATGTGTGTAGAGCTTTTAAGAATTTAAAATTAAACGCATCAAAGAGCTCAAGAAACGACACTCCCTTTCAACTTCGTCATCCCACTACGGAAACCATGTTAGAGTCATCAGTTGCATGGATAAAGAACATTGACATTGCTTAGTGCTTAGCAAGCAAGTATGGAAATAACCACTAACAACATGAGATATTCCATTCCAACGGCTGACTTTTGCTCTAGTAAATTCCCATTCAATTTACATGCTTGTAATGTGGCACGATGAATATGATATATTCCCGCTGGTTTACCGTGAACATCATAACGAACTGCAAGCAGTCTGGCATCGAGCCAAGAAAGTTGACCAACACACAGTGCAACAGATCTGGACAATGATACCTCACAATGTGACTGTGTTTCTTAGTATTCAGACTTCGGTTTTGTGTGTTAGGTTGCAGTCGTAAATGCTCTGTACAAAGGAATGTAACAGCTGTTGTTAAGAATTTTGTTGTTCCTTCGTCGGTTTCCACTTTGAACATGTTCCTAAACTATGCCAGAAAATTGAGTTTTTATAGAGAAGCGTCTTTTTAACTTCTCGGTTATTCACTTTTCTTTACTGATAGTGAACACTGTTAAAAGCATACGATGCTTGCCTTTAACTCGAAAAACACATCTTCAGGAACATGACAGCTTTCTTCAAAATCTACTACGTCACTACTCGATCATATGATATTGCAAGTTACCATGCTGAACGGATTTGTCAAAGTTGACAACATTCGCTTCCGTCATTTTTGTGAACACAAATTCAACCAACTTTTATCCAAACCTCGCAAATCGTCTGCACAAACCATTAAGAGCATTGGATAAACTTATCCGACCTCAAATTGAAAAGTTTATCCAAGCAAATGGTTGTGATATTTGATAAGTAAATAACCCGCCTGCCACCTGGTGACAGTTTCCAAATGGTCGGTGAGGTAGTGTAGGCACTGGCCTTGTGCCTTATTCCTGTCAAACTCCCACCAGCAAACGAAAGCAAACAGAACTACCAAAGCTCCAGCAAAGCTCCCACCATTGTTCTCCACTGCACCAACACAGCAACGCACCGTCGCCATTAGCCCACAGCCAGGGTAAACAAATATTGATTGACCTATTTCCCCTAATGTAAGGGTGGCGACTGGCACAGCAACCGCACACTCCGCACCTTGTCGTTCGACCGTATAGGGCGCACACAGCTTACCGTGTGGCCACCGCACAACTCTGCACCCCAAAGGACATCTGAAGGGTGTTCGCTTGTCGGTTCGCTTTCATTGCTTTGTTGTTCTCTGCGAGGGTGACCCCCTCTGTCACAACGTCCTTAAGTCCGTGCGAGAGTGGCGCCTTCGCCTCGCTTTACCTCTCTCCCCCTCTGTTCGACAAGCGGTGGAATAATTGAAAAATGTGAAGAATGCCCAGCGGTTACTACAGCGTCCCCACCCTGCAATTCGCTCTAACGCGCGGCAGGAACTATGCTCCAACTAATTTAATTAACGAACACAATAACAACAAAAAGGCAGGCACAGCTAGCCGTTAGAGCAGCGGAAACAATTGCATTGTCAACAGCGAAACTTTGGGGCAATTTTGCCAAAAAAAAAATTATCATCGAAGGCCGATGACATCACCCGGCGGTGGCAAGATGGTGGCGGGACCCTCAGCAACCCCCCAATAAGCCACACGTTGAAAGTCAATCTTTGCTCTATGTACACTGTCCATACGAGGGTGTGCATGAGCGTGGGGGTGTGCATGTGTCTGTCAGTGTAACGAGCATGAATCGTGAATTTTTGACGTTTCGCATGTAAACGAAGCCAGAAATTCGGGGAAAACTATTATTCATACGTTCAACCTCGGGGGGGATCGATAAGCACGTAAATAGAACGTGGATCCAGTGCGAACTGCGAGGGGTGACTGCAGAGCCACTGCGAAAGGAGGGGAGTTTCTGGATGTCTTGTCACAGCTCACCGCAGAGGGCAAGTGTCAAGGAAATGGTTTAATTATTGAACGCTGTCGTCGTTTGAGTTTGGGAATATTTGACGAGACAACAGGATCTTTTGTGGGCGACTGATGCGGAAGGGAGCACGACGGGGGTTTGTTGAACTTAGAAATTGCTGTTTCCGTGGTCCCTGTTCAGTTCTTTCATGCGACTCTTCCTGAGCTGAATGAGGTTGGTCTTACGGTTCGGTGAATTTTGCGAAGTGGAATGATTTGCTGGGACAATGGAACATGTGAGATCTGGGACGTTCGTTGGGAGAGGCAACGGAAACAAATTTCGTTGCTGATAAGAGAGGCGATTAGAGGAGAGACTTTAGAAGCTACATACGACCCTCTTTTTCATCAATTACAAATGCCAGACGTATGCGATTGTTTGCAACAATTGAAGGTTCATTAGAGAGAGCATTGCCCGGAATCAATGTCTCAGAAGCCTTACGAAGCAGCGTCGTATCTTCATCAGAAAACTCTTGGGCCTCTATGTATGTTCCTTTCTGATTAGAAGTGCACTTTTGATTAGAAATAAAAAAAAACAAAATTTCGACGGCATTTATCGTTTTCACCAACCCACCCGACCAAACAGAGAAAGAAATTTAACTGATTTCGGGAATAACCATAAAAAATGAGTGAATAACTGGATAGGCAAGATATCCATAAGCTGTGAAGTCTACAGTCTCTACAGTACCTAATATCTATTTTTGATGAATTGGCAGCCACTTCTTCGAGTAATTTCTAATAAAACATGCGATTTGGTCTTTCAAGGCTACAATCGAGGCAGGCCACAAAAATTCTTTTATTGTGGTGAAAAAAGTTTAAATCATTGAAATAGAGCAAACGTCATTGACACCGAATCACCAAAGAGCAACTAGAATCAATCATCTCCGTCCTGCCCTACGTCGCATAGATACGGCCAGTTTAACAAGGGAATGCAGAAACATTTGGACTCGTCGAGGATACAGGTAAACGTGTAATCGTTGGTCCTGAACAGGAGGAGGAGATTCAATCACGAACTGTATGGACTGCAAATAAGTCTAGCCAAACATCTACGGATGTGGTTACAGTACGAAGACTTTTTAACTCGAAGCCTGTGGAACAACGCATGTATGTGGTGGAGGAATACATAAATCCAATTGTGCCCAATTGGAAGAAGATTGTCAGAGATCGTCTTAACTGAAGATGCTTCTTGTTTGAGACCCAATTCGTTCTCAAAATTCTATCATCGCCCTCTTGATGTATCACTATGTCAGCAAAAGTTTCAAGGACTAGTGATCAACCTCCGGAATAGATTTCTGTGTAGGAATAGTACGTCTCGACTTTGAGAACGAGGAGTAAGTTGGTCTAACAAAGTTACAGTTGACTGTAACCATTTTGCTGGAGCTCGCAGTTGTGGTACTTTCTTGAATCAAACAAAACAAATCAAAGTGAAAAGCCTCTATTGCCGAGAGATCTCTTATACGGGCAAAATCAATCGATCTTACGGGTCCGTTGGCTAGGAGTGTCTTCGAATCCGAACCAGAAGTAGAAGAGAATGACTGTTTCCCCGTTACAAGGAACATGGCCCTCGGGAAAACAAACCAATTTGTCTTGATGAGTAGAACTAGCGGTCCCAACAAGATCAATGGTAAATGACAGCCTTAGCTCGGTTGCATATCTTTTAACCATCGCCGCTCTGAACCGACCATTCGTCTTAAGATCTATTGGATGGACTTCCTTTTCTTCTAATGGCGCTACAGTCCGTGGTAAACCTGGGCCTCAGCCAGCCGGCACGATCTTAAGCCAGCTGACGATGAACCAACGATTCCACTCCTAGTCAAGTGCGTGGAATCCCCTTCAGTTTGTCATGACAGCAAAACAAAATAAAAGTCATAACTCTTCCAGGAGCAAGTGTCTCTCCCCAGTCCCCATTCCTAACCCCAAATCAAGCTGCAAGCACTCGGTTCCATGTGCGTGTACACACATCTCAGCCATCAACCATCAACCATCCACCATCTGAATGTCATTCATTACTGGAAATTGAAAAAGATTATGCTCTCCATACGGATGTAGGTCATTAGTGCAGCCATCACGCGTCACGCATCCAACTAATCCCCGAAAACAAATCGACGCCACAGATCGGATCGCACACAAGTCGTGCCTTGGCAATAAAACACAAAAACATCTCAATCTCGAAAAGGCCGATTCCATTGAATCCAATCGATTGCATGGTCCAAAAAAGATATTTGCCGCCCGAACAAAATTTACGTTACGCATTTGAGGGGATCCCGGCATGCCCCCACCCACCACAGGGAGGGTAAACTTACGAGGCAATGGATCGAACAGAACAGAAACGCGCTTTTTTTTCGAGTGCTCCCCCGTTTCGTCGGTTTTGTTTCCTTCGCACGCAAACAAGCTAAAGTACTCGCAATCAGCTAAAAATAGCCAAATACACAGGCAAACACCACTAGCGGCTAGCGTGCTGCTCTCTAGCATTAGATAGTATCGCTCTATCGGAGCACCAACACTCTGGCGTTGTCCTAAATTCTCTTGGTTTGCCTTTGCCTTTGCTTGCTGCTGCTGCTGCTTGCTGATGTAAGATTAGGTGTACGGACGCACACACGTGTAAGCTCGCATCGGTTTGTACATGCCAAGTAAATATACACAGTCGACTGTTTGAAGATTATTACACCCCACTTTGCTGTGCCGCTCTGGGGGGGTGAGCTTTTTTTTTTCTCTCGTGCCCCACTGTCGTGCCGAACCACCACCCACCCCCACCCCCACCAGGGGCAACTTCCAACAATATGCATGTAATTGTAACTGTTTATTAATGCCACTCACACTCACACGGCATCCCCATACCTGCGGGACCGAGGAAAGCTTTACGAGCGGACAAAAAAAAATCTGGGCAAGGAGGCAGCACAAAAGATTGGTAAAACGAACAAAACAGATACAAATTTATCTAAGGAGCGGTTTTTTGTGCTCTGCAGACCTGGCTGTATCTCGCATCTGCACGACAACCACCAGCACCAGCGGCCCTCCCCGTCCCCGGCCAAGAGGCACAAAAAGCACAGCACAAAGTTTCGTTTTTTGGGTGCGTTTATGTACAGCCGAAGACTCCCCCCCGGTGCTGGCGGCGGAGGCTCCATCTAATGAAATAAGCCAAAAACTTGATTTCTAACTTAACAGATACACAAACACGCGCACACAGCCACTCACACCACCGCGCGGGGGCATGTACCGGGCCGAGAGGCTATGTAAAAGTTTAATGAAAATAAATGTATGTACAGTTTTATTTTTTTTTTTGTCCTGTTCTTCATCTGTGGAATAGAAAGCAAATACACCAACAAACGCCCAACAGACGGACGGGGTATCTAGAAACAAAAAAAAAACCAAAACGACGCTTTTAAGCGTGTCCATGTGTGTAGTGTCGTCTAGTTTGTTGTTGCTCGGCACCGAGAGCCAGCACACACCACCAAACGCGGCTGCGGCTGCTCTTCTAGCTCTGCAGCGCCGTAGCCTCGGCAGAGCACGGCCGCTCGGCAATTGTTCGTGTGGAATCATGCTTTGTTAGCCGCGTTGAGTGGAGTTGATTATTATTATGATAATGGAGGGAAAGTGGGTCAATTGCACGTGCCATAGATGAACACCACTACACCCAGCGGGCAGACGCACACGCACGCAGGGCGCACCACGAAAAGGCGAAGTTGTAAAAACAACTGGTTAACAGGGTTACACACGTTGCGAGGGAAATCAAAAAAACAAACAAAAAAGAGCCAAGACGACGACGCACGACCACGATGAAAATCCCATGCCGCCGTGTGTAAGAGCGTTTTCGGAGGCACGCATTAGAAACCTGCTTGTAATGGGGTCATCACTGAAACTAACAGGCCTGCCATGACTTCCATTTCATTCGTCCCCCCTGACACCTTCCTTACGGCGACGCAACGAAAAGAAAGAGAAAATACTGAGAAGTCATCGGAATCGCCTCTCTGTCATCGTCGCATCACTGGGAAAACTTGCTCGTTGCAGTAGAATCTTGCCCTGCGGGTTGGGGGGGATTGAAGGTGCTAGGTGCAGTGCGTTCGACCTTTTAGAGTCCGATTCCGAGAAGACGGGAATGATTACATCTGCAGATCCACACACTCGCTGGCACACACACCAATCGATGGGAAATCAATTTCGAAGCAAGTTTTCTTCGTTTTTCTTGATTTCTTGATTTTTCCATTTCCTTGGCCTGAAGTTGGTCGTTAGCTGAACTGGTGATGGTCACTCTCGTGTTTTGTTTGTGTTGCTCCCTTTGGGTGGAGGAGGTGGAGCGGTGCCGTGGAGGGAGTTAATTTTTCGAAATATCGACAACTGTTTTTTTTCCTCCCCTTTTCTTTGCTGTTGTTTACGTGAAGTTAGATTAGAATCGATTGATGCTTGTCGGGAAACGGACAAAACTCGTTCGGATGGTACGAATGGAATGGTAAACAGTGTAACCGCATTTGATTCTTTGGAAAATTGGCCAATTGGAATGTCCTCGCTTAAGACGCTTTGAAGATGTTTTGTGGTTACAATTGGGATTGAGTTTCCCAATTCATCGAAAAGTTGAACGTTTCAGTTTGGGCAGCATGTGGCCTTTTGTGATTCGATTTGTTGATTGATTTGAGACGTGTTGTTTGAAAGGGGGGATAATTGTGAAAATCTTTCGTAAGTTTGAGGAGAACCTACATACTTACACAGTGCCACGCTACATCGTATTCGAAATAGGGACAAAGACTAAAGAACACATCTGTCTGAAAATACTTCTTTGCCATTCGGAGTTGGAATAAAAGCTTCAACCGAAAAAATAACGTTGCTCCAATCTCTGTCCAAATTCTCCTTGGCTCAAGTGAGTCGTTCTTAAATAAAATAAAATAAAATAAATTTTAAAATACCGTCTCTGAAAAAAATTGAACACTCTTTAAATTTTTTTATTCAAAGCATTTTAGCAGAATTCATTTTTGTCTGGTAATGCAAAAGCCACTTCCAAACCGGTTTTCATAAACGAGCTTTGCCGTGCACCGACAGAAACTTCTTGCTTTCGATTTACAAACAATAGAAATTTGATTTACTTGAACGCCAAGGCATTCCCTTGTCCTTAGTATTCCTTGATAAACAAAACTCTCTCTCTCGAACATCCAAAGTGATCCTATTTAAGACTTTAATCGCCCCTGTCTTGCTATATGACGCAGAAGCATGGACTTTGTCAAAGGTGGACGAAGTTGCTCTTGGTTGCTTTGAGAGGTCCCGTCTGCATAGATAGTGAGTGCAGGAGGATATATAACGACGAACAGTACAAGCTGCTCAACGACGTCGACTTAGCAAGAAAAATGAAGATCAAACGATTGAGATGGCTCAGTCATGAAGAGCAGATGGAAACCAATGCTCTGGCCCAGATGGTCTTCGAAACCAGTAGAGGAGCACCTGACTCGGTAATTGATAAATTGGTCCCTCAAAGGGACATCAACGAACTGTGCGTGCAAAAACGGATGCAGATAGCTAAAGATTATACCGATTTATGTTATTAACAGCAAATCCGATGAAGATCAAATCTTTGGTTCCAGTAAAGTAATAGCTGCTTATTGTGATATTCTGGCCGAGTCAACCCTGTTGTGCGTGCTTTGCCAGAGACAGTATTCACTTTATTGCATCCCCATTCAATACTTCCTAGGCTCCATAATTTGTGGCCACGGTGTCCTGTTTGAGAAAGTCTCCTATTTTATCCATTTACAACAATTATGGACAACTTCATCCCCGACTACATGGCTACATGACATCGTGTTCAGCTGATACACCCTTTCTCTTGAAGGGCCGAGTCTGCTATTTTGGCATTCAGGAGCAGGGTGTTGCCTTATTAAGCAAATATCATATAAACAGCACTATTAGTCGGCAGAATCAGTCAAAACTCCCAACATCTCGTCTCCATTTGATTCGATCAACAACCGATTGACGATTGTGACCAGATGGTTGCCTTAATCATTTGCCAGCACTCATATCAATATGATTGTAGATAGTAGAATAGAATATTGCTAAGAGTCGAATTCGACGGCACATTCTGATATTAAAGGCATCGGTCTTATGCTAGTTGCTTCCAGCCACGCACGTTAAACTTAGGAGGTGTTGTCCCTCGAGGTTGCAATCGAAGACTTTCCGGGCCGGAGCATTGATGTCCATTCGCTCTAAATGACCTAGCCAGAGACGAGAAATTCGAATTCGTTTGACCAGATCGATGTCGCTGTACAGTTCATCGTTCAGTCTCCTTCTCCAAACACCATCCGTACATACGGGATCGAAGATAGTTCGAAGGACTTTTCTCTCGAAACGACCAAGTATATCCTCGTCCGCTTTGGTTAGTGTCCATGCTTCAGTGCCATACAGCAGGACTGGGACTATCAAGGCCTTATATTGGGATATCTTGGCTCTTCGAGGGATCTCTAGTAAGGGCTCTAAAAATCCAAACCATCTCCAAGAAACCACATGTCACAACATAGTTTGTAAATTGTAGATCGCCGAGCACCTGCCACTCAGTGAAATGAAAGTACTTACGAATAGGCTTACTGCGGTCGTCAGTTTAGGCCTTGGAAATTATTAATTGTCACCGGATACTAGGTTTTAGGGTAGCATTACCACAAACTAGGGCCGGACTTATCTGGAGAGGGAATCGAATATTCGACCATCAACTTCCCCGTACTGGCATGAGCATGAAAGACGACAATTGGATGAACTATTTTTTGAATCTATTAAGCATGTACAATTGACTGACTTCAAATTCATTTTGGCCAAAGATGACCTAGCTTATTTTTTGTTCATATTTTTAGAAGACTTTGTGTTCAAGTGCAGCTCAACGCAGACCATGAACTAAGAACTCTCTCTTCAGACCACAAGCAGGTCGCCATAAAATGTGAATGAATCAAGAACATGAGAAAAACCAGACGTTGCCTCTATGGAAGGTATTCATCATCAAGCCCTGAAAGAGAAAGACGACCTATTTGGCGGCGCTTGCTTTTTCAACGCGTCAAATGTTATTGAATGCATCTAGCCCGACCAATGAAGGGGCAAGTTGACAGAGGAGAAGGTTCTGTTCGAAATCATGAACTTCTCCCACTTTACTGAAACAAAACATTCTTGCCTGAATTGTACGTTGATTTTGAATGATTCCTTATCCCCATCTTACGAAGTAATTGAATGCCTGCTCTTGGTTATGGGTATCCTCGGTTCGAATTCCAGTGAAAGCAAAATTAAAATGCTTTTATCGGGTTGCAAATCTGGTAATGGGATGGGTATCACAATCAACCAACTATCTAGTGCGCTAGCAATTGCAGTGGCAGCCTAATAACCTTAATCCCATCCTTCACCAAAAACGGCAATAAATCATTCAGTCATGCAGTCACTCCGGACATCCTCTTTGAACCATAAAGAGTGCTTTTATCAACAAAGCATAGGATCTCACGCTTGAACCATACCAAAGCGTGTGAGTGTGTGATCTAATGCTTATCAGAGTTCTCAGGGAATTTCCTAGCTAATTATGAAATTCAAATTCTCTGGGCATTCCAGATAACGCAGACTTGTTTCACTTCAATGCTTTGCATGTCAAGAAATTATTTGTGGTTCTCTTTGGGTTTTTCTGTTAAATCTCACTAAATCGCTGATGAAAAATTGGGTCACCCAGAAAGCCCTGTGTCGTCTTTATGACGTTCGGCTCGGAATTTCTATTTCTGGCTATCTGTTCGATTCGTGTGCGCTCTTGATAATTGGCCGAAATTTATGTTCGAGAATTCGAACATCGAACACTTAACACTCGAGAGTGACACTTTGTTCCAACGTCAACCGATTTGACAGAGCTGACAGCTAATTTGTTCACAGTATGTTTTTTGGCATTTTGCCATGAAGTGCGGCGCAGCGGGACAGAATTGAATGAATTCAGCAAATTTCTGTCAAAAATTTGGTTCATTTTTCAAAAACGTTTTGTTTTTGTTTTTATGTGAGTTTCGTAAGTTGAAATGAAGAAGTAATTTTAGTGTGATTGATTTATGGCGTGGATGAGCTCGTTAATAGGCTATTGCCACTGACCATAGGTAACCAAACAAGAAGAATGGGAATGAGAGTGACCTTACAGCGACTCTGGAATGGATTCTAGGGATGAGAATGAGAGGGAGATAACTCGCCAGTGCATCGACACTTGCACTTGTAGCCGAAGAATATGAAACAGTCGGGCCTACCAATTTGTGACATTAGGAGGGAGAGGCCTCTAAAACCCTAATTTAAAATAAGTGTCAAATTGTGTTGACAATGTTAACAGCATTTCCTTTGGATGGCCATGCACTTTTTACTTTGTCTATCTAGGCTCTGTAGTAAACTGCGAAAATTACATCATCGCGGAGATAAAACGAAGGATAATCCTGGCCAATCACTGTGTCCTTGGACTTAGGCGACAATTGGAAATAAGGCCTTTTTCGGGAAGCCAAGCTGTCTCTTTATAAGATCTTGATAGTTCCGTCATACAGCACGCAGAAGCATGGACAATGTCAAATGTGGACGAAGAGATGCTTTGTGTTTTCGAAAGGAAAATCCTTCGAATCATACTCAGTCCCATTTGCGAAGAAGAAGTTTGGAGAAGAAGACTGAGCGACGAATTCTACGAGCTGTACAACGACATTGGCCTAGTCAAACGAATTCAATTGTCTCGACTCAGATGGCTAGCACATATAGAGAGAATGGCTCTCTAACGCTCCGGCTCCGACAACGCGGTAGAGGAAGACCTCGACGCCGATGGCGTAACCAGCTGGAAAGAGATCATAATCAGCTGGGTGTATGAAACTGAAGGCCCTTACCACAAGATCGCGTTAGTTGGAGAGGAATGCTGACTAAGGCAAAGGTCCATACCGGACTGTAGCGTCACTGAAAGAAGAAGATGCATCTTTAACACCCCATCATGTCAAAGTACATATGCTGGCACTACATCAAGCTACATTACCGACTGAGCCATTACCTAACTTGTCAACAAAATAACTATAAAAAAAAACACGACAGCAGTTGATAAGCACACAGGTCCACTCAAAAGATGAGTGAACCTTCATCTCCTAGCTTGTGGTGCCTCGGAAATGATGGTGTTTACAATTAAGGGGACGAAAAGTCAAAGGAGGACCTACGCTTGATGCATGCAACTGGAAACAGCTGCCCAGAACCCAAATACCAGCTGGTGGCCTTATTTCTTAAAGCTCCGACCATAAAGACAAGAGCCTTGTCCCATGAATGTCCATCCAAATCTCACTAGATACGTCACTACACCGTACCATTGAAGCAAATATTTGCCAAAATATGCATTTACATATACTGAGTACGCCGTAGTCCCCCAAGCACACAAAATACCGACACTGGAGGACATTTGCATTTCACGGCCAACCTTCACCGCGTTGTGCTTTGGAATTTGATTTCCGTTTTGCTCTTCATTCAAAGCACTTCATTGTCGCCGCCAATGAAGCCGAAATCTAATTCGTATTCGCAGAACGTATCGTGCATCGGGAGGAATTTCGCGTCAAGATAATCAACAAATGGTGACTCTAATTAACGTCTTACCGAAAACATTCAAAAGAACTGGCTCAGTTTGCAGATGAGTCAACATCCTAAGAAGGTCGCCGATTTGTGACGGTTTTGAGTGCAAAACCTGTTATTGTGGACTTTTATTTGTTTTCAAGACGAACATGGTCAATGTTTTTTTTTTCATTTTATGACGTCCGCTTGAGGAATTTGGCAATCAAATATTTTGGGTCTAAATTTGACCGAATAACGGTTTATTTTCATCAATGCAACGTAGGTTGTAGTTTGTGCCAATGGATGATCGTTTCTGGGCAAGCACTTCGTTGTTGACCATTGAGTTGGGATGATGATCATTATAGATGTAGCCCGCATTTCCTGCAGCCTTTCCCTAGAATATTGTCGTGAAGATCCAGAAAAAAGGAAAGTTGTTATTTCTGTGCCTGTGTTATTTAATTGTTTAATTTCTTCTCAACAATTCTCCAACAAAATTTAGCCAAGCAATTCGCTATATGTATCTTGTCCTTGAAATGTCGTTGCGACGGTCTGCGTCGTCGATCGTGCCTGCTTGCTTTCGTCACCTGCAGCCTTTCATCTGTTTTCGAGGTTGTCACAGTATTAGTAATGCCCAATCATAATTAGCGAAAGGATACTCAGTCAACAGAACTGCTCATAAGCACAGCACAGTTTCGTCCACTTCTCGTACTGTGACGATGGTCCAGACTGACTCCAGAAATGTTTCATCCGTTCATTGTCATTAGTAATTAGTTAGATTAGAAAGAAAAAAGCGAGACGAAGATTCGCTCTCTTAAGGGACGTTCTGGACAAATGCTGTTTTCCATCGTCTCGGAAAGAGACCTGAGGAGTAGGATAGATGAAAAAGCTTACGCTGTGGCTGCAAATGCAGATTGACTCTGTCTAAAGAGCTGACAGCTGGAATGTCATTGCAAAAGAGCTTGGGAATTGAAGACGAGGTGGAATTCTTTATGTTTTTGACCAAAAGTCTTTGCTGTTCTTGGGACATCGTAGCCTCAACTTTTGTTCATGGCAGAATTTTACACGTCGGAGTATTGCATTATAGTCTATATCCAGGCAGGTTCAAGTCCTATAACTCAGTATTCTCACTTATCTGTGTTTCACTAAGCGCCAACTAAGACAGCTATTTTATAACGAAACAAGTGGAAGTACACAGCAAAGAGATTCACTCTAAGCCCACGAACGATGCTTATATCAACCCGAAGACTTCCCATAAACCGCCGTCTAAGTTGGTAGATAGCCAGCAAGGCACTTTGCCCTGAAAAATAGGCCCATTGTACCGCCACCGGGAGTTCCACAGCCAACCAGTTACTCAGGTCTGACTAGAGGGACATTGCGAACATAAAATACTCAATTTAAGATCCCAAAATTCCTGGCCAGGTTTTCCAGAAACTTCAAAAATGCATTATTTTCTTTTGATTCAAATTGCATCCAATGATAAACGTAACATATTTTGGGGATTTTTCGGCTTTGAGCACTGAAAAAAGTTTGTGGACCTCTACCTCTATTTACCAACTGCTTTGTGGAATCCATGATCTAGACACTCTACAACGGCAGCAACAGCCTTCGTAGGGTACACCCATATTTCTTGACCCTGATCCGAAACTAATCAAAGTTAGTTTCAATGTTGAGCACCCCTCATATGTGTCTCCATCTTCTCCCAAGAACTAAGCTCCGTTCATTCGCCATTATTAGCTAGGATGGCGTCTTCTTATTCGAGAACTTTTTGCTTGGATCAGCGAGCTTCCTGATTTATCCCCCATCTTCTAGACAGTTCTTGATTCCTTTGTTTCCCTGAACACTCTCAGGCACCCAAACTCTGACCAGTAATGTTTAGTAAAGGATATCACCTTCAGTTGGTACAGCCCGTAGAGGGCCACGCCCTAGCTTCTCAACAACTACTCGTGTTGTGCATGCTATTGTTCTTTCACGAGTGGAAGCGACCTAAAGTTTTATGCCGACTCCGAACGGCCCAGTTTGAGAACACAGTTCTTGACAGGAAAAACTCTTTGAACATTGTCAGTTACTCGAAAGAGGTGAGGTCGTGAAAATTACTACGTCGAGATTCAAGTGAGTTGAGATCGACGCACATACCCACAACGCTATGGGCCACAACCAAAGACACCAAAGATTAACTCCCCCTAAACAGTTAAGATTTTCCAAAATAATGAAATGAAAATCCCATTTCCTACCACTCAGATGATCACTCAAAAAACCTGAAACCACAAAAATGTTGTGTGTGTTCACAGCGCCAACGCTCCACTTAACACCACTCTGCGACTTTTGATCGCAGCTTTTCCTTGAGAATGCTGCTGCGACGACTGCACTCCGAGGCATAAAACAACGACTAACAGCACACAAACTTAATGTTTGTTTAATAATTCTAGCATGTCACCGCTCCACGCCTGTCCATCAATTGAACATCTGTTCAGGACAAAAGTTGCTTCCCTCTTAGAGTCTAGAGATCAAAGCACAACTGTGCCGCGCCGTAGATTTCGTGCCACGTCGTCACCGTCCCGTCGTCGTGTCGGTCGCTCTATAAACTCTTTGTGTGGCAAGTTTATCAGATATGGCGGTTAAGAGATGCTTTTTTTTAGATTTTTTAGGCGGCGTCATAAATTATAATGACTTTTTATTTTTTCAGACGGTTTTTTTCTCCTTATTTTCGTTCGGTCTAAGCGGGTTGGGAATATGGCTTTTATGTATTTTCGGTCTCAATTTATGTATCTGCGGATGGAAATTTGCATATTTCGAACCTTTTCGTTTCCATCGGTTTCTTGGGAACACTTCTGGGTGAAGTCATAGGTGAGTTGTGTGAATTTATGAGAGGCGCGCAAAGTTGAGGGCGGGCTGTGGTGTGGCTGTGGCTGGGAGTGAATATGAGAGGATATTGAATGTCTGATGTGGGATATCTGTGTCATTTTTGAATGATTTACCATTTGTCAGGCGAGATTTTAATTTATGTAGATTTATTTTGTTTTTGCTGATGGGTGGATGTGGGGAGGTAGAGACTTTTGATTCAGTCATACTTACAATCGATTAGGGAGATGTACTTGTGGTGGAGTGGCGTGATTGCATGGTTTTTACATAGCAACTACTTGACTACTACTCTAGACACATCGGTGGGTACCATGGCTGGCCTGCGCAATATACAGTGATCCAACGAAAGAGTAGACGCACTCCCAAAAGAGGGTTCACAGCCAAAGCTCATAAATGGTGGTTGATTCCAGCTTAACGATGCGAACTCTGCGATCGGATTCGAACGTTTATGGGCAACCACATTGTAAACTAAATATTTCTCAGCAATGTACAAATGGCACCCAGTCGATGAGTCCAAGGCAGCAGTGACCACTCCTGCATTTAGAGAAACGAGAAATAAATCAATCACTCACTGTTCTTGTTCAAGCTTCTCTGGGGAGTAGTTCTGCATGGACCCAGTTTCATGCAGTCATCAGTCGACAGTTTTGCTCTTTGACAAGTTGTGGGAGTGTGCTCTTTATGAATTTGGTGAGATCCGATTTATCTGAATTCGCTACATCCCCAGTCGGTCAAGAATCTTTGGCCCAGCGAAGCTAGGCGCCGAATCTGGAGACCTGGGCAGTGGCAAAGCAGATGTTGGATCGTCGCAGCTCCGACAGAAATCGCTGGATTCTGAGTTTCATTAGTGGATTAGTGTGGATTCCGAACAGAATTGAATTGATCTGACCAGACTTCTTAGGCTGAAAGCAAATAGCACAACCGATGCATGGTCGAGATGTGGTATGCATTGTCATACATGTCATTCTGTAGGAAATATTTAGCATCATTTGCCTTGTAGATCAGAAGGAAGCCCTAAAGAAGTTGTGGGAGATCTGGAACTGATGCCGATTTCCTCGTCTATTTCTTGAGGGCGTTACAAGTCTTTCAGAAAAACATAGCTTAATTAGAGGCAGACTTGGTGGGCCAACTACTTTGCCCTACTCGTCCCAGTTTGTTAAATGGTTTTACCCAAATATATTGCAAGTGCAAGACTCACAGGTCATAACTAGACATAAAACCTTCCACAATTGTTAGCATTCGTCGATGACGTTAATGTTATTAATCGAACGCATTGTGGTGAGCCAGGAAACGTCAGTATAGTGTTTCCTACAATCGAGACCCATGCATCAAAAATGGATCTGGCGGTGATCGAGGGAAAAGTCACAGTACAAACCGTATACAAGATAATTCCTTTCGTGAGTATAATCGTCGAAGTGGACGATCGTCGCAAAGTGCAACTGTAACTTCGAGGTAATCTTGAACTTTGAGCTAAGATTGGTCCCCGTATTCTCGACATTATTTCTTTGTTCCATGAGGCTCTGCTCCGGTCTCCCTCTATATCTACGGTTTATTAGACGGTTCAACAGTTGGACGCGAGTTTGATCTTTTCAGTATAACAAAAGACGTCTGCACTTAATACAACTGAAAGGGATTTCAGCTCTCAGCTTCCACTGATGAAAGCTGGCTAGCTGACCTATCACACAATCTAGATCGGCTTATAAGATCAGGCATGAGGCTCGGATTCACCAAAGTTTGTAGAAACACACAAATTAGAAAACCAACTAAAGCTCTTATTGCGACAAGACTGAATCCAGACTTTGTTTCTTGCTTTCGAATCTTCATATACTGATGATAGTCCCATCATAGTTCCTTGGCAAAGCAGGCTTTATTTAAAGCAATGACCCACTGATGATCGCGGCTTGTCAATGAGGAGATCACTGCCTCTGCAAATTCATAGTGTTGTTCGTAACGATGTCTGACATTAGTCCTTTTAAACTCAAGTCAAGTGGATGGCCGATTAAAATTTGTCCAAAATTAATAAGCCGTCCTATAGTAGCAACAGTCCAAGTGAATGAATCAATCATCAAAAAAGCAACCAATCAGTCAGTGTCATCCATAAATCACTCACAAAATACCCTCAAAATGGACACCCTGTCAAATAAGTCTCTCCCATTGCGTCATGTCGTTATGACCCCCTAACTGTCAAAAACACCCGCCTAGTCCAACCACCTCTGCATTTCCACACTCAGTTGTCTGCTAAATCTGGATTAGCTTCGCCTCCTGCCCGCTTTGACAGCATAATTGACAGCCACACTACAGACCTAACAGTATAATCCGCTGACAATTGACGTCAATAAAGAGACACCAAAACTCATCTCTCTCCAAAAACAGAAACACCATTCTACAGCTCAATCAATTTCCTCCAATCGCACGTTAAACAGCAGGACATCAGACAGACTGTGCACCGAGTGGTAATCAAATTAACAGGGTGCCTCCACATGACCGTCGTCGCCCATTTACTAATTATCGTCCACAGCACTTCTTTAATTTTTGATTCTCCCGATTGCCTCCGATTGCCGTCGATGTCATGCCGTTGCCAGTGATAAGATAATTAAATTACATCCAGCCGTGATTTATGTGTCAAATGACCCATTTTCCAGCTGTCAAATCCGGAAATTCGATATCGACATCGAATATTATGTTTCTGTTTTCGATAACGAAACATAAACTCCAAATTAATTGCAAGAGATAGTGTGGATTTCTGTCTGCCAGTGTGTGTGGGGGGATGGGAGACCAGGAAATTTTGTCACGACCCCCACCCGTCACAGGAAAAAGCACACAGAAGGGCATACTGGTCGTCCTGCTGCCGCCTGGCAATCCATCTAATTTCACATAATTTACGACTGCAGTAAGCTTTGCTGATGAAAATTGCTGTACATACAGATTTTCATCATCAAAAATGAAAATCTCTCTCTCCATCTCGGTCTGTGTGTATGGATGGGAAATGAGCCCAAGTGGCCCACTGAAAAGGGTGGGGTTCTGCTGGGGTTTTGCTCCTGCAACACACTACGACTACCACCGAGTCTACAAAATTTATCGATTAGATGCGCACGCAAGTCGGCCTATTTAAATTTGGATTTTCCATATCGGAGTTGGCAGCCCTCCTCATCATGATCACCCGCCACCCCGCCAGCACGAAGCACTGGTGCACAGTTTCTCAGTGAAAATTGTGGAAAAAGTGCTGCTTTTTCGCTGGTGTCGAATACGTAACCAAATAGTATGTGTATTTGGCTCACACAGGGGAGAGCCAAAAAGACCGTCGAATGACGGGTCGGTGAAAGGGGAGCGAAAAAACTTTTTCCAGTACATTTCAGAGCTTTTGTTCGCCTTTGTTTGCCTCCATTTCGTTTCGTTTCGTTTCGCCTGTTGTCTCTGTCGCTCATTGGGTTCGTTTCCTTCTTCGTTTTGAAGGGTTTTCCACAGAAGTGCTGGTGTTGAAGGTTTTTTCTTGTGTTTCCACACTTGCTGGAGCGCAGCAATAAGGGAAAATGTGGGTCATGTCAGTCATGGGTATAAACAATTAAAGAAGAGCCGAGAGACCAACACACAGAAAGAGAGAGAGAGGGAGAGTGGCAGAAAAAATAAAAGAAAACTATTTACTGTGCTCTTCTTTGAATTTTCTAAACAAAGAAATGCGCTTAGTTTTATCTGCTGGAACGACTGTACGCCCATGTGTACGCAGTAATCACTGGGAACCAGGGCACTAGCAACAAACGTTGCAAGCAACGAGGAAGAGTGATGCCCTAATGCGACCTGTCAAGTTCGGAGATGGCCCGGCTCCGCATGCACGCATCAATAAAGTTGATGTTAGTGGAATGCAATGCAGTCGTTGTCAACAAATGAAAAATGCATTTTTCACCGCTCTCGTACGTGTCAAATGGATGAACGAGCATTCGGCACGAAGTTTCCATCACCCCGCTTCTGCAGCCACTGCCAGAAGCTGAGATGAAAATGGGCTTGGGCATGAAATCATTTGTAGAATTTTTGAACAGGAAAAGTAATTACTGATATGGAAAGTACCTCGTTTGTCTGGGATCTAACGACGAGTGCACTCTCATCAGGAATTAATCTCCGCTCGCCGGAACGTGACGGAGACTATGCAGCTTAAGCTTACTTCATTTTTTTTTATCGACTGCTAAGTGATTGATTTTGTGGGACCCACCAAACTTGTTTAACTTGAAGTTGTAGAGATTAGGTTTGTCTCGGCGAAGCGAAGGATCGCGTTTCAATCGTCTTGAGATGAAGTCATAAAATTGGATGGCATTAAATTCGAACTCAACTCAAATCGAATTCAGTTTGATTTACGAAGGCGATATCGGTGCAAGGAACGTCAGCTTTAAAGAATCAGATTTCAATCGAATCCTTCGCGGCATGCTTTCATCAGATCATGCATCACTCGGCATTGAAATCGGTGACTATGACCCCATTGCCTTTCACTCCACAGTTCAGTTTGTCTGAGTCACTAAGAGTATATTTTATCGGTCGCCGAGAGTTTGAGCTTGGCATTCAGAGTTAGCGAACTCCTTCGCGATATCCCACTAGCCGGCCACATGACAGAAGTCGATGAAGCAGCTATCATCAGAATATCCTAAGTCACACCCAGTATTTGTGTTTGAGAAACACTTGACTTAAACAATACATAGCAGTGGAGAATACAATTGAGTAGGTGCTGGCGTAAGAGAGTCTTGTTGCTTAAGACCCAGACTATACCATCTAGTCTAGACTATAGACTCACAGAATGGAGAAGAAAAAAGGGGGCGTTTATGTGTCGTACTCGCCGAAGTGCATGTGGAATTATCACCATAACTGTCTAACCCATCAAAGTTTAGGTAAATGATGATGACTTGCATTACTGACTTTTGTCGCTTTAGACTGAAGCGTGTCGTAAGGCTGAATGCTTAAATGACATGCCTTGGTGGCCAGTGACGTTGTGGGTATGTGCGTCGACCCTAATCTCAACGTAGTAGGTTCGATCCCTGATATGTGCAACAAAAATTATTTTCACTTCTTTCGAGTCACTGACAAAGTTCGAAGAGTATTCCTATCTACAGCTTCTCAAACTGGGCCGTTCGGAGTTGGCATAAAACTGTAGGTCCCCTCCACTTGTGTGAGAACTATAGTACGCACAACTATAGTAGTTGCTGAGAAACTAGGCCCTGGGCCTCTACGGCTGCAGCGCCACCCATGTTATTATTATTATTACAATTGGACGAGGTCGAGGATCCTACTTCAAGTGGCCACCATACCATACTATCACTTAATTTTCTTGCCAATCGATAAACTGGTTCCCGTTCATTGTGTAACCTTAAATTTCAAACATAATGGACGTACGAAGACTACTACAGTGTTTTCGCCCTAAGACGAAACTAGACTAAACTACAGTGTTTTCGCCCTAAGACGAATTTCTTCATAACTCGAATTTTTTGTTTGCAATATTCTGTCATTCTTCTCTATTTTCCATACAAAAAATGACCCTCGAACTCAAACTTATTTGGTATCCGTTGACAATACGACTTAGGAGCAGTATACTATATAAATAAGTCAAGTTCGTTAAGTTTCGTTCATTTTTGTGCTAGTGAAGTAAGTTTCTTTTTTTATACGTTGGTAAATGTCAGACGTTGTTAATTAAACTTAAGTTTACTTGAGTCTACAATATTGTGATTGAAACTTACGAGTCGTGTTTCATTTAGACACTTCACTAGTCTCCTGTGACCTGTAAATCCAATATCATTTCTCCATTCGCCAAAAATGTGCACAATGCTAGTATACTTACTCACCACAACTTTGATCCTTTACCATACCACCACCGTCACAGTAAATAGCATAGGACACGATGAAGCATTTTAACTCAACTTAAAAAGTCTGTATTACTCAATCGTCACTTGAACCCAAATAAACACCCAACCACAAAAGGGATTCTGTTTGTGCACTGTAATGTAGGTGGAGTGCTCTCCTTGTGAACATAGTGCCAAAACCATTTTAGCCACGTCTGTTTAAATTTTCGGAAACGAATCATTTATGGTTGACTGGTTTTGCTGAATCATCTCATTCGTGTAAGTAAGAAGCTCAGTAGATGCTTGGGATATTGTTCACTTTGTGTTGGCAGTTGAGTTTTGCATATGATCTCTTTAAACAAAGAACTAATTCAAGTGGCTGCAATGGAGTTGTTGTTCAGGAGAGGAATGCCGGAGAATACGAATATAATGATGTGAAAGTTCTGGTAAAAGGACAAACAGACTCTGAGAAAGCATTTGAGATCGTAGATACAGGTTGTTCAAGACATAAGCGCCTAATTGGCAATTCCTTCGAGAGGAGAAGACACTGCAAATACAGAGAAGATGGACAATAGTTTCTTCCTTGTCTCTACAGCTTCACCAGGAAGTCGTTGTAAGACGGGCCAATCTTAGGGCGGTTCCATTGGTTCTAAGAACAATTCTGAGATTCGGCCAACTTATTGTGACCAGTCTGTATAATCGTTATAGATCCGCTGTGGGTAATAATCTTGGCGTAATGAGGCATCCTGTAAGCCATTAAGCCAACCACGATTAGGGTAAACGTTTCAAACTTCGGTAGCTTGACATAAATGGCAGAAAGTAGTAATGTCGGCGAGTTCCGCCAGACTATACGCCAGAGCGTTATACAAGTTCACGCGTTTGAATTATTGGTCTTAAATGCAGCCTGACAATGGTGCCTAGCATAGATCTTCTTTTTCTTCTTTGGCTGGCGCTACAGTCCGGGGTGGACCCGGGTCTCTGCCAACATGCCTCTCCATTTAGCCCGGTCTTGTGCTTGTTGCTTCCAGACACGCACGTTTATCTAGATAAGCTATGAAAATGTTATAATTTCGTTACACTCGTTACAAAGTAATGATACTAGTTAGCAGTTCATCGTTACTCGTTATTTCCCCTTGTTGTTTCTACTCGTTGCTCTGCACTGTAAACCAACGCACCATCGCCACATTCTGCTTACCAATGAAATTTCAAGAACTCCCTCTCATAATCCCCGTCCGAGTTTCGGATAAACCAAAAACACCATTGAATCATCAGGCAGTACAGACCTTCGCTCCACATAGGTATCGATTACCCCAAGGAGTAGTTTTGCATACCCTTTCAGTGGCTGCGTATCCTCCCATTCACGCTCGAGCAGTGATACACTGAATCGTTAACCTAATTCCAAGTGAATTCCTTCATGACCAGCGTCGAACAAAGAAGCCCATGGAAATTCCCGCAGCCCGCTCGAACACGCAATACACCATCCGAGCCAGCTGGTAAATGTGTTTCCTTTTGAATGTCCCTCAATGGGCCTCAATACCGTCCGCATGATGTGCACCACAAAGGAGCGCCTCGGAGCACTATAAAGTGTTCACTCTCCCGGCAATGATAGGTGCAATTGAATAGACCCACGCTCCTGCTTGCCATCCACCCAACCGCCCAACCACCCAAAGCACTACCGAACACAGCCACGTGCTGATAAGGCTGAAATCCACAAACAAAATTAAACAGCCAGCGCTGTGGCTCGGTTCGGTAAGATCTGGGTCAGCACATTATAGGGTGGCCACTCCCTGTTCATTTAATTTCGCTCACGTCGCCTTGACATATACGATCTCCTTCCACATTCGCCCACGACGACTGGTGGCCCACACTCCCTCTCAATCGATAGGTTTAACAGCCACCATCAACCCATCCACATGCGGCCTCTGTGTGTCGTGCCATCCACCGCTTCGGTTGAAGTGATATAAAAAAGATACGAGTTTGATTGAATTCCCTCCGCTGATACGCGCTATAAAAATACGCTTTTTTCGCTTTCCGTGGGTTTTTTATTCGTCATATTTTTTTTTGTTTCAGCTCTTCGATGGAGGCAACTTCAACCGTCACTCCAGCATCGCGAATCGCTCGTTTCGCATCCTCCTCGTGCGCTCGACAGCAGTTTCAACAGATTTCAGGTTGAATTATGCAACATTAATGCTTCATTACGAAGCCCCCTTTGCACCCCCAGCCGTTATCCTGCGCCAGCATCAGTGCGCCAGAAGCATCAACATCGAGTTCAGCACCAGCACCAGCACCAGCACTCGGATTAATAAATAATGAAAATTGTTTTATGAATATCGTGTGATATATGACATGGTGGGCACATTTGCGCTGGAATTTTATTACACGGCTGTTCCGGTTTTTCGGGAACAAGAACAGAACACACGTAACTTGTGGTCGATTCGGGTCTGTTTTTTTTTTTTATATTTTGCCTCTTCCATCGGATGCTGAACATGAGAGCTGCGCCATGACGTGCGGAGTTGGTTAAGTGGTTGCGCGATGGAAGTGACATCCAGGCATTATTCAAAAGCAAAAATCTGCCAACTCCCGACTGCCGAGTGGGAGTGCATGTGAAGTGGAAGCGAAAAAGGGGTGAACATCGATTGACGCTTTAATTCTCGTTAAGTTTGTCCTATTTGGTGAATGGCAAGACAATTATCATTGCATGCATCATACATGTGACAGGTCGATATCATCAGGGAATGCTGCATTTGAAGGCCGCCCGTGGTGAGGTATGGATTTCCACCAATTCTCTTGGGAAGGCGGTTTTCTTCGCATGCATACCCTCTTTTGCTTCACTTGCTTCACAGCCTATGTTGAATGATTCGTTGTGAGAAACTAGAGCATATGATGAAAGTGAATGTGGTGACTCCGGGACTCCATGGTTCGATTCCGGGTACACCAACTTATTTTTTTTATAGTGCCGCTTATCACAGGCAGTGCTCACTGTGTATCGGAAAAATATTGGCTGGACGGAGTAAGCAGAACATGTGCTTCTCACAGAATTTATGCCTCCCGGATACCTTCTGCTACATCTACGTCCAGGAACGGGTTATTAATGCCTTCCCGAGCCTACACGGCAGTAAACAAGACATTGAGTCGAGGAAACTCGAGGAAACCATAACAATTTTGAAAAGGGATGTACTCATCGGTTCTAACAGTCAGGTTGTAGTCATTTTTTCTCTTTAAGGGTACCTTGCTTAACCTTACCGAATTGCTGCATATCTCTTCATGAGAATAGATCCTAAATTATGTCTTCTGCCTATATTATGCAACATGCAATCCATTTCTCTTGCCAGAGCAAAACATCATTCAACGCTGGACTCGGTAGATTCCAATAATCAGTAATCGTCTGATGGCATCACTTGGTTAACAACGAAACAACTGCCTGCTTTCAACTCTAAAAACTCATAAGACCAGCACAGAGTTGGCGTCATAATAGGACTTTGCCTGAATCGGTCTCGCTTACACCGAATTCGGTAGACACGATCTGCAGAATCGAGGAGGATACCCCTGTACGTCTACCCAGCCGGGCAACATCCTCTCGTCACCTAGGACCTTACTTTTTCGACTAGGAGAGGCGAGCTAATTTTTCTAGCACCCACCGCAAACTGGTCACACTGATTTTGAGACTGGGAGTTATTTGAACCGCTTGGTAGCACAATGCACAGACCAGCTTTTAGTCCTACCCTAAGCTATGCCAACCCTAAAATAGAGGACCATCCGAAGAACAAGAAGCTCAGAGTGGCGATAAATTGAGATATCCAGAAAAGGTTGCCCATTTCGTAACAAAAATCTATCTGTACCAGACGTACCGATTTTATGAATAGCAGTCGATATGCCATCTCTTCTATTATTGAATGCTGATCGCTGAATTTGATTGATCCAGAACCGTCGCTCAAATAATGTTTTTTTTTCAAGTGCTTCCGTTTGTCCGAAAACCTTAAATTTGTCCGAAAGACATTGCTATTGTAAGGTTTGCCACCCAGAAAAAAGACACGCAACAAGTGTTTATCGGACGATCGCTTTATTGCAACTGACTGATGACAATGCTTAGCATACTTAGCATAACAACGAGTGTACATAGCGTGATCTAATATTAATGTTAACTTAACTCAACTGTACGTCATACGATCTTGTACATAGAAATAATCGAAGACAATAACATGATTATGTGTATGTACGTGGTGGATAAAGGGTGACACCTTAGAAAATGTATTTTTATATATGACTCGATCTTATTAAAACTCCTACACTATTATTGTTAAAGGTATACCGTATATACCGCGGCTTTTAAATCTATTCGGACTTCCTTTGTTCTCGTTGCTCAATTGCGAGTTCGCCTCACAAATCGCAGTACGTGTTCTGGAATTTTACTGAATTCTTCTCAGAACCTGCGGAGATCTTCGTGTGATACTGATTTTCTAAGTTCTCCCTGATTCTGTAGTGCCCAGTTACGAAGCCTGCTAGAGCCTGCAGCTATTCAATTCTTTAACCCTTTTTACGCATTCCCACACAAGATTGGATTTAATGTTCTAGTAGTCTCATGCCACAACGAGCACCTCGACTGTCCGATTTTTTTTTGATATGTCGCAGTTGGTATGGATTTCTGCTAGAAATATGCTGGTGCGTGATCCATGGGTTCCAATAAACCTGCCTGTTTCTGTGGCGAATTTTGTAAAAATGAGGTATTAAGCCCCACGATCTTGGCGGCCAATCAGGAACTTTGCCAAGGAATATCTGGAACGCACGTGTCGTCGTCCTACTCAAAAAAAAATCGTCAGTTCATCATTGAAACAGTCTCACCAGCTTGTTAAGCAATGGACTGGTCGCTAAGATCGTGCAACTGAACACCACTTGACATATTCCTTTGGGACTCCATTAAAGACAAACCACCAACGACTCAAGCAATAAAACAAACCATCACAATTGCTATTCGCGAAATACAACCGCAATTACGCGAAACCAGCCCAACTGAAGTACCTTTCGCATAATGCCACAGCGAGATGTTTACGCTTCGCAGAGGAATGCTAATACTGGCCCGCGGCCAAATGGCGCAACATTTTACGCTCAGTCGAAGGCAAAATTAACATGTTCAATTTCAATGGGCGACGCAACATGCTCGAGTACGGATAGCCATTCGAGTGAGATTCTTAAAGACTGCGGGAGCAGCGTCAAGGTTTTGGGATGTTTTTTTGGTTTTTTCACCGTGATGAAATTTGAATTTCTGACATTAGTACTTGAAGAGGAGAGAATTGTACTCACGACGGATCCCTGAATGGCGCAGATGATCGCAAAGAAACAGCGGAATTAATTCGAATCGAGGACTCTGGTTGGGTGCCACTTGACAAGTTTTGACAGTTAAGGGCTGGGACTGACCTCGGCTGTCTTAATTCGTTTCAGCTCTGTAGAGTTTGATTACTCAACACTCGACTCGTTGAAGATCCAGCGGAAGGGGTGACAAAAATGATTTCCTCCTTCCACGACATATTCTCCAGTAAATCATGTGTCTTCTCTTGCCAGCCCTTGCAGACCAAAAGCCGAAATGATTGGCCATGGTTCACATTCAAGAACACTCTCATGACCATCTGCTCCACTGCTGAAGATCCCATGGATCCCGAACTTGTTCCGCCCTCTGACAGGCCGTCCATCGAACCTCTCTCCGCTCCGTGTCAACAGAAATGTAAAAAAATCTGAAATTGAATTATTAGATTATGCTAAACTCAAAACGTCACCACATGCCCATAGTCGAATGAACGCGAACGCACCCGTATCTCACGAATTCTCTTCCGTATCCAGATGTCAATGCGCTCGGCACCCCTTAAAGTCAGCGGCGGCACGACGCACATCTGTGATCAAGAATAGATGGCACATGTGCTGCGGAAAATCATTACAATTCGCCCATAAAAATTCCCAATCTATCCCCGTGCAGATGCAAAATATGCAAGCATTCCATCGGGCCAAATGCCGACCCCCCACTCCATCAATCCGAAAATATACTACGCGTTGCCAGAAGTCTATCCACTTCGTTCGAGTAGCTGAGCATCTATTTCAGACAACGCAAAACACAACAGCAACAAAGAGACGCTGCCATGTCTTCTCCATTCGCGTTCCCCTTCCCATCGCCGACGAACGTAATCGTGGCGCAATGACGTAATTCGTAAACATTTCATTGCGCGGGAAAACGAGATTGTAAACAAGACCGAGAGAAGAAGAGCGTCTTGTTTGATTTATTTCTTCAGTCGCAGTTGTGCCGATTGAATTGTGTGTACCGCAGAGATAGAGACACAGATACAGCCCATTCGGCAGCAGCAGCAGAAGACAAAGCGCAAAAAGCATCTCGGTCGTCGCGTTGTCGCCGGAAAATGAATTCGAAATTGAGTTGAATGCGTGAAACCTTAGTAGCAGGGCTTGGCACTCTATTATGCGATCGTCCCTTTTCATATCATTGCCCCGGACAGGATATTGCGTATTGTACCTGTGTTGGAATGCCGTCTCTCTTCAAATAGTGCTTACTCGTCGTAATTTCGGTGAATAAATGTAATGCACACTGCACAATCCTCGATTTGATTGTGCTTCGGGTATTAGATCGCGCGAGGGGTGTGTGTTGTTTGCTAGCGACCCTTCACCATTCTTTGCGGGGTTTGAATTGAGTTAAGGGTTCGAAGGAATCCAGCTTAAGGAGAGTTCTTTGATTCAAGAATCTATGCGTTCACAGTGAAGGCGTACCAAATGTTACAACATTAAATGTGGCAGTTATAATGCGAAGGGTGCTCAAGGGACATTTCTTGTGCTAATTGTGGGTTTTGCCATTATGGACGAAAGTTACATTTTTGGAGGGGACTATGTTCGCTACAAGTTAAGAAACGTATATAAATTTAGTTTGATTTTAGCAATCGACCCATTACTGGTTCATTGTGCTCATAAAAGCCACTTCGATTAGTTTCGTCAAGTTTCGTTGAGTTTTGTTTTCATTGGTTTTACTTATTTCTCAATTAGAGAACGAAATCAATGGTTCTCCACTCACGTAAAATGACATTTGGAGTGGGTATTGAGCATAAAATCAAATAAGCTTCCATGGACTGGCTACAGATAACGACACCAACACTGAAATCAAACGAAGAATAACTCTTGCCGATCGCTGCTTCTTTGGGCTAAGCCACCCTCGAAAAGACCTATTAAAGAACAGCCCCGAGGCATAGAATTTGTCAAAAATGGACGAAGTTTTTCGGATGATTTTCGGTCCAGTCTAGCGACTGGAAGAGAAGATACAACAACGAACTGTAGGAGCTGTTCTGAGACATCGACACGAAGAGCGGATGGAAAGGGACATTTTCTGGAGACGCTTCTTGAAGCCCAGGTCCATTCCGTCCAGGTCGCCACTTTAAGAAAGAATGTAACTAAGCGGCTCCTTCGGTCCTAAAATGCACCTAGTTTTATATATATGCGACTCACTTGCGTTTTCATGTTTTTCAATTACTTACATATTTTACCTTACTTCTATAGTCAGATGTCTACGGATGGTCTAATCTTGAACCATTTCTGTTTTCCACCTTTGACAAGTATGAGGTGTTTGAGGTAAAAATGAAAAATATCCTTCTGGGTCTTCAAGAAAGGACCCAGAACAGTGAAAAGAAAGCCATGACAACTGGCAGCTGTCACTTAAATTTATTCAAGAACTTTGTCCACCTCGGCTTCATGTTCCACTCAGTAAAAATCGAAAACAATCACAGAATAACTCATGCTAATCTCCTGTTTCTGCCGGCACAAGAGTCAAGTGAGAAGATGATGCTCTTCTCGAAGGACGAAGTGACTTTATACTAGAAACTGATCATTCTAGCCGCGCTCTAGTGCACGAATGAAAGGCCAATTTCAAAAACGTCTGATTCTAGCTAGGCATTTACGTACATACTGCCTGTGTGCGGAACTTGTCTCTGGCACAAAGAGTCTTTGACTGCGAAAATGTAACAGAACATTACAGAGAACGCACACACAATTGTCAGACAATTGTAGAAGAACCTCAAAAAACTTTGTTGTACGCAACTGGATGCAATTAGCGAGGGATCGCTCTAGCTGAATGTTAAAGACCAAGTTCGCTTCAGAGTCTAGCAAATGAGGGAGCCTTGTCGTGGACGACTATGGAAACTGATATTTACTGCACAATCCTTAACCAAAGACTGCCTGCCCTAAATTTGGCCTTTGTATAAAATAGATACCACAAAACAGAGTTTAGTTCTGCAGTGAATCTGGGCCCAGCTTTTGTAGAAACCACTCGTCTAGAGCATGGAATTATTCCCACGATTTCTCTTCGGAAAGAAGAGGTTCAATGTACCGTCCGTCACCATAGAAAACGTCATCAACCTAAATTCGGATAGTGATCTTCAACGACTGGGCAATCCCTTTACAGCAATCCATCCCAGAGACTTCTAAAGTCAGACGCACTCCAAATGGATCAATTACCTGGATAGCAACTCGCAGAAGGACTTCTCTTAAGATTTCTGTCACAAACTCAAGATCAACGCGTGATTAATGAACAAGATCACGAAACACAATTTACCGGAATTACCTTCGCAACAGTGACTTCGCTTAACGATCTCTGACAGATTGCTGTTCGGGGGAAATGAAGTGTTTAACTGTTGCCCTAATTTGACGTACATGCGCATGCCTCATAATCCACCCTACATTCAGGACATGGGACGAACTGCACATGCGCTCATGACCAACCAACGCAACTGTGGTTTCCACTCGTTTGAAGTTCAACGATCCCCGAGCATGTTGTCATTTTCTTTCTTATTTTTTTTGTGTGGAAATTATGTCTGCCCGTCTGCCCTTACATGGGGGAACATTTGAAAGTGTGTGCTCCTACCTTTCATGGATTTCTTTTTTTTTTTGTCTCTGCGCTTTGTTGCGATCTTTATCGCGACAGACGCAGTAATTATTCAAATATACACACTCTCTTTTCCACAACTCGCTACGAGCTGAGTGGCCCATGGAGGTCGTCCTGAGTAAAGCTGATTACCAAAACGTGCTCCAAATTCGCTTTTAGTCAGTCATGACGGAAAGCAAAAATTGCACGGGATCGAGAATGATTGCTGGGAGACCAATCGAAAGTACAGAGTGGGTTCTTTGCTGTGAAAAGAGAGGAAATACACGATGAATGTTTTAATCTTATCGTCGTATCATCTTGCAACAATATAAAATTGTCTGACGCACAAAAATGATCTTTAAATATGTGGGAATATGATGCAGAGCCATTATGTGTAAGCGGCAGATTCAGTCATTGAATTAAAAGAAGAAACACTGTTTTTCTAAGAGCGTCTCCAGCTAACATTGTCTCTGGCTAGGCGCTTCCATTTACTTACACGCTAGTAGCGACCAATTTTTTCAAAGTACATACATAAATGTACGTCTCGAAAAGAGTGCTATAATGGGCAACTGAAATATTCACGTAGTCAAGGACTTCCTAAGCTCTGCAGTAAACAGAGACAATAACACCGGTACCGAGATCAAGCTCAGAATAAGTCCTGTCAATCGCTGTGCCTTTGGGCTTAAGAGGCTATGGAGTAGGGCCAAGTTAACATTATACAAGACCTCGATCATTCGTGTCCAGTTTTATGGCGCGGAAGCCTAGACAAACTCAAAAGCGGATAAAGAAGATCTTTTTCTGTCGAAAAAATTTCGTGTTCAATCTTTGATCGTGTTTGTTGATGGTTTCTGGCGAACCACGAACTGTACGGGAAGTACAGTGACATGAGTCTAGCTAGCCGTCTATCCGTCTACGCAATCAACTGAGATGGCTACGGCGCAAGGACAACACTGCACCAGGCCCATGAGTCTTAGACTTCGAACAAGTGGGTCAATGTAATAAAGGACCCCCAAAAACTGATGGAACACACAAGTGGAGAAGGACCTCAACCAACTGCGTGCGATGCCAGCTATAGAGGCTGGATGGTTAAGTTCCACTCTAGACTTTAGCGCCTTAGAAGGAACTGTCTGAACACTCGTCGCTGCCAGTGGCACAACAAAGAGAGGTGCCAGCTAGGGAGGCTTGATGGCTGAAGCCCATGCTTACTGTCTAAGATCAACAAATGATTCCGCCGCAATCGTGCGACCTGCAACTTCACGATTGTTTTCTCTGGAGCTACGTCGAGTCTTTAGTCTACGTTAACAAGCCCACCACTTTAGGAAAACACAAGCCGTCAAATTAAGAGCAACTGCTTGAAAAAAGGCAACGAAGACGAGACAACTTTTGGAATGATATGCTAGTGTATAGAGCATAGTTTCTCAACCTTTGGGCCTGTTGGGACTCCTATTTATTTCTCGGGAGAACGCTCTCAACACTGTAGTGGAATGATAAGAATGTCCGTGGACCACAAATGGAGAATGGCTGGTAGGCATAGACAATGGCATGAATTAGTCTTCAGAAAAATTATAAAATCACATTTTATAACTCACGTCATTCTTTTATTAAAATGTCTTTTCTTGTTGTTTCCTCTGGTCACCCTAACCAATTAACGATCTGTACTCCAAGATCAAAAACCAACACTCGATCTAATTTTTAAAACTTGTTTAGGATAATTTTGGCGCAAATATAAAATATGTAAATGGACACCATTAGCCCCACATGACATATAGATGACACAATAAGCTCAGTCCCACCAAACTCTTCACCAAAACCTCAGCCCAGTCATCCAATCATGCTTCGTTTAAAATGTGTCCAAATGCCTGTTTGAGTTTTGTGGCCTCTACTGTCATCGCAGGATGCATTCACTCACATCACCGACCAGCAACAGTTGCCGCACACAAATGCAGAATTAAAATAAATTTAAGGAGGACTTCAAAAGGGGAAGGGAACCCAGAAAACGAAGGAAAACACAAGGACAAGAACAACAACAGCAACAACAAGGAGAGCAAACTGCATTTACGAGATTTTCCCATGAACCCAGTTGAAAAATACAGAGGGGGAGGAACCCCTCTCAAACTCTAAAATTGACGTCGCACATGCAACGGCAACCTTGTGCTACAGCAACAGCCCATGTCCAACCAGTTACAGTGGCGCACGGTACGCGTCTAGGGTCATCGACCGCTCCTATTTTTTTTTTTTTCAAAAAAATCCCAAACCAACTACTGCTCGTGTGACAGCATCCTTGGGTGTTCACGTGGTTGGGTGCACAGTGCACGTGTGTGCGTGTGTGTGACATTCCCTAACGGGAATCGCGTCGGGCAATGCACGACGAATACGAGTATCAATCCCAATTCAACAACAACACACGGGGGATACCGCCAGTCAATTGGGCTTCCCTGGCAGCACGTGTTCTCGTTCTTCTGCTGGCAGTCGCAGTGCCGCGACGGGGCGATGGCGCGTTCAGTTAAGACATACCTGCTGCAGCTGTCACTTGCGGGAGACCGTAATTCACATTGAGCGGCCAATAACACACCGAGGGATGTCACCTCAAGGGCGATGCAACGCCCAACACACGCGGTGCATCCTCGTACTTCACCTTCGCGCGATCGTGTTCCCTGACACTGCCACTGACTGTGTGGTGCAGGCCGAGGTGGTTTCGTGTGATGGTTGTGTCGTCGATGGCAAAGGGCAACGAACGAGCGCGTTGTCTTCTCACTCCGCACACTGCACACAGCACACACTCAAGCGGACAGCGTCGTTCCCTTTCCTAGACGGCTGGCTGTTGTTTTGTCTCTTGTGCCGTCGTCGTCGTCGTCTCTGCGGATGACGTCGACAGATGGGTGTGATGCAATTTTCGACGAAACGGAAAACTGAAATTGTGACCAATTACAGAAGAAGCTGCGGACAAAGAGCGGTCCTAGATGAGTAAGTCCGCCGCGTGAACCTCTGAAGCTGGCGCTGCTGCTGTGGCCCTAATCCCACCTCGTTGCATATGCGCCACGTACAGCAGTCGTGCTCACTCGGGTGGAAGATAATAATTCTTTCTGGTAGATTACGTGCTGGTGGTCAACGCCGCGACGACAACGACAACGCCAACTGAGATGACGACATCTAGTGAACGCCAGACGGTGTTGGGGGGACAAATGCATGCAACAAGCGCACAGGGGTACGCACATTCCCACACCCATACACATCCGCTTGATGTAATCGTTACGAATACGAGCGCGCGGCGGGGGGTTGCTGTAATTAAACGCGACGCAGAAGAGGTTGCCCGCGATGACGCTGACGGTGACGACATTCAAATTGCGTACGGAATCAAGTCGATCCTCTGGGATCGTAAATTTCCTCCAGAGGCATTAGAAATGCCGCATTAAGCCTTAATTAGTCACTCATTTACGACTGAAATAAGTGGGCAATGATGGACTTCGACGAATTAAGGGTAATAGCCTCTTTTTCTTTCCGATGAGAGGCCGACTCTCGGTCGTTTGTGCGTTCCTGAGAGCTCATACCGCTGCCACTGCTGCTGGAGTGAAGTGCTGTGACACATCAAGTGTAGCGTCAGCGGAGACGAATGTGTTCGTAGGATAAGTGATTGAATCTTTTGCCGTTCCAACGAGTGGATTACCACTTGAAAGGGTTGCCCAAGGTGGTGGGCACTAAGCATTAATCAATTTGTGTATAGTTTGTTGAGATTTCGGTTCTTGTCGTTGTTTTCCGATTGACACTTGACGCGGCACGTTTTGAAACAACGGCTGGTCGTTTTACTGTTATGGTCATAACTTAAAAGCGAAGCGGAGGCGGAGGATGGTATTAACTTCACAATTAAATGCAGAGCCTATAAAATGCGGGACAGCGATAAAGACTTTAGACCGTTTCATTACACTCTACTTCGCAGGATTAGTTTTTCACTAACGCATGGGGTGGCGATAAGGATTTCATGTCGTCCTGTGACTCATTGCTTGTCGCTTCAGGGGCCGGACCGGATTATACGTGCGAGGGTTTTTCGATTCGTCTCTCTTAGTTGAGAGGTGGGAGTAAAAGGTGAAAGAAATCCTGTGGACTGTGACAGCAAAGTGGATTTGGCGTAAATCGAACAGAGTGTGCTTATTTTAAACTGATCCTCTTAAGTGTACGATATTTTCGGTACATCTACGCACGCGTTGTCTGACAGACTGACTCAGTCAGGATTTTGCATCGAAATTATCCACTGGTCAAACGTTAAATTGAAATTGAGCTGTTCGTTGAGGGAAACACTTGGAACGAGCCATGAGAACGTCACTGTGCAACATGGCTATGGTAAGTAATAAAAATATCACGATGTGCGACCACTTTCAAGCGTAAAATGGTCTTTAACACGTTGACTGCCAACACATAAAGAAAAGTACTATCAATAACAGACTTTTAATCCGAATTAATATTACCTCCAAGAAACATAAAAAAAATCCAAATCCATATCAAAATGTACTGACTGCGACCCAACTATAAGTTACAAGGCAGTCAACGTGTTAAAAATGGGAAGAGTGTTAAGACATCACTCGATCGCAATTTTTATGTTCCGAGCGCCTTTTTCTCTAGACAGTGAGAAAGGTCAGAGGCAAAGTAGATCACAGTTTTGATCTCGATAACTTGAACAGAATTCTCAATAGGAAACAGATTAAATAAAGCCAAATAATGTTCAAATTTCACCAAATGCATTTAATCAACTAAAGGTAAAACGCGAAGACAGCAATTAGAATTATAAATTGTGCTTAGAAATTATGCAACATCAACTGGGCTCTCATGGGAAGTGGTCAAAGCACTAAATGATAAGCACAATAGACTAAAATTTACAAGATTATAAAAGAATGTATTTACATGTTCTTGAAACCAAATGAGAAGTTGAAGAACTTCCAGAGGAAATCACTGGATATACACAGCAACATGCAGTGTTCTAGCCAGCAGACCGGCATCAAAAATCAAAGAACATCTTGAGATGTGTAGTCACAACAACACTCGCATCTACATGTTTAATATGTTTTGGACATAATTTCCCACCTGCTTTCCATTGACGTCCTTATGCAATTAATAGCTCCCAATGGGTCAGTTAGCTTAAGAGAGTACAACCGATGGACAAATCCATACAGTTAAGGAAAACTACTGGAGCACTGGAAAGCAGGCAATGCTGAAAGATTCAAAAGCAGACAGACTGCACAATAGTACTCAAAAACTTGAAATTATTCCCAGGTACAGATAATACAATATGTGATTTTTTAACAGCGTACTTGAGAAGGTCGCTCACTCACCAATACAAGAGGCGCGATCATCCAAAAATCAGTGCAATTGCTGGCATACGCGGACGACATTGACGTGATAAATGAAAGACAGCCGTCAATGAAGCGTTTTGACATAAGACCCTGTTTGCGTTGATGGTTCCTGGCGAAGCGGCATAATCTAGCCAGGCGTCTACGGATTGGTTAGCAAAGCCTAGGATAACAAAGCCATGTAGAGCGCATGGACTACACTGCAACATTCCGAAGAGTCTTCGACCCCTAACCAGCGGGACAACACAATAGAGGACGACCGCGAAGCCGATGGCACGCACGTGAAGAAGGACATCAACCAACTTGGCGTCCAAAATTGAGTAGATCTCTCTATCCCTATGACAGCCTAACCATCATAGTGCATTCCATAGTAGAGTCCAGGCAATTCGTGACACTTACTGCCAATGAGCCCGATATACCTACCCAAACCGATAAATTTATAAATTTGTCCATAGACAATCAGGCGACCATCAATAATAACTTTCAATCAGTCCGAGAAGCTCGCCTAGAACGAATTATTACTATGGTCTCTGCTTAGTGCGATTTGTACAAATCAACTTTTAGACTGGCTGTAGAAATGAGGAGAAGGAAGAAGCTATCTCTCCACTACTTCTGGGTAATGATACATACAGGGTAGACCAGGAACTACTACAGGAAATATCGTTCAAATGGCTGCCACACACTGTCACCCCAATTTTCCAAGACTTCTTGATGGTGTCGCGTTGTAGCTCAGGAATTTCGTGGCTGATATTAGTACTTGAATCGTTTCCGGAGCCTTAACTGAAGTAAAATATTCTACCTTTTCGAGAAATGGTGCCAAGTTGTGAGTAGTGAATGTGATGAAGCAATATGCAAAACATTTCATTTACGAACCTGTAGAGTGTGACGATACTGCATCTTTATTAAAGGTTGTACATCATAGTGAACCGATTTTCTGGTTTGTAGACATCATTATGGACTTGCCCATCTACCTTCGTAGACGAAGCAAATAACCTGCCGAAATTTAGGACAAGTCGTAGTAATCGTAGGAAAACGTATGGGATAAGAAAAATCACAAATAAAAGTGGTTAAAATGATCTTTATGTCCTTCTCCTGCAACCTCTGGATAGCCTCTACTGCGGCCCTTTGTCCAGGGGTTTAAACCAGGACCCGGTCGCCCAGGTTCAAGTGTTCGCGTGGAGCTAACTTCACCACCATGTAAATTATACTCTAGTTCAGAGACGGCAACAAGCCTCGGATACGGATGACTCTACTGCTGACGAGAGTGAGTGGATATTTTTTTTACGGCTGTTAGTCTGCTTACGACAAACTAGACTCCTTCCTCCTCGACTAAGTACACCCTAACTCCAGACAGAACTAGAAATATTCTCGCCCAATTCAAACACTAAAAGGGTGGATTCAGTCCGTGATACAAAAGTGTTTATGAACGCACGATCTCACGTGATTTATTGACAATGCGATGAAGTGTGTTTAAAACTTTTCCCAATTCATCCAGAATTCGAAACCGACTTAAAACTGAGCGCGTTTTTTTGTGATACAAGCTAGCTCTGGAGAATGGTTATTAAAAAGTTACCTGTCATTAGTCCTATCAATAGAATATGGATTTAGCCATCTTGAAGTTGAGAGCAATTAAACCAAGAAGCCACCAAGATGGACAAGAGACAGGAGGGCCATGGACATGAAGCACTTCGTCTTATTAAATAAAGTACTTCCGTATTTTCCAGACCAAAATGTAAGTGCGTCTAAGTTCTGCGAATTGTGACAATTTTTCCAACATTCAGGATCGAAGTTCAAACACTCACTCAATCCGCGCATGAATTGTCTAAGTCTGAACAGCAGCAGAGATCGCCTTTTCGAGCACCACCATTTATCTCCATTAATGAGACGAAGGCAATATTAAAATTGTGTGCTAAACTGCACCAGTCTATGATAAATGGTTCAGCTACACAGTCATTTTCTTCCCCCACATTACCCAATCTCCGCTGTCGATAAGTCCACTCATCGCAGCATCAACCCCCGCCTAAATGGCTCTGATGTCGCCACCGTCTTTATGGCGTCTTCCCCTCGCCGAAGCAACACATTACTTCACTCGACAAGTTCTGCACATTCCATGCCTTCGGCTCACATCCGAGGACCGAGACTGACTGTTGGGCGCCATGTCAATTCGTCATCATCCATTAAACCGAAAACCCTCAGTTCCTCACTGATTCACGGTTAATTTGTCCGTCAGCACCCATTCGCCTGCCCGAAGCGAAGCCTCCAAGCGATACATTTCTGAACAGTCATTATCTGTGGAAGACATCATCCATTCTTGGTTACTCGATTGCCTGTGACCTAGCAGCCGAATCTTTGACAGGCAAATCTAGGCCACTAGAAAAACTGGTGAGTTCCGCGAACACGTGATGATTGCGGTACGCTCTTACCCTATTTGCTGGGTAAATACATTTGCAGTTGCACTCCCCTTCGCCCCACACCTTTTAGGGCAAGCCATTCCACTACAGCAACGCGGCACAGCAGCAGTAGCTGCCTTCCCATTCAGCCCTTAGCCAGTTCACGTGGAACGAGGGTGAGCGCACAGCACACAGCACATCGCCAAACCCGTCCAACGACAGCAGCGCGAAGCCGAGCAGAATGAAACAGCAAGACCATGGATATGCAGCAACGCGCAAGCGCATTCAAGGTGATTGTGTGCGTTGGTATGAGAAATTCAGAAAAATCACATGACAGTCTCTTGCATGCAATCGAAGGGAGTCAAGAGGAAAATTTCATTTCATCCCTTGATAAATGGAGGGAAGGAAACAAAGGAAATACCCCAACCCCAAACCCTCCCCACAATCATCCCTTAAAAAACCATTTCCCTCGACAGGGGTGGAAAACCCGCGCTCGTCATACAACACAAGCGACAAGAAATTCGGAAAAAGGAACCGAACAAGAAATTTATGCGCACCATGCACCCCGAATAACCCTGAATCGTGTGTGTATTTCCTTGAGTAGTTTCCGTCGCCAACCCTCTTCCTTCCCTCATCGGAGATAGTTTCTTTTCCTTTTTTTTTGTCGGTTTCTGTTTCCAATAAGAGAGGAGCAGCACTAGCGGTGTCAGTGCAAAATGCAACACCATCTCGCACAACTATTTCTATCGGCTGCATGCCGTAGCACCACACAGTTTGACCCCGGCAATCGTTCTCGTTGGGTGCGCCATATTTTTCCCTCTGCTCTGCCTGGTTGATTCAACTGATTCTAGTTTCTTTTTTTTAATTTTTTTTTTCTGTTCCACTGCTTCCCCACACTGGCTCTGGTTCTGCGCTGCGGCTCCGATTGTGTGTTGTGTTGTTATCGCCTCTACTGTGTGTATTTCGAATATTCATTTTCATTTTGTCGTGTTCTTCTTGAGGATTTGGTTGTTGTTGGTTTTTTTTTGTGTTTTCTTGTTCCGAACCGACACACATTTTTGTTAAAATAAAGTCGCGTCGGAAAGCTCATTTTGTCGCAGTACGACTTCGACTTGATACTGGCAATGGTGTCCTGGTCTAGCTGGTCTCTGGCCGGACCGTAGCTAGTTCTTGTCTTCCTCTGTTTTTTTTTTTTGTGATGGAGTTTATGCTCCGCTCGCATCGGTGTCGCTTGTCATTCGTGTTGAGTAAGCGGATTGACGAGGTACTCTACTGGCTTGACAAGTTCTTCAAACAATTTAAATCGGAGTTTTGTTTTCTTTTGTGTGTGGGATATTACCCGAAAACTATACTCTTTGATTAACAGTGGTGCTTGAACGTTGTGAACTGAAACAATTTATTTTAAGTCGATAACGAAAAAAAAAAACAAGCGGAATACCTGCTGATCGCAGAAAGTGTTGAAAACAAAAACGAACAAATTGTGTGAAGAAATATAAAATAACGAAAGAAGTGAGCGTAAGCGTAATTTTTGGCTTATAAACGAATTTTTTTTAAGTTGCTGTTGGTTTTCTGTTGTTTTTAATTTGATTTCAAAATCTGACATTAAATAATAAGTGAACAAAGAAAATAAGAGTGTAACCTCCCGCATGGATTTTACTACCTCGACATCATCAACGACAAACTCGAACAAACCGAACCCGTCTTAAGTTGGATAAGAACATGCACATATTTCGAGACCTAAAAGACAGATGTCCAAACTGCACATATTTCGAGACCTAAACGACAGATGTCCAAGCGAAGGAAACTCATCTGTCTGCCAACAATTCCCAAGACGGATGTGACACCTCACAAAGCCTGTCTTAGCGTTCTCCAAAAATGCACCTCAGATTTATCAAAATTTACAAACCAGAGACCAAAAAGTCAAATACGTGCGAAAACGTTGCTCTGAAGTCTGAACATATGAAGTAATATGACATGTGCACAGAATTCACAAAATCATCTGACATTTCCCTCCCACAAACAAAAATGCACAAAACTTATCTCATCTTTGGCTAGGCGTCACATTACATTTTTAACATCCGCTGACGCGCATGGTAACAGTACTCAAAACAAAATTAGAACCGTGCACACGTCCCTCCCCTCAGAACTTCCTCTATGATCGACGCCCTTAAATAAGCAAAAACACTGAAGAAGAAAAAACAAAAGCTCCTAACATCCAAAGCTCACTGCACATCTCGTCACACAGTGTGCTGCATCATTTTGAAAAAAAAATGGCGCCCAACATTCTTCAACTTCAACCCACTACCCAGCCCTCACCGCACATCCAAGGTTTTGCAAATAAAACACGCTCTTTTGTTTGACATTTTCAATAAGGGACACGTCATGTTACATGAACCCCAACTGTCAGTCATATTTCAAATTCCATGTCACTTGGTTACGCAATGAGTTTCACTGTCATCGCTCAAACCAAATGTCAACATGACATGTGTTCAAAACCTTTTTGGCCTTCCAAACCAAACGAACGTAGTGCCGTCCGAAGGAAAGAACAAACAAGACGAAAAACGAGGTTATATCATTACGAGACCACAAAATCCAATTAAATTCAAAAAACAACCGATTTAACGATCGTGTGGTAAAAATGTATTACCTGCTTTCGTGTTAAGTACAGTTTATGAAAAATTACTCACAAAAAAAAACGTGACTATTTGTACACAACTGCGCGCAATTGCACAATTCTGTGTTCACTTTTTTTCCTCTCTTCTGTACTGCTCTATGGCCAGCTCACACTGCCGCACCTTGACACACACACACCAGCACAGTCCTCGAATCTATTCTCCACAAGCTCTCCACTGTGGATGGATGTGTATTCGTAAATGAATTTAATAACTAATAGTTTCTAGTTTCTCAGCGGGGGCTTTGTTCGTTAAGTGTGCAGCGCTGTTGTGTGAAGTAGCGAGAGTAGGGTACAGAAAAAAAAAGAAGAAACGATTAGTGGAAAACCTTGAAATTGTAAAAAAACACAACGCTTCTCTCCCGCGTCATTTGAAAGTTATTTGTGTCATAGTGTTGAAACTTGTTACAATCTTCAGCAGTTTGTATTGAGGCTAGAGGCACTTAGACGTGCAAGTCACACTTTGGATTGTTTCTTAAACAAAGACATTTCAAAAGTAGGTGTAATTGGCTGTTTTTTGTTTTCTTTTCGTAACGTTTTCATTTGTGAGATATCATTTTTGTTTGTCTAATCAAATAGTGGATATAGTTGTGAGTTTTGTTGTAAAATTGATTGCGTAAGTGTAAATGGTTTTTTTTTTTTTCTGACAGACTTCAAGTTTACATTGAGAGTGACTGTTGGAAATTGTTTTTGTTAAACTTGGAAACCTTTATTTGCTTAAGATGCGACACCTGATCTTGACAGATTTTCTGTCATTTGTCAGTGGACTGACGTTGAATAGTGTTCGAATGCACTTTTCGAGAGTCGATTTTTTCGTTACATCGTCTACATTCGACAAACGTCCACAGTTTCGTGAACATATCGAAAATGTCAACTGACCCAGATTCAATCGATTCCCAGAACAGAAAGGATTCCGAAGCATTCGTCTGTCGAAATTCTAAAATCTACATGTCGCCTGTCACTCTGTAGTCCTTTTCTCATTGCCATCAGCAAATCCCCTTGGCAACAAAGCAAATACGATTTTTCACACACTCTCCGACACGTCCTTCTTGCTCAAGAGGGTCCTAAGCTTTTTCTTCACATTTTCCAATTGGACAAAAAATGTATGTCATTTGAAGAGTTCATTCCAACCTCCCCATTTCCTTTCTGCCATGTCAACTGTATGCACTAGAGCTTTCAGTCATTCGACAGGGTGTTCCACTCTCGTGTGTGCGAGTGTGTTAGAATACAAAGGAGAATCCTTTGACTACTTATTTCTTGACGCAACTGTGGTGTGGTGTATATCAGTAAAATGAAATTCAAAGCGGGCCAAAACGAATATGCAAATTTTTTTCTCTGGGCTGTGTGTAGTGTGTAAAATTATTTTCCGTTTTCTCCTCAAAATGTATGTTTCGTCTTCCATCGGGTTTACCTTTCTCATTATTTCACATGCGCTCGCGTCTGCTTGTGTGTGAGAAGAACACCAAGGAAGAAACTGGCAAAAAAATGGCGCAAAATTTGTTTATTTAATTTTTCTATCTAATATTTGTTCTAGACACTCTCTCGTTGGGTTGGGGCAAAAAAAAGAGAAGAAAAATGGGGAACAAGTGATGAGGCATGGTCCCTGGAGGAATGGGGGTTCGCGGAGTAGAATTGCGCAACAAATAAATTTCTACAGCCAGAGGCAGGCAAAGCTTGTGTAGTAGTAGTTGGACTTCAGAATTTTTTTTGTGTTTCTGTTCTGGATGTTGAACGATAGACCGTGTGTTGGGGGGCTGAATAGGGGAAAAGAACACGATAGGAATGGATGATGTCATTTTTTTCTGACTAACGCGAGTGAGTGTGTTTTTTTTTTTCTTCCTTTTCCATCGTTTCTCTGTTCTTTATAAGTGTGTTGGAATTTTTTGTAGTTCTCCGTTGCGTTTTTTTTTTCTTACACATTTTGTGGTTAAGAAATGCTTGTTTTTGAGGGGGATGGTGACTAGAGAAGAGTGGGTTCTTTGTGTCTATTAATTAAAAACAGAAACAGAAGAAAAAAAATTACCCTGAGTGTGTTCACTTTGAGTGTGGATATGTGTAGAGAGGGAGAAAGAAGACGAAGCGAAGAGTTACCAGATGAGTGACACATTAATTAGTGTTAGACAGAAAATCAATTTCAAATAACTACTAATATGTGATGACTTAAGATGGTTGGTAGTTAGTTTTGTGAAAACGTGACGTGTAACGGTGATGAAGGAAAGTCGAAATGACACTCGGTGGATGAACTTTTTAACCTTGAGTTAGTCTTATGCTTTTTTTTGGGAAAGAAATTCGATTTGAAAGGCTTGGTTTTATGTGCAACTTGGAGAGGTAAATTGTCATATTTCGGAGGAAGAATTATTTAGTAGCTCTTGTGCTTTTGAAGGCTTAACAACATTTTCGGAGTACTTTCATAATTCTCATTCCGAGTTTCGATATTCGCCCTCGGTGTAGTTTGTTCAGAATTAAGACTTCAGAGTCAAATCGTTTCCCCGAAATTGTCTAATTGAATAAGTAGGCCACTTCCATGCCTGATGTCTCCATCTTATCTCGCGTTTTGTTTATCTTTTTGGAACACTCCGAGGTCAGAATGCCATCAAATTAGTGTGACCCAAATTAGAAGCATTAATTTGATCTGTCCTAAAGTCAAATGACCTTAAAAGAAACCACAGTAGCTTCTTTGTATGGCGTAGAGTCTCGGGAATTCTTTGGAAATTGTGCTAGATTTAAGAAAAAGCTTCTGGGTTCTTTGTAAAATTGTGTGTTTTTTTATTTATGGCATTAGAGTAACGAATAAGATAAGTGGTTTACTACGAAATGAACTCTTGGCAGTCCACGAACTTCAATAAAAGCCAATAACTTTTTGTCAAAGTCCTGAGATATGGAAAAAGCTCCATTTCTCCTGCATTCATGACTAGTTGACTGATAATTTCATACAAAAATGTTACAATCCGTTTCAAAACCATGAACACAATCAAATACAGCCATTTTTCGAGCACATAGTTCATTCCCAGAAAGCATGTGCGTCAGAGAGTGGTCCCACAGCACTCTTTCCTCGAAAAAACACGTTAAGTCTCGAACAGAAAAAAGAAAATTTAAAGTTACCTTTGCGTGGCTTTTCAATTTGACTTATTAATCAGGCGTCCACTGTGTGTGGAAAATTACATTTATCACCCCATCTCCCTCTATTCGGTACCATAAATTCATAGAAATACATATGAAAAGCTCATTAAAAGCTTAAAAAAAACAGAAAAACCCAACAGTGTTTTTTTTCTCTGTAAAATACCTTGCAATCGATAGAATTTTGTTTTCATAAAAACTAAAATTTCACACAAAACTCCCATCGCATGGACACGAACGAAAGAAAACTTGAAACAAAATTGATTCCAAAGCGAATGTGAACAGAACAGAAGAAGAAACAAGAGAAGAGGACACTGTGTTTTTCTTACTTATTTTTTCGATCATTATTTTCTTGTATCTGTATTTGAAAAACTAGGTTATTGGCGCAAAAGTAGTAAAAAAAAGGAGAACGCGCCAAGAAACATATGCGCATTGTTAACGGGTTTCCAACTTGCTTCTTCTCCTCTCTCTCTCTCTCTAGCTTTATCAGCAGCGAGTGTGTGTGCGGTTTTTTTTTTTTTTCTTTTTTCCATTTGCTCCACTCCACATTTGAAAACGAACACACAGTCAGAGCCTATTTACTTATCCGCAGTGAAGAAGAAAGCTTTTTCTTGCGTCGAGGAGCTTTCTAAGGTGTGTTGGTGTGGGGTATAGCGATAGAGTTGAAAACCGGAATAAGGGGAAATGCTGCGTTCCCCTCTCGGAGAGTATATACGAGTGTGGAATTGTGCGCGAGTGTGCGGACGACGACGACGCGAAGCATATAGAAAGCTCGGTGCGGTGGCTTTTATATATGTGTTTCCCCGTTTTAAGCGTTTTACACGCGATCTGTTTTTCTGGGTTTCATTCGGTTGAAGTTAGTTGTGGAGTACGGTCGGGTTTTTGATAGTTGCGCGTCACTTCGTGTCTTTGTGTGATTTTTTTTTTGCTTCTTTTACAACAGCTTGTGGAATTACTTTTTTTTTCTTTGCTTTGTATTGTGTGTCTATTCTCGTAACACATTTTATTCTTCTCTGCTGCAGTGGTGACTGAAGACAATAGTTTTTCAAACGTTGAGGGATTATTTTTACTTCCCGATTTATATTTTTAATTCAATCGAAGCGAGGAAGAGTTCCTCTGTTGGATTTTCGAAAACGTTACGCAATCGATTTTGTTGGAAAATATATTCTCTTCATCTCCTCATGGGTCTCATGTGGTGGCTCACATCTCATGGTGTGTGCTCTCCCTGTGGCTTGTGGGGGGAGGTGGCGGGCTTCCATGAAAATTTCCACAGAATTACTCCTCTCATCCACTTTACGATTTGCTGCCTTTCCTCATTTTCCTATTCGTTTCTTCATTTAATTTCTTCTTTCCCTTCTGCTTTTAACTTCACTTGTGTATCATGCGACCTAATTTCCCACTTCCGCATGATTCGTGTAGAATTTCTTGGTCGCGCGGTGATGATTTCATTTTGTGGTCGCCATTTTGCTAGAGTGAGAGGGAAATAATTGGAAAAAAAAGTGTGCTTTTATTTTATCTTTCTCTCCTCTTCGGGTTATATATGAATTTTTTTTCTGTTCTTTCTTTTCCTTTTACACATTGTCGACTTGTTTCTAAGCTTCCTCGTGGCGCGCGCGCTCGCTGAGCTAACTGACTGGTTGGCATAATGGAAAATTTTTAATTCGAAAAAATCAGTTTTGTCTTTCATTTCGTTTTTGTGATCTCTCGGTTCGGAACTCTCGCTGCCTCGTGTTGTGTGGAAGAATAGTTTTTAATTTCAGTTATATTTTTAAGTAATTTTATGTTTCTGTGTGACCACGTAGTGAATGGAACTTCAATTGAAATTGCCTTCATCAACGTTCTGCAAAATATGTGGGAGCGAGTTAAGGGCTTGCTGTTGATTATTAATACGAGTCAGTCTTTTTCTCTCTCCTATACAAATTGCGGGCGTCCAACACTTTAAATCCATCACGTTTCCATTGAACATCCATCAGCAGCAGCAGCGGAGTTGAAACCGTTGAAAACAGTGAATTTTTGCGGAAAGCGATGACGTGAGGGATGTGTTCGTTAACACCACTCATTTTTTCCGTAGTCCACGTAGCTGCTCGTCGTCTTTACAGTTGGTCAACTGATTGCCAATCTCTACACCACACGTCCAAATATTACATAAATTTGACGAGCGAGAAAAAAATGGCGGAAAACTACCGCGCGCGATTTGCCTCCACACCTCAGATGGAGAAAGAAGATGGAAGAACCGAATACCGAAAGTGGAAAAAAATACGCGCCTTTTTGTCTGTACACCTAACACCACCGCTCGTCGGAATTCTCCACAACCGCAAGAAGTGGAGAGTGAGAGAGAGCTTTCCGAATGACGGATGTCGTCATAACGATGACACACAGAATGAACATAACGAAAATACGAAGTAAAAGAGACACACGATGGAAAGATTTTCTAATTCCGCATTGCATCATTCTTTTCTCTTCCTTCAACCTTCCCCTCCCACAGAAATCGACCCAGTCCATTCCCAATCCCTTCAATCTGGTTACAACCCGTCCACGAAGCAGAGAAGAAGGCAGAATACAAAATGTTCCCCCACATATACAAGCGCAGCTCGAAGTGATGTGCGCTGATGTGTGTACATGTGGATGAGAGAAAGCGAGAGAAAATATTAGAAACAAATACTGGTAACGGAAGAGAAGATGAAGGGGAACAAGAAAAAGTAAAAGAAAAAAACGACAAACCTCGCGCGCTTTTGTTGCTAGGCGAAGTACAAACAAGTCCAGAATACCGAAGAAGCAAACGAAGAAATATAGGGAGGAGGAGAAAGAACAATTTGGATAGTCTACAAATTGCCCGAATGTGAGTGAATGTGAAAATCCCAAGCCCAACTACAAAAAATGTACACGATGTACACACAAAAAGGGGAAAGAGAGATGTGGAGAGTGCTCAGAGGATTCCCATTCCCCCCTTTATATTGTTGTTCAGAAACTAGCACGACACTCGAACGAAAACCAAAGCCCCCTCCCAAATCAAGCGAAAATCAATACGAGAAATGAAAAAAGGAAGAGGGAACTTCATTAGTTCTCTTATCCACTTGGTTCTCGTTCTAGGAAAAGTCATGGGGAAAAAACCAAACGTGGGGGGAAATGATTTTGTTCCACTTTTTCTCTCATTTCTCATTTGTACGAACGGAATACGTGACAATGAGGAACGAAAGAAGTAGGTTTCTAAAGTTTTTTTTTCTCTTTTCTTATGTGCCAGCAGAGGAGAATAGTGTTAATAGATGTTAGGATATTTTTTTTTTTGTTTTAGGTTATTTTTATAATTTTAATGATCATAGTTTTCTTTTGTCGTTTTTGACGACAACGACGACGAAGATGTAAAATTTTAATTAACGGCGGACGGAGTTTTGTTTAATGACTCTTGTAACTAATTTGTTTAATGACTTAAGAGTAATTCTTTATGGTAATTAATGGACAGAGAACATTTGTCTTAACGAATAGATGTGTGTATAACGGTTTTTCTTTTGAGTAAAGACGTGATTTTAATATTCTGTTAGTTTTACACATGAAGCAATGGTCGTAAAATGAAGTTTATGGAGAACCTAAAAAATACCTTACATAACTCACTTTTAGAAAATTAACGAAAAAAGAAAGAAAATTAAGGAAAAAATGTTAATGGGTCGGAAAATGGTTTTAAAGAGTTACCTACAGTATTTCAGTTATGTTCACTGACTTTTGAAACCAAGAGAGACGCCTGATTTGACCCTCTCTTGCTGCTTAACAGTTTTGGAAAAATTTTTATAATATTTTCTTTGACAAAACGAGCCAATCAGCCAAATGTCAATTACATGATTTCGTGAATAGCAGAGGAAGATGTGATAAATAAGATCTTAAGTCGACAATATCTATAGAACTTGGTTAAAAAAATCAACCACAATTTTTGGAGTTTATAAAAACAGGCACTTGTCTGACAATTTTTTATAGACACTTACTTCCAACGCTAGGGTAGTCTCGTGCAAGACAAAACATTCCTGGAAAATGTAGTTTAATTAAATCAAAAGAAGGTTGCTTCTACAAATTCGATGTATTAAAAACAGATATCCTTATCGGGCCCTATTTCAGATCGCTGGTTGTGGACTATGCCAACTCTGTGTATTCAGTTTGCACCACGATTGTATGATTTGGGGATGATGTAACTCACCTTGAAAAATGTAGATATTCATAGGACAAGGTGCAGCATATATTCATTTAAATTTTGCGTTCGGATTGTGGCCATAAGGGTTAGTACATTTTGGCAGTTAAAATGGGATGTTGGAACAATTGTCTACAATCTGCCATTCCATATATAATTTTATTGCTTGGTCACTTTTGTCTCAAATTCTAGCCGCAAATGTTTAACTTATTAATTACTTCTAACTTTGTGGTAACCGAGATTGTACATCGAGTTCTAGAGAATCTGCGTGGATTCTGACATCAAATATATCAAAATTCATCGTTTACCTACATACGTACTTGCAGTCGCTGAAAATTTTAAGAGTCGGCACACCTACAACTTTTAGTTCGGTCCACATTTGATCTGATAACTGTGTACTGTTCAAGCTACATTCACAGGCTCACCAATGACTTGTCGCGCCTCCAATATTGGTATTATAATTGACTCCACCTTAGCTAAACTGGAATCATGGTCTCTAAGGAATCACTGATAACTTCATAAAACCAATGCCTGCTGGCTTATCGAATCAGGTACAAAACAGACTGACTTCTGTATATCTTGCCTCTGAAGTCCAGATTTCTGTTAAAAAAGAAACAAACAAGCCTTCAAGATTGAAATCACCATGAAATTGTACCGTATATTAGTTTTATCCATTTGGATTTGACTTCCACATTGATTATGCAAATTTAATAAAACCGATACTTGTACTCAATCCTACTCTGCCTTAAGGATGAGAAAAAGGGATAGAATCAGTGATTCCTTTTCTTTATTTGTACATAATGTCTTAAAACCAGTAGAGAAAGGAAGAAGTTGTTTGGTTCCTCTACCTTTACGCAACAAATGTGATGAAGTGTATGATGCCTTTTTGCTATTCCGATAAGGGATATATAAATCCATATCCTCTATTATATACATATATACTTAGGAGTACACCTTGTTTGATTTTAATGTCTCGACAGCACACGGATAACAGTCGCCAACGAAGTGAAAGAAAAAAGTCAAAAACTACAGCGCTAACCTTTATTGAAAATTGAAAACAGTTAATGTTTGAACATAAGCTTAAATTGGAATGATCGTCTCTAGAAAATGCCAATGACTAGATGGATAGCGGGGAGCATTGAATTGAAACAAAACACAGACAATTTATTTTAATTACCCATGTTAGATATGAAATTTTATGGCATTAATGTTTGAACATGATACCGGACATGTGTACGTTGTATAATTTCTAGGTATAATTATTCCTGCGATAACATGTCCAATATTATTTTCCAAGTTCATATGCTGTTGATTAAACATGCCTCCGTCACCGTGGACTGTAAAGTTTTAAACATTTTTGAAGACATATGCACCATTGAGTCCAGCGCGACAAACAGTGATTTTTTTATTTAATGAATATCGACAATGACTTTCGTTTAACAGAATCTTCTTCGTTTTCGTTACTTTTTAGACGATTTCCAGAATTATGTTTCGTTAGTTCTTTGCGTAAATACTTACATACTTACTTCTCAGACTAGCAAGTGTGTCCGAGCTCGAGCAATTGCTGTGTTCCATCTGTGACGGTCCTGGTCACGCTGCTCCCAGTCATCAAACTGTCTCACATCCGCGATGACTTGGTATCTTTATAGAGGGTTCGCTCTTCCTCTCCTTCTAAAAAAAACAGGAAGGTCGTTGTCCATGCGCTCGATGTGGCTGAGCCAATATAGTCGACGAATTTTCGCCTTCCGGACAACATCCACGTCCTTATACAGCTCGTAGAGTTCGCGGTTGTATCTTTGCCATTCGCCTTCCTTGCAAACGTATCCATATATCCGATGTTGCATTTTTCTTTAGAAGGCACCAATTCAATGCATTGCTGTGCCCTATTTCGGAGATCCACGAGTTTAGTGACATGTGTCAAATTCAAGCATGCTCTGTCAGCACTGTAAATACTTACATACATTCTGTCAAAGCTTATGGAATTCAATTATCAACATGTCGTCTTTCCGACCAAGCTACATAAGTACTGAATTTGTTCACACATTTTCGTATGGCAATTTAAAAACAAACTCTTAAAAAATCACCCCTTTACCACTAGAAGGCTGTTTTCATGTGAGTAAGTTTCAAGATTCACAAGTTGCCGTTGAGACCAAATTGACTGAACTATTACTGAACTTGTCTATCAATGGTAGCAGTCTGACCGTAGGCATCACAGCGGACCAACAATGGTCTAAATGTGCTGACTATGTCCTTCTTCTTTTAGCGCTATAACCGGGGTAAACCTGGGCCTCAACCAACATGCCTCTGTAGCCAGCACGATCTTTCGCCAGCTGCGCACACCAAGTTAGTTCTATCCTTTTAACATTGTGTTCGCCATCTCATTCGAAGACCTTCTCTTTTGCGTTGTCCCGTTACTCTGAACAAAGCTATCTTCCACATTAGGGCAAGTCTTTAGATTGCCAAGTTTGAGAGCTCGTTTTCACAAATTGACCACATTTTCGAAACAAAGTCAATAAAGTCTGAAGTAAAATCCACCAAACATCGCTTGGCACCAGAAATCAGCCACTACGGAGCTTAACAGCTGGTTGGCAACTTGTCCATGGACGAATTTAATAGTTTTATAGTTATTAAGGTCCGTTTAGTTTAGGAAAACTATGTAAAAACCGCTATCAACGATGCAGAAGTTGGCCACTACTTTATTTCTGAAATCCGAGCAAGTGTTCTGTGGACTTACTTATTTCCGGTGTCGAGTAACGACAAATTTCTGTATTAATTGTGGTGTATATATATATATATATATATATATATATATGGGTGGCGCTACAGCCCATAGAGGGCCAGGGCCTAGCTTCTCAGCAACCACTCGTGTTGTGCGTGCTATTGTTCTCTCACGAGTGGAAGGGACCTACAGTTTTATGCCGACTCCGAACGGCTTTGTTTGAGAAGTTTTCTCTAGACAGGAAATACTCTTTGAGCATTGTCAGTGACTCGAAAGAGGTGGGGTCGTGAACATTATTTTTGTCGCTCAGAGCTGGAATCGAACCTACGACGTCGAGGTTGGGGTGGGGTTGGGCACATACCCACAACGCCACGGGCCACCAATTGTGGTGTAACCGACATAAAAAAAAACATCTGGCAGTGTTCTAATTGCCGCCATCAGAAAGACTCACAAGAGACAGTTCTCAAAGATCAAGCAAAGTTCTCAAAGGCACAGTAGATCCCCAAGATTCGCCGATGATCAAACTCAATTAGCTGCCCCATCATTCACGAGCTTCTCTAGAAAATTCTCACAGTATTCTCACACTCCACGTTACACCGGAAGAGACCGGTTTTGGAATAATGTATCGAAATAAGCGCGACAGCAGACGCCTCCTATCTGATATTGCGCCAGCAAAACTTGCGATAACTCGTATCGCTCACTCATGTACACCCACTTAATTTTGTCTAGTTGCCCATGGACGGCCGGAACGGGGGACGAAGCAACCAATTCCAGTCATCAATCAATTAATTGTCTCGAGCAGTGTCAATGTTGCCCCACTTTGGCGGAGGAGTTTTTTAATTAATAGACTTTTGTGTGCCGCCGAAATGTCGAGTTGACAGCCTGTTAGATACTCGCACCAATTCCATGCAACGTGCAAACAATTTAGCAACTCAGCTAAAGGCACGTACAATACATACACGAGAAGCCACATGTTGCGATAAAGCGCTGGAACCTAGATAACGTCCAGATTAAAACAACATGCTGCTTGTTTAGTTTCGAGATAAAAGAGTATCTGGCCGTGCTTCAGTGCTTTTGTTGTGTGTTTTTGTTTTCGAATAGAAATTGGGGGTATTAGCTGGCGGTCGTCGCTGCGCTGCTGGGGCGTTTCATAAGCCTCAAATGCGGGAGTCTGGGGGTCTCATTCAAACATAATTACCATTCGCTGGCATACATATGTTCGGGGCATTTCAAAGATACTCGGTGCTGTGCGTTTCTTTATCTTTCGGCGAATTGAGCGCGGGGCCAGCATTTGAATGGTACGTGATCACCATCTAACCGCAATAGATTCATATGCATGTTTTATTTTTTTTGGTTTCGACTTGCTGGCTTTTGGGGTGAGCTTGGTGAAGTTTGTGGAATGATCGCTAAGCTGATAGACGAGCTATATGGAAGAACCAACTTACAATTCAGTCCTTTTTTTTGATGAGTTATTTAAAACCCGACAAGTTCATTGTTTATGGCGGCGTGTCACGAGTAATTCCAGAAGTCCTAGCGTCAAGTCAAACGAATTAAAACTTCATGTGTCGCTGAGTGAGAGGTATGTTTGTGTGAGCTGAAGCTTCAAATTCAAATTTGATTTGATTATGGTTCGAATGAAGGGTTTCTACTATAATTTTTGCCCCAATTCAAATGCAATGCATGTTTATTTTTCAAAAACGATTAATATAGACAATCATGCCGATTATGGAATCCGGCGGATCGACTGCGGAGGGAAAATTTTCGCATCCGCATATTTTCTAATTTGATTTAAATGTAGGATTAACAGGTTTTTTCCCGGTAAAGTACTCCATTGTAAGTCTTCGCGGTGTTTTTAACACATGTTTTTCCATTTAAAGTACAGTGCACTCTCCCTTTATCGAATAGTCAAGCAAAGTGTTCCAGTTAGAGGGATTTCGACTTTGAGAGTGTTTTTTGTATGGGAAATTGAGGATAATGCAAAAAAAATAGTATATAAAAAATTCGGGTGCGGTAGACATTAAAGTTGGTTATCCGGGATCGGATAAGTTCTTAGATAGACGCTACTTTTCTTATTGTTTAGCTGTACTAAACTTCAAACTCTCTACCTGCTTCGGGGCATCTTAGTAATGTTAATCAAATGTTTATTTGATATGACATTTGTCATTACCTTATCTAATTACCCGTTAAGGTTAATGCAGGATGTTTGCTTAGAAAATACTTTCATTTTCGTTCGTATTGCTTGTCACGGAGCAGAGTTGTGTTAGACAATGCTCTTGTGGTTTCTGGTTGTCTTCTGACATGCGCTTCTTCTAGAGCCGACTATTGTCGTTCTTTCGAATCATTAACCATTTCTGGACGAATGCCATTTGTAAATTTCTTCCTCGGCTTCGTCTGATGAACATCTCAACATCTCAACAACAAATGCTGAAGGGTCCGCTGCGAATTTTCACAGATGGATCGAAGGTGAACACAAGTGTGGGTACTCGCGTCTCGTCCACGGATTTGCTATCTTTCCGAATACCGAATCATTGTAGCATTTTCCAAGCCGTAACTACTACGATCAAGGAAACTGTCTTGCCTAAAAATGTGATATCAGGAACAGCTATCGTCATATGTTCTGACAGAGGCAGCAATCAAATGTCTGAATTCTCTCACCTTCAACTCCAAGACATACCGTAATTGCCGTCGGACGAACTCGCTAGAAAGGGTACAAGCTCAGCACTCTTTCCGAATGCTGAACCATAACTGCTCCAAAAGATCTACTGACGCTAAGCACACTAGCTCAAGCAAATCCAAACAACTCTTCTCTATTATAGATCCTAAAAGATAGCATAGCCTGTTTAATATGAGTAGGCCAGAACCATCATCGGCGTCTTAACCGGCCACTGCGCCATTGAACCCACGCCTCTAGAATAGGCCTTCCCTACAATGACTTCTGTAGGAGCTGAAACGGTGATGGCAGAAACCATTGCACACTTGCTATGCAACTGCAGCACTCTTTCATATCGAAGATACATGCTTTTGGAATCCTACCATTTCAATAACATGTCAGCACTCAGCAATGAGTCGGCTATCTTCTCCGCTTTATCAGGTCGTTTATAGGCAGCGATCCGCATGGTAGCACAATGCGCCTAAGTTGGCCTGAATGTGGCTGGTGTCTTCCCATACAGCAATTAGCCACTTCAGCTTATGTACCTACGTCAACTTTTCAGCCTCACGTTTGCCATAAGTTATTTATTATATCAACTTCTCCAGCGCAATAACAGGTCTAGGTGAGCAGTGCAGTCAATCTAAGTTAAGTTCAAAATGGTCATCATCCACATTGTTAGTGGTTTCGCAAGATATTAGACACGAACAGTAGAGATCACTTTATGTAAAGCGGAAATATCACCACCACGTGTTCTTAGACGTCCATTATAGGCGATTACATCTGTTTCGTTGTCTCACAGAACGAAGATGGGGTATTTGAATCAACTATGACACCCCACATGTACCCTGCGACATGGTGCCTTGTGAGTTTGCGGCGAAGAGGAACAGGGCTGCCAATATGTATCACATCTCAGTAAAGGTCAACCTCACATGCAAACAGAAGTATTGTTTGTTAAAAGTCATCTCTCTTGTAAAATTCACCTCACTGATCTACAACTTCAGTAGCGCCTCGTATGCACCTTATCCCCAGGATCCACTATTAAAGGTGGACATGATGATTGCTTTTTTTTATTATTCATTTTCAAAGTGAGCCAACCACCTGTCCAGATGAGGTTCTAAGACGCTGATGATTGCGACATGATGACTGATTAAAGCCGCCCCCTTAGCTGTCAATGGTAAATGATGTCAGTCACGATGTATTGTTCCAGAAGCGCATCAATCATTGAAATATGCGCAATTATTCGCCAAGTACGAGCGCGTCCACGCGGTGATTCATTGAACATTATCCAAATTAAGGGACCCTCCATTCATGCATGCTTTTGTCAAATTCCACTTGCGTCATCGCTGAGCAACACGCCAGCACCCTTCTTCAAAAAGAAACAAAACGCAACGGCTCCAAGTTGCGTGAGAATCATGGAAAAACATTGCTGATCAGTCACCCAGCAAAACAATGACTTGCCCGCCAGTGATGCTGTGCAATTACTGAGCATGCAATTCACTCGTTCCGGATATGAAGCGGTAGTGATGAGTCAAATTAGACATGAATTGCCTCAAGCTAAGAGCTTGGCTGTTTTTTCCCCGCGTCCACTACTCGGCGGATTACGTAAGGTCCTACAAAGTATCATCTAATGACTGCAGATGTGAATGGCGTTCGCGCGGCACCAGCGAACAGGTCGATCGTTATTTGAATCATGACAGCGGTGCTCACGATGATGACGATGAGCTAATCATTGCAGTTCTAGCAAAGTCCAGTCACTGTCATGTGGCATCTGAAGCAGAACGTCGACAATTATTATAATTAACAGTACACACAGTGGTGGCTCAAGAGCTGCTAGCTAGTCCGAGTGCGCCTGCTAAGTGCTCGATCTCACTTTCGGAATCACATCTCGCCTGAATTCAGGGCAATTCACCGAGGCATGTCGCAGATGGGAATACACAAAGCCCCGCATACACTTGAAACGGCCTGACAGCCCTGACAGTTGAAAGTTCAATCCGAGCGCTGGGATTCAAGAGAGCGAGAAAGAGAACTGTGCGCATAATCTAAGCCAAGGTGAAGTCAATTCATCAACTGCCCTCGCCGATTAACAAAACAACGAACGGCGAACAACGAAACAACGTCGCTGACGGCCATTTGTTGTTGTTGGCGGCGGTGTGGTCTGGTGGCGGCGTGCTGATGGTGTATCCCCCCGAACTGACAGCTGTGCCAGGGGAGCACGGTCTTAGAAAGTTGAATGTGTTTTTTTTTCTGTGCTGGTCTCGGGTTTGATTCAAGGTTGGGAGAAGATAAAAAATCGTGTGGATGGCATATTTGTTGTAATTTTTCACTTCAAAAGCAGATGAAGTTGGCGTCGCGTCGCGTCGGTGTGCCGTGGTGTGCTTGTGCGTGTTTGCGCTGCGACCAAGAGGAGTATCACAAATGTCATGTCACGTATTTTATGATGTCAGCCATTTTATCCGCCAAACGGGGGGATATGCAAACATCTCTACGACTGTGTACGAGCGAACTTCTACACAGTCACAGCGGTCTGCAGCATCATTAGTTAGTTGCGCTGGAAACCCGTTTCGCCGTCGTTCTGTTCTAATGGAGTCGCGACGACCCAGACACTTATGGACACATGGATGTTTATGGCACTGAGATCCTACCAAATAAGGTTTTTAGCACTTAAGAACTTCGTTTGAATAATTGGCGTATACTCGTATTCCGGTGACAGTGCCAACGCGCTGTTGCATGGCACAAAAAACAAAGAAGAGCTGATGTTCAGAGCTTGATTTTATTGCCTTCACTGTTTGGCTTCGCTGATATTTACGATATTTATGATCAGCGAAAGTTTCGAGGCTTACGGTTGGAGTTCAGCTGGGTCTGGAATCGTTAATTTTATTGAAGATGACATTAGGAAAGGCGACAAATTGCGGACTACATAGACATATCAAGAAATCCCTCCCCAGTTGGACCAGGAAGTTTCACATTCAAGCCATTTTCAGAATTGAGTTGCTTTTGGTTTGACAAGCATCACAAAGAAAGAGAAGCTCTTATCTGCAGAGCTAAGCTGGCAGTATTTTGAAGTGTTGATGTTTCTTATTTTCTTTTGCCTTGGGCTAAAGTTTGGAGTGGGCTGACTGAACAACAACAGTCTTATACTACGTCTACACCGCACCTTTATCCAACATTCCGACTAGTTTCAACACCTTAGCCCAAATGTTCAGCATCTCGCCATATATTTTCCAACATTTCGAAATGTTGAATTTCGTAGCTGCATTCGCAAGTTCGTCATATCGAACAAGCCTCATTCTTAATTCAGCGCGTCATTTAATGACATTTCAACCCGCTGACACTGGCTGTCATTTGAAATGCTGAAGTACCAGTGGGCACGCAAAATTGGATTTGGAAATGTTGAATTTGCTTATTGGATTTTCACCGCGGTTGTCAACTGTAAGCACTTAATCGAGTGCTAAGACTTGTCTGCATGTGTACGAGTAGAGCACTTAACATATGCTGTGACATACAAGGAAATTGCAAGTAGTTACCTTCTACCAACTTGTTAAGATACAACCAATTTAAACAACCAACCATAAGTGACTAGAAGACACTACCTTCCTTAAAAAGAAGGAAATATAGCCACCACTAAATCATTTACGATCACTATGTCTGCTCAGACTAAGCTAGTAATCGAGTTGAGCCGTTTTGTCAAAAGCACCAACTGGTTTCAAGCTTAATAAAGGATGATTTTTTAAAAGCTATAGGAACATTAAAAAAAAAACACATAAAATTCAGAAAAATGCATGAAATCTGTATTTGAATCGATATCACGGTCCACATAATTTAATGTTTGAAGATTATTTAATGCATATGTTGACCTTGACTGGGCCTCAAATGATCCATCCGCCTAGTCCAATTTTACCATACTCTTTCCAACATTTCGGCCGATATCTCACGAATAAATGCTTCAATGTTGTCTTCCAATGCGTCAATTGAAGCGGGCTTGTCTGTATAGACATGAGCTTTAACATAGCCCCACAAAAAATATTCTAAAGGCGTTAAATCGCACGATCTAGGCGGCCAATTGACCGGTCCCGAACGCGAAATAAAATGTTCACCGAACTCACCTCTCAAAAAGTCCATTGTTGCGCGTGCTGTGTGGCACCGTCTTGTTGAAACCACATGTCATGCAAGTCTAGCTCTTGCATTTTGGGCAAAAAAAAAAGTTGGATATTATCTCACGGTAGCGCTCACCATTCACAGTTACGTTACAATTCGCATCATCTTTGGAGAAGTACGGTCCAATGATGCCACGAGCCCATAAGCCGCACCAAACTATGACTTCTTCTGATTACATTGGTAGCTCTTGCAATGCTTCTGGCTGATATTCACTCCAAAATCGACAATTCTGCTTATTTACGTACCCTATTGCCAAAAAGCGTGGCATCACAATCGTATTTTGGCTTGTGGCACCCACTACCTTCTGCAATCAGCCACTTCTGTGTAACGTCCACAACGTCTAGTTGATTTTTTGTCTTAGAATATGTAATATGAAGACTCTTCTGTGTGAGATTGAAATCCTTTGTCTACCTACTCGAATTATACCATTTTCGCTTATGAAGGGCGACCATAAGAATTGTGTGTGTGTTCGCGTACAAAATCAGCCCAAAATATTCAGTAAAGTTGCCACTTCCCGCTAGCTAAATATACGGATAGTCGAAATATTTGCGGACATTCCATTTCAGTGCTCAGGAGCCCTTTTGGACTTGAAGCCATCAACTATAGAGATGTTCGTGTGGTATGAAGAAAATATCGAAGAGAACATTCAGCAACGAACGAACGATAAGAACTACAAAACATGGTATGACAAAATGTCGTAGAAAAACATACAAATTTGCACTTCATCCGTATTCAGTGATAGCAACGCTCACGAAATTTCTGGTCGATTTGATTCGATTATGATTCTCCTGTAAATGATTGATGATTTTTCGGAGTTCGTAGTCCATTTTTCGTTACGATGGATTTCGTGATGGGATTTCCTAGAGATTTCGAATTAGACTTGGCAAGATAGTCGACCTGGCTTGTTTTGCGTTTGAATTCGTATAATAATCCTACATTGATTCAAAATTGTGCAGCAGGTTCGGAAAATATAACGCATAGGAAACATTAGACCGACAGTTTTGGAGAAATAACCCGTGATTCGTGACACCTGTCAAAGTCAAACAGTTACCTTTGCCATTTCAGGACACTCACACTGGATTAGACGCACTGTTGTTTCCGCGACAGATTAAATAGGACTTAGATGTTTGAGTTTCATAGTTTATAGCTTAGTCATGATTCCTGATGAATTAGGGCCGGTGTCGTATGATCAAGTGGCCAGGAGACGTGCTTTGCCCTCCGACTCCTTTAGTGGATCATGTGAGTCAGAAGCTGATGTTGATTCAAGTAAAACACTGTAACCTCTGACTTAATTTCATCCAAGCTTTTGCTTCTCTCCAAAAAGGACAAGAGACGTGCTCTACAAAACCCTTATTCTGCCAGTCCTACTTTATGGAGCCGAAAGCTGGACATTAACTAAGACTGCAGAGCTGATTCTTGGTGCCTTCCAAAGAAAAATTCTACGTCGTATATATGGTCCCGTCTGCGAGGACGGCGAGTGGAGGAGAAGACACAACCGCGAACTCTACGAGCTGTACAAGGATGTGGATGTAGTCCGGAAGGCAAAAATCCGTCGACTACACTGACTCGACCACATCGAGCGAATGGACAACAACGCTCCAACAAAGAGGGTCTTCGGAATCCGAGCCTTCGGGTTCGAGAAGGAGAGGAAGACCGAACCTCCGGTACAAAGACCAAGTCATCGCGGACAGCTTGGCCTTGATGACTGGAAGCATCGTGCCCAGAACTGTCAGGGCAGCAATTGCTCAGGCTCAGACCCTTCATGGTTCGTCTGCCTGATAAGTAAGTAAGTTTTGCTTCTCTCTGCTTATAGCTAAAAAGTAGCAAATTGTCTACGTTCTTCAGACAGGCTGCAGGAGTTATTGCTAGGAAGTCAGAGTAGATGTGGGTCTGGATGTGAACATGTCCTCGTTAATAATCACCCCGAGATAGTGATATAGTTGTGATCTCACTCGGAGTTCACCACATCTTCCTTTTCTTAAATACTACATAAAGTCCTCTTCACATTTAATTTTATGATAAGTTTCAGTGTTTCACTTTAATGTCTTCTTTAAACAGCGTTGCAAACACCTCGTCCGTATGTTTATTACATAATTTTACAGGCATCACGTGAAGCCTGCAAATCGACACCACTTCTGAATTTGTTTGATTAGTGAAGGGTCATTAAATACACAATTCATCTTTTTAATGGGACAAGCTGTAAGCCATAACGTGCGTCCCACTTTTAGCCGTAATTCACACAAGTTTATTTCCCCCGCGGGCGACATGGTTACGATCGAAATCCACTCTGCACTCGTGCTACCAGTATTTTGAAGTGGCATTCACCTCACGGCAGAAGAAAATTAACCAACTCGCTACTGAGTGAAAAAAGGAAAACATAAATATTCCCAAGGACATTTTGACCGAACAGCCGATGAAATGAAACTTCAAATTGAGTACACCAAACGTGAGAAGCACGCACCATGCGAGGGGCTGCTTCAGAAGCTCAGTTCATGCCCACGGACTGCAACGTCACTCGCATGATTAGCAGCACCGACCTCCACTCAGCCTGCGTCAATTCCATCTCCACTCGACAGAAGTCCCATAACCTCAGATGACTCATCGCATCCGTTCCCAATTGCAGATTATTCCCAAGCGATATCTGAATCAAGCCCACCTATCTGGAACTAATTGAGGAATGATGTGAGCATGCACTTAATGAACGGCAGCCCCATTGTCCGTCACCCATCGCGGCATGATAAAGTGCCAACCAGCAAATTACACCAATTTAAACCTGTGAACTCTACTGATCGCAGATATCCAGCAGATGTGCCGCACTGCATTAACCTAAATTAGTTGCGACAATTAAATGCCTTTTGTCATTATCTAACCACGACGAGCCCGGTCTGGCCGGAGTGAGATACCGCCAAACGAAAACGCAAACGATCGCCGACCGATCGGTGGCAGTTGCATAATCGAAAGCAGAACGAGGTAATTGCTGCTTAGATTCACACACCGAGCGATCGGCGGCGGCGCGGCACGGCACGGCGGCGCAAGGCGAAGCGGTGTTCGCAACAAATCGCATGCCAACATATGTGCAACATGAAAAATTCCAAGCCTAATGCGCTGCGCTGAGCCTTCTGCGCCCCGCTCTTGCGGTCTCTGCCTTTCCTTCTCATTTCACTTTCAAATCCACTCGAGTGGTCGAGCTGCGAAACCACCGCCAGGCAACCGGACGGACGACAACGGGCAAATTAACTGACAACAGCTCTACGGCACGGGAATAGCAAACCGAGACCGCAAGGCAATAAACCAGCCAGCCAGCCAGCGAGCAACTCCGTGGCGTTAGAGCGCGGCCAGCGCACAGGTGATCAGGAGTGGAGACATGAAAGCATTTTTAAGCAGGTTGCACAGGTTGCTGGTGCACGGTGGTGCTCGGTCGCCGCGCCGCGCCATGCCAGTGCTTTGCTGCGCCTGTGAGCCTACCAGCCGGCTAGTCAGCCGGGGGCATGTGCATGTGAACCCGCTGGCATTTTGTGCGACACAGGTACAGGCCTCTCCCCGTAATCGAGACGATTCTATTCGATTTTCGCAATTGGACGAAATCTCCCATGCGACCGCGACGGCCGGGCTTTGGATTGATCGGCGCGGTGACCACGGCACAACGCGTGGTGAGGGCGATGTTGGAAAATATCTGTTTTTGTTGGTTTTTTGGGTTTTCCTGTGGTCCGCCGAGCGTCGGTGACGGTTTTTCGAATTTGTATTCACGGCGGATAGTGGGCGCGTAATGGCTGATTCCACCCGCTGCTGCTTAGCGGCTGGACGAGGCATCGCCGCCGGAGGCATTTCTGCATGACAGGCTATTTCAATGCGAACTTCGTGATTGTTGTGGGAAATTAATTTGCCTGACAGAGCTCAGGTAGGCGGCGCTGGTGTGGACCTTTAACCTTTCTCTCTGGTTTTGGGTGGTTGTCTACTGATATTTGTGTTCCTCGAAAATGCGACGACCGCTGCCACGTGCAAGGATGTAGGCAGACGATGAGTTTCTGGTCTGGATGATGACATTAATTTGATGTAATCGTCTCTTGAACGGTGATGGACGGTTTACACCGAAATGCGGGCTGAAGTCAGTGACCTATAAAGAGGTACTCCTTGTGGGTGGATAATGAAATTCGCTGTTAATGCCTGAGGTAAGCGGAATTAAGTGGGACTTTGAAGATTCAAGAGGGAAGGGCTTACAACGTGGCTCGGATAGAGTGGGCTGGGGTGGATCTAGAAGAATGGAAATTACCACACCCCAAATTGTAAGAAGTGCTTTAAAGGGATTGTTATGGAGACCGTTAAAACCATAGTGTTGGGTTCAGGAAACTTGTCAGCAAAATTGTACTTACGGTACCCAACTCTGGGTTCCTGCATGTTGAGTATTGCTTTGAAAACTGCAGCACTCCGCACTCCCAGAATATTTTTGTGTAATGCTTAGGAAACCTACCAATCTATGTACATGTAGGTTGTTGTGTATTAATAAATAGAACGTGGAAGTAGAAAGATTTGAGCTTTATTTCTCTCGACTTTTAAAAGAGTCCTAGGTGCTGGGCAAGTGTTAGTAAAAAAAAGGGAAAGCGCGGGCACTGCATTTAGTGTCTCCGTGATGCATCGTTGTATCAGCGCTAGCCCGAGACATGACGGACGTCTAATCTGATTGCATGATGGCTTATGTAGCGCCAGCGTTGTTATTATTCAAAAATCTCTAGCGACTCCCAATAGGAGTTCATTTGTGCTGCCTCAGTTCTGTCGAAAGCTGCCCATCTTTTGACAGAACTAGCACAGTTGGTTAACCAAATCCATTTGAGGTGTGCAGTTTTCAAGAACAGTGATGAGTCTCGACTAATCCAGTCAGAATTTGTACCTCCAGCAAAGTCGAGCAGTTATCAGCGGTTGGGTAGTTAGTCTATGTCCCGTTTACCTGCTATGTCGTTGCACTAATATTATAGCTTATTGCCTTGCTCCGACTGTTATCACCATCAACGATACCTGTGTGCTTGATGGTTCGATAAGATCCTGCTGCATCACCGAGTCCCATCGAACCACCAGGACCAGACCCACTAGCTGCGTGTGCTCCAACATCATCTTCACTACAACACTGACTGTAGACGAGAATAGCTGTGTTCTGCTTTGAATATCACTCCACTTCTTTGATAGTCTTAATATGTACTTTCAAACAGAGACTGCCGCCTGAGGAGCTATTGAATCTGGACTGTGTGGAGCTCCATTTCGTTAGCGGCTGTTTGGATGGAAGTAGGTTTCGGGCTTATGTTCTGGATAGAGCTTACAACATCAGAATTAACAAAAATTAAGCCCATATCTTTTTTGATAGACTTGTTTTATGAAGATTATCTTAGCCCGGTCTGGGTGATAAGGTCTGTACTGTATTTAAATTACTGAACGTTCATTTAATTCAATTCCTACTACACAATGTAGTCGCAAGTACGACATCTGTACACTCAAGGCATTCGATAGCAGGCGTCTGTCCAGCTTCTACAGCAACCACTGGTGTCGAACTTGCTATTGTTCTCTCACAAGCAAATGGGGCCAATATTATAGTTATGACTGTGAACGGCAAAAGTTGAAAAGCATTCTTCTAGAGAAGTGTTTAAAATTTGAAAAGCATTCTTCTAGACAAGTGTTTAAAATTGCATTTTTAGTGACCCAAGTAAGCGTGAATTCGTAAAGAAAGGAGACCCTCTAAACTGTGCCAATTATAGAGGGATAAGTCTCCTAAATATATTGTTTAAGATCTTTTCTGCCGTTCTGTGTAAACGTCTGAAACTCTACGTTAACAGCCTCATTGGCCAATATCAGTGCGGGTTCAGGCCAGCGAAAGACCAAATAGTCACTTTACGACAGATCTTGGAAAAGACCCAGTTTCAAGTTGATACCCACTACCTATTCATCGCGTTCAAGGCAGCGTATGGCGGTATTTATAGAGACGAGTTATACAGCGCCTTGTCTAGTTTTGGCATCCCTGCTAAATTCGTCCTTCTTTGCAGAATGACGATGGAGAATGCCCAATGCTCTGTCAAGGTCGGTAAAGATTGTACGGAGACTTTTGATGTCAGAAAGGATTTAGACAAGGCGACGAACTGTCATGCGACTTTTTTAATATTATTCTTAAGAAGATCGTGCGGAACTCAAATGTCAACACCGGAGACACGATCTTCCACAAATCTGTGCAACTGCTCGCGTATGCCGCTGACATTGACATCATCGGAAGAACACAACGGGCTGTCAGTGGGGAGTTTGTGAGCATCGAGAAGGACGCGGCCAGATGAGGCTTCCGGTTGATGAGGGTAAGACGAAGTATATGGCGTCTACGAAAAAGGTCCACCAATACCGACGTCTTGAACAAAACGTCACTATAGACAGCTATAACTTCAAGGTAGTGAAAGACTTTGTCTACCTAGGCTCTGATGTTAATAAAAACAACGACACTACTGCGGAGATAAAACGGAGGATCACGTTGGCCAATCGCTGCATTTTCGCACTCGGTAAGTCACTGAGGAATAAAGCCATCTCTCGAAAAACTAAGATATCTCTATATAAGACCCCGTCTCCTTCCAGTGAAGTCCGTCGAGTCTGTTCTTCTAAAGCCCATCGTCATTGACACAAATTCACATTGACACAAATTATTTTCTTATGGAATTTTTATATCGAAAACGAACAACACGGTTTTAAGTTGAGAAACTGGATTGCTTTTTGACTAGAATCTTGCCGATTTCAAGCAGCTCACCGTAGGTTCGATGCTGTCTGTACAAACAATTGAGGAATATTGTGCAGGATTTTCTGGCCACTTCTTTTGACAGAGAGTGTAGCCAGGCACATGCCGACATGAAGTCGACTTGGCATGATAGGTGGCTAAGATGGAACTACGAGAGCTTTTTGTGAGGACTATGGCAGATAAGACAGTAAGTTATCCGGTTTCTCGGGAGAAAAAAGAAAAAGAAAAAAGAAAAATACCATACGAAAAGGACTTGAATAGGCCCTGTGGCCTGGTAATGATGTCTGCCATGCATATTGTAAGTAATTGAGGGCAAAGTTCAGATTGTTTTCTTTGACTATAAGAGTTATTATAATAATAATATGGGTGGCGCTGAAGCGCCGTACAAGGCCAGGGCTTAGCTTCTCAGCAACCACACGTATTGTGCTATTCTTCTCTTACGAAATTTTCAAACGCTGCTTCTAGACAGGACTACACTTTGAGCATTGTCAGTGACTCGAAAGAGGTGGGGCCATGAAAAGTATATTTTCATACCAGAGACCGAACCTCGGATGAGTTGTCCCTCTTATTTGAAATCAGCCAAGAATCAACCAAGCCCAAGCTCATGCATACATATGTGTATGTCCCAGGCACACTGCCACCGTTCACCATTCCTGACGAAATTGCCTACTATTTTGTTCGTGACAGCTACTATCTCCTCCTTTTGTTTTTCGATCTTCTTTGGTGTCGTTTGTACTAGTAGAGCGCTGACCTTTTTAAATCAAATGACGCAAGTAACAGAGCATTTTGCATTTCCAACAAAGGGATTGGTAAATTGATCCTTTCTCTTGATCTCGCTAGTCATTGCTCCCTTACAGTAACATCAGTACGCGAATCTAGTGGCACCAAAAGGCATCACAGCACCTTTGTGTACTCATAATCTTCCTTCAGCATTCCAGCTGTGATGATTCTCTCACGAACCATGGTGGGTATCTGTTCACACGTACTGCCAATGCTGCTCATAAATGCACATACTTGAGCAACTACCTACGATCCAGTCGAAAGACCAAAGTTCAAAAACATTTTGGAATGACAGTTAACACATCGAATGCACACACATCAAGCACGTGTATCACCCGGCAAATACGTCGAATTTCTCAAGCGTAATAATTTGCCAATTTTATACACCCTGTGATAGCTACCTCCTACGTGACACAAAACCACTCGCAAAGCTCTCCCTCCCCGCAATCAAGCAGCCAGAGATTCCAAAGCCCAAATGTCAAATCTACCTGAATCGCTCTGCACACCGTCAAGTACCTGGCTTCGGCTCACGGCAACAACCCTCGAAGTAATCTTTAAGTCGCCACCACAGGGAAATCAGACAAAAAAGCGCAAAAAGGAGTAGAAGAAAACAAAAATACATACCCAGCCAACGGACAGCGCGGCGGCTTAAATAACTCTAAATAACCGTGATCACCTTCAGGGTTCCCAATTGAAACGGTTGTTACCTCTTTCACAAACGAACACATGCCAGGCAGCGTCGGTGTGCACTCGCACCTATCCACTGCCTACCTACCTACCTACCTACCGCCAACTCCAAGCCAGCTCCACTCCGAGCCGTGTGAACTATTGGAGCTCGCAATCTGCAAGGCTACGAGTGGGTTAGATTCCTACCTGTGGATATGTGTATCTGTATCTTTTTTCTCTCGTTTCTTTATTTTTTTTTGTTTGCCTATCGAGGAGGTTGTTGTTTTAATTAAAAGCTGTGAGAAAAAACCGCATTTACAGAGAAGTCAGTTGGTCACATGAGGCGAACTGGTTTATGCCTCCATGGCGCTTCCACGGCAAACGGACGCCGAGTGACATCAGTAGGCTTTCATGCTTACAATCTCGTCATCTCGTCATCTCGTTCCACTGCTTCCTGCTAACGATGCTAATCAAAGGCATCGCGGCTCTGCCTCGGGAATCTGTTTGCTTGACGTGTATAATTTGATAAAAGGCACTCATTAATCGAACATTAAATTCCAATCGCTGACGCAAATTTGGACACAGCGACCAGTCTGGACACCAGAAAACTGGAATTTCTGAATTTCTGAATTTTCGACTTTACTTTTGCGTCTGCGCTTTATTTTCGCATCAAAAAAACTTGATTCCCCCGAGGCATGACATAACAGGCAGCCCGATAAGCCAAATGCGGATTCTAACCGTAATTCTTGGCGAATTTGAAACCCTCCAGTCAGATTAGCAACGCCGATATGGCGGGCGGGCAGATTTACGAATCCCTCTGCATTCGTGTCACCGATTGTATCTGCAAAAAAGCCACTCAGTGAACTAGATCCAGTGACTGCATTCAGCGCTGCTGTGTCGCGTTCAGTGAGTTATTTGCACGAGCACCACAGCGACAGGAATCATAAAAATGATCCGCTTGTGGCATTGTTAAATGTCAATTGTCAGTCACTTTGCAGAAGTTGTTAATTCATTTGTGCGATCTAACGCGCGGATAAGAGCCGCGCTTAAAGAAGAGAAGAATGTTTTAATGACACAACTTTCCTTTTTTTTTTGTTCTCCAGTTCGAAGTAAATGCGCCGCAGTCACGTACGCCAATGCATGTCTAGCAATGTCACAAGCTGTGCCCTCAAGAGATGGATGGATGCACTAAGGCGGTTTCGCTATCGCGGCTAATTCATTTACATTCCGCGCGGATAAATGCGTTGGTGGCTGGTTGGTGCGCCAATTTCCACTGAAGTTTGACATTTGTGACATGAGCTAACTTTCCGAAGTCTCAGGGCGACTGACATTTTTTTGCTGAAAAATGTGAACACTCCCTTTTCTTCTGACGTCGTCAACCCTTTCACATTGTTTCACTTCGCCGAATAGGTAAAACCGGTGCAGAGGGGATGCCCTTTGGCGACGTCGAGATACACGGGAAATCATAAAACGAACTCGCAATAAATCAAAACGTCAGCGTGCGGGGAATTCCTCTCGTTTACGTGGAATCTATGCGATTAGGAAATAATGAATACACTAAGAGCACAATAAACACTGGTAGGCGTTCTTATATCCTGTTTCGTGCTACCGTAAGCGTTATTTTGTATCGCTTCGCTGAATACAAACTTTGTTACAGTGGTGTTGAAAAAATGTGTGGCATATGGTTATGAATTGATTTTTAGGAGCTTGTGGTGAACAATATTTTTATTGAATCTCATTAACAGTATTCAGTTTGTTTCAAAATATTTAACTAAATAAAACAGGATATAACAGGTAGGCAATAATGTCTGTTTTCTCTAATTTGTTCAAACATACTACGCTGCTATGCAGGTCCTTGGAGTAGGCATATATCCGTCTTCAATTCATCAAAGCTAGTAGCACCGACAATTTAAAAAAAACACTTAGTCAACACGTATATGCAGGTATTTATATTATTGGCGGCGCCTGAAGACTAACGCGAATAGAGGGCCCAAACCATATTTAACTTTAGTAAACCGAAGCAAGGTTGCACTCAGCTGTCCTCAAAATTGAATGTTTGAACGATCATCTGTGTTTTTGGAAACCACCACAAAACATACTTTAAGTCGCTCTTTACTACTTACTTACCTGGCCGGCGAACCATGAAGGGTACGAGCCTGAGCAATTGCTGCCCTCCAGGTTCGGTCTTCTTCTCGAAGCAGGCCGCTCGGATTCGAAGACCCTCTTTGCTGGAGCGTTGTTGTCCATGCGCTCGAGGTGGCCGAGCCAGTGTAGTCGATGGATTTTTGCCTTCACATCCACACCGTTGTACAGCTCGCAGAGTTCGCGCTTGTGTCTTCTCCTCCAATCGCCTTTAAAAAGCTTATGTTAAAACCGAACGAGAATTAGCCAAATGCAACGTGAATTTCAAAGTGTCCGTAACTGCATCTCAGAATTTACACACAATTCCAACACAGTTTGTCATCTCACTTTATTTCGTTCCGAGACAAAATTGAACGAAACTCAACGAAAAACTGACCTGGTATTCTCGTGCTTATTTAGAGCTTGAGTATATTTCCGTTTGACTTTCAATTCTTTTGTCGGTCGAGATCGTAGTCTTCATCATTTCTGTCTATTATTAACGCGGAAACCCCCTCCAAATATTGTGTCGGTAAGCCTCGGCGTCAGACAATGGTAAAGAGTATGTTCCTTTTAATTTATATACGTACTCCAGGTACCTTAAAGCGCTGTCTTAGCTTAAGGGTAGTGTCGTATTCATAACAAATATCATCAAGGACATCTGTAATCTGTTTTGTTATTAAACTATCGCCTTACTCAATTAATTGCCTTAATTTATTTCTGCCTCTAGGTGTTAGTAGTTCTGGCTGATGTTGGTATCTCCTTGCTCTACTATTTCTGATTTTGTATGTACGTCGATTTGACGGATCTGTGTAGATAACTGACGGAACCTAGAAAACAATTCAGAGAAAACAATCTGCGACACTGTCGCCCGCCACTGTTAATGTCCACTTGTCGCAGCTCCGTGTTTGAACCTTCTGCACGGCGTCACATCCGGAATGCATTTGATTGCGCATTATGTATAGGCGCTCCGAGTGTCTGCACGTGTCCACAATAGGATCCGTCATTTGTGAAATTATAATTCAAGGTTGTTTAAAAAGAGAACCGAAAAGATCACAAGAACATTCTCTAAAAGCGGCGGTCATCTCCTCTAATTTCGGGAATGCATTCAAAAGACCACAGTGCGGCCGTTCCTTTTTGTTCGCTGAAACGCTGCAGTGAGTATCCTTTGTCATGAATCTGTCCGCTAATAATAACTTGCGTTCCCCGTCCACAGTGTGCCAGTCTTCAAAGCGTTATTGTTGTCTCTAACATGCCTGACTGCACTTCATTCTCGGCGCACAGCGAATTATTTAAATTTAATAGATATCTATTTTTTGTTCCTTTCAGTCGTGATTACTTTTTTCTCTTGTTGGCTTGTGTGTGGCTGTGTATGTGTGCGGTTTGCTTGGATCCCGGTTTTCTTACGAACTATCATTGACAGAACGCTTATTCATTAGAATGGGACATGCTAACATACTCGTACTCGTGGTGTGCGGTGCGGTGCTATATACTTGCAACGACGAAGAGCATGTACTGGCGCATTGTATTTATATACGAGGCGATGATGAAATAATGATTTTATGCGAATGAATCATTCGGCTCGTTTTATTCTACCCACTCGCGCTTTAGTCGGCTGTTGAGAGATAGAAAAATCACTTCTTGACTGTTAGGATGTATTCGAGGGGATTTGAAGACAGAGTTCAGTGGATGGAGGTGAATTCTTAGAGCTTCTGGCTAGAGAAGATTTGATTTAGGACTTTAGAACGGAACCACTACGGAACTCTGTTAGCTTCCAGTGCATCCTTGAATCCTTAAACATTTTCCACTCAGAGTGGAGATCATGTCTTGAATGGGGACAGTCTTCTTCAAAAACTGCAATATTCCCTTGGTCATGGTACCCGGAGCACAGCGCTTAGTGCCCATCTAAGAAACAGAGGGAACCCTATGCAGCCCTGAGGTAATCCATTTGTTTTAACCAACAAATTGATGTAGACTGATACCGTAGCCTTTTTAATGGTAGTCGATAGGGTGGTAGACCGTGATTACGCTTTAGAGACGTAGACCAGGATGCCTTGAGGTACGATGCTGGATTGCGTCGGCTCGCTCTGAAATGGATGGACACTAAGATCGGATCCTAGTTGTCGCGCTAAAAAATCCCTAAAAATTTAGATTAAGACAAAAGGAGTACCAGCTGACGAACAAAACCAGTGATAATCTCTTTAAGACCATCCCCTTAAATCATTAATCAATCGCGATACCCCCTTTAATGAACTCATACTACATATTTTCACTCACTTCCCGGACGCAGTGCAGCAACACACCCACAAGTAAGTTCAGCTGCCACTTAACCCCTCTTGGATTAAGTGATTTACAGAAGAGAGGCGAACACGAAAAAAAAACCACGCACACTTAACATCTAACACCATATGTTGAGTCAATCACCCCCACACGCTGCTGCGGTCCCTTGATTGGTTAAATAATTGCAGTCGGTATCTGCCTAAGGGTATTGGCGCAATACACTGCACAGATGATTGGAAATAGTTTCGCTGCTTTTAAGTGCGATTATTTGTTGATTTATTTTATTTATTTACTTTTTTTTTTCAATCCGCCGTCCAGTCATGATGATCATTAAAATAATTTTAATTTTTCATACGTGGGAGGGTCGCCGAGTATATGGGAATTTTTTGTGCCGAATCTAGCTTTTGCATGTGCTTCATTTGAGTGGGGACTTTGCTTTATTTGTTTTTTTTTTGAAAAAAATAAAACCCCACATTGGATAAACGTGACCGTTTTTTCGAAAGACAACGGATAGAAGCGATGTTTATGGAAATATTTCTATGTGTTTGACTGCGACAGTGGTGAGTGAAGGTTTTTTTTTGCCTTGTAGAAATGTTTTCTCATCATGGCTTGAAGGAGAGAAGATATTGTTGTATGGGCAATGGGCACATCGTCTTTTCTGTTTATTTATATTTTTGCTTATTCAGGAAATCAAAAACAAAACAAAATAACGTCCGTAGCTGGCATTTTGCGGCCAAAAGTCAAAATCAACTTGTCTCAACCTTTCTAGGATGTAAGATGTTCGGGTGTATTTTCGGCAAGCAATCGGCCTTGAATTGACTTTTCTTCCAACATTTTTACTGGTACCAAAATGACCGTATCGTGAACAAATTCCATTCCTTCTACTTTTGGTATAAAGCAAGTATAAAGCAAAGGTCTAAGAACTCTTTCTCGTGGTAGTCTAGTTAAAATCGATATTTTAATATGAAAAAAGAATACGAATTCATTTAACACGATAGATTCTGTCTGACAGAGATTCTCCGCAAATATCGGAAGATCCTCATATGAATTTGCATCGTTCATAAATCTAGACACATACTCAAAGATTTGAAAAACATCAAGAAGTTCAGTTATACAGCTGGCATTTTTGTTTAAGGACTTTTTCACAACATCATTTATTCGATAATATTCTTAGTATCGATGGGAGTCAAAGTCCAACTTAATTTGTCTTAAAACCTTAGTCCCATCTGAGATTTGATCCATCCTTAAAAGTTCTTAGATCATTTCTACCGTACAGTCTGTCGCTCACTTTTCTTAATGTTCTCCTCTTTTTCTTCTTATCTAAGGGATGTTGACGCTGACTCATGCACTAGACCGCGATCTTTAGATAACCATGGGTCATATTAAGGTTAACAACGATCTGCATTATCTGATCAATAGACTATTCAATATTACGTCCGTATTTGTCTTCCATAAAATGCGAGCTGTCTTTTTCGTCTTTGGTCGTTCACGTTACTTCCTAGGATGGATCTGAGATTCAGTTAATTAGACTCTAAAGTTGGCACTCTTTTTTGTCAGTCTGCCTTCAATGATACACGCTTAGTTGGCTGTGCCATTATTTACATAATTTTGAGTGTCTGCCGACGACTCTTCGCTGCCTTCAGCACAAGTAATTGATAAAAGCATAACTATTACTACTACATAACACTTTGCTGCTTTTTGAATGCTGTTTATAAAAAACTCACCAGATTTGCGATGCAGCTTTGATAGATTGTATTCAAGTAGTGAAGGACTTCACTCGACCCAACATGTCGAGTCGTTTGTGCTAAACACGAAATTGGACTTAGTGGTAAGACCATATTTATTTAAAGGCTTAAAAAAGCTTGCTCATTGTTACAGTTGAAGAGCTGCAGGAGTTGATCATCTCATTTTGATTAATTAGTGTTAAATAGTTAGCTAATCACATGAATCTCAACATCACAAAATCAATCAGAAAATCTATGTCAATCACGGCTTCTCCTCTCGTAATGAGCTTGTTTTGCTTACCCTAGTGAAAGTCTCAAACGTAATATTTATCATTGTTAAAGTTTTAAGCTTGAGTGGGACTCGGTAAGTTCATACTTATACTTACTGACATAAGGTGGCGCTACAGTCTGGGGTGGACATTGGCCTCAACCAACAACGGTCTCCAGCCAGCTCAATCTTTAGCTAGCTGCCTCCAGTTTCGCGAGCTAAGATGGTTGAGGTCCTTTTCCACTTGCTTGCGCCACCTCCACTGCGTCCTCGGAGGTGGATTCGAAGATTCGGAGCATTAGTTTCCATCCGCTCTACATAACCTAGCCGTCTCAATCGTTGGATTTTCACACTTTTGGCAAGGTCGATGTCGTTGAACAGCTCGTAAGGTTCGTCGTTATATCTCCTCCTCCCCTCAGCACATTTATGCAGACGGAACCGAAAATCACCCTTTCCTTTCAAAGCAACCAGGAGTAAATTCTCCCAATTTTGACAAAGTCCTTGCCTCTGCACCATATGCCAAGATAGGGACTACTAAGGTCTGATAGAGGACAAACTACACAGTGTCTTTATGGAGCGATGGCGTGTTTTAAGGGTGTCCCGTAATTAATGCATGAGTTGAATTTACCTTCATTTGTGAAACCAACTCACCAATAAACCTACAGTCACAAACTTCCCAGTCATTGAAGAATGGGTCAAGATCTGTATAGAAATGTTAAGGAGATTTCATTCTGACGACCGAGTGTTTAAAGCATTTCTAAAGAACTGATTCATGGTTACAAATGCAGAATTATGACTAGAAACTATGACTGAAGTAATTACAATAGAGTACGTACTATTGAATGAAACACATCCACACTCATCTACGTTTATTGAAAAGTAACTCCTCAAGATCGCTAGGTACAACGCTAGGTGTCACATCCACCAGAGTTTCTTCTAAAAAAATTATTCATATTCATTAAATATAGAAATAATGGAAACTTGTGACTTGCATGTGCAAAAATGATTCACGGTTATTTCTTTGAACTCACTAGATTATTACGTCGATTATGAGTCGGCCTTAGATTTTAGAACTTGTGGAGAAATGCGAGTAATGTTCTAAAAATGCAAGGCGGTACTCACTACACAGTGATCAGAGATCTCGCGTGGCATATGGTGGTACAGAATGCGATAACTCATAAATGGGAACACTGCAGCTTTAAAAAAAAACATGCTGTTTTGACTACAGTAAAACAAATTATCGCTGGTTCACGGTGGTTGTACGCACTCGCAATGGCTTTTCAGTGTTAACGCAAGCCAATAGCTGTCAATGGCCTACTGAAAAATGAACTTGAAAAGGATAGAGTTGGATGGGAGAGGTAGAGTCGTATTTTAAAAGTTTTTTTGTGTAGTTGTTTTTAACCAACTTGCTGTCTGAAATGCGATCCACAAACGGTTTGAGCGTAAGCGGATGCGAAGAATACCTAGCCTTCTTCCATGAAAAACCGTTTACAGTTTAAGGAAACAAATTCAACAGACTCCAACTCAACCACCAACCTGAGTCTGCCGAGCTGCGAAATGTCTTCCACAATGCAGCTTCCTTTTGTTAAAATAAATGCGGTTAACGCTTGAGGGCCACGAGCTGCTTATGGTCTTCAAGTGGCTTCACTGCCATAAGATATCCACAAGTCGGTCCTTTTTCAAGAGTCTTGAATTCAAAGTGTCTCTAAGGTGCATACTCAGCCTAAGGAAAGGGAGCGTCACCTTGTAGTGTAGGATTGCAAAGCTTCGCCTTCGACTTCCAGTTTCTGACTTGAGACGGTGAGTCTCCAGAATTATGTAGAAACAAAGAGTAGCAAAGGAACCATTTGCTTAATCAGATACAGACATCACTGCCTGCACTGCTTTCCAATATTATTCGACAAGTTTGACAGAGTCTCTCTCTCTCTCTCTGTCTTAAAGAGTTGCTAAAGAAAGGAAATATATATCTATGAAATAAGACAAAATTGGAGAGTCAAACAACTCCAACACAGCCTCAGACTCTGTCACACTGAAAGATGACCAACCACCTCGCCATCTGTCACAAACTTCTCTTCAGCATGCCCCCACTGGCTCACTCACTCGAAAATTCTTCTGAGATCGGCTAATCTCTCCCCATCAGGAGGCCACCGTGCATACTTATGTAATTTATGCACCTCTTCGAACACCTGGCTTATCACGACAAAGTCACCCAGCAGCGAGCTTATCAATCAATCGCCACAGCAGAAGAAACGTACTAGATTTCTCCCTGTCAAGTCCAAACAAACAATTCCATTGTTCGCCGCCGCACAAAAGCGAACCCGTGGTCATTGAAGCAAATATGAAAATACTTATCTGCTTGTAAATATTCGACACACAGCCGATCGCTCATCATTTGCATTCCAACGAACTGTCATTGTTGTTCGAAAAAGTAGAGTCTCCCCGCCCGGCGGGTGGTTGCGGGAAAGCATGCCATCGAGCATAACTCCTCAGAGGGACATCGCTTCGTCAAAATCAAAACGTCAGCTGCAAGCGCTGTTTCCTCGGAAAAATAACTGTCAGCGGGATTTAACTTGACACATTCGTCTCGTCTTCGTTGCTATCTGTTGCCTGGCGGGTAGTCAGGGGGAGTTTATCGGCGGAACGGCCGGCCTCTCACTTATCATCTTTCGATGACGGCAACATTCAAGGTGGGCTACTATTACTCGTAGATGCGATAGGAAACGTACGAGCGGCACTCGCCGCGAATGAAGCGCAGCCATTGTATGTGGCAGCCGAGTGTGTGCCTCATTTGAGACGTTTATCTCAAATTAGGTCTCGCATTGTTTTGCGCACAGCAGTGGTTCTGACTACTCCAGCGGAATGCGATGTTCCCGAGTACGTGCTGTTGAAGTGAATGCTAGGACCGTTCCATTCGCTTGACACTTGAGGCCGTGTGTTTTGCACGCCAGATTCTGCATATTTTCCGTTTTGTTTTTAATTACAGACTTCTTGCGCTCAAGGGGGTCGCAGTAAGAAGTTAAGAGACACTGAGCTCCTTCCCCACACCCACGGGGTCCAGGGGCAGGACTCAATTATGATACTAGTTGTGTGACCCGCTTACAGCGCTTACAAATGCAGGCGGCAACACTTTGGGGCGAAAAAACAAACACACAAGGATCTGGGTCACCCGGCACGGCCACTTATCCGATGCAACACAGGCAGCACTACAATTATGTGATTCTCCGCTGGGTGGCGGTGACCTGTCAAATCGCACTGGATGCGTGTAGGCGGACGGATGGAGCACGGCACAGAACACAGCCCTCCACGTACGGCATTCGTGTGCATTCACACAATTAGAGGACATACATAGATCCAGGTCGCACCTTTTGTGCCCGCGTCGCTATTTGCTTTGCACAGTCAAGCGGGTGCCAGTGCAGTAATGTTTCCTTTTCTCGTGCAACATGAAAGCGGGCTGCATCAGCGAATGGAGTCAGGCAAGGCACAAAAGGACGCAGCCTCAGAGAGTCACAGAGCGAGAGGATGAGTAGGTTCAATTAAAAGCAGGTTCCCATCCGTGGTTGAGCCATTCGTGAGACCGTGTCTTTTTATCTCATTTATTGCCTTTGCAATTTTTATTTCCTCCCAGCTCGCATCCACTCTTCCGGTCTTCAGCCGCTGATGAGTGAGAGCGAAAAAACAAAAATCGGATGTCTGCTGTGTTTTATTTCCATCCGCCTGCGGTTTCTCTTATTCCCTTTTGGAGTGCACTGCAATCACTTGGAAGTTTAATTACTTCGCTCTAGTTTATGGAGATATTTATTTCGTATCCGGATAAGCAGGTGATTAATGAATAGATGGGGGATGAGATTGAGATCCTTTTTCGTTTTTCAATTCATCCACAATATCAGACCACAGACGGAGAGAGAGAGAGCATGAAGGGGACAAAAGATTAATGAAGCCTCTTTAGTTTGTGCAGTGCTTTGGGAATCCTTTCTTTGGCTTTGAGGTCTCAGTGTGGAACTGGATGGTAATTAGCTAGTTGCTTTGATGACAACCGGGATGGCCTAGTTTCGTAATTCGTTTAATGTCGGCAGACTGCTCGGGAAATGAGTCAAACACACTTATCCACTCGTAGTTTTATATCAAAGCATAAGCACTCTACGTTCAAACGCAAATGAAGACAAAAATCGATTCATTCGAAGCTGTGGTGTCCATGATTCTTTAATTTGTGACATCATCTACGGAATGACATATCGTGTCAAGTGAATTTCGTCAAGCCAGTCCAGTTGTTGGGTTAAGGCGATGACATGGATACAGTCGCGCGTTCTCAGCGTTGTGTGCTCGCTCTCATGGCGATTGAAGGACAGGCGAATCGAGAAGTGTAAGGTCGATAAAGACAAAGCATGTGCTTTCGAGCAGAAATCTTTCAATTATACACAAACATTGCGATCGATAGCTACAATCTCGAGGTAAAAGTGGTGTCCGCCTCAATGCAAACGTGAACTCTTCACACTACTTCATAGCAGAGATCTGATGCAGAATTGTCACATATAACCAGTGCTGCTTGTAGATGTAGCTTCTCACAAAACTATTGACAAAGCGCCAAAGTCATGCTCCGCAAAACACTTATTTTGTCAGTCTTTCAATGTGGAAGCGGAAGCTAGATAAGCATATCAGCGATTGTTTGCTTTTGCGTTGGATGTATGAATATAATGAGTGATTGCAATCCGAAAGGCAAAGATTTATTGACTGCACTTGACCGGCCACATAGAGGATGGACATCAATTTCCCAGCAAAGAGATCTTCGAATGGGAGGTTGGAGTAGAAAAGAAACATCAAACCTTTGTTATAAAGTCTGCTATTGATGAGAGAGTCCAGCAAATGCCCAGACCTTACATATTTCGTCGATTTGAGAAGTAAGTAAAAAGTAAGCAATCAGGACAATTCAGTCCTTTTTGACGGACTGATCAGTTTCCAATGCACTGACTTTGGTTTATGAGTGCAGTTCGATAAGTCAGTGGCTTTGAAACTCTTCGCAGGTGGAGTGGTGTATTTAGCCTCCATCGACTGTTAGCAAACGTCTTAGAGACTCTGAAATCCAGGAAAATTGTCACAATCTACACAAATAGTTTACACAAAACTTCCTTTCTTTAATTTTGATCAAGTTCATTGGTCAAGCCCAAAGCTTAACTTTGTTTTTTCCTTTTCGTGAAATAGGGACTGCGAAGAGCCGTTTCTGTTATTGATATCCCCATGACGTTTTTTGATCTGCTTACTGCGGAATCAAAGTAGACGAAGTTTTGTTCAATTTTTTATAATAGTGTTATAATATTTTTGACATTAGAGTATTTTGACATATAATGCAATGGACGTAAGCACACGTACCAACTTTCGGAAGAAAAATTCAACTCAGCAAAAAAGCATTTTATTGAGAATCATCACTAAACTGTAAAATTAAAGAGAATGCAAAAATGTGGTTAAAGAGAATGCAAAAATGTGGTTAGCAAAAAGTTATATGTAAAATGCATATAAATGTAACACTGAACAAAATAAAGCGAGCAGATAGTTTAGGTTAGTAGGTACGTAGATCTACTAGAATCGTAAAACCAGTTTACAGAGCAGTTGTTAGTGAGATACAGGTCCTTCCTTGTTCCTACACCTTCTAAAAATGTTGTTCAATGGAACGTTCAGGAGCATGCATGTGTTATTATGGCACAGTGCCCTAACACCACGTGTAAGCCTCGAAATACAACCTATTAATGTTATCTCACTGAATCTCACCGCTTGCGTTTTCGTTTCTTAGCGCTTTTTCTGCCACATGCACCTAACGCAGCAAGCTTTCTGCATTCGTCTCTTAGTGCCTGGCATTTTTGGAAAAAGTCACAGAAGACAGGGTAGAGTGATTTCCTCCTTTTGGTCCAGAAATCAGTTCAAGAAAACTCTTTTACGGTAATAGGGTTGGTGCAGTTTGTTTGCTTTGTATTCTTTGCTGCAGTCCAAATTGTTAGTATCGCAGCGTGATTATATGTTAGATAGAATAAAATTGAGCGTAATTTTGTGGGCCACAGTTCAAGGATTTCATATAAAATATGATCGAAAAAAACTTCGTCAAATCACAAATTTATCAGATAGACTGGATCAATTGGAGGCGCCAAACCAAGCACACTGGATGGTATAGATGTCGGCAATATGCATTTTGTTGAGTGGTGGCCCCTGGCGTTGTTAGTATGTGCGTCGACCCCAACCTCGATGTCGTAGGTTCGATTCCTGCTCTGAGCGAAAAAAATAATTTTCAGGACCCCACCTCTTTCGAATCACTGACAATGCTCAAAGAGTGTTCCCTGTCTAGAAAAAGCTTCTCAAACAAAGCCGTTCGGATTCGGCATTAAAGTGTAGGTCCCTTCTACTCGTGACAGAACAATAGCACGCACATCACCGTTGCTGAGAAGCTAGGCCCTGGCCCCCTATGGGCTGTAGCGCCACCCATATTATTATATTATTATTATAATATGCATTTTGTGTATGTAGAAGCAATGCTCATATGGCAACAAAGCTCTGAGGCTTATTTTTCTAATCTTATTTACTTATGATTGAATAGGTTGCGTAAGGTTCGCGGGTTAACATGCCAAAGCCCATTAGACCTTAAAATCACAGGTTACCAACAACACAAAACTGTGATTTCAATGTTTTTAAAATCGTTCGTTAATTGCGCCACCATCTATTTGCGGGGGATTGCGGAATATCGTGTCTCCCAAGTCACTTCAAAAAACCTTAACAATAAAGTACACTAGAATCGAATTTCCAGATGGCAAGCGCAACATCAATGGATGTTTTCTTGCTGGAAGGACACGAACAACATTTTTCACAAACCGCTGATTTTCGTTTCACAGCTTGTTGACTTCAACGTCTGTCTTTCCATGACGATTTGTCAATAGTGAACAAAATCGCGATTCGTCAAAAAATCTATTAAAAAAGTCTAAATGAAGCGATGCTCATTAGTCATTGGGTATCATCGCCAAGAATTGAACAATGCTTTCTTTACCCTGGATAGCACTTTTTTGTGTTGCTTTTTTGCAAGGAAGCACGCGTTATGCTAGCAACGTCGCATCTACTGCCAAACTGGAGAAATGGATGCATAATAAATGAGCTCCAATTTATATCATCAGTACGGAGCCAACCTTCTTCGTAACTCATGGCTTCAGCTAACTACTCCATCACCTTTTAAGGCAAAAAGCACCTTCTCTCCCCAAACATCCACAGTTCCTTCGTTCTTGAAGTGCTCTGGCTTATAAGTTATTTATGAAAGAGGAGATTTGTTATTCTTTGTTCCGGTTGCATTGTGAGCCTTGCAGGAGCTTCTACTGAATGACTTCAGCACTGTTCTTTTGCCACGTCGTATGTATACATCCCCTGCTGAGGTAAGGGCGTTCACAACGCCTGCGCTCTTTCCGACTCAGAGTTCTGCAGTGCAATCCACCTCCTTGTTGGTCCAGATTGGATTCATGAACTCCTTCCAGTGACAATTATGTCATTTGTGACCCATGCACAACCAGATTTTCTCATAAACAGGACGACAGAAGAGAAAAGCCGATAAGTCTGCGGCCCACAACAGAAATTTATGATCAAACGCTTGTCGTTTATTTTCACAACCATTTGTCAGCTCACATCGAAGTCATTTCCTTGAAATTGCTTCATGCACGCTCCTTGGCAACGTCTTCAAGCAAAAATGAAAAGAAAATAAACTTTACAAAGCCACATCCTTGAACGTTTGCAGCATAATTTATAGACTCGCACACTCTGCACTATTGCGACAGATTGCAAACATGAACATATTGCAGACACTTGATGAAACTGGGTCAGCTATGAGTCGATGGCACGCCGAAATGTTCGGTAACGTCCGCTGTCTCTCTCTCGTTCCCCCCAATCATACAACAGACACAGTGGGCCACACCCCACATGTAGTCAATAATTGAAAAAAAAAACCAAACATAAACAGAAACAGGGCTGTGAATAATATTAAAAGAAATGAGGCACTCTCTATGGATTCCCTAAGGATTACAAAAGCTCCTGTGTCTGTGCATAAATACACGTTCAACTATTCTCGTGAACTCCGGGCAATGGAACTGTGGAACTAGGACACTGGGTCAATCGATATTTTCTATGTACGCTACGCCGCGCCGCACCCTTATTTTTCGTTTTCATTTTTTCGCTGTCACACCATTATCCAAGGGATATGTCCCATTTCGAGGAAGTTTTCTTTTTCACTCTTGTCTCTCGCTCTGCCCTCTGCCGTCGCAGTCTCTGAAGGAGGTTAATGCATTTTAGATTCTTGTATCCATACCGAGTGTCGTTTGTGGTTGCAATAGAGGCGTCATTTGGTGGAGTGTTTGGAGGGCTTGGAAGATATTTGGAGGCGACAGGAAGTGTTGTTAATTGGTATGCATTAGATTTACATTTAGCTTATTAATTTGTTTCAGTAAAGAAGATGAGTGTGCAGGAGCGGATATGAGTTATGCAATGTCCTTAACTAGGACAGCTGTAGGACTAAGCTTGGCGTATATAAGTCGAACGTACGTTTCTGTTCCATGCATCAACATCCAATCGGCGCATCAACTTTCACTTAAAGCGGGGACCCTCTTGAATCAATATCGGAGTTTGACTTCTTAATCTTAAGCAAGACTTCGGAGTCGAGACAGAAGTGAGGATCCTTCGAGATATGGCAGCGTGAAGTGGTTGCTGCAGAATATGTGCACTAAGTCCACATTGAACATGAACCACATACATCAACTAATAGGCGTAGAACTTGGCAACATAGTTGAGCTAAAGGAATGGGTAGATCAACGTCACCAAATGCCAAGGCTTTGAATGAATTTTCCAAGATTTAAGAAAGGATGCTACAAGGAGTGTGAATACTTTTGAAGCGAAGATTCAACGGGATAGGCCATAACTCTTGAATTAACTTAAACTGTGAGCTTTCCGATAATTTGCTGAATTAATTGTTTGTGAAGGCTGCTTTTACACGCGCTAGTTATGACATACGTCTCACTTCTCACATGACCACAAGATGGAAAAGCTTGCTGTCAAAATTAGCGTGTGTAAAAGCAGCCCAAGAAAACTTCTGTTGTATTTTCTCGAAACTTCAAATAGTCCGAATTAATGTCATTCAAGTCCCTTGGACATATTCGAAAGGTAGGTGGCTGTCAGCGTAATCTTTGATTGGCGCTACAGTCCGGGGTGGACCTGGGCCTCAACCAACATGCCTCTCCAGCCAGCACGATCTTTCGCCAGCTGCCTCCAGTTGCGCACACCAAGTTGGTTGAGGTCCTTTTCCACTTGTGTGCGCCATCTAGTGCGAGGACGTCCTCTGTTGAGCTGTCCCAATGGCTCGGTGTCAAAGACTCTTCGGGTCGGAGCTGTGGTGTCCATCCGCTCTGCAAAACCTAGCCATCTTAAGCGTTGGATCCAAAGACGCTTAACTAGGTGCATGCCGCTGTACAGCCCGTATAGTTAGTGGTTGAACCTTCTCCTCCAAACGCCATCAACGCAAACAGGACCAGAGATCGTACGCAGAACTTTTCTCTCAAAACCACCAAGAGCTTCTTCATCCGCTTTCAATAGCGTCCATGTCTCTGCGCCATAGAGCAGGACTGGGATGATCAGGGTTTTATACAAGGTCAATTTGGTGTTTCGAGAGATGGCTCTGTTACTCAATTGCCTCTTGAGCCCAAAGAAACAGCGATTGGCAAGAGTAATTCAGCGCTTGATCTCGGTAGAGGTTCGAAGTCCTTGACTACCTCAAAGTTTCTGCTGCCCAATATGATGCTCTGTCCGAGACAACGATGTTGTGCGTCCTTCCGTGATGACAGCAAGTACTTTATTTTGTCCTGGTTTACCGCTATGCCAGCAAATGCCTCATTGACGGCTCGCTCTGTTCGTCTAATCACGTCAATGTCGTCCGCGTAAGCAAGCAGTTGAACGGATTTTTGGAAGATCGTGCCCCGGGTGTTCACGTTTGAGTTTCGCAAGATTTTGGCAAGTATTATGTCAAAGCTTTGTCTTAACAACTCTTAGTTATTGCATTTTCATCATTCCTTAACTGTCAACTGCCTCTTAACGCGCTTTTTGAGCTTTTCAGTATACACCTCATGAAGGCACCAGAACAAACTACATACCGGTCAATTGTAAAGCCGATGAACTTCCTACTCCTATAATCTATCACAGATGCTCGAACACACCGCTTGACTTTGAATAGAGAAACTATGAGCAACGTTTAATCTCAACAGTTTAAATGGGCACTCAGTACACTTACCGGGTCCAATGGACCAACATGGTCTAAGTGTGCTGGGAATTTGCACAATGGCAGCCCAAAAACCTTACCCTTCTCATTAAATTGAACATGGACAGATCCTCCATACAACTGGTAGAATACGCAGATGACATTGACGGGGTGGATCGAATGAAGCTAGTTGTGAATGAAGCTCATCTTCACACATCCATTTAGTCAGAACGAAAAAATGAGTCCTCGATATGTCTGGGGAGACCCATTGAACTGCGCCAACTACAGATGCATCCGTCTCCTAAGTATCGCATACAAGATCTTGGATCTGGTCGGTCCATACCAGTGCGGCTTTAGGCCAGGAAAATCCACCATCGACCAAATATTTACACTACCGCAGATTTTGGAGAAAATCCAGAGCAACAAATCGATACCCACCACCTTTTCATCGATTTTAAGGCCGCGTGACAGCATCTATAGAAACAAGCTATACAGAGCAATGTCTAGTTTTGGCATGACGATGGAGAATGCACGCTGCTCTATCAAGGTCGGTAAAGACCTAAACGAGACCTTTGATGTCAGGATTCAGACAAGGCGACGCGCTGTCATGCGACTTTTTCAACATCGTTCTCGATAGAATTGTTCAAAACTCGAACGCCAGCACCAGAGGAACAATCTTTCAGAAGTCCGTCCAGCTACTCGCATATGCCGACGATATTGACATTATCGGAAGAACGCGCTTTTGTGGGTATTGCAACGGAAACGAGGGTAAGACCAAGTATATGCTGCCAACGAGAAAGGACACCCAACACCGACGTCTCGGGCAAAACGTCACAGCAGACATATATAACTTTGAGTTAGTCAAAAACTTTGTCTACATAGTAACCGCTATCAATTCAACTCTTGCCAATCGCTGCTTTTTTGAGCTAAGAAAGCAATTGGTAAACAAAGCCCTCTCTCGAACAACCAACTAATGCTTTACAAGACCTTAATCGTCCCACTTCTGCTATATGGCGCGGATGCATGGACTTTGTCAAAAGCGGATGAAGCTAATCTTGGTTCTTTCGAGAGGAACATTTTTCGTGTGATTTTTCGGCCCCGTCTGCATAAATGGTGAGTGGAGGAGGAGATATATCGACGAACTATACGGGCTGTTCAACGACATCGACTTAGCCAGAAGAGTGAAGATTCAGCATTTGAGATGGCTAGGTCATGTAGAGCGGATGAAATCCAATGCTTGGGCCCGAAAAGCTTTCGAATCCACCCCGAGGGACGGTGGAAAGGGACCTTAATTAACTATGCGTGCGAAACTGGAGCTGATCTGTGATCGCGAACAGTTTCGTTCTTCCTATTGGACGAGTCGGCTGATAATGAGATTAGACGGCACTGTAGCGTGGAAGTCGCCGATAAAGTGGCTCGATAGTGAGTGATTCAGATAATGGAAGCGGGGCTAAAAGCTGGCTGGATACACTTATTGGTTGAGGCCCAGGTCCACCCCGGACTGTAGCGCCACCTTATGTAAGAAGTCTCTAGTTGAATTATGTTTCAAAGTACGTCTAAAGGACCAAGGAAGGAGGCACCATAACTCAGTAGTCTTTGATGAACATTAATTGATTAACATTCGCAAAGGATCTTCTGTGCAGCTAAAGAGCACTCGAAAGAGGATATATTTCACATTCAGAGATCTGTATCGTGTCACTTCCACCGGAGACAAGACTGACGCAGCTGGTCTTAGTCCTCCTCCCCCAAGTCTACCATTATTCGCCTAGGTGGAGAAAAAGAACTCCCATCAGTTTCATTAGTCTTCATTGACATCCCCCCCCCCCCCAATTAATTTGTGCCAAAAAAACAACGACATCCTCGAAACACAAACATTCCCACCACATGGCGCCCAACCATAGGACGCATCTGCATCAATCGAACTCCCACGTTGCCCCCGCACAGTCATCTGCAGAAGATATTAAGCTCCAGAGCATATGTGTCACTGGATGTAAAGGAACGACACTAATTCGTATTCCATTTCACACCAGAGGAGCGCAACGAGAACAAAAACAACATGCACGAGTGTCTTTCGTGCATTAACAAAACATCTCATCTGGCCTGGAAACCTATTTCCCCACATAGTCCCGAATCGCACCGCCACACAAGCTCATCCATCCACCGGGCACCGATACGAGCCACAAAGAGCCCGTCGTTGTTGTTTTCATTGGCCAAACGCGGTTTTGGTGGCTTTGCGTGTTCCACAAAACAGAGTTCGTCTAATAAATAATACATGTTGCATAACTTGGGTAAAAGTTTTTATTTTTTTTTTTGGTGAATAATTTGTGTTGGTTCCGCGGTGGATCGTGGAGCGGCGGAATGCTGAACAGAGGCAGCAGTCGGCAATTGTTTACAAACAACTAGCGTAGTAAAATTAATTGAACATTCTATTTCGTCTTCGGTTTGTGTGCTTCGTTTTATTCATCGGCAATTGACGGACACGAGGGCAGTGATGATGATGTTGGCGATGATGAAACATGATGCAGGCATGTGGGCTGGCGCGAGTGCTTTTGTGGTGGGCTGCCCGAGAGCGCGGTCTTCGAGTTCCGTCTGTCCGTCACGCTTGGTGGTTGGCACACACAGCGCAACACTTCAAGGTTTTCGCGGGAGCCATGATTAATTGAATCTTTGATACGCGCGGGGGGCATCCCGTTGAAAGATCACACAGCAGTGCAGGTGTTGGAGTGGATTGCGAAAGTACGTACTTGTACGTACGGACATTTCGATGCTGGCGCGGCTGTGTTTGTTTACAATGAAGACGTTCTGTCTATGGCCGCTGGGCAGTGACGCGGGACACGCTGAGTGTCATGAAAGGTTATCTAGTGGAGAGACATAGAAATCCGGAGTGGCAGATAAAGGCTGGTCAGACACGTACAATGGATGTGTACGGGAGACACTGACGCGTGAATTGAAAGGCAAGTGGATCAGTGATCGCGAATAGTTTCGTTCTTCCTATTCAAATTGCACGAGTCGGCTGATAATGAGATTAGACGGCGCTGTAGTGTGGAAATCGCCGATAAAGCAGCTCGATCGTGAGTGATTCAGATAATGGAAGCGGGGCTGTATGCTTGCACATCCTGGTTAAAGAAGCAACACAAGAGTCATGAACCGGAGACATATGGCTAGAAAAGCCTTGAAGTCAATCTGCTTTCAGCTCTCATTGACGTTGACCCAGGGAATATACTGTGCTCACGTCTCGATGATGGACTGTGAATGTGGTTCGATTAAACTCAAATGACGCAATGAAAGATTGCATTTTGAAAGCTTTAAAGGCGCTGCAAGTTTAAGAAGAGAAAAAATAAAAATTTGAAAGTATGGGAGACATATATGTAACTTTGGGTACACCAGCATTTGCATTGAAACCGGAACCGGGCTGCGGGCTCAATGACAATACAGCATGTCAACTGGAAACGAGCTAGACAATCTGGCCTAGACTGATTTACTGCCGGCCAAAGTAACACCTTTCTTGGAACACATTGCAACCAAGTCTTCAGGTTGGTGTCAATACCGACCACTGTCTATTGAGCGATGACACCAAGAGGCTGGTCGTCATCACTACCTGCATCAACAGAAGGTGAATGCATGCAGAGAGAGGCGATTAAGTGCTTAACTTGACCCCCTGCCACTAGGCTTTTATCACGAAGACCATTTGGTACATTTTCTTCGGTAAGAATCTCAAATACCAAGTTTAGAAACAAGCTTATGTACCTATTGCTTCAACTTGGTAGGGTGGTGAGGGCTATCTAACACCTCTGCTACTCTTTGGGTCGTAGAACTCAGTTGTTTGCAATCACGCACAGACCTGCATCAATACATTCCATGTCTCAGAGTCGCAAGAGCCAGGAAGCCTTAATAGACAAAATTAACTTTCAGACAAGCAGGTATATCTGCACTTCTCCTCGCGACTTCGGGTGCAAAACCACAGCTCCCACAACACTCCCGCTTGGGGTCAGGCTGAGACCTATGCGGATTCGAGGAGAGGACATTCCTGATCTACTGTGGCGTCAGACTGTAGCCTCTGCCATAACATCTCAGTACAGGCCGCCAATGTTATAAAAAGCCGAAGACTTCACCTGAGTGCAAGATCTATATAAGGATAAGGCACTTTACATTTATCCTGGAGTAGGTTTTTTCCTGAAGCCAGTAGCTCTTAGCTCAGGATTTTAGGCGCTTCTTGCGACGGGCATGCTATTAGAGAAATGCATGCATACACAAGCAAACTTTAACACCCCCTGTGGTCGTACCTGCGAGGCTAGTGTAGACTATGTACGAGCGATATCCAGGCCACTTGACCGTCCGCTTTCGAGTAACCTGGAGCAATGCCTAAGCGTATCCAGGCAATCCAGTTGGAACTGGTCAAACCAACTCTGGGAAACTACAACAATAATTATAGGCCTACCTGCTGTAGTCGCATTCAAGGAATATAATGCAAGTCGTGACTATAGGGACATTCGCTCAGCATTGAGTTTCTCACGCACTGTCGTGTAGCCCGCTTTATAAGAAAAGAAACACGCACAATAGCGCGAAGATATTTCATCTCAGTCAAATTTGGGTCTGACATCTAGCTTGACCTTTCTGATTATAAATCTGACGATTAGAATTGAGCCAATTTGGCCAATCCTACAGGAAAGCTCATTATTATTCTCTACGTAAGGAGTCGTAAGGCGTGAGGATCCTATATGAAAAGTGGAGTGCAATTATCCGAGATTTGTATCAGGATCTGCGACTATGATCGTCGTTTCTAGTTTGAGAATATAATGGTTATCTGCTAGCCAGGCTATGGTCTCGACCTGAATCCCATTGACAAGTGACATCAAATATGCAACAAGCTTGTACCCCTGGAATTTTTTCGCCAAGGTGATACAGGTTCTGAGCCCCCGTACGACAAAAAACCTCGAACACAAAGATTTGGATGTATTTTAGTTCGGAAGGGAACGGCTTTACTGATGCGGATACATCGGGAACACGTTCTGACTAAGAAAGTCCTTGAACCAGAGCCTGGTGGTTGTAAAAGAGGAGGAAGACCGAATATCCAGTATAAACACCAAAAGCGGTGATAATAATACAATATGGGTGCCGCAGCCGTAGTGGGCTAGGGCCTAACTTCTCAGCAACCACTGGTGGTGTGCGTGCTATTGTTCTGTCACGAGTGGAAGGGACCTACAGTTTAATGCCGAATCCGAACGGCCAAGTTTAAGAAGCTTTTTCTAGACAGGAAATACCCTTTGAGCCTTGTCAGTGACTCGAAAGAGGTGGAGCCGCTAAAATTATTTTTGTCGCGCAGAGCAGGGTTCGAAACTACGACGTCGAGGTTGCGGTCGACGCTCATACCCACAACGCCACGGGCCACCACCAAAAGTCCAAGTGAACTCAATCACAGAAAAGAACGTGACCAGGGTTCGATAAAATGACATGGAAGCATCATTGCATGGATCAACCTGAGAAGTGGACTGTTTTGATTCGGTTTTGAATCATGGACAGTCAAGCTTGGTGACGTTCTCCTAGACGGAGATGACCCTCTCATCTCCGTCTAGCCCATGACGTGTACGCTGGGCTGAGAAGTAAGTAAGTACTTTATGCAGTACGTACAATGCGCGATTTTTTTTTTTGGGTCTGAGTGCTCCAGTTAAAACCTAGATTTGAAAGGTAAGTTTATCAGTGATGGCAAATAGTTTCGTTCTTCCTATTAGACTTGGACGAGTTGGTTAAAACCCCAGATAATGAAAAGGAATTTAGGGCAAGGAATTTGGACTTTTCGAAATCAAGTTTGGCCGTCCCAAAAACGGGGCAAGAATAGCATATGAATTTCTTTTGCTTTTTGACGGAACTTCTTGCAAAAAATAAACATAGCTATTGTAGAGAGCCTTCAATCTCAATGACAATTTAGCATGTCAACTGGAAACATTCTCACATCTCTCTTTAGCTTTCCAGAGGTTAATCGTGTGTGGAATGCCAGGAGAACGAAGGTTCACACAAGTTATAAATACACACGAGAACCACGCTTGGCGGTCTATTCTTGGAGCCGCAGCCCCCATATACCATTCGCGTCAACTTCATCCCTTCGAGCATGCTCCTAAATAAACGATGGCAGCAATTTATTGCCCCAATCCAAACTGCAACCGCTCTCGAATAAAAATTGAATTAACATGTATGAACGTCGCCCTTTAAATATGCAAGAGGTGCAAAGGACAAACAGCCCGTTAACCAAATTAAAAATTAAATCCCCACTCGGTACACACACACATACCCTCCCACTCTTATGTGTCCGCCGCGCCGCAAGGATTTCTCTTAACTTTTTTTCGCTTTTTTTACAGAAAAATCCACCCACCCTTGGAGGGAAAAAGTTGTTTTTTTTGGGGGGATGGAGCTTTTTCGGTGGATTATCCAAAAGGAAATGATATCCAGTGAAGCGTTATCGTGAAAATAGGTCGACATCGCTGTTAGCTTTGTCGTCTTTGTGGCGCACGGATACTTGAGCACGAATATAATTTTCAACAATTTGCTGTATGCTCACCGGGGCATCAGAGCGAGAGCAAGAGACAGCACACAGAACGGAAGTCTTGTTGCCATGGCATCATTGGAAAACAGGAAGTGCTTCAATTCTCCACACTTCTTCCGCTTGCTGGTCGGTGGGTGTGTTCGTGCGTTCGTGTGCACGTTTGGCAGTAAAAACGAATTCACCGACGCTTCCAAACAAACGTTCGGAAAGTTCTTCTTCTTCACTCCGACGCCTGTCCAATGACTGTGTTTGCAACCAGAGAAATTTTGAAAGTTATTTCTCAAGGGTGGCAACGGATAGTGTACGTGTGTCGTAACCTGGGTGTGCCAGTGGATACTTGATACACCTCCACCCGCACTATATTTTCCAGCGAAAAGAGATTAGCATGTATCTCGACGAATTCGGAAAACATTATATCTCCCACGGTAGTTTTATTTGTTTCGTGGCGGCAGTTGCCCCCAGTCTCACCGCGTCGACCGCGACGGAGGGGCGGTGGGCGCTTCATAACTCGCAGAAACAAATGTACGAAGGGAAACGATGTGGATTTAGGTCAGGATGCTAATGCCTGTAGTTTTGTGAACGAGTCTCTTCCCTTCTCTGCTTTGCACCCTTTCGGGGTCCGCAGAGTCTAGAGCATACGCTGGCGTCGTTAAAAATTCATTAAAATTGAATTTTGACATTACTGGAGCACACGCTCGCCTCCGTAACGGGCGAAGTAGGACGTGGCGCTCCTCGGGGGCGGTGTGTAAGTCTGCTGGGCATCTGGAACGATAAACCGGACCAGGGATATACTCGTAATTTTCCATTATTAATCAGAGCTTTCTGTGCATTTTCAAGAGGATGGCGACACTTAACGTGATGGATATTTAAAGTGACTTGGCAGGGACAAAGTGCAGTCAAAGTTCTCTGCTTTTCCCGAGCTGAATGACTGCTGGAGTGCTTGTATAAATATCTGAAATTAATGAATTCAATGGAATTGTGTTTTGTAATTGGTTTTGTTTCCTTTTTGGCATTCTGCATTCTACTGGCAGGGGAGGGGGCTTCTTGAGGTTGAATGAATAAATTATTTAATTATGCTTCTGTTTGGTCTTGCTTGTGGTTACTTTACTTATGCTTATCTCAACTGGAATGCAATTTCATGAATAGATTAGATTGTGTAGAGGAAGTGAGCTTCGAGTTCAGAGAGTTCTCGAAATTGTATCAGAATCTCGCGTGCGACATTTTCATTGTCTTTCACAATCGTCTTCTGTTAAGCTACCCATCATGGATTTCCATTTGCAGTTCGATTGCAAGGTACAAGTGGTGTACAGAAAGGGTGTCTCATTAAATAATCTGGTCATCACTTCAGACCCTTGCTCATGTATTCTGTTAATGCCTTCATAAATATGGCACAGAAGCTGAGTTCTAGATGGCCCGTTTAAGGCTTCATGGATCAATCAATTTCTAATTAAATTTGTTACAGCAATTGATCAATTTTAATTGATATCAATAAATCTAAGAGCTGCAATATCATTGACACCTAAAACAAACCACACAGCAGTAAAATGTCGAACGGCCGCTGCGATGACTCACATAATGTTTTAGTACAAATTTGAAAGTAAGCTTCTGTTAGAACTGAAAGCAGTCGTAGGCATCGGCAAAATTTCAAAGTAAGCATTTCCGAAACTAAATCTAATTTACGTACGTATAGAGCTAAGGATTTTGCTTCCAATATGTAAGAAAAAATTTAACGAAACTCATCGAAACTAAGCGAAGTGGTTCTTACAGATATTCGCTCAATTGCTTGAGGCGACTTAGGTCCTTACTGTACTCCTTATACAAGGTGGTGCAAAATTAATCGTCCAATTTTGTGTAATATATATGGTCCCGTCTGCGAGGAATGCGAATGGAGAAGAAAAGACAACCGTGAACTCTACGAGCTGTACAAGGATGTGGATGTAGTCCGGAAGGCAAAAATTCACCGACTACACTGGCTCGGCCACATCTAGCGAATGGACAACAACGCTCCAGCAAAGAGGCTTTCTAATCCGAGCCTCCTGGTTCGAGTAAGAGAGGTAGACCGAACCTCCGGTACAGAGACCGAGACATCGCGGATGTAAGACAGCTTGGCCTTGATGACTGGAAGGCAGCAATTGCTCAGGCTCAGACCCTTCATGGTTCGTCTGACTGAAAACTAAGTAAGTATTGATAAATACTTTAGCCCCAATTACGGCACGATCTCCTTAAGGGCTGTGATTGTCTGAGGCTTATTGGCATTAGCCGGGTACTTCTAGTAAAAACGTCTGGTATGATTAATTCGAACAGTTTTGCTTTCCAGAACAAGTCGCCAAAACAATAGATTTTCCGACAAGGAAACGATTACTTTACAATATTAATTGTGGGTTGTGTTAGGCGTGCGCTTTTGTTTGAACCATATGTTCACCAAGCCCCGCTCATGCAATTCCAGCAGTAAGAAATTAATTGTTTGGCATGACCTGTAGCATTCGCCAGTAATAGTGATCGTATTGCTTACTCAAAAAAACTTTGGCCCAATCATTCGTCCCGCAAATACGCCGCACAGTGACATTGAGTGGGTGTAATGGCTCTTCGTACATCACACTCGGGTTTTCAGTGCCCCAGAAACGAAAATGTTCCTTATTGTCTTAACAGCTTAAGTGGAAATGTGCCTCATCGATCTTGATGATTTTCGACACAAAATCGTCATCTTCGTTGTTGAGATGACTGCCGATACTCTTGTGGAATATACAACTCAATTACTTTTCTGTTAGTGTACTAGCTGGAATCTCCCAAGGCTCTGTTCTGTCTCCGATACTATTTTTCATTTTTATAAATGGTCTCCTGTCTGCTACTTCTAATCCAATCCATTTCTTAGCTGGTGACAGCACCCTCAGCTCTTCATATTCGTTCCAAGACTCAGGACCCTGCCCTTCGGACATAGAATAGGAAGGGTTAAGCACGTTGAATTCCTTGAAAGCATAAATAACTGGGGTAAGAACAATTTAGTGGAATTCAATGCTTTAGAAACTCCATGCTGTCTGCTGTGTTATCGCTGTTTTAATAAACGTTGGCCAAGTGAACTAGCCAGTTGCATTCTGTCCATGAATTCACCAGCAACACATGCTTCGCCAGGAATGCCTATCAGTTGATCCTTAAGCTTGACTTCGGATGCACAGTTATATGTAGAGACTCGTTTTTCAATCGCACTACACAAATATGGAATGCTCTTCCCAGCCCAATGTATCCCTCAGACTACAATCTGTCAGTATTATATAAACCACAGCAAAGTGGTCATTATAAGAGACTTCCACTACTATAAGCTGTTCGTCTCCTCGACAACGCCCGTCGATAACGCCCACATTTCAGGTATTTTTGTTTCTGTCTTGCAAACCGAATCCGGCGAGTCTACAGACTTGCCTACCGCTATCAAACGAATTAATGTATCCTCAACTTTCCAACTCCTAGTCGGCGCTATTTCCATGGATCCTAGCTGCCTTAGACGTTGTATACCTAGGCGTCTGGCTAGATTCATATGGGCGCGTTCATTTCGTGATTTTACTGTCGACTGAGATATTGTTCAGCTATATATTTGTCTAGACTGTCTAGTCAATCTAAAAATACAGAAAATGTTCGGTTTGATTTACAGACTTATACTAGGTGGTTCTTGACATTGTGTGTATATGCGTCGACTCACATGCACTTGAATGTACGTGTCCAAGTTCGATCCTAGGTACAACCAATTTCCACCCCCCATATCTTTCGAATCACAGACAATGCTCGAAGTGTACGTCTATCTAGAAGAATCTTCTCAAACTTGGCCGTTCGGGGTACTGTAGGTGCCTTATACTCGTAACAGAACAATAGTACGCTCAAGCAAGTGGTTGCTGAGAAGCTTAGGCCTTACAGTCTGCTGGCTGTAGCGCCACCTATATTATTATTATGGGTACCGCAGTCTGAGGTGGTGCTGGTCACAATTTTGAGTCGATTCCGAGCGGCGAAGATTGGAAAACTTTGTCTGGACAGACATTCTCCCTAAGCATTGACAGTGGCTCGAGAAAATCGAGCTATGGACTATGAAAGTTGATCCACAAAGATCACGCAAAGATGCACACCTAGTCATTGTTTTAGAAGCTGAATCATCCTTCACAGTCCGCTTTGGAGTTGAGCCTTACAGATGAAGAAGGCAAACTGAAACAATTGCTTACAAACATGACCAAATTGGAGGAAGTAGGGCACTGATACTCGCACATCGAGCTTGGAGAAGCAACCTGCAATGGGTAGTCATTTAGAGAAGAGGAAGTTTGAGCCGTTTTGTGGCAAAACTTTAGTGAATCTATTTTTGTTTTCCTCAATTATTGACTAACATAATTTATGAGGCATGTAACGACACACGTTTACACTCGTCAACAGATCGTTCACATCCGCCCACCCAACAGCAGTTGGCTTGTTAAACTTCATCGAAAACGATTTAGTTGCTCAAAGAATTTTAATTTGATCACCCGCAGTTTTACGGCAATTTCCATACATACCAAATTGAGTTTCGTCCTTTGTCACAAAGCACGACATGCCACACGCTGTAAAATTAGGGCGTTTTTAATCATCGTTGTGCCAAGACTCATTATTTTTTTCCACTCATTACCGCGATGCATACACGAATAGCTGGTGTCCCCACCGCGAAACGCTCAAATTCACCCACAAAGTGACCACACACCTACACCGACAGCCCCTCATCCCGCGGAAATGCATGCCATGCATGCACAACGAGCGGTCATGTCCACCCACCCACTCTGACATAATACACGTATCCGCAGAACTAATTTCAACTTTAGCACATGGTGCTTAACCTAATTATTTAATTATTTCTGTTGGTCTCAGTTCGCCTTGAAGTTTCCCCGAGCTCGAGCCGTGAACCGGGCTGTTTTTTCCTTAGATTTTTTCCACTATCGGGGCCGCACTTGCTTCCAGCAGCAGCGCATAGTGGCCTTGTTAGCAACAGCATTTCCATTCAAACTCTTGTATTCACCTTAATTTATTAAGTACCTACACATGCACTACGGCTGTGTAGAAGTTATCATCTGCGATACATGACAGAGCTGCAAAAAGGTCGGGCTTATGTATCTCATTGCTTGCTTGCACACAGTCTCTTCAGCTCGGAGCACAAGGTTTTCTGGTATTTTGTATTCATTTGTTTTGCCCCACTACCATCCCCGCCCACCCGCAATCGGATTTTTCGCCAGTCTTGGGGGGTTTGCACAGAAATAGATGAGACGTTGAAAAATTCAAATATTGCACCTGCAGCTGTGGAGATGAGTCTTTAGATGTTTCGAAGAAAAATAAGCTCAAAATTAAGATGACTGCATCGGTGTTCGGGTGCCGCCGAGAGTTCTGTTCCGTGCGATGCATGAGCTCATGTTTGTGCAGGCCGCACAGCTGAAGTATTGATTTTCTATTCAGAAGCCACGTATCTATTGAGGAATCGCTTCTATTGCTACGCCAATCTATAAATAAATGAACTCGAATGCCATAAACATCGGGGATGTACTTGCATATTGATTTTCTAATTAATCACTTGACTGCTCGTGTAAACGGAAATTTGTTGAGACTTATGAAAGGGTTGGCTGGTTGAACTGATTGACTCAATGCGGGGGGCATTGATTTGAATGCATAAACACTTCAAATGCAAATTTTTCGGGGCTCTGTGAAACATTCAGTGGACGACTGGCAGATCTTTCAAAACTGGCACATCTAACGAGCGTTTGTTGCGATTTGGGGTCGGAGGAGTGACAGAACGTTCTCAAAGTTCTCGGTCATTTTGCTGTCTGGCTTCCTGCCAGAAAGCCGACAAATCTCGCATCCCGGTCAACGTCAAACGTTACGAGTTAATAGAATCGATTCGTTATTGAAAGTGTTAAAATTCAGTCTGGAGAAATGTGTTTACACTGTGTTTGTACATGAGCTATGACTTGAGACCGAATTAGTGGAAGGAATAGATAGCTTAACAGTGATGAGGACCGGATCTCAAATTCTGAACAGCCAGCTGGGGAGCATCTTCGGCTCTTCTTGAAGTCGGAAATGTCTCTAGACACGTTGGCAGAGCGAATCCGATCCACATTATGATGGTGTATCAATATAAAATAGCGTATGATGTCGCATGACAGCACATCTTCACCGTACCCAAACTAGCTACATTTTACAGGACATTGTAATATTTGCCAAAGCTATAGATACAATTTTTTTAATAAAAGTTTAATACGTACAATTGGAAAAATGAAACCAACCGTAGGCGGTGGGAAAGAAATACAAAATTTAAAGCTCTTTTTGAGCTAGACAGGAATCACATTTGTAAACTGGGTGTAATAACGTGACACTGCATTGTAGATAAGCAGGCTAAAAAAACCCGGAGGGAGATGAAAATAAAATAAACTATAATGCGCCACGCTGCAAGATCGGATTTCTTTCTTCTTCTTTTTCTACAAGTGGGAGATATTGCAAATTGATAGGTCTTTATCAGTACGGTTTCAGGCCTGGGAAGTCCACCATTGACCAAATATTCACACTTTGGCAGATCCGAGAAAAGATTCAAGAGATGCAGATCGACACCCACCACCTTTTTGTCGATTTTAAGGCCGCACATGACAGCGTGCATAGAGACGAGCCATATAAGGCCATGTCTAGTTTTGACATTCCTGCCTAGCTCGCCAGGTTGTGCAGGATGACGATGGAGAACTCTCACTGAGTCAAAATAGGCTTTAGGCCAGGCGACACGCTGTCATGTGGCTTCGTCAACATCATACTTGAGAAGATCGTGCGAAACTCAAACGTAAATACCCGAGGCACGATCTTCCAAAAGTCAGTTCAACTACTTGCTTACGCGGACGGCGTTGACGTGATTGGACGAACACAGCGAGCCGTCAATGAGGCGTTTGCGGCTAAAATCGGCAGCGATAAACCAGGGCAAAACAAAGTACATGCTGTCATCACGAAAGAACGCACAACATCGACGTCTCGGACAGATCGTCATATTGGGCAGCAGAAACGTTGACTTAGTCAAGGACTTCGTCTACCTAGGCTCTGGAGTAAATAGGGACAACAACACCAGTACCGAGATCAAGCGCAGAATTACTCTTGCCAATCGCTGTTTCTTTGGGCTCAAGAGGCAATTGAGTAACAGAGCCATCTCTCGAAACACCAAATTGACCTTGTATAAAACCCTGAGCATCCCATCCCTGATCTATAGCACAGAGCCATGGTAGCTATTGAAAGCGGATGAAGAAGCTCTTGGTTGTTTTGAGAGAGAAAGTTCAATCTTTGGTCCTGTATGCGTTGATGACGTCTGGAGGAGAAGATTCAACCACGAACTGTTGGGCTATACATCGGCATGAACCTAGTTAAACGTCTTCATATTCAACGCCTAGGATGGTTAGATCGGGTAGAGCGGATGGACACCACAGCTCAGGCCCGAAGAGTCTTCGATACCGAGACATTGGGACAGCACAACACAGGATGTCCTTGTACGAGATGGTGCACACAAGTGGAAAAGAACCTCAACCAACTTGGTGTGCGCAGCTGGAAAAAGCTGGCGAACGATCCTGCAGGATCCAGTTTTGAAGGATAGGCTGAATATGTCCTTTCCTTAAGTAGAAAAGGTGCACACTTTGCTTTAATGAGAATGGAGAGTTAGTTATGATGCCTTAACATGACGACGATCACGAAACAAAAATTGCGCGTTAAGTAAGTAAAACTGAACGACCTACCGTCAGTGAGCGAGGCGGCCATTGCATGCACAGGGTATCAAGTCTGTGTATTATTGCGTGTGTTTAACGTGACATAAGGCTACGTACATAAGTCTTTACGAAGGCCCATCATTTGTCATTTTTGTCGCACCGTTTAGGTGGCAGTATTAGCTGACATTTTCGAAAAAAAAAATGAATCTCGTCAAAAAAAAAACAATAAGCCCGTTCATCCAATAGCGACTATAATACATTATCTTAAAAAAATCTATTTAACCCCAGTAAATAATCTTTTTCTCCTGCTTTATGGAGCCGAAACCTGGACGATAAGCAAAATTACAGAGCTGATTCTTGGTGCATTCAAAAGAAAAATTCTACTTCGCATATATGGTCGTCTGCGAGGAAGGCGAAGGAGAAGACACAAAAGCGAACTCTACGAGCTGTACAAGGATGCGGATGTAGTCCACAGCTCGGCCACATCGACCTACCGTCAGTGAGCGAGGCGGCCATTGCATGCACAGGGTATCAAGTCTGTGTATTATTGCGTGTGTTTAACGTGACATAAGGCTACGTACATAAGTCTTTACGAAGGCCCATCATTTGTCATTTTTGTCGCACCGTTTAGGTGGCAGTATTAGCTGACATTTTCGAAAAAAAAATGAATCTCGTCAAAAAAAAAACAATAAGCCCGTTCATCCAATAGCGATTATAATACATTATCTTAAAAAAATCTATTTAACCCCAGTAAATAATCTTTTTCTCCTGCTTTATGGAGCCGAAACCTGGACGATAAGCAAAATTACAGAGCTGATTCTTGGTGCATTCAAAAGAAAAATTCTACTTCGCATATATGGTCGTCTGCGAGGAAGGCGAAGGAGAAGACACAAAAGCGAACTCTACGAGCTGTACAAGGATGCGGATGTAGTCCACAGCTCGGCCACATCGAGCGCATGAACAACAACGCTCCAGCAAGGAGGGAATCCGAACCTCCTGGTTCGAGAACGAGAGGAAGACTGAACCCACGGTATAGAGACAAAGTCATCGCGGATGTAGGACACCTAGGTCTTGATGACTGGAAGCAGCGTGCCCATCACCATCAGCAATGGAAGGTAGCATTTGCGGTCTGATAAGTAAAGACCCGCCACGAATTGCGAACTTTGCAAAGTCCGACACGGAGTTTTTTCTAATTTGCGGAGAACTACAGGTTCAAACTGATACAAGACAAGTTCGGTATGGTCGTCGGTTTTTTTTTCACCTAAAAAAAAATTACCAAGCCTTGCATTCGACTTTAGTCATCGATTTGACAAACTGACGATCCTTCACTAGTTACCTTATCTGGGGCCCATTAAAATCACAAGCTATAGATTATTCTGTTTTATTCTTATTTCTAGAAACTTTTGTGAATGAAAATAGAAACTCCGCTTCTTATGTCAATCTTATCTACATATTTCATTATGCTGAGTTTTATAGGACAAATCATGCGGTCTCGTCTAACTAAAGACATGACAAATGACTCGGCACTATGTGCAGGAACTCATTTACTCCAAACGCTTTGATGGTGGTTTCTGTGTAGCGTTATTATAGCAACGGATTATAGCTACTACTCCGAATGGTGTTCGATTGCTTAACGCAGATGGGCTTTAGGTTGGTTTGTGTCCACGTCACAATATAATCAAATGGGTCGATAGTAGATGCTGGCTACCTCAAAAACAAGCGCTGTTACGGAAAAACTGTTTGCAAAATACACGTCAATTCGAGATATTTTCATTCTTTTGTTGGCCAGTTTCGCCGTCTGCGTAGTCCGAATGTTAAAAATGTTTTAAAAAAGGCTGTCAAAAATACATAGTCTGAATTCTGGATGTATCTATTTTGTCTCTGTGCCCTCTTCCTTGGGTTCATGCGTGAATTGCAAATTGAATTGTTTCCACATTGACCAACTTCAACTTTATCATTTAGTTTTCAAACACAAAGCAATATCGCGGCTAAGTGAAGAAATCATCATCCTCGTACCCGGATTCCTGTGTATATTCAGAATAAAATAAGCTTTTAAAATATTTATGTTCTTCGAATTGGAACTGACATTTTAACGCAGCCTAAGCGTTTTAAGTTGACGTGTGCCAAAGATATCGCTAAGCATAAACAATGATTCATGAATCATTTAAATCACGATAAAAGAAATGAACACATTCATTTGTGCTATTCCTCCAAGTCTGTCGCTTCACCTTCTGCAGTAGCGGTTGCCTAGAAACATTGGAATTTTCGCCGCCGTGCTGGTGAAAGACAAACCTTCGGACTATATTTTGATGATCTAAATTGCGCAATTTGAAAGCTAACGTGGAGGGGACTAAGAGATATCAGCGTGTATGGCAATAGTACTCGTAAATCTGCCTCCTAATCCAAGGCAAGTCCAAGCTCTCCTATTTGAATTTGAATTTGAAAAGAAATCGATATAAAATCAATTGATTTTCAGAGGGACGTTGAATCAGTGAATGTTTTTCTTCTCGAATCCGGCGAGAAAAACTCATTTCGATTTGCGAAGATTTATGTTTTTGAATGCCACACCTACTTGCCGAGAGCTTTCGAATTCTCAAGGGACCCACTAACAAGGCGAACGTTCCTCCACTATTCTTGGCCTTTGCTTTTGGTTTCGCAAAAAACAGATAAGATACTCGTTTGTCAAATAGTTAGATTTGTTAATCTGTCTAAATGGTAATAGAATGGTCGGTGGGGGAGAAGGGATATCACACAAGGCTACAGGGAACAAGGAATAAATGAAAAGGAAATTATCCGAAGACCGTGTTCAACAACGGTTCACATTATGGTGGCATGCTACTGGTGTACCTTATGTTGCCCAAAGAGGAGAGCTCCTGGTGATAGAAAATCGCCTAGAAAACTGGGTCAGATGGATTTATTATGAGTGAACAGCTACGTGTGCGTTTGTGGCCACTCGCCTGTATGTGTCATGTGCTTTAATGGCATAACGCCAACAGCGCGCGTCCCTCGCTTCTTGGTATTTGCTCGTTTGCGGCCCAGTGTTAGTGTCGAATGGAAGCAATGTGAGTCAGAGAGAGAGTATATCTACATTAGCTCGGTATCGACCGAAGCTATGTGAGAAAATCGAGGGAATCGGGCCGGACAGGGGGTGATGGCGAAGCCAGCATAAAATGTATCTAACAGATACCGACTTGTGTATAATGAATGTATCACACACAGTGCGCCACTTCTAGGCATGCTCCATACAGTGCTGAGCTTATGTATTTCTCTCGGTCTTTTTTTTCGTTTTCTCTGTTGGTCTTCCTTTTTTATTGCTTGTTCTTCTTTGTATCTATCAAGTGGCAAGGTGGGGGACGTTGTATCTACATATGCACGTAGGTACACATCTAAATTTCGAAAGTTTTCGTCGTTTCTTATCATGGCTTGCTTTTAAGTTTTAACGATTGAATACGTTGCTATGTACCATCGATGGCAGGGCAGCAGTGGCAGCAGCACGTTGGGGCGAAGCTTGTCGCTTGGAGCTTTTTTTCACATCATGTACTCATGCTGCTCATGCTCTATGTGCGAGCTGGGGCTGGGACTGCGGCTGGGGCTGGGGCGCATTCGTATGAAATGGGGTGGCCATTAGTTGGTGGGCTACATAGAAGATATCCCCACATTTGTCACTGGCGGGGCATGCGGCAGGCACTTAGATACAAAATCGTGCCTTTTAGTCGTTTTATTCCTCTTCCTTCGCTTCTTTTCCGTGATGGAGCCATTATGCATATATGCACGCAAGAGAGGACCGATACATACGGGAAAAGTGTGTTAGATACATTATGTGAACGGTTTATGGGTTTGTGATGTGATTACTTATGTGTACGCGCCGATACATAATGTGCTCTGTGCAGGAGATGGAACTGTAGGTGGTTTCTTGGTCTGTCGGTCGGTCGGTCGGTTGGCTGGCTTGTTGGTTGGTGGGTCGGCGGGCTGTGTTAGATGTGTTTTGTTTCGATGAGCGGGGCGGAGGTCGGGTGGCCAGATAAACGAGTTTTCGTGCTGCATGCATTATGGTTGAGGATTTTATTTGTAGATCACATAATAACTTGGCATAGGGGTAACAGTCGATGCGGGAATTAAGTGAACATCTTGTGGTTGTTCTCTTGATGGGGAGTGTGAAGAAAAATGATGTGTGCTTTAAGGAGTTGCCTTCATTTATTGGGAGGGGCAACGAACAAAAGTGCGTACTTCGTATGGTATCTTGTGGCTCATATGTTGGCAAAAGCGTTGTTTGTTTACCTCTTCTCTGTCTTCATTTGAGAATGGGCAAGGAAAGTACTTTCGAACTGCAGACAGTTGTAACAACATTTCCGGACGCTTTTTGAATTTATTTACTTTGGCAGAACACCAACAGAAATGGTTTCCATTCCATTGGGCAAGCAAACGACGAACGAAATGTGACCAGATACTAAGTAAGAAAAATTGAACGAAACTTATCGAAACTAAGCGAAATGGGTTGATACATGTTTTGGCAAATGCGAATTTTCAAACCTAGGAATTAACCAAGAGTGATACATAGAAGATCGCGCCTTTAGAAAATGCGCAATGGTTTTGGTGAAGTAAAACGAGATAAGCGGCGTAGAACTTCAAGAAAATTAGTGTTATTTGCAAAAAAGCTTAGTACAAAGCATAATCTTCTTTAGTCTAATATATAATGAACGAATCTTCCTTTCCTTTGAATGTAAACAAATAGCAACTTCACCCGTTCTCATCTCGATCTAGGTCACATTTGTATGATCATTCTTGGGTATTAACAATAATAATTTCAGAGCAGGTCTTAAGCTTTCAAAACAGGCATTCACACACTACATCATTGTAAGTGTTGCCGTTGTCTTTAAATATTTTTTAGGTTGTCATGCTCGGTTTCTTCTCTCGATTCCTTGATCATTCTGTCAATAAGTAGGTCTAGCCAGACCCTTTCAATTTTCTAAATTTCAATCTTTACCAAATTTTCTGATCTTGTCAGTGTTTATATATTTATTTTAGTGTAGACAAATAACTGAAGAATCTAAGTGCATCAGAAAAAAAAGTTTTTCTACAACAACCTCTAGAGTCAATCGAAGATGGCTTAAGGCGAGTAGAGATTATGTACATACGTCATTATGCATTTACTCTTTTTAACATAACATCGCTGCATGGATTGTACTATTTCATGGAATATGCAAAAAAACTCAGCAATCAAGTCAAATGCTAAGCTTCGGTTCAGATTTGCAGCATCAGCATTTATACTGCTAAGTCACTTCCAGGTATTTGGCTGGCTAATAGCACTTACTTACTGCATTTCCTAGTAGGCCTATATTCGTAGAACACACGTGTTTCCAAATGCTGTTCATATTCAAATTGGTATGCTCTACTCCATCTAGGTGCGAGGGACTTTCAAGTTCGCCACAAAACTTCTCCCGAGAACTTTTTTTAGTCATGAGTGGCTGCTAGGCTAAGCCTATACACGGACACCTCGAACTGTAATGCCACTCATATGGTTGGGCCAAATATAAGTTTCTTCTGCTAGGCTGACATCACAGCAGCGCATCCTGTCTTCCGAATTTTCCAAGACCTTGTTGGTGTTGATTTCAGGCTGCAGCTTACTAATTGATTAGATGATATTGAACAAAAATCAAAAGGGATCAAATCGTAGCTCCAATGCGGACAATCGATCGACGGCTGATAGCATGATTTGGGAATTTGCTGCGCAAAGATCGATTGTAGCATTGACGATATGGCAATGATCGCCATTTTTTTGTCCTCTTTGTCCGTGTTTTATCGCTATTTTAACAAACGATGCTCAAGTGAGCTCTTATTGAATTCATCCGCAATACACGTCTCGCCAGGAATGCCCACCAGTTTACCCTTAAGCCTGCTGTCTGACGCACATTGAAATTTAGAGACACGTGCACTACACGAATATGCCATGCTCTTCCCAGTCCAATATTTATTTCTCATAGACAATAATCCGCAGATATTTAAGACCAATGTGCACAGGTACCTCCTCTGCCTCTTTCCCTCTATATCTTGTGCCAGTGCTGTGTCTTGATCCCGGACAATTAAGGGTACATATTAATAACACTTTGAGCACGCGCAATTTAAAAAAAAAATCCACATGAACCACAGGTCATCTAAATCCATGTCTTCAATTTCGGCCCAAAAAAGTCGGATACTATGGCCCTGTATGGCCCGCCGTTCACTAAAACGTTGTTCATGAATCGAGGCTCAGACTCTCAGCCACATTATCATTTGAGCGCATTGGACGACGACAGGGATCAGACATATTGTCACCAAACATACCAGTCTCAGGAACTGCACAAACTTGCGTACAGCAGTCGCGATGGGTGCTTCATTCGGCAAAAACTTCTTTTCGAAAAATGCACTGTTTGTGCTACTCAGTCCTCACTTTAGGAATAAGTTTTCAATATCTACCATATTTCCCAACATTGTTCAATCGTAACGCGAAATATTTCATTTCGCAAAGATATGATACTGATTTTCTGTCAAGACAGACAGCTGCAAGTATGTGGTTTAAAAAAACAAATACCAATCGATATTTGTTGTAATAATGACGAAACCCTACTTAACCGACACCTGGTCAAGGCGAAAGGAAATTGATCCAAATGGAATAAAGCACACACATCAATGGGAACCATTAATTATAAATGACCCGCAAACCGTCATAAATTGGTCTCATAATACACGTATGTAAAAACCGCAGCGCCGCCTGCGCTCTAATTAAGCTCGATATAACCCCTAAAAGGGTTTTTTGGCGGCCTGTGGAAATTGTTTACTTTGAAAACCGCTGACATTGATGCTGATGGTGTGTGGCCTGCACAATTACTGGTTTCCTAATGGAGAGTACTCCCTTAATTGATCAGGAAGCCAGGAGAGGGTATATGCCTCCATCGATGTTATTAGTTGTTCATGGACAAAAACCCAACGGCAGCTTTTCCAACACGTTTTTTTATAATGCACTCTTTTTGACGGGTTCATGACTCGCTGATAGTGAGCTAACAGATCGCAGGCGGAAGGGGCAAACATAAGCTATGTAGGAGAAATACTGGCCCACATCTGTTCCGCATTCGAACTTCAATAAGTGTGCTAAGTTCGAAATACTGGTCTAGTGTGAACGGACCGGTATTGCAGTCCTATCTGCGTGGATGGCATTTGGAGAGAAGATTTAATCACGAACTGTAAGGACTGTCATACAGCGACATGGTTCTGGACTGGCGCTATGGAAGTGCGTTGACGCCCGAAGAATCTTCAATACCCTCTAGTGGGAAAGCAGAATAACGTATGCCCACGAAACCGAATATGCTTCTAAGTAGCACAGGACCTTAGACTTATTGGCGTGAGTAGATAATAGGAGGCACCTGGCTATGACTATGCCAAGAAAAAGGGAAAAAGCCTTGCCATTATCGCTTACTTAGGTTAACGATGTTATGTGATTGAGTCCCTTGTCAACTACATCATAAAGCTTGTACGAGCATGCCCGGTTCCCCACCGGCGTAAGACGAACGATTGTTATGATTAATCTTTTGTTCTTTTGTTCTCACAGTTTTTAGTTTTATTAACATTGCTCTTTGGAAGTTGGATTTAGTACACTCCGAAAGCCAACGAATCCTACTACTCTACAAGCGAAATCTAAACTTCCAGTAATTGGCCTGCCAGCACACACATGCTCGTCCATTGCGATGCCGATAGTCAGATTACTACCATTGATCGGAAACCCTAATGACGGACTGGGAATTAACTTTGCTTCACCGGAACTCGAACCAGGTATCTCTCTAACATGCACTCAATCAACTGCCACATCCAGTCGGTATTGATGATAGTATTTTTGTAGCCGATGTAGACGAAGTCTCTGACCATCTCGAATGCATATGTAACTTTCAGTTGTGACCCTTTGCCCACGACGTCTATGTGGCATGTCATTTCTTGCTTAACGTGGATAAAAGCATGTTCGAGGTTAAGTTAAGATCTCTTAGTTTGGTTTGGCTATACATTAGTCAAGTACTGATCTTTTCTGAGTTCAGACGAGTACACCTATTTCCTTAGGTGTAGCCTTAAGTCAACTTCGAGCATGTTCCCAGAGATTATAGGCCTACGTTCATTTTCGTATGATACATCGTATTTTACTTTCAATTCTTGTCTATATTCTGTATCTTGAGCATAGTCGGATTTTAATATTTTGTCGCCAAAAAAATGAGTTCACGACCTACAAGAGGTTGTGAAGGATGTAATCTAATCGACGTACGGAATAGCAAGACAGATGTGATAACAATATCGACTAGAAGGGCCAGTAGAAGTACGAAATACGGCTGAAAAAACAATCTTCTATTATCCGGGTGAAAGGTAGGTAGTTAGGTAAATGTGATAAGATCCCTAGGACAAATTGCCTGACTTAGGCCTTGAAGGTCCTATTGGCTGTCAAATACAATCGGCTTTTCTCGAACAAAGTGTCCTTGACGTACTTAACTTAATTCGCACTAACCTACTAACCAGTCGGTGGTTTTAAGAAATGTGGTTATGCTCATTATGTCTTCAAGGCCGTTAAAGAGGCCCAATAGTTACATAGGTTCCAGAAATCGAGATTTGAAACGAAATCGGGTTTCCAAATGAGTGAAGTTTTCTTTGTTTAGCGTTCAACATTTCACTCGATTTCTGTCTTGAAATCACTTTAAGTGAAATTCAAAACGACTGGCTTCTCTCAATTGTGTCAATTACCTACTTTGTTTTTTGAAATAAATTCCTGAATTGTCCTTTAGTGCAATAAAATTAAAGAGCCTAATTGGAGGGATATATTTACAACCAAAAATTATCTTTCTCATACATTATTATTAATTTTGATTGTTATCATACTATTGCGTGAACAAAGAAGTCTTCACAATGTTGTTGGAAACTGTTGTCCCGTACCTATCAAAGTCTTGACTTCCCTGCAGAAAGAAAGATAGATATTATGCTCTCTTCTACGGATCTAAAGTAAGCCACATCGATTTCGTTAAACTACAGCTATCTAACTGCGCCCATCTATGATTGGGATTCTGGTGAAAACTTAAGGCAAAATTATAATGGGTATGACCGAACATGATGCACATCACGTATGAAGTTTCGACAGGAAAAGAAGCAAGTCGGTCTGTCAAGGCATATTTCAACACCATCTGATCCGCATGAAACACTAAAAGGTAGGTAGGTAAGGAGCACGCACTACAGATCTCCAAGTACTTGATGAACACCATTAAGGCATAGCCCTTTTTATTCTAAGAAGCAGATGCTCAAGATTGTGTTACTCGCAGAGACAAGGTTATATAGAGATACCCGACTTCCTCGTAGCTTGCTACTTGATTTCGTTTGACTTTTTTATAACATTTCATTCACACAGGTCTAATTTGGCGCGGCACAAGCCTTATAAAAATGTTCGTGAAAATAAAGAGAAAATAAAGTTCAGATCCATAACGGCAGGTTTTGTGATGCGATAGGGGTTTTCCTGCCTGGAAAGACGAATATCTCTATGCTCTTATCTCTGATTACACTCGCCTACTGTCGTTTCTCACCCTATCCAGGCGAGTAGCTCCCACAACAGGACGAAGAAATATCAGCTAGTCAGTTCCGATTAGAAATCTTTTTCAATGGACACCAAAATGCACACATTATTGTTACATACCTCGTTTTGTTTTCCACATGTTCACATTCTTTTCCAAATAAAAGACAAATGATTTAAATTTTTTGTTTGCTATTATTATTTTATATTAGTACAGTATCTTATAATATTTTAATTTCATATTCTCCATTTTCCTTGTTTTCTACTTCTTTTGTTTTATTTGATTTTACAATTAATGTTTATATTCAAAATTATCCTATAGTATAGAATTAATCCGATCTTAAAAGTAATTCTTCAATTACTCGATTTGTTTTTAAATAAAAACCTTACCGCAACAAAATGTATGTATGTAGTGTATGAAGAAAAAAAATAATAAAGAAGAAACAATTGAAAATAATAAAAGAAAAAAACAATGATAAAGAAATGAGAGAGACACTCTGAATAATCCAACACGAATTTAAAACTAAGTTGCTCGCGCACCGATGCATAATGCTGTGGGTTTCTTTTGTTTCTCTTTAGCGTATTACGATCTATGATTTGTTTTAATAATGCTTGTTATACATTTATGTGTATATATAAAATCTAACTCTCCAGATAAATCAATAACGGGCATTTTGTTGTGTGTTTCATTTGCTTATACTTTCTGTTTGTTTGTTTGTTTGTTTTTTTAAATACAATGAATGTGTATATAATAAGTTCTCTCTTTATGATGAATTTGATTTCGTTTTGCACTTTCTTGTGTGTGTGTTTCTTCTCATCGAATTCTTTTCGCTAATCAATCTACGAAACTAGGTAATATAATATAATTATAAGTAATAGTAATTGTTTAAAAAAATATGTTATGTAAAACAATAAAAGAAAGTTCATAAGGAAGGCAAAAAAAAAGTTGAATAAAAATATAAAATAACATGAGTGAAAGTGGAAAATATTACATTTTATATATGAAAGAAAGGAAATAAAATTAAATCAATCACTATTTATATTTATATATACGTGTAATTTTAATTTGTTATTATTGTTGTTGTGTTTATGTGTTCTTGTGTTTGCATCAATTTTCTGTTTTTTTTATTCTCATATTATTATGTACGATTTAAAATATTTACACATAGTATTTGATTTCTTTTACGTTTTTGTTCGTGTGTTCTTCTCTTTAAATTTCTCTTGTTCGAATGTTTCACTTACGAGGTAATCATCAATCGACGACACAATGCTGCTGACAACTCTTGCTTTGGTCAGCATTTTGTGTGTGTGTGTATGTTTTGATTTTTCTTGGTAATTGCACTAATATTTTAGACTTTACTTTCGTACAGTTCTCATTTGTTGCTTCCGTTGTGGTTGTTGTTATTTTTTCTATTTTATTCATTTATTTATCATACAGCAATTTAATGTTCCTCTTCACTACTCATCGTTAATTGTTACTTACAAAATTAAATAATAGAAACAAAATGCATTTCTTTATCCCTTTAATTATCATACATTGAGACGGAGAACTTAGCCATTAACTTAGCAAGTACAAACAAATATTAGTTTAATTACCAAGAAAAAACAATAAGAATCGCCGCACAACGACCTAAGGACCATGCTATACAGGAGAAACTAGGCAACTTGTTTGGCCGGCGTCTGCAAACGAAACATTAGAACAGAATAAATTCAACGAAAAGCTTCTTCTATTCTTTGCACAGGAAAGTATTAGTTAATTGATTTCCTGGATTTCTCCATCTAAGTTAGTCATCTGCTGTGGATGATTCGACTTTACCATGCACGAACGGGCAACGGACTTGAACAGACTGCGAAAAAAAGACTTGGTTTTAAATAAAGGTATTGTTGAGGATTTCTGCTTAGTGTCGATTGGTTTGTTTTTTATGAAATGTAAATATTTTATAAATGGAAGCTATTATATATTGATTAGCACATAAAGATGAATAGTTGGCTGCTGCGAATGTAGGCACCACTGTAAACGCGATTGGCTGAAGTTGTCGAACTAATGTGTGTGTGCTGTAATTCGGTATTTTATGTTGATTCTAACAAGTTTAACGTTAATATATATTTTGTCTAGAAGGAGCCGCAGTTGTGGATACATACACGTCGTCGGTTGTTTTCTATCTATAATATCTAGAAGGAATTAGCCCCACATGAGACTTCAGATCTTTTCCAAAGGATGTCAAGGTGTGAATTGTCTTTATTTTAACGTGGTAAATGAGGAACAAACATATCCAATTTACGTCTATTAGAGAACGAAATTGTTCGCTGACTGCGTCGGAGATTCAGTTAATTGTCTTAAACGGCGATGCATTCCGAATTGTACTTCGAATTGTATATTCAGCGTCGAATGGTATATTAGTCGTTTGTTTCGAGGATGACAAGTTTTCTATCAACAACGAATGAGTCAGGGTCGTTTTGTTCACTACTGCTAAACTTTCTGGAAACTGTTTCTTGGTTAGTTAGTTGGTCAACTTCGGAATTTGTACCATATGGAGTTAGATCTCCGAAGAGTTGGAAGTTGATTTTGTTCACTATTTCAACGCACAATTTGAACATGAAACAACACATGAACTGTCATTTCAACTTTCGATTCACGGTGTGTGCTGTTCTTGTTCAGCTATTGTTTGAATATTAAAAGTGAAAATAGAAAGCAAAAATCACGACCAATTGTTTATTTCTCGTTATAAGAAACAAGCATTCAATTCGGTGAGAGAATAAATCAATAGCATCGTTTGAATATTTATGTGGAACTGACTTTATTTCAACAGATCATTGAAGATGTGCTAGCATCACAAAGTCAAGTTGCATGGTCAGCATTTCTTGCGCTATGCTCAGAACGAAATTCAATACGACGATGTCAAATGCTGATAAAGCGAATCACCATCGTAAACAAATCGGCCTGCTTCATCCGGAATGACCACCCAAACACTGTAGCCATGTGGATGCATAACAAAGTAAATTAATCTGTGTTTGTTATTATTATCGTGTCTAAGCTCTAATGAATCTTTCTAGGAACGAACACAAACATTAGGAATTCCTTAAGTAACCATGTGTTTAATGAGTCAATGCATACAAAAAAGACGGAAGATGGTCCGTCTAAAAAGGAGTTACTACCCTTAAGTGATCCTATGCTGATTCCTCTTTGAGTATGCCTGGCACCTGGTGACAGCGATTATTTAACACCCAACAGGGCACTACAATCCCCGAGTTGATAAATTTCCTCATCGGCTGAACAAAAGACAAGATATTTCTTCAAAAGAATTGAATAGATTTCGATTGGGAGCAAAGCATTTTATCGAAAGGGAAATCTACAAACAAGTGAGGCAACAGTACCGTCCGTACAGTCAACACAATGAATGAAGTGAAGAAGAACTGGACGAAGTTGCCAATTAGAACATTGAATTTAATTCAACAGAGACCTTTATATTAATAGGTGCTTTTGACTACTCAGTAATCAGCTTAGTAAGACAATAATAATAATAATGGGTGGCGCTACAGCCCATATAGGGCCAGGGCCTAGCTTCTCTGCAACCACTCGTGTTGTACGTGCTATTGTTCTCACACGGGTGGAAGGGACCTACAGTTTTATGCCGACTCCGAACGGTCAAGTTTGGGAAGCTTTTTCTAGACAGAAAATACTCTTTGAGCATTGTCAGTGACTCGAAAGAGGTGGGGTCGTGAAAATTATTTATGTCGCTCAGAGCTGGAATCGAACCTACGACGTCGAGGTTGGGGTCGACGCACATACCCACAATGCCACGGGCCACCACACCACTACAGCTTAGTAAGATACTCAGTAAAATTTCACTGCCATTACTGACAAGGACGCATTGAAAAATCTCATTTATAGACGGCGCCAGAGGAAACTATTTGGTTATTGAAGGGCAATTGATTATTTGACACTTGTAAGTGTTAACTTGTTGATGTTTCTTGTGCAAATTCATAAAATATCGAATCATTCATATTAGTTGTTTGGCTATCCATTATTTGTATATTTTCTTTGTTTTTCATTTTCATTTTCACTTATTTTTGACATTCGAGTATTTTGATATCTAATGCAATGGACGCCAGCACACGTATGGAACTACGATAATGAACGGGAAGAGATTTTCGCCCTTAATTTCTTTTGACTCCCCAAGTTGGAGTTGATGAAATCATGAATTGTAAGTTGAAAGTTGAAACCATGAAATTAAGGATCAAAGCAAATCCAGAAGTTGAAGAGAAAATCGCAGAATTGTGATCAACTTTTAGTGAACAAAATTACCCTAATAGTATAAATCCAACATTTTGGCTAGTTTTAAATGCTCAGCATTTCGGCATGCATTTTCCAAGTTTATCAAATAGAACAAATCTCTTTTGAAATTCAGTACGTCTTTAAATCAAGAATCATGTATACAAGACTATGCCTTAAGAAAATCCGCCATGTTTTTCATAACGCGAGATTGAAATGACGGCTATTTGCTAACTATACAAAAAAGTACAAGACATAATCATCTTTAGACTAATATGAATGAACAAATAGCAATTCACCGTCACATCTGTCACTTAGGGCGTAATCTTGTATACATCATCCTTGTCTTTAAATGACTTTTCAGCGCACTGACATAAACAAGAAACAACGGCCAATAAAGCAATAATTAATTTCAAGGGATAATTGCAATAAAATACGTCTGATTTACGACTTATGTCATCTTCAAATTAATATAATAAGCTAAATAGGTTCTAGAACTTCTGATTTCTAAACAGCTCAAAACAGTTCTGACACCAGCTGGCAGTTGAAATGTTGAAGATCCAGTGGGAACTCAAAATTGGAGTTCGAAATTATTTTCCCCCGAAATGTTGACTTTTGGTGCGGTGTAAACGCACTGTAAGTGTTATTTTCTTGTACGCATTTGTATTAGGCTTCATCACATTTGCTTACTTAAGCAGGAGCTAAACCAATTTCTCTATTTGTGTAAACGACAATTGATCTTGGTAATTCGCATAAATTCCTATAAACCACTTTAAACGCTTTGAAATGCTGCTACTTTTCGGCGGTTTCTACATGAAAGCTGCACCGTCCGGGCTTTGTCAATCAAAGGAGAGGGAAAGTACCAAAACGAATGCCGGTGTACTGATTGAGGTGTGCTTTTTCGGAGGAGTCCACGCACAGTCACTAGACTTTTACAGTGTTTATTTCGCGTTTTAATTTCGCGCCCTGATCGTCAAAACACACGTTGTCTTCCATGCCATGGACACTGCAAATAAGTATGCCCTCTCGGAAGCAATGAGTAACAAAACTCAAGTCGATCAACGATATAAATAAATAATGGCACCCCACCACTTCAGGTGATTCCAATTATCCAACACGCAATCCATTTCGAGTACTGATATTTATTGTCATATATGAAGTAATTTGAAAACAGAATTTTTGTGAGATCATTATATGTGTTGTCCAATGCGAGCGTTGATTCCAAAACTGACAACATCTTGAGTGCCACACATCGATTTGGCAAATACACAATCATCAACAAATGTGTGCGCACTTGGCTTGCTCACGTGCTCATGTCAGCAGATGGCAAACGTTTAGAATTGGATTGGGAAGAGCACTTCAAACTCTTTAAACCCCCTAAATAAATACCCAACAATAAAGTCACATATGAAGATGAAGTAATCATGAGTTAAATGAAGCAAATAATATGAATGCACTTACTTTTCAATTTCCGGAGCACAGTGCACAAAGTCATGATCCCAGAACTTGTAGATGGGATTCTTGATCAGTTCGATAAAGGTGATCAGCAGACCCCATGGATGCGGACGATTCACAATCAAACGTTCCAACAGCACACGCGTTATTTGCTCTTGAATGGCCTCCGAATTGGCCTCGGCGAACAGATGCAGCACGGCACAGCTGAAGTAGTGCGTGTGGCTGTTGGGATAACGCAGTTGATTTGCAATCGCATTCAAAAATAGATACCGTCCCTCGGTGTCAAGGTCCACTGCCAGATTTTGGTAGATGTCCATGTGAGCACTGTGTGCGATGTTCGATGTGTTTGGAACGAAGTTTTTGCTCCTAAAAATTACAGACACACTTTTGTAGGGAATCCGCACAGTCTCTCTGACAATTCGTTTGGACTTACCTAATGTGCGCAATAGCTTGGGTTCCAACGTAGAGCACGAGTGCGTTCATCAGTGGGATGTTGTACCTTGATCCGGGCTCGTTGGAGATCTGCAGATGACTTCTGAATTCGGACAAGAATGTGACCGGAGCACGAGCCTTCAAGTAGGAATCGAGATCCTTCTTGAAGCTGGCCGGCTGGATGTTGACGACATAGTTTGAGAAAATCTTTGGAGCTGTTCCCGTGTCGGGCAACATGTCGACCTTAAGGTTCGGTGTGAACGGATCGGGCAAGCGCATATTCCTTGGGAACGCAGCCAGGATGATGTTTCGCATTTGGATGCAGTTTGGAGGGATCGCATCGCAAAATCCGAAATGATAGTCGCACAAGAACTCGGGGAAATCGTGCAGCAACACCAACAGGACACGCAGTGTGCCCTTGTACAACACCTGTACGGGTTTGGCCAGCTCGGCGTTGCGTAGGAATGGCGCCAAGTACTTGAACAGATCCATCAGAAGTTGGGCGTACAGCGGCCAACCCTTTTGCTGTGGAATCTGCGCCAAAATGCGTCCCAGGAAGATGCGATGGGATATCAGCTCGAGCCAGGCGTAGCAGAAGCCGGCGGCTCTTGACGGGTTGAGCAGATGGTAGGTGTGGGAGAATGCGGTCACAATGCTCTGCATCAGGCTCTCCAATACGGCGTCGGGAGAGCTCAGCTCGAGGAATAGCATGATGAAGAAACGGTGGTAGCCCAACTGTTGGAAAGAGCTGCCATGCAACTCTTGATCCTGCAACAGGATGCCGAGCACGATTCCAAGCACTTTGTTCAGCAAGTTAATTTTCGTTGTGGGATTTCCCTGGTCGCCGGAGTGCCTGACGAGCAGAGCAATCAAATGGACGAAGGCATCAATCCAGTGGAAAATTTTCGTCTTCGCCACCGACTGATTGGTAGACGAATCATTCATGATCCTGTAGACGAGGTCAATGCAGAATTGTGTGGCTTGTCGGAAGAAGCGCGTAATCAAATCGTCCGTCTTCAGGATGCCGTAGAGGTTCATCTTCTGGACGAACGTTCCGAAGTTCTTTGTCTCGCGGGAGATGTTGTTGCACTGCGAGTAGATGGACACCCAGTCTTTGAGAAGGAATTCGGTCTTCTCCTGGAGGCCCGGTGGATCGTCGCACTCGTTCGACTGCAAAGAAATGTCACGTGTAAGCACCTGAAATCTGCAAGACAAGCAATTACACTTACATGAGACAGGCCGGTGTGAATGTATTGTGTTGCTCCGGTGGAGTACCGTTCGGCCATAAAGTTGCTCGAATCGTGGTTGCCCCACAGCATCTCGATCATGTGGGTGAGCGCTTCTGGATAGCGGTGACGATGTTGCGGCAAGCGAGCCAGCATTTCGATGGTTCCGATGAATTCGCTCTCGGGGACGATGTGACTTGGACGATCGTCGACCAAGAGGCGCTCCATCAGTTGCATTGCGAACGTGACGGCCATGTAGTTGTTTCCATTGTCCATGGCGTCACGCAGCAGAATGTCAAACTGCTGAACATTCACCATGTGCGAGGAGATGAGGAGCTTGATGGCTTCCACATTCCAGCGGATGTCCTCGCGCATTTCAAAGACGCACTTGGTTACAGCGCGCTCTGTGGCGACGGCACCGAAGGCAGTTTGGAGAAGGCTCAGGATGCGCAAGTGTATGTCGCGGTAAAGCTTCATGTGCACCTCGTGCTCTGGGATGTTGACGAGACCCTCGACTAAGCCCTCAACGACGCGTGTGAGCAGGTTCAGGGCGCTTTCGTTGTCCCGAATGCGGCGCGTCACCATAAGGGCACTGTGGAGTGTGTGCATCTTGCTAGCCTGCACTTGGAGTGTCGATATATTCACGATGTTGTTGAGGAAACCCTCCATGCGGCTGGCCAATTCGGCGTACATCAAGCCCAGCTCGTCGTTACCGAAAGGAACCTCCTGAAAGGGAAAACGCTGCATGAGCAAGCAATGCCGGGGAAATTGTTTTCTTTTCTAAGACTCACCGGAACGGTTGACTTTGGAAGAAAGAGAGCTGCATCGCGCTCCGACATGGGCTGGAACCCAGGGATGTTGCGAGCGAACTCGTTGTAGACGGCAAAGGAGTTTGCTGGTATTCCGCCCACCTTTAAGCGGACCGGCTCCGGCATTCGCTCCGACTGATAGGCCAGAGTGTCGGCATCAACGAAGCGTCTGTAAAAAAAGGGTTCAGATTAAAGTCTGTGGCACAAGCATTGTGTGATCTAAGAGACTTACCTTCCCTCCTCGCGCGACATCTTCCTCGTTTCGAAATCGGCTGCCAAGCGACGATCCACCTCGGGGGTGGCCTTCTCTGCGGCGGTCTTCTGAACGAAGGCGCACGCCAACTCCACGTTATCGTTGGTCAATTGAATTGCGGCGGCTTCAATTTCTTGATACTGTGGACCGGCAGACAAAGCCGACATAAATGCTTTCCTGATGTTACCATTGAGTGACTGAGTGATTTGATCTTTGCACGTGATCATCGCCATGCCAGCGGACAGATTGCGGACCATTTGATGTGCGGCATTGCGCATGCGAGCCTCGTCCGGATCCAGAGCGAAGTCCTTGCGCACGATTTGCTCAGTTGTGCTGGATGCAATGCGAACACTTCTATCGACAACCGGCTGCAGCCAGTCGGTGATGGTGCGCTCGATGGCACTCAGCACAATGTGCTTCAGCGATGGGTTTGTGTGGAAGATTGCGATGTTCGGCGAAATTACCACGTGCTGGGCAATCAGCGAGAAGTTGGCCACGTTGATGTCGACGTAGTTGAAACGTGGCTCTGGCGGGCTGATGGTCATTTGGCCGGCGCTTTCGTTGCTGATGCCCGGCGAGGGGTTTGCTGCCGAGTTGTTGTTCATTGCCATGCTCTGCTCCACGTCGATGTTGTTCGTGATTGCTTGCTGTTGCTGCTGCTGCTGTTGTTGTTGTTGCTGTTGTTGCTGCTGCTGCTGTTGTTGTTGCTGCTGTTGTTGTTGCTGTTGCTGCTGTTGTTGTTGCTGTTGTTGCACTTGTTGTTGCTGCTGCTGCTGTTGTTGTTGCTGCTGTTGCTGTTGTTGTTGCTGCTGTTGCTGCTGCTGCTGTGGCAGGCTGACCACATCGATTGCTTTGGTCTTTGGCTGTGCCATCTGGTGCTCAATGTTCATCGAGCGACCCGGATCCTTCAAGTATATGATTGGCTTCAGCTTTGACAGTTCGATGTTCAAGGTCTTGCAGAGAACCTCAATTTCGAATTTCAGATTGAGCTTCAGCTCGGGCTCTTGGTGCAGTTCGCCCAAGACATTCATGATTGCCATGGTCCATGGGTTGGGAGTTTTGAACACTTTGCTCTTGCAGCTCGATTCGAGAATCTTCGCAACGAAAGGCACCACGAACAGTAACTCCTGTTGGCCCTTGTGATATGCCTCGGCAAGCAGTGCCTTCAGGTCAAGATCAACTTGGAGAATGGGCCGGTTGCGGCCAAGGGTCATCATTCCCAACCAATGGCCGAGGTTCTTCAGCAAGCTTCGATCGGAGAAGTTGACGACGCCCTTGTCGGAACGAAGCAGGACCTTGATGTTGCGCAACGTCTCCTTGGTGACGTATTTGTTGATCTCGGGGTTCTTTAGAGCGTCCAGAAAGTTGAAGTACAGCGTGTGAAAGTTGAATTCCATTGAGGCGCGCTTCAGGACCAAGTACTGCGACAGCCAGGGCCAGTATTCCTTGATCATGATCTCCTTGATTTCCTCGCACTTCTGCGGTATGTTCAGCTGGCTGAGGTTGTTGAATATGAACGCGGTCTTGTCCTGAACACCCTCAGGCGGCACAGTGATTTTCTCCTCGTTGGCCACGAGCAGCGTGTCGATGTTTGTTGCGCTCGCAATGGACTTGACTCTGGTCACTACCATTGGCTTCTGCTGAGCCGGTGTGGTCACTATGTTGCCGGTGACCGAGTTGCTGCGATACAAGGAGTCCGGTGCGGCCTGTTGTCCCTGCTGGCCAGGCATTATTTGAGACATGGATCCCGGTAATATGCTGGCCGGTGCTTTGGACGGCGGTTCTTGCTCCATGAAGCCACACTCGACGTACTGGATGAGGAGCTGTGGGAACTCCTGGAAGTGCGGAATCGATCTGATGAACTCGCAGTACTTGTTGTATGTCCGGAGGCGGGTCTTGAAGCGGTCCAGTGCTGTTATGCCGAAGTAGTACATTTTCGATCCGACAGGCTTACGCAACGCGTCCAGGACGCAGCGCAGTGCGAGCCCCAGGGTGAAGCAGGTCGGGGCCAGATTGCGCTCGATGATGCCTCCGAAAAGTTGAGCGGTGGTCTGGAGTTCCTTGTCCGGGTACTGTGGGAAGAAGCGATACTCTTCGAAGAGGTTGCGCAGCATGCACTGGTAGACCTCTTGTTCGCGACGAATGTTCGACTCCTTGAAGCGCTGCAACATATCCAGCACCTCGTCGATGGAGAGCGTCGGATGCGGCGGATGGTTGTAAATGCGTTGGAAGTAGCTATTGGCTTCGTCCTCGACTTCCTTGGACACCGGCTGAGCCAGGTCGGCGATCACTCCCTGATTTGCGTTAGGAGTCGGAGGAATGCGGTTGATGTTGTTCACGTTCGGCGGAGCCTGAAGCGGCATCGCCATGGGGTATGGGCTGTTCGATGCAGCAGCCGCTGCGGGGTTCATCATACGGGACGGCGACGCCGGTGTGGAGACGAGGTTTCCGAGAACATTTCCGAAATTAATCGTCCCATTGGGGCCGAGGTTCAGGTTCGTTAGGTTCGTGCTTAGGTTTGACAAGGTCTCCACTGAGGGGCCAAACATCTGCTGCGCATTTATGTTCGCGTTGAAGGGTGCGGGTTCGATGCCGCGGTGTGTTCTGATAACGCCTGGCGGCGGGGGCTGTTGTTGGCGCGCCTTGTTCGCAATCAGCGTGCAGTTTGACGTCATTTGGATTATCACCTCGCACAGGTCTTGAGCTACATTGGCCGCACATGATTGCAGGCACGTCAACATGGTGGTGAGCGTTTCATGTGGCAGCTGAGCAGCCTTTGGTATTTGATCTTCGGGGACTTTTGAGCCGAATATTTGCGGACAGCGACGCTGCAAGAACTTGATGATCGCCTGTACAAACGGTTCACCGTGCTCCCGAATCTTGTCGCTGAGCCACTTTTCGAGCTTGAGGTATTCACGTCGCGATGCCAGACAAGCCAAATCGATGACGAACAAGAAGCTGCGAGCGTTCAATAGGCTCGACAGGGCTTTGAGATCCTGTGCCACGTCCAGGATGCGCGACAGCCGCGATTGATCGTTCTCGCCGCGCAGGTAGTAGTCGGACATGGCGTGCATGATGGTTGGACGCAGATTCATCATGAAGTTTGACGAGTTCCAGGCGTGATGCAGGATCACTCCGGAATTGGGATGGTTGGCTATGAACGTTGGAATCAGGTTGTTGAACAACTCCTGCCGGAAACCCGTCATGGGAGTCGTTAGCTGCAACAAGGCCAAGATCAGCACATCTGGACAGTGCTGGGCGGGAAACTTGAATATTTCCGCAACCTGATTGAAGGGTCCGTTCTCTCCGAGGTACAGGAGCACCTCGACTAAATGCAGTGACTTCCATGTCGCGATCTCCTTATTATCCGTCTCTGGGGGCGTCTTCAACAGTTCCACAGGCACAGGAGTGAATATGTAATCGGCAAATGAAAATAGGTCAGAGTTTTTTAGCATCATCGAGATGAGTGAGAACTGTCCCTCCACATTTTGCCAGTGACGGTAGACACATTCTGTGGAGAACACACTCGACTGTGTGCCAAGGCGAAAGATGGTCAACAAAAGATTAAGGCCAATGCGGTCCTTGATTATGAATTCCTGATGGTCTAAGGCGAAGCAAACATCCTTCCAATTCAAATTGGGCACAATCTCTTTCAGTGCCTGCACGAAAACGTCCGGCTTCCATGTTTGTGTGGCATCCGACGCGGATTGTGACACCTTGGAGTCCTTCTTTGGATCACCACCAGCATTGTTGCCGCCTCCAACGGCTGACAATGTGGTGCTGGTCGTATCGTTGTTATTGCTTGCATTGCTGTTGTTTGTATTCTGGCCTGGCCAGAAGTTTGCTGGTGTTGGAAGATTTACATTACAGTCAAGTAGTGAGGTATGCGTACGGCACATCAATCCGATGATTTTCGCCACATCCTGAGTCTGGAGATCGGCGCGTCCGCAGCGTAAATGGTTCTTGCAGTCGTCGACGGTCGAAGTGAATTCATAGCCGATTTCTAGGATTAAATTAATCCAGGATGTGTCCATAATATTGTTCGCCTGCGTGAGCGTTTCGGCAAGATGTTCATAAACTTCCTCAATTGAAATCTCCTCTTGATGATGCTTTTGATACAGAAATGATGACAGAATCAGAGGAACACCTTCTCGTGGAAAGTCTTCGCGAAGTTTTGTAATGAATCCCAAGTAGGTGTCTTCACTCAGGCCGTAGTCACTGTACGTATCGGGTCTGAATAGCGAAAGTATAAGCTGTAGAATATTTGGCAAAATATCGTTCAGGCTTCGTTCGGTTGGTGTTGATGTCTCGTTATTTGTGTACGATTCGATAAGCTGTGGTATCGTTCGTTTCAGATGCTCGCTCGCGTATGTCTGCACCTCAGCATTGGACGAATGAGTGAGTGCTAGAGCAACGATCACTTCAGTCAACTTTGAGATGCCAGTTGCTTGAGTGATTTGGGTGAGTAAAGTCGGTGAAGGTTTTAGAGTCTAAACGGAAGAACACACACACAAAAAAACGAACAGGTGAAGAGAAAGAGAAAAAAATATGTATATGTACATTTACAGTTGTCATTTTTTTTTTTTTTTTGTAAGCCGAGTGGATAGATAATGGAAAGCAAAGAGATATATTGACGAGAGCTTACCTTTTGCGAAGGAAAACAATTATCGACTGAAAAACAGATGTTTGATATTGCCGGGGTCTTGTTCAATTGTTTGTTCAATTCGATGCCGAGTAGTTTACAGTGAAACGGTGTCGACGTTGGATCCGTAAAGTTAACAATTGAGAATAGGCAACGCAGATAATGGCGATCCGCTTCCAAGCCAAATTCGTCAACCAACTGAAAATAAAAAATAAAAATCATACATGTGTTACTCATTACCGCTGAAATTTGGTATAATTGAAGTGTGAGTTGCGCAGCTAACAGGAATTGTTTCAGATTTGCCAGCGGAGTTTGCCTACCTACGACGAGATGATCGCCTTTTCTGAGATCAACTCCCTTTTCTCTTATTGGTGTCGATTGATGGGTCTATTTTGGGTGTCTGCAGTGGACCCAGGTACATATTGTGTGTACCAGAGTCACAGAAGATCATTGCACAGGTAAGAAGACCAAGCACATGGAGAAAAAAAAGTTACTCGAGCAAAGATCAAAGGCTGAGAGATTAATAGACGAGCCTCTGTAAATCTCTCGCTGAGAAAACAAACAGTAGTTTGCAAACAGAACAGAGGAATTTGCATTGAAATGAATGGCGGCAGGCGTTAATGCAGCTCTTATCTGTAGTCGACTCATATTGGCGAATGTAGTGTTCTACATATCATTCGAATGCAATCCAAAAATATCAACCGGAGCGAGAGCAGATAAAATACACACATCTGCTGGTTCAAAATAACCATCGACGGATGCTTTCTCGCTCTTCATCCGCTTCCATATGTTTCTTATTTTGCAACTCATCAATTCTTCTTTGCCAAGAGGACGTGGATCATGCACTCAGCACCAACAGCCAACAGCTTGAGTAACTCTCCACACCACAAAGAGGAAAAGAAAGCGACTCTTTCAAGGTTTTTTTTTCTTTTCATCTCCTTGTCTTTTTCTTTCGCAAATACACCATACCATCATACCTCAAAAAAAAATTAACCTGTTCACACTCCAGTGTGTACTTGAATCTTGAGGAAAATCTATTTGGTTGCGAATTGGAGACACTACCTACAATAGTTGCTGCAGCGCCGGCTGTTCGGAATACAAATTCAACGCACAATTAATTAAATATTTATCGCATATAGGGTCTGTGACTGGGCGCACAGGTGAATGGCTGGCAGGCAGGCAGGCATAAAAGGCCTCCAACTTATAACCAGGAACTAAAATCACTTTGACTGCTGCTCCCGCTGGCCAATACAAAGGGTCGACGGAAGGAAGAAGCGCAAATGAAAGTACACGAAGCCAACGACGATGGTTACTTTTGTACAATTTGTTGGTCTGCTTGGCGGCGCGTCGATTGTTAGCGGAACCAAAAAGAAATTATCACAAAACAAAAAAAGTATACACACATAACACACACTCTCTCCCTCACAAATGTACACCCATGAGATAAACCATTATTCAATGTACGAGATGCTCTTACCTATCGAATTATGTATTTATTGGAAATAACTTTTCTCTCTCAATAGTTCGTTTTGTCTTTTTGCTGAATTATGAGTGCTTTTTATTCAGATTTTGAACAGAAAAAAAAAAGGATGAACGAAAGAAAATGCTGCTGTCTAAGAAACTTTTAACACTTGATACACTTTTTGCAAGGGCAGCACAGCACTCGTTCTTCTTCGATACACAAAGAGCAAAAAAACGTCAAATGAAATAAAACAAAGTTTTTACTAATTTTGAACATTTTCTCAAACATTTTCACTGAAATGAAATACTCCGAATGCTATGTATCCGTTAGATACTGATGGAAATCCATTTTGAATTGATTTTTAAGGAAAATTTTCAAATTAAAACTCGCGACGACGACAACGGCAATGAATGGAAAAACCCTCAAACGAACATGGCGTCGGCGAAAAAAAAAACGATGAACAAGAAAATACCCCAGCAGGGGATTCAAAAACGTATATGCTGTCCCTTTTTGTGAAACAGAGACTGTTGGCTCTGTCTGATTGTGGCTTGGCTGTGTGTGCTGAAGCAGCAAGGGGCGATTTTTAATGCTGATCTGTCAAAATGCTAAGCATTCAGTGATGCCAAGACGCCTGAGTTGGGGTTTCTTTTTGTAGAGCAGAGGACACAATTGTAATAGATCAGCTTTTTTTTTTCTTAAAATTAGTGGTATGTGCACAATTTTGTTAAATATTGGAAAAAAGCAGAGTTTAAGTTTCTAAGATAAAAGAGAAAAAAATTCTAAGTTGGTTTACAACATAATATTCCTTTTCCTCACAGTGGTTGATGTGACACGAATAGAGATGGTACATGTTGGTACTGATGACAGCAAGTTACATGCATGATACCCAGAATCTATTCTGTAAATAGAAGGGACAGATGTACTCTCGTACCGTCAGTCAAGGGTTTCATGCAAGAAACCCACGAATGATGGTTACTTTTGGCGACGTTCACATTGTACTACACGCAGTTCAACCGGGTTGGACGACCAAAAGATGCTTTGCGATCACATACCCGGTTGACAGACTTCATTTATGAGGATAGTTTCGTGGCAAGAATGCTGTATTTTCGGTGCATCAACATCGAAGCGCACATTCGTCTTTCAATGATTATGATGTCCTCACTAAATAAAGGACGCTAAGCTCCATCGAGAAAATATATAATTCTGAATTCGCTTGGGCTGATGCTCAACTTATTGAAAACAAAAATGAGAATGAAAATGCAGTAGTACCCCTAGTGTTTGTACTACATGCGATAAGACCGAGGGTGAAAGAGGAACTTCCATACGACCATCGTGTGAACGCAACTTTAATGATGTGTAGCTTCTACAGCAGTACATTTCTAGTTGCATCGGTGTTTAGGCGGGAGAGTGGAAATTGACTACTGGAATCTCTCATGAAATTGTACCAGTTTATTTAGCTTTTAACAAGTTTGGGGAATAGAAATTATTCAGCAACTATTTTGATTAGTTGCAGCTTTGATTAGGGCTTCTCTACACATGGGACAGGGAATTGTGTCAGCAAAATGGTGAGGGGCTTAGCATGTCGTCACATACCACTTTTGACGCTGCAACATTATTGCTGGGTAGTGTGAAATTGTAATTGTGCAAGAGATCGGGCCTATTGGGAAACGCAAACTTTGCAATGCAAGAGCAACAAAGCAGTTCAAACGTCAAGAGCATACAATTGCAAAGCATACTTTCGACGATTACGAACAGATAACTTCCAACGCTAGGGTAGTCTCGTGCAAGACAAAACCTTCCCGAAAAATTTGCAGCAACACCATAGTGATGTTTAGAAACTAATATTTACAAGTGTCAGCAACTGTAGGAGCGAACCTATTTGTAGAGATGTGGTCTGACCAGGCTGGTCTGTGGGTAAATGCCGACTCAAACTGAAACACGGGGCTTTGCCATGTGGGACATGGTCGTAACATTTTAGCAGCTGCTTGCATTGTGTGTGCGAAGCAACTCTGAAATGGGTCAGCATTATCCGTGATTCAAGGGAGGAGTTGCCGTTAAATATGAACGTTCTTGTGGTTCACCACAGCACATGAGATTGCTGTAATGGTACATGAGCAGGTATAGTAGGAACCTCATTAAGAATTTTAATTCGAGTTCAATTAGGACACGCTGGAGCAATAATTGGAGATGGCCAAATTCATGATATTATTGTAGCTGCTCATGCTTTCGTAATATTTTTTTAGGAATATCTATTATAATTGGAGGATTTGGATATTGACTAGTTCCTCTTATATTACGAGCACCTGATGATTGCTCATGAGCTGTAACTAGCGGGAAGAAATGCCTAGCAGTCGGTGCCTAGAAGCTTGGCTTTTGGCGTCTATGACCAGTAGCTCCATATTGTTAGTGTTTGCAACTAGTTCAAACAATAAGAAAGAAGGAATCCAAACTCTAGTTGTATTCTATTGTCTGTCGAGTCGGTAGATTTAAGATTTTGGTAATTTTTTCAGCTACGCATCGCTTTATCTGGCCACCGAGAGATGCGTCGACACTGAGTGTATGAAAAGAAGTCGACGATGTCAACTTCAATTCTTCCACGAGCTCTTGGCAATGGTCAGAGCGTATATCCCTCTAGATTAAGCTTCTCAAACGTTGTCTTTCGCATAAAATGGTAGGTGCCCTTCACTCATGGGAGAACAGGAGATAGGGTGTTTGCGGTGAAAATTAGCCCAACGTCCAGCTATTTATTGCAACAAAAACTATTGTATTTGTCAGCACTAAAGCGGTGGTCAGTGACTAAATGTTTATAACTAAATGAGTGCGATGTGATTCCTGAAAATGCAAACCGACGCCTACCGTACGAAGTTTTGACTGTATGTTCCCCATATTGTTGCATTTCTAAGGCTGCATAATAGTAACGTTATTAAGTAGCTCCTGTAATTGAGTTAAATTCTATTATTATGTTGCAATAAATGAACTGCAAACTACAACACAACGTGAAGTCAAAATCACATTTTTTTAATATTCTTAATACGCGTATCATGCGTTTGGCTATTAAAACCCACAGAGACGTGACCTGTTGCAATAAAAATTCCAAAGAGTAACATATGTATGTACTTTCACCATACGCCATATTCAAATCCAACGTAATACTTGTCTAGATAAGTGGCAATCGCATAAAGGATAACTTGCACCAGTTATGTACTTTTTTTTATAAAATTTCCATATCGGAATATTAATAGTCTAATGCGTAAGGAAAAAAAAAGGAACGTTTCTGAGCACATATACGAAATGTAACAATAAGCTTGCATGCATAACATTCAAATTGAAGACTTGGCAGCACTGCTCACTTCGTCGATCATTGCGTAAATACCGATTTCTAATTGGAAATTTTGGGGGAAATGTACACGATCATTTCCACGAAATTACGAACATAACCGTACTAATTTATGCAGTTTGAAAGCGCCATTAAATGCACCGCCCAAAATTCTGATAGGGAACGAGTGAAATAAACAGTTCTAAGCGCAACTGATGGGTAGTGTTGAGAATAAAAATAATGCATCACGAATCAAATACTGAATCTGTTTTAAAGGCAGTCTACTACAATTTACACACCATCTATACTTCGATAGCAAAATATATGAACAAAAAAAAAAAACAAGAAGAAAGAAAAGAAAGACTTTTCACAATCACAGCACGACAGATGACGAATGATATTTTTTTCTTATGAAATTGAGTGTCTAGGCTTACCTTGTTTAGATTTTCACACGACTGCGAGTAGTTCTTCTTGTTCAGATTTTTCACCAGTATACTAATCTGCGTTAGCGATAAATTAAGAGGCTCCAGGTACATAATTCTCCCATCAAATTCGTCGATTGCACTGTGGGTTAAGGCTTCAATCGCAGTTGAAGTTCCCACTGGCGCCCGAACAACAAAATGCACAACAAAAGGAAAATAACAAAAAAAAAAAAATAATTCAAAACAGAATTCAAGTAGTGTCTATATCGTCTTCAGCGAACAATATTCTTATCGTATCTGCTGGATGGTTAGTTCGTTTTTTTTTAAGATAAAAAGCGCCCAAAGAATCCCCAATTCACATGGATGACGAAGAGAGCTCGTCGTAGTCGCTGTCACTTTTATTTCGTAGCAGACGTGCCTATGTGCTTCTACTTCTGCTATTGTTGCTGCTCGCTGTTTTGACGATGATGATTATGACGATGATGATGATGGTATCGATGATGATGTTGGTGCTTTAGTTAGCTGCCTTTTGGCCCCAACATTTGGGGCCAAAACTGTTCACTTTCTTTCCCTCTGAACAATCCGTTTGGTGACTTTTGCTTGCCCTCGATTCACTTTATACACTCATCCACGATACACAAAATTCAATCTGGCTTAAGGCTAGTTGGAAATTGTTGCTTTTTAATTTCTCCAGTTTAAATTGTAATTTCTTATTATCCTCGGTCGAACAATCAAAATCAAAGAATTAAGAAAAAAAAAGATTCCTTCGCGAAAATTCAATGGGAATGAGGGAAAAAAGTGTTCTCTCCACTTCGAATGTCCGTTTTGTCTCCGTCACACTTACTTCTAATTGCTTTGTCGTCGTCAAATGATGGGAAAAAATAAAGGTCATTGACGGCCGAACATTGTATGGATGTGAAGATGTCTACGATTGCAGTGAAGTTCGATGCGATTGCTTTTCGGCTCATGGAAATTTACATCGAATATGTTGGTTTTGCTTTAAAATTATGATTAATTAAATTAATACGTTTTGATATATAGAATATCCAAGTGAAGCTGAACTTGATTCCTAATTGAGAGAAGCCTTGTTTACCACAACAGTTTTTACGATCATGGTGAATAAAATCTTTGAAATTTTCAGTTTGACTTGTAATTAGTCAAAATGATGTTTTTAAAAAATATGGATAAACTGTGGACTGGGTTCGCAACCCCAAGACGTATTCAAGGGTGATACTCTGCGAGTCATCAAACCTGGGCGGGAAAAAAATGAAGTATTGTATGGTTTCGATATCGTCTTCATCTAAGCAGCTTTAGCAGAAGGTGTTTTGGTTATGAAAACTATTCTTCTGGTAATGATCTCCAAAGAGGCAGTGCCCTGCAGCAATATCAAACTCATTTTCAAAAGCAGTCATTTAGGATCAATTTGTCGAATTAGCATGAAATGCATGTCTGTCCGCTCCAAGACTTTACAAGTTGCGAGTAATAATCCCAATGAGCTTTCTTGAGTTAAAAATCAAACAAACACCGTTCTGCCGATCTCTAACCAGACTTATTTTCTTGGTATGATCTTCGACAAGAAACCTAGTTGGAAACAAAACAGAAGAACGAACCAAAGAGGCACACAATGCCTTCCGTATACGTATGTTCGGATCGAAGTGGAGAGTGCAGCGTAATGGATCATATTTCCATAGTGAGTCCAATGTTACAATACGGAGTCATGCTATGGTGGAAAGTCTTGGAAAAAACGATTCGTTGAGGCATACTGGTTAGAGAAAGTGAGAGAACAGAGAACATTTGTCAGAACCCACAGAACCCACAACTCAATTAACACACACAGGCTGCTCCAAACCGGAAGAAGGATCGGTGTTGGGGTATATACATAAAACATTACAAGACGTTAAAACCTGCCGCGAACTGGACGAACGAAGCACTATCTTTCAGACGGAGATTGGTGCCTATCTAAGGCTGCGGAATTCTTGATAGGCTGCGAAACCTGCAACGATACTCAACGCACCGCAGAACCTCTGTACTTACAAAGCAGATTCCCTCTTGTGGCTTTCTGGGCATATAGGACGATATCCAGGCAAAATGAAACAGCGGACGAACTACCACAATGTCGCCAAATTAAGCATCGCAACTCCGATACAATTTTCCTTCGATGAACTACTGTTAACAGCAAAGTATGTCGAAGCGTACAATTTCATGCCTCAAAAGCAACATTTCCTGTCTCAAATACTATGCCTCTGAAGCCAAACTAATAATTTCGTTACCAAGAATCATCTGCAGCCTACCCGTAGGGATCATTACAAAAAAAAAACTGGTGGCCCACCATGCTCATAGCCTATCCCTGTTTCCCACACATATATGCCGAAACTGCAAAGAAACAGAAGTAGTTGAAATTTTGGAATTTTCACTGCTTCTGTCCAGCCTTAGCCAAAACGTGTTATGAAACTCTAGGCTTTTCTTCTTCTTTGATTGGCGCTACAGTCCGGGGTGGACCTGGGCCTCAACCAACATACCTCTCCAGCCAGCACGATCTTTCGCCAGCTGCCTCCAGTTGCGCACACCAAGTTGGTTGAGGTCCTTTTCCACTTGTGTGCGCCATCTAGTGCGAGGACGTCCTCTGTTGCGCTGTCCCAATGGCTCGGTGTCGAAGACTCTTCGGGCCGGAGCTGTGGTGTCCATCCGCTCTACATGACCAAGCCATCTTAAGCGTTGGATCCGAAGACGCTTAACTAGGTGCAAGCCGCTGTACAGCCCGTATAGTTCGTGGTTGAACCTTCTCCTCCAAACGCCATCAACGCAAACAGGACCAAAGATCGTACGCAGAACTTTTCTCTCAAAACAACCAAGAGCTTCTTCATCCGCTTTCAATAGAGTCCATGTCTCTGCGCCATGGAGCAGGACTGGGATGATCAGGGTTTTATACAAGGTCAATTTGGTGTTTCGAGAAATGGCTCTGTTACTCAATTGCCTCTTGAGCCCAAAGAAACAGCGATTGGCAAGAGTAATTCTGCGCTTGATCTCGGTACTGGTGTTGTTGTCCCTATTTACTCCGGAGCCTAGGTAGACGAAGTCCTTGACTACCTCAAAGTTTCTGCTGCCCAATATGACGCTCTGTCCGAGACGTCGATGTTGTGCGTCCTTCCGTGATGACAGCATGTACTTTGTCTTGTCCTGGTTTACCGCTAGACCCATTTTAGCCGCTTCCGCTTCAATACCAGCAAACGCCTCATTGACGGCTGGCTGTGTTCGTCCAATCACGTCAATGTCGTCCGCGTAAGCAAGTAGTTGAACTGACTTTTGGAAGATCGTGCCTCGGGTGTTTACGTTTGAGTTTCGCACGATCTTCTCAAGTATGATGTTAAAGAAGTCACATGACAGCGTGCCGCCTTGCCTAAAACCTTTTTTTAACATTGAAGGTCTCGGTGAGTTAGTTACCGACCTTGATGGAGCAGTGAGAGTTCTCCATCGTCATCCTGCACAACCTGACGAGCTTGGCGGGAATGTCAAAACTAGACATGGCGCTGTATAGCTCGTCTCTATGCACGCTGTCATATGCGGCCTTGAAATCGACAAATAGGTGGTGGGTGTCGATCTGCATCTCTTGAGTCTTTTCCAGGATCTGCCGGAGTGTAAATATTTGGTCTATTGTGGACTTTCCTGGCCTGAAACCGCACTGATAAGGACCTATCAGATTATTAATGAACGGCTTAAGGCGTGTACACAAAACGGCAGAGAAGATCTTGTACGCGATGTTAAAAAGACAGATCCCTCGATTGTTGGCGCAGCCAAAGGCGTCTCCTATCTTGTGGATCGGGCAAACGATACTTAGATTCCAATCGTCGGGCATGCTTGCCGAACATCTATTCTTTCAAAATAAAATGGTTATACCATATCTGTGTGTCTTTTCTGTTTATTTAACAATAATTTATACGTGCAAACATTTTCTTTAAAAAATCTAACTCAGACCATTTCAAATGGAGAAAAGTTTGTTCATAAAAATCGCCCTTGAAAATAAAAACTCACTTTAGCTGTGACAACGTGCATAAAACTCCTCTCCAATGTAATCGTTGATATAGTTCTCAAATACAGTTCGCATTTCGGTTGATAACATATCCATACTGAGGCGAATCTTGTTGCAGTCAAAATTGAAATATTTCCCAAGCGCCATTAGATCCAATGCGTATGTGGCTTTGGCAATGTACGTCGAACTTTTAACGTCATTATTATATTCGATTACATCCAGCCAATATTTGACCGCTTCGCCCACTGCAGTGATAATCCAGTTATCTAATTGTGCTCCATCTAGAGAAGCAGAATGAAACGAATTTAAGAAGGAGCCAATGAATGAGTGTGCATCTGCATCTTACCTTTCAAAGAAAGGAAAAACGTGATTGCGGTCTGTTCACACATATGGGCTCGCAGTCCGCTATGGCCAACCAGAACCGTTTTGGCGTACTGAAGTACGTCAATGAGTAGGCTTATTTCGTCTAGACCGTGTGCCAATTCAGAGAATTCCCAATACCAATCCATATCGAGCTTATCTCCGCACTTGGTGCATGTGAGGAAAGACAATTCCTCGCCCTCGTGGTACCACCATTCTTGGTCATCTATTTGAGGCACAAAAACTACCTTACAGGAAGGGTTCTGACACCGGTATCTATAGAGATGAAGCTGCAAAGGAGATTGAAGCAGGATTCATGCAGTCGACTGGCGTTTGTACTCACATACGCGTCATCGTTGTAATCATCAGAACAGTGTTTGCAGTCGCAATCGAAATTAAAAGTTTCTTTCAAGCTCTCCTTTCGCTTAGTTTTCGACTGATTCCTGCAGTCCGGTACGTACGAGTTGAAAATCTCGGATCCCTTCTTCACCTGCTGGCGTGCATACACTGTGACACTGTCTCCGTCAAACTTCTGACGGAAGGAAGGTTCACAGGAGTGATTGCAGACGCTGAGATGGGAAAAAATGCCCGCATAGGTTTCGCGATGATAACAGAACGAATGCAGTTGTCCCTTTTTAAGGTGACGGCACTTCTCCCACACGTCACATAGCTGCTGAAATTTATCACTCTCAGTCGCTAGATATAGAGTAGCCGATGTGCTGGCATTGTTAATCATTTGAAAAACATGCCGTAGTAAAACTGCTGAAATAAGCCGTGTCCATTCAGGTTTTGTACAGTTTGAACCTTGGAATAGGTCAAAGAACGTTGTAAATTCCATGAGGTAGAGTGCGATTAAAGCCGCGCCTGTGCAATGAGAGCCGAACATTTCCGGTGATGAGAGCTCCCTGGAATTGAAGTTCGTGACCAATGCGAGGACCTCTGCGTAACCCTGGTCGCCTGATTTTGAAATCTCTTGAATTCTTTCCCATATTTCGGCTTCATTTGTGCAGCTTTTCAAGCTTTCAATTAAGGGTGGAAAGCCTTTTAGAAATGCGTCCATTGCTAAGTGCAGAATGCCAATGGAATTTACAAATCCATACTTGTACGCATAGCACTCATATTTGTGTACCATTTCTTGTTCCTTTTTGCATTTCAGTGAGCAATAGAATACCTTCGTGCAAATGTTGCAAGTGAACGGAATTATGTTTTGCGCAGCACAATTCCTACATATTCTCATACCATCAAGAGGAACTAGGGCAAATGCCTTTTCGGTGAGCACCTTCTCGCCTTGTTCTATGTCCTGGGACGCGGTCAAATAACGCCCCTTTTTTGGATGGAATAATCTAAAATGACATGAAATGTATACAAATTCTCATATGGTTTCGACTGTACCTACATTACTTGTCGTAGGTTACTCTCTTTGGTTACTGTTTCGGCCTTAGAATCTGAACTTAGTCTAGTCAATTCTTCTTCAAATGTAGCTTTCTGTTTCTCAAACGGCTTGGTTAGTGTCATTGTCCTCAGCTTCTCTACGCAAGCCTGCAAATTATCGTAGTCCTCAAGTTTATTGGCACAGAAGGCCTGTCTTGTGATTAATTTGTCCATGTTCTCCTTTGGATATCCATTGTCAACGGCACATACACAATCCTCATATGCTTCCTAAATAAAAGAGAAGAGACTTTCCTTAAATGCCTCTTAAGAGAATGCAATTGATGTTACTTTGTAGAAGCCAAGTTCTGCTATCGAAGCGGCCCTATTCGCGTGCGCCAGTGCTAATGCTTTGCTACCATCTGGTGCTGCAAATATGGCATTGGTATAGCACAAACTTGCGGCGATTGCATTCTGCTTTTTATTTGCTCTGAACAAGCGATTTCCAGCCTCACGATGATAGTCTGATGCCTCAGTTGACTTGTCCATAGACTCAACCTTCTGTTCTTTCAACCAGCTAATGATGCCGGACCTTAAATATCGAAATTGCATAAATATGATACTTCTAAAATGTTTCACCACTCACTCAATGTTTGGCTGGCTGTGAACTAAGAATTGCATCTGCATTTCATCTTCCACGTTCAAGTAAGCATTCTCGGGCAGAGTGAACAAATTGTAAACGTAACTAATACTGGCCATTCTAATAATTAAGTTCTTAGACTTTGTTTAAAACAAAACTTTTGCGCTCCTTATTCAAACACGCTTGCTTATTCAGCCGGTTGAAGCCAGAAATAAGAGAGCAAGGAGATATCTATCTTCGGCCATCTTTTCCCCTAGTCCACAAAAGAGAGGAATGTGAGAGTAGTGGAAATCCCTCATCTATCACACATACTTTCACAAGAACCATGGATCCACCACAATATGGCGGGCTATTCATGGATTTCGTGGGATAAGAGAGAGCGATTCATGAATTTTGTGGGAAAAAACGTGAGGTTGGCCATAACCAGAAATAAAGTACTAGCCACAACCATTTGTTCTCTTATTTCTGGTCGAAGCATCCATGAAGCATGATTAACTGTCACTAATATCAGGAAAGGGCTGCCAATATATCTTACAAATATACGAAACAGGAGTCTTTCTCATCATTTAACATTTTATAAACATTTTTGTCGCTTGTACTTTTGTTCAGCGGTGATTCTGAAAATGTTGCATTTAAAAACATTTATTAGGTCTTTTTAGTAACATTTAACTCGAAATAAAAATTAATATTAACTCGAAACATTTCGTCTCACATGTAAACGCAGAAAAATATGTCGCGTCAAATATGACGTTTACCACAAACTTCATCAACTGTTCGTGTTTGATTGCTAGTTCGTGTCACTTAGTTGCTCCATTTTTCAGACTCAAATGAAAATTATTTAAAAAATAGAGTTTAATGTGATAAATTAATTGCTTGCAAAATGGATTTAAAACAACTCGAGCAAGAAGCTCGAATAGCCGCTCTGAAAGATGTGAAAAACATGCTTCAGCGACCGGGTCAACTAGAAAAAGTCGATCAATTTCGTCATCGAGTGGGGCGTAAAAAAGTCTCCGTCGAGGCACTACTCAAGACAGGAATGCAAAATCAATTGGACGGAGTTCGGGTGGGACTGAAGCAATTGGAAACATGTTTAGAAAATGTAAAAGATGTAATGGGCATTATCAAACAAGTTGATCACCTACTTGCCGGTGTCCCAGAGATCTATGACGCTTTAGAAGTTGTTCGTGAGGAAAACACGAAACATTCTCAATATGCTACCGCAATGGAAAATCTTAAGCATATATTTAATGTTCAGTCGAGTGTTGCTAAAACCATGCAGTTGATTGATGAGGATAAATTGTTGAACGCCCATCAGTGCTTGTCTGATTTGGAGAACTCTCGAGATGACCTTTTGTACGAACTTCACAAGCAGTCGAAACAACACGCTAGCGATAAAATCACTCTGAAGCGACATTTCGAGAAAGTCGAGACTGTTTCACAGGCCTTGGAGAAGAAGATTCGCCTCATAATGAATCGGACATTGAACACTGTGCGGAAGGAACCCACGGTGATTGTCACCGCCCTGCGAATCATTGAAAGGGAGGAGAAAAGCGATCAATTTGCCCTGCAGCAACAGAAGGTGACGGGATTCTTGCCTCCAGGACGACCGAAAGCCTGGCGAAAGATGGCGATGAACGTTTTGAAAGAAGCAGTCGTTACACGTATCGAAGGTTCGAAAGTCGAGGAGCGAGTCGACAATAAATTGTGGCTCGTCAGGGACTTGGAAATAACGCGGCAGATTATTCTTGAGGATCTACGCGTTGTGAAGTCCCTTTGTATTCCGTGTTTCCCACCCCACTACAACATCTTCAATGAATATGTCAAACTTTACCACCAAGGGTTGTCCGACTATGTACACATGCCTCTTTACTTTAAAATCAAACCAGATTCATTTCGTTTTTCTTTTTCAGTTGGACAACATTGCAAAATCCGGTCTAGAGGGTAACGAGTACGTTTCACTGCTCTCATGGGTGATGAACACGTATCCCGGCGTTGAGCTGATGTCACATCCTGACCTTAAGGTGGATGTCAACACTGTCGTGGGTCCCCTTTTACGGCCAGAACATTTGAAATCACTGGAAGGAGAGTATCTTAGCAACATGCAAAAGAACTACCAAGAATGGATGAACAAAGCCTTCGAGACCGAGAAACTAGAGTGGCTCTCTGACAGTCCCCCGGATCAGGACGAGCAGTACTACCAGACCTCTGCTCCGGTCATCATTTTCCAGATGATCGACCAGCATTTGCAGGTCACGAACACGATACACGTCGAACTCACTTTCAAAGCGCTTGTCCTCAGCATACAGCAAGTGGAGATATTCGGTCAAAGCTACCTTCAGGGTGTCATCGAACTCAAAGATCATCACTTCCGCAACCGTGACCAGGTGAAGTTCTTCACACACTACATCATAACGATAGTCAACAACTCGCAGCAGATGATTGAGTTGGCGCAACAAATGAAGCAACTGTACTGGCCCAAGTCGCGAACTGAACACTACGAAGATTTCGAGAAACTCCTACACACCTTCGAGAACATCAGAGCCCATGCGGTGGGATATCTTCTCGAGGAGGCTTTCCTCGACATGGAGGTGCACTTCAACGAGCTGTTCACTGTAAAGTGGCTGCAGAGCACCATTTCAGTGGACACCATTTGTGCTACTCTGGACGACTACTTCCAGGACTACAATCATTTGCGACCCAACAACTTCGAGATGGTCATCAATGAAGCACAAAAACTGGTGGCGAAACGATACATCAAGGCCCTTCTATCGAAACGTCTCTCCAAGCCCCGTCAGGAGTGTGATGCTATCACAAAGAAAATCAATCAAGAAGCACGTCGCTTCAAGTTGTTCTTCGAGAAGATAGCCCCTAACCTGTCAATGTCCGAGTCACCGATTGATCTGATCTCAACACTGGCCAATTTACTGGTTTGCGACATTGAGCTCTTGGTGCTGGATCTGCACACTTTGCTTGGCAGTTGCCCCTCACTGAGTGAGGATCAAATCGCGAGATTGTTCTACATTCGAAATGACGTGAAGGCGGCCGAAGTCCGCGAAAAGGTTCAAGACGCAATGAAATCGAAGAAGTCAATGGTTAGCATTGCAAAGCAGGATTGTATCTTTAAGGAAATTGTGTTCAACGATAAATTATGGTGAACTGGTTCATAGGACAGGCTTTATGTAGCGCTTTAGCAAACGATAAATAAAGAATTTTGAATTCCATAACAAGTGTTTTTTTCCTCTTGGTGTGGTAGAAGTATTCAGTTGCGTTAGTTGGTTGAGATCTTTCTCCAATTGTGTGCGCTACTTTACAACAATCAATGGTTTCTGGATGTATTTTGGGGTCTTTCACGTAAGGTGCTGCAGTGTCATCCGCGACGGCCCTTCAATCATCAACATTATCATTTTAAGACCCGCATGATCCACTTAAGGGCAAAGCACGCACTAGCACTCTTGTTCAGGCCACTTGTTCCTCCGCCATGGACTCAAATTCATCAGGATTTATGCTCAGCCGCAACCAACCGAGTCTTTGGTGTGGTTACACCATCTTTTCTTGGGTCTGACAAGCCTATAAAACAAAGAAATGTCTATTATCATTTCACTACCGTAGGTACGTTGGGAGTGGTTCGCCGAGAGATAAATTCGTTGCTGGGGTCAAGTGAGGCAAGTCGTTACGTTTTCAAAACTGTAGGGCTTTGCTTACACAAAAACCAGCTTGTTCCACTGTAGAATTGTTTCCAAATTGAATTTCGGATAACTGTAATTTTAAAGTGCCACCGGAAACATGCTGTCACATACATACATGCGTATCCGATGGGCATTTAACAATTCGGAATTGAGTGACTCCGAAAACCTGCTTCGGCGCCCTATCGTGCGTTTTCCATATGTTTGCTCTCTCTTGGCAATGACAGTTCTTGCGAGCGGCCAGGTGCTTTGATTACGGAAGCAGAAATGCATCTACCTACGAGGACAGAAAAAACAAGAAAACCACTCGGTCAACGATTGCATGTGAACTTTATTTACTGCCCTCCAGGCCATTATTCCCTTAAATTTCACTCATACTCCCAAGGTCAATTACTATGTTTTAGGACCCAATTCTCAAATCTCACCCATCGATCTCCTCTCCACTATCGAGGTCGAGGTTCTATTTGAAAACAGGCTCTCAGTTGGTTTGTCATGAGAATTTTCATTTAGCCTCACTGTCAGTGTCGCCTTCGGAGTTTTTTTGTCCATTTAGGAGTTAGTTTTCCATTAGTTGTCGTCTAGGTACGTGTACCCTGTTCCGTGTTGTGTGGTGATAAAATAATCGTTTGCATGGCAAAGAAAATAGTGCATCAAAATAAAGCAAAACGAAAATAAACAAAGAAACAAAATCAGGGAATAAATTCTATTTATACATAAAACAAGGTAAATCAACTTTGTGGGAGCATGGCTGAATGAGTGAGAAAGAGTCTCTCGCCGCCGTCGCACGAGTGGGTTGGTGAGGCAGCGTGAGTTGAAAAGTATTCACTGGGAAGCGAATTTCAAAAGGGCTCTTGTTTGTAGAGCGGTTGAGTGGAATATTAAGGGGTAGTTAGACCAGACGGCTTGTCTTGTTTATTGTGAGAAGAAAAGGGTGAAGTGTTGTGCATAATAAAATCAAAAGTAAATTTCCTTCCCACCTACAGTGACCCAATTCAGAATCCGTAAGTTTTTAGCACGTGTTCGGAGAGATATATAGAAAAAATAGAATCGTTTCACTCTTTCATGGGAGAACGGAAAGTGGTTGACAGCTAGTACTGTCTTATGTGATAAGAATGGGTGCTGATTTTTTGATTGTGTTTATTTGTGTTTTTTTTTTACAATTGCCGCGAATAATCTACCTTTCAAGTGCTTTACATACACATTCGATTGCCTTTTGGACAGCGGTTGAATTTTGCGATGAAAGAGTTGAACGTGGGTCAAAAGTTGCAGCTGCATCAACGTCAGCAGTTCATGTTTATGCTTACTTATTGAATTAAGTGCAATCTTGGTGAAATTTGCTCAGACTTGTAATCAATTCAGTTCAGCCGGGTCAATCGAAATGAAATTCAGTTGATTGCAGGGACAAATTTGTATATTCCTATGCCCTTCGGTTTCGATGACACATATGTTATGTTATGACACATTTGAAATCAATAGTAGAAAACAGAAGATATGTAAGTTCCATGATTACAAACACTCAGTTGACAAAGGAAATCACTGAAAGTGTATGCGTACTGCATACATTTTGTGTGTGCGTTTACTTCGTGATGACTTGTTTGTTTATTTTGTTAATAAACACATGCCGTTGATGTTTACTTATCATTACACATGCATACACACGTACTGCCATGTGAAAATTATAAATTTATAGTGGCACTGCATTTGCTTTTGTGTTATTCATGGAAGAATATTCCTTTGTCTACGATGAGGATGATGAGCAAGCAGTCTCTTCATTAGAAGGCATTGTAAATAGATCATTAACTGGATGAGCGCTAATTTCTGCGTCTTTCGGATGACTATACCATAAAATTCTTCTTCTTGGGTGACCTACATATGTATATTTTCAGTCGAAAACAAACTAACGAACTACTAAAATTGGTTATTTGCTGCCGTAAATTAATGCAAATTAATTGAGTAGGAGGTGTAAGACAGCCATCAGCCTGAAACCCAATTTTGGTCATTTCATTCGAGTTCATACCCCATTAACGGCCTGTCTGATATTCACCCGTGTTCTGTATTCTCATATCTCACGAGTCACAAGACTCGTATCACACTTGTGTTGTTATTCGATAAGTCGACTACTTGACCAGTGGCACTCATATTCAACGCATTTGATCGCATGCTTTTGATTGTTACTTGACGAATCGTTGGAAGAACTGCACGAGTATAGCCAGCCCTCAACTACTAAAAGCCAAAGTGCCCTATCGTACTCGTATCTCTGCCCTTTCGTATGATTTTTTTTATTTATTGTTTAATTGGATTTATCATAACGTATTTACTAGAAAAAATGCTTAAAACTAGTTGAACGAACAATGTTACTATGTTAACTTAATAGCCCTCGGCCGTCACTCTAAGCTAAACTTAATTTTAAACCAAGTTTTTTTCGACTTAACCATGCATTTCATCTGTTTAATTAATTATTTTACTGGCCGGCATGCCACCATGCTCAGGGAGCCGGTATAGGGTTGCCACTAGACGATAGGCGTTAGTTTTATATTTGATTCAGTTTATGGTGTGTTCAGTCTTAATGGCCTCCTGACTGTCTATGGACTACTGCCTTTTCAGACTACATCTTTTGCCGAGTATTCACTATCGGAGATCAGTATTTTGTACTCAGACATCCGGATCCGAAGTCTAAGAAGTATGCGATATAATCTGTATGATCTGGAGTACTCGCTCACCTGATCTAGGCTGATCTGTCTTCTGTTCCTAATCTTGGTAGTTGTCAGCTTCACGTTAATGTCGATGGGTACCAGCTGTGGCATGTGCCTGAAAGTCTCTTGCAGCGTTGCTAATAAATGCTTGTACTAAAACCCATCCAAGAACTCGTAATTTTGCGCCAGCTACTTGCTTCTTTTTCTAAATACCTTTTTCAATGCATCATGGACAACGATAGACAGCCCATTGCGATTTTATGTATTTGAGATTTGACAACTAAGGACTCTATTAGGTTCAGAAAGTACAAGTTATTAGTTTCCGTCGAGAATAGAATAAAACATATTTAGTCTTTGCTTTCTATCCCACTTTGACAATCATCGCCAAACACAGAAGTAATCCTTAAAAATTGTGTGAATTCTTCTTGATACCACCGGGACCACCGGGACCACCGGGACCACCGGGACCGGTTCTCGTCTAAGGCTAATAATAATAATCATAATTGTGAAGTGCAGAATATTGAAAACCCACAACCCTTCAGGAGGACGCTGTTGAATCCAAAAATTTGTCATAAGACGGGTAAAACCATATTTGCTTAAGGATGATGGTGGCCAAATCGCCGCGCGTTGTTGGAGGACATCTTTGATGAGTCTAGCAAAATAAGCCAGTGGCTGTAGTAGACTTAACACTAGTACACTTAACAGCTACAAATATTCCTGGATCACACACTTTATATTGCCAAATGAAACACAAGAATGACATATGTACGAAAAGTTTTTTGTCTCGACTAACTGATCGCAGAGAAGGATTCTTGTCATAACGCTACATATAGGCGACGCTAATTCAAAGTGTGTCTGAGTCTCTTTCTGTGTTTTCTTTTAAGGATTTTTATTAATTCCTACCAAAATAAGTTAATTTTTGACCAAAAATATATAATTAATCCGCTGTACGGAAACGTTTTTGACTATGTGTATATATTTTTATTACGGTACGTCTGTCAATAAAATGCAGTGAGTCACTGATTGTCATGTATAAAAATAATATTTAACAAGGGTGGAGCTACAGCTCGTAGAGGTACAGGCGATACTTAGCTTCTCAGCAAGCACTCGTTTTGTGCGTGTCTCTTGAGAGTGGACTTTTATGTCGACAAGGTTGAGAAGATCTCCTTGTTTATTGCACTTTCTTATACCATGGATTGGAAATATTTTTCTTATCGAAGTTTTTTAACACCGCATTGTAGTAATCTGACTGAAAAACTGGTCCGTTGTGTGCACTACCTTTACTAGCAACCTACATTTATCAAAATGTTTGGTCTTCGGGAGGAATACAGGCACTACTTTGATAATCCTATAACATGAGTTCTCATCTTATAAAGATCGAATAGCTCAGCAAAGGCAGCGCCCTGCATTGTCGTATACTCCTAACAGGTCTAATTGCTTAGGCCAGCCATATGCAGGTGTCGTCTAAAGTTTGACCAATTCTATGCAATTTATTTATTACGTCGTTTAAATATATACGACGTTTCACACACCTATGTACAATTTTTTAAAAAAAATTTACTTGAGTTGATTTTATTTGCCTTTTCTTTCAAATCAAACGATTTTCATTAGTCGGCGAATTCAAAATTTCAAAATTAACTGCAATGTTTCGGATTTAGTCCCTAAAATATAAGAAAGACGTACAGAGTCCCGGTGAGTGAATGTTTGCACCAATGCTTATAATTTTGTGCCTAATTCAGGATGATAACCAAAGACTTAGCCCAAACGTTTAGTTGGTAGGGCCGCTGTGGCAGTTGGAAGATGAGTCGTGAAATCCATCAGAAAAGCCTTACTAACCACTGCTTGGATCGTACTCCAATTGTTTAGAATAAATACGAGTTTGTGTTGGAACCGAAACAAATTAAAGCAGAACCTTTGCTTTCAAAATCTTCAAAATTGCTCTAATTGTTTCTGGAGACTTATTCCAACACTAGCTGTAGAATTTTTACCTCGTTGCTTTCGTTCCCAACGAGTAAGCAAAATTGAACGAAACTTAACGAAGTTCTAATAAATTCTAGTCAAGGTCTGTCATTTCTTTGCATGCTCCTGAGTGCGTAATTAAAGACAGGCCTCGACTCGTTGATTGCGTTGAGGTTGCAATTCAAGGGACGGTTCAAGGAAAAAATGTGTTTGTAATGGTTGCCAAGAAAACTTTTCAATTATTGCCTTTACTCAGAATCTATCTCACCTAAAATCCTAAGCAAATATTTGATACAAAAAATGCCCCTAGCCGCCAGGTCAATGTCTTCTGAAATGCACTTTCATTTGAAAAGACCATCCACTTTATCACTCGTAGTGCATAATTCCGTCCTTTTGCATTGTACACTTCTGTTCCATCATGCACTTGCAACTACTCAGCACATTTCTACTTAAACTCTTACGGCATTGTATGCGGAAGCATGGTTCCGCGTTTCCTCTATTAATAGATTTTTTGTGACACAATAAAAGGATGCAACACGAATGGGAAAGTCTTCTCAATCCGTTCTCACACGTGCACACGAGGCATTTGCACTCTTCCCGACAAAGTGGAAGAGTAAACTTTTTAAATTCGCTCAGCCGAGCAGTAAATTATGAAATTCTATTCAACCGAAAGTTACTTTTCATCATCAGATTAAATGGGGTGAAAAGGATGGCGCTTGACTGGTTGCAGCCCCTTAGGGTGGTGGTGGTGGTTGCAAGCTATTTACATTCGTTGTCTCTTTTCAGCCCCCGTGGGGGATTTTCTGTCTGTGATGCAATAAATCGTTCGACCTCGACCGTCGCTCCTTTCAAGTGAGCATAATCCACAGTGCCTGGGTACTAATTCTCTTTAGTGCTATTGATGACTAAATTAACTGTGTGCACTGAGTTGTTTGCACAGTTGCATCTTAGTTATGCACATTCTGCTTGTCTGGGACTTGAGACTTTGGGCGTTTGAGATTTACATTTTTGAAGTGCAAAATTGGCACTTTTCTTGAGTCTTCTGCTGACACTTTGGGCCGACAGATGTCCTGAGGATCATAATGATTATCCACAAAAGGGGTCGCACTAGAGATCTCCAGGCCACTCGGTGCCCAGAGGATCAGGATGATTTTCTCACCCAGAAACGACGTCATAACTAAGCTCTCTATTTTCTCTTTTTTTCCAGGCCGTCGCAGATCACCAAACGAGTCGATCATGAAGAGTGCGAAGGTGGTGGTAATAGGCGCGGGGCCTTCGGGAATAGCCGCGGCTACAAAACTCCTGGAGCTTGGATTTCAAAAAGTGGTTCTTCTCGAGGCTGAGAATCGGATTGGCGGACGGATACACACGATACCATTCGCGGATAATGTGATTGATTTGGGAGCCCAGTGGTGTCATGGGGAGAAGAACAACGTTGTTTACGATCTCGCGAACCACCTGAACCTCCTCGACTCGACCGGGGATGTCTACGAACGGTACGAGTGCATACGCTCGAACAAGGAGATAGTGCCGACTAAGGTGAGCGAGCGGCTGAAGGACATCGTGAACGACAGCATGGTGACGCGAAAGGTGGACCTCGTTGGATACACCGGGACGTTGGGAAATTATATTACCAAGAAATTCTACGACGCGTTGCGAAGACCAGAGAACTCGGATATCGACATGGCGATAGCCAGGGAATTTTTTGAAAACTACAAGAAATTCGAGAATTCCGTTGAAGCCTCGGACACCTTGGAGGAGGTATCCGGCAAAGGTCACCTCGAGTACTGGGACTGCGAGGGCGATATTCTGCTGAACTGGAAGGACAAAGGATACCTGAAGTTCTTGAGGCTACTAATGCGATCCGATGAAGTGGGCACCGATCTCGGAGTACTGAATCACCGCGTGTGCTTGGGCAAACGAGTAAAGACCATTAGCTGGAATGAGGGGGGACAAGTTAAGGTGAAATGCGAGGACAACGACGTAATCCTTGCCGATCACGTAATCACGACTGTTTCACTGGGAGTCCTTAAGGAAAAGCACACACAGCTTTTTGAGCCCAGCTTGCCGGCGGAAAAGATCCGTGCGATTGAGGGCATTGGCTTTGGCACTGTGAACAAATTTTTCATCGAGTTCCCCTCGAAGTTCTGGCCAGACGATTGGTGCGGATTCACTTTGCTTTGGCGGGAGGAGGACCTCAAGGAAATCCGTGGGACAGGTCTTGCCTGGTTGGAAGAGGTGTTCGGCTTTTACGTTGTGAGTTACCAGCCAAGGATCCTGAGCGGATGGATTATAGGCCCAAGTGGGCGGCACATGGAGGAGCTACCTGAAGACGAGGTGCTGAGTGGTTGCATGTACCTCTTCCGCAAGTTCCTTCGGTGGGACATTCCCAACCCGTCGAATTTCAAACGAACCGAATGGTACATCAACGAGAACTTTAGAGGATCGTATTCATTCCGTTCGATGCTGACTGAAGAGCTGAACACGGGTGCCAGTGAATTGGCGCAGCCTTTGAAGAATTCCACCGATAAACCGGTGGTTCTATTTGCCGGGGAAGCATCCAGCGAGCACTACTATTCGACTGTTCACGGGGCAGTCGAGGCCGGGTGGCGTGAAGCACATCGGCTGGCTAGATTCTACGACAAGGCCACGGCGAAATCGCAATTATAACACGTTTAGGACTTTAAACGCTAACACTCATTACAACAATAATCCGATCTATTCCATTTGAGGTTGAATATCGAAAAAACAAGGAGACAAAGTTGATCTTGCGTTAAGGAGGCTGCCATAATGTAGTTCATCTAGTGAATCAAATTGATTTAGAATTATCTTTAATAATTGCGATAAGAACAATGTTGACAATTGCATATAGTCGTCGCGGTTGACACTCGTTTTGTAAATTTGTACAAGAATACCAAAATCAAGCTTGATTTTCCTATTTTTATTCTGTATAAGCGTATTTTTGATAGAACACGTAATTTGTACTCGCGCATAAAAAAGAACATACACACAGTCTCAGAGGTTAAATCGGATTATGTTGGCGTTTAAGGTCCCGATAATCTAACAAATACATTTATATTTTCTGGTTTTTACGTATTCATAACGAAAGCAAAGTTGTACAAGTTTTAACGCAGTCTGTTGCTCAATCCACAAAATTCTTTATTAAAATGAAAATGCTTACATTAATCTACAGGCAAAATTGAACAAAAACATAAAAACAGAACAGAACTTTGAACAAGAAATAAAGACATAATTTAATGCACAAAAAATAAGGGTTTTTTTACTGCTGTTTGAATAGAACACAGATTATTGTCGTAGTTGGAAAAGGTGTTCCAACTGAAGCGTCCACCACGTTCTGCATTGAAGTATAATGCCTGGAGCGGGATTTTTCATTTAGAGTTAAGCAATAATTAAGGTAAGTCGTTGAGAGAAAAGAGTTCTCGTACTTAGATTTAATCGCTGCATACCTGGCCGAAAACCAGGTTCGTCTAATCTATGGTTCAAAGAGTAACATATAAGTGTAACATAACCAGGACTTGGTACTTCTAAGCTATGACCCTTAGAGACATGTCGGCAATAACATCGATCGTACTTTGACGCATTTCAGTTTTATTTACTAGCGGTCCGCAATGAATGTTTTGAACGCAATTTCAAAAAGTACAACGAATATTTAGATTGTTTATGAATGCGACGAGAAGTTATGAATTAAAATGTGCATGGAAGGAAAATAATTGTGCTAAAAGAGATTTTGGATGGGGGTGAGTGGTTGTTGGAAAACATATAGAGGGGACTACGTTTACTGGGTACAAGCTTCGTACAAAATCCGGCCAAAAGTTTTGTTAAAGAATTTTGAGCGCTTATCGTTAAACATGTGGTGATCCGTGGGTATGTGCACCCTAGCACCTAGGTTTGTTGTCCTGATATGCACGACAAATAAATTCACGGCCTTACCATTATCTTTCTCAAAGAGAACTTCTGCCTAAGTAAAAGCTCTTCAAACTTGTCGGTTCGGAGTTAGCATACACGTGATAGAAAAATAGCATGCACAAAAAGAATGATTGCTGATAAGCAAGGTTGTAACGCCACATATATTCACTTCTATCACGAATTCCATCGTAATCGAAAATGGGTTACGAACTTCGAAGAATCTATCACAGAAACATTCGTAGTAGATTCAAAATAAAAATCTGCTACAAATTTGATGAAGATTGCTATCATTAAATAAGCATAGCATATTTGTATGGTTTTTGACGACATGTTATTTACGTCGGAGTTCGTAATTCCGTTCTGATTTGGTGATATCATTTTTTCGTATTTCGTATCGTAAATTCGAATTGTACGAATGGATTCTGTGATAGGGCTGATTATATAACGTTCAACAGTAGCAGTAATAAATGCGTTAACTTTTTTCATGACACACGCTTCGATCAGTAGCCAGTTTTGGTTCTTGTAACGTTATGCGTTAAAGGGGTTGAAAAAGTGTACATAGAGTGCCGCCCAAATTTATGGGTTAAGACGATTACTCGGAAGAAAATTCTATTGGTTTATTGTTAGCAGAGTAAGGAGTGTTCGGCAGCGAGTCGTCCGTATGACTGCGGTTGTAAACTCAGTAGGTGAACATATTCGGAGAAAACCTCTTAAGAACAAGAAGATCATATCCAAGGTAACGGATGAACCTGATGAATTGGGGACGAAATGCATATAAAATACTTCCGCTTGCCCACAGGTAGTCCAGTGGCGACAATTGACACAGTCGTGAAACTCAGTTCACTTTACATATGCTCTAAATAACTCGTCTAGAATTTTATTTGGTCCAATAATTTGGCTAACATTTTACTACAGAGACTAGTGAATGGTTCTACGATGAAGATATGAATTCCGCATCGTCGAAGAAGTATAGATCAACGAAGCAGAGGTAGGTTGTGCTTGCAATAGTTGGTCGATAGTTACTTTAGAGCTGTCTTCATCGTCTCAGAGATTTGTCAATTACGAGATTTATACTTCTACCTTTATACTTCCTACCAACGTCAGACTACGACTTATCAAAGTGTTCATTGTTCCTCTCTTTACCTACGGCAGTGAATTATTTGCTGATTGTGATAATTTGTCAAAATGTTCTTGATTTCTTGGCAAAAATTTTAAAAAGGTAATCAATGCTACTGCATGATATGTGTTCAAAACCGATTCAAAGATTTGACCACGTCTCAGACTAACTTTGCATTCTCTTTGATTGTGAATAGCAAATTTTTTTTTTTTTTTTTTTTTTTTTTTTTTATAAAAAATATAAATTTTCCTTACAAACTACCCTAACCTAACCTAGCCTAAAGTAGGTGAGCCGGCCGTAGGTGCTTGGACGGGGACAGGCGGCCCATCCGGTGCTTAGCCGACTATCAAAAGTGACCCCCAAACTAACCCGGGTCTAGAGGATTCGAGGAGGGAGCTCCCTCGTTCCCACTTAACCACCAATATTTTCGGTAATCACGTCTACAGACAGCAATGTCTCGGAGGGAGACGGACTTACTGAACCGGAGACGGTTTTCGGCGCTCAACTCGGCGACAGTTCGGTCGTAGTTGAGTCGCCCATCAACAACGTTACGAGCGATGTGATAGATAACCGGAACCGCATCTTTGTCTTGTATCAGGCCAATCTGATCCAGGTAGACGAATGCTTCTGGGGGTACGAAACCAGTATGTCGTACCTTTTCATGGTACATTTTATTGGGGTAATAAGCCCCGGAGATAAGGTTATTGATTGAGTTCATCGCTCTCGCAGTGTGACTTCTAATCAACTTCACCAGGAAATTGTCCACTCTTATCAAGTTCGCCTTGTTATATAAAACCTCGTTGGGGTAGAATTTTTTGTACTCGGACTCTGGAGTTCGATAAAGGCGAAGGCAAGCCCTGAGGCAAGCCCTCTCAAACATCCGAATCTTTTCCATAGCGCTGGCGCCCACGTTGAACCACACGGGACAACCATAGACAAGCATTGGCCGGATAAGGGCCATGTAGCAAGTCACCTTCACCCTCGCATCGAGTTGGCTGCTGTAAAACAGTCTCTTTGTAAGGGCAAAAGCGCCTCTGGCTCTCTTCAGCGCAGCATCTACATTTTTGTTAAAATATAGATACTGATCCAAACAGATCCCTAGGTACCTGACTACACTTCGACATGCCAGTGGCTGCCCGTGCTGTCCAATGATTGAAAACTTTCGCCAATTCTGTCTAGTGTCCCTTGAGGCCTTATACAACGGCGTTCTAAACAGAATAGTTTCCGACTTCTGAAAATTGATCTTCAATTTCCAGTCGTCGCAATAACGCTGGATCGACTCAAAGTCACGCTGCAGGAGGATGACAATAACCTCAATCTTCGGAGCTGTTCTGTAAGCAACCAAATCATCTGCGTACGCAATTGCGTGGCGAAGAGAACCTACGAGATCGCTCGTGTAAATATTGAACAAGATCGGCGAATTAACCGCTCCTTGTTGTAGACCGTTTTTGACTCTAAATATACCGGTAGAGGTCACATTGCCGTTTTTCACGACGAACCGCCTACCGGTAAGCATACAAACTAAAAGGTATAACCGTGGTTTGTTGATGCCCAGCCCATTCAACTTATAGAAAAGACCTTCTAGCCAGACGGTGTCGAAGGCCTTCTCCAAGTCGACCAGGCAGGCACCCGTGCATTGGTTTTTACCTTTATTCCATTGGATATCTGATACGAGTTTCGACGCGGCATGAATAGTGTCATGCCCCGCCCTGAAACCGAATTGATTATCCGGAATTATATTTTTGTCCTCAACCCATTTTAGCAGGACTCTATTGATCACCTTCTCGAATACCTTGCTGATGTTCGGAAGCAGACTTATTGACCGGAGATTGCCCGGATTGGAGGAATCCTTACCCCGTTTCGGGATTGGATGCACCACCGCTGTCTTCCAATGCTCCGGATAATGTGCATTATTCAGTGCATTGTTAAACAGGATAGTGTATATCCTCACCGCCTCCAGAGGAAGGTGTCGAAGCACAATGTTTGAGACTCCGTCGATCCCAACTGACTTCTTCTTCTTAAGTGATTCGAAGATCGCTTGGAGCTCCATCTTCGATATAAACGGAGGGTGTTCCCCTTCAATGGCGATGGCATTATCTGCCATGTTGTCGTCATTGAACACGACGAAGCCGTTGTTCTCAGATCGCCAGTGTTCAATATCTTGACGAAGGTAGAAGTTCCGCACCAGGACGCGATTTTCCAGGTCGTGGTTGGGGCGAATACTATCATTCACCTTATACACTTCCTGAAAAATCGCACCCAATGTTTCAACTTTCTCCTGCGGATCTTCGATCACAAAGAAGTTGTCGTCAAGGACTGCGTTACTTGAATCTATACCTGCTGTTGCTAATAGACGTTCATTGTCCGTAGATCTGGGAATCATAAGACTCGGAAGTTCGCTATGCCTTTTGCTTCTGAATATTTTATTTATCTGCGGGAACATGCTCGGGTCGCTGGAATTTACAGCCCGAATCTTATTGTTCCAGTGCAGGTTTACAGCAAGTCTGTAGTTTTGAGCAATTAAAACTTTGACATTTTTAATTAGCGACTTCAGGGTCCTAATCTCCCAGTTGTGGCTATCAGTGAACCGTCTGTACAAGGTTTTTAATCTTGACAGCAGTCTACTCTTGTGCTCACGAAGTACGTCAATTGTCGCATTGCGGAACATGTCACTGTTGTCAGTATGTCGATACCTAGGTATCGTAATGTCCATCGTTCGTTTTATGGTCTCGTCCATTTGGATTAGATACCTGTCAATCTCCTCGTTCGACAGGTTTCTATTGGACGGTACGTTGAGAGCGTTTGAGGAGAGTGCTCTCGTCAGTACTCTGGAGAAGCGTGTCCAACGCGTCCTACTATAATTGTAAGAGTACGTATGAACAAATTCCTCCAGTTCCGCAACTTCGTTGGGAATCGTTATTTCGGCACTAAGTCCGTAATGGTCGCTGTCATACACGAATGTGTTCAGACAGTTTACCGTTTGTCTGTCAGCGTGGTTGTGATTCAACCTAACGTCTAGCAACAGAAGGTCCAAGAACGAGCCGCTGCGAGGAAACGACGCCGTCTCAGAGGCCTTCAAATCGAGTCTATACTCGCTATTGTGCTGAACATACCAGTTGAAAAGCTGGGTTCCTCTGGGGTTGGGTTCGCGATTCCCCCAATGGGCGTGTTTGGCGTTAAGATCGCCAGCCAATATATAATAATTTTCCTCCGAATCCAGCCTAAGGGATTGAAAGAGCAAGTCGAGCTCTGCTATAAATAGAGGGCTTGAGCGGTCACCAGAAGCGTAGACCGACACCACGTATAACTTCCTTCCACTATGGAGAGGGATGCATGCGATGCAGGCCTCCAGTATCTGGAACCTCCGCACTACACCACTGTATACAACTTTATGTTTGATATTGTTCTTAATAAAGAGAGCGACACCACCCCCATTAATAGAGTTAGGCCGGTCTCTTCTGACTACTTTATAATTGCTGTGCAACAGATTTATTTCCTGAGTTAGCTTAGTTTCGCTAATCATGAGAATATCTGGGCTACGGTCATCTAACAGTTTGCAAAGGTCTGTTCTTCGCTGATCCCCTCTCAGTGAATTTACATTCAGAGAGAGGATCTTGTAAGTATTTTCCGCCGGCGTACCCATCATTGAGTTGGGTGCTTTTGGCTGCTCACAGCCACCAAAATTCGCTCCATCATCGCCTTCAGCTCTGAGAAGCCTTTCTCGAGCACGGTTAGCCTCTCCTCTATTGAGGGAGCAACCGGCCTGGGGGCCACAGCTTCAGGAGCCCTAGACCATACGGTCTGAGGAACAACCGTCTGCCGTTGTGCCGTGTTGCCTCTTCCTGACGCCATTTGGGCGTAGGAAATTTGCGGCGTCACGGGTAAAGCTGAGACTCCGACAGGGCGAGTCCCAGTGCGCTGCTTTTGAGCCGCCGCTTTAATTTTTTTGAGCTCTTTGAGCTTGGGACACCCGCCAAAACTAGCGGTATGCCCGGAGCCCTTGCAGTGAATACAAACCAGCTGACTCTTGTCAGCTGATCCGTCCTTCCCCAAAGGGCATTCTTCCGCCTTGTGGCTCTTCGCGCACTTAACGCAGCGAGGCTGCATGAGGCAGTTCGCCGCGGCGTGCCCGAGCCTAAGGCAGTTGTAGCATTGCATAATGCCATCACGCCTTTTTAATGTGTCCCACTTGCAGTCCCAGACGCCTAAGGATTTAATACTCCTTAGCCGCTCTAGCTTGCTGCTGGGCGACAACTGAACAAGGAAGAGCGGATTCTTCCGGTTCTCCCTTTTTGCCCTTGTTGTGACGAAGGGCTTGACCCCGACGAATTCGAGTCCGTCGCAGTCGAGTTGTTTGAGCAGACCGAATATCTGCTCAGGCTCAAGCCGTTGCTCCATCCGGAGCAACATTGTCTGAGGACGCTCACCCTTCGGGGTGAAGGAGAAGAACTCCGTCCTCGAGCACTCTAGACAGTTTTTCAATTTTTTAAATACGCCCATATCCTTGCACCGGATAACGTGCCTGTCCCCGCTAAGTGGTTTGATGACAAAATTACAGCCTACAGCTAGTTCACCTACCTTGGCTACGCCCATGATGTCCGCCTTATGGAGATATATAGGCGGCACTCTCATCTTCCTTTGGGTTGGTTGTTGCTCCTGCTGCTGCTGCTGCTCTTGTTGCTGCCTTTTCTTAGGCAGCTGTTTCTGCTGCTGCTGTTGTTGCTGCTGCTTTTGCTGCTGCTGCTGCTGCTGCTTCGGTTGCTGCTGTTGCTGCTGCTGTTGCTGCTGCTTCGGTTGCTGCTGTTGCTTCTGCTGCTGCAGCGGATGTTGCTGCTGCTGTTGTTTCTGCTGCTTAGGCAGCTTCTTCTGCTGCTGCTGTTTTTGGAGCAGCAGTTTTTGCTCCTCGAGCTCAGCAGCTTCTTCTGCTGCCTTCCTTCTTTCGGCGTATGCCCGGAGCTCGCGAAGGCCCTTGACGAGCTGCTGCACTTTGTCGCTGCAGCCCTCCATGATGCCCGCTTTGCTGCGGACAAACTCCTCCAGCTCGTCCTCCGTGTCGGATGACGCAAGCGAAGCAAAGCTGTTCTCCGACAGCTCGTACCTGCCTTCCCCGCCGTCGGAGACGTACGGGTACTCCTCATCAGCTGCTGCTTCCTCGGCAGCTTGTTTTTTCGGAGTCACACTCTCCGCCATAGCTCTTCTATCCTCGCTCGACTTTCTTTTAGCGAGGATTGGTACCACCTTCTGCTTCCTCATCCTCTTGGTGGGCCTACTGGATGAGGCCGTTGGAAGGTGGTCTGATCCCTCGCCTACGTCATTAACTGGCTGGGCGGACCGCTCCTCAGCCATCGTACGATTTTACCGCACTTCACGCACTTGTTTATTATTTAATTTAAAAGTAAAAGAAAAAAAAGAAGGAAAATGTTTCTTCCCCGGCCAGGACTTGAACCACGGACCTTCACTTTGACACGCCCGTACACTACCCACTGGGCTACGACTGAATTATGATTTGAGTGTCTCTGTCACTGTCTTCACTTGGGATACTGATTTTAAACCGCACAAAAGTCGAAACACATGTGCACTCCGCGACGGTCTGTGAACGACTGACGAGAACCGATATGTTCAGCATGGTTTGGTCGTTGACAAAATTGAATGCAATGCAGCGCGAACTGGTGACAAATGATGTTAAGTATTCGACTCGCACTCGTACACCCTTTAGACAATTAATTAAGGCCTCGCAAGTTAGGCATAGTTGATAAATTATATGCATTAGTGTACATCGAGGGATTGGTAAAAGTTTGATGAATTATTTCTTTCTCGAAGGACCAACATTATTTTGACTTATTTTGACAGTCTTAGACTATGGAGCTGGAAGCTGGATGACAAGCAAAACAACAGAGGTGATGCGAACAATATGTTTCTTCAAAGGAGAAATGGACATTCATCGTTGGAAAGCAGCTATTGATCGCAGGGCTGTAAAGTAAGTTATACGTACACAAGATGCCCGAGTCAAAATGGACACTTCGACTCTATAGACTGATGCTTTCTATTCGCAGTAGGGGCTAACATTATCGAAATGGAATAATTAACCAAATGCCATCCAAGGAAAGAGATAAATTATATTCTCTGAAAGTAGGTCACGTAATATTCCGAACACTAACTGTGTCGCGTGATAAACTAAAGTCATGATAATTGCAAACCAACCTCATTGCGAACGGTTCTGGTTGCTACTCGGCTGTCGATAATATTATGGTTGTCGATTCACTATCTGCGACCACGGAGGTTCAATGTCAACTGATTATCACATTAGAAAGCAACTATAAATTGCCCTTTGAGTGACAAGATTAAATCAGTTTAAACTTTTCCCTTTCAAACAAAGGTAACAGTAGGACTAACACATTCTCCAACAATGAGCAGTGCCAAGGTAGTTATAATTGGCACCGGACCGTCGGGCATTTCAGCAGCGACAAAGCTTCTAGAGCTCGGATTTGAAAAAGTCTATCTCGTGGAGGCAGAGAATCGCATTGGCGGACGCATAAATACCGTGCCATTCGGCGACAACGTCGTTGACTTGGGAGCACAGTGGTGTCATGGCGAGAAGGGCAACGTTGTGTACGAACTGGCCAGCCCACACAATCTTCTAGAGCGTACTGGAGATATCTATCATAAATACGACACCATCCGCTCCAACAAGGAGAAATTATCGCCAAAAGTCATCAAGCTACTTAAAAACATACTAGACGATATAAAAGAGAATCGTGGTGACCTCGCCACCTACAATGGATCCTTTGGGTCCTATTACGCCAAAAGGTTTCTGGATGCGTTGAAAAAGCCTGAAAACTCAGAAATCGATTCGGAAGTGGCAAAGAAGTTTTTGGAAGTAGGTAAAAAAATGGAGTGCTTAGGTATATCGTGCGACATTTTGGACGAGGCATCCGGGAAAGGGGAACTCGAATATTGGGAATGCGAGGGAGATCCTAACTTACATTGGAAGGAGAAGGGTTACCTGACATTCCTTCGGCTGCTGCTGAAATCGGATGAGAAGGGCAGTGAGCTCGGAGTCTTGGATCAACGAGTGATGTTGGGCAAGCGAGTGAAAACGATCGTTTGGAATGAAGGCGACCAAGTCAAACTGATTTGCGAAGACAGCGACGAAATTCTTGCCGATCACGTCATCTGCACTGTCTCCCTGGGAGTGCTTAAGGAAAAGCACGGCACTCTTTTCGAGCCCAAGTTGCCAGACGAAAAGGTGCGAGCCATTAAAGGCCTTGGATTTGGAACTGTCAACAAGGTGATCGTGGAGTTCCCCACGAAATTCTGGCCGGACGATTGGTGCGGATTCACTACACTTTGGCGAGACGAGGACCTCAAGGAAATACGTGGCACAAACCTCGCCTGGTTGGAAGACCTATTCGCGTTTGATTTTATTGAAGACAAGCCCAGGATTCTATTCGGGTGGATTGTGGGAGCCAACGCGAGGCATATGGAAAATCTATCAGAAGAGGAAGTAAGGAATGGAATTATGTATGTCCTCCGAAGGTTCCTTGAATGGGACATTCCCACTCCATCGAACTTCATTCGGACTACCTGGTATAGTAACGAGAACTTTAGAGGATCGTATTCGTTCCGTACGATGTTGACGGAGGAACTCAAAACCGGGGCTGTTGATTTATCAAAACCACTTGAGAACGCCGCCGGTAAGCCAGTAGTTCAATTTGCTGGTGAGGCAACACATAAGCATTATTTTTCAACTGTTCATGGAGCGGTCGAGTCTGGATGGCGAGAAGCAGAGCGTCTGGCAAAGTTCTATGAAGGTGCAGCTTCTGAAGAGCAATCATAGAAATGGATGGATTTCATACGGCTATTGGCAACATCGATTCGATTAACGTCACTTAAAAATACAAAAAAATCATGTTGAATTTGCAAAAATAAATTAGACATGGATGCTCACTTTTGTCAGAGTCTGTAAGGAATCTTCAAAATGGTGATGCTGCTACAGTGTTAGCTGAAGACGAATAAAAAGAAAGTGTATTTAAATGAATGCATAATTTAAGCTAATGTTTTATTTACCTTTGCAAGCTTCGTTATGCTTTGCCATGCATTTCAGTTGCGGGATTATTTTGCTTTAGATCACGTCTCTGACTAAAGGTATAGAAGACGAGCGATGGGTCGTGTTCCCTGTTCATCAGTCATTGAAAACAGAATATATTCTTGGCATCTTGAAGTTAGGCTTTACAGGTACAGTTTTAAAAGATTTTATTGATTTCTTAGATGTGCTCGAGAATGTGGATATAGTAAGTCTGTAGGAGATAAGTGGAAACGCGTTAAAAATAACATCAGGCTGAATGGTTTGATGATGTATGTAAGCCTGTGACTGGACGTAAGAACACTGCCTTCCGAGCAAACACAGACAACGAAAGGAAGTCTGGGAGAGACATATATGCGAACCTCGCTCAAGGCACGGAAGTTCAATTAAGCTATCCGAAATATAACGCAGTTCACACTGAGTGTGTTCATGTTCTTATTCACGCTGAGTGTCAAATCTGGTCGTCGATTGTAATGGCACTCTGGAGCGATGGACACTGCAATTTGATGAATTCCTTAAATGTCAGCTCATTGAAGAAATGACGAAGGTTGAGCCTCATACTGCACTTTTGGTCAGATCGTCACCCTTAGTTAGGCGGTAGAAAAAATGTCTGGCATTTAACAGTCTAACGTACTGCCTATCTATAGACGTAAAAATCGCCTGCGATAGCATAGGCAATGTAGATGTATATAAAGCCATGAGAGAGATCACCAGATTGCTGTCCAAACCATTCATGATGTTCAATGGAATCGGACAAGAGGATGGGCCTGCCTCCTCTTAAACCTGGATTGGACCTGGAATAAGTAATATGAGACTCTGATTCATCTAGGAGAGGAACAATCGTTCCCACCCATTAAACGCAGACGATATCGACATCTTCGGGAGAAGCGAACAATCTGTCCACAACTCTGTTTGCTCAAAATATCGTCAAAAGGAAATTTAAAATCGCCAATCTTGCGACAAGTCGCACATCGTAGAAGTTTAATGACGACTGACTTGTGTGTTCAGGTGAAGGAAACATACAAATGTTTTTTTTGTGTATATTCATGTTGCTTATTATATTGATACATACATAGTTGAATAAGTATTTGAAATGGTAACTCGATAGGAATCGAGTGTCCAGCGTGAGAATACAAGTAATACTAAACATCCCATATCATCATTATCCAATCATTACCTGCGATCACGTCTTGTGTTCATCCCGATTGGCAATTGGATTCGTTACACGTTAAGGCCCATTCATATGAGGTCGCCACGAATTGCGAACTTCGCAAACTCTGACAATTCATTCATATGGAGTTTTCTCATTCGCAGAGAATTGCGGGTGCAAGCTGACAGTTCATTGCAAATGTGATTTTTGGTCGTGGTGGTTGTGGATTGTGTTTGCCCATTTGTGTATTGCGATCTCAGCTGACAGTTCGCAAAGAGAATGATTGATTCGCAGAGAAAAACTTTTGAATCATTATAAGGATACTTAAACTAATTTTTGTTGAGATTTTTGTCGATAAAAAAACTCAATTATTCAGTTCTAATCTTTTTGCATGCAAAGAAATATAACTTATTGTTCATGCTGTAAAATGGTTGTTTCTGAAAGTTCGCGTTCGCAATTCGCCGCTCATATGAATAGGCATTTATTTATAATAAACTAATGCTGCAATGGGTTAGTAATCATCTATTCAGTTTTCAAAAGCTCTCAAAGCAATAGCGTGTGTGAAAACGAAAAGACCTTGAGAGAACACCTTCACATGAATATATTGTTTTCCATTGGTTTGTAAATTGAACAGAAGTAGGTGAGGATGAAATATTTGATCTTTGCGTTTATTCAACAGTACCCATGATTCCTAAAACATTCCCATCTGCAAATCTGCAAATGTATACATATGCATAATAAGCTAGTATTTACCGTGAGACGCAAAGGCAGCGTCAAAACAATGTTGAAAGAATACCCCCAACCAAATTCTGAGTAGTACACAGTTTTGTGGTGGCCCGTGCCGTTGTGGGTATGTCCGTCGATCACAACATCGACGTCATAGGTTCGATCCCTGATCTGTAAGACAAAAATAATTTTCACAGCCCCTCCTCATTCAAGTCACTGAAATGCTCAAATAGTACTTTTGACTAGAAAAAGCTCCTCAAACTTGGCCTTTCGATGTCGGCATAAAACTGTAGGTTCCCTCTTCACTCGTGAGAAAAAAGTAGCACCCACAACACGAGTGGTTGGTGCTATTTACTGTGAGATGCAGAGGCAACGCTAAAATAACGCATTTGTGCACCGGGTCTAAAGCCTTACAATTAAGCATGTTGGAGGGAATACCCTTCCTGAATAGTACAAAATAGGTTAGTGGAACGCTTATGGCTGCACTTCAAAATGGAGCATTGAAGGGCGGACAATTGTAGAAACGACAAGTAAGAAAAATATGAAGTTATAACTCGCCTTGATACTCACTCTCGTCAACCGCTATTGGAATTCAGATTAGCAAGAGAAACGAAACTATATAGAGGGATAAATCGCCTGAATATATCGCATACGATTTTTTCAGCCGTTCTGTGTAAATGCCTGAAACCTTCCGTTAACAGCCTGATTGGTCAATATCAGTTCGGGTTTCGGATAGCGAAATCCACTATTGACCAAATATTCACATTACGGCAGATCTTGGTAAGGACGACTTTAAGGCCGCGTATGACAGTATTTATAGAGGCGAGCTATACCGCGCCATGTTTAGCTTTGGCATCTCTGCAAAACTCGTCAGTCATTGCAGAACGACGATGGAGAAGACCCGTTGCTCCGTCACGATCGGTTAAGATTATGTCGCTACCTTTGATGCCAGAAATGGATTTAGACAAGCCGACGCACTGTCATGCGATTTCTTTAACATCATTCTCGAGAAAATCGTGCGGAACTCAATCGTCAACACCAGAGGCACGATCTTCCACAAGTCTGTGCTCGCATATGCCGATGACATTGACATCATCGGTAGAACGTAACGGGCTGTCAGTGGGACGTTTGTGACCATCGAGAAGGAAGCGTCCAAGATGGGGCTTGCGGTTAACAAAGTATATGCTGTCTACAAACAAGGTCCACCAATACCGACGTCTTGGACAAAACGTTACTATAGACAGCTATACCTTCGAAGTAGTAAAAGACCTTGTCTACCTAGGGTTCGACGTTAATACAAGCAATGACACCTGGCCGAAGATAAAACGGAGGATCACGCTTACCAATCGCTGTATTTACATACTTCATAAGCCCACAGCCAGAAATAAAGCCATTTCTCGAAGAACCAAGATTATCCCTGGATAAGACCTTGATAGTCTCAATCCTGCTGTATGACCCAAAAGCATGGACACTAACTGTAGCAGACGAGGATATTCTTGGTCGCTTCTAGAGAAAAATCCTTTGAATTATTTTCGGTCCCGCATGTGCGGATGGTGTTTGGGGGACGATACTGAACGACGAGCTGTACAGCGACATAGATCTGGTCAAACGAGTTCGAATCTCTCCTCTCAGATGACTAGGTTAAGTAGAGCGAATGGAGACCAATGTTCCGGCCTCGAAAGTCTCCAATCCCGATGGACAACGCGTTAAAGGAAGACCACACCTCCAGTGGCGTACAGTTAGAACCTGCCTTAATAAGTTCAATATGCTTGGCTGGAGGCAACTAGCACAAGACCGGGCTAGATGGAGAGGTATGTTGGCTGAGGTCCACGTCCACCCCAGACTGTAGCGCCGTCCGAAGAAATATCACATTCAAGTCGTGTGATAACATCAAGACATTCGCCTATTTAATGGCAAACTGACCTCCTTTGCAATTGTTCTAATTGTCTACTAGGCCAATAGGTTATCAGTCATAGTATCACTATGGTTGTGGTTGACCATTGCAACTGACTTTGCAGCGCTTTATCTTCTTTCACTCTGTGCGACCACAGAGGCTCGAAGCCATTTATTTATCACACCAGAAAGCAACTATAAATTGCCTGGCCTCTGCACAGGCAACTCAGTTCAAACTTTTCCCTTTCGCACAAAGGTAATAGTAAACACAAACACCTTCTCCAGTAATGGACAGTAAAAAAATAGTGATAGTGGGCACCGGACCTTCGGGCATTGCCGCAGCAACAAAGCTTCTAGAGTTTGGCTTCCAAAAGGTCTATCTCTTGGAAGCTGAGAATCGCATTGGCGGCCGGATCAACACCGTGCCGTTCGGGGACAACGTTGTTGACTTGGGAGCACAGTGGTGTCACGGTGAAAAGGACAACGTTGTTTACAAGCTGGCCAATCCACTTAATCTTCTGGAACCAACCGGAGATGCTGTGGACGCATTTGAAAACGTTCTCTCAAACAAGCAACATCTGCCGGTTAAGGTAGAGAAATTATTGAAGGAAATCGTCAAGAGCATTAAAGAATCGTACGAAAATAATGAGAATTTTCGGGGATACGCTGGATCAATGGGCGCCTATGTCAGGCAACAATTTGCCGATGCGCTCAAAAAGCCTGAATACGCAGAGATTGACGGGGAAACTGCAAAGGAGTTCTTGGAAACTTACATGAAAATTGATTGCGTACCCATCGGGTGCGACACTTTGGAAGATGCATCCTTCACAAATGAAATTGATTATTGGATCTGCGAAGGAGATCAAGGCCTAATCTGGAAGGACAAGGGGTACAAGACATTCCTCAGGCTGCTGCTGAAATCTGATGAGAAGGGCAGCGAGCTCGGAGTCTTGGATCAACGAGTGATGTTGGGCAAGCGAGTGAAGACCATCGTCTGGAAGGAAGGCGAGCAAGTTAAACTGATTTGCGACGATAACGACGAAATTCTTGCCGATCATGTCATCTGCACTGTCTCCCTGGGAGTCCTTAAGGAAAAGCACGGCACTCTCTTCGAGCCCAAGTTGCCAGAAGAAAAGGTGCGTGCCATTAGAGGCCTTGGGTTTGGAACCGTCAACAAGATGGTTCTGAAGTTTCCTACGCAATTCTGGCCAGACGACTGGACCGGCTTCATCCTGATTTGGCGACAGGAGGACCTCAAGGAAATTCGTGGAACAAACCTCGAGTGGCTGCAAGACATCACCGTTTTCAATTGTGTCAAGTATAAGCCGCGCGTCTTATTTGGTTGGGCTTTGGGGTCTACTGGGCGGCTGATGGAAAAGTTACCCGAGCAAGAAGTTCAGAACGGGTGCATGTACCTTCTGAGGAAGTTCCTCAAATGGGACATTCCTGATCCGTTGAAATTCATACGGTCAACGTGGCATAGCAACGAGAACTTTAGAGGATCGTATTCGTTCCGTTCGATGTTGACGGACGAGCTGAAAACCTGTGCTGCCGACCTAGCAAAACCGATTGAGAACGCCGCCGGTGAGCCAGTAGTTCTGTTTGCAGGTGAAGCAACAAATGCGCATCACTTTTCAACTGTTCATGGAGCGGTCGAGACAGGATGGCGCGAAGCTCATCGTCTGCTTGAGCTGTATAAAGCTGTATGAACGACGACAATTGAACCTCAAATCGATTCGACTAAACCAGAAATAGAATCCTTCTCCTCAGGCAATGGTAACACATAATTCATAGATTTGATCAAAATTCCAGAAAAAAAAACTGTATCTAAAATATCAGCTGAACGACATAAAAGAAAAGAAATCGAAATAAAATATAACATTCGAGAAATAAGTTGTTTTTTTCCTTACGTGTTTGGAACAAATCGATCCAGACTTTTAGAAAGCGGGAGAGGCTGTAGCTAAAAATCGAAAGGGGATAGCGATACCGAAAGGAGTTTCTGAACAAAGAAACCGAAAGGAGTTTCTGGACAAGGAAACCGAAAGGGGTTTCTGGACAAGCAAACCGAAAGGGGTTTCGGGACACTGAAACCGAAAGGGGTTTCTGGACAAGGAAACCGAAAGGGGTTTCTGGACATAGAAACTGAAAGGGGTTTCTGGACAAGGAAACCGAAAGGAGTTTCTGGACAAATAAACCGAAAGGGGTTTCTGGACAAAGAAACCGAAACGGGTTTCTGGACAAGGAAACCGAAAGGGGTTTCTGGACAAGCAAACCGAAAGGGGTTTCTGGACCCTGAAACCGAAAGGGGTTTCTGGACAAGGAAACCGAAATGGGGTTTCTGGACAACAAAGCCGAAAGGGGTTTCTGGACAAGGAAACCGAAAGGGGTTTCTGGACAAGGAAACCGAAAAGGGTTTCTTGACAAGGAAACCGAAAGGGGTTTCTGGACAAGGAAACCGAAAGGGTTTATGGACAAGGAAACCGAAAGGGGTTTCTGGACAATCAAACCGAAAGGGGTTTCTGGACACTGAAACCGAAAGGGGGTTCAGGACAAGGAAACCGAAAGGGGTTTCTGGACAACAAAGACGAAAGGGGTTTCTGGACCAGAAAACCTAAAGGGTTTATGGACAAGGAAACCGAAAGGGGTTTCTGGACATAGAAACTGAAAGGGGTTTCTGGACAAGGAAACCGAAAGGGTTTCTGGACAAGCAAACCGAAAGGGGTTTCTGGACACTGAAACCGAAAGGGGGTTCAGGACAAGGAAACCGAAAGGGGTTTCTGGACAAAGAAACCGAAAGGGGTTTCTGGACAAGGAAACCGAAAGGGGTTTCTGGACAAGGAAACCGAAAGGGTTTCTGGACAATGAAACCGAAAGGGGTTTCTGGACAAGCAAACCAAAAGGGGTTTCTGGACAAGGAAACCGAAAGGGGTTTCTGGACAAAGCAACCAAAAGGGGTTTCTGGACAAGCAAACCGAAATTGGTTTCTGGACAAGCAAACCGAAAAGGGTTTCTAGACAAGGAAACCGAAAGGGGTTTCTGGAGAATTAAACCGAAAGGAGCTTCTGGACAAGCAAACCGAAAGGGGTTTCTGGACACTGAAACCTAAGGAGGTTTCTGGACAACAAAGCCGAAGGGGGCTTCTGGACACTGAAACCGAAATGAATTTTTATACAACATGGATTTTCACGTTTTCCACCAGCAGATCCAACACCATCCTTACAGGTTTTGACACCATTCACCTCACATAAAAGCATTTTCCTGCACGTGGCAGAAGAAATAAGACATGTGAGAATAATAAATGGTCAATATATTTTTTTGCATTGAAACATGCAGTTTTATTGAATTAGTTATTTTTGTTGTTTTAGTTTCCAATGCATTCATGAGTCTTTTCGTTGAACTCACAAAAAAATTAACAATTTTCTCATTAAGTCACATTAATCGTTACCATGTGAAGCCCAGCCATTCCTATGATTTTTGCTCTTATTTTGCGTCCTCATGGAACTTAGCCAATCGCTCTGCTTCACGTCGTCCAGTCTCGACTGCTCCGTGAACAGTTGAAAAATGATGCTCATTTGTTGCTTCCCCAGCAAAGAGAACTACGGGCTTACCAGCCGCTTTCTCAAGAGGTTTTATTAGGTCCACTGCACCGGTTTTCATTTCCTCTGTCAACATCGAACGGAACGAATATGATCCTCTAAAGTTCTCGTTGCTCGACCATGTTGATCGTAAAAATTTCAACGGATCGGGAATGTCCCATTTGAGGAACTTTCTGAGAAGGTACATACACCCGTTCTGTACTTCTTCTTCGGGTAACTTTTCCATGCGCCGCCCATTGGGGCCCACCATCCAGCCGAATAAGACCCTGGGTTTGTACTTGACGGAATCAAAAATAAACAAGTCTTCCAACCAGGCGAGGCTTGTCCCACGAATTTCCTTGAGCTCTTCTTCTGTCCAAAATAGAATGAAGCCTGCCCAATCGTCTGGCCAGAATTGTGTGGGAAATTCCAGAATCACCTTGTTTATAGTCCCAAATGCAAGACCTTTAATAGCACGGATCTTCTCCGCGGGCAGACTGGGCTCGAAGAGGGTGCCGTGCTTTTCCTTAAGCACTCCCAGGGAGACAGTGCAGATGACGTGATCGGCAAGAATTTCGTCGCTGTCTTCGCAAATCAGTTTGACTTGGTCGCCTTCATTCCAAACGATCGTCTTCACTCGCTTACCGAGCATAACTCGCTGATCCAAGACTCCGAGCTCGCTGCCCTTCTCATCCGATTTCAGCAGCAGCCGAAGAAATGTCAGGTAACCCTTATCCTTCCAGATTAAGTTTTGATCTCCGTCACAGTCGTAATATTCCAGTTGTCCTTTGGCGGATGCCTCGTCCAAAGTGTCGCACGCTATAGAGGAGCACTCCAATTTTTTATGAATTTCCAAGTATAGCTTTGCGGTTTCCATGTCAATGCTTGCGTATTCAGGCTTCTTCAACGCTTCAAAAAACTTTTCGTCGACATAGGCCCCCAAAGATCCACTGTATCCGGCGATGCCTGCAGTGAATGACTCCCTAATTTCTTCCATCAATTTTCTCAAAGGCTTATCCACTTCAGCCGGTAACTGTTCCTTGTTGGGACGTATGAAGTTAAATTCAGCCAACAGATCTCCAGATCTTTCCAACAGATTGTGTGGACTAGCCAGTTCGTAAACAGCGTTGCCCTTCTCACCATGGCACCACTGTGCTCCCATGTCAACGACATTGTCCCCAAACGGCACGGTATGGATCCGTCCACCAATGCGATTTTCAGCTTCCACGAGATAAACTTTTTCAAATCCCAGCTCGAGAAGCTTTGTCGCTGCGGCAATGCCTGCCGGTCCGGTGCCAATTATAACTACCTTGGCACTGCTCATGATTGGTTTTGCTGTCACCTCAGTTTGAGAGGAAAGTGTTTAAACTAAGTTAGTCATGCTACTCAGAAAGCAATTTATAGTTGCGTTATTTCAAGCTACTGTTGTCACAGTGAGTAAAATAATATAAACCCTTGTGCTTGTAGTTGCAGCTGCAATAACCACAACTTCACTATCAATTGATAGGCACAGAACACACTGTTCGTCAGCTTATCACATTACACAAATACATATCTGGTGGTAAAACGGGCGGTAGACCTAGTTTAAGAGGACAGGCTTATGGATTATGATATTCGCAAGTTATTGACTAGATGTGGTGTTTGTTTGATATTCTTAATTCATTGCCGAGTATTCCCGATGTTATTTTCCACGCGGGTCTAGTCGATCCAGTGCATTTGATTAGGCAGTGAAGATGATTGGCACTTAGACGACTTAGTTCGGCTAGATTGTTTAAGAAGTATACCCCTAAGTCATTTGAGCCAGGCCCACTCTTAAAGCAGCAGTTCTATTGGATCGGTGCCCAGTTAAGACGTCGATACAAACTCTCTCTAAACTCTAAAGACTCAGACTACTCGTACTGATTAGACTGTGTGACATTCTGGGACCGAACGTAAGCCATAATTGATTCGCAGCGCGGAATTCTATTCAAGCGGGATTCAAGTTCAAGCAGACCTCCATTCGAACAAAAAAAAACGAATACCCTTTCTTGCGATTTTGTTCGCTTGGCTCTTCTCGAAATGTGTTCCTACAAAACATCTATTCGTCTGGCGCTAAAGTCCGGGATGGATCTGGGTCTCATTCGACCAGACTCTCCAGCTGGCATGACCTTTAGCTATCTATATCAATTTTGCACTCTGTGTGGAGTAGGACGTCTCGTTTTCCATGCCTTTTGACTGTCAAGCGATCTTCCCAGACGAGTTGTCACTTTGTCCCGACAAGTTAATTGAATTAGAATCACTATCGCGCTCCTCGTGCTTATTCTCTCCTTGGTTCGGGGAAGCAGAAATTCTTTCTTCACTTTTTTAAGTTCGTAGCGCTCACGAACTGCTCTTGTCATTAAGTGCACATGTGCTGATTGCTCCACAGAATGTGCCTGACTCCACTCGTTACTTTGGCAGGATTTGAGTTTCAGGAAAACTCGTTTGTGGTCTAACTCTTCTTTGAACATTTGTTTAGAAATTCTTCAACCTTTTGAATGAAACTTTTTATAATTTGTATGCAAACCAATTAAGCACTTAAGAGCAATGACGTTGCTCGAAGTTCACGAACAATTAGAATAAATTGCGATCAGTTAAGCGTGATTTGTCAAAAGGCACACTCGCCGTGATAGGATGAGAAACACAGCTTCTTCTGATGCTTTTTCGAGTGAAAGGAAACTGACTGAAATTGCTAAATGGGAGGACACTTAATCATCTTTGACCTAGATCCGTACATACAGACGCCGATCTCTCTGACACGAGGGAAACATCTCAAAAAAATGTTCTCCAGTCCTCTGCTAACATTCGCCGCCGGGTCGAAGATAAGGCGAGTATCATAGCATTCATCTTATGTGGGTGCCAGGAGTAAATACTAGGACTCTCCATACTCGTCAATTACTATTTGAAAGGTTTCATTAGTACGGAAGAAATGGACCTCTTACAAGGGTTATCAGAGTATTTAACGAGTGTACAAGCAATCTCGACTTATCGGAGAGTAGACTGAAATTTAAAAATGAATTATTTAGCCTATTTACGTTCTAGTTATTGTACATATCCTTAAAAACGTGAGCCAACTGAACACTCTTCAAATAATACTACATTGTCGTGGCCAACTTCACACGATTTTCTCACAAAATTCATGAATCGGCTGCCATATTGTGGTGAATTGACAAGATACATTGCTCTGTTTTATGGACTAGGGGAAAAAATGGCCGAAGATGGATATCTCTTTACTCATTTACTATATTGGGTGAGTGCTACGAATCAAATTCCAAATTCCATTTAGAGTTTCTTGAATAGCTGCTACTATAGATATCTTTCTTCTTTTCTTTGCTTGTGAAAATCAATTACGTATTGCACTTGAACTTCTGAGTGGTCAGACGGATCTTCTGACAAATGCTATTTTTGATATCATAATTCACACAAAGGTGGTGGCCCGTGGCGTTGTGGGTATATGCGTCGACTCCAACCTCAACGTTGTAGGTTCGATTCCTGCTCTGAGCGACACAACTAATTTTCACATCTTTGGAGAACAATAGCATGTACAACACGAGTGGTTGCTGAGAAACTAGGCCCTGACCCTCAACCGGCTGTAGCGCAACCCATATTATTATTTTAATTCACAAAAAGACAAGTGTCAATACGTATCATAAATTAGGTTTCGCAGAGTTTCCACCAATAGATATTTCTGTCGTTTGATAAGCTGAACTGTGTAAATGGGTTCTGAGGCATATTGAGTTATCAATCGTTCCATAAACGTTGTGGTTATCGTAACTGCAACTGCAAGTGCAATGGTTTATCTTCGTTTATGCTGTCTGACCACTGGATCTCAATGTCATTTGTTTATCACACCGACAAGTAACTATAAATTGCTAAGCTAATGCACGAGTAACTCAGTTTAAACTCTTCCCTCCCGAACAAAGGTGACAGTAAGACTGAAACATTTCCAGCAATGAGCAGTGCCAAAGTAGTCATAATCGGCTCCGGGCCGTCGGGTATTGCAGCGGCGACAAAGCTTTTAGAGCTTGGCTTCCAACATGTCTACCTCCTGGAAGCTGAAAATCGCATTGGCGGCCGAGTCCATACCGTGCCGTTCGCTGACAATGTCGTTGACATGGGGGCACAGTGGGTTCAAGGCGAGAAGGGTAACGTTGTTTACGAACTGGCTAGCCCGCACAATCTCCTCGAGCCGACTGGAGATGTGTTGAGCCAATTTGATTATATTCGCCCGAACAAGGAGAAGTTACCGCCTAAAGTGGACAAACTTCTGAACGATCTATTTGAAGGGATTAGAGAGTCCTACAAGAACGATCTCGTCGGATACAATGGGTCCGTGGGTGCCTACGTCACCGACAAGTTCTGCAGTGCGTTGAAGAAGCCTGAATATTCAGAGATTGAAAACGAAATCGCAAAGGCGTTCTTTGAAGTTGAAAAAAAGATAGAGTGCTCCTCTATATCATGCGACACTTTGGATGAGGCATCAGGTAAGGGCCTGCTTGAATATTGGGACAGCGAGGGAGATCCTAACCTCATCTGGAAGGATAAGGGCTTCAAGACACTCCTCCGGCTGTTAATGCAATCTGACGAAAAGGGCATAGAGCTGGGGGTCTTGGATCAGCGAGTGATGTTGGACAAGCGAGTGAAAACGATCGTCTGGAATGAAGGCGAGCAAGTCAAACTGATTTGCGAAGACAGCGACGAAATTCTTGCCGATCACGTCATCTGCACTGTCTCCCTAGGAGTCCTTAAGGCAAAGCACGGCACTCTCTTCGAGCCCAGTCTGCCGGTGGAGAAGATCCGTGCTATTGAAGGACTTGCATATGGAACCATAAACAAGGTGATTCTGGAGTTCCCTTCGGAATTCTGGCCAGACGATTGGAACGGCTTCATGTTACTGTGGCAAGAAGATGAACTCAAGGAAATTCGTGGGACAAACCTCGCCTGGCTGGAAGATCTTTTCGTTTTTGAAACTATACAGTACAAGCCGAGAGTGTTACTTGGCTGGATGGTGGGACCCAACGGAAGGCGAATGGAAAAGTTACCTGAGGAAGAAGTACAGAACGGGTGTATGTACCTTCTTAGAAAGTTCCTCAAATGGGATATTCCTGAACCGTTGAATTTCTTGCGATCAACATGGTCGAGCAACGAGAACTTTAGAGGATCGTATTCGTACCGTTCGATGTTGACGGAGGAAATGAAGACTGGTGCTGCTGACTTAGGAAAGCCTCTTGAGAATACAGCTGGTAAGCCGGTGGTTCTGTTTGCTGGCGAAGCTACGAATGAACATCATTTTGCGTGTGTGCATGGAGCAGTTGAGACTGGGTGGAGGGAAGCAGAGCGGCTGGCTAACTTTTACGCAGGCGCAATTAAAGAAAGGCAGTTTTGATGAAGCTGGATTGGACATGATTGAAGGCAATTATTCAAATTTGAGCCGGTTTTTTATTCAAACAATGTCTTAACATATCTTACACACTGATTATGAAATTTTGCGGTGTATGAGTTAAAAAAGTAAAGACACGACAATTTGGTTGTATTGCAGATGTTGTTTTCTTAGTTTTATGTTGTTTAAATGGGCATAGGTCTCAATCGTCATTTCTATTTTGGATCAAACTTGAACAGATTTCTTCTGTCTATAATTGAGTATGTCTTGTGTTCACACTGTACTTCACGGTTGTCAGACTTCTTTCGTGAGCGGTCACAGTATCGTAGCAAAAAACCATGGAGCCGCTGGCGCTTCTTGGGCTTCCAATGCCTAGCTTTTCGGCAAACATTCGTGTTGTGCGTGCTATTGTTCTCTCGCGAGTAGAAGGGAGTTTTATGCCGACTCTGAACGGCCAAGTTTGTGAAGCTTTTTCTAGAAAGCAAATAATCTTTGAGCATTGTCTGTGGTGTCATTGTCAGAGGTGGGGCCGTGAAAATTAGTCGACGCACATGCCCACAACGCCACGGGCCACCACCAATTATTTAATAGGTCTCATATAAAAAATTGAAACACAAATCGATCTCACAAGAAACCTGTATATCACGTTCGTTTTCCATAATGGTAGAATCGAAACTGCCCAACGTATGTTCATACTTTTTGTTCTTTACAAAGACCTGAACCAAACTGCTTCCTTACTGCGACCGCCTTGAGTCCCTTGGAGACTTTCGTACAACCGTCCATCTGACTGCTCCGCGCTTCTGTGTTTGGTGTCTCTTTACGCCAATCACTAGAATTTCCTGTCCTCTGTCCCCTTAGAAGGTCTAAGAGTACAAAATACCATTCAAAATAAGAAAATTGTCTAGTTAAATGGGATGTCCCATTTGTCATTCGTGAACTCTAATGCCGTGGACGGACAGGTCCGGCTCGACGAGTCTTCGAATCCGAGCCAATGGGACAACTCAAAAGAATATGCTCTCGAACGAGATGGTGCACGTAAGTTGAGAAGTAACAGCTGACGGAAGGTCGTGTTGGCTGGAGAGGCTTGGTGGTTGAAGCCCAGGTCCTGTAGAGGGTGAAAATGAAGAATCAAAACAAGCTGTATAGATACATGTTCTAGAAATGAGACATTTTTCCATCCACTGGATGTGATGCCACGTCAGAAAATAAGATCCTATCCTTTCTTAGTAGAACTGGAGCTTACAGTAAGCGCTAGCTTTTCTCTACTTGAAAACGACGTAATAACATCTGCTTACATTTCTCTATGTGGGCTTTATTTCTATACAAATAGAATGAAATGAATCTGCGAGGGAGGCGAATGGAGGAGAAGACACAACCGCGAAACCTACGACCATACAAAGATGTGGATGTAGTCTGTAGACTACACTGGCGTTGGCCACATCGAGCAAATGACAACAACGCTCGAGCAAAGAGGATCTTTGAATCCGAGCCGCCTGGTTCAAGAAGGAGAGGAAGACCAAACAAACCAGATCAAGTGATGATGACTGGAAGCAGATTGTCCAGGACCGTCACGGATATAAGGCAGCAATTGCTCAGGCTCGGACCATTTATGGCCTGATAAGTAATTGATTGTCCGACATTTCCAGCATCACTCTTAGATACTGCCTAAATATTGGCATTTGTACGGCTTGTTTTTAGCAGTTTACCGTCTCCAACCGATCCAGTCTACCCGAATTTTTCAAGGTCATATTTTGTATGATATTTTCGGACTGCGGCCGACAAACTTTCATTATTTTTGAGATATTGTTTGATAATAAAAGCAGATGATTGTTGTGATTTGTGAAACTATTTTTTACTAATCCGAAGCTGTGATTTGTCAATTGATTTTTTTTTCTTCAGTGTTGACAACAATTTGCTGGACTCTAAAAGCGTATGGCAACAATTGTCCCTCGCTATCGATATGACGCCTAGAGACAAAGAAAAAATCACAGACGATGTCATTGAAGTGAATCGACAGGATGATATTCGTTTATGAAATTTCCCGACGAGAGATTTGAACAAATGGAAAATGAAACTAAAACCTTAGGACGTGCGGAGCAGATATAGCACTGGCGAAGATTTTCGTTAATGGTTGCTTGTTGCATAACTAGGTCGACCTGTTATTCCACAGTGACAGCATTTTTGGGTTGAAAATCTGTACCATTTAAGTTTCGCTTCACACGGCCTGTGGTTACTCTAGCTTTGGAATTTGTGACGTCTGCCACTATTTCTGTATTATTCCCAACATTACCAAGGCGTGTCTCAAAAGGTTTGGCCTTCGTATTCGATTATCTGCTCACCGATTCGTCATCGTCTCCTGTAATTAGACTTCCCATGGCAGTTGTGCCATCGTTGTTTGTGGAGGATGGAAGCAAATTCAAACCTTGTGTTCATTTTGGGACACCCTATACCTGTTTAGCGCTTGCTTGCGGGAAGAGCCATGGGAGTACTTTTAATCGAATCTCTCGAAGAAAGAACCAAAATGACCATTAAGCGATTAGTGATGTTATACAAGAGGGTTCTAATCTAAATAATCGTCTTGTCTAATCTACCTTAATAAACCTCTCCCTCCATCGCTTGGGTTTTCTTTTTGTAGTCGCATACAAACAAATAAATTCGATTCCCTTCAGAATCGATACTCAAATTGAGAATCGCATGCTTTGACCCCACACATCAGCGTGAATACTAAAGCGAATATGTTCCACGTCTGCAACGCAGATTATCATCAAACAAAAGTGCTTACAAAACGCAACACAGTTATCAACCCTCATTCTGTTTAATTGACAACAATCTACGATCGCTCTGAGAAGACATTAGGTAAACACCGAGAGAGTGAATCAATTCCAACGCAGGCGCACAACGTCGACGCGACCGCACGAGCTTTTTTCCCCGTCAACTTGCGACAGTACGTAAGTTTTTCCTCCTCCCATCGAATTGCAAGCATAACCAGCAACGAGTAGATACTTTCACTTTTTCACCCTCCCCTCGCAAGTGACATAATTCCGCACACACTACCAAGCAGGGGCACCCATCAGCTGGGCGAGCAACTCAGTTCGCCATCGACGTTGCGCTGAATCTGAAGTATCAACGAGAGCTTTGAATTTTGTTTGCGTTCAGCATTTATTATTCCGTCCCACCCCCACCAGGTCGAGCAAAACATTAGATATTCGCATCTAAATATACACTTTTGTTCGAAAGATACTCGCTCAGGTTCTCCCTGAACTGATATTCCAAGATAAGCGTAATCAGTGAAAATATTTAGTTGGTCTACAATCTACACACATCGCATCAGCACCGAGCCCTAGCAGTGCCTAGTCCAGAAAGTGGATCAGTTCAGTTTCAGTTGTCGATTCGATTTCAGTTTCAATGTCAGGCGGTAATTTTGGGGGCCTTGAGGAGTGCTTGGCGAAGTACATTCCAGAGAACGAGCTGAAGGAAGTCAAGCGAATTATTTACGGCCGCGGAAACGAGTGAGTGTGATCGCCTTGTGTTTTTGATCGATATGACGAGATCGTGTCTATTTTCAGTTATGAGCTGGAGGTGCCGTACGCCGCGGAAAAACTTGCGACGGAGAATGGTTTTGAGATAAAGGCCTACAAGTTCCCAGCGCGGAAGGAGGAGCTGCGCCAGAGGAGGATTGTGCGCATCGGGGCGATTCAGAATAGCATTGTGCTGCCCACCACGGATCCGATCGAGCAGCAACGCAATGCCATTCACGCGAAGGTCACCAATATAATTCGGGCGGCCGGTGAGGCGGGCGTCAACATCATCTGCACCCAGGAGGCGTGGAGTAAGTTTGTGAGTCACCGCTGCCGTAGAGCTGTGTTTAATCCTTCCCTCACTAGCGATGCCGTTTGCCTTCTGCACCCGGGAGAAGCTGCCGTGGTGCGAGTTTGCTGAGGACGCCGAGACCGGGCCCACCACCATGATGCTCAGCGAGCTGGCCAAGACCTACAACATGGTTATCATTTCGTCGATCCTTGAGCGGGACTCAGACCACGGTGACACGATCTGGAACACCAGCGTGGTCATCTCGAACAAGGGCCGGTACCTGGGCAAGCACCGCAAGAACCATATTCCCCGGGTGGGTGACTTCAACGAGTCCACCTACTACATGGAGGGCAACACCGGTCACCCGGTGTTCGAGACGGAGTTCGGCAAGATCGCGATCAACATTTGCTACGGCCGTCATCATCCGCAGAACTGGATGATGTTTGGTCTGAATGGCGCGGAGATTGTCTTCAATCCATCGGCAACCGTTGGCCAGCTCAGCGAGCCCTTGTGGGGCATCGAGGCGCGCAACGCTGCGATTGCCAACAGCTACTTCACGGTTCCGATCAATCGTGTGGGCACTGAGCAGCTTCCGCATGAGTTCACCTCTGGAGATGGCAAGGCCGCACACAAGGACTTTGGTCCGTTCTACGGCTCGACATACATAGCAGCGCCGGACGGCACCAGGACTCCGGTTTGTTTGAAATCCTTCTGTGTAAAGGCTTCACTGATGGCTGTTTATTGTGGTTTTTCAGGGACTCTCGAGGGATCGTGATGGCCTGTTGATAGGCGAAGTGGACTTGAATTTGTGCAGACAGATCAAGGATTTCTGGGGATTCCGCATGACTCAGCGGTTGCCCCTGTATGCAGAGGGATTCGCCAAGGCATCGCAGTTGGATTTCAAGCCACAAATTGTTAAGGAATAATCAAGTGGATTTTGTTTATTGCACACTAGTGTGTGTACAGTCGTGTTGGTTCGTAAATTTATACGTAATTTTTGTTGTTTTTTTTTATAAGAATGGTCTGAGAATATAATCATTTGATTTTATGGTTACGCTTATTTCCTCAAACCATGTTGCGCAGAAGGGGTCGACAATCAGCTCATTTAGAAATGACACGAATACAGTGGACCCATGATTACACGTTTAGTTCTCATTGTGAAAACACATTCAATATTGGCGAAACTGGAAGCCGATGCATGTCACATTTTCGCTGGTTAAAAGACGCTTGGAAATTCAACTATTGGACATTTTCATTGAAAATGTTTCGTTCCATATGTGTTTTCAATATTATACTGGTACAAGGACATGAATGTACATACAAGAAAGCTGATTTAAGAAGTTTAAGACGTCAGCAATTTTCTTCTCTGGGGAATCATGCCGTCACAGACAGTCGATCAGCGTTGCATCCAGTTTCACTTGACTTTCAACTGAGCTTCGCTGTCTGGCAAGACGTGTATTGCGAGTGAATTCAAGGAGAGGAGGAATGCAGTTGGCCAGCTCACTTGAGCATCCTTTGTTAAAATAGCGATAAAGCACGGACAAAGAAGACACGGTACGTCGATGTTCGAGCTAGTCTAATGAGCCCGCGATATTGTTGTCTCCTATAGGTTTTATCGCTCGCCTTTGGATTTTATCTAATAGGAGCAGGATGGTCTTGGAGGCACCAGACCAGATATGAGTGTTGTACTCAAGCTTAGGCCTATTTGATTAAAGATTAAAGATCAGAGGAGGTGAAATTCTTACATCGATTGAGAAAACTTAAACATTGCGCAGCATTTTTGGTGACCTTGAATATGTGATCGTTCAGTTGGAACGTGAAAGTGTTGTGTTGATGAACACACCAAGAATGGAAAGTTTTCCGGTTTCGTCGATACAAGCGCCATTTATGAATAATGGCCGATCAGAGAAAGCAGACAACATTGAGTTTTGGAAGCATTGCATGCCACTCTGTTGTTCTTTCTCCAGTTAATTGTGCTGTCAGGATCGGAATGCAATCTGCTGGACATACGCTGCCGTTCCAATACTACGTCTGAAGGGCAGAGTCGTGAATTGGAAATGGAACGAATATGAAAATCTGGAAAATTTGGAAGACGCGCTACAAAATCTCAAAATTAATGCAACAAAAGCATTCAAATCTCTTAAAAAGTAAAGTGTTTCAAAGTCGATTCAAGGTTACAGTTCAAGACTGAACTTAGAAACTGTTCATGATTCATGATTGCACAAACTCCTAAAGCGGGCTTAACGATGACTTCTTCTGGATGGAATGGTAAAAGTGCAATGGCTTAAGTTTGAGCTTCCCGAATTAAACCAAGCTTCTCAAAATATGAGTCTATTCACAATGAACAACCAAACTAAATTTAAAAGCCATAACTGTCAAATCAAGTGTCACAGAAAACAATATGACATTTTTCAAGTTCTCCGCCTCTAAGAAAACCACTATACAACAGATTTAATGTTCGGAATTTGGCATGGACGATTATGGACAATAAACGCACTTAAAGCAACTTTTCGGATACAAGGATAGCTTAAAAGGCTTATTCCCGATTTCACAGTGCAACCCTGTGTCTGCTGGTTTAGCTAACTGTAAGATCGAATTTAAACTTCGCTCAAAAAGATTTCGTAAGTTAAGGATTGTGTGTCATTGTGAACTATTGAATACACCTACCAAGAGAAACATGAACAAAATAAGGATTGTGATTGAAAAAAGCACTCAACTGAAAAGAGGAAATGAGCCGAGTCTCAGAAGGACTGCTAGACTAATTAATTATTTCTGTTTGTGAGTTTTCAAAGGTGCTTTGGGGTTGAAATAATCTTAATAAACTAATGGCAATTATTTACTCTTAGGATCGACACTTAAGCCGTATCTATTATTGGCATAGGTTAAGGCACTATTTAAGTGGAATCCATCACTTAAGTTACACTGTGAAAACGAAATTTCTATTGATTCAGAGTTTTGCATCGGATCGACACTTAAGCTCGCACTGTGAAATAGGGCATACGAGTTTGTAGGACGGGAGCGCAGAATAAACAAAATGATCTAAATTGTCGCCACAACTTACGTAGTCACTTGACTTCTATGGTGCATAATACTGGAACATAACTTTGCCAATGCAGATAACCTGTCGATTTTTATAAAGTGTGCAGATTTTACGTTAACGCTGTACAAATTAAATTAAGAAAAAGGTAGTGGATGTGTTTGCCTACTTCAAGTCAAATCTGAACTTTAAGAATGGTATGTCAGTGAAGATCCACTGAAACTGTTTCTACTTCGGTTTGACGAAACATATGAGGTTAAATTTCGTGGGCCATAATCATGCATGAGTTGAAGACAAAACACAACCGCGAACTGTACCAAGGTGAACGCTTAGACATCATTCCTCCAGTTATGACGGGAGGAAGGTGCAAAGATAAAGTCATTGCGGACTCAGGACAGATTGGTTCAATTCTTCATTTTCTTCTGGTTTACATCTTTAATGATGTAGATAACTTATGGTATCTTTTTGTATATTTTCGAGGAATTTCAAGCAATCCAAGTCAATATAATTTAAGTTTGTGGAAAAATTAGAAAACATTCACAAAATGGAATTTCACTTTCGCTACTACAATAATATCCAATTCCAACCATCATCGAGAGACAAAAGCAAGGTATTACACTTGCCAGTGTACCGACATTTCATTTTCTGTTTTGTTTGTTGTCTAAATTGGCAATGTTTGTTTTAAAATGCTGCAATAACTGCGGAACTCAATGTTGGTCAGCTACATTCTTTAACGGTACACGATCGTTTGATCACATGTCACGAATGTCCCTGTTTGGGAATTAATCACTGTTTATTACTAAAGTTAAATTGCCAAACTGAATTAATAATTGTTGCTCTAAAGTACTCATAATAATTTCCTTGTAAAATTAAACTCATAAAATCACTCATAATCATTCCTTCGTAAATTCATTGATTGCAATGTCGCCTCAAGCAAATTAACTGGCTATCAGCTATTATAACACTTATTAACAGCCATCATACACTTATATGACATAAATTGTATAACACTTTTAATAAAATTGGATTGTCAAATTGTTCTCGTTCACTTGAATTTAAACCACTCACAAGGAAGGAAGGTGATGAAATAAATTTATATTCGTGCATAATTAACCATTTTCTTTTATTCATACATAGTCCCTTTCATCACTACTTCCAAAATGTGCCATGAATGTGGGTGTAGTTAAAGCAAGACAAAAAAGCCAAGTTGTGCTTGGGATTAACTTCTGATTAAATCGGGTGAAGTCCTTCTTTGTGTACTGCAACATTAAGTTGCAAAGCAAACAGTAAGGAACGTAATCTTGGGAATACAGGCAACATTTTCTTAGTCGGGTGACTATTATAAGGGTTCTTCTGTAAGCAATCTAAGATCTGGTAAAATATTTAATTCAATTCAAAAATGTTCAAATAAATTGTTCCTTTTATTATTTTCAATGAATAATCAATAACCACGGGTATACGTTTAATTATTCTAATTCATATAGTCTTTCCAAAGTAAAAGAAAAATACAAAAAATGGGAACAGAATCGAACTAAATCTCAACTAAAACTTAAACTTAAATTAACATAATCAACAATAACAAGTTTTGCGTTTTTCTTTTCTCCTCCTTCTTTTGCAATTATATATGTGTTTCATTTTTTTTAAAATAATATCTAATAATTTATTTAATATCATTAATTATTGTTTTCGTTTTATTTCAATGTGAATTTAAAATTTTGTATTTCTTGGACAGGGATCTTGAGGACGTAGTTTTTTTTGTTTTTGTTTAAAGTACTTTTGTTTGCTTGATCTCGTATAACATTCAGTAAGTATACGCGGTCGGTCACTATACATATTTGATTTTCTTAACATCATTTTATTGTTTCTCTCAAAGGTACGTAATTTGGTTTTATGTTTAGTAAATTTATGTATTTTTCTTCTTGTTTATGTAAAAAAATATCCAAAGCAGCTTTAGTTGGTTTGGAATTTTTATCAATGGAGACTTTTGGATACTGGACAATGAGGCCTTCTTTAACTGTAAGACATAAGTTATGTGTTTGGCTTTGAAACATTTAAATAGTTAACTACAACTGGAAACAGTTCTGGTAAGTAACGAGTTACGAGTATGTATGCAAGTGTGTGGCTTTTCAAAAAAGACTCCAAAATACCTACTACTGGAAAAAATCAAAACATTCTCAATTCACTCAAATCGAAGACAACAAAAGTAGAAGAATTGTGATTTACTGAACCCACGAGGCTGGGGCCCAGAGTGGTTCATTTTCGGCACGTTGAACACAGTTGACCAGCTTCTCCAGGGCCGTTGCCAGATCATCGTTGACGATCTCCTCGTCGAAGTAGTGGCCATAGAGGAAGTCTATGCGCTCACCGTGCTTGACCATGTCCTGGAACTCTTCGTCCTGAAATGGAAAAACCCCTAATCACTGAATCCTGAGACGGATAAGTCAGATTTACCGTGAATCCTCGAGAGTTGGTCTCGTCGAAGGTGGACTTCGCTCGGGAGGCGGTTCTGGTCTCCTTGAGGACCTCGAAACTTGGCGGTTTTATGTGAATCATGAACGGCTTCAGCTGGATGGTGCGCAGAGCCTTGATGGCTTGGTAATGGGGGCTGAGAACACATACACATCCCGCGTTGACAATTGACTTAACACTCTCGCTTGAGGTCCCATAGAGGTGTCCCTTGTACTCGCCGTGCTCGATGAACTTCCCCGCTGCCACGTCGGCTTCCATCTTTTCCCGCGACACAAAGATGTACTCACGTCCGGGCACTTCTCCTTGGCGCATCGGACGAGTGGTATCTGTGGAGAGGACGAGAATGCGATTAATTGGAGCGAACTCCAGGGGCATCCGCTTACATGGCACGGGACTTCTGAACTTCTCTGGATCCCTCGCGGTAAGCCTTCGCTTCAGCTCGTTCCTCCCGATGCCAGGGGCTCCGATCAGAACAACTGGCCGAAAGACGCCTGGTCTGGGATACAGCTTGGCTACTTCCTCGTACGTGGCAATCATCTCCCGGTCAAAGTCATCGTTCTCCGCTAGGTCGTACATAATCTTTTTAGTCTTGGGCTGGCGACACGACGATGTACTACTACTAGAGTTAAGCATTGGCGAACTGGGTGGGGTCGTGCAAATGGACGCGCATGAGCCTTCTGTGCGATGAAGTGCAAGTTGCACGGGGAGGGATGCATGTACAGATGGCAGAGAGACAGAGATGAAGTGTAGTTAGTTGGTAATGAGTCCGCATGCGTTAGAAGTTGAAAATTGAACGGGGAAGAACATGAGAGTGAGAAGATAGAACGGACAGGAGTCACAGAGAGTGCACTTACTTTTCGACTCTCCGTCGGTCGTCTCGCGTTGCGTTCGCTCATGGATGACACGACGCTCTTGCAACGCCCGACTCGGAATAAGTCCGGCTCGCGCTGTGCGCTCTGATTCCTTCCTAGCTTGCCACCAGTAGGCGTCGTCCTAGAGAAAGAAACGAGTGTAGATCACGAATTGCAAGCCTGTTCGACTTCGCCTTACCTGCGAAACAATGTGCAAGATGTCCCCACGCTGGAATGCCAGTCCGGCCTCCTTGCACGGGATATAGGGGTCGTTCTCCGGGCTGTAATCGAAATGGGCTCGTACCCGAACTTTGCTCTCCCTCTGTCCCGACTTGCCATCCGAAGGGACAAGCTTGAATGTGATCGTGCCTTCAGAGTTTTGCTGTACAAATTCAAAGGATTACAATAGAAAAGGATGAGCGGTTTATTTCAAGGACTTACCAAAATCTGAAGGACATCCCCTGGCGTCTTGCCCTCCACATTGATCCCGTTCACCTCGATAACCTCATCGCCGACATGAATCAAGCCCGATCGATCGGCAGCGCCGCCGTGCATTATCCGGGCGATGATTATCTTTCCCGTCTCCTCGTCCGTCTTGATTGTGGCTCCCTGCAGAAAGAACCCACACACAAGGGGATAAGTGAATTTATTCGACGTGGACACGCGCAATACCGGCGAAGAAATGCTAGATTCTTTCACATAGAGTAAACAGATTTACAAGACTGTGTATACAACATGAAATTCATTTCCAGGTAAACAAAATAAAAAGAAAACATCGATAGGTGAGGTAATAAGAAACATAACTCAACTAAGGTGCCGCCAGATTGAGTGAGGCTGTTAACGTACAATTGAATGTGTTTCAAAGAGCTCATAGACAAACAGATAGATGGATAAAAAATCGATTCAAAGCGATCAAAATTAATGTCGACGGGGTGTGTCTAAAATTTACGATCAATGTGGGTCCCAAATGAAATCTTCTCCTAATTAAATGCCGATCCACTCGGCAACGAGTTGAATGATGATTCAAAGAAAGTGGTGATTTTGTAAAATAACCAAATAAACGCGTTGATTAGAGTCACGAGACCGGTGTTTATAGATCTACAACTGTGACTGAAGTGAGTGTTTGAAGCTTAAAATGCTTGTCCTGACTTATCATAGGCTGAGACGCAACATGGCGACTTAATAATCACTTTCTGATTTGGTTTAGACACATTGGCCATTTTCTCTGGCACTAATGAAGGAAACCATTAGTGCCCAGGTTTGGGTTTATTGTAAGGGCCATGTACCACACGATTTGCCGGGCCACCGATAGGGCCACATTTGTTTATCTTGTTTTTCCTTTTTCTTTTTTAAGCAGACTACTCCAGTGCTGTTCCATATGTCCAGTGGAATGAAGATATCGATACCCAGAGCTGATGTTTGTTAGCGGTTGAAGAACAAACTCTTGAACTCTTGAATTTTTGACCCCAAAAACTTGACAGTGGTTAGTAAGGCTTTTTTGTTGATTTTCCGGGTCATCTTTCGACTGCCACACGGGCGTTCCTAGGCGTATCTATGTCTTCTGTACACCGTTGGTGATGTTATTTCAAGTCTATTAATCGTTCGTTTTCTTCGCTAACGGTTATTTGTTTGTCCGTGTACATGTCGCTTATCATAACACGCTTAATATTTGATGATATACAAGGGGCAGTGAATATGACAGCATTTTTGTTCGTTTAAAGTTTTATAAGGACAATGCATTAAATTTAAAGTGCCTTTTTCAACATCAGTAACTCATTTCGGCTTCGATGTGCCGATGAATGGTCCGCATTTCTGCCAGGTCTGTAGCACTCTCTGATCGAAGTTCAGAGAATACTAATTCATACGTTATTCAAGCGTTCATCAAACACGTTCATGTCCACGTTATGTCGATTTTTGCGAAGTGATCTTGGCTTGCACTTTTTTAGGGTGAAGTAAACTTGAAAACTAAAGCCACTCCACTCTACCAAATGAAGCGACGCACATTCTTGTACTCTCTCTCTCTCTTGAAATGTTGGAAGAAGAATATGACTTATTTCATTGCAAAATCATCTTCAGTGACAAAGGGTGGCGCATTTTTGGGTAAACGGCTTCGGCAACAAACAAAATATGGGTTATTGGTCAGGCGAAGATTCTCATTTTATTATTGGTCGATTTTTTTTTTCGTAGTCTAGACAAGGCGCTACGGTTTTTTTTGGTCAATAGAATGGATGACCCGTGGCGTTGTGGGTATGTGCGTCGACCCCAACCACGGCGTCGTAGGTTCGATTCCAGCTCTGAGCGACACAAATAATTTATTGTCACAACCCCACCTCTTTCGAGTTACTGACAATGCTCAAAGAGTATTTCCTGTCTAGAAAAAGCTTCTCAAACAAAGCCGTTCGGATTCGGCATTAAACTGTAGGTCCCTTCCACTCGTGTGAGAACAATAGCACGCACAACACGAGTGGTTGCTGAGAAGCTAGGCCCTGGCCCTCTATGGGCTGTAGCGCCACCCATATTATTATATTATTATTATTATTATTAATAGAATGGACCAATGATGATTATAATATATTAAAAATAATGTAGGTGGCGCTACAGTCCGTAGAGGGCCTGAAACTAGCATCCCAGCAACCACTCTTGTTGTGCGTGCTATTGTTCTCCCACAAGTGACCCACCATTCCATGACGACTCCAAGCGGCCAAGTTTGCGAAATGTTTTCTAGACAGGAACTTATTACATTTTAAGCATTGGCAGCTATTCGAAAGAGGTGGGGCCGTGAACATAATTATTTTGTCGTACTGGGATTTGAACCTAGATTCCAAGGTTCGTACGCCCAGACCGACAACGCCATTGTCGTCACTGCTATTTTTGCCACAAGTACAACAGTCGACCTTTTGAAAACTCAATTCGAAGCACTTGTTATGTCCAGAAGCGTTCCTGGCGATTGGTAGCCGACATCGTGTCTGTTGACTTATATCTTCTTTTCAGTGTGCTATGTTAAATCATTGGTTTATGTGTACTAGTCGGTGTCGTGCAAGGAACTCAGATCCAATATTGAACATGGCAGCCGCTTCCGTCGAAATGTGTTGCCGAGCAGTCGCTAGTAGCCGCTACAAAGGTGCTAGTGGCAGACTTAAGATTCTAAGGATTGATGCAACATTAAAAGACCTCATTTTGATCGCTTTTTGGAAATAAATTAACACATAGAAAAAAATGATATATAACATTTTTTGGAAAAAAGTTAAAAAATAAGGGACATGACATTCAAAAATCAAGCGTACATGTTGACATTCATAAAGTCCTAAGCATTGAAAATGTTTGTAGATACCCATATATTAAAAAACATCAACAATGACTGAGTTTGGTGAAAGCGAAATAGTAGATTTGGAAGGCATGGTTTGTTTGTTTGGCTTGTTAGAGGGATTTTTTTGAATGACGAATTTTAGTTTTTCTCCTTCAAGATTAGTAAAGCTAATTGTACTTTTTTTATTTATATTTTATTATACTTTATATAGACTTAGCAGAGCAGAACAGCAGACGTTTTTCCAGATTTGTTGCATTGAATTAAAACGAAACCTTACTTCTTTCATTTGCTTTCTTGATTTTATCATTAAGCCGTTTTTGCCGTTCAGAAGCCTCGACAATATTGTAGATCTAACTTTAATATGCTTGAGACGACCGAGATTAGTTCGAAGTTGTCAGTTTCATAAACAAGTTTTAGAGCGGAAAGTGAATGAAATCTGCGGCATCTCATTTTTTGAAAGTGCTATATTTAATTCATTCCAAGAGGTGTACAAAATCACTTTTTCAGAATTTTAAAATTAAATTGTCAATGCTTTACCCTTTTGGGCAACAAAACCAAATTCAAGGACTGAATCAAATTTCATTGAATGGTAAGTGTTTGCCTTAAATATTACGGCCCGTCATTTGATGGTGAATCTCGTGTAGATTGGCACCGCATTTATTAGGAATATCCGAATATTTTTTTCCTTGTTAATTCAAAGATGAGACTTAGTCATAAAATTTTTGTTTGTTGTCTAAAATAGTGAGAACCGTAGTGTACCTACTAAACGAACGAATTGTGTTGTCCACGATTGCCTTCACTCAGCTCCTACTCCTGGTTCCGATGTGCAACTGTCACTCTAAGTTCAGACGCTAGTAGTTCTCTCGCAGTTGATGTCTGCGAATTATCGACTGCATTGAGAGGTAAACAATGTTATCGGCAGATGCGACAATACGAAGTTGAGCGTTTTTTAGCTTCGCCAGGTTACAGGAACACTCAGTTGACAAGAGCATTGTCAATGATTCGACAAGAATTAACACATCTCATCGTTATCGCTTATGCTCTCCCAAAATTCTGTCGATTAATTATGTCTCACCAACAACAGTCAATGTCAAAGTATCAAAAACAAAAAAGAAACAACCGATTCAAAAAGTAGTAAGTATCTCATTCAAATCCAGACCCACGAATAAAGTAAATTTGTTAAAAGAAAACATAATTGTGCAAAGAAACAAAATTTGTTTTATCTTGCTGAGAGAATAAAAGTTCGTAATTTTGGGGGAAAAAAAACTATGCTAATTATAAACGTTTATTTGTTGTTCTTTTGGTGTTTAGTATATTGTATATGTACACATATGTTTGCGGGGGGACGGTTACTTACAACAATTGGTTCCGCACTTTGTGCTCCTGACTTCATTATTTATATTTTTTTGTTTGGTTTATTGTTAATACATGTGTTTTGTTTATATAGATTTACATATATTTTAGTAATCGACAAATCACATTGTTAAGCGGCAGCAGAAATAACGATATACAATAGTCGATTTTAAACAAATTCACACATAAAGATACACAATAGATTTATTGGTCAGAATGCATAAATAGAGAGGAAAAATGTATGATAACAGTGAGCAGACGATGGGGATGAGATGAGGTGAATTATGGGAAAGGGTGCTGATGTCTATACAGATGAGGAATAGACAGAGTTTTGAAGGACGGCAGGAGGTGGTGAATGAGGTTAAGTACGCGGGTCGAAGCTTATTCATTGGGATGACATTCCAATGGAAAGAACTTCGATGATTTCAGGAATAAATAGAAGTTTATGCAGTTGAACGTCTCCGGGAAAAGAGAGTCACAACTTACACTCCTAAATTCCTAAATTAACTTAAAACTGTGGCACATATTGTCTATAGACAATATTGGAAATTAATGTTTCTAAAAGTTCGTAGCTCCAATGAACAGAATAATAATAGATAAATTAATTTTGTTCTGCCGTTGTCGAATTGTAGTTTGTATGTTTCCCACAAGCCCACGAGTAGCATTTTAAATTAAGGTGAACAATAGGAAAATTAGAGCTTGGTTCCACAGGTGGGGCGCTGAAATTATTATTAGATGTACAGTTTAAAGAGAAAGTTTTTTTTTAAGAAAACATTGTTACAACAGTTCCAAAACTAAAATATTTATAATAGGTAAAATATTGATCAAACATGTTTTGGTGTGCCTAGAACTTAAGAAAACGGCTGGTCTTTTAAAAATGATCAGAGAGATCTAAATAATCACTGCTAGTTGTCATGAATAGCCAAGTCTGGCAAGAAGGCTGAAGAACTTCACAGTTCAAAGGTGTATGGTAGATGACTTCCTTCACTAATGGAGCCGGATGACAATTTCCTTGAGGAGGTTGGAGAGGAGACCATTTAAAACCTATAAAGTTGGCATTGAATGGATAAGGATCTAAATCAAAACAATTCCAATTTTTTTATATGAAAAATTATTTGAATCGTTCATGAAGTAAAGCAGAACAAAATCAAATTGGTAGGCTACTCTACCAGTCTCTGTATTTTATTTCTGAAGCAAAACAGGTGCCTATTTGACTCAGTGTTTGGTGAAGTTAAAGGCTCTCAACTGACTCTGTCAGTTCAACTCAACTTTCTTGGTCTAAACTACTATAATCATGTCAATGTACTTATAGTTTTAGAAATATACCTGTCAAGGGCTGTGTGAGGTCCATCTTGTGTAGAAGCAAAGGGTATGATAGGTGACAGCTTGTATCACGAATCTTTTGAGTAGCTTTAGATTTAGATTTTACCGAAAGTGAAGATTTTTCACGCAATAAAAAGCTGTAGGAGTCAGTAGGTCAGTGAGTCAGTCAATTAGTCCTCATGCTACGGAACTAATATGCCTAACAGCTCCGTCAAAGTTGCGTAAGTACATACCTTTTGCGTTTCATTAACCACTGAGTTGAGAGCTTAAACAACTTTGCTGCCCCAATGTGTATTGGAACCAAGAACTAGACCTAATTGGGTGATTTCAATGGGGTTTTAAGGGTTTTCATGAATCTAATTAAGCTTGGTTCTGAAAAACTACACGCATCTCCGAGGTCAGTATATTCAAATGCTCCGAGACCAGCATTTTAGGAAATCAACTCAAGCTCATGCCCCATTCCCACAAGGCCCTTCCCTCAAAGAAGTTGAAGCAAAGCAAAAATTCACAAAATTGAGTAGGCGCTTTAAATGTGAATGCCAGAAACACATCACTCGAGAAATGTTCACCACTCACAGCAGTTGAAACTGAAAGGAAGCACTTCGCCTCGGCAGAAACGAAAACAGCAGCACCACAAAAGCGGTTTCTAAAGAAAATACGAGCAAAATCGACGTACTTTAGTGGAAAATCGGGCATACACACGCCCTACGAACCGAAGTTGCTCTCTTGGCCGGAAACAGAACGTAGAACGTTGCTACGGCTGTGCAGCTCCAAGGATATCCAGGCAAGGAGCCTTTGAAGTTTGAACGCTTTCCTTTTGGTTCGCCCTCCTCCATCCGAGCAGAAAATCTTTCACTCAGTCTACAACACAAAAGGGAAATCGACTCAAAAGGTAATGTGTGTAATTGGCTTTCAGCTCTGGGTCCTCTCACACACTATCCCAGTCCTAGGGGAAATCGAGGACAGTCCCCATCCCCAGTCCATCTCCATTTAAGACTGTGTCTTCCGCCGCCACTCTCAGTGTGCCCTCAATGAAAATGTTGCTACCTCTCTGAATGGAAATCGCTTCTCTATCTCATTCAACGACCTCGCTATTTGTACACAGTACAAGATTTTATGCATGAACTAATTTATGAGAATGACGGTATGAATGAACTCGCACACAGAGAGATGCGCACGCCAAAGGGATGCGGACACACATTCAAATCAAACCGAAGCAACTTACCAATGGCTCATTACTTTTCACCAACTGAACTATTTTAATCGTCTCCTCGTCCTCGTCCATCTCCATGGGGATCTCGGGCAGGTGTGGATAGAAGTCCTTTTGGGCGATGGCATCGTGTGCACAAAGCAGACTCTGGAGGGAAATTGTTTCAACATGTGCTGGGATTTGCTGATTCAAGGTACGTACCTGCAAATGCGGATTCTGTAGAAGATAAAATGCCTCCTTGCATAGCGGTGATATATGACATCGCTGGGATAGTTGCTCCAGAACCTCGAGCAGGATCTAAATGAATGAAGTGGGTTTTTGTTTTTTCGGGAATTCGGTGGATTAACGTGAACGCGGTTACCTGTGTTGATGATGAGAGGAGCGGCGCTAATTTATCGTCTCGTCCAACTTTCGCAACTTTGCTGTGTACGTTCACTAAGGCATTCAGCTCCTTCGACTCGAGGAGTGATTTGAGGAAATCAATTTCCTGCTCGCTCGATAGACTTTCGGTTTCCTTAAGTGATGAAATCAATTTTGATAAAGCTGTAAGTGGAGAGAAGAAGAGAATAACAACAGGAAAATCCATTAAATTCGTCTTGTTTGTTGAGTTGAGAGATGAGAGGATGTTTAATTGAATTGGAGCGGTGTTTACGTATCAGATGTGGTGGCCCGTGGCGTTGTGGGATTTGTGTGATGAGGCCCTGGGTCTTTAAGGGCTGTAGCGCCACCCAAATTATTATTTATTATTATTATTATTACTCATCAGAGTCGCATTTTGGTTGAGTTTTATATTTAAGTTTGGAGCCTTCAGTATTGAGTTTGATAACTATTCCGGGTTTGTTTTTTTAATGAATTGCAATAGAAATCATTGCTGTGATGGCAGGCAGAAATAACGCATAACATCGACGTCTGTTACAGAGAGCGTCATAGTGGGCAGCAGAAACGTTAAGGTCAAGGCATCAGTATCAATATCAAGTACAGAATTTCTTTTTCTAATATCCGTTCCTTTAACTTAACAGAGCCATCTCTCACAAGAACCAAGCAGACTTTACACAACACTCTGATAACACTTTTTCCTCTCCAGAGACGTACATGCTATTGAAAGCAGATGAAGAAGCCCTTGGTCGCTTGCTCGTGCGATCTTTGATTCTGTTCTCCTTGATGGCATCTGGAGGAGAAGAAAATTCAACCACGAATTGAAAGGACTGTACAGCGGCAGACACCTAGTTAATCGTTTTCGGGTGCAGCGCTTAAGATGACTATGGTCATGTAGAGCGTATGGACACCGATCGAATTCCTGACTTTGGATGTCGAGGACTTCTTATATTATCTAATGCAAATCAATTCATTTACCAATTTAGAATTGCGTCTTTCGTTCTGCGAATCGGCTGCGAACTGATTTAAGACACGACTATTTCATTCCATTTTCTTTCATAGACAATCCCGCGTCATGTTGCGAATACTTCTCCTAATGGCGCTACATTCCTGGACGGATATTGGTCTCAACCAACCAGCCTCTACTAATCTCTTGAATTTTAAGCTCAAAGAAATGTGATTGGCAAGAGTTTATCAATGTCAATCAAAACAATGTCGTCCGCTTCTGCCAGCCATTGCATGAACTTCTGCAAACTCATTCGTGTTGATGTTGTCGATGAGTTGCGGACTGAGCTCGAAAGAGCAAAGAGAAGTGCCCATTTTCATGGAAAATCTACACCGTATGATAGCTACACATGAATAGTTATGGTTGGCTAAGTTCTCCTGAGTCGTGACTTGTGCGAAGTAAATATTAACTAAATATTAAAAAGGTTTAACTTAAACTGATATTGTTAAAAATACAGATTTCACTTTAAATGACTCAGTGCAGTGACCGTCCTCATGCCTAGTTCGATCGAGGATGTCCTCAAATGCCAATTTTACCCTTGAATCCTTTATTTACTCAAGAACGAAATAATCCTGCACAGTGACTGTTTTCGCTCACTTCTCACTATAGCGGTGCTCACATTGTAGTGCCGGACATTAGACCGGGTTAACCGATCAAAAAATGCTGGGCGTTCACATTGCACTACGCGGTTGACGGAATTCATTCATGAAGGTAGTTCCGTGGTATCAAAATCGAAGAGCTTTCAGTGATGGACGAACCAAAACTCTATTATTTTCATTCATCCTGATGCTCACTTGTTGAAATCTAAAACGTGAATTAAAAACTGCGGTCGTACCACTAGCGTTCACATTGTACTGCCTAGTACAAATTGGTCAGTACGACCAGGTCGTTCGACATCTCGTACTACCCGATAGTATAATGTAAACGCTGCTTGTCCCTACTCTGATCATAGATAATAACAACGCAAGAGAGCAGTGACTGCAAATAGTGTCCGTTTTAATTAACTTACATTTTGGTAAAGGCGCCCGTTTACAAAATTTTTTTTGGGACTACTCAACTAAAACTATACTGGAACCACCAATGTTAAAATGTGCGATTCGACAATTCTTAAGAAGGAATCATGCCGTAAAGAGAGATCTATCTCACTTTACAGCTGATTCCCTTCCAATTGCGTGTTTTTACCCTTGAAAGTCTATCACTGACAATCTAATCTTGAATTATAAGTCAGCAGTTTTTATCACAGTTTGTAGATCCTTATTGGTATACGACCCTAGGTCTACTAAAACTGACTTATAAGTTTTGTGTACCCTTCTTCGTAAAGTGGACGTACAAGAACCATCTTCTGCGCCTGCGTCTTTGAGGACTTTGAAGGTTAAATATTACACTGACAGATTGTAATCCGACAATTAGTTTGATAGATATACAGCCGACTCTCTTTAAGTAGAATTTCTATATAGCTCGAATGTTTTTCTAGCTATATTTTGGCATTCTCCTCAATTGTTCATACAAAAAAGACAGTCGTACAGTTTGACTGTAACTCGAACCAATTTTCCATAGGGAGAGTGTGCATGAAGACATGGATATACACAGTGCCATGTCGAGTTTTGACATTCCTGCCAAACTCGTGAGGTTGTGCAGGTTGATAATGGAGAACTCTCGCTACTCCATCAATGTCAAAAAAAGTTTTAGCAAGGCGACACGCTGTCGTGGGTTTTCTTTAATATAATGCGAAATTTAAACGTCACACCAGAGGCACAATCTTCCAAAAGTCCGTTCAACTACTTGCTTACGCGGACGGCGTTGACGTGATTGGACGAACACAGCTAGCCGTCAATGAGGCTTTTGCTGGCAGAGGCGGCTAGATGGGTCTAGCAGTAAACCAGGCCAAACAAGGATCGTGCTGACTGCAGAGGCATGTTGATTCAGGCCCAAGTCTACCCCCGACTGTGGCGCATAAGAAAGAAGAAGAACAAGAAGGCCAATAAAAGAAATAAAATTTAAAAACATTCGCTTCATTACCGATCAATACAGATAAAGAAACTTTTATCCGGACTTCAGGATAAACCAGAATATGCTTTGTAGAAACGCTAAAAAAACTCAGCAAAGATTTCGTTCGAATCTATAAACCAAGTCAAACAATTTATAGACGACGATAAATCCGTTCTTTCGGCCTTTAATTATCCAAAGTGTGACAACCAATTTCGAATATGAGCAGTTTACTCATGTGACGAGGCACAAATTAATGAAAAGAATAAAAACTAAGCAACAATTTAATTCGAAAAAATATTGTTATGAGCTACGCATGTTGTAGACCATTTCAGTTGAACGTCATCCAGCCTCAATGGGTGCGTTCGTTTGTTTCGTCACTTTCATTGTAGTGATTTTGAAAATACCCAGAGTCATGATACTGAATATTGGTTCGAAACATAGCACGTGAACATTGCCTGCTCTTATAGAGATAGGCAAGTTCACAGCTGATTGACTGCTGGTCCACCAGTAAATTCGAGTGTTTTTTGAAAGTAAATAATGCATTTTGACAGTTAATCAGAAAGGTTTTGAAACGTCTCTCTCTGATTTTTCTGTTTAGTCTGAGAGAACGCTTTTAAAAAAAATGTTATTAACAATTTTAATCGTCAATATACATATGGATAGAAGTCGAACATCTCTTGTCCTAACAACGTAGTAGAGATGACACGTGTCACCGGAGTTTTTGTGTCAAAATGACGTACAAAAAAAGTTAACTATGGAAACAGATGCACATTTAAAATGATTTTCTTCACAATGGCCATTACAGGTTTTGCAATATTTTAGTGCGCAAGATGTCAATTTTTTTTACGAAATGCGATTGATAAACAAATAAGAATCCATTTATCTTGCCTTCACTTTATTGGATCAATTTCCATTTAAAGCTTAAAGAGATCCACGAATGAGGTCACAAAATGGAAAGAAGCTGGTTTTGATAAGCTGCCAAAAACACCTTGTTCTCCTTACATTATGACGCGGAAGCGTGACAAGAGCAGGTGGCAAATCAATTTCAAATAAAGAAAATGTGTGTGTCAAGCCAGAATAGATGGAAAATAATCGCCCGGTGGACTATTCTATTTTTGACAAATCCCGAAATAGTTGGGACGTGACGATGTGACGGTGGTTACTTTACAGTTGAACAGCTTGTTTAATCACATAAAAATGGATAAATATTTACCTCTTAAGAGCTAATCGTGTCTTGCGTGTTAAAAAGCAATCAGGTGCTCTTCTGCGACATACATCTTCAGGGAACCTACCCTGTATATTACCACGCCTTAGCTGCCATCATTCTACGTGACAGTTTCGTGTGTCCGTCGACTTCCGTAATGTGTCTTTTTGGAGATTTTATCGTCCTGTTTGCCTTGTACGCACTTGATCAGATTTTAAGATTCTTCCCACAGAAGTTGTTGTGTCATTCTAAGCCACTGGATGTCACTTTCCACATAAACTGGCTCAAACACCACAAACCCATCACCCGTCTCTTCACTCGCAGTGACCAAGGACTCTCTGAAAAGTCCATAAATAGGCTATAAGCAGCGACCGTCGATATCTTTAGCTATAAAATTCTCCAATGAAACGACGTCTTTTCCAAAAGAAAAAGAAATGTCAAAAGTCACAGTCGCTGCTGGGGTTTTCCTCCCTTCTGAGGGGCGCATTCATAAAAACTTTACACCGCAATTCTATAACTCTTCAAATAGCCCTTAAAAATGGGACCGAAATAGCGCAGCGCATTCAAAAGCGACCTGCCCTAAGAGTGAATGCACACGAGCACCATTGTATTTCGAAGGATTCATTTTCGAATGTACATTCGCCCAGCACAACGATTTCACTTTTTAGCTCCATTGAAAGGCCATGAATACAGGGGGCGCACTCCTGTGGGGTGGGCGATGCGAAATGCCTCTGAGGTACTGTCAACAAATGACTTTCGAGCGAGCAGAAAACAGGCGGTATAAAAATTGGAGAGCAACAACGTCGACGTCTGTAAGAAAAGGGCCCCAACACAGTTCTATCATTAGGCACTCTCCTCGAGGCCATAAACAGCAGATGAGATGAAGTGAAATTTGTGTAAGGATAAAACTGTCCTCAGATATGGACAGCGGCCTGGCAGTGGGATGGGTGATGGGGAAGATGTGTATTTGCCCGAGGATGCAGTGCCTGTATTATGCGCGCTCCTTGAATGAGAACAAATGACACGGGAGACCAGGACTCCCAGGAAGATATTCAATTCGCTTGAAAGGGAAATCGTGTGAGAGGAATATTAATGCGTCGGACAGACGGGTGAAATCAAGCGAGCTTTGTTTTTGGGTCACAACAGTGATTGCGGCCGGAGTGGGATGAAATGTCGTCAGGCCATTAGCTGGCGGTGTGGGCACATATTCATGGTACGTGTCAAATGTACACATATTCAAAGGGGGGAAGTAATGTTTGCCATTAAGCAGGTAGTAGGTATCTGCAGCACGATTCCTTTTTGGAGCCGCAATCGCAAACATTAGCCTGGTTGGAGGAAATGCCTTCATTTTGTCTACAAAGTGGTCGTTTTCGTAATATTTACGCTCATTGGTGGTGTAAGAATCACACTTACCACCTCGAGATTGTGGCTTGTCATGACCATGGCAGCACTCAAATATTCACAGTCTGGGTACGGTTTATCGAACAGGAATTGCTTGGGGGAGGCGATTTAAGTGTGAGTGGTGAATTGGTGAATCTACTTGATGACTGAGACTGATGGAAAGGAAACAAATGGATTTGTACCATTGCTGACTGAGGGATGAGGAAACATTAAGTAGAAAAGCCATTTGAAGGCTCGGAGAACTTACAGCAGTAGCAACAAACGTCCAAGTAATAGTAGAACATCGTCGACAGAACCAAAAGCTGGAACAGCTGATTGTAAGCATACTGAACAAACAGAAAGCGGGATGTCCTAAACTTCAAGAGTTTACAAAATTAACTCCATCTCTGAAACAACCAGTGTTCGATAAGGAGCATCTGAGGAACCACATTTAAGCCAGTACCGCAACTAACAATTTGTCATATGCTAAAATAATGCCGATCTGGAGAGGAGGAGCGCATAATATCTGGGAAGTTTGTTGTTTTACCTGATTGCCAGCACAAGTTATCGATGAGCGAGCCTATTGTTTGGTTCGTCAAAAATGAAGTTGTCTCATTGAGACGGTACCATGGAAAATGGAAGCAGTCATTGACATTAATTCTTCAGACCACTTCAATATGATTAAAGAGGGCAAGTTTCTTGTAATCATTGTATGTGCACCGGCAATCCGTTCAGAGTCTTCTCGTGAAGCTCAAACTACATAAGTCCACCGATGCTCAAAGAGCTGAGTTGGACAAGTCAATGTAAACCTCTCCCGGATATCTGGCCATTACGAGATAGAAGGCAAATAAAAGAGCGGCCTCGAAGGTAGAAAAGGAGCATCGGAACACTTCACAAGCCCTGAACCACTCTGTGCTGTAGGAGACCATGCTGTAGGAGAAACATACAGACAACTAGAACGAAGAAACCGAACAGAAACCTGACCACGCTCTGGGTAAGGCAAACCAAGAAACTCATGAAGTAATTTAACCCAAAAATGTTTGAGGCATATATCAAGATAAGTAAGATCAACGTACGTATCCTAACAGAGTTCCTACTAGATTACTGCATACTCAGGGAGCACCTAAGGAGACGAGGGGTATCAGAAGAAGGTCTCTACAGATTCTGTTGAAATTTCAGAACATCAAGGTCATGGTGTAACATACCCTCAGCAACAATAATAATACATCTGTACACAAAATATAAATCACGAAAATCTGAAAATATAATTAACGAAATTCTTTACAAGCTTCGCCAAATGTTGTAGTTTTCGTATTCTAAATTTAGAGGCATCACGTGTAAGAAATTTTCTCATGATGAGTACATATTTTTAGCCAAGAAGTTTCATTGAACCGATTTGTGAAATCGTTCATATCGCATATTTTGAATTTTTTTGATTCCAGTTTGACTCTTCTTTATCAATGGACGTCTTGAAGTATTCTCTGATTGGATTAAGGAAACTCTTGGAAATATCAAAATATACAGAGTTGTTCCCGTCTCCAGGGGGTAGTCTAGATAAAATTCCCAATTCCCTTTCTAAATTTACGACTCTACCTCTATAGAATTACTAACAATAAATATATTTGCTTCTCAAACTTTACCCTTGGGAGTGGACATAAAGGTATAGACCTCCTCAACACTCATGAGGGAACAATAGTAAGCATAACATAAGTGGTTGTTGTAAGAGCTGGAGCTTGGTCCAACTACAGCACCCATATATTCATTCTTATTAGTGTCGGGTCAACTTATTATTCCTCAATTGAGTTTGGTAGTCAAGCAAGTAGAAAGACTTGCAGACAACTTACACAATACTAGAATGCATGGCAATGATACACGGTGGCTACTTCATCAGTGTGACAACTTAATTCAGCTTCCTTCGGTTATAACCTAACATAACCTTTATGATTTATTTCTTGAAATTAAGCTTTCAGATATTTCTGCTTAATTAAGGCCCATTCATTTGAGGTCACCACAGAATTGTGAACTTCGCAAACTCTGACAATTCAGTCATATGGAAGTTTCTCATTCGCAGAGGACTACGGGTACAACCCGACACTTCACTGCGAATTGTTTGGTCGTGGAGGTTGTGGATTGCTTTTTAATCTTTTATTACGAACTCAGCTTGACGGTTCGCAAAGAAAACGATTGATTTGCAGAGAAAATTTCGATATGATATGAGCCCCTCAGAAAAGTCAGACGTTTTCAAGGGCAACATTTTATTGCATGTCACTCCTTTAAGATCTTAAATTTATAATTCATTAAATGAATGATTTATTAAAGGCGTACGCGCGCGAAAGTTCAATGTCAATTGTTAAAAATGCACCATTAACTGCCACATTCGTCGATCAACTAGCGGTATTGTCACTTGAAAAGTTGAGCATCTCAATGTAGTTGATTTCTTTTCGCAACTCTAGCTATATTTAACAGCGAAGAATTCAAAATTTTGTTATTAACAAGCGACTATTAACTAAAAATATTAGGAAACGCCAACTGACGAAAGACAAAAAATCAATACCTCATCGATAGCGTTTGGTTTTCGGAGAAGACCGCTGTTCGTGTCATAAACAATCATTAATCGTTTTCGAAATTGTTCAAAATTTCAACACCACACTACCGCAAGCCAGACGAGAAGAGCCAAACGAAAAAGAAATAGATCTAGACACATATTCTTAAATTATTACTCCGACGGGAGAGCAGCTCGGCGTCATCCATGCATCACCGGCAGCGGTGCGAAATATGCCTCGCTAGTCCGGTGAAATGATTTCGAACACCGACATCTGCGGGGTATTTTTAGAAACACAATTCGCTAAATATATTGAAAATAATTTGCTGTTTTGGGCGCAGCATAAACTTACGCAAGCCTCCTGGTCGGACCGTGGAGCCGTGGATTAATTATCTGTCTGCCTGTCTGGGGGCAGCGGGTTGTTGTCGTGTTGACACCAATTGTGTGCGATTCAAATAAACGCGTGTTTGTGTGTGTCTTGTTTGTTGTTTTTGCGACTCACCAGCTTGGTTGATTGCTTGGTTGAATGTGTTTTCCTTGGCTTCTCGGCAGGATTTCAGTTTTATTGATCCCCCATTCAACCTGTTCGCTCGATGTTGTTCACTATGCAATTAACCTGATTACGAAACTTTTCCACATAGTTATCTCGGAAGGACTTTCTCGCCGCTTAAACAAGCACATTCGAGAGATGAAATCAATAGTTGACTCATCCCCCAGACAGACTGACTACAGGGCGGAGCATCCGGAACCAAGTGGAGCATGCATGATGTGATGAATTTTAATCATTCCTCATTCCATGCCGGTCCGTGGAATGGTATTTCTTCGATCTAACTGAGCGCCGACAGAGCGATATCGAAGAGAGTTATTGCGAGGTGGAATAGCGTGCGCCGCGCTGAGGGAAGCATCTGCAGTTACTCCAAGGACCGGGGATACACTCCACCACAGCAATCAAAGTTCTACGTGCCCACCCGTCGGGGTGGATGGGGTGAGTACGACGATAAGTGGTTTTTCAAATTGCGAATTCTCGCAGCTTTTCAAATGGCTCGGCGAAGAGCTAAATTTCGCCGCCTTCGGACGGCTGTGTCTGCTTACTGCTTAGCCAGGATGCCCAAGTCGCAATGATGTCATATTTTATTCTCCCCGACGCGTGAGGTCGTTTCATTTTGTCTTCGGTTCGGTCTGTTTGCGAAAGTCGGGCATTGTTCGTTCGGCTCGTTCGGAAATTTATGATGGTTGAAGTTAAAATTGTTCTGGCTGAAGTATTTTTGGCCAAGGTACCTTTGCATTCCGTGCCATTTATTATCGAAAGCCGGAAAGAACTCTCATGGTTGGGATTGTTACTGCTTGTCCTAGTTTCAGGCTGGCTAATCTACTTCAAGACGTTCGTGGCAAGCTCGGAGGTGATGGATCGTTGGAAGTTTGCTGCTGAGTGGAAGTGGTTATTCGATTTCACTTTTTATTGATGGACATTTTTCTGCATTGGAGGACCGTTATTAAAGAGAACACAGCTTTAAGACAGCGTACTGTCCTGTAGCATTATGTAGAGGGCTAGGGCCTAGCTCCTACTGAACGGCCAGGAACTTATAGACAGACTCTTTGGGCTCTCTTGATGTCACAATTAGAGAGAGCTATAAATATATAAAAAAAATCTAGGTGAGGCTACAGCCTGTAAAAGCCCAGGGCTTTTGTTCTCTCACGAGTGGAAAGGACCTACAGTTTTATGCCGAATCCGAACGGGCAAGAATGAGAAGCATTTTCTGGACAGAAAATAAATACTCATTGAGCATTGTCAGTGACTAAAAAGAGGCATGGCAGTTAAAAGTATTTTGTGGTACCAGATTGGATCGACGCACATACCGACAACGCCACGGGCCATCATTTCTGTATTGTGGCCAACAAACTCTGTTGATCGATTAATAAAAAAAAGCTGTTTGTTAAAATTAAGTGAAGATTTGGGAGTAAGTCATATTCTCTCTCATAAATCAATCTCCTTATTGAGCCCTAGAAATTAGAGTAGCACATTCAACGTTTTCATTTGCTTTTTGTGATAATTTTTACGGAATCAACGATGATGACGATTCACTCTGTTTTAAGTTTGTCCATAGGTATTCATTGTTATTATTGGCAGCACTTTCATTAAGTGAGTCCAGTCCGATTGTGAACTTCGATGCCCAATACCCATTCTAATATTCTAAAATTCTCTTCCTCGATTGCAAGGGCCTGCTTCTGAATTTACTCATTGTGAAGTTTCTTGATGAGATTAATGCCAAACTGTGTTGAAGGAATGTCGTGCCTTAAGCCTAAGTACTTCGAATCATGGCTTTAGTTTTATTCCATCTCTTTTACGCACCATTCCAAAAAAAATGTACATGATGCCCTGTCACCTTGTTAAATGAATGTAGTTAGGCTCAAGTAACTGACAATGCTCAGAAAGTTTAAAGGCGTTCTAAGAATTGTGGGTCCCCTCGTGATGGCACGATACATCACACAGCACAAGCCGGTATTCTGCCGGTATAGCTAGACCACGTTGACTTCAGTTTGCTATGCTAGTCCATTACATGCTTCCTTGCGGAATTAGTCTTGAATCAATCCATTATCCTCTAGTATTGGCGAAGTTAGGGTCAAACGGAGAAACGGAGCAGCCAAGGTCGCTAAATTGCTGACAAAGGAGACATACAGGAATGTGTTTCTGAATGACGACAGAGCCGGGCTGGTACATAGAAGATGTTGAATGTAATCCATCCCCCCTCTCCAGCAGAAATTAGCCATAGAAGCGCTTAGCAACGTTTTTATTCCTGTAGTAGACAAGGCCCTGTATTTGGTGACAGTGACCTATTGCAGTATTTGGTGCCAAGGATAGGGCAGATCATCGCTGATATTGGGCAGATTGTGATATCCACCGCAAGTTTTAAAAATTTGTTGAATCAGTGTTGGCTACTACCTATTATTTAAATGTTGGCAACGACTAGTGTTGAGACTTGAAGTTTTTAAAGATTGGTAGCTCTCACAGAGAGTTGGTGGTAGGTTAGAAAAAAGTATGGGGATTATATATTCAATTTCTAAGATATTTCGCATACCACGTTAACGACATTTTCTCATGAATATACACGCTCCTCGAAAATCTCTTCTAATGAGAAACTTCTTTAAAAAGGGCATAGAACTAACTATGGTTGCAATGAACCCATTACGAGGCGCATAAAAATATTCAATGAATTTTGCAATAAAATAAATGTTGGTTATGTCACGAGTAGAGCTTAAAAAGTTAGTTTTTACATTGTGATTAGTATTGTTTATTTGAAGTAATATGTAAGACGAATAGTCAGTAGATGATCCTTAGTACCACAATAAATATCTGGTGCGTAAAGCGATACTGAGAGTTACCACTTAGAGAACGTAATGTTTCTCTGCGATGGATATGGGTATAAACACATTTTCTTTGACAATTGAATTCTAAGAGGGCCTACGAAGCAAAAAACAACAATAAATGACATAAAGAGTACGAATTAAGAAGTGTGGTCGATTTTGCAGTTTGGATAGTAGAAGTGGTAGAAAGGAGAAGCAAAAAAGAAGTAGATTTATCACAATTGTTGCACAGACCACGACAACATGTGTGACTTCTACGAAATCTTTCAAAACAGCACTCGATGATAGTTTTCTCTTCTTGACTGGACCACTATAATATTACGTGGAATGTTGCCTTCTGAGACTGCGATTGCCCCTGACTTATGGGCTTGGATCAACGATTGTGACGTATCCTCATGGAAAATGGCCATTGGACATCCTATGGGACAATGTAATCGGTCAGTATATAATCGGCGAAAAATGAATTGCTAACAGACGTCATTTCTTTTCCAAGGGCACCAACGCCGAAAAAAGACGATGCTGCTGGTTCTTCGGCTTCATTTCTTGCTCACCGTCTATTTTCAAAGGTTTTAGATGAATGTCATCGCACTCATTTAATGTCCAAATATGTACGTGATAAATGTGTGAAATTTGGTCACTATGGTTTGACTTCCTGTCTTAGTAGTAGACGTAAATTGGTAGAAGTGCCCAAAAAAAATTTCAGAGAGTGTTGTTGCCAACTTATCAAAAGGTTTGATGGATTCGAAAATCCATAATTAATAAGTGGCAATAAAAGCATATTAACTTTTGCTCTCACTGGGCTTCGAACCTGGGATCCCTCTAACTAAGGGCAGGCACATAACTAAGTGCTCCATCCAGTTTCAATTGGTAAATAACAATGATGTGTATTGAATGCAAGTTTTCCCGGGATTTACATTTACAATGGATTTCACATCAGTTGAAATCTCAGAGGCTATCAAAATTAGTTCAACTTAGAGAGTGGTTTTTTGTGTGAAAAATTGATGAGAATGTGAAAATAAGACAGATACAATTTCAGTCAGAATCAGAATTCAGTCAGGGAGAGAGTTTACCTAAGGGTACCACTGTACCTGAATTGTCTCTTTCTGTGCTACGGTATCCAAACCTTTATCAAACTGATAATTTACCGACGACTCATCGTAATCCATGACATCCGCAGCATAGCGGACTCATCGGTTCTGATGCTCGGGAGAACATGATTTTCGGGATGATAACCAACTTCTGTGGACATGCGACTGCCCTAGCACTGAGCGAAGAAAGTCATGACATTATAATTGTATACGATATGGACAGATGAGAGTATGTGAACGAAAAAGGGGCCAAACCACTGATGGCACAGAGGCGATCACGGTATCTATGATCCGCGCGAAACAAGAAGAGATTACCCTTAGTTCTAGTCGCAAGAACGTACGTATCTCAGTGGCAGTTTCTTATGTGCACCTTATGGAAATACGATGACGTCCAGAAAAAGAATACTCACTAAGCATCTTTGCTCTATCAACAACGCAATTCAACTAGTTGCACTCTCACATTTCTTTAGTATACACACCCACCATTTATTATTCCATTTGTGTAAAATAATGGTAAAATACCATTTATACGATCACACTACAGCGTCACTTAAGAAAAGTTCTGGTGACGGAATATCTTACAGAAGCAAATTCCTTGTGCCACCACTCATCAACGTCAACTGAGTCACCGTGTCAAACTCACCTGGGTCCCAATTCGAGTCTGCCGCCATCACTTCAGCTGTCATCCTTTGCTGGGCTTCGAGAAGAATTCAAAGTTCCTGGAAAGAGTGATGCAAAATTCATAAGTCTGCAGTCAAAAACAATTCACGAAAATTATTCGAAAACACAGAGCACCCAACGCAATTCCTAAAATACTTGCACCCCGTGGCCAGTGACTGTACGAAACGATGCGAATTGCCGCCCCTTGAGTGTCGTCATAGGTCTTCAGTTAAATTCCTCTCCCTCGGCGTCAGCAGAGGCATATTTTTAGAATTACAAGATTCCGCGGAGCCGCAATTTAAATTTCAGATTTTCATCAAGTGGACCATGAATACAGTTGTCAAGTGAAAACAACAAGTGACGTTCCCGAGAACCGCCGATGTCCCTTCTGACGCCGACCGACGCTGTTCTACAGTTCCACTCGTACAGCTTGTGTCTCTATTTATTATTTCGCCTTCCGTGTAGTGCAGTGTGTTTGTTTTTTCTTTGATTTGAGGCAACGTGAACTGTGTCAGCAGAAATGCATGCCGAATATAATAAATTGTGAATTTAATTAGTTTGTTTTTTTTTCTTCAGTGAATGGACGGTGGTGCTCTGGCGAATTTCTGGCGGGTCAAGTTGCAGTAGAAAATCAAGCGATTGCTTCCGTTTCAGTGGCGGGTTTCAAAATGTGTTTAGTCAGTTGGACGACTGTAGGGGGGCTTATTTACTCGGTGAGGAGTCTGGCATTCGGTTGCAGTCGGGATGTACTGTCTCGTGAGAAATTTGTCGATGGAGATAATTAAGGGAGGTCGCATCGGGCAGGCTTGGAGGATGGATGTCGGTAGCGTGCACATTATCAGACATATCTTGGCGGACATACTCTTACCGCCCAATTTGATGGTTGATGGTCTTGAAGTTGCTTTCAGAGTACATACAATGGAAAGTATAAATGCGGATATTTTGACTGTGATAATGACCGTCCTGGGAGGGCACTTAGCTCAACCTCAGGGCATCTTCATTTAGAGTCTGGTTGGAGACTGTTTGAAAGTTAAAGAGCTTTGTTCTTATTGGTAAAGCATAGTAGGCGATTTGAAGGAAGCACACGGAAGCGCAATATGACACGGTGTGAACTACTGAATTTTCCAAAGAAGACAAATTGTAGGACCATGCAAACACGGTAGCCTAGTAGAAGACAAATTGTAGGACGGGTTTACACATCGAAGTGGACGTGGACATAGATTTAACAACACCTACTCGTTGAGCGGGCTATTGATTGTTCTTTTACGAGTAGACTCTAAAGAATGCACGCTGTCAACTATAATTCAGAGCCCTTAACCGAAAGGGTTGCTGACATATTATAAGCTAATGATTTTTCAGCGTTTCCAGGACCTTAGAACGAAGGGACGTAAGTGCTATGGGTCGGTACGAGGTTTGTGACGAAGATTCGCGCTTTTTAGGAACGGGCTGGACAAATGCTGTGTTCCATATACTCGGACGGAGACTCAAGAGTAGGATAGCGTACGCTGTGGTTTCGCCAGCGAAGAAGAACACATCTTTAGAAGTATTGGGGAATACCATCCAGGCCAGGGGCTTTGTGCATGTACTCTTGCAAGTGTACTAGTGCGGAACTGAAATTCGTCTAGTGTCAACGCTCTCGAGTACAGCGGGCTGCAAAATGCGCCGCAAGCAGATTAGAGATAAGATTTGTCTAAAAAGAGCTGCAATGTCATTGCAAATGAGCATGGGAATTGAAGACGAGGTAGAATTCTTTATGGTCTTGACAATTGACCAAAAGTTTTTGCTATCCTTAGGACATTGTAGCAAATGCCTTACGAATATCATGCGCAACTATCTTGCTCCCGCCTGTTTTGTACACAGATTGGTACCACTTTTCGGTGCGACCTGTGTGTTGAGTTTGGTTCCCAATTAATGTCTATAACTCTGTGATGCAACTTACTTATTCTTCTTTTATTGTCGGGGGTTCTTAACACATTACGAGAGCACTGAGGATCAAAAAGTACATGCAGCACACATTTTATGGATATTTGTGCCTCGACTCCTAATACGCGACGGCGATGAGTACAAACTGCGGCTTCAAACCTTTTTTCGTTCACTCTACTATATTTAGTTAGTATAAGTTCCAAGTGAAGAAGGATCTCAACCAACTTGGTGTGCGAAATTGGAAACAGGTAGGCAGATATCACACTAGTTGGAGAGGGTTGTTGATTGAGGCCCAGATCCAACCCGGACTGTAGCGCCATACAAAGAGAAGAACTAAGAGCTTCAGACCAAATCAAAATCAATTACATTCGCCCTCGCCGATGGTTATCTTGGCGGTGGTTTTTCAGAGAAGTTTTGGACGCGACAGGCCAGGCAAGACTCATTTTAATAACCGAAGGAAACTCCAACACTGCCTTGACTCTTGGCAGTTTAGTCTGACGGCAGGCAATTAGCTGTACTTCAACGGCGGGCTTGGAGGCAATATTACACGTATTCCCGCACAAGCAGATGTCTGCTGCAAGAACGTGGTATGGAATAGCCTGTTCAGTAGCTGCCTACTAAGTTCCACTGGACATACGAGTTTAACTTGATATACTGCACATTGACCAAGGCGAACGCCGTTGTACGCCTCCTTTCCTCTACGTCCAAATAACCCACAAGTACTATTTCCTAAACATAGATGAGTTGATTATCAATGACCTGATGGTTAAAATGGGATTTAAATAAGCACGTTTGGGCAGTGTTTTATAAATAAGGCGGCCAAAATGATATCAGCCAAGAGGCCACTTAAGTCGAAGCTGGTGGCATTCTGCCGTGAAGAGCTTAATGCTTTTAGCACGCAGCACCTGAAGTCTATAGCTAAGCTGTGTCTTAAACCATTGGAGAATAACTTGCAATAAAACAATTTGTGAACTTCCTAAGAAATAAGGCCGAGAACGACCAATCACAGGCAGTCTACCTTTTGGAGTCCCTTTGGTAGACTGCCTGTGAGATGCAAAGCAGAAAGGGGACATTTCATCTAGCTAGCATTTCACACTCGACACACACAGATAGTTCTTTCAGTTACTCGCAAGGATGGGGTGGGAAACACAGCTGACCACGAGGAACTCAATTTCGAGCAGCTACTTCTCTGAACGTGGCACGAATGTTCCCATCATCAGGTCTTGCGAGGCGTGCCTTAAATGCGACTGCAATAGGAAGGCTTCCCCTTGACAGACCAATGACGAGGCGGATGGACCGATTTGAAGAACTAGCTTGGATGCGCCAGGGCAAAAGTCTTGATAAGGATAGATTGGCTTGGAGGGCTCTAGCGACTGAGTGGATCATGCAAGTCTGTAAATGATGAGAGATAGCAAATAGAAACAGTGATGACAGTGATGGTAGTTGAAGCACTATCACACGACAATCATCTGAAGGCTGTAGTACCAACGAGTGAAAAGAGGCCTCGAATTCTGGCACACTGGGAGAGTACTCCTTCCAAAACGTTCATCATTTAACAAAGAGGACGGTAAGTGGGCGGCCGGCGAAATTGAAGGCACACTTAGATGATTGTTGGTCTGTTGTGATACCCATAGTCAGTCCCATAGACTACCACTGATCGATAACTTCAGTGATGCCATTAAATTGATCCCAACGGCAAATGGTGACTGGACCAGATTTGAAACCAAATAGAAAGGGACTGAACACTCAGCAATTGCGCCACCCTTACTTACTTTCTAAAAGGTGGCGCAACTGTTTGAAGTGGACCTGGGCGTCAACCAACAAGCGTCTGCAACTTGTGCGATCTCTGGATAGCTGCCTCCAGTTTCAAACGCATGTCCCTTTCCACTTGCGTCCGCCACCTGAGTAGCGGTCTTCCTCTTTGGATTCGAAGGCTTTCCGGGCCGGAGAATTGGTTTTCATCCGCTCCACACGGCCCAGGCATCTCAATCGTTGGATTGCGCCATACAGACGTACAATAAACCATACAAACGTATTTTTGTAGATCCACTAAGTTATCAGTATGACCGAACATCATCGACACGTAATCTATGTAATTGGTACGGAGGAGGCGTAGAGAGGATTCTTCTCCCATCGGCTATCACAATGGATCCAGCAGGACTTACGTGCGATGTCACATACATACGACCGTCAACCCTCACATAATTTAATCATCGAGCCAATCTCACAGCCTCCTTTATTTAGCCATCATCTATTCACAAGAAAACTCACCTCCTCCGTGGTCGTTGGAAAGGTATTCCCTGCGACCACTCAGTGAATATCTTCCTGATTGAATAACACACAAATTCCAAATCAAATTTGGCTACAAATGAATTTCAAAACCAAAGGGGAACCATGGCAGAAGAAGAAAAGGCAAAAAGTCATTGACCCAGCACAAGGTCCACCACATCCAACCGATATCGGAAATAAATCCGCAAATTCATGTGAAAACTTATTCCCCCCGGCCTCGGATTTATCCTCAGACAAATTTCATTTCCATTCCGCCCACCCATGCGCCGCTGACCAGTTTCAAATTGATTTAAAGAAAAAAGCTATCCGTCGCGGTGTGTGCGGGGAGGGACTTGGGGGAGTCTGGGGGTATAAGTGGACTAAAATGAAATTCCCTGGCTCCTTAGGCTAGCTGGATGATAACTCAATTACCGTCGATGTCAGCGGCAAAGTAACTGCACAAGGGCACGACATCATTCGTCTTGTGCGCCGAAAAGTCGGTTCCGTTTCTAAAGTTATGAGGACGCTCCCTGAAATTGAATTATATTAAACACACATTTCGGCATTGAACACCGACACAGTCGCGCACACAGCCCTTTGGTGGGACAAGGTGCAGCTAGGAGTACAATTTTGAGTGCCCTGGCCGTTGGGGCTTTTTGGCGTCCACCCAAGACGAACCAGAAGCAAGGCATTCCATAAATAATAGATACCTACGCACAAGCCTCCTGCGCGCCTCACCCAAACGACCACTCACACTGTGAATATCCATTTGTTCCTCCACGCGCACAGTTTCGAGTGCCTCCTCGTTGCCTGGCTGCCAACCAAGAAAGAGGGGATTTTGTAGAGTTCACCGTGGACATGGAGACCAGCATTTGGTTCGGCATGGATTTCCACCGCCTCGCCGCTTCTGCTTCGGATTCATGTGTGTGCTGTGAGAAGAGAGAGAGACAAGGTTGTTCACCCAGTGTTGCCTGAGCATGAGCTTATTTTAAAAGGACTACCAACTAATGGCGTCCTCGTTTGCTCAGCTTAACAGCATTTACATTTGCATTTGCCAACGGCTCCCTGTGTCTGTGTGTGGGGGGCAGGGTATCATTAAAATTTCAAAAGCCTCGCCGGGATGTTGACTTGGATGGGATATCGCAAATGTGACGTCACCGCGACAGAGTTGTGCAGTAAATTAGGAAGTAACTGCCAGCAAGGGGTAGCATTGTGCAGCACTTATTGGGGCACAACAATGAGTGGGGGGGCCCTTGACGGAGAATGCGACGGAGATAGTTGTCCCATTAGCAGGAAGTGCTTGTGGTTCGCTGGTAATCCGTGGTGAATGAGTGTGGTTCGCATTGTCTGCTTGAGGATCAACGTGCGTATTTTTGCTTAAGTGTAGAGGCTCAGAAGTGGAAGAAGTGCTGTGAAATGGAGAAGAGTTTGTGGTTTGACAGAGTGGGAGTGGACGGGTGACGCTTGATGACGGGCGGTAAGGATAAATTCCAACACAACGCCCAGGTCTCCCTCAATCGACAGCAGACTCGTAAGTCGACCACAATCGTGCCCCTTTAAGACATTCACGCTAAGGTCACCTAAAAAGGACGACAATGACGGCATGCTCAGGCAGTAGACAAAATAGACTAAAATGACAAACCCTTGATTGCATGCCAGGCCCGCCCTCTGCTCATTTCCTCTCTTCACATTTGCATAATTCATGTCAACCACGACCAGCCCTGACCACCGACTTCCTGTGAACAGGAGGGCCGTCCATTCCTGAGCGAGGCATGCAATTAGTTGTAGCAAATCGATTCGGATTCGATTCGCGTGGCTATTTGTCATTGCGGTGGCCTTGTCTGCCTGACATAACTGTCCTCCCGTTTCGCATGCCTTATCTAAAATAATCATTCGCATCGAATCAGATGTCCTTCGAGGCGCCCCCTTTGGGCCCGACGAGAGATTGATGAATTTGTGCACACAGGGCGGGGGGCCAGCATGTGACAGTGGGCGACCTCGAAATGTGTGCGAGAGCATGTGTAAATGTAGCTGACGTCAAACATCATACAAATCCACCCCCATGGCGTGTCATTCGCAATTAGTGTCCATCGCAGGGACAGACAACGGAAAATCCTTCTTCAATGTAAAATTAGTTGCCCCCGGCACCAGGCACTAGAGGACTTCGCAGAATCGACGATATTGTTTACTTGCCTCCCCCCCACATCGGGTGGGTGAGTAAAAATAGACCCACGAGCCCACGAGCACACGAGGTGAGTAGTCGATTCGTCGTCAACACACCACGAAGTCGAAGTCGAACGTCTGATATAATCGCACAAGTGCACAGGTGTCTTGTTTACGTAGCAGCAGCCGGCGAGCGCACCCCTCACACCGTGCCGTCGTAGTGTACCACGAATTGGACAGTTGATTGATGTCTTGACGAAGTCGAACGCCTGTACGACGGGTCAAACGGTTCGCTGTTGGTATTTGCTCTGGGAAATGAAATGACCCCAAATGTTTACCGTTCTGATGATGATGAGGATGGCGACGCTGAATGGGCGTGGCTGTTGGGGGGCCGAACGCTTAACGTGTTCTCAACAGAACCCTCAAAGTTGATTTTCTCAAGCAATTTGAGGCCGGTTAATAGAAACTTTTACGATTACGTCTTCTGTTTGCTTTGTTAAAGAACAATGGCGGAGGTGGAGGGATGCTGAAGGAGATTCGAGGGAGCTAGGTGGGGTAAGTGAGTGTCTCAATTCGTGCTTGAGTCAATTGGTGCCACAATTTGGTGGATTTGTTGTGAAGAATATCCTTGAAATGTAGATAGCCTCCAAAAGAATGAGTTCTCGATTACAAGTAATTGGAATGTAATTTCCTTAGTGTTGTAGTAGTTGCTCCACGTGGCAGAGTGAAAAATTCTTGGTAGACTGAATGTGAAGCAACTACTTCAACGAATGGAACGAGAGAATCTTTGATGGCTTGGCCATGTGGTTGACCGCATCACTTCCACTAACCGATCTTTAACTACACGTTGTACCGCATCACTACTTGGAAGAAGATTTACCATCTTGTCTCTGGTTACCTACAGCAATGCACCCTTTGATACTCGACACGATATGGTCATCTTCAATGCTTGGATGCATATCGACGCTCCTTCGATTGGGCGGTACAAACTTCAAAGCCACTAAAATTGTATGACTCCATCACGGAAGTCGACACTTGTCTTAAGAAATCCAGCACACAATTGACATGAAATCCAGACCCTTTGCCACCGAAAGATGTCCTGGTAGGTACAATAGGACACACTTGCAGGATCACACTACAAATCGACATTGATTCAAAAAACCTGGCTGCGACTGACGAATGCGACTTGTGTCTCGGAAAAATTCATCTGTAGCTCACAGAAATGTTATGGAATTCACACAACCTGTGTTGAAATGTGTTGTCTCTTCTACGACATAGAATTTTTTTTCCAAAAGAAATCTTAAAGGGGTTAATGCTTGATACTAATGAAATATGGTATGAAAGCATCTACGGAAAATCTTTAAACCATTTAAAGGAACTCTGTGTAATTGCCAGACACTCTATCATAATGGGCAATCTTAGAAGCTGTAGAGACGAGTAGGAGAAGGAAACCATGACACAATTCTTGTGCTTATGAACTCGATGAACGACTAGCTAGCTTGGTTTCCTAAGGACGATCCTACTTCGCCGAACATCAGTCATCTTAATCACTTTATAAAGAGAGCAAACTGATTTTTAGAACAGAGCTTCCGGATCCGAGTGTTTTTACAACTAAAAGTGTGATCGCTTGGGAAGCCAATCAGATATTCAACTTTGTGCTCCACGGATCAGGTGAATCATGTTTGACTGGTTTCCTGGTCGCTTAAGGCTCGTTGGTACACGTTGGAAATTTGTCGTACACGTGAACCATCGGTTCCGGCAAATGGATGGGGGGTTAGGGAATCTTGAAGCATTGGAATCAAAATATAGCTCTTGAACCTGTTTCAGCGAAGTCAAACGACTTAAATTCTCTATATGAGATCTAACTCGCTTTTACCAAAATCTTACTGTTTAATTGAGTGTATGGTTAAGTTCATAACTGCATCATTATTGCCCGTGCGCTGCATAAAATATGTTATCGACACATTTATGAACACAAATAATGCCATTAGTTTCCAGCAACAGCAAAAAAGTATTCATAACTGCAACATAAGCAGGTGGTACGAAAAGTGTTTGACTGACGATTATTATATATTTTGAACAAAATATTGGGCACAACGTCTCAAAAAAGTGGAATTCATATGTACATATGTACTATAATGCTTGATATAATAAATGGAACCACTTTGAAACAAGAAAGAAACCTTAGCAAAATGCGGAGGAATTGAACAATGCATGAAGACATTATCCAAAAAAATGTGCTTAAAGTAATCAAAGAGAATCAGTTTCGCAGGATTAGGTCCGCATTTCGGTTTTTCTACAATCCTGGAATAAAACAAAAATCGCTGCCATCGCAGTTGCAGATTGCTGTCACGCACAGTCAACACAGTTTATGTACTTGTATGAACGCAAATCTTGCAGGTCTATAGCAGTTTGACGTTTGTGAACTTGGCTTTTCTGACGTACATAACTGCCTCTTCTTGAGGCGATGTAAACCTGGGGCTCAACCAACAAGCGATACATCTGGTTATCTTCCTTCAGTTTAACGAACAAGGTTGGTAGAGCTCCCTTTCCTGTTGGGCGATACCTTAAAAAGGGTATCCTCGGTTACGTCGTCTCCTTATCGAAGATTCTTCAGGCTGGATCTAAGTTGCCCATGTGCGATACATGGCCTGGATATCCCAAGCAATGGTTTCGTAGGACTTTGCCTAGACTTGCATTCCAGATAATGCGTGGCAGCACCTCCAGCTCCCACAAATCCAAACAAAACCAAAATCGCACGCAGAATATTAGACATGCCTCTGCGCACATAACTTCTCACATACGATGTACAAATCACGAATAGTCACGAATGTGCGTAGATAAACTCAAACTGGAGGTAAATCAGTGACATTAAATTTAATTACGACTTTGCCATGCAAAACAAATGAAAACAGCATGAAAACGAAAGTAAGGCAACATAAATATTGTGACGACATTAATGAGTCAGGGACAGTAAAAGTTTAATGCTTCCAAAATCTGTGCAGTCAAATGGTTTTACAGTCTTTGACACTACCTAACTACACTAAAGTACCTCTGTTCGGGAGTATATATTTGGATTAGTAGCCAATCATCAATGAAAGGAAACAAGTCACTAAATTGAATCGAATACAAGCATTGGTGGGGTTTCGAGGATTTTGGTCGTCTGGGATTTATTTAGTTTTTGATGATGTGGAAGTTAAACAATCCCAACTTGGAGTTATTTGTCTTCATGGTTAACAGAGTGGTGAGATGCATAATTTTCGAACTGAAATAGTTGCGAGTTCTATACTCACGAAAAACGGAAGGTTCAGCTCGATTCGTACAAGTTCCTCTCCTGTACCGCTCTTCCATTTTTTTATGAAATGTTTCTTGTACCAAACTGATAAATCAGAGATTCGTATAGATATCAAAAAAACCCTTGGGCAAAAAGAAAATCATTTATGGACCCGAAAATCACTCTAGGACTTAATATCAGTCCATATCAAATTAAATGTCAAATTTTGAGATTTCCACAATTCCCAAGTCGCCGATTGCCAGATGTTGGGACATGGGCAAAGCACTTAAAAGGAAATTAATGTAATTAGGAAGACACTATTTGACACACAAATATAATCATCGCTAGTTACAAAAGGCCTGTACTATCTCAATACTAGATGAAGAAGCCTTATTCTGTACACCAGAAAAGTTCTGCGTTAAATTTTGGGTCCTGTAAAATTGATGGCTTCTGGAGAATAAGATTTCACCACGGACTGTACGGGCTGTACAGCAACATGAGTCTAGCCATGGGTCTATGGATTCAATGCCCAAATTGAGTAGAGCGCATGGCAAAAACTGCTCCAGCCCAAAGAGTCCTCGACTCTGAACCAGCCGATGGCGCACGAGAAGGACATCAACCAACCTGGTATGCACTATTTAATGCAGCTGGCTAAAGATCGTGTCAGCTGGAGATGCTTGTTGGCAGAGGCCCACGTTCACCAGGAACTGTAGCGCCATAAGAAGAAGAAGAAGTTAGAAAAGTGAGCACACAGAAGTGGGAATGTGAGAATAATTTTTATTAATCACTCGTTGTTCTTCTCTACACGACAGATTATGTGATGGGATCTTGTTCTTTTTCTTCATCCATCCACCGTCAAATCATATCACCGAAAAGTGACACTAAGACTTCGCCTTGTCGTACACGTGGGAATCGTTAGAACTGTAGTAATTTTATGACACGATAGAGGTACCTTCAAGGAGCTAAGCAAAGTAAAACTTGGAATGTGAACTAAACCGTGTCATGCTGTTAGGAAAACAAGGTGTACTGGAGTTGAGACGACAATGTTAGTTTACTGCCAGGCGATCATTTGCATTACGATAGTTCTAAAAGCAGAAGGCGTAAGCATGATATGTGGCTTGGAGTACCTAGTTCTGAGAAGACTGACTCAGCCCGGCAGATGATATTAGCAGAAAAGCAGATGTTATACGATTCTTGCTGATTATATGAAAAATAATCCTTGCTAAAGTAAAAATTGAGCGAGAAGATCTTTCCAAGTCATGTGCTTAACTGTTCTTGGTCATGACCATTTTGTAGCTGTGATTCGCGTCTGATGCCTGAAACTCAATTGTTAAACATGTCGTGACAACTTTGTTGCCAAACAACTAATTAAGGACATTTTAGCAACAAACAATTCCGCAGACATCGTCTTGTGGTACTATTTTTATCGACCACGTTAGAGCTCGAAAATAACTCTCAACCTTTTGAAAGGTTTTTAAATTACTGTCTCTCGTTGAGACTTTGAAATAAAGTCAACAAGTTTTTCGCTCTTGGTTGGAGAGAAACCATTTTTATAATATTTTAGGTTCTGGTCAATCAGCAAGCGATATCACTGAGAGAAAAAAGTCTCATTCAGCCGATTAATGATGTGATTAGTCTTTTCAATGGTAACACGCGTCGAATAAAGTTCAGGGAAGTAAGTGCAAGTAAATATGACAGGCAGAAGATCCAATAATACTTTTAGAATCAGTATAATGAGAACACAATAAAGCGAAGCGCAGTGTTTGTGATTTGGGGTTAAGTGGACATTATTTAAATGCAGCACTTCATGATGCCCTTCTATTTCTGTTAGTGATATTAACGCGACATCGACTCACTTCATAGCTTGTACTTAGAGAGCATTGAAGAGTATTAATGGAAAGCAAATCGAAGCAGGGACAAGAATCGAATCAGCGAGATGCACTTATGCCATTAGACACCAATATTCTTTCATTTTGTCATAAACTAAAGCTAAAATGTCATTACATTCTAGCATTACTCATGCTTTTCTTACCATCAACCCAAGAAAGAAAGAAAGAGCCTTTTTTCCTTTGAAATATACTTTAAACAAGAAAAGGATTAGCTTAAGTTCCAAGACCGTTAATAGTCTACTTTTAGTGTACCTGAATTCTTAAAATATTTCCCATCCTATTTATGATCTATTTCAGATAAATATAATAATTTAATTTTATACGTATATATTGAATACATTTGATTTATTCTCGACGAAGATGTTACTCTTGTAAAAAATGTCAACAGGTGAGTGGTATATTTCAAATTAAATAAAAACCTCTCAAGCGAAGGGCAATGAATGGAGTGTATTTAAATATATCTCAAACCAAGACCTAAATTTCTATAACCAATAAAATATCTGTCAGTGAGAAACCAAATAAGAAAAAAAATTAACAGTTATTTTCAAGCCCTTGACCACATTAATTCGTTCTCAAAACACAACGACTTCCACGGGGTATGTTCGACAAGCATCGTATTCACGTTAGTTTATGAGAAAATCTAAAAGTACTAAAGAATGAGTGTGATGAGTGAATCCAGCACCTGGGCTTAAAGATCACATCTTCAACGACATCCACCTTGTATCAGTGCTGCCAGCTCATTGTAAGTTTGAAGTGTCATGTTGATTTAAAAAGTTGCAAGAAAACGCCTTTACAAAAATATCTCGTAAATGCTTCGGTGTTGGCGTGGATTATTCAGGGAGAGTATTAATTATGTACATTCTTTACGATATGATACATCCCCTTCTTCTGTGTTGTAAATTTATGATGCTGGTAACACTGCTTTAAATCCAAGCTATTTGCTTAAAATAACGCTGTCACAACATAGAACTGATCTACAAGCGCCCTGTCTGGTTTCACAAGCAGACATGTCCAGTCAACAGTAACATGTCTCAGATAGCAGACAACCTGAGGAGAGACTGATGAAAACCACTCAAAACAACTGATTTTTGGGTTCAAAACCAATTTGGTATTATCTTTCCCTTCATCACCCGAGAGATCTGGAAGTGAGCAAATTTAAGTTTCTACTGAATACTTCATTTGACAGCTGAGCTGCTCCCCTGACAGCTGACAGCATCTTTCCCCATTGAGCCATCAAAGACGGTATTCATCTATGTACTTCCCCGCCAACAAAGTCACTCGAAAATAAGTTTCAAGGCAAGGCCGAAACAAAGTCCCGCAACCAAGTTCCAACCATCTCTCTTTTTAGACCAATCCTCTATTTATGAATGTTTCGTAATAACGAATAAATAACGGCTGTCACGGCACCTGTCACCTGACTTCTCGAACGATGCCAATTAACTTAAGCATCTGCCAACAGTGAGTCGCATCGCCACCAGAAGAACAACACAAATTTCGTCTGCACGTCAGTAGACAACAATGATCTGTCAACGTCAAGCGTTGCTCCTAATCTGTCATGACACAGCCAACTCCAAAATGTTACAAGCAATACAGCAGCACAGATGTACATTTGTCTGCATGTGTGTACTTGCTCATTGCACATGATGTTTTCAAATTTTCTCGTTTCACCTTCGAGTGTGTACAAGCGAATACAAACGTCATTCAGTCACTCCTCCCGCCCGGGACAAGGAGAACAGGGAATACGAGGGACCTTGAACTAGTTAATGCACAACACTTCGCCACTCAGGATCCCCGGAAGTCCTTCCACTACAGCTCGTTCTCAGCCACAGCCATCGCTGCGCTGCCGTTGTCTATTGATGTGAAAAAAAAAACACAAAAATTAAAATGAAAACTCCCCTGAGATTCCCTTGACAACTGACATCCCCCGGAATAACAAGCAGTAACGGCGAACACAAAAGCGATGAACACTATCAGTTGCCACTGTGAAACAGTGGCAGGCAGAAAGCAAATGTCATCATGCGTGAGGCAGGGTAAGGTAAGGGTTGTTACGACAACTTGCGACTTTTTGAGACAGACTTAAGGGACACAGGTTGAGTTTTCCGGAGAAGGAAATTTCTGAAGGATGTGCGCCTGCATTGTGCGGCCCGCTCACCCTGGGGGATGAAAGTGCTCGCATTGTAACACAACCAGCATCAGTTGGAAAAGTGGTCCTTTCAAGGCAGCTGCATCATCGCCACACCACACGGCACTCACACACCTCTGTGTGCGTGTTGGTTTTTTACTCTCTTCTGAGTTTTCTTTTTTTCACGCGAACTGGGCAGACACAGGGAATTGCACACGCTTGCGGAAAATCAATTTCCCTTTCGATTTTGATGAATTCCTCAATTTATGCGGGGCCTTCGGGGTGCACAGTCTAACGCGGGGTGTCCCGTATGTCCGAGGGGTTGGGGCTGTTCCTTTTTTGGGGGGTGGCGGAGGAAGAGGAGGAGAAGATGAAGGGGTGAATTACCTATTTTTCACTTTCAGCACATCTCGAGGTGTGCGTGCGTGATTTTTCCACAAGATTTTCCTTTCGTCACTTCACTTTTCACTTGTAACTCAGCACGGAGGGGCCACTGGCTCCAAATAAAAATTTCGCAAAAAAGAAAACCGAAAAAATAACGTCGAGAGCACACAGATTGAGAATGAGAGCAACGAGGGGATCTGCTGTTGTTGTTGTTTATTTTATTTTTAGGACTGAACTGCACCGTTGGGGATTCGCGTTGGATGCGAGAGCGTTCTGACGAAGCGTCCGGCCACGATATCGTGTTTCTAACAACTGATTGGGGTTAATCCCGATCTGAGTGTGTGTCTAGACAGAGGGAGGATATTTTTTGAAAGTAATTGTGTTGTGGTTGGTTTTTTGTTTTTGCCAGTGAGGTGAGGTGAATAAGGTGAGTTGAAGGTGAGATCTGCGCATGCGGCAGATTGCAGTGACAGGGTGATGCGGTGAGTGTGTTTTTTTTCTCGAAAGAAAACTACATTTTGACGTTTCTCTATGGAATATCTGGTGGGTTTCGAATCCGTTCGTCGGACTAGGGAGGAGTTGGTCCATATGCAAATACACTCCATTTACATATCTAATCAAATTGATTCACCCATTGAATGGAACGCACGATGAACTTGCACATGTGTGAGTGATAAGGTCGAAGGACTAATTTTGGGATTGAATGGTGGATGGGTGCATGGGTGAGTGGTCGTGTGTGCCGCAAAGTTTATGTTTGTTTGTTTATCGGACTGTATGTGTTCCTTTGGATGTCAACTTTTAATGGTAAATATTTGCTTTAACACATGAACCACACGGTGTGACGTCCAAGACCAAGCTATTGATTTTAGAGAGTGGGTGGTAAGCATCACAGAATTCGTGGACTGTGGTTTGAACATTTGTTTAGAGTGTGTGTTACCTTACGAAATAGTACTCCCTTGAAAAGATCAAAGGAGAAGTTTGTCAATTTTGTAATACATTCATTCAGTCGCCGGCTTGCAAAAGGGTTTTTTTAATCTTTTGTTTCAAGCCTGTCGTCTGCCTCAAGTTGACTTTGAACAGTGGTTTTGGGAGCCTTTCCATCACCTTCCGATGTAAACAAACGATGCTCCAAGGTGGCGGTGGAAGTCCAAGTAGAACATCGGGCAGCGCAGCAAATGAGCGATGTCTTCAGCGTCCGCTGCTATTTGCTTACGGGTGGTATGCGTTGTTGTGAAAAGCGGTTGCATACGATTAGATGAGCGATTCTTTTAAATAAGGCCGACTCAGCTCTCGGCCCTGACGAGCGGGACAGCCGAATCTGGAAGCCCAGCGCTGGAAACATGCGTCGGCAACTTTGGTTGCTTGGGTGTCTTCGATTGGGGATTCAACTAGCTGCTCGATATATACAGGTCAAGAGCGGACCAACAACGCTGAAGTGGCACGATCAAATCTGTGGTGGGCTATGGTCAACGGCTTGTTGTCCGGAAAGGTTGCAAATTCTCGACCTCCGCAAAGTGTAGAAAGTTCTGGATCGCCACTTTCTATCGCCAAGTTCTGTATCTGTCAACGGTCTGGCGAGTGACGCGACTTGTCTCCGTGGATGGTGTTTATTATGGGTCGCCGTATGCAACAGCATCAAAACCAGAATTGTAGATATATCTCTCATTAAACAGAAGTGGAAAATGGGTGTAACCAATCATACGATGCTGAAGAAATAGTTTACAACCCAAACTGTATATGAGTCTAAACAATAGTATATAAGGAGTCACATTTAGACTGATATAGTCAAAAAAGTCGCCGTAATGCGCACTAATTGTATATTTTTGATCGAAAAAGTAGCTAATTTTGGTAGGAATTAATAAAAATCCTTAAAAGAAAACACCGAAAGGGAAGATGGATTCTTTCCAAATTAAATAGAATTCCAATAATTAGTGTCGCCTATGTGTACCGTTATGACAATAATCCTTCTCTGCGATCAGTCAGTCGACACAAAAAAGTTTTCGTACAGATGTCATTTTTGCGTTTTTTTGGCAATGTAAAGTGTGTGATTCAGGATTATTTAGTTTTTTGGTACATTTTTAATCGTATTGAAGCAAATATTTCGTTGGTTTTTTTTTTAAATAAAATGGAGTGAAAAAAAAAGAAAATCCCTTCGGCCAACAAGAAAATTATAATTGACCTGAGAAATGAAGGAAAGTTGCTGGGAAAAATTTCAAAAACTATTAAGTGACCCACTCACTACATCTTGGAAAAATGTGAAGAAACAAAGACGATTGCCAACAGACCAAAATTTGGTCGTCCAAGATATATAGATAGAGAGCCGATTGGTCAGAAGTGTCGAAGAAGATCCTCTGCAAAATGCCTCTGTAATTGCCAGTATATTGAAAACTAATGAAAAGAAGAAATGTACTGAAAACTGGATCTCGGAAAACACCATGCTCAGTCACCAGACTTAAACCCAATTGATCATTTGTGAGATCAATTAGAAAGAATGTTCTGAGAATGCTCAATTTCAAGTAAGACTGACTTGAAGGCCATTTTAAAACTGGTGCATTCGATGAAGGATAGGTAGAATGATGTTATACGGAACAAAAAAGGTTGTGTTTATTGTTTTATTGCATACCGTCGTGGTATATGCAGCATTTTTTTGTATTTCTGCATTAAAAAGTTCAGTTCAAGTTGCAGTATGTGCTTCAACTGGTCCATCCATGCGAATCTGGAAGGACGGTAAGTTGGTCACGTGGCATGAATTGCGAGTCCATCTGGTAAGCGACTGATAGGCAGAGTCAGAAAGAGATGGCTGGTTCAGGTTCAAGAACAGGCCTGGTGCCCTAAAGCTGAGCTAGACCCTATGAGGAAGGATTGAGTTGCCGGGAAATCTCTTTTGTGCTTGGCATCACCTCAACCTCACATCGATCCAGTCCAACCGTAGAGTGCCAATGTCTAAAGTCGTTTTGTAGCTATGTCGTTCCGGTACCATATCAGACATGACTGGACTGGTGACTCAACTACATGACTATGTCCGAGAGGCGTTCACAGAAAATGCAATCCGAGAAATTGAAAGGAAGCTCAGAGAACTTACTGCTCTTCCCGTATGGCCCATCACTAAGAAGAAGTGCTGCCCTTAAAAAGCTGCTTCTGTAATCGAATTCGAACAGTCATCGCACTTTCTTACTACGTCACGTCAACCATTAGCAGTACACTTCTCGGCTATTAACACACGCCCGCCGTTTTTCAAACTTCACTGTCTCCTACAATTACCTCGTTTTTAACCACAACTATTCACACTTTTCCGATTTTCAAGGTCTCGGCGATCGGCCCTTTTGCCACGGTCTTTGCTTTTTTTCTGTTACACATGCGCTAAGTGATTCCTTCAACAGTGCGTCAGTCAATCAAAAACGGACTAAGGTCAACATTGACTCGTCGAGATGGGTTCGATGTCGGCGTCGATGTCAATATTTACGCAGCACATGGACAGCGTGTGAAAGCCAGGGCCAATCGGAGAACTGCCCGATTGAGTAACGAAAGTCTGTGTACATTCGTGCGTTGCTACACGGCACTTCTCGCACATATGCGCGCTAATTTGTTGCCCATTCATGTATAAATAAGTGCCTTAGACACTTCAACCCAGCAGTTGCATCGAATATCTTCTTCATAATGCTGCCTCGAGTGGTGGTACTAGTTGCGCTGTACTTGTGCGTGGCTTCGGCAAAGCCTGTGGAATCTCTGGAATCTGTTGACGGAAGGAGAAGTGCCCGTCATGCCGTTGGCGGAGGTGTCGGATTTGGAGTAGTCGGCGGTGTAGCAGGAGTGGGCGGTGGCGGGGGAGGAGGATACGCAGTCAATACGGTTCCCGTCATCACGTCAGTGCCTGTTGTGCAGACATACCAAACCGTGCAGACTGTTCCTGTGGTGTCGACGTATCAAACGCTTGGATATGCCGATGGCTATGGCTACAATGGTGGATACGGGGGCGGTTATGGTGGTGGATACGGAGGAGGATACGGCGGTGGATACGGAGGGGGATACGGTGGGGGGTACGGAGGAGGTGGTTTCGTCGGTGGTGGTGCTCTAGTTGGCGGTGCCATCGGCGTCGGTGGATTCAAGGGCAGAGGTCACTACAAAGAGAGCGTCCGGTACAAGGCCAGGGGCGGATTTGGCGGCGCCGGATTCGTAGGCGGTGCTGGACTGGTCGGTTGAGTTTTTTTTGTTAGGTCTTGTAAAAGAATGTTCCCAATAAACAATTTTATTTGCTTAGTCTTGCTCTATGTTACTTTACGAGGGAGCGGCCAGAGTCGATGATCTCCTGTCAAACTGGGTCAGGCAAGAACTTGTGATGGTCGCGGAATACATTAAGATGAATCTCTTGTCATCTCATTTGCATGGTCGATGAAGTGTCGTTAAAATAGAAATGATCGCGATCGCATTTCAAATCTCGACGAGGACTATTTAAAAAGGAATGGGACGAGGTGTTTGACGCTTAGTCGGTCAGTGGAGCATTTGCGAGTAGCATGAACCTCTTTGCGTGTGTTGCGATTCTGTTTGTTGCGTTAAGCGTAGCTCGGGCTGCGGAGGATACACCCGAGAGCGGTGTGGGAGAGAAGGCCACGCCGAGGCACTCGGACATATCACCCGTGCCATATTTTCCGAGAAGGATATACCCACCGGGATACGGTTCGCAGTGGGGACAAGGATGGCCGGGTTCTAATCAATGGGGCTCTGGTCCATGGGGAGCTGGTTCATGGGGATCTGGTCCAGGTTCGTGGGGCTCTCGCCCAGGAGGCTCCAGTCACTCACATCCGGGTGGACGTCCATCACGCCGACCATCGAGACCAAGACCGATAACACCACCAACACCAGTGCATCCACATCCACCACCACCCTCATCACCACCGACTGAAGGCCACGATCACCATCGGCCGCAAACACCAACAAGTCCACACGATGGCCCAGAACTTGGCGAACATGGAGGCTTCGATCATGAATACCCTGGATTTGGATATCCCGGACCTGGATTCTCCGGACCTGGATTCCCTGGACCTGGATTTCCCGGACCTGGATTCCCCGGACCTGGATTCCCCGGACCTGGTTATCCTGGACCTGGATATCCCGACGCCGGCTTCCCCTTCCCTGGACACCCCAGCCCGTGGTCTTATGGAATTCCCTGGATTTACGGACTTCCAAACCCTGATCACTTGTCGCCGGACGAGAGGTCGCTTAAACGAAAATAAATGTGTTCACAGCTGAATGGGTCTTGTTTATTCTTGAGCTTCCTTCATTTTGAATCTAGGCTACCTCATCGGGGCAGCAGCTATATACTCGTTTCATTTTGACGCCGATGTCGACATCCAATTCACAAATGAGCTAGAAGCTGCGACACACCAAGACAACAAGTCGTAAGTCCCCATCTGATTCAGGTAATCTACGTGTTCACACTTGAATGCCCATGAAGGATTACATGGCAACAAAAAAAAAAAAAAAATAACCATCTGCCGAATTTCCATTTCAAAGGCCAAACGCACAGCGGGTTACACAGTGACTGTCCAACCTCCGGAAACACATCAAGATTCACGCAACACCTCGTCGAGACGTTTGTTTCTTTTATCTTCACACATCATCTCGAATCTCACACGTGAATCTCTCATTCAGTCTTGGCGCATTGACTCTGCCCGGGAGATTTCGACCGAAGCCATTGACCGACTGGGCACCGGCTTTGCGTTGTGACGCTTACACAATAAAACTGTCATTGACTGCGATGCGAACGTCTTTATTTACACTACACTGAACAGAGGCTGCATTGATCATCCGAAGAATCCGCCTCCGAAACCGTTGTTCACCGTCACTCGTTGACGGGTGCGCACGCGCTCTGTAAACCGCACTCTCTGGCGGGTTCCCCCGAATCCAGGTCCGCCAAAGCCGGGTCCTCCAAAGCCGGGTCCTCCAAAGCCGGGTCCACCAAAGCCGGGTCCTCCAAAGCCAGGTCCTGCAAAGCCAGGTCCCCCGAATCCAGGTCCAGGTGGTGGAGGGAATCCGAACCCAAATTGACGTGCCTTCCGTCCGGATGTGTTCTCATGACCTTGATCATCAATATCAGCCACCACACTACCGTCTTTTTCCGCTGCACCAACCGCCACGCAGAAGATCACCGCCAATCCAAGAGTTATCCAAAAGAGACGCATTTTTACAACTGAGCTTACGCAACCTCTTGCAATGAGACACTGTACCGCCGAAAATTTTAGTTTGCGAATTTATATCTGGGATGTCGGTGCCACCGCTTGGCATTGAACTTCAAATCGATTCTCATTGCCGTTGCTGTGATTTATTTCGACGCCAAATCAACTTACCAACTGAATGAGCTCGGAAGTCATTATGGCCATGGGGTTTTTTGACAGCGGATCACCTGGGGCTCCGTGTTGCGGGGAATTTCTATAAGTACTTGGTCCGATCATAATTACTCCCAATTAGTCGATGGACTTTGTGTATGCCTCTGTGTCGGTTGGCATTGTATTTTATTTTTCGCAAAACTAGTTCTTGTGCGCATCGCGTTTGAGTAATGCGCCCGACTGACGAATTTGGTTCATCAGTGCAAATTAAGACAGTGTTGAGAGACGTCGGTGGATTTGTGGTCGAGACGGAGGTTTTGAATATTGTTGAAATGAGCTGAGATTCATGTGGGTGCTGATGTGAAATGGTAATCACTGAAGTGGGGTATAATAAAGACTAAAAAATCGACACTGTCAGATAGTCAAGCAGTGCTTAAAGTTGTAAACAACTTCACACTCAACTCCCGGGCTGGCTGGGAAATTCACAATAAGTGTGCGGTCATAAAAACCATGAAGGAAATGAGAAGGCAGATATCAAAGTAAAGACAGTTGCCCAAACTGCTTTAATTGTACCTTTGATTCATCGTGCTTTCAGCAACATTGACTCACAACAAAATATAGACAACTAGGCAAGGGGGAGTTACACACTTCAGAAAATGCATGAGGGGTGATAGCACAAGAACCAAGGAGGCTCTGAATAAAATAAGCCTGTCCTTGGAATACTATGTTGAGCATTTACAGGCCACGCAATTACCATCTCTACAATATGGGGCATAGCAGCTCAGAAAACTGTAGACACTGCGGACAATCAAGGGAGATCAAGGCACACCTCCTATGTGAGGGTTCAAATCTGACGCCAAGCAGATACAAAACAACCAACAGAATCACATTAACAGGAGCAGATTATCAGGACATCCCATCTAAAGCGATCATAAACTTTCGATTGAATATGCAACATTTTTTGTCTAAAAAGCAAGCGTAAACTTTATTAATGACATGACTTTTGGCAAAATGATGGCAACAAAGACCTTTCCAACATGTTTCTGATGTTTTTGTTGTGCATGAATAGTGGGTGGGCGTAGACCCTGTCTGTTGGTGGTCAATAAAAACACACACTGCGATAAGTCCAACGAAACAGAATCGCGTTTTTAACAGTTGGTCGAAAACAAGGACCCTTTGGGAGATCAGTTTCAGCAAGTAAACTGTAAGCCAAATCGGTGTAGCGCTTCACTCTTCCTTCACTCAAAGTCTACCATCCAATGCCGACCAAAGCGCGACCCGCACTTTTTTTTGCTGTATAAAGCACAGCTCGCTCGGAAGGCAAATCACTGCACCAATAATTTGAGTTAAGATTCGTTTCAAGACTGATTTTATTTCCCCAAACGGGACAAAATGGCCCACGCAATGTATGGTGAGTAAACAATAAGGAAAATTCATAAACTTAAAGTTCGAAAAATATTCCACATTAAAATAAACGTTTCGTTTTGCGTTACATAAAGTTAACTGCCCTCTACGTAGCATGAATTGGAGCCCATGCCGATCGAATGCCATTTGACAATTTTAGGCATCTGAGACTATACCAAAATACGTAATGGTTATTCGCATTGTGTGCTTATTTTTAACTGCATGCTTGCATTGGATCACACTATATCCGATTGAATATTCATCTGACATCTTTGAATTTTGTCTGTCTCGTATTCAGTTCTAGTCTCACCGCGTTTGTTTATTAATTCAAGTTCCAAAAATGTTTGCTGCTAGTGGCCGCCACAAAGGAATTCTAATGTAAAAATGTTTTTTGTTAATTTTTATTTGCGTTCAGTTTTGCTTTACCTGTTATTCGAATTAAATGGGACTATTTCAGGCAATTGTCCTAGAAAATCTTCTTTTTCTTCTTGTTCATGGAGTGGTGCTACAGGCCGGGGTGGACCTGGGCCTCAACCAACATACCAACATGCTCCAGACGGCACGATATTTTCCCAGCTGCTTCTAATTTTGCACGCCCAGTTGATTAAAGTCCTTCTCCAGCTCGGTGTACCATAGCTTTCGTGGGAGTCCTCTGCGTTGGACCACCAATAGCTCAGATTCGAAGATTCCTGCAAAATAGAGAGAGGCTAAAGGGGGCCAAACTTTAGATACAGTCTTGCGAAGAACACTGTATGGTATTTTGCTACCGTTCCAGGATTGTGTGGAAAATCTGTTAAAGCGCACCTTAAACTTCTAGTCCGCCAAATTTAACAGCTTTTCTTTTGTTTCTCAGACGTCAGCACACAATTTGGAATTTGTATGGTATGGTAAGTGTAAATAGGACACACTTCTTTGCTCTCATTTTTAAATATTTAAAGTACAAATGGCTGTATGATGAAATATTTCAGTTCAAGCATTACTGATTGGAGTATGTATCAAAAATTCGACCTATGGGACAAAAAAATTGATGTACAGTCACAATCGCTTAGAAATACAAGTTGTAGAAAATAAGGATGATTCAGCTCGTCCAAATTATCCCATTCAATTACACCACATCAGCATACTAGGCTTTAGTTTGATCAAGTTTCGAGCACTTGAAATTGGATGTACCACACATTGTCTTGTAATGCACGAATAATAGAGGTAATTGAGTCGAACTTTCCTAGATGCTTGGCTAAGACAAGAGTCATGAATGAAAGACGGTAGTGCGATGTTTCTGTGATTTTTCTAAAATCTGGAATGCTACACTTATTTGTGGATCTTACTCAGGAGGGCAAATACGCCAAAATAGATATCAACATCAGGTAAGGTTAAAGTGGCGACAGATGTCTATTTTGTTTTGGTGAAATTTCTTAAAGACTGCACTGGAGCACTCAGACTAAAAAACTCCATTGTACTACAAGGTCTATTGGAAAGAGCCTACACCATACCAAAAAAAGACCTCACAGTGTTAGAGGAAGTGTGGTTGTCCTCTTTAAAGACGTCTCAGAGGGCTTCATAATGTAGTGGCCTCTTGGTACGCCGACTAGTCGTCCGCGGTCTTTATCAGGCGATAACAAACATTACGCGGATTTCTTATGGACGTCAGGACGTATTTTAGTTTTTCTACATCCTGAAAAGCCATGCCACCTCCAATCGTGCTCTCAAAAAAAGTCTTTATTTGTACAGCAACCGTCACCAGAAAACCTTAATACACTACACAGCCTCTGGAACGAATGACAAAGAAAGAACGACGCGGTGTTATAAAAAACCACTACTAAGGTAAAGTACCACTCCATCAGCGTCTAGTTTTAACGAATTGTCTTCGCGATGTAATTTGGACTTGCATTCATGTTTTCCATTCAAACTGTCAATGTTCGAACACGTCGTATGTGCTTTTTGCTAAATTTACAAAGATTCAATGTTGTCCTTATAGACCACGTTGGTGATGACATTGTTTGATGCTGTGCTTGATAGCTTTGCCTGTCTTCATCTGCATCAGTTGTTCACTTTCTCCGATCCCTTTAAGGAAGCTAGAACAGCATTTCCATTGAAATAATTTTTCTGTCACAAAACGGTTTTTATGACATCTCATTCGTACTGCAAAAGTATATCCAGTTCCAGCATGTGTATCCATTTTTGGCGATTCGAAGTTCTTTTTTAAACCAATTTAGTTCATCACAGAAGTTGTACTCTCAGGCTTGACTTTATTTCCTTGCCATTCTGAAATTCATTTTTCCAAGAGATATCCATTAATCAGTGAAAAATTGACGAGCTTGTTATTCGACAGACATTATACCAGTTCTTCAGGAGCGTTTCATTAGGTTTTACCAACATCATTGGTATCGACGTCCAGCGGATATGGTGACCAAGCAAAGTGTAAACCCTTTCCCTTTAAAAGGAGAAACTGCTCTGAATGCCTAAAGCTCTTTCATCTTGATTAAAAATGAGTCTGAAGTAGGCGACCAAGAAGCCCTTTTAAGGCAACGAGAGGTTGTTACTCCGAATTTCATCACGGAGAACGTCGCGTCGTCAGAAGAGTATCAATAAACACACAAATTTCAGACCAACCTACTGATTTATTGGTTCGCTTTCGCTTAAATTGACAAGATTACAAAGGCCCCCCTGCTTACAACGAGGGAACACGCCCCGCTTAGCCCTCAGATGACTGTGTCAGAATCGAAGACTCCAAACTGGTTCCGATTGGGCTTAATGGGAATACCTCAAATCTGACGTCGTCGCATATTTTTGCATTCATTCGGACGTCCACAAGCAGCATAAATAAGAACATTCGGAACGCATAATTTGAATACTCTCGCGAAAGATAAAAACCGTGGATAAATGAGCAAACTTTCTTCTTTCTTCAGTTGCGGTTCGCAATAAATTTTATGCTCAAGGAGATGGTATGCTTTTAGCATCTTTTTCCAGCAAACTGTGACGACCTTTGTCTGAATCTGCCGGTTAGCAGCCGTTGTGTGGGAACTATCTCAGACTTAAATTGGTGTGATTTTGCATATAGCCGATTTCGAGTGGTTCGGTGCAGAGATGAATCAAATACAAATGGGAATTTAACGCCGAAATGAGAATGACAAGTGGGAGAGAAACACTCCGATGAGCTCGAGAGGAGATTTCTCTTTTTACTGCCCGCTGTTCGACGGAGCTCGACTAGGAAGATTTCTAGTTGGCGTGTGAATATAAATAGCGGTCCATATGAATACAAATCAATTTCGTTAATTTTGTCGTGAGTAAACGCGGCATCGCGATGAGAGTACTTTTCTTCGTCGCACTGATTTGTGCCGTGCAGATGTGCGCCAGCGCACAGGATGAGGGAAAGGCAGCTAAGGAAGCCAAGGAGGACGCTCCACCGAGTGAGTTTGAAGCCAGACATCTCTTTATTCAGTGACTTATGAGTGATTTTTCTTTATTTTAGTGGCGAAATTGAGGTTGACTCAAGGCTTGTGGGATGCCATCGTTGGCAGACCAGGCAGCATTAGCATTCACCACGACAGCGGCAACGGAAACTCGAAGCCATCGAGGAAACCACCAAAGATTGAATACTATCCGGTTTATGTTGATTTGCCGCCAACCTCGCCGGGCCATCTGCCACCTCAGCCGTACTATCCGCCATACATGCCGCACTATCCTTCATATCCTTCATATCCATCCCATCCATCTTATCCATCCCATCCTTCACATCCCGAACCACCATCGTCGCACTATCCACCCCCACCACACTATCCACCTCCACCACCTCCACCACCACCACCACCACCACCACCTCATTATCCTCCACCACAGCATTATCCGCCACCACATTATCCACCACCAACAGCACATCCACCTCATTACCAACCACCAATGGTGCCAAATCCGCCACCACCAGCACATCCCAGTTACCCACCACCACCACCGCCAGGCCAGTACCCAGGCCACTCCGGATATCCCTCGGATAATTACCCCACTTATCCAGGACCACCATACGATCATGGAGGCTGGGACGACGACTACCGCTACTAAGCCAAGTTGCCTGACAGAGGAGACTACACTATCTTATTTAATTTGACGCAGAAAATACACGTAAACATGTGACGTTACACAGAGTTTTGAATTTTATTTGATTTCCAGCCGAGACACCAACCAGTGCACAGTGGTGCCAGTTGGTGGAAGTCAATGGGGTCTGCAGTCCATGCGAGGGGACTGAGTTTGAGTAGAGGCTTGTCTCTGAAGTGGAATTATGAAGGAAAGGGAAATCCAGATCGAAGTTGAACTTTCAGGCTATGTAGGCAGATTTTGATTCTACCGGAAATTAGACATTTGAGGTTACTTACGTTCCAATGGCCTTTCTTTCCTCTTCAAATGACAAGCGTCTGTCATTTCCTTCGTAGCCCCGGCTGCCGTGGCCCGAAGTTTCGTCAAAATGGTGCTGAATCATTTAAAAAAATTGGCAAGTTTTCAAAAATTCTTGTTCAGAAAAGGTGTAAATCAAGTCATTGAAGGGCCGGAGTCAGATTTGCTTCCGTTTTATTTCCTCTGTTCCACATTTAGGGTCCGATGTGTCTTTTTTGACTAGAAACAACATTTCTCACGGAATCAATGGACCATCCGTCAAGCACTTTTCTGATGAAATCCACTCAAGACTTGTGTTAAATCCCATCGAATGGCAGAACACTCGTGACCCACATCGGAAATGACGTGCTAATGGATTATAACTGCATTCAGTGACAGAGACAACGGATGTTTGCAACCGCGATGAGAACGATTAGTAAACGATCCATTGACGAATTTTGAATGAAATTAAAGCCCAGTGGTTATGCCAAAGCAGCGATCTAAATCTCCGAGCGATTGACTAGCCGATGGGCTAACTGATTAAAGTCCACGATCAATTTGGGCCATGATCCCGTTTCTGATTTGCACCCAAACGCGTCATTAGCCGATTAATGAAAAGCTTAACCGCACAAAAACACCTGCCACCCGGAATCGCTGCTTTGCACTCGGCTCCGAAACCGAGTAAAGCACGTCACAGAGCACTACTGCAGAGCTCAGTTTGTTGTTGTTTTTTGGTTAAAATTTGCATTAAAGATGCAAATGATAGGAAATTTCTACACCGACGCTCTCACACCTTTCTATTTTAAAGAAGCTGCTGGATATGAAACGATTTTTGTCGTCTCCAGCACTTCACAGAGAAAGTATCTAGCGATTGGTCGGGGTTTCTGGCAGCGCTCCTACATCGATTGAATCTTTCGCGAATAATTCCAAGCCGACATGGGCTCGAGGTCGCAAATGCGATGGGTTTTGATGTGCCTCGTGGTGACAATTTGTTGTGTGTACGCGGAAAGGGACTACGAGAAACTGGTTCAAGGTGAATAGAATTTGTTAATCGGTCGTGTCTGTGAATGTGATTTGTGTAACTGTACGTTTTTACAGCTCTCGCTGATCAATCGTCGGAGAGGCAGTTCATCAGCACCATAAAGAAGTGGTTCAGTCGCAGTAGCGAGATGGAGAAGATGAAGATGCCACAGCCACCGATGCCGACAAAGACCAAGATCAAGTATCTTCCGGTCTATGTTCCGTATCCTGTCCAGTCACCGGTCAAGGTGCCTGCGGAGAGTGAATACTATGGCGCCTATCACGACCCGCTGAGGAAGAAGGAGGACGTCGAATCGATGTACCAGGGTGTGCATATGCTGCCCAACGCACACGCGATGGACTACTATCTGCCGTTCAGTGGCCAGTTGCCTGTGTACATGAAGCGGAAGGAGTATCCACATTTCTACTCGCCAGTGATGCAATCGTCGTCGGTGCCCTATGGGGGTCAGGTTCCAAATGGCAACAGTCACTACGTCTACGATGACGGTGGTTATGAGGTGGAGAGTGAGGTCTATGACGATGACGACTTGAGCGAGTACGACTCGGAGGTGGTGGAGAATGCAGAGCTGCTGAAGAACATCAATAAGACCATGAAGACGGGTGGTCGCATACGCAAGGTCAAGCGGAAGGGTTACAGGCCTCACCAGAGAGTGGTTATAAAGGGAGGGTCGGTACCTGTGCAAAGCACTATGACCGCAGACCCCGACTCGTAGGGGAAGGGCGCCACTTGTCACTTTATTCTGTTCATCAGCCTTGCATTATTTATTCATCGCTTATTTATTTGATAATTCCATTTAAATAAATGTTTTTTCATGCAGAACACCTTGAGACTTTGTTGTATGGAATTGAAGTGAGAGTGCGTGGCTGGGCTGTGATGTGCTTTGTTGCTGTTGCATTTAAGAGAAAGCTGTCGGTCCGCAGGGTGACCATGTGTAGTACACTGGTAGCAGAGTTGTAGGACGAGTGCTGGCTGTCTTGCTTGGACCTCTGTCTTCTGTTCAAAGACATTGAAATTGAATGCAGAAGCCCATGATCGTCTCAAGAGATTCTGAGTCTTATTTGCAGCTAGCAATGGTAACGATTGGGTAGTAAGGCATAACGAGGCACTATTGATTGTGTCTTTATATCAGACGTAGCTGTGACCCATTAGGTGGTGGTACAGAGGTGGAACTAATAACATTTTACTTTAAGTTCGTGTTGCAAGCCGGTAGTGCCTGCTTGGTACTTCGATATTTTATTACAGGTCACCTATCATCGAGGGATTATTTTTATTGAGTGTATTTATTGCCGCTCACTACGGTGCGCTTTGAGTACACACTTTGTTTGATGAAGCCGCATGTTTGTCGACCTTTTGTGTGTTCTACTCATTGGGTTACCTCTGTATTACGGTTACGGTCACCAACACTTGAGGGATTACAACGATTGTGGTGAACTTAAGTTGAAGGGTGTACCTTCATCAGATAGCTTGATTGACATGGTAGCGAGATTAGTGTGGAAGTTCAGTCATGTGGCATCATAAATGTATCCCCTGCTCCTCATACTCCGCACCACTTTTCCACATTTTCAAATTACGCTTCTTTTTTGTTTCTATCAATCTATTGCTTTTACCACTTGCATTCAAACCAAAAAAGGAACATGTAGAATTTCTGTTTCATTTTTGTACGACAGATCAGAGACAAACTCAAAAGAGGGGCTCTCCAATTAGATATACTTTTTTACTTGCAAATTCATGCAATTCTGGACCATTATACTACTACTCGGAAAGTTCTTCGTAAGCGGCCATTTCTCGAGGCTATCAAAGGGACTTACACTTACCAGCGTTGTATTACGTGCTCTCCAAATCTAGTTGACATAAGAAATCCAGCCAGCGGATCACACAAAACAGTATAATTCTGCCGAGAACGGATTCATAAGAGTCCGCACAAAGCCAGTGTTTTGCTAGCATTGACCGAAATCAAGCTCAATGTTTGCCAAGTGGTGCTTCTTGGAGCCCAAAGAACAAATCAACAAAACAGGTCCGACCTTACAAAAGACATCCATCATCCCAGTTCTACTCCAGAAAGAAGTCATGGACAACCTAAAACCCATCAGAGTGGTCTTCGACTCCGTGCCTATGAAACCACACAGCTGAGGACACCTGCCTCTAAAAGACCACATAATGTGCTGAACAGAGGATTGCTACCCACAGACCTCGTTGCGATGTGACTTGTTGATACTCAGGTGCAGTCAGTACTGACCGGGTGAGGAATAGATAAAAGCTAAGCCAGAAATAACACTAACGGGCACTGGCACGTCTGACCTTGGGTTTTTCTTTAATGTTGGCACAATTGATTCATTTGTGTCATGATGATTGATTTATGGTTTTAATCGCTGTGGGAATTGACGGCGATTGATTTCAGTAAGACGTCACAACATCATTGCCGAAACTGTGGCATGCAGAAGATCTTTTTTAATTATTTTCTTCAGGCGAAATTAACGGTGGCCCGTGGGGTTCTGGGTATGTGCATCCTTTCTCGTAGTCGTAGATTCGATCCCTAGTCTGAGTTACAGCAACAAAAAAAAATATTTTTCACCCACCTCTTTCGAGTTACTGGCAATGCTCAAAGAGTACTTCTGTCTAGAAAAAGCTTATAAAACTTGGCCATTCGGAGTCGGCATAAAACTGTAGGACCATTTCACTCGTTAAGGAACAATAGCACGCACAACACGAGTGGTAGCTACAGCTTATAGCGATAACCATAGTCTACCTTAAAATTAACGATAGTGTCTACGGCAATGCTTGACCAAAAGTTCAAAAAAGCAAGAAATCAATAAGGCTTCTCACTCCCCAAAAACAGTGACAAGCAATTACGAGAAGTGGTTACATTCTACAGAAGAAATCGATGAATATTTCAAGTATTTAAAGAAATTTACAAAAGGACCGCCAATCTAATTAGAAGATCAGCCACTATCTTCTCCTGTATCGCCTCAAGCCAGACACGTTAGATTGATCTATGCTTTCAAGAACCTTAAACAATATCTTTTAATGGTAACTTAAATAAACTTACAGCCCGTAGAGTACTAGGGCCAAGCTTCTCAGCAACCACTTGTATTGTACGTGCTATTATTTTCTCACGAGTGTAAGGGACTTACAGTCTTATGCCGACTCCGAGCGCCATACATTCGTCCATACTAGGGATCGAACCTGCGATAACGACGTTCAAGTGCATTGGGGTCGACGCACATACCCACAACGCCAAGAGCCACAAATAACTAATACACAAAAATGTGAAGCAAATCTTACTCGAATTTAACCCGAAAAAATCATCACCATTTTCTGCAATGATATTATTAATTTGTTGACGCCTTCCGCGTGCTCATAACTCAGTGAGCGATTGTCTAATCTGGGATTAGGGTTTTGAAGTGGGTGCTGTGTTTTTGACCATGTCGGTTATAAGGCATAGAGACACGACGCAACTCAAAAATGTAATTTCACCACATCGTCTGACATCTCACCACCGATGTCAACCAAAATGATCCCTCAAATAGACTCCATTATAGGAAATATTTAATTTTAATTTGAACTTAACAACTAATAAGGTACACTTGTATTTTCTCCTTGAACAATATGCTCCAACTTATCCATCCTAACCACACTCGTACTCAAAAGCCTTTGAAGGAAAATGGCTTCTTGAACCCTCCTCCGAATCCGCCGAAGCCACCCAGGCCGTGTAATCCAAGCCCTCCCAGCCCGTGTCCGCCGAAACCACCGCCCAGTCCGCCAAATCCACCGAATCCGTGGCCGAATCCTCCGAATCCAAGCCCTCCGAGACCACGGGCAACCCGCTTCACTTCACCCGCATTCTCACTCGACTGCTGCTGATCCAAATCCAAAAGGGGGAGCTCCGCTGGGGCAACCTCCCCCTCTACCCGTTCGATCGGTAGACCACTGCTGAGAGCGACAAGTGCCAAGAGGCATGCAATTGCCAGAGAAGTTTTCATTGTGAATGCTAGTTGGTTTGTTTTAATGGGAACCCGGTGAAGTACTAAAGGTTCAGCCCACCGGCTCCCTATTTATACCGTGTACTTGCTGCGCCGAGTCCAACCCTGAGAGCTGTGAATTTTCGAGGCAAACACCGTCTATCATGCATCCTCCGGTCAGTACGCCTAAAAAGGGTGCTAATGAGAATGCTCTGAACGGCGCGGCGTGGCTCTAGTGGATGCTGCCATGTTACAACACCCATTTGATACCATAAGCCTGTCAAAGCCACTGACTGAATCAATATTGTGTCAATGACGAGATGCGAGGAAATGGGTGTGTGCGCGCTGTTGTTACATGTAAGATGCTGGGCCAGCCCATTCATAAGTTTCAAGGCGTTCACGATTTGATTACCTTTTCACTTGCGACGCGTTTTGTTTTTCATGAATGAAATTTAAATGACAACGGGAGGGAATGGGAATGTGGGACACTAAAAGTAAAAAGGCCAGTTAACTGAGTTTATGGATAAATTGTCATAAAACTTCATCAGTTGCATCCTGTGTTGAAACGGGTTCATTGATGCGATCAATTTTTTATTCGTTTTTCCCTCTCTGTGGAAGCGCGGCCGCTAATCGAAGGCAATAAAAGCATTTTGAAAGGAAGACTTAAGTAATTGTGTTGCAGCGTGAAAGATTCTATAAACTCATTAGGGAACGACGGACGGACGGTGTTTATGATGTGTCAGGTTGTGTAATGTCTTCTATCAGACGTTCTTAATGACAGGGATTTTGTTTTTTTTTTATTTAAGTGGATGTCTGGACGGTGTGTTTTTGTGGAAAATACCAAGAGTAAATCCCATTCTAGGACTTTGGAAAAATTAGTTCTAAATTTAAAAGGATTGAAAAAGCAGGAGGCCGCTGGACATAATGTGCTTTGGAATAATGATGCCGGTGTTCCACAAGGTTGTTGTTTGTTGTTGATTTATTTCTTTAAAAACTTTCGATATACGCATGTGTAACTTGTGTGGTGGAGGTTGCGATTATGTGCGTCGACCCCAACCTCAAGTCGTACATTCGATCCCTGGTTTGTACGGCCCCACCTCTTGCAAGTTACTGCCAATGCTCAAAGAGTATTTCTGTCTAGAAAAAGCTTCTCAAACTTAGCCGTTCGGAGTCGTCATAAGACTGTAGGTCCCTTACACTCGTGAGAGAACAATAGCACGCATAACACGAGTGGTTGCTCAGAAGCTAGGCCGTGGCCCCCTACGGGCTATACTGCCTGTTTAACTTCCATTGGCGCCTTAATTGTGACATCTCTGCTCCGCCTTGTAGTATTTTTCCTTGATGGGCGGTCTTTGTTGCTCTGGCGCTGAGATCCGGGGTGACGCTGGGGCTCAATAAATAAGGTTCTGCAGCCAGTCACGGCTTGCTGTCACCACCTTGCTTAAAGTTCTTTTATATTTGTGGGCTTCAACATAAATGCGGACATGAATTTTTTTATGGTTTCACAAACTCGAAATCGAGCCCAAGCAGTCTCGTTTATGTATACTAAATGATCTAGTCACTTAAGACATTAGATAAGTAGATGTTTTTTTCACGGATCGTGCAAGTACAACTCCAAAATTCTGCTATTAAGGTCCATAGGATCCGTTGCGCGCTTTGCGTCAAAAGCTGACAGTTTATAAGGCCTACTCAAAAGAAGAGAGGCAACATAAATGGCTATGAGTTTCATTTTACTTTCATGTGTCGTGCGGGGTTTTATAGATTTTTAACGCAACGATCGAATTCATTTGTCACCTCTTTGCAATCCGGCAAATATGATTTGTGTGGATTTTAACCGCAATACACACGACGGATTCTATAGGCTTGAGCAAATCAATTCAATTAACTCGAAATTGGGGAAATTGTTGTTTGACAAATGGTGAACTCACGCGAGTGCAATGCCAACTTCCCTCAACCAACGCCACCTGCATTTGATCACGGGTACTCAACTGCAACAGGCTTGTGCTATGGCGTTTGTTACAGAGAGCAGATGGGCGGCTGTTTCACATGTGGACTTGTTGTTCGAGACGGATTTAGGGTAAGCAATTGTAAGAATAAACAAATATTCAAATTTAAATACTCCGCATGCCATTACATATTTTTGGCATATGGTGGTGATGGAAGGGGATTATCCCCTCAAAGTGTTCAACAGATGGGACGGTCAACACGTTTATTCAAGAGAAAATACCAAATTGCTAGCAAATAGGTTTTTGGTTGGTACATGCCAACAACCGCCCTCCATGACCAAGGAAGGGCCACACAACCATCGCACTCTACCAAAGGGCCTCCAACTTTTTCCATCTCTTTCAAATCCTGTGCTAGAAGGTTTCCTCAAATCTGACGCAGAAGCTAGAAGCTTATTGGATGATTTCTCGTAGTCGAAATTGGGTGATTCCTACCACAACGAGGTATGGAAATTGTTGCTAATTTTTGGATCGTGGTGTTGATCATGTTGCAAAGATCGCTGATGACGGGGGCTGCTTCAATTTTGAAGCAATGAGTGTGGACAGAAGCGAACAATGACACAAAACATGAGAGATGTTCCTTAAGAATCATTTGTGTGGCTTCGTTTAGGAACCATTACTTTCAAAATGCTTAAAAGCGCTGGGAAGGCCGTTCCTTGTTCGTGCTGTATGTCCAAAATTAAGTCTTAAACTTATGTAGCTGTGTGTCTGGAAGCAGATCGAATTATCGATCGAATAGAGTATTTCGGGGAAATTCGAGAAGTGGTTGCCTCGATTGTACAATATATCGACATAGCAGCTGTCACAGAGACATGAACGCTATTGAAAGCCGATGAAGAAGCTCTTGGTTGTTTTGAGAGAAAAGTTCTGTGTGCGATCGTTGGTCCTGTTTGCGTTGATGGCGTTGATGGAGAAGATGGAGAAGAAGATTCAACCACGAACTGTAGGGGCTGTACAGCGGCATGCACCAAGTCAAGCGTCTTCGGATCCAACGCTTAAGATGGGTCATGTAAAGAGGATGGACACAAAAGCTCCGGCCCTTCGAGTCTTCGATACCAAGCCATTGGGATAACGCAATAGAGAACGTCCTCGCACGAGATGACACATGTGGAAAAGGACCTCAACCAACTTGGTGTGCGGTGAAGAGGCATGTTGGTTGAGGCCCAGGTCCACTCCTGACTGTAGCGCCAAGAAGAAAAAGAAGCAGCTTTAAGGACTAATACTTTCTACAACTTTCTAACTGTCTAGTGTTTTATTACTCTGGTTAATGTCTCCCACAGTAAAAATTTAGACGTGGTAAAAGGAACTCCAATTTTTGAGTTCGTTAGTAGAGGGAGATCAGGACCAGGAGACAGCTGTGCTCACTTCACAAATTCCTGGGATGAACATCCGTCCCATCTGGAAGCAGTCTAATTCAGCAACAATAGTCTAATTTGCGTTCACGACTTTACATACGACTAACATCGGAACATCAAGGATCTGCAATCTCATAGGATTGTCATACATGCCAGAGCTCAGCTTTAAAAATCGATCCAGCTGACATTGATCTGGGTTAAGAGGATTGTTCACTGAGAAGCCTAGTCCTTCGAAGCTGCCTACTTTAGGGCTCCGGCCAAAACTTCTACGTTGCGGTCATTCGCCTTGTGTTCTTACTCACTTACCATCCGAGATAAGAGTACTTTGTCCGATTCAGTTCATATGCTAGTTGCACATCATTAACAGCTTCCTGTGTTCGACAAGGCACGAGGGAGTGATTATCGTAAGATGTCGTGGATGGGATCTAGAGGAACGCAGTGCTTCTCCGTTGAGATTTCTACCAATTTCTCAAGTCTTACTTCTAGAGTTTGAGGCAGGCTGCAGGGGGTCTTAAATTTTGAAAATTGCTCGTGTTTCGCATTAATCGAAATAAAAGTTGGCCCGACATATGATTCAACGCAAGCATCAACAAATCATTGACGACAATATTTACTGCTTGATAGATCAAGATTCTTGGTTGGGCTAAGATTCCGACTCGGGTTCTAAGATTTCTGAAATCACCTTACTCCGTTCAATTTAATATCCAATTTCGCGCAACGACTGGAATTGAATGAAGCAAGCAAATACCTGACAACTCACTTATGAATGAATTCCAAAATGTTCTCGTAATTTCCCTTAACTACACCGCCTTTGTTTTGAGGAACCCATCCATCCATCAACAGCTTCCGCTCCGGCATTTCAAATAAACAAAGCGTTTTTCAAACTCAGACGACCTTGCACCACAAACCAGACAAGACACAAACTAGCCCTGAGTTGAGCGCAAGTAAACAAAGAACCCTTAGATACCTCTTCATCACATTCCGCCATCCCAATGTCGATCTGTTCCACTTAGGTCAACCGTATCTCACTCGGTGAACAGGTACAAGCCCATAAATCGCACGTCATAAACTATTACCCGCTCGGGCATGACACATTCACAGATTCTCTGCTCTCCGATTACAATCGAATTTTTTAATCAACTCAAGCGCATCAACAATCAGCAATTTCGACGCCCGACAAATTACCCGTTCATCCAACATTCCAGAGCACTGTCTGCCATAAAGCGACGACGTCGGACGGATTATCCGCCGCATGGTCCATTGGAAAGGATTGCGTTTCTGGCTACCTGCCGAACGCACTCCCATTCTGTGTGCCCGTATAAAACTGAACTAGACAAAGTGCATGCCGATCAGTGTTTGAGAAAACGTCGAACTGTCAGAATGTGTTCTTTGAGAGTGTGGATCTGCGTGCTTTTGTTCGTGAGTGCAGTGACAGCGTCGCCTTGGTACAACTGGCGGACCGACGACAGCTTGGATCCCCTCAACTGGATACCGGGCATTGGAGAGGAGCTCATTCGCAAGCCGCGAAATATGAAGCATCACAGCCTGGAGTCGCACAAGTCGCAGTACAGTGGAGTGCTGTTTAAGAAGCTGCGGCCACGCGGGCACGGACGGCGCAGATGGCACAGAGTGGGACATCCACATCGGAAGGGAGCTATTTTCGGCTGAAAATAGAATGCTGGCGGAGAGGCACGGGCGAGTTCGATGCGGGACAACAAAGTACAGTGGAATATGCTTAGCTGTGTATTAGTGTACTAGTAGATATTTTAGTTAATTGAGTAGGAAATAAAGAAGTAGAACGTAGAATTTCGAAGTGAGGTGTTTTTGTTTTCGAAGTGACAGCTCGGAGGATGCGTTCAGGCGCCGATGAGTGTGTGGACGATGTGATGAGTGGAATCAGTTCAATGAACTATGACGGGATTTTTTTGAGATAAACATTGCGTATGCCGGGGAGGACGAAGGGAAGAGTATGAAACTACCGTGGAACATGGGGATGTTGAAACAACACACAAGTGTCGATCATGTGTGTTTTGTTTGCATTAGGAGGAGTTGTACGGCCTCTTGCCGAATGTTTATTCTCATCTTCTCGCTCTTATCCGCGGCGAAATTGTTCCTAGCTTCTGCAGCAACCACCGGTGTTGTACGTGCTATTGCCAATATCACGGGTGGAGGAATGACTCGGGATTGCGAAGTGTGAGCATCTTTTGAGTGATTGTCAATGATGAACCGAAAGTGGAAGTTTGTGTATCCGGTATCAAGTCGGAGACATTTGTCGTAGGAATCGATGCATTTATTTCAGCACCTATACGTTTGTCTTTGACACCTTGTGTTGGTTGTCGGTATGGTCGTAGAAATGATCTGACTCTCATCATTCAGTAAACAAATGTGACATTTACCTCCGATTGTTGAATACAGATTTCTCATGTTTGTCAGGAGGACATATATTGTGAAGGATTACACGTATCTTCTGAAACTTCCTTGTGTGCCGAGAGCCAGGACTGTCACTCCTTTTTCTTTCTTTCCACAAGCCATTCCATCGACTGATTTCGGCAGTCAACCAGAGTAACAGAAAAACTAGCATTTGAGTCGTCTTTTTCTACCATGGGGAACCGAGCTTCCGCCAACAAGAGCCCCCAGCTGGCATGCTTTTTGTCAGCTACCTACAATGTCTCACGCCAAGTTGACTGAGGTCTTTGACCACAATTTTCAATTAAAACAAATTTAATTATATTTTATTTGAACAAAAGTTATACTATTGGTCTTACATGCTAAAAGCTAGCTAGCGAAATAGGGGTTGCCTCAAAAATAGTAGCCCAACGGAAGTACAATGCTTACAAAGTTTACAATGTTGTCAATTATAATATTTAAAATTTATCAATTATGAATGTAGATCTTTAACATCGGGGTGTTCAAGTCCGTGTATCCTTGTTGCTCCTCTAGGGATGGGGTGGTGGTGAGGCGGCTCATTTAGCCGCAATGGTGACTGCTATCACTGCTTTGATAGAAGTGATACAGCCCGTTGCTTAGTGTCCTTGCGAATGTCTTCTCATTAAGCAGATTCAATGCGTTGTGGAACCGTTGTCCGGGGGTCGAACTTCTCAGGTCACCGGTGCATATTCGGAGTATCTTCCTCTCAAATATCGAAAACTGACTCATGTTGTGCGTGCTATTGTACTCTCATAAGTGGAAGGGACCTACAGTGTTATTCCGACGCTGAAATGCCGAGTTTGAGAAGCTTTTTGTAGACTGGAATACTCTTTAGGTGTGAGTTAGTGAATGTAACATAGACCAGCGACCGAACCTACGAAGTCGATGTTGGGGTAGACGTACATTTTGTCCATATATACTGGCAATTTCATGTACTTCTGGAGAATCGTGACTCTTCTGATGGCAAGTAAGTTTAGTAGGTTACAATGACATTAAATTTTGGCCAACACTTTAATTTATCGTTACACTTAGAAGAACCGAGATTGGAACCAGGACGCAATTAGTTTTACCTAGGATTGTAATTTTATTTGCTTTCGATGTCGTACGATACAGAAAGTTTGGCGATCGTCCTGGATTAACAGGCGTACCGCCGTTAGGTTGTCGTTCCTGTTTTCAGTGCCAGGCCAAGGGTGAAATGTATCACAACTCATTGCCTTTACACTGTTTTTTCTACTGTTGGCGATCCATTCTTGACAGCAAAATCAAAAGAACCATCCACCTGTTCCCTGGTTGTCGCAGTGATGCTTCGATCTGGTTATGAACCGCCTCAGAATCAATCTGGAAAGCGCTGCGAGCAAAGTGAACCGTAAACATTTCCGAGAAATTAAATGATGCCATCTTAGCCATTACGCCCAAGTCAGACGCAAGAAGACATCACAGTTAGCGTCATCCGTCATTCCACTGCCACGCCGCTCTGGGCCCATCGCAATACGAGGAGACGACAAACAGGTGATTAAAATAATTCCTTATCAGACAAGATATCTTACAAGTGTTACAAGCGTATAATTGCAACATTCTGATGCGCCTGCTCTTCCGTGAGATTCCCGCTGCTTGGCAAGGAATGACGGCCATGTCAACTTTTTAATCTCGCCAAGTGAATGCGTTGAATCCGGATTTTCCCCGAAGAATTCCCCCTCCTCGGTGCATCGTTCCCGAGTCGCTCTCATGTGCCCGTTGCACACAGAAACTGGATCTTAGAGGGAACACTCTGCGCGTCGTTCGGGTGGCAATCACACGTTAGTGGCCTGCAGAAATGTTGCTCCCGTCATCCCACCGGCGACGAACAGGAGTTAATGATCCTGTCATCTGAGAATCGTCGCAAACTGGTTGCGGAATTATGGATTACGTTCCCACGTCGACGTTCACTTTGCGTATAAATAGATCCTCAGCGGCGGTCATCTCCTCAGTCAACGGAAAAAGTTCCACTTGCTATCATGAAACTAACTGCAGTGCTTGGTGTGTTGACGGTGTTCTGTTGCAGTCTGGTGGTCAGTGAGGACCTTGTGCGGAGTTCGCGGCAGGCGGGGAGGTACGGGCCGAGCTATGGAGGCGGCTCGGTGGCCAGTTACGGGTCGAGTTCGGGTGGCAGGCCAAGTAGCCAGAGCGTGAGCTCCAGCATCGGGTCGAATAGCCGGCCATCGCTCTCGTCGGGATACAGTTTCGGTGGACCCAGTGGCAGACCGGCGAGCGGACCTGTCTTCGGGGTCAGTCCTAGTGGAGGACGACCAAGTATCCATGGCGGTGGACCACGCCCGGGGGCTGTGTACAGGCCATCGAGCGGCGCGGGTGGAAGACCTGTCACTAGCTATAAGGGTTGAGATGAGATGTCCATACCATGAGACTGATAAATAAATTGTGTGGTTTTCAGCAAGTGTTTTTGGATTTTTTCTTTTTCTTCAATGGGCTGGCTGTGACTGTTGTGGCAGTTATTTTAGAAAGTTTGGAGATGGTCATGAAGCTCCATATGCGTGACGTGTAAGACCTTAACTGGAAATGGTTGGGATTGCTCGCGGCGATAATCTTATGCCTTTTGAATCGACGTGCATGAATCTTGCCACGAATTGTACGACATTTAGTTGACCTTCTTGATGCTCCAATTTTGGTTAGGGAACTTCATGTGATTGCTTTCGCATTTTCGTCCAATTGGGCACTGGGCTATAGCGAACGGAAATCAACGACCAAAGTGTATTGGAAGTGTTGACCTAATGGGATACGCTAGCTGTGCAGTAAGAACGATCAATTTGATCATTGTATAATGATAATTTAGTTGAACATGACTACGAATGTCGCTATTACAGATCAGATTCTACACAGATTACTGCCGATAAATAGCGGCCAAATGAACATTACTTAGTGCTCGCACCAGTGAACAGTGGGATGTCGTAGCTTGATCATATGCTGCTATCCATCTTTCACGGTTCTTCGCATCATCAAGATCAAGTTATATTACGCCCGCTATTGCATGTTTTTTTTATGCTTCTACTCGATCCCAGAGGCTGAAACTGGTGCATTGGTGTGCATGTGAGTCTGTAGTCTTGTTTGACAAACAAGTAGCAACGGTAGGGCGGTTTAATGTCGAACCTCCTCTAAGATAGAAAATTTGGAGTGAGGTACTAGATTGTGATGCTTGCTTACTCTAGGGGTTGAGTGACGCAATGATTCGTGGTGGACTGCACATATTTTTCTTTTTTTTTTGTAAAAGACTTTGTTAACCGATGTACTCTAAAACTAGCACTTCGTTCACTTTCGTTGAGTTTAGTTGACTTTCGTTCAGTTTCGTTCTCTTCTGCTGACATATGTAGCTGGGGAAAAAATAGTCGATTCCTACGCTCATAACAGTTTGACAGGAATTCTGCTTAACTTTCCAGAAGTATTCATAAACACTTCGGAATTTTATGATACATCTGGCTATTTTCCTTCGGTTCTGGCATTAGCTGGCTCACGCGTTGAGTTCTTCTACAGTCAGGTTTTGTATTGTAGGAAACGTCAAGAATGCGGAAATCTTCAAGCTCTTTTAAGGCCATTGCATTGAGTAACTGCGCAATAAGAGCGAACTTTGAGTTGACTATGACTTCGAATGCATCAATTTGATCCATTACAGGTCAGCTTCTACAGCTACCACCAGCGAAGTACGTGTAAGAGACTACGCAATATTGCCGACAAAGAGCGGCCAAATGAACGTTACTGAATGCTCAGGCCAGTTATCCGTGGGATGTCATGGCAGAAGCGCACACTTTCATCCGTAGATCATGGTGTTTCAAATCATCGAGATCAAGAAGTTTTACGTCCGCTTGTTTGTGTTAAGCCTAAATTTAACCTTTCTCTCTTTCTGGATCCAGGCTTAAGTAGTTGGTACGTATGTGAGTCTGCAGTCTTGTTTGACAAATAGAAGTTGCCAAGAGTGATTTGATTTTAAGTAGCATCTCCGCAAAGATGTTAAATGTGGAGTCAGATGGTTGATTGTAATTATTGCTTGCCAATTTGCTGAGTGAGGCAATGATTCTTGTTTTTAAAAGACGTAATTAGACTTTGTAATCTAAAGCATACCATAACAAACACTGAGAATTTCTCATGAATTTTACGTATGTTTCCAGAACTATTGATACACAGTCTAAAATAATATGCTTGCAGCTATAAATAATCTCATGTTTATTTTTAATCGCAGTTTTACTTCATTCACGAAAAGGTCCAACAATAGAGCATTTGTTTCTTTTGTTTTTTTCTTCAAATATCGTATATCTTCCTTCAGTTAGACATTTACCTAGTGTAATCCTTTTGTTATTTTACTGCTTTCAAAATAACGTTTCGCAAGAAAGGTGTCTGTTTGTAAAATGTGAGGTAGTAAAACCCTTGTAAATGCACACCGGAAATAAGTCAATCCTCCATTTCTTGGTACATATCTATTGTCGTCTTGTTTTATTTGTTGATGAGTGATCGTTGTGTTTTTATTTATTACGTGAAATTCTTCCAAATTACTGTAGATATTGTCTGGAAAATTATTAAGACTAGGAAAATTATTAAAATTATTATAAGGACTAGTTCTATACGTTTGTGATAACCGTGTTTCTTCGTTTTTATCTCGGACATCTTAGGGAGAATTAGTGACCATAACGAAAATGTATCAATAAACTAATTTGAAGTATCAATAGTTAACGACTATTGTTCAGTACATGCGCAGAGCGAAAAGCAAAAAAGACTATTTTACCAATATGTGAAGTGCAGAACTTGGATATTGGGCCGCGGTTTTGGTGGTGAGCAATTGTAGAAATCGAATTGTAGGAAATGTCACTTTAAATCACAGGCAAAACAAGAAGGCCATAGAGATGCTAAAACTGTGGCTGTGATGGATAAATTATGTTCTATTAAAGAAGACTTTAAGACACTTAAATTGTTGTCAATTTATAATCTTATACCTGAGCATGTTAATTCGATTTTATATCTATCAGATTTTACTATGTCCTTCGGCGTCACCCATAAAAATGCATCCAAAATTTGCCACATATTACCTCACTTTGTTATGAAATGTGACTAGGGACATACACAAGATCGTGAAGTGGGTGACGCTTGATTAAGGGACTGCGGGGTAGTAAAGAGTGTCCAAAATTTAGTTGAATTTGCTGCCATTTGTAAGGTAAATTTTAGAGTAAACCATTTGACCGTTAATTGCGTAGAAAATAGAGCACAAATGTTTCTTGCGTTGATTTTGGAAAACCCTTTAATACGGAAATATATTCGCACGAGTTTAATATCCCCTTGAACAGAGGCAGACTCTATCCTCACACTGGTAGAAAAGTTGTCCTTTTTTCTGCTGTTTTTTTAACACAATGTAGATATAACGATTTCCTATAAATTAAATAAGAAATTCCAGACATAATGCAATCGATCCCCAAGACAATTGGTTCCCGAAGAGTATGCAATGGATTAAGATTGACAGTTTTCTATGCGCTTAAGATTATACTTCCATTTTGGTACAATTGCTTACACAAGCTTTGTGACTATTTTCTACCGTTAGCTTTGTGCGTTTTGAGTCACCGTAAGCATAATGTTTCCGTGGTTACTGCGGGTCATGGTTTCCATTCACTGCCGGCGTTAGTCACTCGGGCACAGCTTCTGGTTATCACAAGTATCCTATCTTGAAAAGTTGACTCATATGCCCGAAATTTAGGGGTTCTTCTGATTGGTACGTGCCTTGAATAGATGAGACATTCTGGTGTACAGAAACGGCGGTCAAAAAAACACAAACAGGAAGACAAAGGCGTCAATTGCGCGGTTCAAATGACTGTTGTTGAAAAGTATTGTGTTCGTAGATGGATTATGATGTTTTGGTCATAAGTGCTAATTGCACATTCCGGGGCTAATAGAAGAGAGCAAGTAAATTTCCGTTGTAAACAAAACAAAGCACGATCGCACTGGTGTGAGTGCATCATTCTGGGCTGTTGAGTAGGTGATACCTTCTTTAGCATCATACACTGGCAACTGAGCAATATAATATATAAATAAATGAATAGGGAAACGAGATCACAAGTACAATACTGCAAGAATGAAACGATACGTTGTGAAATTGATGTGCTTCACTCGTCTCTCCACACATCTCTGTCCAACTTGTGGTACATTTGACGTTCCCGCTTCGATAGGCCTGCACGTTAGGGCGCATATAGCCTCTATGCATCGACTCTTGGTGAATGCCTTGGAGTAGTCTTCCGTTTCGAGCGGTTAACACGACGCATTCTTATTGCATGATGTGGAAACAAAGTCAAACGATAACCGGGCATACTTGATTTTCTGCGGTGGACTGGAACAACCGTGTGGTGAGATCTGAATGAATCCCAAGGTGTAGAGGAAATATGAAAAGTGTGATTTAAGTTGTATCGCAAGTTGCCTATAACAGCTTCGCTTGATGAACCACCGAAAGCATAGGAAATACCATCTTAACAAAAGCTGTGAAGTGTGTGTTTATTTTTATCGAATTTAAGTCTCCGTTTCCGAGGATAGTGCAAAGAGCAACTCTAAATAAGGACATTTGTCACAATCGTTAAATAATTTCATTTCGAATGTTGCCCTCCAGAAAGCTAATTCAACCTCAATGCTTTCAGTCATTTGTTCACATTTTCCTAGCTCATAAACTAAGTAGTCTTAAGTTAAACAGCATATCGGAACTACCTTATCGTCTTTGAGCTCCTCACGGAAAGAAAGTACCCAACCTTGTCTCCAGATGATGAAGGCGACTATTTATTACAACTCACAATGAGCAATTAAGGCAAATAATTGTCTGTTCAAATTTCTTGGTAGTACTTCGCGTGCCCCAAGGCCACTGAAGTAATTGTGACTGCCTGAGCTTATGATGGATTTGGGAAGTGACTGACTCATTGTTGACCTGATCAACATCACAACACTCATACTGTTTAGTTGTCTGCTTCTTAGGAGGAAAAGGGAAAAACAAGACAAGTGTGAGATAGAAGCGATAGAAGTGTTGTTACTGGAATGAAGATCAAAAGTTCAACTGCTCAAACCACTTGCTTGCCAAAGGGTGGAACAATTATCCAATCGACAGTTGCGATGACTCACTAGACTAGACTAGACTGGCAATGAAGGCTGATATCTTCTTCCCAAAAGTTGACAAGAGCAATCAATGCCACTACAAGGTATGTTTTTAACCTACGCAGGTATGAACATGTCTCGGAAAAACGTCGCATTCTCCTAGGTTGCGAATGAGAAGCATTGTTAAGCTACAGATCTTGCATATTACTCTTCAAAATTATTCACAAGAAACAGCCAAACTATCTTTTTGAAAAGATCACTTTCTGTCGATCGAGTCGCAACATTACCTTAAGGCCCTCCATTCATACTTGTTTAATGTCACGCATGAACTTCTTCATTCACGCCGTCCATCTCTGGAATCACCTACCTTCACAGGTACGGTCAAAGACCGAGTACAGACAATTTTGTAACGCTTGTTTCTCCCATTTCTCTCGTCCGAACTGAAATAATTCCCCAAAATTTCTGTTTTTGTTCTTTGTCTTTGTTCTATTTTTTGCAAACATACACTTTTCCAACATTAATAATAATTTTATATAATTTAAAACACGTCATTTAAAATCTTATGCTTAATTGAATTATTTCTGTACTATCAAAAGAATACATGTATTATTCTTAAGGTACAGCGATATAAAATCAGTAAATAAATGAAAATGAAATAAATGAAATGAAATGAAAATATCTATTCCAACTCAAGTCTGCCGAATTCTGTAACACACTGTTTGGTTGTCAATGTCAATTGTGAAAAAAAACCCAACGCATGTCTTCCGTGTTTATTTCTATAGATTTATTTTGGCGCGCAATGTGTCATCCAACTGTCTTATTTTTCGACATGTAGTCGTCATAGAGAAATTAATGACTTTCTGGTTAAAATACATGAGTGTCATTCAAATGAATGGCATGCTGTAAAGATGATCCGGTTGGGCCCATGCAACACCTCATCTGAAAGATATGGTAGAATGCACGATGAGGAGAATCTCAGTATTGTTTCGCAGATCCACAAGAAAGGAGACTAACTATCAAAGAAACAGTCTCCTTAACACCCTTACTCACATTATAATAGGTATGTTGCCGTACTCAAAATAATCAGTACAGAACAGTACAAAACAACACAAATCTACTAAAGTCTGTTCCAGTATGTACGTTAAAAATAAGGGTTTTATCTCAAATGTGCGCTCTCTAGAGAGTTACTCTCTCATTTGTAATATAGCACAGACGCATGGACTTTGTCAAAAGTGTCCGCTGCTCTTGGTTGTTTTGAAAGATAAATTATTTTTATAACTCTCCCAAAACAGTTTAATTTTTGGACCCAAAGTGATTGTACTTGTGCCGACAATTGCCAATTATGGTTCACGCTATTTTATTGCTAAATATTGGAAGTGCTCTATGAAAAGACGAAGGTATTCTCAAACTCCGCCTTAAACGCCGGCGTCCTCTGTTGTGTTGCAGGAAAGGTTCGGATTCGAATAGGATTAGGCAGAATCCTCTCCATTTTAGCCCAAGAAATTTCAGTTTCTAGTTGGTTGGTTTTCTGTCAAATCAATTGATGTGTCAAAAACTCGAATATAGTTTTGGCGGTCAGTCAATATTAATTAGTTTAAGTTCTGTTGTTATTTTTTGAATAAGTAGTTCGTCAGAATAAAACCCAAATGAAATTCCAATGAAATCCTGTATTTTAATTTACATGTTTTGCTGTAATTGTTGACATATGGCATCTCTGACGTCAAATGAAAGCAACAAGCTCCTAAAAATGAAATATGTTACACAAATGGTTTAATTTTTTGTACTTTCTTGATATTTGCTTCTCTCTGAGGGGCAGAAATGACGGTCTTCACAATTTGGTGCAGAGAGTACGGGAATAGACGTAACATCTATCTTATGTAGCTTAGGTAATTGGGCATACTTTTTCAGCATACTTGGGCCATTGTTGGTCCATAGTGATACCCAATGCCTCCAATGATGACTGAACCAGATTTGAAAATCAGATATAAGCATTTTAACTTAGCTTTCATTGGGATTCGAACCGCGGACCCCGATAACCAAGAGTGCCTGCACTCAACCACTTGCGCCATCCAGCCTTTTCACATCCACCTTGTGCTCCCATGAGACTGGTCATCAATAATCCAATAGTTCATTGTCCTTTGTCAGAATAGCACCAGGCTTAGACCTATTTCTTTACACTACCGCTGATCCTGAAAAAAAAAACCGAAGAAGTGCAGATCGAGACGAATTTTACGCCGCCATGTCTAGTTTTGGCATCCCTTCCAAACTTATCAAGTTGTGTAGAAGACTAAGGAAGTATTTATATCTCTAAATAAAAATAAAATTGGATCACGAACCAGCCGACACTTACAATGCCAATAACGGTCTAAGACAACATACATGCTGTCATGGGTCACATTTTCGGAGAAGTTCCTACGAAAGGTTGAGATGGAGGATTTGCCAGAAATCTGTTCAACTGTGACCATACATGCGTATGGCATGACACAATAGAGCGAGCAAGGTGTCTGCTGGCAATGAATGAGAGGAAGAAGAGGACGTTAATTACGGACAACACTGACATCTTTGGCAGAAAGTGTAACAATGGCCTGATATAAGATCAAGAGCTTCTCCTCAAGACATGATCAACACGAACAGTGCCCCAGATACTGTGTTCTTCTGCAGCAGATCAATCTATTTTAGCTGTAGTCGATCCCTCTGCACCCGCTGGGACTGTACTGATCAATGTCCAAGGTGGTGTTGAACCACGATTCCTGGTTCTCGAAAAAAACGTCTACTCTCAGCCGTTTTGCATGCAACTGAGTGTCAAAAATGGAACACAGGAGGAAAAGGGTATAATTGGAACCGCGTTCGTGTTGGTCAGTTGCTGCCCAGGTTCAATAAGCCTTTGGTTCATCTAATTGATGTCTCACCTTTTCAAAATGCTTCATTTCGTACCTCAACTTTTTTCTATGCCTTGTATGTACACGTCACACCAGTTTCCCCGACATGCTGCTGAACATCATTGAAAGCACAAACCTTCTAAGAAGTTCCCATTCTTCTCGCGAATCTTGTCAACACTCCGTTTTATCGAACGCAAGACAACTAAAATTGCTTTTCAGTCTCCAACAATGGTTAAAGCAATGAGCCATCGCCCACCAAGCCGTCACACGACTTGTTGTGCAGCAAACACTTAATTCCCTCACAACTGTCTAACACCCTCTCCCCAGCGTTCATTCATCTGCAGAAATGTTCCGTGACCGATGCCTCGAATTAAATCGTCTCAGTTCCGCCTAAGGCGCCTAAAGGGAAAAAAGGTGGTCGTCAAGGAAAATATCAGGCCGTACTTATGCTTGTCACCACGTGTCAGTTATGTCTGTCTACTCAGCCGTCACGTCACAAAGATACACCCGCATTAACTAGCCAATAGTTTCGATTGATGAGCAAAAACAAAATCATCGGGTGGCAGATTGTGTTTCAACAAAGCAACGCACTGCTACCCACAAGCAGAAATAAGAGAGCAAAGAGATATCCATCTTCGGCCATTTTTACCCCTAGTCCACAAAAGAGAGGAATGTGAGAGTAGTGGAAATCCCTTATAAATCACAAATACTGTCACCAAAAATATGGATCCACCACAATATGGCGGCCGATTCGTGGATTTTGTGGGATAAGAGAGAGAGATTCATGGATTTTGTGGGAAAATCGTGTGAAGTTGGCCACAACCATGTACTATTGTTCGAAGAGTGTTCAGTTGGTTCATGACTTTAATGGGATGATTGGGTGAATAAAAGTGTAATGCCACGCATTATTTACAGAAATAGTTAGCATCAATTTAATACGTTAATGTAATATAAAGCCTATTTCTATGTCATACGTAAGAAATTACATCACTTTCATAGCATTCATTCATACATTCGAAAAAAGTTATTTAACATTTCTTATTTGTTAGGAGAAATTCACAGATATTGAAACTAAAACTATTGAGAAAAATGGTTGCCAAAATTTGGAAGTAACTTCCATCATATATCTGTAGAAAAGGAAAAGCACAAGTCTCGTGCAATGCATTTTACATATATACTTCATTAATATCACCCTAATGCTGCAGACAGAAACTCCTATAAACAGAAGCTTAATTAATTTACAGCGTGAACATACGCTTTGTTTGTTGCCCTCACTGTGTTGAATACTTAACACAGAAAATTTGAAAAATGTCGGGTAAACGAGCGAATTTTCAAATAAGACCTTCAATCCACCCCAATACTATGGTTGGGGAAGAGGATCAGCTGTTCTCAAGAGCTCACACGTATTCACAGACACGGCGGGGAAAGCTTATAAAAAACGCTGTCAGATGGAATCAAGGGGCAAGAGAGGTAAAAGATGGATATCTCTTTGCTCTCTTATTTCTGCCCACAAGCCAACTGATCGTTGCACTGCATTGACCACACCTATGCACCCTCCAACCCAATTCCGGTAACAATCTCTTCTCAGCCATTCGTCATGCTTTAAATCATTGATCTTCACGATATAATTCGGTCGTGACATTTGCTTCCCACACCTATCGGCTCCGATTAATCTGGCAGTCATCACATTTAAATTGCTATTCGTTCGGCCTTCGATCGCCTATCAAACTGCGTCGATCTGAGTCGGCCCACCGCAACGCTGAACAAACTCAGGATCACATAACAAAAACTTAAAACACATCAAATACCAAATCAAGAAACTTTTATTTCCAATTAAAAAACGCGTTTGTCTTAACCATAGAATCCCCCGCGGTAGCCGCCGTATCCGCCACGGAATCCTCCGTATCCTCCGCGGAATCCTCCATATCCTCCGTATCCGCCGCGGTATCCTCCGTATCCTCCATATCCGCCGCGGTATCCACCATATCCGCGACCGTAGCCGAACTGGCGAGCTTGTCTCTCGGATTCGTTTTCATGTCCAGTCTGGGTGTCCACATCGAGCAGAGCGTCAGCGTTATCCTCCACCAGGGCGGCTGGGTCCTGTACGACTTCCACTTCCACCGGGTTGGCCAGGACGGCGGTGGCAACAACTGCCAAGCACACGAATGTCACTAAGAAACGCATCTCGGTTTTGATAGTTAGACTGAACTGACTGTTAGATACACTTCAACTTCAACTGGGTTCTGATGAGAATTGATCGGACTCGTATCTTTTATACACATTTCTCGACCCCAAGCCGGTAGAACGCCCTGCGGGCGGGGGACGAGCTGGCCAAAGCTCGTATTCTCCGTCAAAACATTCACTCGTTAATCGCATCTCTGACGCCGATCGCTGCTGGGGGGGACGGGAGCACTGGACAGAGCAAAGCTCGCGGGAGTGCGTGCTCGACGCTGATTTGCATTTACTCATCGTGCATCCCATCCCCCTTTGATGTGTGATTTTGTGAAAATTTGCTAAATTGGGAATTAGGTAATTTGATTGCTTCATCTGGATGGGTGACCACTGATCACGTGTGTGTATTCCAGATGCATGATGCTGTGTGTGTTTGCAGGTGTCGTGTTGTTCTGCTGGTTTCAGGTTGCCGTTGAGCTGTTACCTGAAGTCGGTTTGTGGTGTGTAGTTTTGATCGGTTGAGGTGTCGATTAGAGGAAGTTATGAAGGAGATTAGACGCTGTTTGAGTGTGTCCGGTTTTAGGAGACTGGTTGATGTTTAGAATGCCGTCCGACGAGTGTGCTTCGTGACGCCACGCAACAGATGGACTAGAAAATTGCGACAAAAATAGAGGCTGCATTGGAAGAACAAGCTTTTGTGAGTGCAAGTGTGGAAAAGGGCATTTTACAGACGCCTCACGCTTCTGTGACAGATTCTTGGGATGACATAGAGGCGGAAGCTAGAAGAGAGCTCATAGAATGCTTGGATTCTAGCGAAGGAGAGGAAGGAAGAAAAGATTAACTCGACGAACTTTTGTATCTATTTCTAAGCAAATCCCTAAGAAAAACATTGAGCGAAACTTCTTATGGAAGTGGCGATAGATTTCTTGATGGTATCAGTCAATTTTCTTCTTCTTGCGATGGTATACCTCAAGGTTCTGATCCGCGTCCGTTAATATCTGTTGGGTGTTGTTTCTACTCCCATCTACTATTCTTTCTTGTTGAAAATTGCATACCTATGCGGAGATATTTGTACGTTCAGCTTTTCTCTTCTTATGATTGCTGGTCGTTTTAATGGACTGCACATTTAAGAGGAAATCATTTTTTTAAGTTGGTGGGACTATTACTGCACGCGACGGATATATGGTTCTATCTGTGAGGAAGGCGAGTTAAAGAGGAGGCTGGCTCAGCCACATTAAGCGAATGCACAAGAGCGATCCAGCAAGTAAGGTTTTCGAATCCGAGGCTCTTGCTCCGAGAAGGAGATGAAGACCGAATCTGCAGTAGTATACGCAGTCATCGCGGACGCAAGATTACTTGGCCTTGTTGACTGGAAGCAGACTTTCCAGGACCGCAAACGATGGAAGTCTCGGACCCTCCATGGGTCGGGAGTGAAAATGTTAGTAGTTTTAGTAGTTTTACTGTACATGAACCCTACTGCTATATGTATCGATCCCTAGATCGCTCTCTCGAGTTTAAGCTTAAGGCCCTCGAAAGTCTAAATAGTTTTTTCCTCCGAGCACCTCTAGACATTGGCAAATATAACGAAAGAAGAACATCGAAACCTCTGTATAATGGCCATGATAATCGCAGAGGCAAGGCGCTTAGTCTTCTTCATCGCAGACGCAACGCTTTTTAAGTGGCATTACAGTCAGGGTTGGACCTAGACCTTAACCAACAAGCGTCTTCGGCCAGATCAATCTTTAGTTAGTTGCCTCTAGTTTGGCACAGTTAAGGTAAATTTCCACCGAACGCTATCGATGAGGTATTGATTGATTTCGTCTTTCGTATTTGGCGTTTCCTAAGTTGAAAGAGGGGAAAAGAAAATATTTTTAGTTAATAGTCGCTTGCTAATAATGAATTTTTCGCGGTTAAATATAGCTAGAGCTGCGAGAAGATGCATCAACTACAACGAGATGCTGGTCCTCCGTGTAAGATGCAAGAATACAGCATAAGGAGGCATAAGGTCGCGTCGCCTTAGAAATAACTGAAGACAAGGCAAATTAAAAAAATAACTAATTATTTCCAACAACATCTCCGAAGCCTATCTTCCGCTAGGTCTAACGGGCGGAATGAAGGAAACTTCAGCAAACAGTTTTACGTAGAGTCGGTAAAGGACAGCTGGTACACGGTTTGAGGGCGTTCTACTACTAAATCTGATGGTGACAGTCGAATTAATGCTTAAAAGTCGCTTCGAGTCGGTTGAACTTAATCTATTGCAAATCCAACAGTGATCATAGCCACATTCACCTTGGATTAGCCGCTCCCGGTACTTCGTCGAAGCGCACTAAGATTCCTTCAATTAACCCACAGGGCTTTATTTTTAAAACGAAATCCTTCCCATTTCCGGTACGAGTCTATGAACATATGTAACTCCATGACTTTACACTGCACTCATGTTTTTCTATACCCACTTGCGTTATTGACCTTCATGAAGCTTGCAGTCTTGCCACATGAGAACTTAAGACCGAGCACATCGATGCATCGTCAAGAATGAATGGCATCAATAGATCAAGATTAGGCATCAACTTGGTCCCTGCAACTATAGGCAGCTAGCCAACGTGCACATCAGTCGGAGAGGATTGTTTGTTTGGCCACTGGTGCCTGATCTGCTGAAAACTATATCCTAAATGTGCTCATCGTCATCATCTTCTAACCCGCATAATTCCTTAAATGGTTCGCCGTCATTCTTTTGCCATCGACTCTAATTCGTCAAGGGCTATGCACAGGCGCAACCGAGGGAGTTGTTGGTTTTGGTCCAACCACTTTGTCTTGGGTCTGTCAACCGGCGACCTACCTACTTGCCCAAAGAATCAAATTTTTTGATCAAGTAGGTCGCCGTTCGTTGTTATTGTCAGTCAGTTTTCCGTCATCTATTTTTGTCAGTTTATAAAGTGCAGTGTGCCATGAAAAAAAAAACATTCGATAAGGTTCTCAATTTATAAGCTTTCATTTATTTTTTCTTTTATTTTTTATAACAAGTTTCTTATTTCGCTGTACAGCACAAGGACAAAGGCTCCACCAGTGCCCCGGATAATGTTTGATAACGCGCCCTTGAAAAACCCAGTCGCTCCTTCCTTGCGCAGAATGGTGGCCCAGCAGTGCGCCGTATTGCGATAGATGATCTCCGTCCTCTTCCTCCTAGACTGCATCATCATCCGGCGCCGGACCGTGTCGAAGGGATACGATATCATTCCAGCGATTGTGGTCACCGCCAGAGCAATGGCCCAGTTAACAACGAACTTTGTGTTCTGTGGATCCGGCAGGAACAGAACCCACGTGCAGTGTCGTACAATCCGAAGTATACAGCCCGATAGATGGCGATTCCCTGCACGGATTACAATGAAGCCCCGGTATTGACCAAGGGGACCGTCGCTCTTCAAGATTTTCTTCAAGCAGTCACCCAGGCCAGTGAACTCACGGCTGTCCGCTTTGCCGATGTCCGCCCCGAGACGTGTTCGCGCGATGTCCAGTGGATACACAAAGCACAGAGACGTGGGCCCGGCTGCATTGACAGACGCAAGTAGGTGCCGTAGTGTACAAAATATTTTCGAAAGTCTAGTTTGTCCTCGCGCTGGACCGCATGGTAAGTTATCACAATGTACTACCAATGGTTTAATTATGCTGACAGCCCAATAATCTAGTTGCTAATTAATGATTTAGAAGGTTTTCTCTGCGAATCAATCGTTTTCTTTGCGAACTGTCAAGCTGGGTTCGTCAAAAACTACTGTTTCACTTTATTTCGAAACGACATTTTCAAAGCAAACCCCGCTAACTGTCAGCTACTGAAAACGAAAAAGCTTTAGACTAAAACTGATTGCGTCAGAAATCAGAAGCAAATTGAATACAACTTTTTATTACAGCAAAAAACAATATAATGGGCCAAAGAATCCGACATGAGGAACTTCATGAAGGATTTTATGGCTAGGGGGTATATCGGCGGCCATTTCGAAGACAGCTGTGGCGCCGATCGAACGGGTAAAGCTGTTGCTACAGGTGCAGCATATATCGAAGCAAATTCCCGAGGACAAGCGGTACAGGGGCATTATGGACTGCTTCATCCGCATACCCAAGGAGCAAGGGTATCAAGTCGTTCTGGCGCGGCAACTTGGCCAACGTACTTCTGTACTTTCCCACGCAGGCGTTGAACTTTGCCTTCAACGATAAGTACAAGAGCATATTTCTTGGCGGCGTGGACAAGAGGGAGCCAATTCTGGAGGTATTTCGCCGGCAATCTTGCGTCTGGCGGTGCAGCCGGGGCCACGTCCCTGAGGCTTTGTGTATCCACTGGACATTGCGCGAACACGTCTCGGGGCCGACATCGGCAAAGCGGGCAGCCGCGAGTTCACTGGCCTGGGGGGACTGCTTGAAGAAAATCGTGAAGAGCGACGGTCCCATTGGTCTATACCGGGGCTTCATTGTGTCCGTGGCAGGGAATCGCAATCTATCGGGGTGTGTACTTCGGATTGTACGACACTGCACGTGGATCCGGCAGGATCCACAGAACACAAAGATCGTTGTTAACTGGGCCATTGCTCTGGCGGTGACCACAATCGCTGGAATGATATCGTATCCCTTCGACACGGTCCGGCGCCGGATGATGATGCAGTCTGGGAGGAAGAGGACGGAGATCATATATCGCAACTACGGCGCACTGCTGGGCCACCATTCTGCGCAAGGAAGGAGCGACTGGGTTTTTCAAGGGCGCCTTATCAAACATTATCCGGGGCACTGGTGGAGCCTTTGTCCTTGTGCTGTACAGCGAAATAAGAAACAATGTTATAAAAAAATAAAAGAAAAAATAAATGAAAGTTATAAATTGAGAACCTTATCGAATGTTTTTTTCTTTCAACTTCTTGCCTTTCAGGACAATGATAAATGGGCGTCGAGGTGTGGGCTGATGCTGCTTTCCATTGTTGAAGGTACTTTTAGTTGCCTTGCCTCTGCGATGATTTCGTCTTGATACATTGCACATGGCACACTGCACTCTAAAAACTGACAAAAATAGAGGACGGAAGACTGACTGACAATAACAACGAACGGCGACCTACTTGACCAACAAATTTGATTCTTTGGGCAAGTAGTGTAGGCTTTTAAATTAAAGAATTCAAATAAATGACCATAGAACATTGAAATGTATACCCATTCCTTAGGAAATCACAATCACTCAAATCATTCACACTCACTCGAATTATCTATGTACAAATGTAAATAAGAATCGTACGACACATTATGTTGACATTATGTATGACATTATATAAGCATGCAATCGGAAATAAACGGGTCAGTTTCAGCCGGGGTTGAAATTGGCGATGCATCGTCAAGAATGAATGGCATCAATAGATCAAGATCAGGCATCAACATGGTCCCTGCAACTATAGGCAGCTAGCCAACGTGCACATCAGTCGGAGAGGATTGTTTGTTTGGCCACTGGTGCCTGATCTGCTGAAAACTATATCCTAAATGTGCTCATCGTCATCATCTTCTAACCCGCATAATTCCTTAAATGGTTCGCCGTCATTCTTTTGCCATCGACTCTAATTCGTCAAGGGCTATGCACAGGCGCAACCGAGGGAGTTGTTGGTTTTGGTCCAACCACTTTGTCTTGGGTCTGTCAACCGGCGACCTACCTACTTGCCCAAAGAATCAAATTTTTTGATCAAGTAGGTCGCCGTTCGTTGTTATTGTCAGTCAGTTTTCCGTCATCTATTTTTGTCAGTTTATAAAGTGCAGTGTGCCATGAAAAAAAAACATTCGATAAGGTTCTCAATTTATAAGCTTTCATTTATTTTTTCTTTTATTTTTTATAACAAGTTTCTTATTTCGCTGTACAGCACAAGGACAAAGGCTCCACCAGTGCCCCGGATAATGTTTGATAACGCGCCCTTGAAAAACCCAGTCGCTCCTTCCTTGCGCAGAATGGTGGCCCAGCAGTGCGCCGTATTGCGATAGATGATCTCCGTCCTCTTCCTCCTAGACTGCATCATCATCCGGCGCCGGACCGTGTCGAAGGGATACGATATCATTCCAGCGATTGTGGTCACCGCCAGAGCAATGGCCCAGTTAACAACGAACTTTGTGTTCTGTGGATCCGGCAGGAACAGAACCCACGTGCAGTGTCGTACAATCCGAAGTATACAGCCCGATAGATGGCGATTCCCTGCACGGATACAATGAAGCCCCGGTATTGACCAAAGGGGACCGTCGCTCTTCAAGATTTTCTTCAAGCAGTCACCCAGGCCAGTGAACTCACGGCTGTCCGCTTTGCCAATGTCCGCCCCGAGACGTGTTCGCGCGATGTCCAGTGGATACACAAAGCACAGAGACGTGGGCCCGGCTGCATTGACAGACGCAAGTAGGTGCCGTAGTGTACAAAATATTTTCGAAAGTCTAGTTTGTCCTCGCGCTGGACCGCATGGTAAGTTATCACAATGTACTACCAATGGTTTAATTATGCTGACAGCCCAATAATCTAGTTGCTAATTAATGATTTAGAAGGTTTTCTCTGCGAATCAATCGTTTTCTTTGCGAACTGTCAAGCTGGGTTCGTCAAAAACTACTGTTTCACTTTATTTCGAAACGACATTTTCAAAGCAAACCCCGCTAACTGTCAGCTACTGAAAACGAAAAGCTTTAGACTAAAACTGATTGCGTCAGAAATCAGAAGCAAATTGAATACAACTTTTTATTACAGCAAAAAACAATATAATGGCCAAAGAATCCGACATGAGGAACTTCATGAAGGATTTTATGGCTGGGGGTATATCGGCGGCCATTTCGAAGACAGCTGTGGCGCCGATCGAACGGGTAAAGCTGTTGCTACAGGTGCAGCATATATCGAAGCAAATTCCCGAGGACAAGCGGTACAGGGGCATTATGGACTGCTTCATCCGCATACCCAAGGAGCAGGGTATCAAGTCGTTCTGGCGCGGCAACTTGGCCAACGTACTTCTGTACTTTCCCACGCAGGCGTTGAACTTTGCCTTCAACGATAAGTACAAGAGCATATTTCTTGGCGGCGTGGACAAGAGGGAGCAATTCTGGAGGTATTTCGCCGGCAATCTTGCGTCTGGCGGTGCAGCCGGGGCCACGTCCCTGAGCTTTGTGTATCCACTGGACATTGCGCGAACACGTCTCGGGGCCGACATCGGCAAAGCGGGCAGCCGCGAGTTCACTGGCCTGGGGGACTGCTTGAAGAAAATCGTGAAGAGCGACGGTCCCATTGGTCTATACCGGGGCTTCATTGTGTCCGTGCAGGGAATCGCAATCTATCGGGGTGTGTACTTCGGATTGTACGACACTGCACGTGGGTTCCTGCCGGATCCACAGAACACAAAGATCGTTGTTAACTGGGCCATTGCTCTGGCGGTGACCACAATCGCTGGAATGATATCGTATCCCTTCGACACGGTCCGGCGCCGGATGATGATGCAGTCTGGGAGGAAGAGGACGGAGATCATATATCGCAATACGGCGCACTGCTGGGCCACCATTCTGCGCAAGGAAGGAGCGACTGGGTTTTTCAAGGGCGCCTTATCAAACATTATCCGGGGCACTGGTGGAGCCTTTGTCCTTGTGCTGTACAGCGAAATAAGAAACATGTTATAAAAAATAAAAGAAAAAATAAATGAAAGTTATAAATTGAGAACCTTATCGAATGTTTTTTTTCTTTCAACTTTCTTGCCTTTCAGGACAATGATAAATGGGCGTCGAGGTGTGGGCTGATGCTGCTTTCCATTGTTGAAGGTACTTTTAGTTGCCTTGCCTCTGCGATGATTTCGTCTTGATACATTGCACATGGCACACTGCACTCTAAAAACTGACAAAAATAGAGGACGGAAGACTGACTGACAATAACAACGAACGGCGACCTACTTGACCAACAAACTTGATTCTTTGGGCAAGTAGTGTAGGCTTTTAAATTAAAGAATTCAAATAAATGACCATAGAACATTGAAATGTAACCCATTCCTTAGGAAATCACAATCACTCAAATCATTCACACTCACTCGAATTATCTATGTACAAATGTAAATAAGAATCGTACGACACATTATGTTGACATTATGTATGACATTATATAAGCATGCAATCGGAAAATAAACGGGTCAGTTTCAGCCGGGGTTGAAATTGGCGATACATCGTCAAGAATGAATGGCATCAATAGATCAAGATCAGGCATCAACATGGTCCCTGCAACTATAGGCAGCTAGCCAACGTGCACATCAGTCGGAGAGGATTGTTTGTTTGGCCACTGGTGCCTGATCTGCTGAAAACTATATCCTAAATGTGCTCATCGTCATCATCTTCCAACCCGCATAATTCCTTAAATGGTTCGCCGTCATTCTTTTGCCATCGACTCTAATTCGTCAAGGGCTATGCACAGGCGCAACCAAGGGAGTTGTTGGTTTTGGTCCAACCACTTTGTCTTGGGTCTGTCAACCGGCGACCTAACTACTTGCCCAAAGAATCAAATTTTTTGATCAAGTAGGTCGCCGTTCGTTGTTATTGTCAGTCATCTATTTTTGTCAGTTTATAAAGTGCAGTGTGCCATGAAAAAAAAACATTCGATAAGGTTCTCAATTTATAAGCTTTCATTTATTTTTTCTTTTATTTTTTATAACAAGTTTCTTATTTCGCTGCACAGCACAAGGACAAAGGCTCCACCAGTGCCCCGGATAATGTTTGATAACGCGCCCTTGAAAAACCCAGTCGCTCCTTCCTTGCGCAGAATGGTGGCCCAGCAGTGCGCCGTATTGCGATAGATGATCTCCGTCCTCTTCCTCCCAGACTGCATCATCATCCGGCGCCGGACCGTGTCGAAGGGATACGATATCATTCCAGCGATTGTGGTCACCGCCAGAGCAATGGCCCAGTTAACAACGAACTTTGTGTTCTGTGGATCCGGCAGGAACAGAACCCACGTGCAGTGTCGTACAATCCGAAGTATACAGCCCGATAGATGGCGATTCCCTGCACGGATACAATGAAGCCCCGGTATTGACCAAAGGGGACCGTCGCTCTTCAAGATTTTCTTCAAGCAGTCACCCAGGCCAGTGAACTCACGGCTGTCCGCTTTGCCGATGTCCGCCCCGAGACGTGTTCGCGCGATGTCCAGTGGATACACAAAGCACAGAGACGTGGGCCCGGCTGCATTGACAGACGAAAGTGGGTGCCGTGGTGTACAAAATATTTTCGAAAGTCTAGTTTGTCCTCGCGCTGGACCGCATGGTAAGTTATCACAATGTACTACCAATGGTTTAATTATGCTGACAGCCCAATAATCTAGTTGCTAATTAATGATTTAGAAGGTTTTCTCTGCGAATCAATCGTTTTCTTTGCGAACTGTCAAGCTGGGTTCGTCAAAAACTACTGTTTCACTTTATTTCGAAACGACATTTTCAAAGCAAACCCCGCTAACTGTCAGCTACTGAAAACGAAAAGCTTTAGACTAAAACTGATTGCGTCAGAAATCAGAAGCAAATTGAATACAACTTTTTATTACAGCAAAAAACAATATAATGGCCAAAGAATCCGACATGAGGAACTTCATGAAGGATTTTATGGCTGGGGGTATATCGGCGGCCATTTCGAAGACAGCTGTGGCGCCGATCGAACGGGTAAAGCTGTTGCTACAGGTGCAGCATATATCGAAGCAAATTCCCGAGGACAAGCGGTACAGGGGCATTATGGACTGCTTCATCCGCATACCCAAGGAGCAGGGTATCAAGTCGTTCTGGCGCGGCAACTTGGCCAACGTACTTCTGTACTTTCCCACGCAGGCGTTGAACTTTGCCTTCAACGATAAGTACAAGAGCATATTTCTTGGCGGCGTGGACAAGAGGGAGCAATTCTGGAGGTATTTCGCCGGCAATCTTGCGTCTGGCGGTGCAGCCGGGGCCACGTCCCCTGAGCTTTGTGTATCCACTGGACATTGCGCGAACACGTCTCGGGGCCGACATCGGCAAAGCGGGCAGCCGCGAGTTCACTGGCCTGGGGGACTGCTTGAAGAAAATCGTGAAGAGCGACGGTCCCATTGGTCTATACCGGGGCTTCATTGTGTCCGTGCAGGGAATCGCAATCTATCGGGGTGTTGTACTTCGGATTGTACGACACTGCACGTGGGTTCCTGCCGGATCCACAGAACACAAAGATCGTTGTTAACTGGGCCATTGCTCTGGCGGTGACCACAATCGCTGGAATGATATCGTATCCCTTCGACACGGTCCGGCGCCGGATGATGATGCAGTCTGGGAGGAAGAGGACGGAGATCATATATCGCAATACGGCGCACTGCTGGGCCACCATTCTGCGCAAGGAAGGAGCGACTGGGTTTTTCAAGGGCGCCTTATCAAACATTATCCGGGGCACTGGTGGAGCCTTTGTCCTTGTGCTGTACAGCGAAATAAGAAACATGTTATAAAAAATAAAAGAAAAAATAAATGAAAGTTATAAATTGAGAACCTTATCGAATGTTTTTTTCTTTCAACTTTCTTGCCTTTCAGGACAATGATAAATGGGCGTCGAGGTGTGGGCTGATGCTGCTTTCCATTGTTGAAGGTACTTTTAGTTGCCTTGCCTCTGCGATGATTTCGTCTTGATACATTGCACATGGCACACTGCACTCTAAAAACTGACAAAAATAGAGGACGGAAGACTGACTGACAATAACAACGAACGGCGACCTACTTGACCAACAAACTTGATTCTTTGGGCAAGTAGTGTAGGCTTTTAAATTAAAGAATTCAAATAAATGACCATAGAACATTGAAATGTAACCCATTCCTTAGGAAATCACAATCACTCAAATCATTCACACTCACTCGAATTATCTATGTACAAATGTAAATAAGAATCGTACGACACATTATGTTGACATTATGTATGACATTATATAAGCATGCAATCGGAAATAAACGGGTCAGTTTCAGCCGGGGTTGAAATTGGCGATGCATCGTCAAGAATGAATGGCATCAATAGATCAAGATCAGGCATCAACATGGTCCCTGCAACTATAGGCAGCTAGCCAACGTGCACATCAGTCGGAGAGGATTGTTTGTTTGGCCACTGGTGCCTGATCTGCTGAGAACTATATCCTAAATGTGCTCATCGTCATCATCTTCCAACCCGCATAATTCCTTAAATGGTTCGCCGTCATTCTTTTGCCATCGACTCTAATTCGTCAAGGGCTATGCACAGGCGCAACCAAGGGAGTTGTTGGTTTTGGTCCAACCACTTTGTCTTGGGTCTGTCAACGCGCGACCTAACTACTTGCCCAAAGAATCAAATTTTTTGATCAAGTAGGTCGCCGTTCGTTGTTATTGTCAGTCATCTATTTTTGTCAGTTTATAAAGTGCAGTGTGCCATGAAAAAAAAACATTCGATAAGGTTCTCAATTTATAAGCTTTCATTTATTTTTTCTTTTATTTTTTATAACAAGTTTCTTATTTCGCTGCACAGCACAAGGACAAAGGCTCCACCAGTGCCCCGGATAATGTTTGATAACGCGCCCTTGAAAAACCCAGTCGCTCCTTCCTTGCGCAGAATGGTGGCCCAGCAGTGCGCCGTATTGCGATAGATGATCTCCGTCCTCTTCCTCCCAGACTGCATCATCATCCGGCGCCGGACCGTGTCGAAGGGATACGATATCATTCCAGCGATTGTGGTCACCGCCAGAGCAATGGCCCAGTTAACAACGAACTTTGTGTTCTGTGGATCCGGCAGGAACAGAACCCACGTGCAGTGTCGTACAATCCGAAGTATACAGCCCGATAGATGGCGATTCCCTGCACGGATACAATGAAGCCCCGGTATTGACCAAAGGGGACCGTCGCTCTTCAAGATTTTCTTCAAGCAGTCACCCAGGCCAGTGAACTCACGGCTGTCCGCTTTGCCGATGTCCGCCCCGAGACGTGTTCGCGCGATGTCCAGTGGATACACAAAGCACAGAGACGTGGGCCCGGCTGCATTGACAGACGCAAGTAGGTGCCGTAGTGTACAAAATATTTTCGAAAGTCTAGTTTGTCCTCGCGCTGGACCGCATGGTAAGTTATCACAATGTACTACCAATGGTTTAATTATGCTGACAGCCCAATAATCTAGTTGCTAATTAATGATTTAGAAGGTTTTCTCTGCGAATCAATCGTTTTCTTTGCGAACTGTCAAGCTGGGTTCGTCAAAAACTACTGTTTCACTTTATTTCGAAACGACATTTTCAAAGCAAACCCCGCTAACTGTCAGCTACTGAAAACGAAAAGCTTTAGACTAAAACTGATTGCGTCAGAAATCAGAAGCAAATTGAATACAACTTTTTATTACAGCAAAAAAAAAACAATATAATGCCCAAAGAATCCGACATGAGGAACTTCATGAAGGATTTTATGGCTGGGGGTATATCGGCGGCCATTTCGAAGACAGCTGTGGCGCCGATCGAACGGGTAAAGCTGTTGCTACAGGTGCAGCATATATCGAAGCAAATTCCCGAGGACAAGCGGTACAGGGGCATTATGGACTGCTTCATCCGCATACCCAAGGAGCAGGGTATCAAGTCGTTCTGGCGCGGCAACTTGGCCAACGTACTTCTGTACTTTCCCACGCAGGCGTTGAACTTTGCCTTCAACGATAAGTACAAGAGCATATTTCTTGGCGGCGTGGACAAGAGGGAGCAATTCTGGAGGTATTTCGCCGGCAATCTTGCGTCTGGCGGTGCAGCCGGGGCCACGTCCCTGAGCTTTGTGTATCCACTGGACCTTGCGCGAACACGTCTCGGGGCCGACATCGGCAAAGCGGGCAGCCGCGAGTTCACTGGACTGGGGGACTGGCTTGAAGAAAATCGTGAAGAGCGACGGTCCCATTGGTCTATACCGGGGCTTCATTGTGTCCGTGCAGGGAATCGCAATCTATCGGGGTGTGTACTTCGGATTGTACGACACTGCACGTGGGTTCCTGCCGGATCCACAGAACACAAAGATCGTTGTTAACTGGGCCATTGCTCTGGCGGTGACCACAATCGCTGGAATGATATCGTATCCCTTCGACACGGTCCGGCGCCGGATGATGATGCAGTCTGGGAGGAAGAGGACGGAGATCATATATCGCAATACGGCGCACTGCTGGGCCACCATTCTGCGCAAGGAAGGAGCGACTGGGTTTTTCAAGGGCGCCTTATCAAACATTATCCGGGGCACTGGTGGAGCCTTTGTCCTTGTGCTGTACAGCGAAATAAGAAACATGTTATAAAAAATAAAAGAAAAAATAAATGAAAGTTATAAATTGAGAACCTTATCGAATGTTTTTTTCTTTCAACTTTCTTGCCTTTCAGGACAATGATAAATGGGCGTCGAGGTGTGGGCTGATGCTGCTTTCCATTGTTGAAGGTACTTTTAGTTGCCTTGCCTCTGTGATGATTTCGTCTTGATACATTGCACATGGCACACTGCACTCTAAAAACTGACAAAAATAGACGACGGAAGACTGACTGACAATAACAACGAACGGCGATCTACTTGACCAACAAATTTGATTCTTTGGGCAAGTAGTGTAGGCTTTTAAATTAAAGAATTCAAATAAATGACCATAGAACATTGAAATGTAACCCATTCCTTAGGAAATCACAATCACTCAAATCATTCACACTCACTCGAATTATCTATGTACAAATGTAAATAAGAATCGTACGACACATTATGTTGACATTATGTATGACATTATATAAGCATGCAATCGGAAATAAACGGGTCAGTTTCAGCCGGGGTTGAAATTGGCGATGCATCGTCAAGAATGAATGGCATCAATAGATCAAGATCAGGCATCAACATGGTCCCTGCAACTATAGGCAGCTAGCCAACGTGCACATCAGTCGGAGAGGATTGTTTGTTTGGCCACTGGTGCCTGATCTGCTGAAAACTATATCCTAAATGTGCTCATCGTCATCATCTTCTAACCCGCATAATTCCTTAAATGGTTCGCCGTCATTCTTTTGCCATCGACTCTAATTCGTCAAGGGCTATGCACAGGCGCAACCGAGGGAGTTGTTGGTTTTGGTCCAACCACTTTGTCTTGGGTCTGTCAACCGGCGACCTACCTACTTGCCCAAAGAATCAAATTTTTTGATCAAGTAGGTCGCCGTTCTTTGTTATTGTCAGTCAGTTTTCCGTCATCTATTTTTGTCAGTTTATAAAGTGCAGTGTGCCATGAAAAAAAAACATTCGATAAGGTTCTCAATTTATAAGCTTTCATTTATTTTTTCTTTTATTTTTTATAACAAGTTTCTTATTTCGCTGTACAGCACAAGGACAAAGGCTCCACCAGTGCCCCGGATAATGTTTGATAACGCGCCCTTGAAAAACCCAGTCGCTCCTTCCTTGCGCAGAATGGTGGCCCAGCAGTGCGCCGTATTGCGATAGATGATCTCCGTCCTCTTCCTCCTAGACTGCATCATCATCCGGCGCCGGACCGTGTCGAAGGGATACGATATCATTCCAGCGATTGTGGTCACCGCCAGAGCAATGGCCCAGTTAACAACGAACTTTGTGTTCTGTGGATCCGGCAGGAACAGAACCCACGTGCAGTGTCGTACAATCCGAAGTATACAGCCCGATAGATGGCGATTCCCTGCACGGATACAATGAAGCCCCGGTATTGACCAAAGGGGACCGTCGCTCTTCAAGATTTTCTTCAAGCAGTCACCCAGGCCAGTGAACTCACGGCTGTCCGCTTTGCCGATGTCCGCCCCGAGACGTGTTCGCGCGATGTCCAGTGGATACACAAAGCACAGAGACGTGGGCCCGGCTGCATTGACAGACGCAAGTAGGTGCCGTAGTGTACAAAATATTTTCGAAAGTCTAGTTTGTCCTCGCGCTGGACCGCATGGTAAGTTATCACAATGTACTACCAATGGTTTAATTATGCTGACAGCCCAATAATCTAGTTGCTAATTAATGATTTAAAAGGTTTTCTCTGCGAATCAATCGTTTTCTTTGCGAACTGTCAAGCTGGGTTCGTCAAAAACTACTGTTTCACTTTATTTCGAAACGACATTTTCAAAGCAAACCCCGCTAACTGTCAGCTACTGAAAACGAAAAGCTTTAGACTAAAACTGATTGCGTCAGAAATCAGAAGCAAATTGAATACAACTTTTTATTACAGCAAAAAAAAAAACAATATAATGGCCAAAGAATCCGACATGAGGAACTTCATGAAGGATTTTATGGCTGGGGGTATATCGGCGGCCATTTCGAAGACAGCTGTGGCGCCGATCGAACGGGTAAAGCTGTTGCTACAGGTGCAGCATATATCGAAGCAAATTCCCGAGGACAAGCGGTACAGGGGCATTATGGACTGCTTCATCCGCATACCCAAGGAGCAGGGTATCAAGTCGTTCTGGCGCGGCAACTTGGCCAACGTACTTCTGTACTTTCCCACGCAGGCGTTGAACTTTGCCTTCAACGATAAGTACAAGAGCATATTTCTTGGCGGCGTGGACAAGAGGGAGCAATTCTGGAGGTATTTCGCCGGCAATCTTGCGTCTGGCGGTGCAGCCGGGGCCACGTCCCTGAGCTTTGTGTATCCACTGGACATTGCGCGAACACGTCTCGGGGCCGACATCGGCAAAGCGGGCAGCCGCGAGTTCACTGGCCTGGGGGACTGCTTGAAGAAAATCGTGAAGAGCGACGGTCCCATTGGTCTATACCGGGGCTTCATTGTGTCCGTGCAGGGAATCGCAATCTATCGGGGTGTGTACTTCGGATTGTACGACACTGCACGTGGGTTCCTGCCGGATCCACAGAACACAAAGATCGTTGTTAACTGGGCCATTGCTCTGGCGGTGACCACAATCGCTGGAATGATATCGTATCCCTTCGACACGGTCCGGCGCCGGATGATGATGCAGTCTGGGAGGAAGAGGACGGAGATCATATATCGCAATACGGCGCACTGCTGGGCCACCATTCTGCGCAAGGAAGGAGCGACTGGGTTTTTCAAGGGCGCCTTATCAAACATTATCCGGGGCACTGGTGGAGCCTTTGTCCTTGTGCTGTACAGCGAAATAAGAAACATGTTATAAAAAATAAAAGAAAAAATAAATGAAAGTTATAAATTGAGAACCTTATCGAATGTTTTTTTTTTCAACTTTCTTGCCTTTCAGGACAATGATAAATGGGCGTCGAGGTGTGGGCTGATGCTGCTTTCCATTGTTGAAGGTACTTTTAGTTGCCTTGCCTCTGTGATGATTTCGTCTTGATACATTGCACATGGCACACTGCACTCTAAAAACTGACAAAAATAGAGGACGGAAGACTGACTGACAATAACAACGAACGGCGATCTACTTGACCAACAAATTTGATTCTTTGGGCAAGTAGTGTAGGCTTTTAAATTAAAGAATTCAAATAAATGACCATAGAACATTGAAATGTAACCCATTCCTTAGGAAATCACAATCACTCAAATCATTCACACTCACTCGAATTATCTATGTACAAATGTAAATAAGAATCGTACGACACATTATGTTGACATTATGTATGACATTATATAAGCATGCAACCGGAAATAAACGGGTCAGTTTCAGCCGGGGTTGAAATTGGCGATGCATCGTCAAGAATGAATGGCATCAATAGATCAAGATCAGGCATCAACGTGGTCCCTGCAACTATAGGCAGCTAGCCAACGTGCACATCAGTCGGAGAGGATTGTTTGTTTGGCCACTGGTGCCTGATCTGCTGAAAACTATATCCTAAATGTGCTCATCGTCATCATCTTCTAACCCGCATAATTCCTTAAATGGTTCGCCGTCATTCTTTTGCCATCGACTCTAATTCGTCAAGGGCTATGCACAGGCGCAACCAAGGGAGTTGTTGGTTTTGGTCCAACCACTTTGTCTTGGGTCTGTCAACCGGCGACCTACCTACTTGCCCAAAGAATCAAATTTTTTGATCAAGTAGGTCGCCGTTCGTTGTTATTGTCAGTCAGTTTTCCGTCATCTATTTTTGTCAGTTTATAAAGTGCAGTGTGCCATGAAAAAAAAACATTCGATAAGGTTCTCAATTTATAAGCTTTCATTTATTTTTTCTTTTATTTTTTATAACAAGTTTCTTATTTCGCTGTACAGCACAAGGACAAAGGCTCCACCAGTGCCCCGGATAATGTTTGATAACGCGCCCTTGAAAAACCCAGTCGCTCCTTCCTTGCGCAGAATGGTGGCCCAGCAGTGCGCCGTATTGCGATAGATGATCTCCGTCCTCTTCCTCCTAGACTGCATCATCATCCGGCGCCGGACCGTGTCGAAGGGATACGATATCATTCCAGCGATTGTGGTCACCGCCAGAGCAATGGCCCAGTTAACAACGAACTTTGTGTTCTGTGGATCCGGCAGGAAGCCACGTGCAGTGTCGTACAATCCGAAGTATACAGCCCGATAGATGGCGATTCCCTGCACGGATACAATGAAGCCCCGGTATTGACCAAAGGGGACCGTCGCTCTTCAAGATTTTCTTCAAGCAGTCACCCAGGCCAGTGAACTCACGGCTGTCCGCTTTGCCGATGTCCGCCCCGAGACGTGTTCGCGCGATGTCCAGTGGATACACAAAGCACAGAGACGTGGGCCCGGCTGCATTGACAGACGAAAGTGGGTGCCGTGGTGTACAAAATATTTTCGAAAGTCTAGTTTGTCCTCGCGCTGGACCGCATGGTAAGTTATCACAATGTACTACCAATGGTTTAATTATGCTGACAGCCCAATAATCTAGTTGCTAATTAATGATTTAGAAGGTTTTCTCTGCGAATCAATCGTTTTCTTTGCGAACTGTCAAGCTGGGTTCGTCAAAAACTACTGTTTCACTTTATTTCGAAACGACATTTTCAAAGCAAACCCCGCTAACTGTCAGCTACTGAAAACGAAAAGCTTTAGACTAAAACTGATTGCGTCAGAAATCAGAAGCAAATTGAATACAACTTTTTATTACAGCAAAAAAAAAACAATATAATGGCCAAAGAATCCGACATGAGGAACTTCATGAAGGATTTTATGGCTGGGGGTATATCGGCGGCCATTTCGAAGACAGCTGTGGCGCCGATCGAACGGGTAAAGCTGCTGCTACAGGTGCAGCATATATCGAAGCAAATTCTCGAGGACAAGCGGTACAGGGGCATTATGGACTGCTTCATCCGCATACCCAAGGAGCAGGGTATCAAGTCGTTCTGGCGCGGCAACTTGGCCAACGTACTTCTGTACTTTCCCACGCAGGCGTTGAACTTTGCCTTCACGATAAGTACAAGAGCATATTTCTTGGCGGCGTGGACAAGAGGGAGCAATTCTGGAGGTATTTCGCCGGCAATCTTGCGTCTGGCGGTGCAGCCGGGGCCACGTCCCTGAGCTTTGTGTATCCACTGGACCTTGCGCGAACACGTCTCGGGGCCGACATCGGCAAAGCGGGCAGCCGCGAGTTCACTGGACTGGGGGACTGCTTGAAGAAAATCGTGAAGAGCGACGGTCCCATTGGTCTATACCGGGGCTTCATTGTGTCCGTGCAGGGAATCGCAATCTATCGGGGTGTTCGGATTGTACGACACTGCACGTGGGTTCCTGCCGGATCCACAGAACACAAAGATCGTTGTTAACTGGGCCATTGCTCTGGCGGTGACCACAATCGCTGGAATGATATCGTATCCCTTCGACACGGTCCGGCGCCGGATGATGATGCAGTCTGGGAGGAAGAGGACGGAGATCATATATCGCAATACGGCGCACTGCTGGGCCACCATTCTGCGCAAGGAAGGAGCGACTGGGTTTTTCAAGGGCGCCTTATCAAACATTATCCGGGGCACTGGTGGAGCCTTTGTTTTTGTGCTGTACAGCGAAATAAGAAACATGTTATAAAAAATAAAAGAAAAAATAAATGAAAGTTATAAATTGAGAACCTTATCGAATGTTTTTTTTTTTCAACTTTCTTGCCTTTCAGGACAATGATAAATGGGCGTCGAGGTGTGGGCTGATGCTGCTTTCCATTGTTGAAGGTACTTTTAGTTGCCTTGCCTCTGCGATGATTTCGTCTTGATACATTGCACATGGCACACTGCACTCTAAAAACTGACAAAAATAGAGGACGGAAGACTGACTGACAATAACAACGAACGGCGACCTACTTGACCAACAAATTTGATTCTTTGGGCAAGTAGTGTAGGCTTTTAAATTAAAGAATTCATATAAATGACCATAGAACATTGAAATGTAACCCATTCCTTAGGAAATCACAATCACTCAAATCATTCACACTCACTCGAATTATCTATGTACAAATGTAAATAAGAATCGTACGACACATTATGTTGACATTATGTATGACATTATATAAGCATGCAATCGGAAATAAACGGGTCAGTTTCAGCCGGGGTTGAAATTGGCGATGCATCGTCAAGAATGAATGGCATCAATAGATCAAGATCAGGCATCAACATGGTCCCTGCAACTATAGGCAGCTAGCCAACGTGCACATCAGTCGGAGAGGATTGTTTGTTTGGCCACTGGTGCCTGATCTGCTGAAAACTATATCCTAAATGTGCTCATCGTCATCATCTTCCAACCCGCATAATTCCTTAAATGGTTCGCCGTCATTCTTTTGCCATCGACTCTAATTCGTCAAGGGTCTGTCAACCGACGACCTACCTACTTGCCCAAAGAATCAAATTTTTTGATCAAGTAGGTCGCCGTTCGTTGTTATTGTCAGTCATCTATTTTTGTCAGTTTATAAAGTGCAGTGTGCCATGAAAAAAAAACATTCGATAAGGTTCTCAATTTATAAGCTTTCATTTATTTTTTCTTTTATTTTTTATAACAAGTTTCTTATTTCGCTGTACAGCACAAGGACAAAGGCTCCACCAGTGCCCCGGATAATGTTTGATAACGCGCCCTTGAAAAACCCAGTCGCTCCTTCCTTGCGCAGAATGGTGGCCCAGCAGTGCGCCGTATTGCGATAGATGATCTCCGTCCTCTTCCTCCCAGACTGCATCATCATCCGGCGCCGGACCGTGTCGAAGGGATACGATATCATTCTAGCGATTGTGGTCACCGCCAGAGCAATGGCCCAGTTAACAACGAACTTTGTGTTCTGTGGATCCGGCAGGAAGCCACGTGCAGTGTCGTACAATCCGAAGTATACAGCCCGATAGATGGCGATTCCCTGCACGGATACAATGAAGCCCCGGTATTGACCAAAGGGGACCGTCGCTCTTCAAGATTTTCTTCAAGCAGTCACCCAGGCCAGTGAACTCACGGCTGTCCGCTTTGCCGATGTCCGCCCCGAGACGTGTTCGCGCGATGTCCAGTGGATGCACAAAGCACAGAGACGTGGTCCCGGCTGCATTGACAGACGCAAGTAGGTGCCGTAGTGTACAAAATATTTTCGAAAGTCTAGTTTGTCCTCGCGCTGGACCGCATGGTAAGTTATCACAATGTACTACCAATGGTTTAATTATGCTGACAGCCCAATAATCTAGTTGCTAATTAATGATTTAAAAGGTTTTCTCTGCGAATCAATCGTTTTCTTTGCGAACTGTCAAGCTGGGTTCGTCAAAAACTACTGTTTCACTTTATTTCGAAACGACATTTTCAAAGCAAACCCCGCTAACTGTCAGCTACTGAAAACGAAAAGCTTTAGACTAAAACTGATTGCGTCAGAAATCAGAAGCAAATTGAATACAACTTTTTATTACAGCAAAAAAAAAACAATATAATGGCCAAAGAATCCGACATGAGAAACTTCATGAAGGATTTTATGGCTGGGGGTATATCGGCGGCCATTTCGAAGACAGCTGTGGCGCCGATCGAACGGGTAAAGCTGCTGCTACAGGTGCAGCATATATCGAAGCAAATTCCCGAGGACAAGCGGTACAGGGGCATTATGGACTGCTTCATCCGCATACCCAAGGAGCAGGGTATCAAGTCGTTCTGGCGCGGCAACTTGGTCAACGTACTTCTGTACTTTCCCACGCAGGCGTTGAACTTTGCCTTCAACGATAAGTACAAGAGCATATTTCTTGGCGGCGTGGACAAGAGGGAGCAATTCTGGAGGTATTTCGCCGGCAATCTTGCGTCTGGCGGTGCAGCCGGGGCCACGTCCCTGAGCTTTGTGTATCCACTGGACATTGCGCGAACACGTCTCGGGGCCGACATCGGCAAAGCGGGCAGCCGCGAGTTCACTGGCCTGGGGGGACTGCTTGAAGAAAATCGTGAAGAGCGACGGTCCCATTGGTCTATACCGGGGCTTCATTGTGTCCGTGCAGGGAATCGCAATCTATCGGGGTGTGTACTTCGGATTGTACGACACTGCACGTGGGTTCCTGCCGGATCCACAGAACACAAAGATCGTTGTTAACTGGGCCATTGCTCTGGCGGTGACCACAATCGCTGGAATGATATCGTATCCCTTCGACACGGTCCGGCGCCGGATGATGATGCAGTCTGGGAGGAAGAGGACGGAGATCATATATCGCAATACGGCACACTGCTGGGCCACCATTCTGCGCAAGGAAGGAGCGACTGGGTTTTTCAAGGGCGCCTTATCAAACATTATCCGGGGCACTGGTGGAGCCTTTGTCCTTGTGCTGTACAGCGAAATAAGAAACATGTTATAAAAAATAAAAGAAAAAATAAATGAAAGTTATAAATTGAGAACCTTATCGAATGTTTTTTTTTTCAACTTTCTTGCCTTTCAGGACAATGATAAATGGGCGTCGAGGTGTGGGCTGATGCTGCTTTCCATTGTTGAAGGTACTTTTAGTTGCCTTGCCTCTGTGATGATTTCGTCTTGATACATTGCACATGGCACACTGCACTCTAAAAACTGACAAAAATAGAGGACGGAAGACTGACTGACAATAACAACGAACGGCGATCTACTTGACCAACAAATTTGATTCTTTGGGCAAGTAGCGTAGGCTTTTAAATTAAAGAATTCAAATAAATGACCATAGAACATTGAAATGTAACCCATTCCTTAGGAAATCACAATCACTCAAATCATTCACACTCACTCGAATTATCTATGTACAAATGTAAATAAGAATCGTACGACACATTATGTTGACATTATGTATGACATTATATAAGCATGCAATCGGAAATAAACGGGTCAGTTTCAGCCGGGGTTGAAATTGGCGATGCATCGTCAAGAATGAATGGCATCAATAGATCAAGATCAGGCATCAACATGGTCCCTGCAACTATAGGCAGCTAGCCAACGTGCACATCAGTCGGAGAGGATTGTTTGTTTGGCCACTGGTGCCTGATCTGCTGAAAACTATATCCTAAATGTGCTCATCGTCATCATCTTCTAACCAGCATAATTCCTTAAATGGTTCGCCGTCATTCTTTTGCCATCGACTCTAATTCGTCAAGGGCTATGCACAGGCGCAACCAAGGGAGTTGTTGGTTTTGGTCCAACCACTTTGTCTTGGGTCTGTCAACCGGCGACCTACCTACTTGCCCAAAGAATCAAATTTTTTGATCAAGTAGGTCGCCGTTCGTTGTTATTGTCAGTCATCTATTTTTGTCAGTTTATAAAGTGCAGTGTGCCATGAAAAAAAAAATATTCGATAAGGTTCTCAATTTATAAGCTTTCATTTATTTTTTCTTTTATTTTTTATAACAAGTTTCTTATTTCGCTGCACAGCACAAGGACAAAGGCTCCACCAGTGCCCCGGATAATGTTTGATAACGCGCCCTTGAAAAACCCAGTCGCTCCTTCCTTGCGCAGAATGGTGGCCCAGCAGTGCGCCGTATTGCGATAGATGATCTCCGTCCTCTTCCTCCCAGACTGCATCATCATCCGGCGCCGGACCGTGTCGAAGGGATACGATATCATTCCAGCGATTGTGGTCACCGCCAGAGCAATGGCCCAGTTAACAACGAACTTTGTGTTCTGTGGATCCGACAGGAACAGAACCCACGTGCAGTGTCGTACAATCCGAAGTATACAGCCCGATAGATGGCGATTCCCTGCACGGATACAATGAAGCCCCGGTATTGACCAAAGGGGACCGTCGCTCTTCAAGATTTTCTTCAAGCAGTCACCCAGGCCAGTGAACTCACGGCTGTCCGCTTTGCCGATGTCCGCCCCGAGACGTGTTCGCGCGATGTCCAGTGGATACACAAAGCACAGAGACGTGGGCCCGGCTGCATTGACAGACGAAAGTGGGTGCCGTAGTGTACAAAATATTTTTGAAAGTCTAGTTTGTCCTCGCGCTGGACCGCATGGTAAGTTATCACAATGAACTACCAATGGTTTAATTATGCTGACAGCCCAATAATCTAGTTGCTAATTAATGATTTAGAAGGTTTTCTCTGCAAATCAATCGTTTTCTTTGCGAACTGTCAAGCTGGGTTCGTCAAAAACTACTGTTTCATTTTATTTCGAAACGACATTTTCAAAGCAAACCCCGCTAACTGTCAGCTACTGAAAACGAAAAGCTTTAGACTAAAACTGATTGCGTCAGAAATCAGAAGCAAATTGAATACAACTTTTTATTACAGCAAAAAAAAAAAAACAATATAATGGCCAAAGAATTCGACATGAGGAACTTCATGAAGGATTTTATGGCTGGGGGTATATCGGCGGCCATTTCGAAGACAGCTGTGGCGCCGATCGAACGGGTAAAGCTGCTGCTACAGGTGCAGCATATATCGAAGCAAATTCCCGAGGACAAGCGGTACAGGGGCATTATGGACTGCTTCATCCGCATACCCAAGGGCATACCCAAGGAGCAGGGTATCAAGTCGTTCTGGCGCGGCAACTTGGCCAACGTACTTCTGTACTTTCCCACGCAGGCGTTGAACTTTGCCTTCAACGATAAGTACAAGAGCATATTTCTTGGCGGCGTGGACAAGAGGAGCAATTCTGGAGGTATTTCGCCGGCAATCTTGCGTCTGGCGGTGCAGCCGGGGCCACGTCCCTGAGCTTTGTGTATCCACTGGACATTGCGCGAATACGTCTCGGGGCCGACATCGGCAAAGCGGGCAGCCGCGAGTTCACTGGCCTGGGTGACTGCTTGAAGAAAATCTTGAAGAGCGACGGTCCCCTTTGGTCAATACCGGGGCTTCATTGTATCCGTGCAGGGAATCGCCATCTATCGGGCTGTATACTTCGGATTGTACGACACTGCACGTGGCTTCCTGCCGGATCCACAGAACACAAAGTTCGTTGTTAACTGGGCCATTGCTCTGGCGGTGACCACATCGCTAGAATGATATCGTATCCCTTCGACACGGTCCGGCGCCGGATGATGATGCAGTCTGGGAGGAAGAGGACGGAGATCATCTATCGCAATACGGCGCACTGCTGGGCCACCATTCTGCGCAAGGAAGGAGCGACTGGGTTTTTCAAGGGCGCGTTATCAAACATTATCCGGGGCACTGGTGGAGCCTTTGTCCTTGTGCTGTACAGCGAAATAAGAAACTTGTTATAAAAAATAAAGAAAAAAATAAATGAAAGCTTATAAATTGAGAACCTTATCGAATGTTTTTTTTTCATGGCACACTGCACTTTATAAACTGACAAAAATAGATGACTGACAATAACAACGAACGGGCGACCTACTTGATCAAAAAATTTGATTCTTTGGGCAAGTAGGTAGGTCGTCGGTTGACAGACCCTTGACGAATTAGAGTCGATGGCAAAAGAATGACGGCGAACCATTTAAGGAATTATGCGGGTTGGAAGATGATGACGATGAGCACATTTAGGATATAGTTTTCAGCAGATCAGGCACCAGTGGCCAAACAAACAATCCTCTCCGACTGATGTGCACGTTGGCTAGCTGCCTATAGTTGCAGGGACCATGTTGATGCCTGATCTTGATCTATTGATGCCATTCATTCTTGACGATGCATCGCCAATTTCAACCCCGGCTGAAACTGACCCGTTTATTTCCGATTGCATGCTTATATAATGTCATACATAATGTCAACATAATGTGTCGTACGATTCTTATTTACTTTTGTACATAGATAATTCGAGTGAGTGTGAATGATTTGAGTGATTGTGATTTCCTAAGGAATGGGTTACATTTCAATGTTCTATGGTCATTTATATGAATTCTTTAATTTAAAAGCCTACACTACTTGCCCAAAGAATCAAATTTGTTGGTCAAGTAGGTCGCCGTTCGTTGTTATTGTCAGTCAGTCTTCCGTCCTCTATTTTTGTCAGTTTTTTGGAGTGCAGTGTGCCATGTGCAATGTATCAAGACGAAATCATCGCAGAGGCAAGGCAACTAAAAGTACCTTCAACAATGGAAAGCAGCATCAGCCCACACCTCGACGCCCATTTATCATTGTCCTGAAAGGCAAGAAAGTTGAAAAAAAAAACATTCGATAAGGTTCTCAATTTATAACTTTCATTTATTTTTTCTTTTATTTTTTATAACATGTTTCTTATTTCGCTGTACAGCACAAGGACAAAGGCTCCACCAGTGCCCCGGATAATGTTTGATAAGGCGCCCTTGAAAAACCCAGTCGCTCCTTCCTTGCGCAGAATGGTGGCCCAGCAGTGCGCCGTATTGCGATATATGATCTCCGTCCTCTTCCTCCCAGACTGCATCATCATCCGGCGCCGGACCGTGTCGAAGGGATACGATATCATTCCAGCGATTGTGGTCACCGCCAGAGCAATGGCCCAGTTAACAACGATCTTTGTGTTCTGTGGATCCGGCAGGAACCCACGTGCAGTGTCGTACAATCCGAAGTACACACCCCGATAGATTGCGATTCCCTGCACGGACACAATGAAGCCCCGGTATAGACCAATGGGACCGTCGCTCTTCACGATTTTCTTCAAGCAGTCCCCCAGGCCAGTGAACTCGCGGCTGCCCGCTTTGCCGATGTCGGCCCCGAGACGTATTCGCGCAATGTCCAGTGGATACACAAAGCTCAGGGACGTGGCCCCGGCTGCACCGCCAGACGCAAGATTGCCGGCGAAATACCTCCAGAACTGCTCCCTCTTGTCCACGCCGCCAAGAAATATGCTCTTGTACTTATCGTTGAAGGCAAAGTTCAACGCCTGCGTGGGAAAGTACAGAAGTACGTTGGCCAAGTTGCCGCGCCAGAACGACTTGATACCCTGCTCCTTGGGTATGCGGATGAAGCAGTCCATAATGCCCCTGTACCGCTTGTCCTCGGGAATTTGCTTCGATATATGCTGCACCTGTAGCAGCAGCTTTACCCGTTCGATCGGCGCCACAGCTGTCTTCGAAATGGCCGCCGATATACCCCCAGCCATAAAATCCTTCATGAAGTTCCTCATGTCGAATTCTTTGGCCATTATATTGTTTTTTTTTTTTTGCTGTAATAAAAAGTTGTATTCAATTTGCTTCTGATTTCTGACGCAATCAGTTTTAGTCTAAAGCTTTTCGTTTTCAGTAGCTGACAGTTAGCGGGGCTTGCTTTGAAAATGTCGTTTCGAAATAAAGTGAAACAGTAGTTTTTGACGAACCCAGCTTGACAGTTCGCAAAGAAAACGATTGATTTGCAGAGAAAACCTTCTAAATCATTAATTAGCAACTAGATTATTGGGCTGTCAGCATAATTAAACCATTGGTAGTACATTGTGATAACTTACCATGCGGTCCAGCGCGAGGACAAACTAGACTTTCAAAAATATTTTGTACACTACGGCACCCACTTTCGTCTGTCAATGCAGCCGGGCCCACGTCTCTGTGCTTTGTGTATCCACTGGACATCGCGCGAACACGTCTCGGGGCGGACATCGGCAAAGCGGACAGCCGTGAGTTCACTGGCCTGGGTGACTGCTTGAAGAAAAATCTTGAAGAGCGACGGTCCCATTGGTCTATACCGGGGCTTCATTGTGTCCGTGCAGGGAATCGCAATCTATCGGGGTGTGTACTTCGGATTGTACGACACTGCACGTGGGTTCCTGCCGGATCCACAGAACACAAAGATCGTTGTTAACTGGGCCATTGCTCTGGCGGTGACCACAATCGCTGGAATGATATCGTATCCCTTCGACACGGTCCGGCGCCGGATGATGATGCAGTCTGGGAGGAAGAGGACGGAGATCATATATCGCAATACGGCACACTGCTGGGCCACCATTCTGCGCAAGGAAGGAGCGACTGGGTTTTTCAAGGGCGCCTTATCAAACATTATCCGGGGCACTGGTGGAGCCTTTGTCCTTGTGCTGTACAGCGAAATAAGAAACATGTTATAAAAAATAAAAGAAAAAATAAATGAAAGTTATAAATTGAGAACCTTATCGAATGTTTTTTTTTTTCAACTTTCTTGCCTTTCAGGACAATGATAAATGGGCGTCGAGGTGTGGGCTGATGCTGCTTTCCATTGTTGAAGGTACTTTTAGTTGCCTTGCCTCTGTGATGATTTCGTCTTGATACATTGCACATGGCACACTGCACTCTAAAAACTGACAAAAATAGACGACGGAAGACTGACTGACAATAACAACGAACGGCGATCTACTTGACCAACAAATTTGATTCTTTGGGCAAGTAGTGTAGGCTTTTAAATTAAAGAATTCAAATAAATGACCATAGAACATTGAAATGTAACACATTCCTTAGGAAATCACAATCACTCAAATCATTCACACTCACTCGAATTATCTATGTACAAATGTAAATAAGAACCGTACGACACATTATGTTGACATTATGTATGACATTATATAAGCATGCAATCGGAAATAAACGGGTCAGTTTCAGCCGGGGTTGAAATTGGCGATGCATCGTCAAGAATGAATGGCATCAATAGATCAAGATCAGGCATCAACATGGTCCCTGCAACTATAGGCAGCTAGCCAACGTGCACATCAGTCGGAGAGGATTGTTTGTTTGGCCACTGGTGCCTGATCTGCTGAAAACTATATCCTAAATGTGCTCATCGTCATCATCTTCTAACCCGCATAATTCCTTAAATGGTTCGCCGTCATTCTTTTGCCATCGACTCTAATTCGTCAAGGGCTATGCACAGGCGCAACCAAGGGAGTTGTTGGTTTTGGTCCAACCACTTTGTCTTGGGTCTGTCAACCGGCGACCTACCTACTTGCCCAAAGAATCAAATTTTTTGATCAAGTAGGTCGCCGTTCGTTGTTATTGTCAGTCAGTTTTCCGTCATCTATTTTTGTCAGTTTATAAAGTGCAGTGTGCCATGAAAAAAAAACATTCGATAAGGTTCTCAATTTATAAGCTTTCATTTATTTTTTCTTTTATTTTTTATAACAAGTTTCTTATTTCGCTGTACAGCACAAGGACAAAGGCTCCACCAGTGCCCCGGATAATGTTTGATAATGCGAGTTTGAAAAACCCAGTCGCTCCTTCCTTGCGCAGAAAGGTGGCCCAGCAGTGCGCCGTATTGCGATAGATGATCTCCGTCCTCTTCCTCCCAGACTGCATCATCATCCGGCGCCGGACCGTGTCGAAGGGATACGATATCATTCTAGCGATTGTGGTCACCGCCAGAGCAATGGCCCAGTTAACAACGAACTTTGTGTTCTGTGGATCCGGCAGGAAACCACGTGCAGTGTCGTACAATCCGAAGTATACAGCCCGATAGATGGCGATTCCCTGCACGGATACAATGAAGCCCCGGTATTGACCAAAGGGGACCGTCGCTCTTCAAGATTTTCTTCAAGCAGTCACCCAGGCCAGTGAACTCACGGCTGTCCGCTTTGCCGATGTCCGCCCCGAGACGTGTTCGCGCGATGTCCAGTGGATACACAAAGCACAGAGACGTGGGCCCGGCTGCATTGACAGACGAAAGTGGGTGCCGTAGTGTACAAAATATTTTTGAAAGTCTAGTTTGTCCTCGCGCTGGACCGCATGGTAAGTTATCACAATGTACTACCAATGGTTTAATTATGCTGACAGCCCAATAATCTAGTTGCTAATTAATGATTTAGAAGGTTTTCTCTGCGAATCAATCGTTTTCTTTGCGAACTGTCAAGCTGGGTTCGTCAAAAACTACTGTTTCACTTTATTTCGAAACGACATTTTCAAAGCAAACCCCGCTAACTGTCAGCTACTGAAAACGAAAAGCTTTAGACTAAAACTGATTGCGTCAGAAATCAGAAGCAAATTGAATACAACTTTTTATTACAGCAAAAAAAAAAAAACAATATAATGGCCAAAGAATTCGACATGAGGAACTTCATGAAGGATTTTATGGCTGGGGGTATATCGGCGGCCATTTCGAAGACAGCTGTGGCGCCGATCGAACGGGTAAAGCTGCTGCTACAGGTGCAGCATATATCGAAGCAAATTCCCGAGGACAAGCGGTACAGGGGCATTATGGACTGCTTCATCCGCATACCCAAGGAGCAGGGTATCAAGTCGTTCTGGCGCGGCAACTTGGCCAACGTACTTCTGTACTTTCCCACGCAGGCGTTGAACTTTGCCTTCAACGATAAGTACAAGAGCATATTTCTTGGCGGCGTGGACAAGAGGGAGCAATTCTGGAGGTATTTCGCCGGCAATCTTGCGTCTGGCGGTGCAGCCGGGGCCACGTCCTTGAGCTTTGTGTATCCACTGGACCTTGCGCGAACACGTCTCGGGGCCGACATCGGCAAAGCGGGCAGCCGCGAGTTCACTGGACTGGGGGACTGCTTGAAGAAAATCGTGAAGAGCGACGGTCCCATTGGTCTATACCGGGGCTTCATTGTGTCCGTGCAGGGAATCGCAATCTATCGGGGTGTTCGGATTGTACGACACTGCACGTGGGTTCCTGCCGGATCCACAGAACACAAAGATCGTTGTTAACTGGGCCATTGCTCTGGCGGTGACCACAATCGCTGGAATGATATCGTATCCCTTCGACACGGTCCGGCGCCGGATGATGATGCAGTCTGGGAGGAAGAGGACGGAGATCATATATCGCAATACGGCGCACTGCTGGGCCACCATTCTGCGCAAGGAAGGAGCGACTGGGTTTTTCAAGGGCGCCTTATCAAACATTATCCGGGGCACTGGTGGAGCCTTTGTCCTTGTGCTGTACAGCGAAATAAGAAACATGTTATAAAAAATAAAAGAAAAAATAAATGAAAGTTATAAATTGAGAACCTTATCGAATGTTTTTTTTTTCAACTTTCTTGCCTTTCAGGACAATGATAAATGGGCGTCGAGGTGTGGGCTGATGCTGCTTTCCATTGTTGAAGGTACTTTTAGTTGCCTTGCCTCTGTGATGATTTCGTCTTGATACATTGCACATGGCACACTGCACTCTAAAAACTGACAAAAATAGAGGACGGAAGACTGACTGACAATAACAACGAACGGCGACCTACTTGACCAACAAATTTGATTCTTTGGGCAAGTAGTGTAGGCTTCTAAATTAAAGAATTCAAATAAATGACCATAGAACATTGAAATGTAACCCATTCCTTAGGAAATCACAATCACTCAAATCATTCACACTCACTCGAATTATCTATGTACAAATGTAAATAAGAATCGTACGACACATTATGTTGACATTATGTATGACATTATATAAGCATGCAATCGGAAATAAACGGGTCAGTTTCAGCCGGGGTTGAAATTGGCGATGCATCGTCAAGAATGAATGGCATCAATAGATCAAGATCAGGCATCAACATGGTCCCTGCAACTATAGGCAGCTAGCCAACGTGCACATCAGTCGGAGAGGATTGTTTGTTTGGCCACTGGTGCCTGATCTGCTGAAAACTATATCCTAAATGTGCTCATCGTCATCATCTTCTAACCCGCATAATTCCTTAAATGGTTCGCCGTCATTCTTTTGCCATCGACTCTAATTCGTCAAGGGCTATGCACAGGCGCAACCAAGGGAGTTGTTGGTTTTGGTCCAACCACTTTGTCTTGGGTCTGTCAACCGGCGACCTACCTACTTGCCCAAAGAATCAAATTTTTTGATCAAGTAGGTCGCCGTTCGTTGTTATTGTCAGTCATCTATTTTTGTCAGTTTATAAAGGGCAGTGTGCCATGAAAAAAAAACATTCGATAAGGTTCTCAATTTATAAGCTTTCATTTATTTTTTCTTTTATTTTTTATAACAAGTTTCTTATTTCGCTGTACAGCACAAGGACAAAGGCTCCACCAGTCCCCGGATAATGTTTGATAACGCGCCCTTGAAAAACCCAGTCGCTCCTTCCTTGCGCAGAATGGTGGCCCAGCAGTGCGCCGTATTGCGATAGATGATCTCCGTCCTCTTCCTCCTAGACTGCATCATCATCCGGCGCCGGACCGTGTCGAAGGGATACGATATCATTCCAGCGATTGTGGTCACCGCCAGAGCAATGGCCCAGTTAACAACGAACTTTGTGTTCTGTGGATCCGGCAGGAAGCCACGTGCAGTATCGTACAATCCGAAGTACACACCCCGATAGATTGCGATTCCCTGCACGGACACAATGAAGCCCCGGTATAGACCAATGGGACCGTCGCTCTTCACGATTTTCTTCAAGCAGTCCCCCAGGCCAGTGAACTCGCGGCTGCCCGCTTTGCCGATGTCGGCCCCGAGACGTATTCGCGCAATGTCCAGTGGATACACAAAGCTCAGGGACGTGGCCCCGGCTGCACCGCCAGACGCAAGATTGCCGGCGAAATACCTCCAGAACTGCTCCCTCTTGTCCACGCCGCCAAGAAATATGCTCTTGTACTTATCGTTGAAGGCAAAGTTCAACGCCTGCGTGGGAAAGTACAGAAGTACGTTGGCCAAGTTGCCGCGCCAGAACGACTTGATACCCTGCTCCTTGGGTATGCGGATGAAGCAGTCCATAATGCCCCTGTACCGCTTGTCCTCGGGAATTTGCTTCGATATATGCTGCACCTGTAGCAGCAGCTTTACCCGTTCGATCGGCGCCACAGCTGTCTTCGAAATGGCCGCCGATATACCCCCAGCCATAAAATCCTTCATGAAGTTCCTCATGTCGAATTCTTTGGCCATTATATTGTTTTTTTTTTTTGCTGTAATAAAAAGTTGTATTCAATTTGCTTCTGATTTCTGACGCAATCAGTTTTAGTCTAAAGCTTTTCGTTTTCAGTAGCTGACAGTTAGCGGGGCTTGCTTTGAAAATGTCGTTTCGAAATAAAGTGAAACAGTAGTTTTTGACGAACCCAGCTTGACAGTTCGCAAAGAAAACGATTGATTTGCAGAGAAAACCTTCTAAATCATTAATTAGCAACTAGATTATTGGGCTGTCAGCATAATTAAACCATTGGTAGTACATTGTGATAACTTACCATGCGGTCCAGCGCGAGGACAAACTAGACTTTCAAAAATATTTTGTACACTACGGCACCCACTTTCGTCTGTCAATGCAGCCGGGCCCACGTCTCTGTGCTTTGTGTATCCACTGGACATCGCGCGAACACGTCTCGGGGCGGACATCGGCAAAGCGGACAGCCGTGAGTTCACTGGCCTGGGTGACTGCTTGAAGAAAATCTTGAAGAGCGACGGTCCCATTGGTCTATACCGGGGCTTCATTGTGTCCGTGCAGGGAATCGCAATCTATCGGGGTGTGTACTTCGGATTGTACGACACTGCACGTGGGTTCCTGCCGGATCCACAGAACACAAAGATCGTTGTTAACTGGGCCATTGCTCTGGCGGTGACCACAATCGCTGGAATGATATCGTATCCCTTCGACACGGTCCGGCGCCGGATGATGATGCAGTCTGGGAGGAAGAGGACGGAGATCATATATCGCAATACGGCACACTGCTGGGCCACCATTCTGCGCAAGGAAGGAGCGACTGGGTTTTTCAAGGGCGCCTTATCAAACATTATCCGGGGCACTGGTGGAGCCTTTGTCCTTGTGCTGTTATAATAGTGGGAAGTAGTTTTGCCAAATCCAATATGTTCAAATCAATAGACATTATTCGTTACTTTACAACACAATCTCTCTCTAAACGGGACAAAGATAGATCTAAATAGATAAACCTTAGGTCGATCATTCTTCTTCCTTTCATAAGCAAGCTTTTTGAAAAGATAATTATTCGAGTTCTGAAACAATGGGTTGAGGATAATAGTATCATACCGGACAACCAGTTCGTATTCAGGGCGGGCATGAAACCATACATGCCGCTTCTAAGCTAGTGTCCGACATTCAATGGAATAAGGACAAAAAACAATTCACGGGTGCTTGCCTGATTGACTTGAAGAAAGCATTTGACATCGTTTGGTTGGAGGGCCTCTTCCTCAAGCTGGTCAGCGTTTGTTTGGAGGGCCTTTTCCTCAAGCTGGTCAGGCTCGGCATAAGTGAACCACTGCTATACATAATCTGTGACATGATAGGTAGAATAAGAAGTAAGCTCTCCGTAAAAAGTAGAGATGTAACTTCTTCCACGGTCTTTGACATCAAAAACGGTCTGCAACAGGGAGCGGATGTTTCGCCGATCCTGTTTTCAATATTCACTGCAGATCTGATAGGTTCCATGCCGCACTTAATTGCGTACGCCGATGATTTAGTGGCGTATTAGGTCCGAAGGTCGAAGAAATAAATATCTTGTTGCGAGGTGACTTCCAAAAATTCAGCGATGTTGCATCATGCGATACGCGCAAAAAACTGCGTAAGTTCGGCATTGTTGACCCACAGGGACGCCCTTTAGATGTGAAAAGTGGAGTTCGATATCAATACCTGTATTTTGACAAACATATACCATCTTGATACCAGGGTGAAGGTAATCTGCTACATGGCCCTCATCCGGCCAATTATGGCGTACGGTTGTCCACTGTGGTTGAACTTGAGTCCTTCCCAGATGGAAAAGATGAGGTTGTTCGACAGACAATGTCTTCGGACTTGTGTCAGGTTATATCGTACACCCGAGTCTGAGTACAAGAAGTACTATCCCAACGAGGTCCTGTAAAACTAGGCAAACCTAAACAGGGTAGATAATTTTATTATTAAGCTGATCGGAAAGCATATTGCACGGACTATGACTTGTTCCAACGGTCTAAGTTTTTTAAGCTAGTCGCATTTTTATTTGTTAAGTAAATGAATTAAAAATAAAACAGAATTGGGAAAAAAACTTAAGTTTAGTTGTCTCAAAAGTCCATGCAACCCCTGTTTCAACAATGATGCTGACATTGTCTAGCAGTCTCTCATTATCACCTAAGATCGAATTAAAAAACTCCTATCCATACGACGTGAGATCAAAATTGCTCCAATCATCATCTTCTGATGAATCGCTCAAGGTTACGCTGAATTTTTTTCTCAACTCACTTTCGTCTATCGCATTCCACCGCATCGCATGATTCGCATATCACTTTTGTGTTGTTTGTGCCCATTGTTGCCCTCGTCCAAGGTCATGCGTCAAGTCTGTACTGATCCACACCCCTTTAAGCCAGTTGTTGTTTGAAGCAAAAATGAGTCTTCAGATCAGGTACCTGTCCTAATCGTAGCTGATCGGTAAGTTTGTGTAAACAAAGCGATACGCAGCGCCTGAACTACATGATGTGACGGTGTATCTGATGTTTTGCCGGACTGTTTGACAGCCATTAAGACGGATGTACATCTGTCAAGAAACGACATTAATCTTGTTTGACTGAATATCTAACACATGACAGAACTTCGAGTTGAAGGTCGAAAGAGCTGTAATGACCTACCACGGTATTTCCAAATGCGACTAAGATTTTGCCTGACCTGTTGGTAATTCCCCGTCAAAACGACAGTGGGTCGGTGGAAATTGTTCAAGAAATTAGGCAGTTCTCCAGTGAGACAGTCAAATTACACTCCAAATTTGGTTAGCCACTTAAAAGCAGCGATTGGGAGGTCATTAGTGGCTGACGCATAGTGGGGCATCGGTCATGAATAGGGCATTCACACCGCGCACAGACTACTGGGAAATCCGACAAGAGAAACTATCCACAAGAGCGACAATAACACGGAAACAGGTTCCGCACGAAGTTATCGCGGCATCTCGCGATCGCGGTGGCGGTCGGTCTTTAATAGATTATGGCGTCGCGCCATTTGGGCTGAGTCATGGCCCCCTCCACCGCCGACAGATGGACTAACAACAACGGTCTGCTCGGGGCTTCGTCTTCGATTCGGTTTCTGTTGTTGTTCATCCTTTGAGACGAGAAGACGCAATAAATCAAAAGTAATGTTTTGTGGTTTTCAACAGAGCTGGCTGTCACCACGGGCGAGACAAAACGTATAAGAAAAAAACCCACAGAGCTGGGAAGAACCATTGGGGGCAGAGCATGAGACTGCGCGACGTGGAACAAGTTCGTTAAAGTAAAGCGATATGGATTGTGTTTCATGTCAAATATTTGTCACCAACGTGAGTGTAAACAGATTCGCTAGCAACGATGCTTTATTCTGCGAACTATGCGGAAGGGTTTGATTGATTACCTGGTGCTAAGTGGGAATCGCATAAAGTGTCATCAAATGCAGAGGGGGTTTGTCTTATTGATTTTGCGTGTTTAAGTGGGTTTGTTTAGAGGAAATGCTTTCGTTATTAGTTTGCTGAGCGTAGTTTAATCGACTGCTTAAGAGGTATGTGCACGTTTGAGCGACCGATCTTGTCGCAGGGGGTTAGCGACAATGTATGTCTGATTAAGAACCAAATTTGTGGAGCAAAGTAAAAAGTGGATGTCCACTATTATAGTGTGGAAGACAAGTGGCATCTAAATCACATGAATCGTTCTGCCCCTGCACTTTGACTATCTGACCGTACGATTTATCAGCAAGAGAACTTGTGTGTTTCTGGGATTTAGAAAAAAAAAAAAACATGTAGTCAGTTAATGTCGAACCCTAACCTGATCTATGTCGCTATGTTTTTCTGTCTCCTGCAACACTAACGCGGGTAACATTGTAGCAAGTGGTGCCCCGTGGCGTTGTCGGTATGTGTGTCGACCCGAACCTTGATGTCGAATGGTCGACTCCTGCTCTGAGCGACAAAAATAATTTTGATGGCCCCACCTCTTTCCAGTCACTGACAATGCTCAAAGAGTATATCCTGTCTAGGAAAAGTTTGTCAATAGTGGTCCCTTCCCCTCGTGAGAAACAATAGCACGCACAGCACGAGTGGTTGCTGAGAAGTTAGGCCCTGGCCTTCTATGGGCTGTTGCGCCACCCTATTCTTATTATCACCTTTGTAGCAATCGCCGCAGTTTTTCATTCTTTTTTTGGCCGGTTCATCCTCATTGGCGGTGATGTCTGCCTTATAGACTAATAGGTCCTTTGCAATTTCATCAGCTGCACGTGGTCTGTTAAGGGTGTGATGTCCCACCATGTGCAGAACCGAAAATAATAGTCCTCATTTCCTTGTCCATGGTCGTCAACAGTAGGTTCATCCGTTTGTTGTCGTCTCTCAAGTAATGTTTCTCTTACACGGTGGGGAAGTTAACCCCACGCGAAAACCCCGAACTTGGAGGACCGGAACTTGATTTAAGCCCCTGGACAAGGGGCCACTGCATACACTGCTTCACCTCTAAGCGGTTGCGGTAAAGGCTATCAAAAGAGCGCCAACGTGACCTGCACATTTGCAGATCGTTTACAGCTCGTTGCTGGCATCTCGCCAAGTTGAGAGCGATTGACTACTTTGCCTTGGATGCATATGCTCATATATGCTTCCACCATACACAATACTCTGTTGCAATGAGTCAACAGTTCAGAGTCGAAGATTTTTCGGTCGAGCTTAGTTGCCCATGCACTCTACATTGAAACAGTCACATGAGAGTGCATCTTGGTAGATCATACCAGGATCTGGTCGTCTGCAGAAGCTGCCACAACGAGAAGATAAAAAGTGTTCAAAACATCTGCTATTACAGCCCAACTCTGATATGTCGCGGACTTCAATGTCACTAGCTTCGCACTGTTCTGCGCCATGGTTGCCTGGGGCATCTCGCTGTTCTGCCTGCCTGCCTAAGCGGATTCCACTTCATGGCGTACGTCGCAATGAAATTGTCTTCGTGCCGTAGGGTGTGTCCAATACACTGCCACTTTCTCCTTCGCTTAGGTTAAGTTAGGTTATTGGGCTGCTACTAAAATTGCCTAGACACTTAGCCCATTGTCGGTCCATTGTGATACCTAGTGTCGTTAATTTTATCCCAACGCCAAATAGTGACTGGACAAGATTTGAAAACCAAATAAAATCATTTTAACTTTTGCTTTCACTGGGATTCGAACCTATAACCAAGGGCAGACACTTCACCAGCCGTTTAGAAACTGTATCTAGGTAAATCACAACAAGATCTGGTCACCTGCAGAGGGTGCCCGTAAAATAAGAAGATACAAAGTCTTCAACACCACTCCTATTACTGCGCAACTCTGATATCTCGCAGACACAAAGTGCAGGGTACTCACTGCTTCAATGTCACTAGGTTCGCACATTGGAACCGACCGCATCCTAACAGCATAAGGTACCTACGTGACACCTCTTTTAAAATCTGACAACAAAAATATAGTCTGTATGAAGGATTAAAGTAACAGTCAGTATGGTTGGGAAGGATATTGACTAGGATGAGTAACCCATTCGAACTTTCGTCCAGAATCAAAACGTAACATCGTTTTGACATGTGCCACGAATGTCCACATCATCATGTCTTCCGAGGCGTGCGTTCCTGCGGCTCCATCAGGAAGGCTCCCCTTGGCAGAGTCAAGACGAGGTGGTTGAGCCTAGTCAAAAAACTCGCTTGGTTGCGCCTGGGCTTAAGTCCTGATGAGTTAGAGTCAACGACGAAGGATCGAATAGCCTGGAGATATCTAGCGCGATATCTGCCCCGCTACCCTTTCAACGAATCATTCCGGTCAGAAAATTATGATATTCAAAATGCCTTCAATCTAGGAGCTAGCTCTGCAGCTACTTGACTGTTGAGTATGTCCAACGGAGGAAGTTGAACAAGATGTATGTTATTGGCAGCGGTGGATGTAGCACTCAATTAAGAGTGGTGCTGTCTATTTACCAAATTCTCCACACATTAGTGTCATATAGTGATAGTCAGACATCTGCCTCCTATGCGTGGCTTTAATCGAATACTTTGGTAAATTATGTTTGGATCAAAAGTTTATCCCCGCCTGGGAATCTGCAAAGAAATTTCTTACTCATCGACCCCTCCACCTACGACAGAGTGTCAACGTAAAGTTAAGTCACGTTGTTTGCGGTCGTAAAAATCATGTTTTACAGGTTTAGAGTATGTTAAACAAGCAGACAGTGAACAATACAGGCGTTAGATCAGAATATCTCACAGGGGGCTGCTAAGCTTAGTCCATTGTTCTTGAGAACTTAACAAAAGCGCCGATGTCGAGGGGATTAATTGAGTAAATATGCGGCTGCAAGGTATGCAGGGAATACTAATAGGCCACTGGAACTCAAGACTGATCTGTCTGACTGATCTGTGAAGCTTTATGATATCACTCTTTCTTGTTTTTAATAAGACGTCTCAGATCGGCAGGATTAGTTCGGTGTGATTAATTTATAGAACTTTTGTGAGATCTGGTGGTGTTGTCTCCTATGGTCGATTTCCTGAATTCTGTGCGCTCGCCTATATGCCTCAGATGAATGAATGTTACGCGATCGTTTAAATATGAACAACTTTCAACTTGACATCAGACGAGGAGTGCATCAGAAAGTGAACGTGCATGAATGCAGTAATCTGACAACTGAGTTGCACAGCACATGGCATTATTTTCTATTTCTACAGAAGACAACAGGCATGTACGTGTGACAGTACTACTAAGGTCTACGGGCGTGGCTACTAAGGTCTATGAGCACAGCTTGTGTGAACTTATTCCCATGATGTAGCGTTAATGCCTACTGGTTGGCAGAAAAATACTAATAAGCATCTGAAAGGCAAATGTCTTTCATGACGCAAATGCTCGACTCGATTTAAATAAAAATGGTAAGCATATTGAAAGTCAAATGTACAATAATTCGGAATCATAATTAATCCTTGACTTGTTCATATTCTCTTTTGCGGTCATTAGTGAGAAAATCTATCAGCAGTATGTAGGCCTACTAGAAAACTATGCTTTTCAAATTATGCCAGTCCCGGACCCAGAGAAGTTTCGCATTAAAATTATTTGAAAAGATGTAGTTTCTGGTTACATCTCTAGATATACCCCACACCATACATTTCACTGATACTGGTTATATGACTGAAGTCTCCACAGTCAGAGTTTGTCTATTCATAAGGCAAACCTAACTTCATATTAATTACCCCGCTTGGGGTAAGCATACACGGCCAGGTATCGATAGTGGGCCAGCTAAACTAGGCCGAGATCTGCACGCACTTACTTGAATTAGAAACTCTTTTGCCCGGCTTCATAGATGTTTTAAACTTAAGTTAAACTGAACCGTGAACAGAGTTAAAGTTTTTGGTTAAATTCGTCCGTTTTCACAGAACTTCAGTTCAGTTGAACTGCGTCTATGTAAAACGATCGACAAAAAATGGCATTGTTTAATACTACACTTGCTCTGTCATTGAGTATCTTTGAAAAAACAAAAAAAATGTATTTTTAAAATGCTTTTGGTGTATTGCTTTTGATTTTTTGTAGCTCCCCTTTGAGCCAAGGACGAGAAAATCTAAAATGTAGAAATCCATTGCGAAAGAGAGAAAATGATAGCGAAACTTGATGGCTGATGCAACAGTGTACTCTCGTCTAACTTAAACCACAAACTTAACTGCGCTCAAGGTTTAAACGAAACTGCGAAGCCTAATAAATTGCTGAACTGAAGTTAAAACAAAAAGTGGAGCATTGCAAATAAACGAGCACTTTAAAAGTGGGCATTAGATGGGCCAGACTCTTAAACTTATTAAACTGAGAATTGCCGAAAAGTTCTCTTTTACAGACTTCGTCCAGATATCACTAGATTAGTGGTGGTCTGTAACAGACACTGGCCGACAGAAGATTACACTATCGAACATAAAGCATATTTTCGCACCTGCAACAACACAGCTAAGAGGGAGACCTTAATATAATGCATTTGCATATCCAGATCTCACTAGAGTCAGAAAGCGAACGCTCGATATACCTTCTTCAACCCACTGGATGCGACCTCTGTGACTTATATCACCGAACTAATGTCGTATATTGTTCATTCACGAGTGGAAGAGACATACAGTCTTATGCCGACTCTAGACAGAAGTACTCTTTGAGCATTGTCAGTGTATCGAAAGACGTGGGCCGTGACATTTTATTTTTTCGTACAGACCAGTGATCGAACTGTAATATCGAGGTTCAAGTCCTTGGATGTCGACGGCACTCGACGGCCACCGGTTGGACTTAGAGATATCTAAAGCACGAAATCATAAATAAGATAACAAACATTGGACTTTTCACCGACACACCACTTCTTCCTAACTTAACTTACTGTGCATTTCTTAATCCTAAAAGTGGCGACCCCGATTTATGAGCGATAGAGATTTGTTACATGTTACGTTCACACAACATTTCTTAAGATATGAAATGTGATAGTAGAGGAGACGAGGCTTGTCCTGTGTTCAGAGCGAATACGTTGATTGGTAAATTACTTTTTTCCTTTTGGCAACCCTAAGCTAAAACATATTGGACCTTATTGTGAATGCTGCACACTGACAGTCAACAACTGGTTGTTGGCCATCACAACCATCACAATCGTTGTTGTTCTCTGAAGCAGTTACCAGGCTCTTCAACTCCTCCATTCACAGAGCACTTGATGTCAGTCTAAGTCAATGACGCACGAATTTGTTTCCCTTTGTTTCTCGATCTCTTGAGAGGCTCAATGTGCTGGCATCGGTTTGCCACTCTTAACATCGCTGATTACCGCCTTTTCATTCTCGTCTACTCACTCATCTGGTCGGTGACCACAGAGCTAATGCCAACCCACCCTGTGTTGCATTTTACCCACTGCCCGAGTGTCGTTCAAACGTCGACGCCTGCCTGACACACTTACTGTGCTTCTCGTCGCCACTTGTCATAACTGGTTGCCGATGGTGCTTGACCTGGCGATCACCGGCACTGATTGCGTCTGGTGATCAATCAATACTGACGCCCATCATATCTGCGAACTTTCATCGAAAGCCTAGTTTCCAATCAATCAGATCAAACTCTTTCTCTCTCTTGACCGCCGTTCAAGACGGGTTCAAAGTTTTATTTTCTTCCAAATTTTAATAAATTAATTTCTATGCTACACCTAAGTCCTCTTCAACCTCTGTGGTGATGGTGATGTGATCCATGGCCTCCGCCGTAGCCACCGCCATAGCCGCCATAGCCGCCACCGTAGCCACCGCCTCCGTAGCCTCCATAGCCGCCTGGCCTGTAGCCACCGCCTCCATATCCACCATGTCCGTAACCGCCTCCGTATCCACCGTAGCCACCGTACTGCCTGGCTTCGCGCTGCACAGAGGGCTCCACTACTTCACCATCGTCCAAGGGATAGGCCGCCACGAGTGCGCCGAAAATAAGGCAAACTTGCAGAACCACTAGAGTCTTCTTGAACATTGTTGCTGCTTCCTGGGTGCGTCGATGAATACAACTTGCAGATGAGACCAGCGCAAAGGTTTTTATAGGTCCCACCGGCGTGCTGTGCGGCGAAAGGTCTCCGACCAGCGGGACGGGATTCCCCGCGTGTAGAAAGTTTCGGCATGAATTAAACAACCACTTGACCTAGTCTTCGGTTTATTTTCGCTTAATACTACAATAAATACACAAGTGTTCGAGAGAACCTAGAGGAGATCGCTGATCAGCCCAGCAGACCAAGGAGTTGATTCGCCGCCGCTCCACCGTTCGCGCCGTTCAGCAGCGGCCTCAGTTGGTTGCCCAGCGCTTGGCCGAGCAGGGCCGCTTGGTTCGGGCTGATGTTGTTGAGGTTAGGCGATGCACCGCCATAGCCGCCGGGGTTGCCGCCGATGTTGCCTCCGATGTTTCCACCGACGTTGCCACCGCCATAGCCTCCACCGTATCCTCCTCCATAGCCACCGCCGAAGCCTGCACCGGGACGGTTCACTGGAGCGTAAGCGCCTGGACGTCCACCATAACCTGGGTAGCCGCCGCCAAATCCGCCGCCGAAACCGCCACCATATCCGCCGCCGTATCCGCCACCGTTTCCTCCTGGATAACCGCCTCCGAATCCGCCGCCATAGCCGCCTCCAAAGCCATTGCCGTGATGGTAGCCGCCCTGGTTGTAGCCTCCTTGGTAGTAGCCGCCTTGGTTGTATCCACCCTGGTTGTAGCCTCCCTGGCCGAAGCCTCCCTGACCGAAGCCGCCATTATGATGGCCACCGGCACCCGGATAGCCGCCAATGCCAGGTGCGCCGAATCCGGCCAGGCCACCTCCGAAGAAGCGGCCCTGCACTTGGGGATCCTCGGTCTTCTTGCCTCCGTCGGACTTTGTGGTGACGCCTGCCGAGAGCGCCAGCAGTGAGCTGATCACAATGAGATCTCGAAGTGACATAATGTGCTGTGCGTCTGCTGTGTTGCTCTGCGAATGACCTGATCCCCGGCGGCCGCCGAATTTATATCAAGAAAATGGAAATGACAGCGGCCAGGATGACCTTGCACGCAAATGGACACAATCCAAGCGTGCACTCGCTAGGCCAACTCGCTGGGAATTCCCACTTCGCGCGTTCGCCAAGAATGACCAAAACGCCGATGAGATGATTACACTTCCGAGACGCCGCTGTCGACTACGCCTGAGTTGGCAGAGGTAAACGACCCACATTGGACGGTGCCATTGAAACCGTGAGCCGATTCGTACGAATTTGAATTTTGGCCATAATTGTGAGCACCCGTTTTGTGTGTGGTTATGCAACCTGTCCCCCCGATGTAGGCACAAGGAAGTGATGCGATGCTAATTGCTGTGTGGGACGTCAGGCGCTGGAAGTCAGCAGTGTGCGACTGCGAGCCCGGTGACTGATGGACCATATGTCGGCCGGGCGGTGATGCGAGTTCACTGGCACGGGTATCTGGTTGCAGAACAACCGCATTAGATAAGCCATGCCGATGCCTGGCAACGCGTTGTCGATGCAACCGCTTTTGGTCGAGAGCATATGCGCGAGCTGGGTTATCCAAGTGCGGTCGATGCAACAAAGGGGAACCGGGTAGCCGATGTAGTTGAGGGGGTTGTGCCAACGGAACGAAACCCCTGACTTATGTCTTAAGAGATTGAATGTTCGACTGATTTGCTGGAAACCTGAGGCGAAGGGAGTGCACTGATTCAGGTGGAATGGCGTGAAGAACTGCAAACTGGAATCGGATACTGCGACACGAGTAGAAACATGCAAGTGGAGATTCGATTTGATGTTAGACTGATGCGGAGCTTTGCTAAGCTCTTTGGGAACGGGGATTGCTGAGAAAAATTGAAATCTTGTTCCGTCATTCCATGGCAGTAACAGGGGACATCGCAAGTAGGGCTCCCGTGGTCACCGTCCTATAAGTGAGGCTTTATGAGAATGCATTTGTTGAAACAGTGACCCAGAAAAGGACGGAGAAGTCGGAAAATAGGAGTTCAGATCTGAAGGCTTTTTGACTAAAGGCGACAGTCATTTGCATTTTGGATGAACCTTGCCTCTCGTAGGACTTGCTACCTTCGGATTGCTTGCATGGCACCAACGTTTTATAAATGAGTCGCCGCAGCCCAGCAAGACGATAGACAATTTAATTGCCTACAATATCACAGAAACCTGGTTCCCACCAATAGTGCCGCTCTTTAGCACACACTTTCCTATCTCGAGGGTGCACAATTACCGGCCTAGTTGTTGCTGTTAATTTCTCTTTTTTTCAGCCGCCCACCAGCGCAGCGATTTAAATTGACGTCAGAAGACCCAGGCCACCCATGTCGTGATGTAACTAATTGTTTATGCGAAATTTTATGCAAAACGGCCGTTAAGAAATTTCGCAAAGGGCGCTTGTATGTTTCCTAGAAATCTTGTCACAGATGTTTATGTTTATGCTTATGGGAAAAAACCCAAGAAATGCAAAGTGACATGCATCACCTTTTCGTCGACTGCGGAGCAGTGCCGTCCATAATTTAGCTACCGCTACCAAATACATCAAGGCTGGCAGCGAACTCACAAAGACGCAAAATAACATGTTTAGGGAAAGCAAAGTGACATCATCAATTCCGATCGAGAAGAGATTATGCAAAGCTCCACCACACCCGCGACGATATACCCATGGGAGTCTAGATAAACAAATTGAAACGCCTTCGAAGAAGAGCGCATGCATCAAGGATTCGAATGTAAAGGATGTTTTATTTTCGAGGTTTAAATTTGGAACTTATCTGTGACAGTTGATTTGACAGTTCTCATATTTTTTGGGGTTAGCTTGGCTTGGCAATTCATTCGCGTTACAAATTTATTTAATGAACATCTGTTTCAAAAATATTGACGAAACAACAAGTTAATACCAGCTGCCGAGATGAAATTTTCTCAAGCTGTTTTGGTGTAGTTTCCGCCGTGATGGAGTGAGAAACATGGGAAAGCGCGAAGAACTCAGTACTGTGCACCGATTGTCTTCGAACTGAGAGGACTTTGATGATTTGGTCATGTGACACGTCTTGAAACCCGACTGGGTGCTCCTAGGCACGGCTTCTGATGAAATAGATTAGATGGCATATTATTCGATTGTTCGAGGCAGACTTAGGCAAAAAGTCTTAAGCTTTGATTATATCAGCGAGCGCCTCATAACAATCCGCATCAAGGCTAAATTCGGGAACATCAGCCTGATTTGCGCACACGCCCCGACGGAGGAGAAGGATGACGATAGCAAGGATGACTTCTATGATCTCCTAGAAAGAACATACGATCGATGCCCCGGCTATGACACCAAGATCGTTCTAGGAGATTTCAACGCACAGCTGGGCAAGGAAGAAATCTTTGCTAGAGTCATCGGAAAACACAGCCTGCACGACAATACATCCGGAAACGGACCCAGGCCCCTCTGTGGTGAGCACGCGGTTCCCACACCTCAACATCCATAAGGGGACCTGGCGGTCTCCTGATCAATCAACCGTCAACCAGATTGATCACGTTGCGATCGACGTCAGACACTCCTCCAATATTCTCGATGTCCGAACGTTCCGAGGAGCCAACATCGACTCGGACCATTTCCTTGTTGTAGCCAAGGTAAGGATGAGGATATCGAGAGAAGTACGGAGTCGAGAAAGAACACTACGGTTTAACGTCGGAAAGCTACAATCGCAATCGACCGCTAGGAACTTTGCCGACCGAGTCTCCCTGAAACTCTATGAAAGTTCGACGCTGCCTGCACATTCAATAGAAGAAAAATGGAAACGCTGTCAAAAAGCCATCAAAGAAGCTGCCACTGATGTGCTGGGTTTCACGACACCACCCAGAAGGAACCTATGGTTTGACGACGAGTGCAGGCAGGTACATGCAGCCAAGCAGGATTCCTACAAGGCAACGCTGCATCGAACAACGGGAGCTGTTCGTGAGCTCTACGAACAGAAGAGAAGGGAAAAGCACCGGCTTCTCAGAATGAAAAAGAAAGAGCATGAGAAGCGCGCGGTCGAGGAGATGGAGAGGTTCTCGATGCTGAGAATTTGGAAAAATCATTTCTGTAGACTGTTAAACGGCGATGACGACACAAATTCCGCTGTCAGGCAGAATGTTTCACTCAATTTGGACGATGATGAACACGAATTCCGTCCCCCCGATCTAGACGAATTCAAGAAAGCGATTTCTAGACTGAAGTCGAACAAAGCTGCTGGAGCGGACGGATTGTCCGCGGAACTGTTTAAGGCAGCTGGAGACGACCTGGTTGGGCGCATGCACCAGCTCATCTGTAAGATATGGTCGGAGGAAAGCATGCCCGATGAGTGGAATCTCAGCATTGTTTGTCCGGTCCACAAGAAAGGAGACCCCTTTGACTGCGCCAACTATAGAGGGATCAGCCTCCTTAACATCGCTTATAAGATACTCTCTGCCGTTCTGTGTGAACGCCTGAAACCCTTTGTCAACAACCTGATAGGTCCTTATCAGTGCGGTTTCAGGAAAGGAAAGTTCACTATCGATCAAATTTTCACATTACGGCAGATCCTGGAAAAGACTCAAGAGATGCAGATCGACACCCACCACCTATTTGTCGATTTCAAGGCCGCATATGACAGCGTGCATAGAGACGAGCTATACAGCGCCATGTCTACTTTTGACATTCCTGCCAAACTCGTCAGGTTGTGCAGGATGACGATGGAGAACTCTCGCTGCTCCATCAAGGTCGGTAACGAACTCACCGAGACCTTCAATGTCAAAAAAGGTTTTGGGCAAGGCGACACACTGTCATGTGACTTCTTTTACATCATACTTGAGAAGATCGTGCGAAACTCAAAAGTAAACACCCGAGGCACGATCTTCCAAAAGTCCGTTCAACTGCTTGCTTACGCGGACGACATTGACGTGATTGGACGAACACAGCGAGCCGTCAATGAGGCGTTTGCTAGTATTGAAGCGGAAGCGGCTAAAATGGGTCTAGCGGTAAACCAGGGCAAAACAAAGTACATGCTGTCATCACGGAAGGACGCACAACATCGACGTCTCGGACAGAGCGTCATATTGGGCAACAGAATCTTTGAGGTAGTCAAGGACTTCGTCTTCCTAGGCTCCGGAGTAAATAGGGACAACAACACCAGTACCGAGATCAAGCGCAGAATTACTCTTGCCAATCGCTGTTTCTTTGGGCTCAAGAGGCAATTGAGTAACAGAGCCATCTCTCGAAACACCAAATTGAGCTTGTATAAAACCCTGATCATCCCAGTCCTGCTCTATGGCGCAGAGACATGGACGCTATTGAAAGCGGATGAAGAAGCTCTTGGTTGTTTTGAGAGAAAAGTTCTGCGTACGATCTTTGGTCCTGTTTGCGTTGATGGCGTTTGGAGGAGAAGGTTCAACCACGAACTATACGGGCTGTACAGCGGCATGCACCTAGTTAAGCGTCTTCGGATCCACCGCTTAAGATGGCTAGGTCATGTAGAGCGGATGGACACCACAGCGCCGGCCCGAAGAGTCTTCGACACCGAGCCATTGGGACAGCGCAACAGAGGACGTCCTCGCACTAGATGGCGCACGCAAGTTGAAAAGGACCTCAACCAACTTGGTGTGCGCAACTGGAGGCAGCTGGCGAAAGATCGTGCTGGCTGGAGAGGCATGTTAGTTGAGGCCCAGGTCCACCCCGTACTGTAGCGCCAATCAAGAAGAAGAAGAAGAAGATGGAGTCAAGTGGCTGTTTTATGTTGTTATGTTTAGAAAAAGTAGAAAATGGTTCCCAAGATATTCGTTGTAAGATCAGAAGTAGGGCGATGGATATTTTATCGATACCGGGCAGTCAGTAAGTCAAAAGAAAATTATTTGTAACCAACATTCACTTATGCACTTGTCTTCCATGTTTGTTATATGATTCTGGCTAACTAATGTAGCATTTAAATACGTTACATTGAAGGAAATACTGTGACCTGTGGCAGATCTATCCTTGAATCTGGATATCTTTGGAATGGCACAACTGACATTTTTCAGTTTGTATTCGGCATGATTGTACTTCTAAAATACGGAAGTACTACGAAGAGTTTTCGAAATTGAACTTACTTACAGTAATCTTCATGTATGCCGCAGTAGTTTGTGCTTTATTTATTCTGAGTTCAATAAATACACAACTTCGACATCATTAAGGATTTCAATAAATAAATAAATTCCTTAACAAAATGTAGGCCTGCTTATAAGCCTTATCTGCCTTTGCTGGAATACACCAAGGCCACCGACAAGGTGAATACAAAAGACCAAACATGACTGAGAGAATATCTCGAAGAGTTGCCTCGAGGTGTACCCACTGGCCATATCATCGATTCCTCAAATGTCTTAATTAGACCTCTTCTCCCACGAACCATCCAGTTTCACAAAGAAGAAAGACTAATCTCTCCCTGAAGTAACTTCACGCGCCCCAGTTGTTGCGTGTGTTTACTACAAACTCCAATTCGCCCCGTGGGAGCACTTCAGAGTTTCGGTTTCATTCTGCGGCATTGAACTTGAGAAGCTCGCTCCCATGAGAGACGGGATCTCATTAGTCGCGGCATTGTGTGTGACTTCGAAGCAAAAACTTGCTCGTTCCTCATAAGTGCTCCGGCATCCCTAGAGATTCTTGTATAAATAACCTTGGGGACCTTACAGTCTGGGTTAATTTCGGAAGCGAATCAGTTGGCGAAGCAACAGTCATGCGTGGACTTGTTGTAGTTTTGATTGTTGTGCAAGCTATTTGGCTTGTTACGGCGACCGCAACGACGGAGGAGACTGACAATCTGCAAGAGACCTCTGACGCTAGCATTGAGTTCGAGGAGGACGTTCCGCCGAGTCCTCGGCAGCCACGACATATTTTTGGACGACGTGTTAGACCGGCTTTTGGATTCGTGCCGGTATATGCACCGTACCCACCACCACCACCGCCGGGCGGTTTTGGAAGAGGACACCACCATTCCCATCACCACAGACCAGGCTTCTTTCGCTGATGGGAGGGTGTAGCTGTGCGTAGTCTTAGAGAGAATAAAAGTGCTTTTTTTGTCTGAAATGGGGTTTCAATTTTAAGTGAAGCTGGTGGACAACGAGGTGAGCAATTCGCGGTCCAATGCAAGGAGCATTTGCTTCTGCGTTCGCTACAAAAACACAGATGAGTCAACTCTCTAACCATTCTTCTGCGCAGTTAGGCCGGAATCCGAACTCGGGGCGGTTGACAAACTTCCCGCCGCTCGTTCTAAGGATCTTATTCACTTAACCCACACCCTTGGCAGTTTGCACTAGAAAAGGAAGGACACTTAAGCTAAAAGGAAACACATCTTCTGTTCACTAAGTCACTTTATTCACTTCAGTCGCAGAGGTTTGCTCTTCTTCCACGAGTGGTGGTTCTCTGTGTACGGTGCCGTCGTTGGATATTGCTCTCTTTTGGGATGGAGGCCTACATTTGGCGTCGGATTCGGTTGAAGAAGGTGATGCTTTGGGTACTGCGTGGTGTACTTGGTTGCTGCAAGCACAAATATGAATACCCAACCTCCTTCATTTCTCAAAGTCACTCACCTCTTATACTTCCATAGTCATCAGCGGCAAGCTAAAATAAAATTCAAACCGAGATCAGTTCATTCAGTAACTTCTCAACAGTGTGTGTGTTGTTACTTACCCTCCGCAGTCTGTGCAAAGTTTGAATAGGTCGATGAATCGTTGGAACGTAGCCGTTCTCGTAGGACTTTGATGCACCCCCACCTCTGCTGGGCACCGCGCTAATTCGCTGATGAATAGATCCCACACCTACTTTCGACACTTTGGCACCAGTCTGATGTAAACATATCAGAACTAACAACAGGCATGCGATCGGAACTTTCATCGTAAACCAAACTCAACTGGATTCGAAACAGAATGTGATCTTCAACTGAGCGATACGCCGAGTAGCGAAACGTTTTTAGCGAACACGAGTGTTATCGCGTTGTGCCCTCGGCTGACCTGGATGTGTTGATGTTTCGTCTCCGTAATCTGGTAGGGAATTCAAAAAAGTTCAAGCGGAAGAAAAGAAACTGTGGAGTCATACGTCGTTTGATGGGCGCATGGACGCGGCATGTCGCACGACGACGTTCGCGTGAGGAAGCAACCTCAGTCGCCCGATGGTACTGAACTTGAATTTTAATTTTTTTTGATAACCCGAAAAGGGGAAATAGTGTTTGAAATTGCCTTAGTCGCCAGTTTGTCTGTGTATCAGTCTGTTGCGTTGTTGGTTGTAGTCGAGAAGATTCAATACAATTATTGCTTAACTTCCTGATTCTTTACAATCCACTTTCATAGGAAAAAACGAATCGTGAAGCTTTTAGAATGAGCAGTAGGGAGCATCAAAAAAAATTCACACGTTCGTTGAAACCCAATTGGGTGCAGGTGCTTGTTGTATCCTGAATAGTCGTTTCTTACTGATATTGAAGCTCACATCAAAGAAAAACCTCGTCGATCGCTTTGCCATGCAATGTCACAAATGTCATCCTAGAAGAGAGCCATTCAATTTTTTTGTAATCGATGGCAAGATAATGTAGTATACCCTTAGGCTGAATGTATATCTTTCAAATGAGCTAAAAAGTTTGATTTGTGGAAAAAAGGGCGAAACATCGACTAGTTCTTTCTGCAGATTCAAGCAATATACACTAGGTAAAGTATCTGATGCCCGAACTGTGAGTTTCGTTAGGTTACTTCGAAAGAGCTTTTTGGACATTTTTACAAACAATGTGTTGTAAGTAGGCATAGACAGCATGACAGTAGACTGGTTGTTGCTAGTAATGTCTCGTTGTTCAATGGAGGCAATACAACGAAGGTGTTTTCTAGGAACGATTTGAATTCAAGTTTTAAGAATTAATTTACTGCTGGGTGATGAAGTCTCCCAGAGTGTACGACTTTAAGTTGCGACAACTCTCAATTACGAAACTTAGAACGTTAGTCTTTGTTGATTTTTCTTTGCCGTAGACCTTTCTAAATAAAGGGTGGTTAAATTTTAAGGGCCGATTCTGATTTTGAAAAAAAAAAAAAAACACAAATTATTTAGGAAATGGAACAAAATATCGGCCAAATGACGACCTCGGCGGCACACCCCCATCCGATGGTCCCAATTTTCGATGACGCTGAAGCATAATTGAGGTTCTATGCCGTTAATGTGCCGAATTATCTAATCCTTTAGCTCTTGTATTGTTGCTGGCTTATCGACATACACCTTTTCTTTCAATTAACCCCAAACAAAAAAAATCCAACGGTGTCAAATCACATGATCTTGATGGCCAATTGATCGCCACCACGTGAGATACACGGCCATTGAACTTGTCGCGCAAAACAGCCATTGTTTCGTTAGCTGTGTGGCAAGTGGCACCGTCCTGTTGAAACCACATATCGTCCACATTCATATCTTCCAATTCGTTCCATAAAAAGTTCGTTATCATTTCACGATAGCAAACACCATTCACAGTACCTGTCTGACCAAACTCATTTTGGGAAAAAATACTATATCTTTCCATGGTTCAAATTGACTTAGTCTCAAATTGAGTAATGTCAAATGATGGTTCACATTCAACATCGGCCCTTAAAATTTAACCACCCTTTACGATGTGTACGATGCTTCGAAATACGATGTATAAAGATAATGGACTACGGAACGACTGGGGTCGCTAAGGGTGGCTTCACTATCCACAAGTCATGGAAATTTCCATATTACCTGAAGAAGCTAAGATTGATTGGCCAAAATAATGAAACGATTTTGTGTATTTTCCTAATGGTTTCTTGGCTAAGGGGAATCCTGAAAGAAAGACGAAAGCATTATAAATAGCAGTTTATTAAATACACATGCTCTAGTGATGGAAACGTCTCGTGCGGCAGCTCTTTTCAACTCAATGGTGCATTGGTTTAGTGCAGTTCACATTAATTTTGATGGTCTGTATGTGCGCCAACCTATGATTGGTGTCGTACATAGTGCTCTTCATTAGTAGCGATTTCAGTACCTTTAGTCCCGGGGACCTAGAATATCTGTTCCTTCGAAACTTCGGGTAACGTGGCCGTAAAAGCTTGAGAGACGATGAATGTTCATTCCAAGAACTGCAACCACTGACAACAACATTGCTAAAGTTCAACAAATAGTGTTAGACGATAGCCGTATCAAAATAAGGAAGATAGTAGAAGTTATGAAAAAGATGCAATCACCTTCGTGACAACCCTCGTATAAACCAGTGATTTCCCGTCTTTCGGGCTCATTAATAGTTGGTGTCGTTTTAAAAGGCTGAAACCTCTGCAGTTGCTCGGTATTCAGTACTCGGATCGCCATACATATCTCTGGCGAATTGGAATTCAATTTGGATCCATCTGAGTAAATTTCCTTGCGAACTATGTCTTCTACACAGTTTTCCCTAGTGGGGTATATGGTTTTGTTTCTTGCCGTTAATAACGTCCCTAAAGTTCGGCTATGACATGTCCTCTCTGATTCTTGCTATCGTAAGAAATAGCTTTGAAGAAAGGCATCATTCTCATTTTTCGATCAATATCGCTCAACACTTCCGTATTTTGAGGTATTAAAGTAGTTTGTCTGCCTCGGGGCAAACGTAAGCCCACAGAATGACATCGTAGTGTAGATCCGACGTAGAATCGCTCTTGACAACCTATACTACTTCGGTTTGTTCAAAAAACTGGGCTCGAAACTCCTTACTCTAAGGAACAAAGTCATGCTCTACAAAACTCTTATTCTGCCAATACTGCTTTATGAAGCCGAAAGCTGGACACTAAGCAAAATTGCACAGCTGATTATTGGTGCCTCGAAAAAAAAAATTCTGAGTCGGATATATGGTCCCGTCTGTGTGGAAGGCGAATGGAGGAGAAGACACAACCGCGAACTTTACGAGCTGTAAAGAGATGTGCGTGTAATCCGGAAGGCAAAATTCCGTCGACTACACTGGCTCGGCCACATCGAGCGAATGAACAACAACGCTCCAGCAAAGAGGGTCATCGAATCCGAGCTTCCTGGCTCGAGACAGAGAACAAGTCAATGCGGGTGTGAGACAGCTTGGCCTTGATGACTAGAAGCAGCGTGCATAATCACAGATTGCTGTGCCGCAGGCTTGATCAAAAGCAAAGAATTTTGATTGCCGAAAGTAGCGTGTTAGTATTCGTTCTTTGGACCTGGAATAGCTTAAATATAGTACAGCTCGTGGGTGGTTGTTGTTGTTTCTCTCTGCACCTGAAATGAAAAAAAATAATGAACCTCAAAAGAACACCCTGTTGTCTCCTTTCATAAGCCAGGAATTTAAATTCTGAACAAGATTTTGATGGCTGCAACTGAGAGCTTCTCTTCTGACTTTGATATAATTACTTAGTCAATCTGCGCAGAATTGAGACAGTAGAAGTTTTTTACCACCTCAAAGTTTCTGATGTCACATGCGATGTCTTTTCATGACAAAGATACCTGAAGATCGCCAAGTTGCCTACCTAGATTAACAACCTTCCCATGACTATTGAATTCCAGACAACCTAGGTCCATTATAACACCAACCATCTCGATCTTGATTTAATGAGCAAATAAAAGTTCTTACTTCAAGCAAGTAGAATGCAACCTCTTTCATAGCTCCACATACTTTAGACAGAAGAGTGATCGTCGAGCAAAGCTGAAACACATAAAGGTGTGAAAACAAGAATTAAAACCTGTCACATTGTTGTCACCTACATATTCATCTGTCTAGAACCTGGACATTTATTACCCTGTCGGCCAATTAGAATATCCGTTCAAATTTGCTGTCTTCACTAACAAATTGTTAATGAGTGAAGAAAAGACCTGAACCCTGATTTATTGTTTGGGGTTTCGCGAGGTCTAGTGAGTCCAAGCACCTGCTGGACTGGTTTCGCTTTAGCAATACTTTCCCTTGTTTCACAATAACGGTGGATCTTTAAAGAGAACAAGGTTCACAAGCGGTGGTGTGTTCTCAGATAAACAAGATTTTTTGTTCTAGCGAGAAAATGCTTCTGACGCACCAAGCGGGTGCAAATAGAACGTATATCTGTGACTTGAGGGTGAATAACATGCGAATTATGGGTCCATAGGCTTTTGTTATGGCCAGTGATGCAATGATTAAAATAGTTCTGTGCTTCTCAGTCCTCCCAATGGAAACAGGAATTTAGATTGATTACGAAAGGCGATGTTTACAAAACCTAAAAATGTTACGCATTTAGCTGAAGAGTGGCTTCTACTTCAAGAATATGTAGAAGTATATCTCAAATCGATCAATTCATTCCAACATGCTTCCAGTGGTACGAACATACCTTCTGACCACAATCAGTTGTTTAAGCTCCTTCTAATTTTTCTGGTGCAAACTAGTGTTTTCAAATAACGCTTAAATAAAAATTTGGAGGCTAAGCCTTTCAGTTGTTCGAGACGCCAGACGCTACAAAAACAACAACCTGTCCGAAAGGGGCTAGATGCAAGAGATTGAGTTGGATATTTATATAAGTTGATTTATGATGTACACAACCACAAGATACGGCTCTTAATCTACAATGGATCCAAAAGGCTGCATAAGACTAGCTTAAGCAATGACCTTGAAGCTCTATCGCTAGAGAACCAACCACAGTACCCTTTCGCAATCCAAAGATAATTTTCTACGGCATGTCTTCTCTGATTCAGCCGATCTTGGCGACTCGCTCTTTTACTCGACAGGGTATATCATGTTGATATTTGGGGCGGTTGAAGAAAGGGATGATTGTTAATTGTTTAATCCTTAATTCCACTTACAGTATCGCTAAATACAAGGAATAGCGGCAGTTGATAAGAAAGCTTTGGTGAATAAAACCAGAAAAAGATGGAATAGCTCTCACGCTCAACCATAAATAAGTCCGCTCTTAGAAACAGCTGGAGAACAACAACGCCACAGACTCTGATGATTTGCCATCAAATCTTGAAAGCTGTCCTAGAACTTTAAGAATAAAAAATACTCCTTCGACTGGAGCGCCACCAAATCATGCAGCATCCACAAAAAAGGTATGCTACCTCCTTCAGAACTTCTTAATTTCGTTGAGACTATTTCTATTTCAAATTCTCTTCCCTACAAATGTAGTGGAATGATAATAAAGACGTATATTTGATGTTTTATTGAAAGGCCATCGCGGATCCCCAAAGAGTTTCCTGGAGGTCCGCAGAACACATTTTGACAATGACTGGTCATTGTGGTTAGTGAAGCATTGCATCGCGCTAACCAGCATATATCAGTCGGGTTTTTGGTCCGTAAAATCTGCTGCAGATCATATTTTGACGCTTGATCAAACCCTGGCAAAGACCGAAGAAGAAGAAGTCCAGTATGACAGAATTCACCGACAGACCAATTCGATGGCACTAAAAAATATGTACGAATGTTCATACCCATAGCCAGATTCGATCAACAAAACCAGTGGTAGTGCCGTTAATTTTTTCCCAATGGCAAAGGGTGACTCATCCAGATTTAAAAACCGGATAAAGCGTATTAACTTTGCTTTCATTGAGATTCGAGCCAGGAACCTCTCCCTCTAGCCAAAGACAGGCACTCAACCAACATTGCCAGAATGAATCCTTGACCTGAGGAGTTAGGTCCAGTTCATCCATCATGAGAGCGTTCATTCCCAAAATATGCACTTCCAATCATCTTGATTGAGACACTTAACGACCTCCTTCCGATCCACTCACTCACGGTATTCTCGTTTTGAGAGATTTTTTAGTGCATCGCATAACTTCAAGTTTAACTTGTTTCCGCGAGGAATACATTCTCATGCGCTTGCGGAAGCACCACGTTAACTGAACCGGCGAATTGTTTTACGAGCCGACACCTCGTACCCTTATATCACATTTACAAGTTCGGTCAAGAACTGGAATGCCATCCAGATCGGATTCATTCCTAAAAACGAATGTTGTCATTTCTTTACAATTTCATCAGAAAACGGATAAATGGCTGGTGAATTCAAATCATGTGCTCGGGCCGCTCTTTCCCGTTCAACTGGATTCCACTAAATTATACGCTTAAGTCGGTGAAAACTTGTTTTTGAGTTGTTTGATAAATAAAGGATGTATCGAGATTCATACGAGACGATATTTTCATAGCTAATAGATGCTAGTGAACTTATGAGCATTCGACAATGCAAAAGAACAGTCATCGGGAAGGAATCTTGTGTAAATAGAGGTTGTCCTTGACATTGTGGTGTGGTGCCAGAGTTCGGGGTGGAAGTGGGACTCAATCAAAAAACCTCTTCTGATAGCGAAATCTTTGGCCAGCTCCCTTCACATATCAAGCGTAGGCATTACTCTCTTGCTTTGCTCTACAGCCTCGAAGACGAACAGTCCTTGGAGTAGGTAGCTGACTTGCCTTGGACTGTTCACGGAATGCTGGGACGATATACTTCATGATATCTTGTGAATTCTGTGTAGGAAGTAATGAATGGAGTTTCTACTTAAAAAAGGACTGCAAAGACTCTTCGTCTCCGAGTATGCGTACCAACGCAAGAGAGGACTACCAATGCCTAATGTGAAGGTTTTGCATTCACAGTTCTCTTCCGCAGCTCGGTGCTGTCATGGATTGACGGTTAAATTTATTTCTTGATCGGACTATTCACGAGGACATTCTTGATTATACAACAATTATCAGTCTAAACAAGATCGGTTCCACAAAGGGGAACCCTTCCATTCTCGCTTTCAAAAAATCGAGTTTTATTTAATTCGAACCTATAACAATTCAAGAGCGTTCCTTCCTCCTTAAATTCCAAGTGAAAATCTAAAAAAATTCTTAAAGATATAGCCGATGTATGGTAGAAGCGTCAAGCGATTTATACCCAAGAATTTGACTCTCAAAACCTTAAACGCGTTTTTCTCGAAACAGTGGTCTTACGACTGGCGCACGCAAAATCTGTTAATCCAATCGTTTCCAAATTTTAATATGTTATTCTATACATAAACATAAATAGCTATGAACTAGGATAAGTCAAATCGAAGTGAAAATCTTTTTTTATTTTTGACTTGAAAAAAGGTGAATTAAAAAAAATTTCAAACGTCCGCCATTTCAATAGTCCTTGTTTATACCAGAGCCAAAGATGTACACTTTCTAATCCCGTTGGAGTTTTCGGTTTCATGTGTTCCAGTGAGCAGAAATCACATGCGCCACCGAAAAGAAGGGCATTTGCTTGAACACAAAAAACAACAACAAAAATATTTATTTTTCTTCTTGAAATAAATGTATGCAAAGCTATGATATAATCCTAAAAAAATGTATGTTCATTTATCAGCAGATTGGAAATCGTCAAAATTTGAAATCGAGAATGGGAGACCCAGTGATCATTTTAAAATGAGGTCACACGGGAAATGTAATGTAATGGGTCATTTTAAGGGCCGATGTTGAATGTGAACCGCACCTAAACCTCAATTTTCTTTCTGCATTCCATTTGATATTTCTCAATTTCAGAATAATTCAATTTGAACCATGGATAAATACACAATCGAGCAACGCGTTTATATTATTCAGGCTTATTATGAAAATAGGCGTTCAAATGCATATCGTGCACTTCGGTCAATTTAATCGTCCAAATGTGCGTACAATCGGAAAAATCGTGCAAAAATTTGAGCAAACCAGGTCTGTAGATGTGAAAACACCAGTGCATGCTCGTACAGCTTGTACTGCAAAAAAAAATTGCTGCTGTTTGCGATAGTGTGGCTGAAGAGCCGTCCACCTCAACTCGTCGTCGTGCCCAACAATTGCACCTCTCACGCTAGTCGTTGATGAACATTATGCATAAAGACTTGCATTTATACGCTTACAAGGTGCAATTGAATCAAGAACTTAGGCCTCTTGACCATTTCAAACTACGTCAATGTTCAGAATGGTGGCAAGAAATGGCAACAGTAGATGATCAATTTTCGAAGAAAATCATCTTCAGTGATGAGGCACATTTTCACCTCAGTGGATTCGTCAATAAGTAGATTTGCCGCATTTGGGCGAATGATAATCCAAGACTGATTATCGAAAAACCACTGCACCCACAAAGAGTGACCGTTTGGTAAGGCTGGCGGCATCATCGAGCTGTATTTTTTTCCAAAATGAGGCCGGACAGGCAGTTACTGTGAATGGTGTTCGCTATCGTGAAATGATAACGAACTTTTTATGGACAGAATTGGAAGATATGAATGTGGACGATATGTGGTTTCAACAAGACGGTGCCACTTGCCACACAGCTAACGAAACAATGGCTGTTTTGCGTGACAAATGCAATGGCCGTGGTATCTAACGTGCTGGCGATGTCAATTGGCCGCCAACATCATGTGATCACTGTTAGATTTTTTCTTTGGGGATATTCAAAAGAAAAGGTGTATGTCGATGAGCCAGCAACAATACAAGAGCTAAATGATTAGATAATTCGGCACATTAACGGCATAGAACCTCAATTATGCTTCAGCGTCATCGAAAATTGGGACCATCGTGTTTTATTCAAAATCAACATCGGCCCTTAAAATTTAACCACCCTTTATAAAAAGAGCGATCTCATCATCTAAATCTCAGATGATACTAAGGTTACTGATACTATTGTGATGTGGACACAAATCAATCTAAAGCGCCTTCTGCGTAAAATAATCGAACACCATTCGGAGTAGTACCTATAATTCGCCGCTATAATAACACTACACACAAACCACCGCCACCACCAAAGTCCATGGTCTAACAGGGATCCTGTACATAGTGCCGGCGGAGAAATCATTTGGTGGTTGATGTGGTGCAAGCGAGGTAGATAGCGCTGCGCCGGCGCCACCGTACAGTTATACATAATCAACCCCGAATGTACATACCTGAGTGCCCGTAGGAAAATTCCACAGACAGATGGCGACAGAGTTTTATTGAAAGAATGCTGGCTGATATATGTAAATATCAGAATGGCGGCCGAAGCAGGACAGTTTTAGTTTGGGAATTTTTATAAAAATGATCAAAGTGTTATACATGTGACCCTGAAAGGCAGCAAAGAAAAGCGTAATAAAATAATTGTGGTAATAAAAGTGGAGTAAAGTTGAAATGCAGTTAAAGTAAATAAATCAGTGAATAGAATTTTTGAAGTTTTGAGTTTAATTTTGTCACAATCCAGTGGTCGAACCCTTTTATTGGGCAAATTAATTGTGAATTCGAAGATACAGTTTTGTATAAAACGTAACATTATGATTGCTTAGGTTAGGTTCGAGTGGCTGCCTACCATACCACAGTCACACTTATTCCAGAGTATGCCTGTTGTGTTACCTCAAGATCGAGTTGATCCTAGTCCGCAAACCAGTTGGAGCTTTTAATAAGGCGATGGAGCGATGGAGGTGACCGTGCTGAGATTCTTCAGCTCTGTCGGGTTGTTGTAGGCTTAGACATCACATCTATGTGGCTGAATCTACGAAAGGAAAAAGTCAATGCAGTTACGGAGAAGGTATTCAACGGTCTTATTCTCTGCAGCTTATGCAGAAGTCATTGTGTTTAAGGGTTAATCTGAAGGCGTGTGTGTCAATGGGGCAATGTGTCCGGTTAACACGCCGATCAAGATTCTGTGATTCGGCCTGCCCATGCTTATTAAGTCTCGTGAGCGTTTAAGATTAAGGGTACGCCATATTGTTTCTTTGTAATGAGGCATCCAGTGCCAGTGGATGACGTAGATGACGTTTGGTGTGGCTAGGAGTTTCAAGTTTAAGTAGATGGTTGGGTGTAGCGATAGGCATGGACGGTAGTTCGTCATCCGGAGAATGCGTTGAAGTGGTGCTCCTTCTAGAGACTTAGTCTGCTTCAAGATTTTCTAGTATGCCACTGTGCCCCAGAAACCACATGATGATACATATCGTGAACCATAGCAAAGGCACATAGATTCACAAGACTTCTGTGCACATCCTGATCCAATCAAAGAAAAAAACTGTTTGAAAAATTGCCAAAAGTGAGGAAATGGGCCTTAAGCTCTTAAGAAACCTTAAAAGTGCTCTTAATCCTAAAAAAAGTCATTCGATTTATTACATCTTAAGAAGATATGGTGGTGGCCCGTGGCGTTGTGGGTAATTACGTCGACCCCAACCTCAACGTCGTAGGTTCGATTCCTGCTCTGTGCGACACAAATAATTTTCACGGCACCACCTCTTTCGAGTCACTTGTCAGTGAGTGTTCAAGTACTTCTGTCTAGAAAATGCTTCTTAAACTTGGCCGTTCGGAGTCGGCTTAAAACTGTATGTCCCTTCCACTCGTGAGAGAACAATAGCACACACAACACGAGTGGTTGCTGAGAAGGTAGGCACAGGCCCCCTACTGGCTGTAGCGCCACCCCTATATAAGTAGAGGCATAAGAAGTAGAAGGAGATTAATAAGACTGAACAAGCAGATGGACAAATGACTCGAATTATTTTTGGAAGGCGGTTAGACAGTTGAGTTTACCTAATTCCTTGGCTCGTGATACAGGTTCTGAAAAAGTGGCAAATCGTTTTGGACAACTGTTAAGGCCAACAGTGGAGCTTATGAAGCAGATGTTTATTATAGAACAGGTGCTACGATAATGTTTTGGCTGACAATCTTGCGATTAAAATAGGAGTGCCACAAGGCTGTGTACTTAGTCCACTTTTATTCGCCGATGAAAGCCCATGTGGCACAAACTTCTGTTGTAAATAAACAAATGAAAAAACATCCAATGGAACTTGGAATGAACAATAAACAAAGATTAACAACTCAAAGTCAAACATGAAGGTCTATAGACGAGACGTCAGTCAGAACAATCGGACCATAGCTTATTTTAGAGTGACATTATTTAAGAGTAAAATTACGTGATTGCCCTGGATTGCATCCAAACACATGAAACTGTCAGCAGCTATGGAATCCCCGACGTATTGACTCGCTGAGTCAAACCTGAGTCAAACCGAACGCGACCTGTCTGCCGTAGCCGCCAAGTCCACGACAGCTCCACACAAAACCACCGCTTGCTTCCGAATACAGCAATCTAATATTAGCACATTAGCGCAGGATTAGCCAGAAACCAAACCCGTTCCGCCACCCCAAACTTGAAAGATGCAATTCGTCATGGATGTGTTCGCTCGTACAGCGCGCCGGCTCGTATGAATATTTATTCAGCTCTTATAGATGTACGAATAGAGCGCCCAGTCCGAACGTGTGAATTAGCGTTTGATGAATACTGATGACCGTGCGGTTAATAAAGAGTCAAAAATTCTTGCCCAGGGCTTCAGTATTTTTCCCCTTTCGAACCGAAACGGGTTGGAGTGGTGCTTAGACGGGCTGAGTTGGTTCGGGTGGAAAAGGTTCGCTCGCAGTTATAAAAGCAGTTCGTGCGCTGGGGGCGACATCAGTTTGAGTTGAGAAGTCCCAAAATAAGTAGCTACACACAAATCCGCGAAGATGCGTTGTGTACTGTCGCTTGTGGTTGTCGTTGTGTTGGCCATCTGCCGAGTAAATGCTTCAGTCGTTCCGCTCGGCGCCGAAGAGATTTCGGTTCATCGCGTTAGGAGGCAGTTCCTCCAATTCCCTGCCACATTTGGGGGATCTAATGCTGCCGCTTCAGCTGGATCCAAGACCGGATTTGGATTGGGATTTGGCGGACATGGTGGCGGCTCTTTTGGAAGCGCTAATGCTGGAGCTTCATCAAAATCGGGATTAGGAGGATTCGGTGGTCTTGGTGGTTCCTTTGGAAGCGCCAATGCTGGTGCTTCATCCGAAACTGGACTAGGAGGATTTGGTGGACTTGGTGGCAGCTCCTTTGGAAGTGCTAATGCTGGAGCTTCATCTAGGACAGGACTAGGAGGATTTGGCGGTCTTGGTGGTGGCTCTTTTGGAAGCGCTAATGCTGGAGCTTCATCTAAGACAGGACTAGGAGGATTTGGTGGACTTGGTGGTTCCTTTGGAAACGCTAATGCTGGAGCTTCATCAACGTCGGGACTAGGAGGATTTGGCGGTCTTGGTGGTGGTTCTTTTGGAAGCGCTAATGCTGGAGCTTCATCTAAGACAGGACTAGGAGGATTTGGTGGACTTGGTGGTTCCTTTGGAAACGCTAATGCTGGAGCTTCATCAACGTCGGGACTAGGAGGATTTGGCGGTCTTGGTGGTGGCTCTTTTGGAAGCGCTAATGCTGGAGCTTCATCTAAGACAGGACTAGGAGGATTCGGTGGACTTGGTGGTTCTTTTGGAAGCGCTAATGCTGGAGCTTCATCCGGAACGGGACTAGGAGGATTTGGTGGTGGCTCCTTTGGAAGTGCTAATGCTGAAGCTTCATCCGGAACGGTACTAGGAGGACAAGGCGGTCTGGGTGGTGTAGCTAGTAGTGGAGCCGATGCTAGTGCCTCGACTGCAACAGGAGCAGGACTTGGACTCGGTGGTGCCAGTGGAATCGGTGGTGGAGCTAGCAGTGGAGCCGATGCTGGTGCCTCGACTGTCACAGGCGCTGGACTTGGACTCGGTGGTGCTGGTGGAATCGGCGGTGGAGCTAGCAGTGGAGCCGATGCTGGTGCCTCCACTGTGACAGGCGCTGGACTTGGACTCGGTGGTGCTGGTGGAATCGGCGGTGGAGCTAGCAGTGGAGCCGATGCTGGTGCCTCGACTGTGACAGGCGCTGGACTTGGACTCGGTAGTGCCGGTGGAATCGGCGGTGAAGCTAGTAGTGGAGCCGATGCTGGTGCCTCGACTGTGACAGGCGCTGGACTTGGACTCGGTGGTGCCGGTGGAATCGGCGGTGGAGCTAGCAGTGGAGCCGATGCTGGTGCCTCGACTGTGACAGGTGCTGGACTTGGACTCGGTGGTGCCGGTGGAATCGGTGGTGGAGCTAGCAGTGGAGCCGATGCTGGTGCCTCGACCGTCACAGGCGCTGGACTTGGACTTGGACTCGGTGGTGCTGGTGGAATCGGCGGTGGAGCTAGCAGTGGAGCCGATGCTGGTGCCTCCACTGTGACAGGCGCTGGACTTGGACTCGGTGGTGCCGGAGGTATCGGTGGTGGAGCTAGCAGTGGAGCCGATGCTGGTGCCTCGACTGTGACAGGTGCTGGACTTGGACTCGGTGGTGCTGGTGGAATCGGCGGTGGAGCTAGCAGTGGAGCCGATGCTGGTGCCTCCACTGTGACAGGCGCTGGACTTGGACTCGGTGGTGCCGGTGGAATCGGTGGTGGAGCTAGCAGTGGAGCCGATGCTGGTGCCTCGACCGTCACAGGCGCTGGACTTGGACTTGGACTCGGTGGTGCTGGTGGAATCGGCGGTGGAGCTAGTAGTGGAGCCGATGCTGGTGCCTCGACTGTGGCAGGCGCTGGACTTGGACTCGGTAGTGCCGGTGGAATCGGCGGTGGAGCTAGCAGCGGAGCCGATGCTGGTGCCTCCACTGTGACAGGCGCTGGACTTGGACTCGGTGGTGCCGGAGGTATCGGTGGTGGAGCTAGCAGTGGAGCCGATGCTGGTGCCTCGACCGTCACAGGCGCTGGACTTGGACTTGGACTCGGTGGTGCTGGTGGAATCGGCGGTGGAGCTAGCAGTGGAGCCGATGCTGGTGCCTCGACCGTCACAGGCGCTGGACTTGGACTTGGACTCGGTGGAATCGGCGGTGGAGCTAGCAGTGGAGCCGATGCTGGTGCCTCGACTGTGACAGGTGCTGGACTTGAACTCGGTAGTGCCGGTGGAATCGGCGGTGGAGCTAGTAGTGGAGCCGATGCTGGTGCCTCGACTCTCACAGGCGCTGGACTTGGACTCGTTGGTGGAGCTATTAGTGCAGCCGATGCTGGTGCCTCGACCGTCACAGGCGCTGGGCTTGGACTCGGTGGTGGAGCTATTAGTGCAGCCGATGCAGGTGCATCTTCTGCCACAGGCGTTGGTTTTGGTGGTTCCTTAGGACTCGGTGGGGAAGCTAGTAGTGCAGCAGATGCCGGTGCCTCGACCGTCACAGGCGCTGGCCTGGGACTTGGACTTGGTGGCGCTAGTTCAATAGCTAATGCAGGTGCTTCCACTATCACAGGTCTAAACGGTGCTGCTGGTCTCGGAGGTGCATCTGCCGATGCCGGGGCTTCCGGGCTTAGTGTCACAGGCGGTCTTGGTGGTGCTTCAACGTCAAGTGCTAATGCCGGTGCTTCAAGTGGCGCAGGCCTATCGGTTGGACTTGGTGGTGCCGGATTGGGCATTAATGCTGGGCTTGGAGCTAGTTCCGACGCCGGTGCACAGAGCTCATCTGGTATCATCGGTGGACTTGGCAGCCTCCTAGGTGGAATTACCAAAAGTGCGGCTTCAGCTGTTGCCAAAACTGGATTATTTTAAAGAACGATGAACTGTTGTGGAATTGTGGCGAATCGAGAGCTTTAAATAAAATAAATAAATAGATCAAGGAAAATGTTTCTCATGGTTTTTGCTTCGTTCATGAATTGTACTTATTTTTCGGTTCTTGGAACGAGTTCTGAGCGAAAAAGATTCTTCGTTCATGAAGACAAATATTTATTCAAGTTGTTTGTGGGTAAAGTCATTGATTCCTATCGCTGCCTCGATAATTCGCAAGCCGTGCTGTGGAAAGAAACTTTCGTTGGTTTACACAACACATCCACACCCAGATGCAAAAATCATTAATGGAACAGCATGCTGCTCATCCATCAGTGGTTAGTGAGGTGTGTGTAGCCCCAGTCAAGGGTGGTTGAAGTCACCCGTCGGCTTGATGCATTTGCATAATTCTTGCTAAATATCTTAATAGTTCTTACATCTCCACCAGGGCTCTCCTGAGGAACTAAATTAATAACTGGTACCATATTTGCATACTAGCCTTGGCATTAACTCGTTCGGCTTGTTTATCGATTTTATGGTTAACACGCACACACGGGCATGGCCAGCGAGTGTGATTCCCGACTGTCGGTGTGAACGATTTAATAGATGATAATGGTTTCTGAAATTTCATCAGAAATTCAATGAAGGAAGTATTCAACTGTGACGGAAGAAAAAAAGAAGAACGGTTCTTGGATCAAGTTTTATCGTAAATGTTGCACTTCCACTCTGGACACTCCGCACTCGATTGTCGTGTGTATGAACTTGACATATTATACTGTCATATTGTCATTGGTGTATTCACGATGCTTTTTATATTAGTGACAAAGTTCTAGTGGCTTTTGATGTGCCTCCATGGTTTCCTTTTGGATAGCCATTAATGCAATAGTCAAGAGATGCAACAATCACGGAGTTTTGAATGGGCACATACTACCTAGTCTTCCAGGTTCGAAGCTTAAGCGGGTGTTTATCTTTCCACCTAGAGTCATAGGGTCAGTCTGTGGCGAGGTCTGTGGCCACTACATGGTTCCTCTACACACAAAGGGACTTGGGAGTCCGAGTTTGATCGCATCAGCATAGGAGTCAGATGAATGACAATATTTCTTCAGAAAATGTCCTTGTTGTTACCGAAGTCAGATGTGTCAGATATCGATAGGGCAACGAAGTGGAACAAGTTCACAACCGTTTTACGTCGGTAACCCTCAATCAGCAATTGTGAAGCTCGAATGGCTAGACTTACAAGCTCAAGCAGTCTGCAAAGTATATATAACTTTTCCAACATTCTAAGTGTTAAGGCAATAAATATCACTTCTTATGCAAGCAACTTGAATGAGTTTGATATCCAAAATGGAGTCCCACAGGAATGCAGACTGTCCCCATCATCATTTCTAATTGTTATCCGCGATGTACTTCCTGCAGTGTTGACTGAAGGGTTGATCACCATTGCATAAAAGATTTTCACTTAGCCACAACCTGGAAGTCGAGCAAGTAAACGGTGTTGCATGATTAACACAACAAATACTAAAGCCAGGAGAATTTCTAACGTCGGCTCTCAACTGAAAATTGGCAGACAGAAAGTCGAGAAAGTGAAACTTCAAAGATTGTTCATACAAAACGGCGTTAGTGCAATCAGTGCCTTAGGCGAAAGTTGTGCATAGCAGACGAGAAGAACTGGGACTTTAGGAATGGACTGAAGAGAGCTCAAACCCGATGTAGAACTCCGTACGACACCCTGAGCCAACCATAGGCCACCACCACAACTTGAACAGAAATTGCATGAAGCACTTCTTTTTGCTTTAGTGTTGCTTGGAAATAGAAGTAGAATAATAGAAGGGGGTTGGAAGGGATCGCCTGTTCACTGCGGCCTCAGATTTATTGTTTTATGATTCCTGAATTTAGAGTGATTACGATTTGTTTTTGAGTGAACTGGTGGCAATTGTGTCTGCTTCAAGGTAGTATGCGCCTAGGTGTCGATGTCCTGAGTAGGCAGTTATAGTCACAAATGTTGTGCTCAGCATTTCCTTCTTTTTGGTTACACATTCGGCAGATGCATGTGGTTGGCCCATGGTTCTTAAATGTTTGCTTACTTGGCAGTGTCTAGTTATAGGAATGTAACTCCTTGTGAGTCTGAGAAATTGTTTCGTTTTATTAAGAGGCATAGTTGGAAACTTGTGGCATGTCTGTTATCTTCTGTGTGCGTCCAGTCGCTATCATTTTCTGGCTAGTAGGTCTGCTTTTGCGTTTCCTATATGACCGCTGCTATCTGATATCGATATGAGGTCGACTCTGCTTTTGTTGGTCAGTTTTTGTAACAGTTATAGTCACTCGCGTACTAGTTTAGAGGTGACTTCGTAGCTGTTGAGGGCTAGAAGAGCAGCTTGTTGTCTGAAAGTATACAGTTGTGCTTGTATGATATAGATCATGCTCATGTATGCAACGCAGTCACTCCTTTTACATTAAGCACAAGAAGCAGTCAGCATCCAATCTGTTACTACTGTACCTTCCACTTCCCCTTACGGCTAGTGGTCGTAGAGTATACCCGAAGAAAGGAATGTCTGGCGTAAAAGGCGACTAAAATCCTATGCCAAAAAAGTACTGGTTTAGGAAACAAAGTTCTCCAGTGCCAGTAACGGTTTCAAGCTTCCAAGCGAATGAATAAACGGAAAGTGTCTTATTTTTGTATAGATATTGCACAATGAGTCTTCCGCTGTCCTGGGATATTATGGCATCATAATGGAAGCTTCACCAGAAGCTATAGTCTGGTGCCACGGGAGATCAGGATTTCGCCCGTAAGATAAGACTAGGTCTCATCCTGATCGCTTGATGCGTGAAAGAAATTTGTCTAAGTCTATGTGGAGTTGCAGAAGAGTACAATGGATAGCTACGACCCAAAAAGTAACAGAGGAGGTTTTTAATGGGTCTCGCTGTATTCTACGAACATTCGCATTCGGTCTCCAAGTCCGTCTCTTCACTTACCCTCACGCCCTTCGGAGAAACGTTTGTAAAGTGTAACCTTCCACAATTGAAATGATTTTTTCACCTACCCACTTGACTCTGGCAAATTGACGCATGATCACCTGAGTAGTTACCCAACCATTTAGCCACTTTTCTGGCTCTAAAATCAATTTGAAACTCAAGTTAGCAATTAAGTGGGAATTTCTGTTTGTTTTCCCCCACCTTCGAGCCACTTAAGACAAATAGAATTCCCAAAGACTCTGATCACGGATTGCTTAGAACTGAAGACTCCTTCACAGCTTGTGATCAATATTTGCTTGCCCGTGGGAACTACCAGCAATATTGTGGTTACCATTACAAATACTCGATGACCAAACCACGAACAGTCTTGATGTTTGTCTTTCTCTTCGTGTTTGAGCATTTTTCCTTACATAAAAGGAGACATGTTATCAGTGCCATCAAGAGTTCAAAAGTGAGAACAGAATGCGGTTCGTCTTGATAGTGACTGTGGTTACCATGTTTTTTGGTGGTAGCATCAGTTCAGGAGCGCGCTGAGAATCGACTGCTTATTTACTATAGGCTAGTCAGTATCTACGAACTGGTGCATTATCGAGCAAGGAGGCAGTTTGGTGGATCTGGACAACGGGCATCCGGTGGTCTTGGTGATGGCCTTAGGTGAGAACTTAGTGAAGGCATAGGAGCTGGAGTTGATGAGGCCCATATCAACGGAGGCGCTGGCTTTGGAGGAGGAAACGGTGGTAAACTGGTTTGCATTCAGTGTCCTTTCTAGTCAAATGTTTAGACTACGGCCATTAAGTTGGCTCCACTGGGATACGTCAATCGTTCGATGTTTTCACTCTGATTTAAGACCAGCCATCGGGTGCCGTGTTGCTGAGTGCAAACAGAGTTTTCTGTGTGTCTGAGGGTAGATTGGGATAAGTTGGCCTTTCTCACTGCAAGAGCAGTGGGACTGAAAGAGTAGTCTAGCGAAAAATCAAAAGACTCCAAAAAGGTACATGCTGCGTCTGAAGTCATTGTGGTAAATTATGAATGAGTGAGTTTGCCCCGATAGACAAATTGCAGAAAAATTATACAATGGGCTGTTGATGGTCATTTCATCCATAAATGTGTGCTCTGGATTCTATAGTGCATCCAAATTAATGTACTGACGTCGAAGTTGTTAAAGTTAGCTTTGCTCATTTCCTCTGATGCTCTGGTCAAGGGACAGGACAAATGAACTTTCGATCACAATATGCTACGATAATTTATTTAAAACATTCGTTGACTCAGATCACTGGGCTTCCCGTCAGGCTTGTCTCGAACTAAAGACTAAAAGTGTGTCAGACTAATAAGATGACTGATGGTTTAGAGAGACCAACATGATTTTAAGAACAGCAAATACGGACGATTTTGTTCATCTAAAAAAAAAGCATTGAGTAGTTAGGTGTATCATCTCAAGTCATTGCCCAGGAGTACACAAGTTGTTGCAATAAAAATTGTTTGTTACGTTCGCTGTAGGGAACAGTAGTAATCCAACATACTATCGAAGCTGTACACAGGTGCATCTTATTCTGAAGCGGCACCAGTATATTACCTACTTACTTACTTATCACCCAAACGACCCATGAAGGGTCCTAGCCTGAGCAATTCCGGCATTTCATCGGTGACGGTTCTGGGCATGCCGCTTCTGTCATCAAGGCCAAGCTGTCTTATACTCGCGATGACTTGGTCTCTGTCTCGAGCTAGGAGGCTCGGATTCGATTTGCTGGAGCGTTGTTGTTCATTCGCTCGATGTGGCCGAGCCAGTGTAGTCGACGGAATTTTGCCTTCCGGACTACATGCACATCTCTTTACAGCTCGTAGAGTTCGCGGTTGTGTCTTCTCCTCCATTCGCCCTCCACGCAGACAGGACCATATATCCGACGCAGAATTTTTTTTTCCGAAGGCACCAATCAGCTTTGCAATTTTGCTTAGTGTCCAACTTTTGGCTCCATAAAGCAGGGCTGGCAGAATAAGAGTTTTGTAGAGCATGACTTTGGTCCTTCGAGTCGGGAGTTTGGAGCCCAGTTGTTTTGACAAGCCGAAGTTGCCAAGAGCGATTCAACGTTGGATCTCCACTAAGATGTCATGTGGAGTTTACGTTTTGGCCTAAGTGGTATATATTTGGTTTTGTCGTCGTTGACCTTTAGATCAGCTCGTTTCGCCTGTTCCCCAATTGCCGTGAAAGCTTCCACTACGGCGCGTTGTGACCGCGCAAAAATGTCATCAGCGTATCCCAACAACTAAACTGACTTGTTGAAGATAGTGCCTTCCTTGTTGACTTTTGCCCGCCGCACTACCTTATCCAATACAAAATTAGAGAAATCACACGGCAGCGCATCCCCTTGCCGAAATCTGGTGCAGGTTTCTGAACTGCACCCAACCGGATCAATTTTCCCGGGATTCCGAATTCGGCCATCGCTTCGAATTGCTCCTTGCGATGAATGCTGTCGTATGCGGCTTTAAAATCGATTAAAAGATGGTGAGTATCGATTTGAAACTCGCTGGTCTTCTACAAATCTGGATGACCAGATTTGGTCTACAGTCCATTTGTTGGGCCGGTGCGATGAGTTTGTGCAAAAGGGCTTTAGACTTTCACACAGTACGGTGGATAGGATATTATAGGCGACGTTGAGCAGGGATATACCTGTATAGTTTTTGCAGGAGGTAGGATCGCCTTTTGGCTTCAATTTACAAGGTATTTATTCGCCCTAGCCTTGAGTACAACGCTCATATCTGGTCTGATGCTCCCAAGACCTCCCTGCACCTAACAAAGCGAACGATTACACTCTTAAGCGACAACAATATCGGTGGGTTCATTAGACTCGCTCGAACATCGACGTACCGTGTCTTCTTTGTCCGTGTTTCATCGCTATTTTAACAAACGATGTTGTGAGTGAGCTGGCCAACTGCTTTCCTGCTCTCCTTGAATTCACCCCCAATACACGTCTCGTCAGGAATGGCTATCAGTTTACCTTTAAGCCTGCTTTCGGACGCACAGTTGGTGTGTCGCGACCCTAGACAATTAATAACCCCTTGAGCAAGCGCATATTATTGAAAAAAATGGAGTAGACACCGGAAGTACCACAGCCAAATTAGGTCTGCTTACCCTGCTGTCTTAGACCTCATTGGCCAGTAAGTCACTCGCACTCTTCTCAGACGATCGAATCATGACGTTATTGAAACTGAGATGCTGACGCCTTGCAATCCAGAAGATAACATGCATTTATACTTCCTTGAGTATCCAAACCTTGTGTGGCAGGACAAAGTAGACTACATATATCCTAATCCACTATGTAAGCAATTAGTCAACCAAGTTTTATCTTCCTTGCAGTAGCCTGTGAGACACAGCTTCATACACAGTCAAATCATTTAAGATACTCGAACTCTTCAAGGAGTTACCCAGTGGTCAAGACCATGCTGATTTTGTGCAGTTGACTCTTCAAACGTTCAGATTGGAAGCTGCAGCTTTCACATATTCACTGCAATAATATTCAGCTGTCAAAATCGTCTACTCCCGCAGCAGAGTGGACAGACATTTTGAACACACCGATACGATCAGTGGATTACATTTAAGAGTAGTACCTTTCAATTTTGTACTTTCCTAACAGAGGCTAATACAAAATTATGTGCGCTCTCTTTTCTTCGAATCACTAACTTCTGTCAAAACAAATTAAATCCATCACAGATGGTCACCCTAATCCCCGTAAGCTCACACAATGCCCGCAAAGCTCTTCTAATGTTGCTTAGATTCTGATGAAGCTCACAATGGAACGCTTTGTTGAGAGAATATCGAAGCTTCCCAGTGAGTACAGTACTGACAAAAGCTCACTAAATTTATTTCGTATCAACATTGTGTCCAACCTCAGGAAGCATTTGAAAGTGCAAATCGTCCGTACATGTGGAGGAGACAGAAGGGAACTGTTTACTGTTTGCAAACAAGTATCCCGACAACGATCTGTGTGTGTGTATGTGCAGTTTTTGTTATTTCGACTGTTTATTGCTGATTTTATCCGTGGCGTCTTCTAGTTTTTATTTTCGCTGAGAACTGGTTCTTGTTGTTTAAAGATGTCAACAAGATGTTCTTAAGTTGATTCATCGGATAAGAGTGTAACTAATGACCCAGGAAATTGAACGTAATTTAATAAGCGAAACAAAGGAGTTTTGATAATTGACAGAATTTACGTTAATTTTGACGTTGAAGTTACAGGAATTAGTGAGTTTCAGTTTGAATTGTGTTTCGCTCGATGTGATTAAATCGAGCGATAGCTTTTTTTGTTTTGATTTGGCAAAGTGGGGAGGTTGATTAAAGTCAGTTATAGAATTTGAATGTAAGGCGTAACCTCTAGCTCTGACATTGCGTGAGTGAGCTTAGGGTGTCATTTGGGCGGTTTTTGGAGTGCATTTTGTTTTTAATTCTCAAAAATAAGAAAACATGGGAATTGTGTACATTTTTTTGAGTTAATAGGTCGATGCTTGGCATTCACTTTTAATGTTGCTTACTTACTTACTTGTCAGGCCCATGAATAGTCCGAGTCTAAGCAATTGCTGCCTTCCATCGCTTCTATCCATCAAAACCAAGCTTTAAATGTAAAGTCGTGCAAATACTGATCACGACTACGGTGAGAGCGGTTCATACAAACGGTCCAAATTTGAATCGCATTTTCGAGCACATTGTCTGGTATCTCGCCAAAACCACGTATGGCAGAATGTTGTCTCCCTAGTCTGCAGTTGATACTGAGCTAATACAATGGCGTCGAAGCGCACCGTCTAGCCGGTTCGGTTCACCGGTCTAAAACGAGGTATGTGGTCATACCGCCTGCTTAAAAGCGTATCCAGCACCTCTAAACGTGCTTTAAGGAATTTGGAGAGATTTATTTGGCGGTTTCCATGTTTCTCAAGTCAACTGATGGACGTTTCTTGAGTAGTAAGGCGTTGCAATGTCTGGGGTGTCATAATAAGGAATACCTTTCAATAGTGAGTTGCTATCTCGAAGAACAAACAAGGATTATTGGTGGTCGTAAACTTGAGCTGTGGTGGCTGGGAATAGTAAATACTCCTCTGGAAAGTGACACATCGACCTCTCAGACGCACCTTCGAGGATGATGCATATCGTCATATCTCATATTTCGGGGTGTGTTGCAAGGATGCAATGCCTTTATTCACTATTACTGCTGAGAAAGAATCTTATAACTATCCAACTTTGATCTTGTTTATCGTTTCACTCAACAGTCACGACAATGATGTGACATATGAGTTCTTCCAACGCCAAGTGCTAATTTGACATCGCTCTCTTAATCACATATGTCGAAGATACTGGGTCTGTTATAAGGACCTTAAGTCATATTTAGAATAGAAATAGAAACACCATCTGCTCCAAACTTGGCTGCCACTAGTGAGAGTGGTGAAATAGAACCACATTTATTGAGTCCAATGCTTGCTCCGCAATCGAGGACAGTGAGGGCCTCAGTGAAGATAGAACTCCTTAACTTATACGTCCTGTGCTAGGAGACTGTAGTTTTTTCAATTTCAGTTGGCTGTGGTCTCTTTCCGAGCCGAGTAGATCATTGAAGACAAGACTTGTAGTCACATCAAATCAAGGACGGCGCCAAATTTCACACAACACTCGGATGTGGTGGCTCGGTTTACTTCGACTTGGCGAGATATAAACATAAGAGTGTAAGGATGAATTTAAAAGGAGTACGTGCATTTCTGCCAAAAAGGAACGAACATACAAATCTGTGAGTGCTGGGAGGAGCAGAAACTTTTGGTTAGCCGATTCGAAAAGATCGTAACACAGAATTGTGCAACCAGGCTTAGGTTGTTTTCCAACATACATAAATGCGTTTCAATTGAACTTACTTTTGGAACCATTGAATAGCCATCTCGCTACATCAGATTGATTCAGCGATAAGTTTCCTTAAAGACAATGATGCGTTTGAAGGTGTTGCATCGGAATCTGTGGGGCCATGAAACCTCACAAGCAGTCATCGACGCATCAACTTGACCCCAAAAGCTATTTAAGGGATGGCTCTTATTAAGTGGTCTTCATTTGTTGTTTAAGCCCCGTCTTACAACACCTATCGATGGGCAAATTTTAAAATCGAGTGTAGAAGCCATTTTTTCACTTTATTCCATTTTTATTATTTAATTCGTAGTGAGCTTAAATACTAGACAAAAATGCTTAAAACTGGTTGGAGTGTAAAAGCCCTTGAATCCATGTACTTGAACGACGTTAGCAGAGTAGCCCTCGTTTCCTAAAAGGAACATGCAAAGTTCATACACAGCCGTCCCCATTTTCTGTCGCAATGACGTAATATTAATGACAAAGTCGAAGACGTATTTGCCGGCAGAGATGGTAAATTCAGACAATAGTGGCCGCTAGCCTTTATACAGAATCTGAACAGCTTCGTCCTGAATGCTGTGGCACACCAAACGACGTCAGTCTCTAAGGTGCCAGACTCATTTGCGAATCTGGTACGCAAAACAGGAGACGGACAGTAGTCCACCGTGGAGTAGAGCACAACAGGAAGGCGTTTGCTATGCATCATTGCCCATTGCTAATGCACAACGAGGCATGCGGACCAACTCAAAAAATAACGTACGTAACAAACTTTCGAGGTCTCCTGTCCATGGCCATCAAGTCCATCAGTCTATAGATGCTCTGAAGGAAACCTTTCCATCACTGCTATCCTGACGGTACCGCCATTCTCTCACAGACTCTATCGCGAATATTATGCAACCACATCTGTGAATGTTCCAGTCTTTTAATTAACTCCATCTTCTGATGAATTACTTTATGGCATCATTTTGAGTGATTTGATGCCCAATCTTTCTGCTGCCTAACTACGCAGCGGCTCCAACCGCCAAAACGATGACAATCGTGGTTTAGACCTCACGTTGAACCGTTCTATTACTTAATTGCCTTAAAAACACCGCCCAAGCGAGAATGTTTACACTGAAACTTTACATACTGCGACGAATCTTTGCACTCGATCTGTTATCCCAGGCGATGATTGTTTTCCCCCGCCGCGTGATCCATTAATCATAGCGAACGCTCTCCGGAGACAGTATGTCATGACCAGGCTGTGATATCGTAAACAAACAAAGAAATTACCTAACACTTGGATGCGGGTGGGGTCGAAAGCACTTGGGCATTAAACACCCCCGGCGCGCCGATACATTCGGGTATCCATCTGGTTTTAATGGTCATTCAATTCAAAGCTCTGGTCCATTATCTCACCGAATTGCGAATGATCCTAGAACCAGTACAGACGGCGGGAATAAAGTCCCCAGTCCCTCGACAAGGCTTGTGGGCGATGTGCTTTAGGGGGTGGTGATCTTCGCAAACAGGTTACAATCACCAGTGCAGCAGCTCAAATAATTCATCGGTATATAAGCGGTTTATTTTGGCAGATACTTCATTAGTTTCACACTAAGAGTTAACAACAGCCAACAACATTACAAGATGCGCTTCTTCTGGACTATCGCCGTACTTGCTCTGCTCCTGGCCATCTGGCAGGTGAAGGCCCAGGATGTTGACGAATTCGAGGCCGAACCCCTCGAGGATCTCAGTCGAGTGAGGAGACAATATGGCGGCTATGGTGGTCGCGGTGGATATGGTGGTGGCGGATATGGCGGCGGTGGATATGGCGGTCGCGGAGGCGGCTATGGCGGACGAGGACACGGTGGACATCGTGGAGGTTACTACGGTTAAACTCGTTGAATAATCTGAAATGTTCAAAAGATACCAATAAATGCCTGAATTCATTGTGAAAGTGTGGTTTTTATTAATTGTGATAATTTTTTGACTGCGTAGGTAGTGTTGACATGAGTGGAGTTCGGAGCGCAGTCAGCCATGTTTGCGTTCGATGTTGCTACGAAACAGCAGTTATTTTTGTGTGTTCGATCCCAAGTAAGATGGTGAAGATTGTTGCTAGTGAATAGTTAGTTCTTCGATCCTCTCGAGCTTCCCGTAGAATTAGTTGTGAAATAAGTACCTCGAGTTGGAGAAGCTTTTCGAACTGACAACCATACTCAACTGCCGTGTAAACTAAAGTGTGGTGATCACTACTCGGAGCTGTGATGTCGGCCAACTTGTTTGTTCTACAGGAAGAAATTGTTTCACTGACACAGTTTCAAAAGCACCCGGGCCTGTCCTTGCGCTGACATCTTCTGTTTTTGTGTGGTGATGTCGGTGTGGAACTGGGTCTCAATCAACAAACGTCAAGTTATACGCACCAAGGTTGATGTCCTTCTTCAGCTCTGTGCGCTGTCTTGTTACAGATTCGGAGTCGGAGAATAAGATGTAAATGTGCCCTATTTGGCTAAGTCAAAAAAAAGTCGCACCATTCTCGGTCGAATCTTGTCCTTCAAATGCTCTCAACGTGAACAAGATCAAAGATTGCACGCAGAAGTTCTCCGTGGAGTAAAACTAGGATATTCAATGTCGTATATAGGGTCCTTTTTAGTTTTATCCACATTCTACATTCCCCACTGTTGTTATTCTTAAATTAATTCTGATATCACGATTTTACTGAAGCATTGCCAAACGAGACCCACCTTTCGTCGATTTGTAAGCCGCACATGAAAACGTGAAAGCACCAATACGAACCTTGCATCGCCATCGCTATAGCTCTCTGCAACGAACTCACCGAGACAAAGTAGGTGACTTCGTCTATCTTCGTTCCGCAGTCAACAGTATTAACAATATTAGAACTTTAGTACTGAGATTATTGATCCCTAATCGGACTACTTCTCTAGTAGGGCCCTTACACGCACAGACACAACGCTGCAAACTTGGCGTATTTTGTTGCTGTTTCGTAGGTGTTCATATCACAGGTTTACAGCGATCTTTCTGTGACTGCAAAGACCAGCAGGAAAGTCATAGGGTAATGAATAAAACCACAGATAGACAATTTCGGTAGTACCAAGGTCACATATTTTTTGTACCACTGCTTGGTCTTTGATCGTTGATAAGCAGTTGTTAGGATCACGAACGACTCACCCGATTGATCACGATAAAAACTAAAGTCTGTGCAGATTGCCTGCACTGTGTGTGGCGAGAAGTTATTTGCACATACTTAGGGCTTGCAAGAACGTGTCTATGAGTGTATGGGGCACATAACTAAGCCTTTCAAAAATCTTCATTGGACTGTCATTTTGCCCCGAGGTAATTAAAACTAAAAATTCTAAATTCGACGATTGTCACCCACATAACCTCTTAGCAGGCCTCTTCATAGAATTCGACAAGAATCCTGAAGGCAAACGTTAACCAGTGCTGCCCTTAATGCATGTGTCTCATCATATTCAACTAAACTTGAAACTCCTACCAGCGTGGCAGCAAAACATGTGATATCACCGAAAGTGACTGAGGGAGACTTTGTCTGTCTGAAGTTTCCAGTTTTCGCCGGTACTTGGTGAATAGCTTCACGATTTTGTTTACATTCACAAGGTTCATAAATCTTCTAATTCGTGAAGTCGTTCTTGTAATTTTCTTGTTACGATACAAGCCCATTATTAACAATTAACAACGCCTGAAGCATCCCTCCGGCTGTACACACCACACCAAGTGCCATCAGCTGTTCTGCTCCGCAAGATTAGCCGGTCTGACTCAGACACATTTGTCCAATTCATTATTTATCCTCTTTATCTCAATGGCATTTCAGTTTTCGGACAGCAATCTCATCAGAATGCGAAACCCCCGCCACGGCGTGGATCACGAGTGTGGACCGCATAATTATTATTACCTCTTAACTTTCGTATATCTTTCGAGAAACGAGTTATCTTAGGTGTCGGTGATTTTTCCTATGATTCTCGACCGATATATAAACGCTCGCATGTCGGTGATAGCATCATCAATTCGCTACAGGAAGTTGATAAACTATCTCAAGATGCGTGTGTACCTTGCTGTTGTTGTGCTCGCGTTGATCCTGACCATTTGGCAGGTGAACGCCCAGGATGAGGAACTGCACCGAGTGAGGAGACAGTTCGGTGGATTCGGAGGCGGTTTCGGTGGACAATACGGTGGTGGCGGATTCGGGGGCCACGGAGGCGGCTTCGGCGGACATCATGGAGGCGGCTTCGGCGGCCACGGAGGTGGATTCGGAGGACACCACGGAGGTGGCGGATTCGGCGGTGTTGGCTTCGGCGGTCACGGAGGTGGATTCCATGGTTGATAATGGGCAGTGATATAGAAATAAAGGATTAGAATAGATTACGTTAATGATGTGTTGTTTTTACTCAATTTCAATGATTTCAAAATCTTAGGTGGTTATATGTGCTTCTGTGTCATTGCATAGGTTCATTTTTTAGAAGAAGAAATTCGGTTCAAATTGCCTGTCTAATCGGTCTTTAAGGCTCATTGTTGTAAAGTATTGCGATGCTCGCTGGGCTGTTCTCATAATCGAGGCAATAACAACTCCTTACCTCAGAAGTAATAGGCGCTGCAACGCTGTCCTAATGCCAACAATCATTTAAACTAAGTGACATCTGCTTCCGCAAAATAAGAAGACTTGCATTCATCACGGTGTGCTCTTGTTCATGCATAAGATCTTACTAAAGACCTTGGAGAGTAAAGGATGGATTAATAAACGAAGGATTCTTCTTAATCCTCCTTTTGTCGTAACAGCGGCTACCAACAATCCCAGCATATGAGTTGAGAATGGCACTCAATTTCTTGCTTTAATAGCATTCTCAAAAATAATCATCATAGACTTAACATTGTTAGGCTATGCAGATAGCGTCAGTGTGATTAAATAGATCTCTTTTGATGAAAAACCGTGGAAATAGAATTTGGGATTTACATAGTGGGGATAAGAATTATGAATCTAAAACATTGTCAGACGAAATGCGATGCCTCACGCAAATGAGACACTCCGTCTGGGATGAAGCGGATGAGTGCAATGTAAGCGAAGCAGGTGACTGCAATATGGGAATTGTGTGATAATGAAAATGTGGCTATTTGGTTGCAAATTGGGTGGGGACGTTTGGATAGGAAAGAAACTGCAATGTGCGCAGATTTGTGATGTTCTTAGCGAGGTCATAATGGCTTCCAAAACAAAGAATCAGCTAAGAATAGATTCGAGCTTGCAGAATTCCTGGCAATCACTTACGCGTTCACCCCGTTTAGCTTCTGAAGAAGAAAATTGGAAGACGAGGTACAACGATAGAATAAGAACTCGACGGAGCAATGGCAAGAGCCACGCACGATCAACTTATTTAGGTCCCCTCTAGCTGCGTGCGCCACCATAGGCGGTCTTCCTTTACCGCGTTGTCCCTCGGGGTTAGAGTCGAAGACTTTCCGGGCCGGAGCGTTGGTGTCCATTCACTCAACGTGACCTAGCCATCTGAGACGAGAGATTAGAACTCGTTTGACCAGGTCTATATCGCTGTACAGCTCGTCGTTCAGTCTCCTCCTTTAAACACCATCTGTACGGAGGATAGAGGATGTAGCGCCTTTGTCTCGAAGCGACCAAGAATATCCTCGTCCGCTTTGGTTAGTGTCCATGCTTCTGGAGCTACCTACTATATCAGACGTATATTTCCCAATACAATTCTCTAGTTGTGGGCTTTATTTTGTCGATTTGTTTATTATCTCCCGGTAGCAGTGTAAAAACTGTGCGTCTTTTTTCCTACTCACTGTTCTGCCGAATGGGATGTTGTATTAGCTCGAATACCGCATAGTTGTCGAATATTCGTTGGATCTGCACGTTTAAGAAAGATTCACTTCACATTATCTCTATTAGAATAAAACACTGCATTCCATTATCCGAAGACTTGCTATTAAATGTGTTATCTTGCCTATTTACGTCTAAGGCCGACGACCCATACAGGATCTGAGCTTTAGCAGCTTGAGATTCTGTCTTTCATCCACGACGAACCACTGCATATTGCTACCAGTTATCAAGACTAAGCTATTTTGCGTTCACCGAGCATCAATATCTGTGAAAGTTCTAGTTCTTTAATTAAGTCCATTTTCTGGTGAATTACTCTACGGCATCGTTTGGATTGATAATCAAAATTATCCCCAACCTTTCTTCGGCCTTAACTACGCAGCGGCTCCAACCGCCAAAACGATGACAATCCCGTGTGGTTTAGACCTCACGCTGAATCGTTCTATTACTTGATTGCCTGACAAACACCGCCCAAACGAGGTTGTTTACAATCTTTCTTGACATACTGCGACGAATCTTTGCACTCGATCTGTTGTCCCAGGCACTGATTGTTTTCCCCCGTGTGATTCATGAATCATAGCGAATGCTCTCCGGAGATAGTATGTCATGACCAGGCTGTGATACCATAAACAAACAAACAAAGAAATTACCCAACAAAAGCACTTGGACGTTAGACTCCCCCGGCCCACTGATGCATTCGGCTATCCATCTTGATTTAATAGTCAATCAAAGCTCTGGTTCATTATCTCACCGAATTGCGAATGATCCTAGAACCAGTACAGGTGGAGGGAGTAAAATCCCCAGTCCCTCGACAAGGTATGTAGACGCTGTATGCCAAGGGGTGGTGATCTTCGCAAACGGGTTACAATCCACAGTGCAGCAGTTCAAATAATTCATCTGTATATAAGCGGTTTATTTGGCAGATACTTCATTAGTTTCACACTAAGAGTTACCAACAGCAAACATCATTACAAGATGCGCTTCTTCTGGACTATCGCCGTACTTGCTCTGCTCCTGGCCATCTGGCAGGTTAAGGCCCAGGATGTTGATGAATTCGAAGCCGAACCCCTCGAGGAGTTGAATCGAGTGAGGAGACAATTTGGCGGCTATGGTGGTCGCGGTGGATATGGCGGTGGCGGATATGGCGGATATGGCGGATATGGCGGCGGTGGTTATGGTGGACGCGGTGGCGGCTATGGCGGATATGGCGGTTATGGCGGACATGGCCACGGTGGACATCGTGGAGGTTACTACGGTTAAACTCGTTGAATAATTTGAAATGTTCAAATGATGCCAATAAATGCCTGAATTCATTGTGAAAGTGTTGTTTTTATTAATTGTGATAATGTTTTGCAGAGCAGTGTTGTCGTCAGGGGAGTTCCTGCGTGTGTGTTGTGTGTTCCCTGCTAGTGAATAGTCAGTTCTTGGATCCTCGCAGGCTGGTCTTGAAAACTTCTGCTACCTTTGGGAAAGGTTCGGAGTCGGATACTTAATTTTAAAAGCCTGCTTGCAAGTTTTGCGGAGTCAGCAGACGAACATAAGTAGGTCGTACCGATCGCAGTTGAATTTCTTCATTCACATGCTCCAATGTAAGCATGAAAGTCAAGATCTCGGGTGTTTTTTTTTTACAGAAATTACTGTTGGATACTACTTGATGAAGCTGCAGACAACTAGAGTTATTCTATGTTCTAAACCGATTAGTGAAGACTTAATATAATTCTGTGCAGGATAACAAAGTAGAATGAAAGCCGATCCATCAGGGTCGACAGCGAACTGACTTCATAGTTCTCTGGATGAGGATCTTTCGGCATCGTACATGAGAACAGCAGGAAAAACTGGCAGACCACTAGATTAAAAACACACGATCTTCCAGAAGCCCAGTCACCAGCATTTGCGTATTACATTGAAAGAGCCGCCAGTGATGCATTTGCGAGCGCAAAGAAAGGAGTGACTAAAATGGGTTTGGCAGTGAAAGATGAAAATCGAAATGTATGGTGTGCTCAAGAAATGCCATGCAAACTGTCGACGACAATCCGTAAGTGCAGCCGGTAATACATATCTCCCATCATCTTAGACCAACTCTCGCAGCAGAATTTTCAGTTTTTGCCAAATTTTGCAGGGTAAACAACTGCATGAATCATGACTTTGTTTATCTTCTCAAGGTCCACAAAACCTCTCTTTCCTGAAGTCGTTCTGTAATTTTCTAATAATCCCAAGCGATTAACAACAACGCCTGAACCATCCCCTAGCCGGTCTGACTCAGTCATATTTGTTCAATTCATTATTTATGCTCTTTGTCTGCATGGCATTTCAGTTTTCGGACAGCAATCTCATCAGAATGCGAAACCCCCGCCACTGCGTAGAACACACACATCGCATAATTATTATTATCTCTCTCGAGAAACGAGTTATCTTCGGTGCCGGTGATTTTTCCTATGATTCTCGACCGATATATAAACGCTCGCATGTCGGTGGTAGCATCATCAGTTCGCTACAGGAAGTTGATAAACTATCACAAGATGCGTGTGTACCTTGCTGTTGTTGTGCTCGCTTTGATCCTGACCATTTGGCAGGTGAACGCCGAGGATGAGGAACTGCACCGAGTGAGGAGACAGTTCGGTGGATTCGGAGGCGGTTTCGGTGGACAATACGGTGGTGGCGGATTCGGGGGCCACGGAGGCGGTTTCGGCGGACATCATGGAGGCGGCTTCGGCGCCCACGGAGGTGGATTCGGAGGACACCACGGAGGTGGCGGATTTGGCGGTGGTGGCTTTGGCGGACACGGAGGTGGATTCCATGGTTGATAATGTGCAGTGATATAGAAATAAAGGATTAGAATAGATTACGTTAACGATGTGTTGTCTTTATTTAATTTCAATGATTTGGCAATCTTAGGTGGTGACCTGTTCTTCTGTGCGATTGCGTAGTCTTTTCTTTCGGTTCAACAACAACACAGAAAACGACCACAATCTGTCCAGTGTTTTCAAGTCTGTTAGAAGCATAGTCCTTCTGGGATGTGTTCAGATATCTTGTTACAATCTTATGAAACAAGAAGTCTTTATCGTTTCAAATCAAAATTACGATATCTGGTTTAAAAATAATTTGCTGAACCTTAATGTATGTTTATCAGTTGTATTGGATTTCAGTTGATTTGATATTTGAAGCTTTTTACTCGACTGCCTAACGAACCTGGCGGGCGTGCAATATAATTTTGACTGTATTCTCGAAAGATGGTCTTAATAAAGGTCCATTTCACTTGTCTTGACCAGAATGAAACAAAGTTTTTATACATCATTCGAAGAGACAATATTTAACTGGATACTCTTGCTTACTAACTTCTGAGCGATGACCCATGGGGTGTCCGAGCGATAGCAGCCGTCCATCAATCTAGGAAAGCACCGCGATGACCTTGTCTTCATACAGGGGGCTTGATATCTCTCCCCTTCTTGAATAAGGAGGCTCGGATTATAGCAGCCACTTTGGCTGAAGCGTTGTTGTCCGTGTACTCGATGTGGACGAGGCAGTGCGGTCGGCAATTTTTTGCGACATCCACATCTTTCTACAGCACGTAGAGTTCGCTGTTTCAATACTACTGCCTGGCTCCTCAATGACCGTTCAGCTGTTGAGTTGTGGAAGATCATGAGAGTCAATTTCTCAAGTTCCTAAATAGAAATAATAATCTGGCAATATTTCTTTATTTTCTGGAAGGACGGCAGCTTCTACAGAAGTAATTTATGGATGGTCCATGTTTCAAAGCTAAGATTGTGAAATCATTGCCTATGAGGTCGGGCCTAGTGACAAACATTCTCACGGTCTTAATGTTGGAGAGGATTAGTTCTGTTTTTGATTTAGTATATGTCACTTTAGTTGGTGTCTCTTAAACCGTTCGTTAATAACAATGATATATTGGCACGCACCACCCATTCGACGATTTCACGGGCGCATATGACAACGTGCATAGAGACGAGCTAGACAACGTCATGTCTAGTTTCGACACACCTGCCAAGCTCATTAGGCTGAACAGCATAACGGTGGAGAACTCTCACTGCTCCATCAAGGTCGGTAACGAGTTCACCGATATTTTTAATGTCAAAAAGGGTCTTAGGCAACGCCACACGCTGTCATGTGTTGTTTCGTACTTGAGAAGGTCATGCAGAACATACTCGTCAACACAAGAGGCACGATCTTCCAAAGGTCAGTGCAGCTGCTTGCTTACCCGGAATACATTGACGTGATTGGTCAAACACAGCTATCTGTCAATGAAGCGTTCCCTGGTAAAAATGAGGCGGCAAAAATGGGTTTTCGGTGAACGAGGGCAAAACGAAGTATATGCTGTCATCAAGAAAGGACACACAACATCGACAACGTCACCACAGGCAGCTACAACTTCGAGGGAGTAAAGAACCTCATTTACCCTGGCTCCCAAGTTAACAGTACGAACAACATCAGTATAGAGATTAAACGCAGAATAACTGTTGCCATCCGCTGTTTCTTTGGGCTCAAGAGGCTATTGAGTAGTCTCAAAGGACCAAGCTAACGTTACATAAGACCCTGATCATACGGAAGCTTCGAATATCTCCAGAGCGAATGAAGAAGTCCTCTATCTTTTCGAGAGAAAATTCTGAGTCCGAATTCTGGTTTGCGTTGATGGGTTCTGGACAAAAAGATGCGGTACGGTGATGGCCTAGCCAGACGTCTACAAACCGGACGCCTAGGATGGCTAGGCCATGTAGAGGGCACTGAGAACACTGCTCCAACTCGAAGAGTATTTGAATATAAAGCCAGTGGGACAATGCAAGCGCACACAAGCGAAGAAAGACCTCAACCAAATTGGAGTGCGAAATTGGAAGCAGCTGACAAAGAATCGTCCGAACTTGGGGAAGCTTCTTGACTTAGGCACAAGTTCACCCCGGACTATGCCGCCATTAGAAGAAGAAGAAGAGAGATGGGATATCTTCCTGAATACTTGACACGCAATCGCAATAAGTTCTACGATTTCACAATTCCACAAAGGTTACATCGCTTGTCTGCCAGCTCTTAGTCGCCCCAAAATATGACCTTTTTTCCTTCCGAGTCTCAAGGCAGCTTAACGTTTTGTTGTCACCTGCATGTGTATATTTTCGAGGGAAGTCCAACATGGAGGTGCATTCTAATGAATATGTATTCATTCGACTCTCTGCGGTTAGACATTCCGCTGCGATTATTCTATTCATCCACAAACTCTCAAGCAGACATCAAGACGAAGCATGCAAACAAAAACTAAAGTTACTGGTTATACTTCAATAGCATCATTGTTCATTAGATTAATCTGGTTACGGGACGTGTGCAAGGGGCGATGGTCCACGGACAGAGGAGCAGTGTGCAAGGGGAGATGCTCTATGGAACGAGTTTAAGCCGTCCGCGGTGACTTTTTTTCCCAAAATTCGAAGCCATTCTGTGCGGATATAAAAGAACCACGGATTTTTAGGAACAGCATCAGTTAAGCGACCACAGCTACAGGATGCGCTTCTTTTTAACTATTACCGTTTTCGCCATGATCCTGGCCATGTGGCAGGTGACAGCTCAGGAGGAGTACGAGCCAACCCAGGAGTTGAACCGAGTTAGGAGGCAGTTCGGCGGATTTGGAGGCGGGCGAGGTGGATATGGCGGCGGCGGTTTTGGTGGTGGCGGATTCGGCGGTGGCGGCTATGGCGGTGGATTTGGCGGTGGACGTGGCGGATTCGGTGGACATCACGGTGGCTTCGGTGGTCATGGAGGTTTCCACGGTTGAGATTTTGCAATGAAACAATAAAGTTGTGATGTGATAGAGAAAAGAAATGAAATTGTGGTTTCAATGCAGCGAATGCTGAGGTGGTGGGGACCGGGACAGAAGTGTAAAGAAGTGGTAATTGATTGACGAACCGATTGAAGGACTTAAATGATGACTTGACAATTCGATTGCAGAAGTGGTTCAATTAACGTCATTTAGTGGCGTCAAGTTCCATCGAGTTATTTGAGTTTGCTTTTCAGGGAAGTGGATAGAGTTCTGTGAAAAGGGCAGGATCAGCAGACTTTTGCACTTCTCTGATCGAGGTGCACATTTTTTGCACATTGATTTATTTTCTACGTTTATCGAGGCTCCCCAAGTGAATAAAGAAGACACTCAACATCCTCTACCATCCTGGCGGACGTCATTGTCATAACTCCGTTCAATGATTGAATTCACAAGCAACTCTGAAAACATGGGCAGAAAATAAACAATCGCTTATGCTAAGTGCCAAAGTATAACCATAATAAATCTCCCATGGCTTTGTAATGCAAATTTTGAGAACAAAAGTGATAAACCGGTTGGTACTGCGTATCACCGTCCAAGTAGACAACCGATCGACTGTTGACAAACATAATTGATGCTCATTCAGCGGCTATTACCATAGATTTAGATTTTATTGTTATAAGCTGTTTACTAAGAATTGTAGCAAGGTTTGCCGCTAGCGCCGTAATTAACCTGACGTCGTTTTTGTAATTTATTGTGCTGTCATGACAAATGATGTTCGTGGAGTATGCTTAAGAGATAATCACCAGTACGCATTCTGGGTGGCTCTACAGACAGCGCAGTAATACTCTTTGTCGGGCATTAACTCTGAGCAATGGGCTTTTGGCAACTTTTCTTGACACTGGGTGTCAGCGTATGTGTCTGAGTATAAAACTACACCGCGATGATCGAGGCATTCGGTGCTAAGTATTATTCACTGTAGTTTGACTCAATGTCTGAAAATACCACGGGAATGTGACTTGTGACTTGTGATAGCAAGTCAACCACAGAATCAATGGAGAGAATGTATTGAATGATTCTAAATTTGGATTTAAGCGTACAAAGGTTGACATGCTGTACTCTATTCTGCCTCTTTACTTGAATACATGTATTAATGTTACTATGTTAAGTGTGAATGAGATCTTATTGGAGGAACAGATTTAGCAGCTAATACGCCTTGATGCAAAGAACATTACTGCTTAAGAAGTACCACAAAACACTTTATACTTTCGAACTCGACGCATGAACAACACCCAATGAAACTAATACATAATTTTTATTTGGCTTATCTGGCCCAGGTTACGCAGAGAAGTGAAGACATGGGTGGAAAATCTGCAAACTATAAGAAGACGTATTAGCCTGTCACACTTAAGTCATCGTAGACGTATTGTAATGCTCAGTAGAGGGAATGGACTCTTAACCCCATTCTCGTACCTGTTGTGATGCTGCATATCGTGATTATTTAGCATTCAACCAAACCGATGTCCTGATAAGCCTACAAAGAGAGCTTAGGTTATGTTAGTTTATTGGGTTGCTAGCACACTTAGACGATTGTTGGTTCATTGTGCTACCCACTGCCCTGAAATTGATCCCAACGGCAAAAAGTAACTGAACCCGATTTGAAAACCATATAAAAGCATATCAACTCTTGGTCTCACTGGGATTCGAACCGATAGGCACTCAATCAACTGCGCCATCCACCCATTTTCAAAGAGAGTTTAATTTGGTTAGTTTGTATAAGTCTTGAAAGAACTGATCTCCCAATGTTATGCACTCCAATTGGCAGCGACTTGCTCTAGGACAATGTGAAAGATAGTGCGAAGAGTCTTAGATTTCTTTTTCGCCACCACCACATTTATCATAATACATTTTCTTATGTGTAATGTTGACCCTATGGAGGGAGTCGAGTCAATTCAAATTCATACACAGGTTGATTCTAACGAGCTGATCTTAATTAAAATTTGAATCGTAATATAAACTACAACTTTGCTTATTTTACAATATATACAATTTCAGTGTAAACAAAAATATAATAGAACATGAGCTTACAGTACACGATGCGATGTCGACCTTGACACCACACAATTACATACGAAATTGTCGTCTAGGCTGTGACACCTTTTTTTTGCGTCATCTGCTGTTGCGCTTTGTCACAACAGCCCCTTTAAATGTAGTCATGAGCAAATCCGTTTTTGTTTTCATGATTCTTCAGAAGATTATGTCTAGTAAGCATCATCTTGACCAGTTTTTCATCGTATCATCGGAGTCGTCTCATAATGACGTGTACAACCAATGGAATCTTCTGCAATGGAGGAGCAGTTCCTGTTCAAGCTGCTGGATGCGATTTGCAATTTAAATATGTAGCTCATGATTATTGAAAATCCCTTTCATCCCTTTCATTTATTCAAAAGGCGCGATCGATTTCTATCGCAATGTATGTCACGATGCGATCAATACAACTGGTCACAATTTGCAATGTGGTTGCTCGTGGCTTTGCGGGTATGTGCGTCGGGCTCAATGCACTTAAACGTCGACACCTAGGTTCGATCTCTGGTCTGTACGACAGTATAATTTTCACTCCCCTCCTCCTTCGAGGCAGTGACAAAGCTGGAAGAGTACAACTGTTTAGAAAAAATTGTCCAAACTTGGCCGCTCGAAGTCGACATAAAACTGCAGACCCCTTCCATTCGTGAGAGAACAATAGCACGTCGTTGCTAAGAAGCTAGCCCTGCTAAGAAGCCTCCCTGGCCCTCTACGGGCTGTTGCGCCACACATTTTGTATTATATATTGTACCATATGTAAATACATTCACGCTAGTTCTTCAAGGGTAAACGGTGTGCCATGACCACGACAAAAGTTTGTTGAGTAGAGGACCACTACTGTTTAGTGCCTACTGCCGGGTATACATCTTGATGAGCGACTGTAGAGGGTGGGCACATCTAGTGTTTCTTTTTTCAAATCATGGGTTATTTTCACACCGACAGCTGTATTCCACTCGTAATCTTGACATTAAGCACGCATTCGCAGAACAAAATGAGTTGCCTTACGCTTCAACAACGTTGGGAAATATAGAAAAATGATTTCCAAAGTGAGTGCTGCGTAGCCCTAACAGAGGGCAAAAAGTTTATGAGACTAGTATGTTAGTGACTAGCACTTACGTCGTTGTACAATGCGCACAGATGAGAATGTGGCGGCTGGGACGGATAGTCTGGGATTGAAATAAATTTGCCAAAAAGGCTGGGAAAAACGGTTCAGTGGCTAACTGGCTCCTTTTCGTAATAAAAGAAAAAATTTCCAAACCATTTTTGAGCTGATTTTGTTATTTGGCTGACGAGGAGCTCTTGCGTTGGTAGACTTGCTCTTGTTGCATTAAAGCGCTTGCAATAGAATAATGAGTGTTGTGTTTTCCTCTTCACCCCCACGTTCTGGAAAGAGGGGTTAACTTGCGTGATCAAGTCTGTGAAAATATTTTTTTGACTGACTAAAGATATGGACATGGACAACCTCTGTTTCATGCAGGTTGGGACCCCATGCCACACAGCCCTTGCAAGGCATATTTTGCTCACTAAATTCCCAAATTGTGCTGTCAGCTGTCTTGGCCATTTCAATTTACCGATTCGGCAGTGCGACTTCACCAATTTGCGCTTCTTTTCTGCCGGGAACTGTGAAGGACCGATGTTATGCCAACAGTCCGGCAACGATTCAAGCAATAAAGGCCAATATCATCCAAGTAATCCGCGAGACGCAGGCCGACACCATGAAGAAGGAATAACAGAATGCGTTGCTGGGTTCGCAGTAGGCAATGAAAGGCAGACACTTAGCTACTTACTTTTCCTTTATTCTTAGGAGGATTTGTCATCATTTGGATTATCACACAACATCATCGGACTGCTTAAGTAGTGAATGTTCGTAGTGAGTGTTCATGCACACAATTTGCAAGCATGTGACCCTTTGGGAACCATTGTTCGTCAAGGTACATCCGATTTATGGATACTTGTCGAAAATTCATCGCAGGGTGCACTGTCAGGTACCTCCATTCAAAACGGCAGAATTCAGGCAACTTATTGCAACCATGAGTGTTTCTCATTTTAATTTACTTCTGAAACCCCAAACTGGATGACCCTGTAACCCGTCTCTCAAGCCTCTTCAAACTCGATCCATCGGCATTTCCTGTTCACCCGAGAAAGCAACAACCCGGTGAGTGCTCTACAAATGGCCCCTAAATGATGGCATGTTGTTGATGCCAAAAACAAGTGATTTTCGACCGCAAAGCAGCGGCAGCCATTATTCCGCCATGATCTATAGATCATCCCGCTGACACAGCCTCTCACAAAGACAAACTCGTTATCCGCACGAACCGCTCGCCATCCCCCCACATCCCGAGGCACTCCATCCCTATTCGCCGGAGACATCACGCATTTTAATAGACCCCTCTGCCAAAGCGCCGATATTCCCCCGACCGCAAAACCACAGACGATGCTCTGGGCGAGGACAGAACAGATGAGCGACACCCAACACATCTATCGACTCATATTTGTTTGTTGGCATTAATTGATCAATTTATCGAGGCATGTAGGTACCCTCGGCAAGGCCCGATGGCCATGCATCCGAAAGGGGGAAGCAGCGCAGAGCGGCCAATAGATCGATAAGCCAATCGAAAAACCCCAAATATTCTCGTTTTATCTTAGTCATCGGTTTATTTGTTTGTTTTCGAATCCAGTCCTTTCGCAGCCGCTGATGTATGTACTCGACGGTAAATAGGTTCGACGGATTGTATAAAAGCGAATCTCAGTTCTTGGAAAGGCATCAGTTTCAGTTTGTCTGAAGTGTTTCACGGTTCAAGGCAACTCTCGAGAGAAAAAACTTAGAAGGCTTAAGATGCGTTTCTTCATCACACTCGCTGTGCTCGCCATCGTCTTGGCATGTGTCCAGGCCGTTCCAGTCGAGGAGTACGACCAGGAGCTCGTTGAGGAGCAACCCGAATTGGTCCGCGTCAGGAGGCAGTTCGGCGGTTTCGGCAGACACGGCGGCTTCGGCGGAGGCTATGGCGGTTATGGCGGCTATGGCGGTGGCTACGGCGGCTTTGGCGGTGGATATGGCGGCTACGGAGGCGGCTATGGTGGATACGGTGGACATCACCATCATGGACACGGAGGATTCTTCGGTTAAGTCCAGACTCTAAGCGAATTTTGTGTATATAAAACCGACAAATAAACTGCAATCATAGAATACCATTTACGACTTTCATTGGCGGGAACGGGATGGGGGCCACAGCGGTGAGGCAACCGCTGTCCGGATTAATCCAGTTCGGGATATAATTAGATTCTGGAAGTGAGCGTGAACTGTTTTTAATCGGCAGAGGTGCCATCATTAGACTCGATCTTTAGTCGACAGGTTATTTTTGTTTGCTTTTGTGCGTCCGTTCTTGCGAACAATGGGCTGACATTTGAGCTCTTCAAGTCGTAGCACAGGGGAGGAGAAATTGTTTTCTAAGCACTTTGTTGTTGAGCTACGTGATATATTAGTTTTGTCTTTAGCACAAGTCGAGAGGTATTTGATTTATGACGTGCACTTGGAGGTGTGGTTTGGTCACTGGGACCGAGAACAAGAACAGGAACCTTGCAAATGCGTCTAGAAGCTGTCGACATTCTTTCACTGGTAGCTGACTTGGCAACTTTGTTCTTGACGTAGTTCTCATGTTATTCAAAATTGAAGAAAAACACCGCATCATCATTTTAACAGGTTTTCATGCAGTGATGGTTAACAATTTGGTATTTTCGCACGTTCTGATGCAGGGCATCACATTGGAAGGATGATGGTATCATCTTGTTGTTTCATACTATAGTTATGCATTGTCTTTAAGTCTGGTATGGTCTACGACGGTGTTACTTTGTAGACATTGGAGTTCAATGCTTTTTTTTGAAGCAGCGTTGAACTTGGACTTGAAATTGGACATCAACCAAAATATCACCCCGCATAAGATAACATTATGTCAACTCTCTTCCTCCGGCTACTAGCACCAAGATGTTTGAGGCATTGGCCTTCCTTGTCAAGGGCTATTGCCGGAGATAACTAATTCCATGTTGACAGTAATTACATACATGTAGCCAAATCCGTCATCTTGTTAAAATGTGTGAATTGAATGAGAGTGTCAATCTGAGTCAATGCTGCCTTTTATCACTGACGTTCATGGCCACTCTGCTTCTAGTTATCGAAACCAAAGTGTCCTTTTCGCCATCCATTGGTTTAATGGGTACATTCCTTCTTATATTTATCAATCTTAAGTTTGTAGCCAATATACCGTCTCATTCGGATAAACACAAGTTCCAGCTATAATTTGAACCAACTTAGGCTGAGATTGTTATGAAGAAAGATTCGTATACGTTGTTAAACAGGCTCATCCGCGCTAAGAAAGACCTTAACAAAATTCACGTGCTTTAGTAAAGACAGCTAGCCAATCGTCCTAGTTGGAGACTACTTAGTTGAGGCCCAGGTTAAGTCGACAAAGTTGACTTGCAAATTTGCCTTGCGCAGACCATAAGATGTATTGTGTTTGACCAGGCAGAAGAGATGTATTTTATTCAGGAGTTGCAGTGATATGATGCAACGATTAATAAGTAGATGAAGGAAGAAATGAAGAAGACAAATAAGTGAAGGCGGTGTTGGAATCGAGGCTGCATCAAATTCTGGTTCTAATGTAATTCCCGAACTTCCAATCCTCTCCGTTCTGTTTTAAGTATTGCATAGGATTAGAATAAAAGGTATGTAAAGCTATCGTTTCGTTAGTGCATGCAGCCCATGATTCCTGGGTTGTTATATTGGCTTTCACAAATATTTAGTCGTTATCTTTCCGGAACATCACTTCCACTTCACTTATAGAATAACGCAAATCGATTGAATGATGGGCAAGGGTTTATCGTGTAGACGTTAGGTTTCGGCTTAGTAATATCAAACTTCAAGCTTTTCCTGAAACCCAATTTAATTTTTTTCTTCTTTTTCTTTGGCTAGCGCTACAGTTCAGGGTGGACCTGGTCCTCAGCCAACATGCCTCTCCATCTAGCCCGGTCTTGTGCTTTCAGCCACGCACGTTCAACAAAAGGTCCCTTTATAGCTGCGTGCCTCGCCGAAGGCGTGGTCTTAGTTTACCGCAATCAACAACTTTGCCCTGTATGCACAGGCCCATGCTCTCCAAACTCAATAGCTATTAACGTTTAATTGAGGCATCAACACTTCTTGTGGTAAGAATGAAAACGATCGAACCTAGATGGCTACCTTGGCAGATATCATTTGTGGCTTGGAAAGAGTAGATCTGAATCGAACCTGGTCGTTTTTTTTCGACGTGTCTGATTTGTCGGTTCACTAGTATAGTTCACTATCCCTTCATTCAATTCCTTTGCAGACCGTACTTCATTTTGAACAGAATGAATAAGTGCTGTCAAGTTAAAAATTCTATAGTTCCAACTGAAGCAAGTTCTTGGACAAAGCATTACGCCCTTGGACAGTTCTCTCAAAATGCTTCGTCAGGAATGTGCTAGCTTACGGCGATCGGAGGTAACTCTTAGTGATAAAACCTATGTAGTCGATACATAAAACGAGAAAACATTGACACTAGACAAATGTTTCTTCTGATGACATTCCCCTCTTTCAAATTTCCTTCTTAAAATTACTGCAACAAAGATAGGTCTAAAGCTTATCTTTTGGTCACGCAGGTAAGACAAAATATATCTTGGTCAGCATACCTAATTGCAGCGGTTGGCACAAAACCTAGCAGATTACTTAGAACATCTTGACCCACCTCTCACGCCCGTTGTGACGTTTTATTTTGTCCAGGACATCGAAGATCTTCATCGAAGACGAAGTGCCTGCCATAACATACTGCCTAACTTGCGTCGTCCTCTTCACTAGTGCATTCTGGACAGAGGAGTGACCAAATCTGTGGATATATTTCCGTAGTTGCAGTTCCCATAAGCTTCTCTCTGCCTGGTATGGACCAGGCTCTGCAGCAAAATAAATATTGTATGCAATTTTAAGCATGGATAGTTGCTGCAATTAAATGAGTTACTTTTCATTGTCGCCTGCCCAAATGCTAAGGTGTGTCCAATTCTTCTTCTTCTTTGTATGGCGCTACAGTCTGAAGAAGAAATGGGTCGTTATCAACAAGCCTCTTCAACCAGAGTGTTTTTTGGACAATGGTCTCCAGTTTCGCACGCCAAGTTGGTTAAAGTTCTTCTTCACTTGGGTGCGCTACATTGTAAACGAACGTCCTCTGTTACGTTGTCCCATAGGTTCGATTTCGAAGACTCTTTGGGAAGCTGCTGACTCGACCTTAACCTCTACATGGCACAGCCATTTTAAGCGTTAGAGCTATAGACCCATAGACGTCTGGCCGGACTCTTGTCAGTGTTGAAAAGTGGTGCAAATGCAAATCTTTACTCTCGAAGAAACCAAGTACCTCGTCATCCGCTTTTGAGATAGTCCAATTCTTTTGACCGAAAATATCACCTCTTAGTGGTTGACTCAGATCCAGTCGCTGGAGTATTGATTAGGAACTTGACCAAATTGGCAAGCAACTACAGGGTCGCATCAGTCTCTTCACATAACAAGAATGCTATCAAAGATGGATTCAGAATAAAATCACTAAATACACAAGTACTATGGCACAAGCGACCATCCACATCCATGACTCATGGGGCAACTGAAAGATGAGTAAAACCAGAAATTAATAAATCAGATCATTACCAAATATTCCGCATGGTCTCGTCGTCTAATTTCCCGTTCGGGTTTCCCCCAAACACCGGCCAGTGCATGAATGTACAACAATTGCCTCAAGTGTCTTCAAAAGCCGACATCCATTCGGTTAGAGCATCATAAATCATGACCTTCACATTCACTGCCACGCACACACACACTCTGGACAAGCCCCCTTCATCGTCCAATTAGCGGCGCGGCTGAACCAGAAACCATTAAACTGGTTACGAATCAAATCACCAAGTAGTTTGTTGTTCACCTGTCAAATTGTTTGGCGTTTCGTTTCTCCGAACGAAAATATTATCGCTCACAACAAAGGAGACGAAACTAGCGATCATAGCAGAAAGCCGGTATACGCCGAACATTCGAGTGTTGAGATTTGCATATTGGTCCATAGTTCGATCGAGACGGAGGCGCACCATTAACCGGCTGACTATTGACGACTGACGACTCCCGAGCTACTGGCAAGAGTGTGGTTCCCCTGCAGTGATTGGATTTGGCAAATGGCAAGCGCCCCCCGCATTGGAGCTCAATAGAATTACCCATTGCATCGAGGAACTAGTTCTTGCTCAGCTTTGGTTTGTGTTCGCCTTTGGGAGTGAATCGTTGAAGGTCATTTTTGTTTGCGACTCTTTGTCCCTCGGGTGGAGATGACGCAGCCGTACATGGTTCAGCTGTGTCGTAGGCTCTTGCACGTTGATCAAGGAGATGAGAATGTTCTAGGGGCTGTCTGCTCGAATTGGCTGTACCAGGCGCTGGAGCACTGCACGGCGGTGTTGACGAATAAGCCGGGCTGTCAAAAGCTGTGGAACAAGCTGCTGAAGTTGAAACATCTGATTTTTCCTGAATATTGGACGTCCCTGCTGAGTGGCAAGCTGCCAATCAGCGTCCAGCCGGATCTCCTGGGTCCGGCGGAGTGCCAGGAGCTGGGGAAGCAAATTGTCAGGGACTACATCCACTCCATCCCGCTCTACATGCACGAGAACCGCTGTCTGTGGCTTGTTCATCGACTAATGGGTGTCTTTGTCTCTGGGGCGTGTCTGGTCATCGTTGTCTGGTGGTATAATGCGATTCGTGGAACAGTCAAGAAGCAGCGGAAGGAAAGCGATCCCCATCTTGAGTTTCTCAACCGAAACATCGGACAAGTGCTCTACGAGACGAAGCACTTCTCAGTCGTGCCGGTGATGGATCCAAGTCTCCTACGATGCGGATGCCCAGTGTTGGGCTTGAAAATCGACGCAAGACAACTGTGCAACATCAAGGCCATTCTGGTCAAGTCAACGACATCCGACGCGGACAGCGCACTGGCACAATCGATTGCGAAACTCCAGAAATTCTTCCACGGCGCCGGCAAGTACCGCATCGTCATCAACGTCGACGTGGACTGTGAAGACAAACCCCCTCCGATCAGAAACTCCGCGATTCCCATTCACAAGCCGCCAAAGCGAGTCGGCATCCGGAGGCAAATGTAAGAAGAGACCCGTTTCCTTTTGCATTCTTGTTGCAGTTTTGCTCGTTTTATTTAAATTATTCTTTTTACACTTTTTCTTAAAATTAAAAACGAAAAAGAAAATTACTCATACATAGAATAAAGAGACGTTTAACAAATGTACAAAAAAACGAAGTTGACAGAGAGTGGGGGAAGAGAGAGAAAAAGTTGGTTGGTTGGGGGTTGCAGGTGGTTAATGCCTATCGTTTCGTATGTCGCCTTTGGGGGGATGTCTTCTCAATTTCACTTCACTTCATTCACACGGGAGACGGGGACGGTTTGATGTCATCGCGTGCGCTGGCAGCTTATTTGAAGTTGTACCGGGGTGGGTTGGCAGCTCGCACTGGTGGTGGTGTTGGGATGTGAGCACCCTCGGCGCGGTAGCCGTTCTCGTCGGCGATGTAGGTGATGGTGTAGACAACGCCATCGGGACCGGTGTACGAGTAGGATCCTTGCATTACCTGAAATGGAAGGGAATGGTGTGAATGTTGGGTGTTTGTTGGGGCTTCAATGGGATGAACGTTGTTCACGGGGCGTCAAGGGGATGGAGAGTGTTCGCAATCATTTTTGCAGGGTTGAGAGTGTCGAGAGAGTTGGGCTTGATGATTGTTGGCACTCGAAGTGGTTACAAGTTGGAAAAGGCGGTTCAGTCTGAAACTATTAGCGTCGCAATGAAGACTGCCCAGCGCTGTCAGCTTAACTAGAACAGCCTCCAAGTCATACATCACGCCTCCTGCCTCTGCCAAGATCGATGGCATTGATCTTGTTGAAGGCGAAGGCAATCTTGACTTAACACGGTTAAGCGGGCAGGCTTGCGTTCGCAGGCAACAGTATCCACATTCTTAAGGACGAACTTGAGTCCCACTTCACATTCACTTGAATCAACAGCGAAAGTCAAGCCGGCATATCAACAATTCAGATCAATACTTGGCTGCACAAAAAAATATAATAAACCCCATTAAACACTTTCATCGAACTGGAATCCGTGTTGCTCTTTCCATTCCACCAGCGACCACCATCTGTTAATTGCTTTCACATTTAAATCCAGTGCCAATTGCTTAGCTCTCCGATTTTACGATTCATCAACAGCCTCAGAGCTTTCATGCTGAGAATGGCCTTCGAAATAGTTAACACATTTCTGGTCATCAATTTTTGCCGGCTTTGTGGTTCATTCGGTGCAATGCGCTGTGGAGTCTATTTTGAATTCGAATTGAAAATGTGAACCACTCTGCTGTCTGGGCGGGGTATGGTTAATTAATTAATGTCAACGGACTTAATCAGCCACGATGGGTGTTTCAGAGAATGAATGTGATTCACGTTTTGCTGATTAGTTTGAATGTTTCAACAGTTGAAGAGATTTTTAGTTGTTTAAGAATTTCACAGGCAGGATGCTTAGGAAGTCATTGATTAAAGTGCTTTTTTTGTTGTTAAATGCTTAGTCCAAGATGAACGGCAAGCCCCTAAGCATGAAGGCCACAAGTCTCGATGATAGGTTTTATTATTGGAGATTGTTGGGCTACCAGGGAAATTGCCGGCAAACTTGGACCACTTCGTGTCAATTGTGATACCCATAGTCAGACTACTACCACGGATCGGCAACTTCAGTGAAGGTGCCATTAATTGGATTCCAACCGCAAAATTTTAACTTTGCTTTTGAAGGCACTCTTGACATGGTTAAGTGGGCAGACTTGAGTTCGCAGGCAACAGAATCCACATTCTTAAGGACGATCCTTGGACGAATCGATCAAATTGTGTTCTTTGAGCATTACACCTATGAAACTGTTTGTGCTGGCTGCCTACACTTTTCCAACTCTTTGTCGTCGAAGTTTGAAAAATTCTCTTCTGGCTACTAATTTTAATTTATATGTTGACCACGACCAGTGTTGGGACTAAACATTTTTGTTCATCCTCTCATAGAGTCCTGCGTTAGGTACTGACGTCTCCTATCAAGTCGGTCTAGGTCGCTTATGTTATGGAAGAAAGTTGACCAAAGTGCTTCAGCAAATGGAGTCCTATTACCGACGTGAGGCTATGCTAAATTGGTGAATTGGCTCTATATGGAAAATTGGGGAGAGTTCTAAAATATGGTCAACAAAAAATTCGAGTTATGGAGAATTCAAATTTGGAAGAGTGTCGGCTGTGTATATCGATGATCATGCCCCTATGCAATCGTTTATACGGACACAGTGGTTTCGGTACTGGGTAACTTGTGGAACACATGTCTAATAGGCAGCGCTAAAGAAGAACCTCTGCTCTGAAGTCTGACGAATATCCAAAAGTTGTCGTTCATTTAGACTTCCAATTAAAACACCACTCGAAGTCCATTCCTTAGTCCCCTGACTGTTCTATTCAGCAGGATGTGTTTAATGCTGCTCTATTCGTTCGTCCCTGTATTTCAATCTGTCGAGAGGTGAAGTACATCAGCCGCATTTCCAATTTTAGAAAGGCGCAGTCGTATGAGGGATATTCCACGGGAAATTGATGCACCTTGGTTCGCAGCAGGAGGAGGTGACAGCAAGACGTCTAAGGATTTATGAAGTGATTTGAAGTGGTTATGCCAGCTGGAGATTCCTTAACCTTTTTCCCTGGCCCTGCCAATTCTATGCTATTATGGTTGGCACTACAGTCGAAGGTGGAGATAGGCTTTGGTCCAAGAGAAGGCACCTACGTATAGGCTTATGCCGAACGGCCAATTGGGAGAATCTGTTTTTGGGTAGCTACAGTCTTTGGAGGTTATCACAGCTTCGAAAGTGACGAAGGCTTGAATTATGAAATAAGTTCGATTGACGGATGAATTCAGAACCACCAGTGTAGCAATCTAAGCACAGACACACTATGCCATGGCTGTCACATGCGTATGAGAGAATTGTACTCTCATTTGGGAGCACTTTATTAACGAAGAAAAAATGAATGATGAAAAATTAAATATGCGGATACAACGTCTTTGCTCTCTCAGTCAGCCGGTATAGGCACTTTTCATGGCAGTTGATGATGCAACTAAACATGTCCAATCATTAGTCTAGACCAATCAATCCTGTGAGAAGCAGCTTGTATTCTTGTACTCTGGCTTAGAGGATTGACCGGTTTCAGGTGCAAAACAACTCTAGACAATTCACTTGAATTGTTCGCGAAAGGGAAGAAGAAAGATATAAATAGATTCATAGATAGACTTAAAAAATGACGCAATGGAGTGGTTGGGTCAGAGACCTGCAACAGCGAGAGAAAAATCAGCGGTCACTTGACAGAATTCGCAAGCCAAGAGGGAGTGTGACAAGCACGTCCACCGCACTTCTGCTTAAATTCGTAGAAAGTAGAGATGTTCTTTTTGGGTACTATGGAGACTCTTAAAAGTGATCAAGAAGATGTTGGATGAAGATGAGATATGCTTTCACCTGGTCTTAAGTGACATTCACCCAAAATGTGGTGAGGACATTAAATCTATTTTTGATGACATCTTGGGAGTCCCCTTCTGTGGGAATGAGAGGGGAATAACCGCAGAGATCTTGATTTTTTTAATGCTGGCGTAATAGAAAGGGACTTGTAGATGATAGATGATTGCGAAGGTTTTTATTTAGCAACTCTTGGAGCTTGAACGGAATGATGAGAGGGAACATGCTTCGTCAGGAACGGTGGGATCACAATGTAACCGACCGATCGATGGCCATACATCGAGGCGTGAATTACATCAATTATGTTGCTGGTAGACGCGATGACGTCAACATTAAGGATGTTGATGAAGCTAGAGAGACGAGCGTTGGCTCTAAACTGGGGAAACCGCTATCAAACCCTTTTTCAAATGCATTGCTAGGCTGTATTAGAGAGAGAGAGAGAGAGAGAGAGAGAGAGAGAGAGAGAGAGAGAGAGAGAGAGAGACCATATTGGATCGCCGCAGAGTCTCTTTGAATGACACAGGGCGAGATGGGATCGGCAACAGTGTTCAGTTTTGGTCGCAAGGACGTGCGTATTCTGCTGGTGGGGCGTTTAAATCACCCAACCAGGACGGAATTGGCACAACTTGTTGATCTAAATGACCCGTGGTCTAAAAATCGCCAGGAAACTAGGGTTTTTGGGCTAAGTTCGCGAAGTAGCGTTCTCCTTGAAAATTTCGCAAAATTTCTCGAAGAAGCATGCTATCAGCTTTGAAGTGGAGGAACAATTTGTTTGCACTCATCATGGACTCTGAAATTGATTTCTAGGAACTGTCACAAGTCCCCGCAAGCCATCGTGACATCGAGTCAACTTCTGTTAAAATTTGAGTTTCGCTTAGGAAACCATCGGATTTCGTAAACCTCCACGCTGGTCTACTCACAGGCGGCGCACATTTCGAGTCATCCTACAAGCATGCAACGGCTGATTACCCAATCAATCCTCTTACGATATTCGTGTTTCTACGATCTAGCGCACACGGCGTGCGAAGATGCCGTCTTGTGTGACAGAGACGTCCGGACGACTCCCATTCTCACCGCTTGACACGCGATTTGGGATTTCCCAAGAAAATGACGAGCGCCGCGCAGACGGAAAGTGTTTCATCACGCAAATGCGGTGGCGCCGGTTCTCAAGTTCACGTCTGGTGTGGCCATCGAGGAATTGGCCAACTGCCGCGCAATCTCCTCCATCCATCGCCTAATTAACATTTAACATCTCAAATTAGAATTTCAACGCATCACGGTTGAGTGGATACGATGCACAGGACGGAAACCGCCGTCGGCGCCACTCACCTGAGCCTCCACCTGGGTGCCGGGATTCTTGAGGTAACCCGTCTCGTCGGCCCGAATTCCGTTGCTGGTTTCGAAACTGAAAAGAGAAAATGCAGATGAGTCAAACTGGGTGTCTCGGATGCGGCCCATTCCCCCCAATTCAGCCGCGGCCGATGGTGGGAGGGAGGTGTGACAAAAGCTATTAGTCACTCGTTCCCCAATGAGCGTGGTGTTTTGTCGCCGGGATGAATGGCAAACTGTCGTGTACTCACTTGTATGCATACGAGCCGTCTGGGTTCAAGTCATAGTTCTGTTTCAAGATGACTGCATCACGATCGTACGTCGAGCGGGGCAGTGGGAGACCTCCGCGTAATTGGGCGGATGCTACTCCAGCGCAAATGGCAACAATCAATGCTGTGACCTTTTCCGAAGACAAAGACAAGAAAAATGAGCAAACTACCAATTGTGTGTGTGTGTGTTTGGATGATGCTGCGGGCCGTAAGGTGATCGCGTCGTCTAGCCAGTGCTGTGCTGTGCTGGGAGTGAACTCAGGGGAGTCATCTCGGTGTGTGCTTGTGTGTGAAATTTGCATCGAAGTTCTGAATTAATTGCGTCACAAGGTGCAGCAGCGGCTAATGGTACGCATTCATATTCAAATTGGCTGGTATTTAGGGCTAAGACCGATTTTTGTGGTGTGTGCGGTGTTTTTGTTTTTCGGTCGCCGGCATCTGCTGGATGTCGTTATTTATGCTTGGCTAGCTATTATGGGCGCGCGAGTGGATTTTTTATGCTCACACTGTAATTTGCGCTGACCTCGATTCGAAACGAGACTAGTGGTGTGTACGGTGTGTGGGTTGCGAAAGTTTTTGGGGGTTAACATCCGCTTTGGGGGTTGTGCGCCGGCGAATGGTTCTAGGTTGGGGAAATCAACTTTCAAAATTGTAACACACTTTTTCGAAGGCTTTCCGGTGATTGTGGTACTTTTGTGGTTGCTAGTCCGGAAATGGGTGGGTGAGGAGGTTGTGTAAGATTTCTTGTCTTGCTCCTTCTCTGGGTGATAACGTTGGGCGAGGTACTATCTTCAACATGAACGGCAACAGCACGAATTCGACCAAATTTTCGTTTGATATCTGACCACTGTCTGAAGGTGATGTCGTCTGTATTCGGCAAGAAGATCGAGCGACAAGATCACGAGCTTCATGCCCTGCAGGCTGTCATAGTGCAGGACCGCTTGTGTCTTGTGTCAAAAATGTCAGGAAATGCAACAATTTGTTCACTGGTTCGTATTTGTGGTCCGGTGGGAAGGTTAGTTTTCAGAGTCAGCTTACGAACACACCCGATCGAGTATGACATCGCTCCGCTGGACCTCTTAACTTGTGCACGGAGCCAATTCATGCCTACATCCGAAGTGGATTATCAGCCTGGCTTCAAGAACCTTTTTTGTCCCCAAGTAGGTACATAGTCGTTGAACGGAGTTTCTTGACAGTTTCGCGATCATCATGAGTGCCTGACTGTCTTCCGAATGTCAAATGCGAGGCTTTCCGACGCATTGTCGTGAAATAACTTGAATTTTTGACGCTTCCTGTTCAAAGTTGAAGCAGGTTTGGTGTAAATTGAGTCCATTTTGGTGCAGGGCCCAGGACCGAAGCCAAGTCATGAAGAACTTGGTGTGGACAACACAAGTTCCGGATGGAGACGGACCTTAGTTCCCCTAGCTGGTGACTAGAGAACTATGGTCCGTCTCCATCTGGTACTCTAGTACCACAAAAGAACAATCAATTTAAATCGAAAACTGACCGACAAAGGCCAAACCATCGACACCTTTCCTCTCCACTACTCAAGTAGTTCAAACGTCAGTCCACTTAACCGCAGGCATAGGTTAAGTGCTGTGCATTCGTAATTAACTCGCCAAGCATCGCAAAATATCTCAGGTCGTTGAGTTAATCGGCAACATTAGTCTGGAAGGCGTCCACCAATCAGTCTACACACTGCTGGCGATTACCCGTCTAATCACCTCAAAGTGAGCTATTATACGCAACCCGATCCGAGACACAAAGCCTCGAGGGCGTCAAAGCTGCGTAACGGTCATATTTTACAGCTGAAATGGAGAGCGAGGTGTGGACGTGATGCAAATCAATTGAAAATGATAAAGTGACTAGCTGGAGATGGTTGACTGCATGAGGTTACAAAATATCTTCTTCAAACTACGCTCGCCACTGGCAAGATTTACAGTCAAACTCCCACTCACACACTTTATGACAGCAAACCACATGCGAATTGCAGCAAAATTAATTAAAATCGTTTACAGCGCATAAATGGTCATAACCCTGTGTTGTGTGTGCGGTCGTCCGGTTTGTGATTGCCGTGTTCCTAATCAATTACGTTGGGAAACTCCCAGTCTTATCTGATCTTTTGCAAGTGAAGGTTATCACATTTTCAGAAGTGGGATTGAGCTTGTTTGTCTGAGCAAACTTGCTGATGGGTGGAATATGCGAATCGACGTGAGGGCATTGATAGGCGGGTGAATAATCGGAAAGCTTTGTTAAATGACCAGTGTTGCCTGCTTTAGTGACTGAAGCAACGACTGTTTCTCGTCAGCATTACGAGGAAGATGCTAAAGTTTTGTGTGGATTTTATGCACTAGATTGGTTATTGGTATCGAAAATGTTGTTCTGCTAGGCCTAGTGAGCACATATACGGTGCTGCCATTCCGTTGACACAATTGGAAGCACTGACACTTAGTTTCGGAGGGTCTGAATGAAAACCAATGTGTAAGTGAAATCCAGGGAATTTATTCTCACTTGTGAGGTGAAGAAGTGGGCACTTTTTTAATTACCTTAGATTTCACTTGCAAAATAACACTTTAAGCAATGTATTCCCTTAGTGTACTTGAAAGGATTTGAAAGCAGGCAGATATCGGTTTCGCCTCTTGACTAATCTGATAGCATTGTTGGAATCTTAGCCCTAAATGATTCATCTGGACATTGAAATAAAACGATAGAGAAGTCTAAATTCATTTGCCAATGAAGAGGTCTTGAAGCATGCGGAAATTATTTGGAGTAGTCCTTTGCTCAGACAAGTTCGTTTGGCATCACTGAATGCGATGTTCTTTCAAATAACTTTTATTGTAGAAAGACTAAAAGTTTGAGAGTTTGTATTCTCAGTCTGGACATGGAAGGACTTTCAGGCAAAAATCAAGGACGATCATGTCGATCGGAGATGCCTTGGACCATGAAAAATTGGCAGCACTGACTGATTGAAAAAAACCCTTGTTTTGGAAAATAACCACGAAGATTCAGAAGTGTTAACATTGCATGCGCGGCACATCGTATGAATTGATCACTCTGACAATGAGTTTGATAGCACTGGTAGTTTATTTTTAAAATTCTCAATTTTCAGGAATTTAAACCATAACGAATTGGATCTACCTCATATGGAAGGACTTGCATGCGGGAATCAACGAGGAAGCTAAAATGCTCATTGTCTTAAGCGTCTCAGTTTGGTAGCACTGACAGAAGATGATTTTCAACTCAAGCCAAGTATCTCAGAACGTTGAGAATTTTTTCCTCTTCCTTTCCTATGAAAGGATTCCGCAGTACACCACAGATTTGACAGCACTAATGTCGGGAACTTGATATCTGGGACTTTTACCAAATGCCCATTGCCTGGAATGTCGAACAAATTGTCCAAAATATTGGCTGTGTACGAGTAATTAATTTTAAGACTAGCTCGGTGTGACTTGCTAACTTGAGAAAATTCGCAAGCAACTTTGCTATTGACTCAGCACATCACGGAAGTGCCGGGTGAGACCACACGTTCGTGTTGAAAGAATGCGACTCAGAAGGTATCTACTATTGTCAACTTGAATTGACTTCAACTGGTTCACAGGAATCTTGCCTCCTCCTGTTGTTGTCAAATTAGACCCCATCCTCCTTCGCAGCACACGGATACTCCATTCACTCACTCACACAGTCTGTCTGACAAGCGAACAGATCAACGGCGGATCACTTCAAGTCCTTCAGCGCTAGCATCCCTTTTGCTTGGGATCGGCTCACTTTACTTACGAAATTCATATTTAATTGATTTATTTTAAAAACACTGATTCAAGAATGAAACGAAACGGAAAAAAAAATTATTCTCCAACAAGGACTTGGATTAGAAAATTAACTTCACAACTTGGTCCCGAACAGTGGTAGATACGACGGTAGGTAGATTCACTCTTGGTGAGACACGACTTTGTGATGATGCCCTGTCCATAGATGGCATCCGTTTATATACCCATCTAATTTTTCACACCACCAACTGGCAAAAGTTCAATTGCAACAACAGAGCACCAGAGCTGGAGTAATGGAAGGCGCGCGGCGTGGTTGCCCCCTTCTCAGGCATGCATGGGGGGCGTCATGTAGAATTTGTGTTTTATTTTCCGTTTTAATTTGCAAACCGAAACCACTACACAGACGTGGGGAGGCGACTTTCGCGGACACAGACAAAGACAAGTGCTTGATCTGGCTTAGAAATCTTAATTTATTAATTTCGCCGAAGACGAAGAGGGCGACTTGCAGCGGCGCGGCGGCTGTAGAGCCGGTGTAAGTCTTGCCTTGATTTAGTTGCGCGCACCGAGTGGTGTAAGCTCTGTGGAGTGAAGCTTTTCCGCAGTGGGGGATGTGAATGAATCCAGAAGATTCACCATTCGCACACACCGACAGAGACAGAGATCTCCGCCAGAGGAGGCGGCAGCGCACGAAGTGGAGTGGTGGTGGTGGTGATGGCGGTGTTGTATGCGGCAGAGATGCCACAAACCGCCGCTGGCCAATTCCGAATGGATATCGAGGAGGCAGCACTGCTGAGCCCACGATACGAGGCTGTGCTGTGCGGTTATTAAATACGCCATTTAGACATTTTGCAAGAGGGAGCGGACGGCTGCGGTGGTCGCATTCTTGGATTCTGATTGAGACCATCGCAATTATTGGAGGAGCGTTGGGGGAGCACACCTTCACCAGTCACCCATTCAGCCAGTCAGCCAGCCAGTCGGCCAGCAAGGTGATCTTCATTTAATCACAGATCCTCAATTAATTATGAGTGCTTGTGAGGTTGGACAGTGGTTTGCGGTTTGTACTTCGCAGCTTTCAGTTTCAGTTTGCCGCTGGTGCCCTATGACATAAGGTATTGTGCGGTCGGTTGAGTCGAGTGGAACAAAGAAACGTCTTTAGAACGATCGTCGGCTTAGATGCGCTCCCAGGGGAGGTTATGATGGAACTTAATTAGTGAACAATTGCTTGACCGTGTCTATTGTTTCTCAATCGTTTGTTGAAAGCCGTGAAGGCGGAATTCCAGAAGCAGATCTCAAGAATTGTCTGTTACATCATTCCGCGGCGGTTTCGGCATTCGCACGGTTGCTGAGACCCCATTCGCTCAAGTTTTTTGGAAACAAATTGTGGCGTGCAGCATTGTTTTTTCCACGGGAATCCACATTGTGGTAAAAGACGGATAAGCTCAGAGCTGTCAAGACACAGTTGGCCTTTCCTCTGACGAGACAGAAGCCAAGATACGACTCTCGGTTATGGGTATGTGTATAGGATGAAAGGATGCATCGTCTTATTGTCGTAGACCCCGAGAGTGTCCTCCCGGTTGCGGTCACTAAATTGGTCGCTTAAAGCAAGTTCAAAGCACGGTTCAACACGCAAACGACTAATGAGGCAGATAGTGTGCCACTCGTCGGACCATGGAGGTGTCTGGTTATGTAGTCACTCCTACGTAGTGTATCAAGTACATTCTTCTTCGTATAGCGCACACTGGACTGTTTGCACATGGGCCTCAACAAACAAGTCTCTGCTCTCTTAACAAATGGGATATCTGGCTAATGTGGTTCCAGTTTCGGAGGATAAGTTGATTGAGGACCTTAGACTCGAGTGTCTTGTTCTTTCATATTGTTTTCGGAGCTCAATGAGTGTTCCTAAAAAGCACAAAAACCTCTTAATTATCGCTGTCGACATAAATAGTAGACTCCACAAGACAAATGAATAATTGCTTACACTTCACGAGTGGTTGCTGTAGAAGTTAGACCCAAGTCTACATCAGAATGTAGACTGAGGACGAGAATGACGTAGAATAAAGGGGATTGATGGAGAAATTCTTAATTTTACCTCTTCTTCAGCCGCTTTAGCCCGATGTGCTCTCGTCCAATACGCACGTCAACATTGTTGACGTTATTCTTTACTTATGTGCGTCATCGATTTCACGTGTGTTGTCTATTACGTTGCTCCACTTATGCGGACTTGAAGGAAGTCTGATTACGGCGGTTTAACATTTGCAATTGATCCTGATGAGAGACGCATTTCATTACCAAGAAATTAAATTGATAGAGTGGCAAAGCGTGACCAGTAACTGCATTCCTTTGTTGACGTTGGTAATTACATGCAGCTCGTGCCTCACGCCTGTTGGTTGTCAGCCAATCGCTGCTTCTTTGGGCTCAAGAGGCAATTGAGTAACAGAGCCATCTCTCGAAACACCAAATTGATCTTGTATATAACCCTGATCATCCCAATCCTGCTCTATGGCGCAGAGACATGGAGGCTTTTGAAAGCAGATGAATAAGCTCTTGGTTGTTTTGAGAGAAAAGTTCTGCGTTCGATCTTTGGTCCTGTTTGCGTTGATGGCGTTTGGAGGAGAAGGTTCAACCACGAACTATACGGGCTGTACAGCGGCATGCACCTAGTTAAGCGTCTTCGGATCCAACGCATAAGATGGCTAGGTCATGTAAAGCGGATGGACACCACAGCTCCGGCCCGTAGAGTCTTCGACACCGAGCCATTGGGACAGCGCAACAGAGGACGTCCTCGCACTAGATGGCGCACACAAGTGGAAAAGGACCTCAACCAACTTGGTGTGCGCAACTGGGGGCAGCTGGCGAAAGATCGTGCTGGCTGGAGAGACATGTTGGTTGAGGCCCAGGTCCACCTCGGACTGTAGCGCCAATCAAAGAAGAAAGTACCGCCATCGAAAGAAACCTTTGCCGTTTTTATTTCTAAAGTATTTGAAAGGATTATATTTCGAATGATTTAATTCAAGTTGTTCAACAAGGTTCTGTCGCCGATGGTTTTCCTCAGGTCTATAAATGATCTCCTGTAGACTACCACTTCACTTTTTCGTTTAAAACAGCACTCAGCTTATAACATTCGTTCATTGAATCAGGGCCTTATCGTTCGACAGTAGAAAGGGGACGGCAGTGAATGTCTGTCAATCTAATTCACTTACCACAGTTAGGGCAAAATTCTATGCTTCTAAAACTCAGAGGTGATTGCTGTGAAATAATAATAATATGGGTGGAGCTACAGCCCGTAGAGGGCCAGGGCCTAGCTTCTCAGCAAGTTTTTTCTTGACAGGAAATACATTTTCATTGTCAGTGACTCGGAAGAGGTGGAGCCATAAAAGTTATTTTTGTCGCACAGAGCAGGAATCAAACCTGCATTCTCATCCCTGGTCGAAACTCTGTCCAGAGAAAAAATCATGTCCACCTTACTCACAACAATAACGTCACTTAATCCAACCAACCAAGAAAATCAAACTTCATACAATGCCCATCGACTAAAACTGCATAGTCATAAGAATCTCTGTGAGAAATTCAAATTCATGACAACGTTAATAAAAAAACAAAAACAGTCAAGGACGGTGCGAACAATTAACACCCTCACTACCTGCAATCTGCGAACACACCCACAAAAGAATTTCCGTCGCACCACTCCTTCACACTCGAAGTCAGCAATGCACAGTAATTGATGGCGACGAGCCCACACGTCCGCCTCTCAAAGAGCACACGGAAGAATCTTGCCAAAAACGGAAGCAGTCCTCCGGTTTATTCATCACTGCCAACACAATCAAAATCTCGTTAGCCTCGTCAACCCTTCCGACAAGCCTCGCAATCGTGGGAATTCGATTGGGCACGATTTCCCGAAGCGCAGCCAGCCGCAATCGCGAGCATCACTTATCAAGTCTAAACGAAGAATGAAGACATCAATTCGCTTATGAGTCTCTGACATTTCCCACACACACTCCACTTCGGTGGTAAACGCACCGAACGGAATCTGGCCTTTGTTGTGGACCACGGACCACGGACCACGGACCATCCGCCAGACCCCAACTGCCGGGGAGTGCCTCACGTTCACCTTTTCCCTGCCCAAGTTCCTAATCTTCTCCGTCGTCAAGCCAATTCACAATGAGAGTGGCTATGTAATTTATTAAAATTTCCAGCCTCGATCGGAGTGCAGCATCTCATCCATTTGACCGATATCGTCATTTCCATCAACATTGGCATCCGCAGCTGCTGCAGAACCGCAACCATCAGCATCGCCCCCAGCAGCAGCAGCAGCGGCATCTGAAGCGAACTGAGCAGTCAGCTTTTGAGGGCAATAAATAACGATCGTCGCGGCAACGTTGGGCCGCGTCGCGATCTGTGGCGTATGGAAATGATCTAATAAGGGAACGTCTGGCGTAGTACCTGTAAATCTTTCAAATCGGCGATGACCTGTGAATGGACCACAAGCCGCTGCAGTGGATCGCAGCTTCTCATGGCGGCATTCGCGGGTTATGTCATCTTCCCAAGGCACCCATGCGTCATGTTCGAGAGACAATATGATTACGGTATGACAAATGCATCAGCGAAAGGGTGTTCGGGTTGATAGACATCAAGTGCTTGACGATGTCTAGACATGCGAAGCTCGTTAAAACGCACGCATCGCTCTTGACAAATGATGGCACTGCAATGGATGTGGCTGTGCATGCATGGCGATTCTGTACACATGATGTATGTACAGACAATGGTTGTAGCTTGCAGCGAGTGTCGAGGAGTAGATGTATCTAGGACGCGAATGTTTGCCAATAAACGAAATGAAGTAATTAAAAGATTTGCATCTTGAGTTGAAATGGTTTTAAAGAGCGTTTGTACAGGAAAAACTTAGCCTCTGTCCTTGAAGATTCTTGGTTCGAGAACTGTTTATTATGTTCCGTGGTTACATTCGTACGGTAAGTGGTAACTTAAGTTCGTTTTAATGCAAAATGAGCTTAGCATAGATCAGTGCGCTTTAGGGCAATCAGAATATTTTTGAGTGAAAGTTTCATTGCTTAAAATTCAATACATATGGCCAAAATGGAACGCCTGCATTCTCCCATTGAGAATGCAATATCAACTGTTATGTAGTGTCTTTATCGCCTTTTTAGATGATCATTGAAGAATCCTGTGATGTCTTCTATAAGCCGAATCTTGACACGATTTTACATTTCTTTTATGCACCGACCAATAGAAAAATAAAATTTGCGGACAGTGGGAATGGTCGCAACTTTTTATTAATATTTGAACATTGTAGTACGTTCACACCGCACCTAATTCCAACATTTCGGATAGTTTCAACATTTCATGCGACGCAACATTTTCCAAATGTTCTGCAGTTCGCTACATATTTTCTAGCATTTCCAACTGTATGTATAATTTGAACCAAGCTTCATTTCTAAACAGGAAAAAGTTCAGTAATCAATTCTGTTACAATAGCAACGCAAAAAAGCGAACCACTTCAGTTTATCATACTTGTGAGATCTGTTTCATAAAAGAATTAATGTCCAATAGGCACAAGAGAAACGATGTTAGTATAGAATTCTCTATTTGATCCATTTAAACGCCACTAGATCCCAATTAGTTGTCCTTATTTAAAGGAAAGGGGCTAACAACTCATCTTTGTGGCACTACAGCGGTTATATATGTTTCATTTCTTATAATAACTATAACCCTTTCTTGGGTTTGAATTGCATACAACAATTCACGTTGGGCACATTTCATAGATTATTTCATAGATTGTAACACGTTACTCCAAATGTATAATAAGAAGGATAAAGGAAGTTAAGCACAGCGTTTACTATGTTATTCTTTAAGCGTTTAGTTAGGTAAAAGTTGCGACTACATTTTAACATCCGTCAAGACCATACACGGTTTGGATGCGTGTGTTTAACACCACATTTTTAGCACATTTCGACATGAATGAGAATTGCGTTTCTGGGTTGGAATAAAGTACCATATCTCTTTCTCTGCTTATGGTTTGTTTCCGGAATATAATTCTTAGGCTAATTCATGCGTCAAGATATCAATTTACTAATTTTCCAACGCATTAAATAAAAATAAGGATCTGAACTGAATTACCACCACAATTGCATTCGCAACAGTTCTGCTTTCTTAACTAGTAGAAGCAAGCCTCAACGCTGTTGCAGACTGTTACATCATCTGCATAAAAACCAGCAATTGCCACACCTTATGAGACCATCGCTGACACAGCATTAGTATTAATCATAAAAGAATGCAGTTTGCATCGCATTTCTGATGTACCCAAATCGACAAGGTCACTTAAAAACTGATTCATGAGATAGTTGCACGATAATTTGATTTTATGATACCACCAGGTTCTCCCTCTTTCATCAGCGGCGAGATAACCTGAAACATCCATCTGACAAGTAAGTCTTGAACAACACCAGGAGCTCGTTAAACATCATTTGATGCGGCGCAATTCACCAGACAATAGGAGAACGGATGTGACTCCACGAACGTCGATCGTAGCTCTTGGTTGGAGTTGAAACGACCTGAAAGCAGTCAGTCAAGAACCACAATCCATCCCGAATTCAGACTTGTGACAACTTCTCACCTTCCCGGGCGTTGCCTCTGTCACCGTTCGGAGGCCATTGACATCATCCTGTCTAAATATAGAAAACGAAAACAGTATCTTCCGAGGCCACACGTGTGTTGGGCGAGTCGGTGGTCCGAAGATGCTGCGACATCTCTACATGAAGCCACTTCCAAAAAGGCTTTTATGACCACCGAGTAGCCACCATCGCCTCTTTCGCTTCCAGTCGTTTATCCGTCTTCCAGGGAGAATCGTGTCATTCATTATTCATGCAAATAGTCTTCAAATTAGCCAGAATCGATGCTCACGGTTATGACTGAATGGCTTCGCTGGTAAACCGCCGAAAACATCCATACCGGTCTATCTGCATAGCACAGCGGCGTCCAAGTCAACAACAGATGTTTGAATGTGATATTAAGCGTCTGCCATAAAAGCAATTTATGACAGAATTAGGGGGGATTAACATGCCATAGAAACTAAGTCACAGCCACAATGGTCCGGCCGAGTGAGAGGCCGGAGACAGTAAGGGAACGCGCAAGAGAGCACTGTGCCGTTTCGCTTTCATTCCTAAGCAAGCGCGACTGAGCGACGACGGACAACTGACTTAATCAAGAATTCATTATCGTGTTGACATGAGTTAGTACAAGACTGTCAATTCCATCGAAAGTGTTTGAGGAAACACGTTTCGACTGATTAGCATCTTGGCCGTTCTTGAGAGCGGGTGGCAGCTCTGTGAGTCAGACAATTTGGTGCTGTCGTCTCTGGGAGGGGGGGACAGCGCAGTGGCAAAAGTGACAAAATAAGGAAGCGTCGCATAGAATGATGAAATATTTAAAAATTTTAAGGCCGCTGCTGCCAGAGACTGCGAGGGGCTCTAACAACAATGAGATTTATTAGCGTCGTTTGAATGCGCTGCCGATAGCGGTTTTTATGTGGAGATTGATAGGAGGTGTTCATGCCGATGTTTTGTGGATGGCAGTGATTTATTAATTATATTCGCAATTCAGCTGGGTGCCTCTTAAATGGTTGGATGGGGCTTTTGGAGCGTGCCTGGAGTCAGTAGGGGTTCTTTAGTGCGTTGACGAAAGTGGGAGACAGACAACATTGCATTTCCGGGTGAAAATTGTCTGCCAGGGGTGGCGACAGGGACAGGGATACGCTATCGAGTTAAGGATCTTTGTTGCTTGGGAAATTTGAAGCACTATCCTGAGACAGCTTGTCACTACTCCACTTTGAACACATGAACTACGTTTAGTAAAGCGATGGGCTGGCGGTGGAATCGAAATTAAGGCAGAAGACGCAGATCATTCCTTGTTTTCATTCACCTGCCTGACAGACGTCGAGGTTACGAGCTTAAGTCACTCCAAGTCACTTCCATCCCCCAAGGTTAAGTCAAGGCAAAATTAGGACGCAAAGCGCGTTTCTCTGCCTTTGGCCATGCACCTGCCCGACAGTAATGGAGATGATCATTTGACAGCTACGAAAGTCACTTCATAAGCTCAAGTACCGTGGAGTGTGAAACTGATGAATGGACTGCCTTTGTGATCTTTGTAAACCACATAAGGTTGACTTGGATAGCTGCTCCTGACAGTTTCTGAGGTATGAAATTGATCAGTAGCGGAAGTAGACGCTTGACCTTTGCACTTGTACTACCCCGGAAGATAGAGGTAGGACAGCTAGGCACCTGCCTGGCAATACCTAATGACGTTGCCCTTGACAGAGCTACGAGGTCCCTTCAGGTGCCTAACCACTCCAGACGGTTGTTGAATCGTGCATTCGGGAGCCTTATTTGGTGAAATGGGATAGAAGCGACTGACTGTTGCTGAAGTAGCGGAGATAGAAGACACTTGTCCAACTGGACCATCCCGGAATGCAGACTTAAGCTAAGGAAAGCTCACCATCATTGTCTTTGAATACGAAATACGACGAAGCTGTCGACTCACGCGCCTGCCTGGCAGTTCCAAGATACCCTTGAAGGCGCAGTGAAGTTACATGAGTAGCCCAACAGTTGTTGAATCGGGCCTTAGACCTTGGCACTTGTGGGACTATTGCTGAGATACCGGAGGTTGCCACGAGAACACTGAGGTGTTTGAAACCAGCTAGAACGAACTAAGCGTGAAAAGTGCGCCCGTCTTCGATGCGTACAAATACGGCGAAGTTAGCCTGGTAGGCTTTGCTGTCAGAATAATTGTAATTAGCGGTCTACGCCATACGAAGAAAAATACAAATCCGGACAATGATGTCTAGAATTCGAAGTGATGTTCAACGTGTGCATAGACGTGCCAGGAAGGAGAGCACTTGAAGCCCTTCGAGTTTGTAAAGCAATTAAGACTTGGATCCTTGCTTGCGCTTCAATCTTGGGTTCTGCTGAGTCTCTTCAACCTCCAGCCAAGGTGAAGAGAAGAGGGCCAGCCGACTACTCGCCTTTTTAAGAATCGTCCTCGTTCTGCACCTCCTGTGAACATTCTGAATGTCATCCGAATTCAAAAAACATCCACGTCAACCTTTTGGTTGTTCCCGTCGACTTTCTGGACCATGCTCGACCAAACCGTCATCAAAAAGTAAAACCCCAGTCTACTCTCAGAATCCAGTGTCACAATTTATTTATCCATTCTCTACCGCTTCATTGCTGCTGATATTGACTGCCAGAATCATCCGAATATTGAGTGCCTGAGTCATCCGGCAGAAGCCTTCCCTCTTGGCTAGGCAATATCTCGAAGTTGTAGTTTGGAATCACACCGTCGCCATTGTCCTGACTGATGAGTCTGCCTTGCCCATCGTATACCGAGATTGGAACGTCAGCCGCTGTCATCGATACCATCACCAAGAGAACAGCCAAACCCAGCATCAAAATCTGCAAGAAATTCAAAAACAACTTCCAAATCTTTCCCAACCACGTCTTCGGACTCAAAAACTTACCTTTTTGTCCATGATTATGCTTGCACTCGACGTAGGACAACATAAACACTATCTCGATAAGATGTGACTTTAGGCCTTTTATAGGCACCCTCCGTACAGTCACAGCCCTGCTTTTGACCGAGGTGTGAACGAGTGATGCAATAGGCTGGACTGGTGCTTTTGGACAGTTTTTATCAGACTTTGGCTAATTGATGATATTCGAGTGTTAAATTATTACGCCATCGCTAATGGCTCAATTATGGACGGGCTGAGAGTCGCATGCACGCAGAGCACGCATTTTGAAACTGACATTCAGATTGACGCAGACTTCGTGTCAGCATAAATTTGTTTGCCCACTTTTGGTCATTTAGCGGTGTTTTGAAGTTTGAGCTTGACGACAGAGGCTTCCGCTGAATATCACGGCAGCAGGGTTAACCAGAAGCGTGGTAATTGGTTCCGCAAATATTTTTCTCATCATTGGCAAGAGATTAGGACGGCTGACCTATTTATTCGCAATGTCATGAGACTGGCGGTGGTGGTGATTTTTTCTGGAAAGCATGCATATATATAAGCATGGTCTTGGATTTGGCGATCGTTGTTGGCTTGAGTCGAATTACGGGTGACAGACCGGCTCTCTTGGTCTCGATCTCTCGAAAAAAATATAATTGTGTATATAATAGTCTATCCCTCCATCAGTCCGTATTAATTCAATGAACATTTTTATTCGGTAACCAAGTGGTGATGCAAGGAACGTGTTAAATGGACAAGCACATGGCAAGGCTTGGTGAATCAAATGAAGGGAGATTGCGTTCGATTTCGTGCGAGATGTTCAAGGTTTCAATTCGGCGGGTGAGCCTTCGTCGGTGCGACGTCTATCCATATCTATCCACAATGGAGCCTCGAGCAGTCACAAACTCGCGATGAACATTTGTTGATCGTATAAGGGTGAACAACATCCTTAGGTGTTTTGTCCTGATTATCGAACGAACTTGTCGATTTCTATTTCGAGAAAGCTGTTGCTTGGACATCATTGTAAGTCGATATAAGACAATGTCCGCACGATGATTGTGCAGTAGTGTTCTTATGTGAATAATCCGGATGAGAAAAAAAAAGTCGAATGGAACTTCTCGATCGGTTTCGGGAAATTTTAAAGTCGCGGAGAATCTAATCTTGCCTTGATGTCATCGCATTACATAATCCGGTGTCCGGTTTTTGTGTGGATTATCCGGATTAGAGACAAATACTGACCGGCGGTCTTCGGGAAGGAACTCTTTGTACGGGGCTCAAATTGCGATGCTCTTCTGATTCAGTTGGCAATTTGGCAGTCTAATTAAGCAGGCACCACACTTTGTATCCAAATCTGGATGAATGCCAATTTGTATATATTCAACCGTAAAATGGCGGTCGATTGGTCTCTTTGAGTCATGTCCTGTTTGCGTTGAAGGTTCCTGGAGAAGAAGATTCAACCAACGGGCTGTACAGCGCCATGAGTCTTGTCAGACGTCTACGGATTCAACACCTAAGATGGCTAGGCCATGTAGAGCGCATGGACCACACTGCTCCAGCCTGAAGAGTCTTCGACTCGGAACCAGTGGCACAACGCAATAGAGGACGATCACGAAGCCGATGGAGCACACAAGTGTAGACGGACCTCAACCAGCTTGGAGTGCGAAATTGAAGGCAGCTGGCTGAGGATCGTGCCAGCTGGAGGGGATTGTTGACTGAGGTCCAGGTTCACCCTGGACTGTAGCGCCACAAGAAAAAGAAGAAGAATGCTGGTCGATACTACGAAATAAGGTCTTTGCAGAGCGTCCAAATCACCGCGAAAGTGAAGTCGATCCAACGAAATTTTAGGCGTTACCATTGCGAGTGAAACTGGGCCGCACCTTAGATATAACACTCTGCTCAGCTCAGAAGGAAATGGAAGTTATGTTTGTGCAATGGGTTCCCCCTGGGAAGTGGCTCTCTGGATACCAGGCAATTCCTGAGATTTTCTTTCAAGAGGGAATAATTTCGATTTAAAAAAAAGAGCAAGGTCAAGCCGAGACAAGATTTGAAATAAGATTCTCGCTAGGGCTCATATCAAGGCACCATCAAGACCAAAGCCATTCATGACAATGAAGTCCGGTATTCAGCCGAATTTGGAAAAATATTCAACGTTGACTTTAACCGTGCACTGGAATACACAGACATACAACTCCTTCAAAAGGTGTTCAGAACTTACGTCATGCCTTCGTGATGACTTTCAAAGAGTCAACCCATATTTTCCACAAAAAATTCCTCTAATCCGGATAAAGTACCAAAAAGCCGTTGTTGACTTGCCAATAACCCCAGGGAGTGTGCTAACAAAACCACTAAATCTAGAAACCCTCATTTAATCCATAGTCTCTACAAATTCCATATCAGACGCTGTCTGTAGACATGTCTGCTTGAAGAAAGATAAGAGCACCTACACTTGAACGACCACGATTCTATTGAAAACCACACAATTTTATCAAAAAAAAATTATCTTATTTATTAAAAAGGAAACTTAAAACTGCACTTAATCTGACAATCACTCATTAAATGACTAAACGATGCTCCTCTATTCGGATTCCGCTGCGGCAGCAATCACTGGCTCGGCCACTGCCTCAGGCGCATCTTCAACAATTGCTACAGGGATATCCTGAACGACTTCTTCAACAACTTCTTCCACAGGGACTTCCTTGACAACTTCTTCGACGACAGCTGGAACTGGATCGACCAGCTTCAGGGATCTCGCTTTTGGTTCCTCCTTTGGCAGATCCTTGGCGGCGAGGGCAGCGTCAGAAATTTCCTTGTTGATGTTGGTGCCAACTGGAACGAATCCATTCTCATCGGCAGTGTAGGTCACAACGATCTCGTCACCGTTGGCATCGATGTACTTGTACGAGCCGGTGATCCTGATTCCCTTCTCCTCCTCGCTGCCCATGCTGACGATCTCGGCGTTCTCCTCCCTGAAGCTGCCGTCGCTGGACTCGTACAAGAAGTTGTACGAACCGTCGGCATTCTGATTGTTCTCGCTCTTGATGATGGCAATCACCTCTGGTGCTTCGGTCGAGTCGACCAAGTTCTCCTCTTCTTCGATGCGAATTGGAACGGCGGCAGCAATGGCGACGAGGGCCAAAATTAGTGTCTACAAAGAACAGAAGTGCTGTGGTCAGTCGCGATCGACGCTGGCTCCCTGATTGGAATACTTACAAACTTGAGCATGTCTGCTGGTTGAGTGATCTACGGAGGGGCTAACGAAGAACTACGTGATGTGGCTAGAACGTTAGAGGCTTATATACCGCCTAGAATTAGCATATATCATCGTCTCCAACGCGATACGTGAGATGAGAGATGATTCCCAAAAAAAACCGTGTTATCTCTGTTAACAGACTGTCAATGGCGACAATGGAAGGCGAAACTTGTTTCGTTAGCGCGGCCATGAGCTGCTGTGAAATGGCAAAGGTAAAGGTGTGAGTCCTCAGCTGCCGAGGTTGCTTTGATTTTTATGTTTGTTTATGTTTATTGATGAGTTTTCCAGCTACTGAGAGCTGACACGGCGTGTGTGGCTTAGGAATCGTCCTCATTGCTACCGACGAGCGAGAGAGAGAGAGAGGAACGATTTGGGAAGATGACTCATGGCAATGGACTGCCTTCCGGTGGAATGAAACGAGATATTCAATTGGCTTGCACTGAAAACAAAAGTGGGTTTCCGAGAAATTATTATGACGAAATGGTTTCCCCCGTCAAAGTGGCATATAAAGAAGTGGCCAAGGTTTACAGAACTCAGTTCTGGCCGTGGTCACGTCTTTCGGTGATCTTCTTCTGATTGGGGCGACCATCGACAGCCGCAAACAGCTGTCTCTCATGGTCGGTGACGTTGCTCGTTCCATTCAGTCGGCGAATCACTTGGCATTCTGGTGTGGATGCACATTTAACTGCCGAATTGTGGTGGCTCCATCGTTAATGCTTACAGTTCTACTGCGAAGCATCGAGTTCTGGACTGAGACATTCCGATGTCAGTAAGTGTGGCCTTGGCAGTGTTTGATATTCTACGGGGGAAAGCACTGAGTAAAGACAAATGTTACGAAACAAATCGACGATGACGTTGTTCGCTAAGAATTCATTCGTCGGGTGGTTGTTTTCTTTCTTATCTTATCGATTTTGAAGGCTATTGAGTTCTGTATTGAAAACTACGTTGGGATTGACTTGTAGGGCTCACCACGATGAGAGCGAAAGATAAAATCCATTAAGTGAGTGAGTGGTATGGAAACTGGGTTCCAGGGCAGATCAGTCTGAAGCACGATTCAGTAATAAATGTTATATGGACAGTAATGACTCTTCCTTGAAGCAGTCTCCTTGGGAAATGTGTTCGCAGTGAACCAGTGACTTGATAGGCTTCTAAGGTTTGGTGGCGCTTACTTGATTTGTTGAGAGTAGGTGGACCGAATCTCCTGGCTAACGACGGATCATCACGTCGGACACATAAGGGGATTAAGTGGGTCAATTGATGTGACAGCACACATGAAGAGAGCCCAGAAAGTACATAGAAATTCATAGGAGAGTACAGTGTGTCTTATCATTCCTACAAAATGGACAACCCTTGAATTTTCACTGTTCCATTTTGGGCAAATACTACGTGGGGATACTTTAATTAGGTTCTGCTATACAATATGCAACGGTTGCTGCTTAGATCCAACTGCATAGGACTGCGACGGACGACGATAAGATATTTTTTTTAAATTTGCAAATTTCACACATGAATACATTTGGTAAAACGGACCATTCCGACCAAAAAAATTATTTCATACTCATTACTGTGTCTAAAAAGTGAGATAAGTGTTCGAATTTAAAAAAAAAAGAAAAGATGTTTTGATCGTGTACAAAAAAGGCTAAGATCACTAGTCACGTACCCAGATAAATTGCATCTATCCCATCTTTCTAGCAATTTGCGGATCCCATCTCAAAAGAACTGAGCCGGCTAGGCAGCCAAGAATCAATCAAGCAAATTTTTGATATTCTAAGTTATGGACCTAATGTCAAAAAAAAAATTTGGCCATTCAGGTCTACTCTACAACATATAGCGTGGGCATTAAAGGTAAATCATGCTATAATGAGTTTATTTTCACTATAACTTTAAGATCAATTGAACTGAACTAAATCACACTCTGCATTTTTTTTCCACCTCGGAAGCACTGTGCGCCTTGCAGATCTTGAACTGGACGAGTGGTAGCTCTGTACCAACATTAATATTGAATAAGATCCCATTGACTGCCACTGACTGCTACACATTTAGATATTTGAAGAAAACTCACTCAGGGCCTAGGTCAAGTAAGGTGCCTAGGTCAACAGTGCGCAACACTTCCTTATTTTAGACTGAAATTTCCAGTAAACGGCAGCGTTCATCATAGCATGCTACTACTACTCGCAGTCGCCCTCCCTGTTGTGGTTTGCAAGCCATCCGTTTTTTGCTGGATACGCGACAGCACAAGTCTGCAACCAACAAACTTTTTTATTCAAAAAACCTGCTGTTTGCCTCTACAGTCAGTGAAGACAATTTTTCCGTAGTCCTGTTGCAATGCACTTTGGTACTATGAAACTCGAGAAGACATGTTTGTTTTGTTGCATTAAGGTCTGATACAGGTAATTAATCGAAGATGAAGATGGTACTCAGGGCTGCAGGACATCTGGAATGAATGTCGGAATGTATAATACACATAGATCGATGTGTTGGATGAGACGGATAAGAAGTGCATATAATTCCTCCTTTGTTCGCCAGCAGAATTCGTGATACTAAACGAATCCCCTTTACGTAGCCTAATCAGCTGGGTTTACGAAATTGGCGGCGCCTGTTCAAAGACCTTTCTCGTTAGAGAGGCATATTGACGCTGTGGTCCGGCCTGCAGCGCCACCCAAAGAACATACTAAACGTCGGTGGAGGACGTCAAGTTATCACAAACTGAAGTCTTCTTAAGAAGCAAACAGCAATGAAGCCACGAATGCATGTAAACATAAGTTTAGTATGGTAAATCCCATGAAAAGGACCATTATCGTCAACTCTACAAATGTTCAATTGATTCAAACATCAAAATTCAAATACCAACTGCCATTGACGTACGTAGAGGGAGTCATTAATTTCGGAAAAAAATTAACGAACTCAACGAAACTGAGCGAAGTGGTTATTTGCCACGAATATCTTCGGTATATCATTTTTATCTCTTCTCTCGACTGCGTAAGTTGACTAATTTGATTATCTTCGTGAAAGAGATCAATCAGTTGATGAACGAAAAAGATAATGTGCAACCAAGAATATAGTTCTCTCCCTTGCACAGTTGGAAGTGCGACATTTGTCGCTTGACAGCTGTCAAGATTAGCAACATTTTTAAAGTCTATCCACAAGGATGAGATTCTTATCGAATTCGCCGCGAATTCCTCGTGATCGTCTGACGTCAAGCGGACTCGACACGTTGCGGCGAGAAATTCTTGGAATTCTTGCGTCATTTTCTGACTGCTGGTGCGAACAGACCTTTCGATTTCACTTGAAAACCAGTTTGTTCATTGAGGCATTAATTGCGGTAATTTTGAGGTAGGATGGACATTTGTGGTGATGCTTACTTGTCGGCACAATGGAGGTGTGTATTTTGGTCTAAATACGTTCGTCCACGCAACAAATCAAAGCATATCCATTTAATGACTTCACTGCGCAGTCCATTAATCCTCCATTTCTCTTGTCAAACAGATGACGTGATGCAACTGTCAGTGGAATGTCAGTTTGCTAGCACCAACGAAACTCCTCCTCCATCACTCATCACTCCACGTGTTTGGCCAACACTGCATACGCAATCACAATTTCCGAACCCAGCCAATTCACACTTCCACCAAAAGTGGCTACCAACACTTCAGTGAAAAACCGCACGTATATCAAGTCTCTGTTTAATATTATTTACATAACGCACAAGCTCTCTCACAGTCTCACTTAACACTCTATTCCTTGGTCAGCTCCTCTTCCTTCTCGTATATGCTTGGCAGATCCTTGGCGGCGGCAGCAACGTCGGAGATCTCCTTGGGGATGATTGTTCCCACGGGGACGAAGCCATTCTCATCGGCGGTGTAAGTGACCAGGACCTCATCGCCATTGGCATCGATGTACCTGTACGATCCGGTGATCCTCAGGACCTCGTCCTCGGTGCCCTTGTTCTCGATGTTGGCGGTTTCCTCGCGAATGGTTCCATCGGCGCCCTCGTACTGGAAGTTGTACGATCCATCGTCGCCTTGACTCGAGTCCGATCGCAGAATTGGGATTGGGGCCTTGGTCGTCTCGTCATCCTCGCCCAGCGGGTAGGTGGCGGCGAACGCGACTGCGAACACGGCGAACAGAACAATCTACATGTGTGAGAGGAGGGGGTTTGTAAGCCAATTAGTCTTTGCATATCCAACGGCGACAGCCGGTCGCGGTACACTTACGAAACTCTTCATGGCGATTTGTATGTCAATATATCCAACGGCACGATCGAACTAGTGCGGATCGCCGGCGGGTGCAGTCTTTTATATCGGCCCTCTGTTCGCCGGCAGATGGCTAAATGTCAAAATTTGTATCTCAAACTCGATATCCGCTATCTGTGAATAGAGCTGTGAATTTCTTTCCTGCTTCCACTCGCACCGCTCTGAAGGCGTTATGTTAAAATTGATCTTTTCGTATGGCCAACGCCGTCCGCGCGGCTTTAACTCGTTTAAAAATTAGAATTCATTAACAGCAGAACGACAATTCAAGGGTGGTGCGCGGTCGAATTTTTTGCCGTTGCCTTTGTCGCTGCCGTTGTCAGACAGCAGCGACTATGATAATTTATTGAAGAGATTCACTTTGTGAATTGTGAATTGAAATTAAGGTCTCGAACGCGGCACACATCTTGCAAGGTCTTCTGGTTCGAGCACGATCTTACCGACGTGACGCATCTAATCTTGATGGAGTCCGAATTTGTTTTGTCTCTCTGCGACAACAGATAATGGGTGTGACGTGATTGATGCTCTAGGTGATCACTAGGTCGGACTTGGGTGAAATCTTGTCAGTTAGGTGATCGTTACGAAAGGTCAGTGGTCAGACGGATTGGCTTTTGAGGCAATGATGGACGACAAGAGTTATTTTTGGATGCAAATAGAGACATTATGTCTGATTCACGAAGTTTCGCCCAGTTGTGCAATTAAGTCGTTTAATTTTATGTCTGCCATGCGAGCTTCAACAACACTCTCGCGCTGTGATCTGCGCTAGTTTTGGGGCCGCAAAGAATTATTCATTGGCGATTAAAAAATCATAGCATGAGGAATGTGGTCCGGCGCCCCGCCATCGGTTGGGTATGGAATATTTTTCAACCGCACGCCGTTACGTAAGATTATTGAAGCGATCTAGTTTTGATTTGATCGGGCGAACTCGGGGAGAGTCAGTGCGAGGCTTCAGAAGGGACGCGATGAGGAGGAATACTTGGAGGCTGCTTATGATGAAGCTGTCAATTTGCAAGCAGCAGGTTGTGGCAGGTTGTATATTAGGCTACTAAGGTGTTAGGCAATAACATCAAACTCCTTCCAGAATCTACGAGTTCAAGACTAAGACTTTCTCGACGATCGGGTACCTTCTACAGTAACGCATGATCTCTGTTGCTTAAAATTTCTTAACTTTAGACAACAGTGTAGAGGTAAACCAAGTAGTGCGTCACAAATAAAAACCAACAATTGGGTCAAGCTAGACCCGTTCTTCTCTATCTTGTTTTTAGCATGAAGAAGTTAGCCGCACAAAGACCTTCATCGTTCGAGACCCAACAGAGCTCAGGTCTTCGATGATTAGCTTTGATCTATGAATGAACACATGGAAATTGCTCAAATTGAATCCGGTTTGCAAGCATCTCTTTAGAGATCCGAACTATTTCAATTACGAAACTAGTGGCTGAACGAACGGTGTTGTCTAACAGTGTATGATCAAGGTGAGGTCTATTTTTAGCAGAAAGGCGCTAAGCATCTGGTGAATGAATGATTTCTCAAATGGAGACATCAGCTAGTTGCAGAAAACGGTTTGACATCAGCAGACGGGCTGCTATTGATTAAGCGTATGGTTATTAATTTTGCGAATAAAAAAAAATAAAGTTATACAATTTTATGTTGGTACTATAATTAATCGAGATGATTTATGTTGTCCGTATAGAGAATCAATATTTTAATCACTTTTGAGCATAATGGCTGCTGTCTCACTAAAACAAGTGTTATGTTGTCTTCCAAGGCTGCCATTGACGTTGCCCTATCGGCACTGATGAGTGGTGTAAAATCTAAAGGCTTCAAATCGCATAGTCTTCGAATGACAAATGGGAAAAGCTGCAACAATGCCAACACGCACATTTCACAGATAGTGCACTCAATAAGTGTGATAGAAGGGTTGCATTAAAATATAAATATAACTATTTTCCATGTAAATACGGTGGTATACTTTAAAATATGGCAAGTGCTTAGTTGGCTTTGAAGGCCGCTGTGGTTTGTGTGTTATTCGCATAGATACGCAACATCAAAAAGAACGTTATCGGTAGCCTTTTTATATCACTTTCCCGTGAGATGAACATGGTATCATATCGTTCGAACAGAATTTGAGTTGTTTCGTGAGCTTTTTGGCACACCTACTGAGTGTTCGGTAACTTGACACCACTCACATCAAACCGACATATATTCAAGATCTTTCGAAAACAGACGTAATAAATTAGATATGTACATAAAGACACAACTAGACAATAGAAGGAACAAGGAGAAGGTAAATTGGACAAATTAAGAAAATTCTAAAAGGAAAAAAAATATTGGCAGTGAATGAAATAATGCCTTATTGCTAGTGTCGACTATCATGTGATATTCGCTAGTAGTTTACATGTCCCTCTGACTTTTGCTCTACCTCACACACTGTCTTCCTCTAATGTCCGATAGAGATAGCTCTCAGGAATCAAGATGCGTATCTTGTGTACCACTATATCATAAGAATATTTATCATCATGCCTTTTCGCAAGAAATTTCTTTTTTGGGCATGGTCAGTGTAGCGCATTTGGTCACTCCATTAATTTTAAATAGTCCACGTATCTGCAAAATTGTTTGTACATTTTTGCTATTTTCAGTGTAATGGCAAATGTAGCACAGAGCCTCAACCGGCTTAGAGTGAGCAACTGGAGGAAGATAGCTAGGAACCATGTCAGCTGGAGAGGCTAGTTAGTTGAGACCGATACTCTGCAGCGCCACCTTTGTTACGTTAGTCTATTGGGCTTCCAGCGACATTCCCAGCACACTTAGTCCATTGTTGGTCCATTATGATACCCAGTGCCGTCAAATTGATCCCAACGGCAAATGGTGATTGGACCAGATTTGAAAACCATATAAAGGCTAGGGCCCCTGTAACCAACAGCAGGCATAAGCAAGTAATAAATTTAGGGGAAATCAAAAAAGATACATTTTCAACATGTGAATATTAAGAATCCGAAGACTCAGTTAGAATTCATAAGTTACCGCCAGATAATATGCGCAGTAATTTCATAGTTTAATTTTTCTGAATTTTCTACTTACCTATATCAGCTCAAGTCGTCATGCCAAAGGGTGGATCTGATCCATAACAATGATAGTTATTCCAATGGCTATGATTCAGTACCCGTCAAATTCGTAGTGACATCCAGCTGTCCAATTTTGTTGCCATCGGCATCCTTGTATACCGTTCGAAAATGATTGATCAATTACATAATGAGAAGTTTGTCATGTTGTCATTGCTCTCATGTATAGGACGATGATAGACGATGATTGCTCTGTGGCCTCGACAACATCGATATTCCCAAGCTGTAGTTCTAATAAGATGGCGGTACGACAGCGAATCACAACTTGAAGTTGCAAAGAAAAATGTTGGCCTTTTTAATACTGCCAGCGAAACTCTACAATACGAAATGAAGCTTAAATCAATATCTCACTTCGTTGTGGTTTTATTAAAATTGCTTTTCCTGTCGTTCATATCTAATTAACCTCTAGAAGCTGTCAATGCTAACAGACAAAGGGCTCCGTAGCGTGCGTTGCGTTTAAAATCCGCAAAAATCGTATTGGCCGCACTCCTAAGTGCCCAATGAATGTTCGCTGAGTCCAAAATCCACATAACCCCACTCGACACATAAGAGTATCATTTTACACATATGTTTATAATTATATTTATATGTTCTAACTTCCTTTTGATTGAATAAGACACATTAACACTGTATGACAATCGTTAGATACATTTTTAAAGCTTTTTAGGGTCTTTTTATATTTCAATAATGTACGCGATGTTTCCGCCACGCTTTGTCAGAAGAGAGAGTGCGCCAACCAATTTGTGAACAACAGGCCATACGTCGAAGCTTACCACACGTGTCACACAATAACTGGACAGGCCCTGGTACAATTCTCCAACGTGATCACTTCTCAATACTTCAATTCGTACAATTAATTCTTCACAGAAGATGATACGAAAGACAGTGTTAGGAATTTCTTCTTAAGTCACCACAAGGTGGCTTTTGTTTGAGCAAGGACATCTGTGGTGTACAACATGGCTCTGTGGACCTTAATGGAGGATTCGCATTGTTATATAACAATATACATAAATGATGCACACATGTGCGAACGAACTGTCAAACGAGATAAAAGTTAAAAATTGAATAACGTCGTCGTGGTGCACTCCCCACCTAGCCCAATTTGTTATATCTTTCCCTCTTATTATATCTTAAGAGTTGCCAATTTTTTGACATGACACAACGAACTCAACTTGCACAATCCCAAAATTAAGAATTAATTTTCATTAATTTTCAAAAACTTCCACTTCATGCGGTCGTTTTTTCACCAAATGTGTGCTCATTTACCCTATCACAGGGATGTGATACATCCGATACACAATGCCAGTGATTCATGTGATTTTGTTCGCAGATAGCTGCAATCCGGTTTCAGCTGTTCGCTGATTGATGGCCTAGAGGAAGTACACACATGCATAAATCCATATAATTAATTTGTCGATGCAGACGTGTGATTATGGCGCGTGGATTTATGGAATTCATTTGAAATAAATACAACAGATTACTTGGTCTATTAGCAGCAATTGACTGAGGAAGAGCCTCAACTGTCTTATCGGTTGCTTAAAAATGTATCGAAGGCAGTTGGAATTAGGAATGGAATTGAGTGTGAATGCGTGTACTGCGTTCGGCACTCCAGAGTGGAATACAAACACAGGTGCCATGAACTCTTTGCCTTGATGAAATGACTTTTGATTTATTTGATGACTTTATTCAGCGGATTGTTGTGACGATGTGATGATGCTCAAGGTATGGAGATTTTAGGGGAAGATTCTTCCTTGATGAGTGGTGAATCTTCTAATCATGTGCAAAATGACCTTGTTGTGCTATGCTGTGGAGCAGACTATGCTAAAGATTTTTGCCGTAACTTAGATCCACTTATTAAGTATTCGGTCTGACCAGATTCTCAAGGCGTGGATTACGATACTTTACTGCCATCTTAGTCAAAGTGTTGGCTCTGGTAATGGACCTATATGCTGTTCACTTCTTTCATTAAGTGTCGTCGTATGAAGTCGCGTGCATATAGGGTGTCACGATGAATTCTTTTTCGTTTTCTTTGGCGAGATCTATGGTCAGACGTACACATGAGCGTTGAATGTTGAATCGATCCTGATCAACAATGTTTGTAATCCATAAAAGTAATCAGTAGCTACTATAAATGGCGACAGGAAGATGGCGCCACAAACGTTAGATGGAGGGGGTCAACGATGTTTTCTTACTGCAAACTGTTTCAACTTCCCTCCTTAATTTTTTTTTCAATATGGAACGACTATTATAAAATAAGAATCAGTCATGCCATTGCAAGAGGGTTATTAGAAGATTCTAGATCCAATGAAAGCTTAGGGACATAAGAACAGAAGACACCTGTGTTGTCGTTGTTGCATAAATGTAGAGAAGAGTCTCAATCAGCTTTATGTGCAACCCTGAAGACAGGTAGAAGCAGAATTTTAGTTAGGCAATGTTTTTGAGCAGACTTCACCCTTGCTTGAGATCCTATTCAGTACTCAACTTCAGGGCAAGACAAAGAAGTGAGGTGTTCCTTATAAATGCGCTTTGTAATGGTTATGGAACTGAACCGTTGCTTCTGTTTTTCCCTGACGATAGTTGCAAATCGAATGCCTAGGTGTTTTTTTTTGTCGGAGGTTCTAAAAGGGGTACTGCAACACTCAGACTTAGGGTCGATTGTACTACTAGGCTACATCCTACATTTGTTCCAATTTCTTGGTTTTCTGGAAGATTATCAGCGCTTCGTTGATAAGGAGGCTACAACATCAGCTCTTATCACATCGACGACAAATGCCTGCCACCTGGCGGGACAGTGGCGTACGGTGACAAAGCTCTACGCCATCTTCTTAACGCCCATAGCCCTAGAAGACTTAGGTGTTTGGACAAGGAGTTGTTTCCTTTTAATACTCCGGTAAGTTTGCAGCCTTTTCTAAAAAGATACATGGAATCCAAGGACCACTGATCCCTGTCTGGCAAGTACACTGGCGATTTTGAAGTGCATCATGAGCAGTCGAGACAGACGTTTCTTCGTCTGGGTGGAAATCCATTGTGTTCCCACTGTAAATGTCACAGCAACCTTTTGGTCAGTAAATAATATTTGACTAAGAGTGAGGTTAGTGGATTAAAACAAACCATACGATCACTGCTTTCAACTTGATGATACTACGCTGATTCATTCAAACTCAAGCTATTGTTCTCGAAGAGAAGATTGAGCAGCTCAACGTTTTCGATGCTAGGCCACAAAAACATTCCAGGTAATCAGAAGCAGATTCATAAACTCTGTCCTAGCCAAACACGAGATGGCTGGCAAGTACGACGATTGAGTTTAATTGAAGGTATTAGGGAGTGACCATAGAGTCACCTAAAAGCTAGGACCACAATTGATCTATTGTGCCGACTTAAGAGCCATCTTGAGTTCATGATCTCAGATGAGATAGTAGCTTTGTATCTGTTTGGTGTCAGATCTGGACACTCGATCAGAACGTGTGCCATGGTCTCCTTTGTTTATCCACAGTGTCTACAATTTTCTGAGCTGCTTTGTATAGGTTGTATTTACACAGGAAATGGCCAGTAAATGCACCAAATAGTATACTAAGGCTAAGATTGTTTAGGTTCAGAGCCTCTGTGGTTCCTCCGGGATCAGCCCTAACGCATTGTTCGACATTGTTGATTGCTGGTTGATCCAAAACTGGATGTTGCATTTATATGTCCAGTTGATTATTTGTTGTTGTACTTCAATGTGGAAGGGCTTTGCCCTTTTTTGCTTGGATATTTGTCTTTTCATTTCCTTCATTGTTTTCATGGCCCGGCAACCCAGGGCATATCAGTGCCATACCTCCTCGATGATGTGGTTTCATATTGGATATCGATAGCGCCAAATATCTCTTTTCTTTAAGCGCATTACGGATCACGTCTTTTAGGAAATCACATACTAAAGATCCATGTGAAAGCTGGATGGTAGCCTAACTTGACATCTTAAATACCATGAAAGCAAAATGGGACTTAACCATTTGCAGGCGCTGTTACAACGAAGAAGAAAGAGAAGACACTTCGCACTATCTCTGTCACTGTCCAGGGCTTTACCGAAATCGAATGATGAGAGAAGACTTCTTCCACCACCCAACGAATTAGCAGAGGTTCCATTAAAACCTATTTGCAGGTTCATCGAGGCATCGGGCGGGTTGTACAGGACTAAAGACGTCCTAATGGTAAAGGGTACTAGAGAGGGAGAGGAAAGGAACCTATTCCTTCAATGGATGCCACAATGGGTCTACAATGACCTATGTAATCGAAGTGCATATTCTTGACCTTCGTTTCTTTGGGAGATGTATTCTGCTTTCAATTTTCGAGACGAGAATAAGCAACAGCTTAGAATCCACTGCCTATAGAGGAAGTCCATGCTGAGTTTTTTTTTATTCGATTGGAAGAATACTGGGTTGTGAAATTGTAGGATAGTGCAGCAAAGGATGCCCGCACATAAGGTGAAGCAAAGAGGTAAGGACCTGAAACAAACTGGTTTATTGAATTTGATGCTTTAGGGTAGAGATCGTTCGCTTTGTTGGTTGGAGCCTAGGGCGACGCCTGAATGCCTCTACATTCAAAAAGGAGAAGAAATGCTTCGAATCATCCTCTGGTGTGGATGTCTCCTCACCAGTGCCCAACACATCAACTCACAGTCAGTCGAGTGGCACCAAATAGTTCCAATCTCGCTTAAATGCATCCAATCCTCTCCCCACTTTAATCTAGCTGCCTTTGCACTAAAAGGTATATCCTTCACTCAACGAATTATTCGCGAAAACAAACCCACTTCAGAAACAACATCCCAAAATTCGCGCACGAACACTTCTCCTCTAAGATGTTCTTGAAGCAACTGCTTCTCGTTACGTAAAGCAACAGCTTTTAAATATCGTCTCACGCCCGTGACCTTGTCGTGCATGTATCGGGTGCAACATTCTTCTGGATTCCACTTCGACGAAGATCCCATCAATCATCGCGAAAAAAAAACCCGAACACTGTGTCGTCTTGTCAAAGAATAAATTATTCGTCCAGCCACCGTGATCATCGCGACGCCGGATTATGTCACGGCACGATTCACGGCCACCCATCCCCGAAGAAACCGAAATGACTTCTTAATTGAGCTAAAATTATACTCTCTCATTAGGTCATCACGATTTCTGGTGTATTTTTAGAAGACTCTCAGAGCGGTCCTCGAATCTTGTGAATTCCTAGAAGTAGCACTTGTCTCTCAACGGACGGATCGATCAGGACTCGCGGAGGGATAACTAAGGAGACGTCAAAACAAAATTGGTATATCTACGCAGAATTTTATTCACAAGAAATCACACTGTTAACAGGTTGCCGCAGAAGGATCGCACGCATCCGCTTAGTTGCCCTTCTTGATTGGTTCCTCGTTTGGCAGGTCCTTGGCAGCCAGGGCGGCGTCAGAGATCTCCTTAGGGATGTTGCTGCCAATTGGCACGAATCCATTCTCATCGGCGGTGTACTGGACGACGACCTCCTCTCCGTTGGCGTCGATGTACTTGTATGATCCTGTGACCTTGATGCTCTCGTCATCAGTTCCGGCGTTGACTACTTGGCCGGCTTCCTCGCGGAAGTTTCCATCGGCTCCCTCGTACATGAACTTGTAGGATCCATCCTCCTCTACGTTCGACTCGGACCGCAGAATGGCAATGGGCTCAACTTCAGGCTCAGCGCTGCGGACGACAGCGACGACTGCGAAAAGGACGCACAGGGCAACCTTGAGAAGGAAGAGAGACTCTTATCAGACTGCGCTCGGTGACACTGGCACCTGGCCACTGGCCGCAGTTACTTACGAATTTTTGCATATTGGCTAAGTTAGTGTTTATTGTTATTCTGGCAGAGACAGACTAATTGTAACTAATTTGTGGTATCTCCATCCCCTGGCTTTTATACCGCTAAGTTCGGAATATCTGCGCGAAGCGAATTTTAATGGTTCTTTATCGTGTAGAACGCGATTTGTTTTGTTTGTTTTGGATTTTGGTAGGAATATTTGTGTGGAGCTTTTGTTTCGGTTGTTTTTCGGCTGAAAACATGTTTCGTGTGACGGCGGAGAGGATTTTTAAATGTCAAGGGTAGGTGGGGGTCGATGCTTAGGCGACACGTCATGATTTGTTTATATCTGCGGCTGCTTCATCGGTTATTGTTTATCATTGCTGTCGATTTAGCATGTGGATGAAAAATGAGCATGGCACTGAACAGAAACAGAGAGAAATTTGTATTCGAGCCGGAAAAGTCGCCATCGGTTGCCGATGGATTTTACCTAGGACGTGCATTCATGCATAAGTGATGGATGTTAAGACACACCGATTGCGACATCAACGGGTGGAGCTTGAAGTCGGAAATTGGTTGAAATTAATGGTTGGCAACTAAGAAGCCTAAGGTGAAGAGGACCATGAGTCAGCGGTTAAGAGTCGAGGATCAAGAGTCAAGGATCAGTCAAGGATCAGTCAAGGATCAGTCAAGGAGTCAAGAGTCAAGACTCAAGTGTCAAGAGTCAAGAGTCAAGAGTCAAGAGTCAAGAGTCTAACTCTAAAGTCTAAAGTCTAAGTCTAAAGTCTAAAGTCTAAAGTCTAAAGTCTAAAGTCTAAAGTCTAAAGTCTAAAGTCTAAAGTCTAAAGTCTAAAGTCTAAAGTCTAAAGTCTAAAGTCTAAAGTCTAAAGTCTAAAGTCTAAAGTCTAAAGTCTAAAGTCTAAAGTCTAAAGTCTAAAGTCTAAAGTCTAAAGTCTAAGGTCTAAAGTCTAAAGTCTAAAGTCTAAAGTCTAAAGTCTAAAGTCTAAAGTCTAACGTCTAAAGTCTAAAGTCTAAAGTCTAAAGTCTAAAGTCTAAAGTCTAAAGTCTAAAGTCTAAAGTCTAAAGTCTAAAGTCTAAAGTCTAAAGTCTAAAGTCTAAAGTCTAAAGTCTAAAGTCTAAAGTCTAAAGTCTAAAGTCTAAAGTCTAAAGTCTAAAGTCTAAAGTCTAAAGTCTAAAGTCTAAAGTCTAAAGTCTAAAGTCTAAAGTCTAAAGTCTAAAGTCTAAAGTCTAAAGTCTAAAGTCTAAAGTCTAAAGTCTAAAGTCTAAAGTCTAAAGTCTAAAGTCTAAAGTCTAAAGGCTAAGTTCTTTATTTTGTATGCACTACAGAAATTTGCCTTACTTCCTCAAGCCTGGTTAACTGCCATGAAGCTACTGTTGTCAACTTTGGATTGCCAAGATATTCAAGCAAATGGTATTCAGACTTTATCTGCTCTTGTCTAGACGGTGTTGAAGAACAAGGAAGTTGTACCATCTCTAAGAACCTTCACTTAGTGAATGATTCTGAGTCTCAAGGCGGATTCAAGAACGGCACACCAAGCGTGCAACAGTCAAGGCTCATTCCGCTCTTCAACCGTTCACCCACAACATCGTTGTCTAGTACTAAGCACAAGTACAATTACCGGAAGCATCTATGAGAGTGTACAACTTCAGTTAAGCATCCTTGAGTTAATAACTCTAGAACTCATAAAAACACATTTGATGTCTTCTGCTTTCCAAGAGCCAGCACCTTCTTGCGCACTACAGCCAGCCGATGAGCAAACTACGCTCACTTGCGAGCCGCATGCCGCTCACGGATGTAAATCAGTTCGCTTCACTTATTTCTAACATTTACAGATCATAAATTCCGAAATGAAGTCCGCATAAATTACGACCTCGCACCGAGCGCCTCGTAAATATCACCCAACACCGGGTCCACCTTTATGGTGTTGCGAGGCATTCAGACCAAGCCTACCCGTCATCATATATGCAAAAGTCAAGCTGACGATGGTGTGCCGCTGAGAGGTTCTTTGATTGCATCGATCTGGAATATGTTCCACACACGATCCACAGAGCACGGTGCACCGTGCGCACTGGTAAAGCGCATTGAACTCTCAACCCATCGTCTGCGTCAATTTACGTGAACAACTTTGTTAATTTGCTGAAATTACTCTTGTCAGAGGTTGCGCAGAATAATCAAAGCGAAGAGGAAAATTAATGAAGCTCCTGCACGGGGCCGTAAGTAAGTGTCTTTTATAATTCGCCTTCAATGTTGCCTCATAAACCTGTAATCAATCAGGTTTTGTTGGTATTTTCGCCTCGCTAGAGAAGAGATGCTGCTCGTGAATAAATGTGTATTTTCACCGCGAGAAGCTGTTCTTTGTTAAGACGACTGCATAACCAGATACTCTGGGCCCGATTCCTTTGTGCTCGGGAGACGTGCTGTCCGGCGAAGCTGTGTTTCGTTATCCATACCGATTTGGGAGGCTGCGGCATCGGCTTCGCGGTCCGCGGGCATAAAGTGGTGAGGCTGCTGTGAGAACGAGTTTCAGCTAACCGTTGGCTAGGATGCCACAGAACAGGAACAGGTGCTGTTTACACTTCGATCTAGATGGAGTGCCCTGTCTTAATCGCTTCAGGTCTGGACTTGGTTGCTCGTGATGCACCTGTGTGGAGATTTTCGATGCCAAATGATGGGTTTTTGGGTTAAAACAGAAGCGGTTTCCGGTTTTTATTCTCCCCGGTTAATCACCCTACCCTACTTGAAGGCGCATTTGAGGGTGAGCTTTGAACAGTCGGTTAGTTTCGGTCACAAATCACATTTGCTGCGGAGTACCAAGAGCAAGTTGAACAAGTTTCGATCCGATGGTCCAAGTCAGCATGGCAGGTTCCACATTCTGATGGGTTTTGTTTGAAATAGTCTGCGAGTCATTTCTGCTGAAGATTAATTAAAATATAATAAAGCCTCATTAAGATTGCGAACTGCTTTGGGTGTGGAGAATGACTTCAGTTGTCGGGCACTCGTGTCGCTTCGAGGACAAGCGCTGAAGAATCCGGGATCACGCTGTTCAAGACCACGGCCAGTCGTTAGAGAACTCAATTGCCTTCTCTGTCTTATGCAGTCACGGGCAGATGGTATGGAATGCGACTGTTAACGATGGTTCCACACGAGCAGGGCCATTCTTTAGAGGAGCTTTCTTTGTGCACATGTCTGCGCAAACCATTTGCGTGCGTCGTGTATATTCATGTCGCAAGTTTACAGTGACCGTCTGAAAGAGTTCATAGTGTTTTGAATTTTGCGTGGTCTGCAGCGACGTGTCTTTGTCGAATATAATAAATTTTGTATAGACCAGCAGAAGTTTTTGGGTCGAGTTTTTTTGTAATTTTTAAAAACCTTACCGGTTCTTTGGGAAGTTTATGCTCACAGGAGTTGCTGATCGCTTTCAACTTGACGTAATACCCGCAACGAGCTTTGTCGATGCGCATATCAAGTTGACATGACACCCGTTGCGAGGTGCACCAATGCATGCAGCAATTCCCTTGCGGTTGTGCGGAGGGCTAACAACACGCCCATACACAAAAGAACATGAACAACGGACGGAACCTCAACGACGCCACGAAGCGAAAGAGGACAACAACTTGCGAGTGTGATCCTAGAATGTAAGAACACTCTATATTCCAGGGGTCGCTCATAAACTAGAAAAAATCCTCACGCAGCACAAGTCGGATATTACTGCGCTCTAGGAAATATGCTGGATATGACAAGGGATAATGAAAAAGAAAGAGTGTGGCACATATTACAGCTGTCACAAAAGGTTGCACATATTTGGATGCGGATTCGTTGTGGGAAAACGGCTAAGGTCGAATTTAATCGACTTTAAACCGATAAGAAATCGCCTGGCTGTGATCCGCATCCAAGACAGATTCTACACCATCAGCCTCATATGTGGACTCGCCCCTACCGTTGAAGCTGAAGACTCTTTCAATGATGACTATTATGACCTCTGGGACTCACCACGCTAACACAAACGCCATGCACTGTAATCGAAACCTGCACCGGATTTCCGCAGGGAAGGTGGTGAGATTTCTTCAATTTGGTACTAGAGAAGATACTGCGGCGGGCGGCTGTAAACACGAAGGCACTGTCTTCTACAAGTCAGCCCAGCTGTTGAAATATGCTGATGATATCGACATTCTCTCGCGGTCCCAACGCACCGTAGTAAAAGCTTTCATGGCAATTGAGGAACAGGCGAAACGAGCTGGTCTTATGGTCAACGACTACAAGACCAAATACATGTATATGCTGTTGAGCAAACGATTTGCCACGCACTACCTAGGCCAAGACTTTACAATCGACAGCTACAATCTCTTGATATTAAAAAGTTTGTCTACGTCGGGGCAAACGTAAAGGCATTGGCCTGGCGATCCGTCGTAAATTCGCCCTTGGCAATCATTGCTACTAGGTTCGATTCCTGCTCTGTGCGACGAAAACAATTTTCACGACCCCACCTCTTTCGAGTCACTGACAATGCTCAAAGAGTATTTCCTGTCTAGAGAAGGCTTCTCAAACAAAGCCGTTCGGATTCGGCATAAAACTGTAGTCCCTTCCACTCGTGAGAGAACAAAACCACGCACAACACGAGTGGTTGCTGAGAAGCTAGGTCCGGGCTCTCTACGGCCAGTAACGCCACCCATATTATATATATTATAAGCGTTGCTACGATCCAACGCTTAAGATGGCTAGGTCATGTAGAGCGGATGGACACCACAGCTCCGGCCCGAAGAGTCTTCGACACCGAGCCATTGGGACAGCGCAACAGAGGACGTCCTCGCACTAGATGGCGCACGCAAGTTGAAAAGGACCTCAACCAACTTGGTGTGCGCAGCTGGAGGCAGCTGGCAAAAGATCGTGCTGGCTGGAGAGGCATGTTAGTTGAGGCCCAGGTCCACCCCGGACTGTAGCGCCAATCAAGAAGAAGAAGAAGCGTTGCTACTTCGGTTTGTCAAAACAACTGGGCTCTAAACTCCTGACTCAAGGACCAAAATCTCGCTCTACAAATCACTTATCTTGTCAGTGCAGAGCTGTTTGCTTGGTGCCATCTGCGAGTAAGGCGAATGGAGGAGAAGACAGAACAGGAAACTCACTAGCTGTACAAGGATGTGGATGTAGTCCGGAAGGCAAAAATCTGTCGACTACACTGGCTCGGCCACATCGAGCGCATGGACAACAACGTTCAAGCAACAAGGGTCTTCTAATCCGAGCGTCCTGGTTCGAGAAGGCGAGGAAGACCGAACCACAGCTATAGAGACTATATCATCGCGGATGTAAGACAGATTGGTCTTGATGACTGAAAGCAGCGTGCCTAGGACCGTCACCGATAGCAATTGCTTAGTATTGTAAAAGTATTGTTATCACATAAAATCATACAAAAACTGTGATTTTTTTCCGAACCGACAACCCCATGAAACCATACAATATAATGCGTGTGCAGACTGAATGCACCTTGTGTGCCGAAGTGATGATTGCATATACTTAAGGTTTGCAGTCAGCATATGACTATGAAATATGTTCAAGAATGTGCACTCAATGATGCAGGAAAGGATGGTAGTGTGGAGCAATGAAGAAGGAGGGCACTCTTTCAATTTGAATAAATGTCTGAAGAAGAGAACTGAGATTCATCTGGAGATTGAGAGAATCCACATACAATGACCCATATTTCTTCTTATTTGCTTGGCTGTACAGTTCAACAAGCCAGCACGATCTTTCATCAGAAGCCTACAGTTGCGGACACCAAGTTGGTTGAGGTCTATCTCCAGTTCTGTGCAAGCATTCAGTAAGGAAGGAAGTTGCAAGAGCAGTGTATGTGTAAAGTATGTGTAAAGAAATGCTTAATGTTGGTAGTGAATTTGCTATGGTCTAAAGGTCTATATAGGTCTTGTGCTACAGTTCTGTCAATAAAGTTCCATGCCGATTCCTTGGCGAATTTGAAAGAAAACTTAATTTGCTTTCCGTTGCAATTACACACCCCAAGTCGCACATTGTAAAAATTTCGTCTGTCGGTAGACGCAATACTGCATTTGACACAACGGGGCTATCGACAAGCATTTTTTGGAAAATTCATAATTTCTAGATGATTTCAGAGGGACAGGCTCTTTTACCCTTGAATTCTAGCTAATCCACCGCTTTTTTTTCGTCAGTCGGTGCATGGAGCATTTGTTGCATGTGACCGCAGTATGGTAAATACCAATCGACTGACAGAACAGTGTAAATTATTGGGCTCCACGAAGTTTCAATTTCACTTATTCAAATTCAGCTTTATTTTAAGACATTTTGGGGGGCAAACATGGAACAAATTCCTTTAATTCAGTAGCTTAGTTTCTATTTTGTGTGTCCCTGCAGTTTTGAGGGGGACCAGGAAAAAAAACATTCTAATTAGCGCTATCTGCCTAGCTGAATCCAATTGCGGAGAGCACACTCTCCTGCCTCTGTTGCGTACTCCCTGTGATTCGAAGTCGTCGCTGTATCGCTGTATTGCCCGTGCAGCTCGTGGTTGAATCTTCTCGTCCAACGGCGGAATCATCTTATCAAAGATCACACGCAGGAATTTTTTCTCGAAGAGACAAAGAGATTCTTCATGTGATCTTAAGACAGTCCATACCTGAGTCAGAAGGATGGTGGCACGGTGTCTTTTTTCAAGTTCACTAGGTCAACAAAAGAGGCAACTTGTGCCAAAAAGAAATTCGATATCAATGTTGTTCAAATAACGTCCTCAACTACTTCGAATACGCTCTTTCCACGAATTCGAGTACTTTGTCTATTGTAGGTTATTTATTGACGACAGCTTGTACTTCATTTTAGCCTCACTCGACACCAGATTAATTGCAGTCGCTTTCGTCTCAATGCCACCAAACGTGTCAGGGATAGCTCGCTATTTTCTCCCAATGCCGTCAATGTTATCTATCAGCTGGACGGACCTCTGGAAGAGCATTTGGGCTGAAATGAATTGGGTGCGGTTTAAAAAATTTAAGCAAGAAGAGTTGAATTTCTAAGATTCATGGATTTTTCTCAAGCAGTACTTGGCTTCAGTACAAGAGGACTGCAGGACTACTTTGCCTAGAAAACAAAATCACACGCGTCCGAACAACAAACCTTCCACATCGCTGAACAGAATCCACAAAACCTCCGCTTGCAAATGTCGCCTCTTCACGATTTCACGGATGACAATGGGGATCAGTGTCAACGAACGCTTTGAAGTCACCTTCTGCTAACTCACTCCGTAATCATCTCAAATTACTGACACATCAAGCCAATTGTGGGCATAAACGCCACTAATCCTCACTAATGGCCTCGGACTAGTGTCTAAGCCAACCACTCACGAGTGTTGCACAACTCCTGCACATCGGCCGTCCGCCAGTCAAAGTGGATAAATTCCCAGAGACCGACTCCGGCGCGATGCGTCACATAAATCGATTTGACTCGCTGACTCATTGTCGACATTAACTGACATATACGTCGAGACCTAGGAGGGAAAAAAAAGCCATCGGAAAATCCAATTCGATATCTAATTGCAATTGTATCTCGCCGATCTGAACAACATGTAAGCGCGCTGTAGCAACCGCCGCGCCAGTGGCCGTGCTCAGCGGCAGATTCACGCGGCAGGCATGTGGCTTGACGCACCTCAATTGACGGAGAAGAAGCCACCCTCGCACCGGAGATTCTCGTGCAGATACCGGCGCTGCGGCTTCTTGCGACAAATTGCAAATATCCACGAACATACGTAAGGCGTCGATAAATTGCGTGCGGCCACACACACTCCCCCGGTCTCTTGGGGGATTTTGCAAGCGTAGCTCCAGTCACAGCAAGCCATAAAGATGCATTTGAATAAATTAATGATACCAGATTGGCTGGCGACGACGAGTGCAGTGGGGGCAGCCGAGATACTAATTACCTTTGCTGTTGGGCAACGGATTAGCTCTCTGGCCTATCGCAGGCGACGCACGGCTGCTATGGGCTCGAGTCAATTGATTTTCCGACGGGAGCTGACCGACGCGTGGTGTGCGATGATGGTCTTAGAAGTCGACCAACGGCTGGCGACGACGGCTGCTGCGATGGCTTGTGAAAAGGTCAAGTGCGGTGTTCAAAGCGATTAGGCTTGTGAACATGGTCGGAACGTAATCAAATTGATTTCTTATGGCGGGCAGTAAATATCGATACACTTGCATTTGCGATGTGATTTAGGAGGCATGTGAATGCAGAATGCGAGCTGCTGTGGCGCTGATGATGTGCAGATGGTGGCTGCGTGGGTGCAGGGATTTGGAGCGGGCTTGGATGAGTTATCGCTCCACATTCCACACAAAGAGCACATTGAGTGGACAACATTTATCGTATGGTTGATCTGTCCTTCGGAATCGGTCGCATGTGGTTTCTTACAACACCTTGATGTGATTGGCATCGTTTTAATTTATATCGATGTCCATGAGCAGCTTTGGCGCATGTGTTAAAAGGCATTGGAAACTGGATGTGGCTTGAAAGAAGGTGCTTATGTACCATGCCGTGCCTTCGTTTGGGAATCCTTCGAAGATGCTTCTCTGCAAAGTTTGAAAGTTTGAAAGTTTTCGAAAAAATTAAGTAGATGTAACATAAATATAAAATCAAAATATTAATTGGCAAACTCCTGGCCTTCTGTCGTTGGTCAACGTACGTGACCATCAAGTGCTCAAAAAATGCTCGCGTCCTACTGCATTTTGTTTATTTTCAAGGCATTTTTAGCTGAAGTCTGTGGCACATGTTGTGCCTATGGTGTATCGGTGTATGTATGTATTCTACAAAATACATAGATATAATGCATCTTAAATTTATATAAACGAAATAGAAAATATGTTTCCCTAACCCACATTCAACACACTATCCTGATCTTAAGAGGTTTGCTGTATCAAAGGGTTGGAGTTAATCCAAGAAACTTACGTAGACATGCTATCCTGTACGAAAGATAGTATGTCTTTTGAAGTTGATCTGATTAGTATGATTCCCTATAGAAAATATGTTTCCCAAACATAATTGTGTCTATGTCGGATGTCGCATCTTCTTCCAGACATAACCGACATTCCTGTCCTGGCACAGGTTCATTTTGTTAAGATGGTACCTCGAGTACCAGTGCGAAGGATTTCCTCTTACTAATATGATCCGATTAATTCCTTCAAGTGCAATACTGTACCCAGTGATCCAGTGGTCCAGGTGAAGCTTGTTTTCCCATTCGTTGATCAACTTTGTTGCGGCCGACGAATTAAAATTACAACACCGTTCAGGATCTATGAATACAGTTTTCGAGCCAGACCTAGCGGTCCAGGTGAAGCTTGTTTTCCCATTCGTTGATCAACTTTGTTGCGGCCGACGAATTAAAATTACAACACCGTTCAGGATCTATGAATACAGTTTTCGAGCCAGACCTAGCGAGCTATTCTGCAGATTCGCCTGCAATCCTCTTATGTCATAGCACCTATTCCAGAGTAACTTTGTTCAGTCTGGCAAGGCATTGCAGTGCGTCGTAGCAACATTTGACTGTTTTGGAGTCTATTGCGTTGGACGATAGTGCTAAGTAATGCCTGTCCTAAACTATTTGAATTCTAGCGCTCTAAATACAATTAAGGAGACTGTATCTGGCGCAGAATATAAGGTAATACTCGAAAGCAGTTAGGGAGATCCTTGTGACAGCTCTAAAGACTCAAGCTCCGACCTCGATCGGGAGGATGCCTGACCAGCCGTGGAGAAGGCCGTGGTCTTAATGTTTTATTTGTGGGCGCCACGCGATTAACCTCCCGTACGATCAACCACCTCTTGAATCGCGACAATAAGATGGTAGTCCGCTTTTAGGTTTCGTTCACAATCTTTATTTACTTAAAACTATACAATTATTTCCTTAATCTATCTTAAAACTAACATCCAGTTAAATTTCAAAAAAAAAAATGTATCGAAACTCCAAAAAAAAGAGAAAAAAAAAAATAAAATAATAATGGTAACACAAGTGAACCGTCTCGTACTCGAACCGTGTCTCCGCCGATCGGATACGAAAATTTCCGCGCGCACCAACGCACACGGCCACCGCCTAAGCTTATCGCAACTATGTCTTTTTCTGTTCAATACTTTGTTTTGTAACCGCCTGGGTTAATACTCGCAAACTTCGCTGCCCACCACAATACATAAATATATATATAAATACCCTGGTCTTGGATTTGTTTAGCCTTTATGCTGTAAATCCTCAGGATGTTAAATACCGCTTGACACGTTCCGGAGTCGCCTTAATTCACGATTTGTCTCCCCGCTCTCGCTCGGTTTCTTGACGGCAATTATCTTCCTGTACGGGTCGGGCGCAAATTCTTCTCGACGTGCAACAGCTTCTTCAATCTGATAGTGGGGGGAAGGAAAAACCTCGAATCGCTGAAATCAGTGGAATAAACAAACTGGTTCCTGCTCAAACATAACTCCTTCATACCTTTCTTCTCTTGTTTTAAAAATTAACTCCACTAAACCACTGTCAAAAAAAACCACACTGCACTACTCCTTTTTTTCCCGATGCACTATCTATACTCCACGAGTTCAGATTGTGACTGAAGTGGATGGGTTTGGCCTTCCTCCGCATCGGCTGGTTTTTCCCTTTTGGAGAGTTGCGGTTCTCCACAACATCAGGCCATCTGCAGAGCCGCTAGTTACCATTACCACTTCAGCCAACTCAAGGTCATGGAACCATAAAAAGTAGACTTGGACGCTACCAAAAAAAGTGATGAACGCAGCCACGGGATTCGAACCTTAGCCCCAATGGCTACCGAGCTAGCACTAGGACCATGGACCTAAGACTCCCGCTAGCGCCACATCAGACTAAACAAGTGTCGTAGCAATATACGCTCCCACTCTACGATTAAATGAATAGAGATCTTGAATTAGGCGAAAACCTTTACCGCTTCTGGACGTAACAACTCCCCCCTTCCTTTCTAAAGGTTTTCGCCTAATCAAGAAGCTGATCTACCTCTCCCTTTTTCCGTGAAACATTTTTAAATCCTTAGCGTGCCAAACCCCTGCTCGTTTCCCTCCCGGATCTACTAGCTCATATGTCCAAGGAGACACTCTTTTTACCACCTCGAAAGGTCCGACATACTTAGGAGCCAGCTTAGCCGTGTAGTACTGCGAGGCATCAGAAAGGACAAAGTTCTTCCTCAGCACCAAATCCTTGGGATAAAACTGAATCTCCCTCCGCCTGAGGTTATAATACCGCGCTGATTTTTCTGCCGATTGAAGCATTCTCAAACGTACATCTTGGATAACCTCATTCAACCCTTGAGACCGATCTTGAAGTCCCGGCGATCGGTCGACGCTTAGACCATTGCTGGGGATTGGGGACTGATTCCTGTTCACCTGCATTTCTCTTCCGAAAACTACAAAATATGGGGTTGTTTTTAGTACCTCATGGGTGGATGTGCGTATAGCGCATGCTACTTTGGGCAAAAGAATATCCCAGGTACGGTGGTTTTCGGAGATGTAGGCTCTAATTTTTGTTTTGAGTGTTTGATTATACCGCTCGGCAGGATTCGCCTGAGGATGATAGAAGGCCGTAAAATCAATGGTAACGCCATATTCCCGCGTCAAATCACTCAACTCCTTACTTTTGAACTGTGTTCCATTATCGCACACAATCCACTTAGGGACACCAAAAACGAGGAAGACCTGCTCCTCCAAGATTGTTCTTACGGCCTTGGCTGTAGCAGTCCGAACAGGAAAGAACAGAGGAAATTTAGAGAAGAAATCAACCACTGTCAAAACGTACTTGTATCCCCTCGTGGATCGAGGCAATGGTCCAACAAAATCAATACAGATCATTTCCCATGGTTGGCTGACACCACACCTAGAGACCATTAGTCCCGACGGCTTTTCCAGGCTCGGTTTGGTGGTCTGGCAGACAACACATTCGCGGACATATCCTTCCACTGTGTTTGACATTTTTGGCCAGTAGTATTTATCCACTAACCTATGTAACGTCTTCCGGACGCCGCCATGGCCACTCAGGATATGGTCATGACACTCTCTTAGTACCTCATTTTGCTTCTCTAGTGGTACAACCATCTTCCAACACCTCTCCTCACCCGACAACTTTGGGTACCGTGACTTAATATATTTGTAAAGAATACCGTCTGTAATCCTCCACTTGGGGAACTTCCCTGGGTTAGTGGCTACGCGGTCAAACATTACCTGGTACCAAGTGTCCGATTCGGCTGCCTTATCTTCCCCACTGGTCAACCCTATCTCTCCTACCTCATGCGACGCTTCCCCTTCAGTCACTTGCTTTCCCTCAAACATCCTGGACAAAGCATCGGGAACCAAATGTTCTTTCCCTTTTCGGTGGATGACGGTAAAGCAATATTGTTGTAATTTTACTGCCCAGCGGGCCAACCTACCCTGTGGATCCTTTAAATTACTTAACCACACCAATGAATGGTGGTCTGTCACGACCGTGAAGGTGCTTCCTTCCAAATAAGGGCGAAGCTTTTCAATTGCCCACAAAACAGCAAGGCACTCTCGTTCGGTTGTTGAATAGTTGCGTTCTGTCCGTGTGAGTGTTCGACTGAGGTAACTAACAACTTTTTCTCCCTCACCCGGATGATTCTGAGAGAGAACGGCTCCAATCCCAAAACCGGAAGCATCGGTATGGACTATGAAAGGCAGATTAAAATCGGGACAAGACAATACCGGCGCTTCAATCAACTTCTCCTTCAAGGTGCAAAACGCTAACTCACACTCCGGACTCCATAAAAACTTCCGCTTCTTTTTCAAGAGAGCCGTAATGGGAGCTAACAAGTCAGAGAAGTTAGGTACGAAACGTCGGTACCACGACACCATACCGACAAACCTACGGATCGCAGAGATTGTTGTCGGCCGCGGGTACTCCACCATACTTCGCACCTTTTCCGGATCTACCAATAAGCCACTTCCATTCACCACATACCCCAGATACCTTAGTTCGTCCTTACAGAATTCGCATTTTTCCCTTTTAATAACCAAGCCCGCTGATTGAATCCGCCGTAGTACCTCCCGCAAGACCTCTACGTGTTCTTCAAACGTCGCCGTGACAATGACCACGTCGTCTAAATACACAAATACATGTGGCTCGAGATCTGCCCCAATGACCTTATCAATAAACCTCTGCCAAGTTGCTGGAGCGTTGTGGAGACCGAATGGCATCCGACAGAATTGGAACAACCCTTTGCCCGGTACTGTGAACGCAGTGTACGGCTTTGATGATTCGGCCATTGGTATCTGCCAATATGCGGATTTGATGTCTAACGACGAAAGGTACTTGGCATTACGGAGCTTGTCTAGGGTGGCGGATACATAAGGTATAGGGTAGGCATCGCGTTCTGTGACTTGGTTGAGTCTCCTAAAATCAACACAAAAACGAAAGGTCCCGTCCTTCTTCTTCACCAGGAGGATTGGCGAAGACCAGGGACTAGAAGAAGGCTCTATCACCCCAGCGCGAAGCATCTCATCCACCTCTTTGTTAATTTGACCCTGAACTATAGGCGAAACCGGATAATATCGCTGCTTGATCGGATCAGCATTAGTCTTAATGACGTGTTCAACGAGAGTCGTGCACCCTAGCCCTTCTCCCATTCCCTGGAAAACTTCGTCTAACACTGACTTCAGTAAACATTCCCGCTCTGAACTTAGCTTAGCGCTACCTTCCACCGTACATACCTGTTGCGAGAAACTCCACTCCCTAGTCTTAAGATCCGGGACAATAGAAAATTTTTCCCAAAAATCGGTACCGAGAATAAGCCCATGAGTCATCTTTGGGATTACGAGCACTTCCATCACCTTCAAAGTATCCTTCAACTTCATGGGTACCTGAATAGCGCCTGCAACCTCAACCCCATCCCCGTTTGCCACCGTCACCCTCTTCACACCTGCCTCCACCATCTTACATCCCAATGGACTCAGAGCATTCAAGCCTTCTCTCCCTAAAATTGTGCGCGATGCACCCGAATCCAGCAACCCTAGCAACTCAACCCCGTAGACATCGACTTTAAGATACGGACGGCGATCAGCCCCTTTCTGATCGAGTATAAAGTCGAGTTTAATGTTGCACGTTTCCGGTCCCTTCGGCCCTCCTGCTGAGTTAATAGGTTTTGTTGCGGGCTGCTTCAATCGACTCAAGGTCCCGCTTAACCGTGAGTCTGAGTTCCGTTTCCCGAATTCGATTTGGGTGGTTGGGGTGAACATCGCGGACAGTTCCTCCTAATAACGCCCTCTGCATTGCAGCCATAGCAACGGACAGGTTGTGGACAATGATTCGCCGTGTGCCCGGGTTGGCGACAACGGAAACAATTCAAGGGTTTTTGGTCTATTCTGGGAGCAGACGAAACTGCATTTACTGCCCCTTCATCACCAGCATCTATGTAAGCCAGGTCAGGTTCCAGTAAAGTTGCATTCCTTCTGGATGGCGGCGTTACATAGTTATCCACCAAATACCGTGACTCTTCCAGCCGCCGTCCAATTTCAACTAGCTGGGACAGTGATGTAATTTCCACCAATGCCAGTTGGGACTGATAGAATGGGGCAACATTGCGCCGTATCCATTTTAGCTTGACACTTTCCCCTGCCGGTTCACTCAACCGAGAAAACAATGCCTGCATTACGCTCACGTACATGCCCATTGTTTCCATTTGACCCTGAGTCCTGGCTCGAATCTCCTCCCACAGCCTATCCTCGTATCCGGGTGGTAAAAATTCGGCTCTCAACTTACTGAGCAACTGAGACCAATCCGTAATACAATTTCTATTGGCGCGATACCACACCGCTGCCTTCCCTTCAAACAAGTCATATGCTGAGTGGAAAAGTTCAAACTCAGTGAAACCCCGCGCAACTCTCAAATCTTCTACCTTCTCTAAAAAGCTGCACAAGGATTGAGTACGATCACCGCTAAATTTCACTCCCCATTTCATTACGGGAACCTTCTTAGAGGGGAGGAAGCAAGGAGAAGAGCTGAGCGCCATCGGCGGGATGTTCCCCACTTCCGGTGGGTTGGCTCTGATAGGAGTGGAAGTCCTTCCTACGGGTGCAACGTGTGCTCCTTCGCTCTCATCGGTGTCACCTACACCAGCCTTTACATCTAAGGTAGACAGCAGCTCCGCGACCCTCTGCCTTGCTTCGGTCAAATAGGACCTGTCTTCTTCAGTAGGAGCAACCACCCTTCCTATCCGCCCTAAGACCCACTCGGACTTTGCCACAATCTTTTGGTATTCACCTGAGCTCTCTGTGCCCTTAAATTGGCCCACCAACTTCCACAACTCTTCTAACTTGGCTGTAATCGCTCCTCTATCTTCCTCATAAGTAAAGGGATAATCTGGCAAGATAAAACTACTACCTCTCTTTTGCGCTGTTCGAAGCAGCTTCCTCATTTCATCGACGGTGTTCCCCTTCAACCCTCTAACCGCCAACTCGTACTTCAACTCATCTGCACTCAACCTATTAACATCCATCCTGGCTTCCTAAACGACAACTGAATACGGCACTAATACCGATTAAGCAATTCGAGGCTTTTCCTTTCACGATCCCTTGTAGATCAGTGTGCGATATATGAACACTTATATATTTATATATATATAATGTGGAAACAAAAATATATCTATTATCTACAAAAAAGATTGCAATTAGCATATACTAATATACACCCTTACGACCATACAGTTATAATTTCGAATACACGGAGAAAAATTCCCGCCCGCCCTGGCAATATAACACACAAACGATATAATAAAGTTCTTATACGTTTGTGAGCCGTACCACACTTCTGGGGTCTAGTTTTGGAACCACATTGATTCATTTCTACAGACTTTGTTTCAGTACCAAAAGTGTTTGAAAACGCAACTCGAAATTAGATTCTCCGTATTGAACATCTTAGATATAGTGGTTGACAACTTCTTCGAAACGGTGTTCGGATTGATTTATCAACTGGAGTGTAAATCGCAGCAGCAGTTGTGGCGCGTGGCGTTGATCAAGGTTCAAGAGAAGCTGGGTCGTGGGGCCCTACACTATGTACCGTCAGAATACAATTTTTTTTTGTTTAATTTCATTTTATTTATTTTATTCATCTCCATAAAAACTTAACAATAGTTATACGTTTCTGCGAAGCCTAGAGGTCTTATATGCAGAAGGTTGTGTCACGTAAGTAAGTAAGCCTGGTATTAGTAACTTAACTATGTTAATAAATGTTAATATGCTTTTAAGTGAAAGTGTGTACATTTAGAACAAACATTTTGACTGTATTAATTAGAAGCTAATAAGAATTTTGAATTTTTCCTTGTTTTAAGGTTCATTCTATTTTTAACACTTGAGGGTGTGTGTTTAGTATCTCTGGGACTCTGTATTTCAGCTGCTTTTACCACAGTTGTTGTGGAATCGTGGAGCTTCTAACGGAGCTTGAGCACATTGTCCCTGAGTGGAAGCAGGTGAGCTTTTTTTAACTTGGTCCGAAACACCTCATACCGACTCTTACAAGAGTTCATCTGTCAGACTCGGATTCACATTCATGCTACGTGGCCAATCTATCGAGTCATAGCCCTTTTCGTTCTGAGAGCAGCTGCTTAATGTTCAGTTTCACCCCATTTTGACGAGAAGCTCCAACAAGAACACGAAGAAGTTTCTGGTATTCCGATCTTATTTTTTCAGTTTTGACGAGTTGGTGGAATTTTTCCATCACATATTTGCAATCTGAGCTGCCTTACCGGCGTAACTGTCTTCGACGAGAAATAATATCCAGACTTAAACTACACTACAATCGGCAAAGCACAATAACCATCTTAAGAAACTACCAAGATTCTGCTGGTAGTGGTTGTCTTAGACCTAAGCTTAACCAGAAGTGTAGCGGCAGCCAAAGAATAAAGAAGAAGAAGTCGAAAGCCCATGTCACCTCGGTCTGTAACATCAACCAACTTAGTCCCTCACTCAGACCTCATTCATATGACGCTCTTCATCAGCTCGTGCTTGTCATTTCCAATTCCCCACAGTCTAACTTGAAGACTCTTGTCACAGTCTTCTCAATTCAACGTCTCACATGCATTTAATTGTTCTATTGACAGTTCACTTGATTAAACACTGAAGTGGACACCTGCACCTAAGCCACAAATATATTCAATAGATTCCATAAAACGAGAGCACTCATTCTTGAGCTGTATGGACAGCCAAGCTAAGTTGTGGAATCCGGGGCAATTCTAAGTCTTTGATGTCTCGACTCTGTGGCTTATAAGGTCAAGACAAATCCGCCAAAAGCAAGCAAACGTCTCCACATCAAAAACAATTCAGTTCAGTTTCGTTAAATGGCGCATCGGAAATGTTTACTACGTCTCATTAAAAGAATTTAATGACTAAGCCACCATTCGGAGCTCCTAATGAGTCACAAGTCCAGCTTAAAAATCTGAAATTGATCTATTTAGACTGTTGTTGTTTTTGGAACTAGACTGTGATTATATCGCTAACTTACGTCAAAATTCAGGTCCCTCGGTGATGCTAAAAATACCAACTACGAACCTTATCGGGGAACACGATGGATGCAATCTGTTTGCGAATTCTTACAGTCTAGACTCGTGATGGACTTAACTGCATCTTGCTCTGATCTTGTGATTCTCTTCGGGGTTTGAAACATGACATCATATAGCGCTGTGCAAGTGAGTGGGGAGCGGTGGACAGGTGTCATTAATGAAATGTCTTCGTGACAGTTTCCTAGAATCAATTGGGAATGCGGTGCAGAACTAAGCGGTTTTCAAGCCTGCTGATATGTGACGGTTGAGCAATTGACACGATGGGTGGCTTGATAGACGATGGTCGTTGTGTGCGCCCAGGTGCACGAAACTGCGAAAGTGCTCTGTCGAGTAGGTTCTAGTCATCCCGCCAAGAAACACATTCCGTACTCCTTTAAAACCTTCGTTCATAGAAATTGCAAATCACAGCATTACTTGCCTCTTCTCCTTCACGGCCCAAAAATACCGCTGCATGCTACTCGCCTTCGAGTGAGACTAGGAGTTTCCAATCCAAGAGCTCATAAAACCCATCCTAGTTCCCCATATCCGCAATTTAAAGATGATCCCACTCGCAGCACCGGCGTCTCCTCGAACTACAAGTGATTTCGCCCACCTCTCGTGCATGCTCTACAATCCCAGCTAGCGCCCCGTTTGCCGCGGCATCAGGTTACATTTTTCATGCCATGTAACAACAATCACCTACAACTGCAACACTTGATTTGATTCGATACCTCATGACCTACCCAGGCGGCCCGGCGCGACTGCCTCCAGGATACATCCCTTCCACCAGATGCACAGGAGGAAGCGCAGCACGGCGACTGCCTCAGTCGAACACGATTACTGTCGCTGCAGCAGATACGAGCGCGAGATACAAATAGCGAATTGCATCTTCATCCCGGGAACCACTTCGTTGCCCAAGCGGAAGGCGAAGAAGACCACGTCAGACACCAGCCGACCAGACAAACGGGCAAACAAACAGACAAGCCGACAGACGGACAGATGTACACAGCAGGCGAGAGAGCGACAGAGAAAGAGAGGCATCGAATATTTATCGTCGTACTTTGACTTTTCGTGTAAAGCGTTAATGGGAAATCTGCGGAGAGCGCTCGGTGACGTATCCCGTGCCCATTTCATAACCGGCAATAAAATCCGGACTCCCCGGCAGAGGAGACCAACCATAGCGACGCCATTTGAGGTTCTGAGATGCAATTGCATTTGGGGCGGTTCACCTGTCTTGGGACTGTGCGACCTTTCCAGTCACAGCCGCTGTCGGCCAAAAGCCCGTTTGACATTCAGACGCGATCGAGCGCCGGAAAGTGATGCGCCACGGTTGCATAACTGCGTAGCGAGTGCAGTTTTGTGAACGGAATCGCGACCCAGTTTTCACTTTTCCAGCGCCGTCGCGTTGACCACACCAGCCATGTGCGGGATAAGATCTGCGCCAGCAGTTGGCCAAATGCAGACGTCCGAAAGCAAAGCGACGAGCGACGTACCGTCTGCCTACGTTCGCTGGCGGAGCATCGGGAGGACTGTGTGTTATGGCATCCGATGGGAGCGATTGGTTCCATCAAGGAACTTTATTACCCTCGTAACCTTATGCATCGAATAGCCGCCAGCGATCTGATTTTCCGACGCTCCATCTGGGGAATGCGAAATTCCATCGGTCTCGGGCGATTAGGTGTGCCCGCGCACCGCGCACACATAGGTTCGCCAGCCAGCGCGGAATGTTAATTACCGTCAATTTCGTCTGGGGTTTGTGTGTACCGCTCTTGGAAGTGAGGACAGAAAATCAATTTAAAGGAATGCTCCTCACATGAGATGCGGATGCTTGGGTGACCTTTAGGCGATTAGAACCTTGTGCTTGAGTGTGAGACCTGTTTCTTGACCTCCTCTACGAGAGGTGGGAGTTCCTTTCCAATCCACGGCTTGGTAGGTGTATCGGTGAAAGATTGGATTTCTTGCTGACAACTGCGATAAATGCCAGTGGTGTCATAAATCATCGGATGTTGACTGAACCTTGCGTCAGCAGAGGATCTTGTGTTGGGTTAGGTTCGAGTGGAAGACGGCGGGTAGACCACGGGGATTAGAAGAATTCTAAAAGCAATGTCTAGGTGGTTTATGGATAGACATATGTTAGACATTGAAGTGGTCAGCGAGGAAGAGAAGAGATAAGGTGATGATCTCCTCCTCCTCCATTCTGACAGCGTGAGTGTCCACAATCTCAATTTCAATTAACTTTAACTTGTACTTCATGACACATACTTACAGCTTGTCGAACAAACAGTGTGTCTACTTATCTCTTACTGGTTCTCGGCGGGCACTCGAACCTCGAAACCTAATTTTATTCGATATCTTTTGACTCAAACTAACAAAGGTTACGTTCAATTAAATTGTATTTAATGGAAAGGTTCTGTAATAAGAAAATATGGACAAAATTATTAACTGAACCCTAACCTTTAAACTACCCTAAGCTATGTGGGTCGGCCCTAGGTTTGTAAATGCAACATTGCCACCCCAAGACACTGACCGACTGCACACTGCCCATATTTAACTTGGTTCTAAAGGGTGCGAAGAGGGACTTCCACCAGAATGTTCGATGCTGCATTCCAACATCCCGATCATCGCGCCTTGGAACTGCCATACTGAAGCGGGGCTGGCCTTCCTCAGCTCGTTGTACGACGGAACGATCGTGGTTGAGTCGCTCATCCATAGTTGACCTGCCGATGTGATAGAGGGACGGTAAGGCATTTTCATTTTGTATCAAACCGTGGATATCGAAATGGGGGAATGCTTCTGGAGGGACGAAGCCACTCTGACGTACCCTCAGCCTCAGAGATCGAATTGTTAACGGAGTTCAACGCTCTGGCAGTATGAACTCGAATCAGCATCACCAGGAAATTGTCTATTCGTATCAGGTTTGATCTGTTGTATAAGACCTCATTGGCATAGAATTTTATGTACTGGGACTCTGGTGTTCTGTAAAGGCGAAGGCAAGCCCTAAGACACCCGAAACTTTTCCCTCAAGCGTGCACTCACGTTAAACCACACGGGACAGCCATAGGTGAGTATTGGCCATATGAAGGTCATGTAGCAGATTTCCTTCACTCTTGCATCGAGTTGGCTGTTGAAAATCAGTCTCTTCGTAAGACCGAAAGCGACTCGGGTCTTGGCCATGGCAGCATCTACCTGTTTATTAAAATGTACATAATGATCTAGCCGGATCCCCAATTATATAACTACAGTCTTTTGCGCCAGATTCTTTTTTGTATCTGCCGAAGCCTTATACAGCGGCGTTTGGAACAGAAGGGTTTTCGACTTCTGAAAGTTGATAACACGTATGCGCACAGTGGTACAGTGTCTCCTTATGATTCTGATGTGTGCTGGTTGCTCACTTATCACCCTATGATGCCAATGTTTTGTCATGCCCTTGTGGTGCAAGAAAACGACTCCCGTCGGCCAACGAATTGGGTACATTGCGTGGATGGGTGGCATATTCCCATCTGGACACAGTTCTTTCACTAAAACATAACCTCCAGCTTGTCATAGCCGTGTTTGTCTGAATATTGCTGTCCTTGCGTCGTTAAATCTGATCACTCACAGAAACTCTTCATCCCTGAGAAGTTAAAAGGATTCACCACAAGAATACCATGATTTTTTTTGAATGAGTGCCAATGGCATAGTATACATATGTACATTCTGTACACTGAAACTGGCCATTCACGATTCCTTAGTCTATCTACATATTCGTTACCGTAAGGATCTCGCCGAGGAACATGTGTATTTCAAAATGGGGTTAGTGACTATATACCTTTTCTAGGAAGTCAGCGTATATTCTCTTCGGTAGGGAGCTAAATGGAGAGCATAAAGAAGGGCAGAGACTCCTCTCATTCAGGGGCAGGATTTGCCCAACAGTAAAGGCCCCGCTGACAATAACACCAGTACCGAGATCAAGCGCGGAATTACTCTTGCCAATCGCTGCTTCTGTGGACTCAAGAGGCAATTGTATAACAGAGCCATCTCTCCAAACACCAAGTTGACTTTGTATAAAACTTTGATTATCCAAGTCAACCAACTGAAGGCAGTGGAGGCAGCGGGCGAAAGATCGTGCTGGCTGGAGAGGCTTGTTGGTTGAGGCCCAGGTCCAAACCGGACTGTAGCGTCAATGAAAGAAGAAGAAGAAGAAAAGGCTGCGCTATTACGTGCAAATCGGTGCTGTGCCGTTCACATAGTAAGCTGGACATGACATTGGACGATACCATAAGTAGGAATATAGCTCTGTGGTTTTTGCAAAAGATAGGATAGCCTTTTTGGGATGGGGTGGATGCGGCCTATGGATCTGATACTTCAGACGTCGGGCATGTTTTCGTCTTCCTAAATTCTACAGATGATCTCCTGCATGTTTTCTAGCAGATCATAATAAATAATAAATTATCTTAGCTGATGGCTTTGTTTTTCTTCAGCTTTTTGATGACTCCGCCAACATCCTCAGAGAGCTAGGTTTATTTAGTAGTTGGAACACCATTGGGGGCCTTTCCTAAAACCTTAGACCATTGTTCGGCCTTTTTTTGCTTGTCCCAGGCTCTTTTGTTTCGCTCTAGCTCTGGGTTTCTTGTGTGGTGGTTTTCCGTCACCCATCACTAGCGGCAGGGCAACCACATCTCGTTGGCGTTGTTGCTATTAGTGGACATACTAGATATTTCGCACTCATCACATCTTTGAGTGCGAGATGTGGGCAATATTTTGTGATCTCCGGCGTCTAAAGTCAAGACATGTCTTTGTTTGCTGGTTCAGTCTTTTGACTTTGTACAGTAGAACTCGAAGTTTACTCACCTGCTAATAATTACTGTAATTCTCAATAGTCTGACAACAAATAACAATATGTGGCAAATTCTCCCACGGTTGATACCATTTGTGGGGCAAACGAATGGAAAATACCCCCCTACTGAAGGGTCGTGTTTTTTACTATTTCGTGGCACTGTCCACCGAAATCGAATATAAGTGTAATTATATGCTTTTTCGGTCTAAACTCTACTTCTATAAGAACGCATCCTTTTCTACAGAAAATGTCAAATGACATGTCTAACTGGGTGTAGCCCGCTAAGTGTTGTTCCGAATTCAGCAACTCTCATAGCCAGTACGTCCAATTCTTGGTGTATCTTTGACTAGAAAAAATCTCATCAGCTGTTTGGTTCCATTTACTCGATACAGTTCAACACGATGTAGACGCTATGCCCTGATCTACGGAATGTCTTCCTAGAAGTATGTACATAGTGTCTTCAAACCATTTATCTTCACTTCGCTGTTGTGGGAGTCTTGGATGGAAGGCTAGTAACTGATCGTGCCACTTCTAGCGAATTCATAACCTCTTCAACTTCATGGTAAATATGTATGTCTTATGTGTTGCTGTATGTGCCTGATAAGTTTCAGTTTATATTCGATTCTAAGGAACTGGAAGCCCCGTCGAGTATTTAACTTAGTAGTTTACTGTGGAAACGCATAGTCATTTGGATAAAAAATTGATTTTTTGGTCTTCTTGTTGGCTTAAGTGGTGTTCCTGCAGACCATCTAAAAATGAAGCTTAGATGATTGAGCTCTGCAAGTCCCCCTGTTCTGAGTGATAAAAGAACATGCAGTGGGTGGTACAAGTATAAAGTACATGAGTTGTCACTTGTCACGTCCCAGGAAATCATGTATAAATATTGAAATGGTTCTTCCCCTTGCAATCTTTCAAGTCATGGGCAAAGTCAAGGTAACGAGTATTAGCCACTCTCCGCCCACAATGATTTAGTTTGTGTATCAGTTTCGACAGACACGAAGAACAAGTCATTATCCTTACTTCTCACATGTGTGATCAACCAACTACACTCGACAGACGTTTGCCCTTCGGACTACACCCACCGCATGGCAACGTTTCATTCGTGTGCCTAAACAAACACAGAACTTTTTGTGTATTCTCACAAGTGTCATCCATTTTACGGCTGCATCTCTTTAAAATCAAGTTTTTTTTCTTCCAACCAGTTGATTAATATTAAATTGATCGTATGTACAAACACTCCTAAATTTCGACTAAGATAAATTACAAATATTTAAATATTTTTCAACCCGGGGCGAGTATTGAATTACTGCAAGATGCTTAGTTAATCGCTAGTGGTTCTGCCTGTTCTCGTGTACCTGATTTTGTTGTGACTTCTGAAGAAATATCGAGGTGATCGGACGGCAAAAGAGATGATAAATGCCATTGATCGTCTTAAGGACTTCCAGTCACGTGAATGTTTGCTGAATAGTCTGCGAAAAAGCTGTGGAGAAATTCTCAAACATTAGCTATTGTATTTGAATAACTCGAATTAGACGGTGATATTTATTTAATTGCTTTTGCGGTCTCGAAAAGACTCGTGGAGATTTTGTTTGATTTTTTGCTCGTTTGTGAAGATCAAAATATTTGTTCTTCGATGCTGCTGATTGAATGATATTTTTGGGTGATCAATCTTCGGAAAGATTTGCTTGATTTTTCATCAGAAAGCTGCTCTCTTTTTGTAGAATAAAATTATAATCAGGACCGGCGAACACATGCGTCATTTTGACGAGCCGGGGGGTCCTGCAGTGGAACCACATTTGCGTCTTTATCATTAAAAATGAATTGAGTGGTTGTGAGACACAAAGACACATGTGTTCACCGGGGGCAATGGTCGATTTCAAAATAGGTGACAGGATCGTTTGCTGGGCGTGTCGCAATTTTATAACATACTTGTAGCATCTGTATCTATTTAAAAGTTTGGAATGAGAAGACTGAGTAGTTTCGAATTTTGTTTCTGCCACTGGATTTAATATCTCGTGGATTGTACGGGCATAAAAAATCCGGCAGAATCTTCGCATCCGAACCTGTGAGGCAGCACAACAGAGGACGCTCGCGTTTAAGGTGGTGCACCCAAGTGGAGAAGGACCTCAACCAACTTGGTGTGTGAAGCTGGGGACGCGCTAGTTGGAGAGGCTTGTTGGTGGAGGCCCAGGGCCACACCGGACATTTGCGCCCCACAAAGAAAAAGAATAACGGGCCGTCAGTTTATGGTGACCCAGAACGAAGAGGTTTGCGATGATTTTTTTTTTCAAAGTTGTTCCCGTTGTTGTCCCGTGATCTTGTGGGTATGTGCGTCGGCTTGTATTTGAACCGCGACGTCTGATTTGGATCCCTTTTCTGTACAACAATCATAATCTTAACCAAATATCGTGTCAGTGACAATGCTCTAAGGGTATAACAGTCTGGCAGGAGCTTCTCAAACTTGACCGTTCGGAATGGACATAAGACTGTTGTTCCCTTCCACTGCAGAAAGAACGGCAGCAAGCACAAGACGAGCGGTTGTAGTTCCACTTATATTCTAATTTGTATATACCCGAGAGAGCTGAGTAGTGACAGCAACAAGAAACCTTACGACGAAGCAAACATCATCATTGCAACAATTAATGGTGATATTTTTCATGATGTCTTCATCTTGTAGACATAAGCAGTGCAGTAACATTTCTTGTAAGCTAGCAGTTCTTGCTAGTGACATCGAACAACGAGCTGCATAGCTTGTACCAGAGCTCTCACCGAGGATATAATAGTAGTCTCCATTCAAGTTGAATCGGCTACGTAACCGAATTTGAACAACTCGATTTAAGCACTGAACGCATGTCCAGTAAAGCATCTTGAAGACCACTAAAATATTTCTTGTGAATACCATCATCAATTGATGGATGCAAGCTATGCCAATATCATTTGGACCCCGTCACACTTAGAAGTAATCGCAGCTAAACTTTATCTTCTCTTGTTTGTGATACATTCTAAAATCTGATAATATATATACATGTGTGAAAGACTGGACAAGACTGTGCTGGCTTGCGGTTCAGTCATCGGTCTGAAGTTTCTTGGACAGCCACGCAGTGATCACGGATCAGTCTTATGAAGTCTAGAGAGAACGTCTTGTGCTGCTGTAACGATGCTTCAGCAAATAAAGCAAACACTTTTCGCCATCATCTTCTTCACATCGATCCAAAATACAAGAGGTACTACACTCTTTTTAAATGACACTTTTACTCTCGGACAATGGGTATCCTAGCAACTTTGATGAACGGTCGACCGTATAGACAAAAGATAAGGCTATTGTACATGGGTGCCACGGTTTATTAAAGTTGGGGGGCATAAAGCCCATCACTTGAAGGACGAAGAACATACTCTACAAACCTTTTTTTTTACAACTCCGCTGTATGCAGTCAAGCTGGACCACAAAGAAAACAGATCATATTGTGGCCGATTTCGAAAAAAAAATTCTACGTCGGATATATGGTTCCATCTGCGAGTAAGGTAAATGGTGAAAGAGACATAACCGCTATGTCTACGAGCTCTTAAAAGATGAGGATGTAGTTCGGAATGCAAAAATGCACATCGAATGCATGGACTTGTGTGTCCAATGCCTCAGCAAAGAAAGCTTTCGAGCGTTACGGTTCGTACGAGAAGGTGAACAATATTAAGCCCATCGTATAGAAACCAAGTTATCGTGTGACCTTGATAACCGGAAGCAGTGTGCCCAGACCAAGCCCATCAAGTATCGTTGACCTCATAGCTAAGTAAATAAGATGTCATAAGGAGAGGTCTAAGTCTTGATAAAATTCCACTTGAAGATTGTAAGTGGAGTGGGGCAGCAGAGTGGTGCACAATTCACCCAACACGTTGGTCAAAGTGAACTACAACCATAAAGCCTGCTTTTTCACACAAAATGGGAGATATGAGTAGGGAAGGGGAGATATGAGTAGACCTGGCAACCCATCCCTGACACTTAAACCTGAGACGCAGTCATGGAATGGGATACGCAGGGAATGGGACTCACTGAAGTACTGGCTACTTAGGCATTGCGATTGAGTTGACAGAAAGGGACCTGCTTTAAGGCCCAAGTGTCGACCATAGACCATGGACCGCTTTGGTACACCTTCACATCATCTTCATCTTGCCAACCGCCTGATAGTCAATATATACCGATCGCTCGATCATAACACTTTCTAATTTGACGAACAAGTCTTACATTTTGGCGGAATATGACGCTGAACGCCTATCTTTCATGCAAATGAGAAAAAAAATGTCATTACGGTTGAGTGGCTCTTTGAAACTGGTTCTCCATTGTTTTTGCTAATCACTGCTGACTATGATCACGTCACCACTGAGCACTTCGTTTCGCTGGACAGCATTTCTATGGAAACTACTTAAGCTTCGGACTGTTTCAGAAGCGGTTTGAGGTCAGTTCGTAGAACACTACCAAAAATGTCTGGTATTTCCCGTGGAAACATTCGAACGTTTGAGGTTAGACAATCACTGCTTAGTGGCCGAATCACCACCCGCTTCGCTTTTCCCTTCTTTGCCATTTTACTAAGAATAACCCATGTATTCTTGCATCGAATCACTGAAAACATCAATTAAAATCCAATGAGTCGATACCTCAATCGCTGGCAATCACGCGATGGGGCACCAGCACCTTCGCCTCTGCGTGCAACATTGATCAATCTCTTTGCGAAAGCACTGACAAATAAATCACACAAATCTGGATGCCACATCTTCGAGATTCTTCTCGTTTGCAATTAGGACCACACTTCACCTCTGCACCCACAGGTGGATGCCGGCAGCCTCATCAAAATGCAAAAGCCGCAATAAACCCCCGTATTCGGCGAGCTTCTCATCAGCGGCGGCAGCAAACTCCACGACTGGCATTTAATTACCGCCGAATCTGACTTGGATCCCTTAATTGATTCGAGCGAATTCCGCCTACACGGCATTATTGTGATGAGTCCCAGGCAAACAGTTTCAGGTGCACGCGGGTTGTTTGATACAATGCTTGTGCGATCCGTGGCTGATTGAAAAGCTCACGTCCGTCTCGCGTTCGTGCATTTTTTCCAGTTCTCTTGTGTTTCGTGGCGGTCTGATGTTGAAATTAATGAAGCACTTGTCGGCGACTGCTTATTTTGACGTCAGTTAAAATCACGATTTTCGAACGGCGGCGATGTCGGTTTTGACTGGAAACACTGGTACTTGTCCGAAATTTTGATCGGCGGGGCTCATTAGTTAGGATGAGCACACACAAGTCATTTGCCTGTCGTGCGGAACAAAAGGCGTGAATAGAGCAGGCCTCGGGAAGTGTTTCAAAGAGCAAAACGGACAGACAATCAATCAAAAAACAATTGATTTAATTAAATTGTGTAGACATTGTTGCAGTAATTCCTCATTTTCGGACACTGATCTTTGATAGATTAAATGATGGAAACGTAAGCGCTACGCTTTCTCTACTTTGTTAGTTAAAAGGGTGATCGTCATCAAATCGCCGTTGGGAGCGGTGGTCCAACATTCTTGTTTGTTACGTTGAAGCATGTAACTCTTAGTAATCTTAGTTATTGTCAATGTGACTCGAAGCCCAGTGGTTTACTGCCTAAAATGTGAAGTTAATGCAACAAGTGAAAATTGTAAAGTTCCCTTTGTCAAATTAACAAGTTTTTGGATTTAACTCCGAAGAAGATAAATTAAGCTACAAGAACATTCGATAATGCGTTAATATTCCGAGGTTATTAATTATTTGCCAGTTGAGTGACATCATGGGGCGGTTAAAGAAATGTACTCTTAATCGGGGAAATGTGTCCTCGATCTCAGAACAACTACTGTGTTGACGGTGGCTACGTTAGTTCTACTAGCCTTTACACTTCGAACCAAAGGTTATTCAAAAAATCCCTGTTGAATGATGGGATACCAGTAATTGTAGTCGCTACGCTAATGCATGACACTTGATGTTTTTCACTTTACTATTGGTAAAATCATCAGTTCAGTGATTTATTTGGCTTCACAAAAAGAAAAACAACATTTAAGTGAGTTCAATTTGTTGCTTAAGTTGAGGAAGGCATTATGTCTAGTCTTTCAGTTCTGCACCTCAGATGCATTTTTTCGCTATTTTCAGCACTCTAACATCACTGATTCTTTTAGAATTTGTATTTTTCATTCTCTGGTCTAAATCAGGAATGAAGTTGTGGAAAGTTATATTTATTATCAAAATCTTGGTTTTGGGCATTCTTTGTTTTCAGCATCAAACGATATTTTAGTAAGCTGAATTTCAGATGTCACTTTGAAACCGGACGAATTAAATCTTATAACCAAATTAAATATTTGAACAACGTCTTAAAGTTCAGCGAACTTAAGTGTCAGCGTCCGCCGCGAAACTGAGTGCATATTGTGTGAAATACTTCTAAAATGTGTGATAACAGCCGGAACACACCTCAACTAGTGGTGGGTCGTGGCGTTGTGGGTATGTGCGTCGACCCCAACCTCGACGTCGGTTCGATTCGTGCTCTGTGCAACAAAAAAAAAAAAACTTACGGCCCGACCTCTTTCGAGTGCACTGAAAGAGTTGTTGTCTAGAAAAAGCTTCTCAAACTTGGCCGTTCGGAGTCGGCATCAAACTGTAGGTCCTTTCCACTCGTGAGAGAACAATACCACGCACAACACGAGTGGTTGCTGAGAAGCTAGGCCCTCACATCTCAACTAAATTGGAGTACAGTCCTAAATACGGTTGACATTAGGTTACGAACGGCCACATTTCGTCTGAAGCCAGAGTATAGACTTCAGAGATACTTAAAAAATACACCACAGTGATCGCGTTCAACATGTTTTGTACCGTCACATTGCATAACAATTATTGTTTTCACTTCATTTCCTCACTTTTGAATATTTTGTTTAGTTTCTAAGTTTTTCAACACTTTTACTTTCAACAAAACTTGTACTTTGTGTGTACATGTCATTGTTGTTTCACCAGCAGGGGATTTACGTTTGCTGAATTTGAGAAGCTTCTTCTTGGATGCTGTGAAACATTGAAGACGTTGCGTTTGAAAATTAAACTTAGATCTAAAGCTCCGGCCGATAGAATGTGTTACGTTTTGTAAAAAAATGGACAAATCATAAGCTCTAACAAGATGGAGACAGACACAAGCGAAATGCAACACTTTTATATATACCATATATATTGGTCAACCCCAAACTTTTGCTGCAAAACTCTTCGTGACCTTTCATAGTGTAGGATGAATTGTGACACATTGGGCGCTTAACCCAACTTTACTTCAAGTTGTCGTATTACCTGGAGTCCTCGACTATGTTTGGCTTTCAATAACGATGAAACAATTATCACACCCATCGTTACCTTTTGCTAGTACAAATCGATTCTGGGATAAAGTAAGGAAGGCACGCTATTTACCGTGACTCTTTATTCCTTCGCTACGGGTGCTTCAACAACTGACAGACAGGCGCCTATATTTATTCTCTGTATTTTAAATACCACTCATCGTTACCGAACCTTAAAAACCTGTCTTGAATCTTTGTTCTGTACGCAAGTGATGAAAATAAAACATACAATATGAATGTTATGCTCTGGAAAGTATGAGCGACAGAATGTTCTAACAAACACTTACGAGCCAAATCTTGACCCACACTGGACGCGCTTTTCAGATTACCATTAGTTGACGGCGCATGCCGCACTTTGATTGATAGTGCGATGTAACTTGGAACTAGACAAGCAACTGAACTGGAAATAATGGATTTAAGAAAGAGTTAAGAAAGCGTCTTGTGCCTTATACCCAACACCAGGATGGTTGGTAAAAAATTGGATCAAGTTCCACAACTGTAAACTAATGTCAGCTTGGTCTGTGGGCTTGCTTTCCTGAAAACCAACTTACTTAAATGCATTAACCACGATTCTGGGAAGTGTGGCCCTGGGTCAAGCAGAAGCATTTAGTACAACACCATCGGCGGGCTTGGACACAATTCTAAACTACAATGGGTCCACTTTACCCACCCTCGATCACAAGTTTTGCATTATTTGCTTGGAAATAATTACTTTGGGTTTTCTCTTTCGTTGCAGGTCACTTTATTGGGCGTCACCGTGGTGGATATAACTAAATCAAATCTGTCCCAATCTGATCATGGTTCTTATGACTATCGTGGTGTAATGTGAAAATGTGTCCATAATCGAACCACTGACACTTCTGGCTAGAAGCAGATCCGAGTGCCAAAATCTTCCCTTCCCCAATGGCCGTTAGACCTTCCCGATTTAACCTTGGCCATGGCACCCAAGCACTTCATTTCGGTCGACCTCAGGCAGCGTCCAGTTACTTGTCCAAGTTGATTCATTTCACAATCCACTCTTGTGCGCACCGTAGGCATGATCATGTTCTTGTGCCATAGTTGAATATTTATTGAGCTCAAATTGCGCTCAACATTAGCACACTACACTAAGCCCATCGGAGATGCCCTAGTCCAAGCTTACCACACTGTACTCAACAGCACCCGAAAAATGTCTACACTTGAATAAAGCAACACGTGCATGTGCTACACTTTGTTTAATAGTAGCAATTGCACGTGCAACACCTGTCTCTCCTCCATAAATCCCACTAAAAACTTTATTTTAACAACAAAATTCCTTCAAGAAGACATCGCCGACCACCATCACAAGCCACTTCGACAGTCCGCACGCCCATTCGGTGTTGCATCATGTCGGACGATTCCGTATTTGTTATCTAAAATTGGAAAACAAAAAACACTTCAATCGAATCCTAAATCCAATCAAAGAACATAACTCAACCAATTATCTCCTCGTCATCCTCTTTTGCATTTTATGAAGCCACGAAGTCGTAAGTCACTCTCAACGAATCCCCTCCGTCCGACTGCACTCAATCAAAGTCACACGCTCATTTCACACATCCCAGCGACCACCACTGGAACCCAAAATTAAACATTTATGAAGAAGATTTGTATCTCCGTGTCAAATAAATCACTCACGTAAGCCATTAATCACCGCGATCCTCACGCAATCGTTCAAAGTCTCCGTGCAACAGTCCGGACGGCGACACACAGTAGCGTGAGCATAAAAGCTCTCGTAAATCAATTAAGTTAATTGCCCTGGCACCGGGCTTGCGTCAGTTGTTCGACAAATCGCCAGACGCCATGCTCGTACATTCCAGGTCGCGGATATCGCCCGATCCTCGTGCGAAAGATCACCCAGGCGCACACGTGCACCGAGCAAATTTGTAGCATGCTTCTGTGACACACGACGCGATGCAGTTGGCAGTAATTACAAATCAGAGACCACGAGATACAGAAGGAAGATGCGCACACGATCGGCGGCGCTGCGGCCTCCCTGGGGGCGATGTCGCCTCGAGGGAGCTCTTCAGAACTGCTTCGCACCACTCTGGCTGTGCGACTGAGCATGTGCTCCACATCGTGGCATCTGTCTGCCAAGAAGTTACCGTGGAAATCGAAAGTCGACGTCGACGAGGCGGACGAGGTGTGCGGCAGGGCTGCCAAGCCACTCTTGTGGTCTGGCGGTGATGGCTGTGGTCTCGCTGGCGGAATTCATGGCTTGCGCGGAGAGTTATGGAGGATGTGTGTCCGAAATGCCGGCATTGTGTTCGAGTTTATGTTCGGAGCTTGCCTCGATGTTTATGACGATGATGGATGCCTGCGGGGATTGGCAGCGAAATACATTGACACCGTGACCCATCAATCTGAATTGTTGGCGTGGCGGTGGAGGTGGATGGTAAATGGGTTTGTTGGGTTTCAGTTGTTGGTGGGTTGATGGACGCGGCTTTTTATGATGGACTTTAAATGGTCATATGATCCATGATTTATTTTGCTGGCATGGCATGACGCTGTGTGGCAGGATTCTTCTTAAATAATCGGCTTCACGTGAACTTGCTGATCTCACATGATCGACGTTGCCAATTCGTCTACTCGGAGCAGGAGGAAAGAAGGAATGTGGAACGATGATGGCAATAATTTATGGAAATTAGCTTAATTTTAGTAATTTTTTGTCACGACAGTGATGAGAATTTCTGGGGCCATTGATGTCGGTTTCTCGTTGGCCCTCTTCATAACGTTTAATACGAAATGAAACGTGTTAAAATCGCAGAGTACGTCTTAAGCAAAAGCACGAGTGCTTACATAAGAAAACAAATCTTAAGAGATATGAACGCATGTAAACGCCAGATTGGATGAAGTTCCTGTGGTCGAGATTGAACGTATCGGTTGGAACCTAGAAGACTCCCAGTGACAAATGTACATTATTAATGTAATGAGTAGAGAAATTGTTACCAACTTACAAACGACGCATATTAAGTACGTTTCTGATTTTCCACCACAATTACGTTTGCAGCGGTCGATGCGTTGAACTCATTTCGACGACAGCCAATCTCGTTCATATGTACGAGAGCTCAGATAATTCGAATGTCCTCTAGTTTCGACATCTCGATGACGCATTCCAATGGCTTAACGTGGCTCTATTAAACAACTCGACAAGTGCTAAATCACACGATCAATAATCGATATAACACCCTTAACGAATTCAGCTTTTATTAAGTTGATCATCGAACAATTAGCATGTTCTGAGAAAAATGTAAGCTTTGTTTAAGAGCTCGCTTGAAAAATTGTGAATTCTTTACAAAAACGAGTGTGTTAATAGAAAGGGGTCGCCTAGTCGCAGCTAATATGAGTGCGCCACCTGTAACCAATTCTTTCTGCAAATTCTGGGTAAATTGCCGAAAAATATTCAAAACTTTCTAGGAATCGATTTAGCAAAATCCTTAAAATTTCAATGTTTGCTTTGCTGCAGAGACGTACTAAAGGCCCAATATGGAAAGTGCTACAGCCCGTAGAGAGCCAGGGCATAGCTTTTACACAACCACTCGTGCTGTGCGTGTGGGGGGGCCATATACTTGTATGCCAACTCCAAACGGCCAAGATGGAGAAACCTTTTTCTAGTCGGGAATTGAACATTGTCTGTGATCGCCAGGCCAAGGATCGAACTTAGACGCCGATGATGGGATCGACGCATATACCCACAACGCCATGGCCCACCATGACCATAAATAGGGAAGTATAAAAAAATGTATGACCCCTAAGGAAACGGAGAGAGACAGACAATACGACCCACAAGTGAAATGACTGCGAGTTATAGACGCAACGAACGTAATGATTGTGTACTTCTTTGCAATCTGTCAACTACTACTACTTCTAAACAGATCTCACGCAAATCAGACCAACGGCCCGTAGAGAGTCTGGGTAGAGCTCAGATTCATACCCTTTACTAATATGGCCTGAGCTGTACTGAGACATTCCACGACTCGGAGAACAGTAGTGTTAGAAGTTCGCGGCTGTGTCTTCTTCTCCATTCACCTTCCTCCTAGACGGGACCATATACCCGACGTACAATTTACTTTCGAAGGCACCAATAATCACCTGGGCTCATGTCGCTGTACAGCCCGTATAGTTCGTGGTTAAATCTTCTCCTCCAGAACCCGTCAACACAAACATGATCAAAGATCGCACGCATAACTTTTCTCTCAATAGAACCAAGAGCTTCTTCATCCGCAGCGACGTCCATGTCCATAGAGCAGGACTGGGATGATCAGAGTTTTATACAAAGTCAACTTGGTGTTTCGAGAGATGGCTCTGTTACTCAATTGCCTCTCGATCCCAAGGAAGCTGCGATTGGCAAGAGTAATTCCGCGCTTGATCTCGGTACTGGTGTTATTGTCCCTATTTACTCCAGAGTCGAAGTAGACGAAGTCTTTGACTACCTCAAGGTTTCTGCTGCCCATTATGACGCTCTGTCCGAGACGTCGATGTTGTGCGTCCTATCGTGATGACAGCTTGTACTTTGTTTTACCCTGGTTTATCGCTAGACCCATTTTAGCAGCTTCCGCTTTAATGCCATAAAACGCCTCATTGACGCCTCGTTGTGTTGATCACAGGGAATGCTGAAAAGGAAGCTGCGACTCAGTGGGAGATCATGTTTTAGAGAATGTTGTTTCAACCGTTCGTCCAATATCTCAAAACATGTTGTTTTTCAATAAACTTCTGCCATTTATTCGTGGCTCCAACCCACCGAATACCATGTCAAACGTGACATTTCTACGCGTAAAATATCACTTGGCGAAGCCCACCGAACACACCCGATGCAATTCCATTCCACCCCCAACCAGGCCGATCCTCTGCTATAAATTCTCACTCAGAAGCAATGCTAATGTTAAAATGCTGTAAGTCCGTAGATCCGATTCCGATGGCAGTCACCGCATTGTGACGGCGTTATGACTTAATAGACAGCTCTCCCAAAGCAAAACATAGAAATATGATTAATAACCAGCGGTGAGGGCAATTAATCTGTTCCGTCCCCGAGATCCATGGGTTCGGTATGTGTGCCTAGGATTGAAGCTCAGCTCCTCAGACTCGGTCGATGCAAATTGACTGGAAATACCCGGCACAGTGTGCAGCACGAAGCACTGTGTCAGTGACAATTAATCATCGGAACATCATACCCTCGGCATCGGCGCGGCGAATGATCGGCATTATCCAGATGCCAGCCGTAACAAAACGAGATATCCACTGGAGGAGAGTTGAGAATCGAAAAATGACTTGCTGAGGGAAACCGACTACTTGGTGCTGCCTGCTGCATGCCTGCCCACGGTTCTGATGCTAAATTGCCACTTCTGTCGACGGTGTGTGTGGCGATGCATGGCCGTGTAATGAGTTTGATCTCCTCCCACTGTGGGGGTGCTCAGCAAATTGCAACGATTTATCTGATGTGACAAACTTTTGAATGGAATCCGGGTGATGGGGAAGATGGTGTTACATGAGTGAACCCAGCGGGTGGGCGATTCTAGCTTTGGTTTGAATGGAGCTTCAAGACATCGAGTGGCTGGGATGGAAATTCAAAGTGATCTCGGTTGTGTTTGGACTGCGATAGATTGTGGAGAACCATTAGACTGGCGACACGTTGAGGAATTCAGAAGGGTTTCGGTGTCTCCTTGATCAAAGTTCTGGAGGTATGCCATGGCTCCATATGAATGGTATATTCTTCTGCCTTACAGTGCTGTTCAGTCTCTTAGAACAAAGGTACGCATTCAACAGGTAAGTAGTACACTCTGTCATCGAACAGGAACTGAAAAGACAGAGTGAAGCAAAAAGCAGACATCCCAAAAATGACGCTGAGGTATACAAATTGACGAAATTAACGGTGCAACTCTCGCTTGGCGCCCAACGAAGGAACATTCAGAGTATTAGTGTCACTGTTCCAGAAATTGGCTACGCATTGCAAACACAGACAAATGCTTACAGTAATGGCATTCAGACAATCGAAAGAATTACTTGCTTTGTATAGGGTTCTCGAATAGGGACCTGACAACTTCGAAATTAATTTGTGAACGCACTCCCTCACTCATCATCAAACTGTCATTGTCAATTTATTCAATAAACTCAACAATTTCATCATGAAGTAAAATACATGAACGAGCAACGTCAGCAATTCTTCAATTTTCAGTCGTAATTCTCGACCTAGTAGTCAGGGACTAACAGGTTTAATGCGTCTACATATTGGTGTGGGATGTTGGCTTGTCAGCCGCCGTAGCAAACGATCCAAATCAGTCAATGCCACTGCGTTCTCAAGAATTGGGCATCGCTCAGACTACATCACGGCGTACTTTGCATAAGGATTTTGGTTTGCACCCATACAAGATCAAGCTGGTCTCACATGTACAAATAAGGAAGGAGGAAATAGTTGTTATTAACATTCCATAAGAATCAATCAGCGGGTACAAGCTGCCGACGTTCGATTTTTTCGCGCTGTTGTGGAAATTACTCGCCCGTATAGGGTGAAAAACACGGCAGTACGCGAGAAACTCAATGTCGAGCAGCTACTTCTCCGAACGGATAGAGCAATGTTTCGTTGGTTAGGGCATGTGGCACGAATGTCCCCATCATTACGTCTTCCGAGGAGTGCCTTAAATGCGACTTCATCTTGACGACCCACTGGCAGACAAAGAACGAGGCGCTTGAACCAAGACCATAAACTCGCTTGGTTGTCTAGGCATATGTCCTATGATTTAGAGTCCGTAAAGGAGTATCGAGTGGTCTGGAGATTTCTTTCGGGTGGGAATCTGGCTCCTAGTGAAAAGGACATGCATTGCACCAGAGCATTCTAACAGTTGGAGAAATGAGCAAACACACACCTTATCCTCCACTATTGAATTAAATTGAATTGATTTACATTAGAGATGGGTGCATTCGAGTTGAAATCGAGTCAACCCGAGTAACGTCCAAACCGAGTTGAACCGAGTTCAATGTACCATATGTCATTCCGAGTTGCTGAAACTAAAATGAAACGAGTGCATGAACAGTCATATCAAATCTGCTAACCATTCGACACGGTGTGGACACACAATTCGGTTGAGTCGTATTGGCCATATCTAAATCAAACACGTTTACCTGATCTTCTTTCGTTGTTTGTTTCTGCATATACTTGTGCGTAGCTGTTCTCTATAAGGGTTGTTATTTTTCTATCATATCTCAAACAGTGACACTATATAGTCAAGAGGGACTCTCTTTTCAGCTTGACGAGGGAACCATGTTAGGTGGCATTAGGAGGCTTTATGAGAGACATTTGTAGTGTAAACTTAATAAACAATATGACTCGTTTCTTAACCAATTCTGGGACCCAAAAGTAATACAACCTGTGGTAACACTGATCTCAAACCAATTGAATTGATTTCTTAGCATGATACATAAAATTTTTGTAAATTTTGTTTTTGTAAATGTATAATGTATTATGCTGATAGTGTTCCAAGCTGATCTGAGTTTGGTTTGGTCAGTTTGACTGTTACAAAATGAAATTCACCTATTTTGAATTGGGTGGAACCGAGTTAGTTAACTCGAGTTGCAGCTCGGTTCGCTTCAATTCCAACTCGGATTAACTCGAGCTAAAAAAGTTTCGGGTTGACATCTCTAATTTACATAGAGTTTGTCACCCTTGTACTGCGACCTAAAAGATCTATTCTATCCCCTTCTATTGATCAAGGATTTAAATACTGTCTTCATAAGTTTGATAACATCCCTATTTGGGATTTCCTCGAAATCTTTCCATGTTCCATGCTGGGTTGGGCATTCTGTTAGTTGTTATGGAATGTCCTTAGCCCACAGTGTCTACAGATATCAATGCTTGGAAGACTTAGTTTGGGAATGTAGTAGTTGCATTTGCCGTGTCCTGTAAGTACTTCACATAGCATCTTCAGGTCTGTTTTGTGTAATTGTAAAGCATTCTTAGTTCTTTTAGACGGATTAGCTTCAGTCTGTTGTGAGATCTGGTTTTCTAGTTTGCTTCGTTGATTGCGTATAGATTAGCGCGGAATATTGTTGATTTTTTGCAGAGAGGAATGTGAGGGCTATACAGTGGATCATTCCAGGCCCTAAAGTGTTATGGATGCCTCATAGTGTTTTTGCAGTTTAACTTGTTGTCCCACGATGTTACTTTCTTTATTGTTGTAGGTTCCTTATAAATCGATGGCTTGCTTTGTAGCCTCAACTTGTATAACAATTATGTAATTGTGCCCGACTTATGTTGCGCAGTTGGTGTGTTTTTCATTACTCCAGTGGTGCAGATGGGCATCTGCATTCATTTGCATTTTTTTTGGGTTATTTATGACACCTTTTAAATGACATTTGCTTCACCAAACTGCAGCACCATGATTGAGGACCAAGGGACTTTAATAGCTTTAGACTGAGAGTTGTCTATATGTGCCTTCAAGGACAGTAATTGGTCTATTGCTGACCTTAAGAATTTACCCTTACGTACCAATTTGTTTTTTTCAAAATGCGTAGTAGTTTATGATGAAAATGTCGGAGGCATAAAAAGCAGACAAAGACCTTAGTTGTCTTCTGAAGAAATTAGTGGCTTAGAACTTGTCTGGCGCCCAACGGAAGAAAACATTCATTTTTCAGGGATACAGCTCAAACTGTTATACAAATTAACACCAATTAATCCCCTATGTTTGCTAGGCAGGCGCAATGCTCATTACGATGACAGAGTTCAAATCACTTAGTTCAGTCACCTTCCACTCCAAGCCTATCCTTAACTAAATGGCCACGTATCTTCACTCATGTGGGTGCCGGGGGACTGTGATATCCCAGAGAATTGCAAAGTAGATAAACCGGCTAGAAAGGGAACAAGGTCGGTACTTTTTCTGGATGTCGACCCACCATCCATGCCTTTCTTGTGTACAGCATCTACTGTATAATATGGGTGGCGCTACAGCCTATAGTGGGCCAGGGCCTAGCTTTTCAGCAACCACTCGTGCTGTGCGTGCTATTGTTCTCTCAGGAAGAAAGAGACATACAGTTTGATGCCGACTCCGAACGGCCAAGTTTGAGAAGCTTATTCTAGACAACAGGCAATACACCTCGAGCATTGTCAGTGACTCGAAAGAGGTGGGGCCGTGAAAATTATTTTTGTCGCACAGAGCAAGAATCGATCCTACGACGTCTAGGTTGGGGTCAATGCGCCTACAACCCCACGTGCCACCACAGCATCTACTGACGCTGGACACGATTACTCCAGCAAATCGTATAAGCTCAACGGGCAAAGGATGTCGCATGACCAAACAAACTCTGGCCCATGCTAGATCTTAAATGATCACTTAAACTGATCTATATGATTTCAAAACCCTCATTGGCGCCTTAACAGAGCATTGCGCTATTGCACGCGCTTAAGCTTACCTTTCAACGACTTCTGCTAAAGCTGCGGAGAAGGGGATTAGGATTGCTATGCATCTGCGTCTACACTGCTCTCTCATCCCGTTGACATAGACTTCTGGAAGCCTGCTATTTCAGTAACGACGCGGCTGTTTACTTCGCCGCCACTACTTGGTTAATGAGTGTCCCAATAAAAAAAACTCAGGAATCGCTTATGTAAGTACAGGTCACTACTTGCAATTTCTGGATACATTTTATACCACTTTCGCTAGCCCACATCTAGTATCGTGTTATTCACAACGAAGCTCATATTGCGAATGCGGAAAGATAACCAACACACATCGATCGATTGCAACAATCTCTCCGCTCGCATCAGCTGCAAGGAGAACAAAGGAAATGCCTATGCGTTCCACGCACCAGCAGCGACCCCCTTCAGCTTATCGTCTCATCTCAACTGAATACGAAACAAACGCAGGTAGCCGCTTGTCCTTCTGTCAAATACCAACAAAAAAACAATAACTCTTCCTAATTCCATTGAGACCATTCAGTGAACTACTTCTGCGCCACCTACTACATCTCTGTTTGTGCTTTTTTTATTTGTTGCTTCATCACTTCATTCTTGCGTGGAGTACACAAAAAAAAAAGAAGAAGAAGAATTTGTGCTTGCTTCAATTAGAAACAGATACAAGATAGATGCAGACACACATGCATGCATTGAAGAACGAACAAAGCAGATGCAGAGATTTATTAGATAGGCTAGTACTAATAGCTTTTCAGTACAAGGTAGGGTTCATCAACGAAGTACAAGCTAGTCAATAAGGAGATAAGCAACACGGCGGCATGGGCGCTGGTCGGCGAACAGTGCACAGAAGGAAAAACGTTATAAATTTTCACATTTCAGTGGAAGATCTAAGATGTGTACACAGGAAGCACTCTATACCCCATTATCGCAGCCGCCGATGGGCGGGTGTGGTGGGGTGGGAGAGCGAAGCAAAACATAAAACCGAAACCAAAACAAACAATCGAGGGGCTCTGCCTTAAAATACTCAGCCTGAGTCGCATCTGTTTGATTGTATAAATACGAAGATCTTCAGTAGTGCAAAGACTAGTTGCATGTCGTTCAAAGCTACCTAAGCTCATTAGATACACTGCACCTTGCGTTGTGGGATACGGTGCGTTTTGTGAGAATTTCTTAAATAGTATCGGAGTGGTCTCACGCTGCATCACTTGAAGTCGGTTGATCGAGCACAGAGGGTGTATCAGTTGGAGCGTCTTTCATTCGAATTCAATCCAACAGTCACAGCACAGCGATGGAGAAGACAAAGTTTCGAGTAAGGATTCACGCGCAGAGTCCTTCGAGAGTGTGAAGTGAACTGATTTTGTGTGTGTTTGTCTTATTTTTTGAAAGGATTCCATTGGACTGGTCATGCTGCTTTGCGTGAGCGGATGCCTCAGTCAGCAGAATACGATCTTCAATCAGACGCCCTTCAGGAGACAGCAGCAACTCCTGCGACAGCAGCCGTTTCCAACTCAGCTGCCCCCGATTGTGCCGCCACCGGTAAGTCAATCCCTCGGTTAGTGCATCAGACCACGTGAGACGGGGGAAATAAATCTCATGACAATTTGTCGGAATCCATGTGAAATCGTAGCAGTGGTCATAAACAACAATCAGCAGCGGACAGTTGTGCATTCGTTTTCCCCCTACACGTGACGTCAAAGCATGTGCAAACAAAAGAGTTGGACAGTGAACTTGATGGGTTTTCGATTTTTCTTGCAGCCTACTTATAGGGGCTACAACCAATACAATCCACAAAATTACGTCCCAATCACTGCCTACCAGAACGAACTGAACTACGACGGCAGCTTTGCGTACGGATACTCGTCGGCTGATGGGACCACCGCTCAGGCGCAGGGCTACATCAAGAACCCCGGCGTGAAAGACCTCGAGGCTCAGGTTGTGCAGGGATCCTACTCGTATACTTCACCTGAAGGCACTCCCATTCGCGTGACGTACATCGCCGATGAAAATGGTGAGTAGGGAGACACTTGCGCCCATAGACCTGACATTTTCCCTCTCTCAAGGTTTCCGTGCCGAAGGTGCCCACATACCCACTCCCCCTCCAATCCCTGATGCAATCGCCAAGTCCCTGCAGTACGTCTCCGGCCTGCAGCCGTACAATCAAAACATCAACCCCAACCTGAATCCCTATCAAACCCCCTTCCCCGCGTTCCAAGGCCAGCAGCCGTTACGTCCCGGTCAACTGACCCCACTCCAGCTACAGAGGAAAATCTACGAACAACAGAATTCCGGACAATATCAACCAGAGAACCAATTCCCGCAGAGGCCATTCGGGCAGCAATTCCAGGACACCGGTGCCACCACGCTACCACAGCAGCAGCAACAGAGTATACAACAGCAACAGAAGCAGAACATTCAGCAGCAGCAGCAACAACAGCAACAACAACATCAGCAGCACCAGAACCAGCAGCAACAGCAGCTACTGACACAGCAGTTGCAAGCTCGTCCGAATCAGATCGTCAATCCGTTCGCCTACAACAAGTATCGGCGTTACAAGAAATCTGTTGCGGCCTAGGACGCGTCCGACTTTTCAGCTCTGTACATGACTCTTAAGTCTGTGGCGGCTGTCCGTAGCGACGTCTCTGCAGCAATCTAATTAATCGATTTGTAATCTAATGCATATTTACCCGCATGTATACTCAATTTGTATGTTTCCATAGTCAATTACGTATCTTTTTTAAATCAATAAAACTTACAAGCAGCAAAGCAAATACATGTGATTTGGTTAAAGAAGGGACAGCTGGGGAGGCTTAAATGACAGTCAGTGAACTGGTAAGATTTGTTGACAAAGCAGGCACCGTGTGCCAAAAACTTGTTAAGCGGAGTTTCTACTTAAGAGGAGTCGTGTATATTTGCAATCACTGTCTCTCCCGTTGTTTTTATCTGCTGTCAGCGGAGGGATAGTGAGAAGAGAGAAAACCATCTATGTGCAGTATCCTTTTCTTGGTGGAGTAAATAAGGGATGCAAGGCAACTCGGTGCTGTGGCGTGAACCTGGGCCTCGGTCAACAATCCTCTCCAGCTGGCACGGTACTTGTTGAGGTCCTTCTCCACTTAAGTGCGCCATCGACTTCGTGGTCGTCCTCTATTGCGCTGTCCCACTGGTTTGGAGTCGAAGACTCTTCGGGCTGGAGCAGTGTAGTCAATGCGCTCAACATGGTCTAACCATCTTAGGCGTTGAATCCGTAGACGCCTGACTAGACTCGTGTCGCTGTACAGCCCGTACAATTCGTAGTTGAAACTTCTTCTCCAGGAACCATCAACGCAAACAGGACCAAAGATTGAACGCAGAACTTTTCTCTCGCAGAGACCAAGTGCGTCTTCATCCACTCTTGAGACAGTAATTTATCAATTTGAAATAAATTCATTTTACACACGGCAACCTCAGTCCAATGGGCGTCCTTCTTGATCTGTACGTCAATGCAAGTTCCAACTTAACTCAACCTAACCTAACCCGAAGTGCAGAGTTTAGGCAACGTGTCAATATCATTTCCGGGAGTGTTCAGTCAGGCGAACCAGATAGTAATGCATCGGAGACTCAATCCGCCTGGCCATCTTCTTCTTCTTTGGCTGGCGCGTGAGCAGGCGCACCTCGTGCGTGACCTCCGAACTTGTCTGATGTTCTTAATAGGACGTCTCCTGCCCAAAACTTCGTGGGAAACACAGTGCAACAGGACGACACGTGAATTCTGGGTTTTCAAATCAGCGAGGAGACTTCTTTAACTTGTGGTTGCAGCTTAGGAATGGGTGACGTTTTTTTCCGCTGTCGTATGTCCAATCCTACACATTCGTGGGCTTTTCTAGGTGACTAATTTTGTGGACGAGAATTTCCCTGCGAAAGAAGATCTCACCGACGAATATTTTCATTTCTAAGTTCAAAGCATGATAACCGCTGTGCTAGAAAATGTTAGCAAGCTTCCAGTTGAATTTAAAATACACCATTTGTTGGTCCTGAGTAATAGAAGTATGTGGATGCTTGAACGGACTCCATGCTGTTACTGATTTAAAACGTTACCCATTCGTTGCGCGATGTTTCTGTGCAGGTGGAGTCACAACGAGAAAGAATGCCGCGTTATTTGATTTGCTCGATTGACCGATGATGTTGATCGTGGTGATTGTGGGACCAGTGAAGTATTAAGTAGATGATGACTCAGAACCGAATTTCAATTCGCTCATTATAAATGAGTTTCCTTCGCCATTTGCCTTTTATCCGCATGAACCTCTTATGGTTTACCTCAAATTGTGTTTTAGCCAACCACACCTTCTAGATTCCACAAAACTCCCTAAATTATGCCAGCACTCTAAAATAATTGCATGCAATCTCTCTCAGCCTATAAACACAGCACACAAAGTAACTCGCCTCAAAAGCTTTTCTCGTCCCAACTCTAATCAAAAACTCACTGCATACCTTTTAGCTTTAGTTCCCACACAAAGCTCACTCCCCGTATCGCCGACAATGCAATGTACCATTCCCGATCGATATGGATGAGTGTGAAAAGGTCAATCGAGCGAATTCTTTTCGATCTCAAATTCCAAATCGAGACCAGTAAACTACAGTTGAAGCATGACCACTTGTCGGAGGCAGCAGCCACCGCAGCAGCACTTCATTGTTCCGATGAGATACTTCGATAAACTCGTCTGACTTTTAAAAAATCTTTTGCTGTTACACAATCGGTTTCGATTCATTTATTGACTTGTGGCAGTAATTAGATCGATGGTGTAAGAGTGCTTGCGGGAAGGAAGAACATAAATTGATTGCCGATGCTGATCGTTGTGATTGTGGGATCAGTGAAGCAGCAAGTTTTCGTTTAGTGCATGAAGAGGTGTTGAATCTTTGGTATTTTTCTTTGAAGACAATGAGATTCCAATAATGGTCAAACAAAGAGGCTGACATTAAGTCACTATTATCTTTGTGCTGATCATTATAACTCACCAATGATGAGGCAATATTTCTGATATGACTGTCTGTTCATCACCTTCTGTGCAACACGTCAAACAGCCTTCTTTTCATGTCACCTTAAATATTACTGATTCATTCATAAAAGGTGTTCTCTTAAATCAGTTAAAAACCCAAGGACTGTGTTTTCACTTTCCTAAGTTCAACAATGTATCCATATCGGACGTGTTTGGGTTCAGAAAAAATTAGGGCTAACTAGTAACATCAAGTTGAATGATTGACATAGACACAAAACTTGCACCAAAACCGGAAGGAAAATAACCCGATTCATCGTCACATTACCATAACTGCCTCTATAAACTTTAATTTACACTCCTATGTGAAGAACGCTTAAAAGGAGTCCGAATTAAGAATAAAGTAAAAATTGAACTAAACTAAACATACTGAAAAAGCACACCCTCTGAACCTCGCCAAATACACAGGCATTTGTCGTCTGAGCATGGCCCACAAGATATTATCCCACGTGTTGTATGAAAGCCTCAAGCTATTCATCGACAATCTGATCGGTTCACGCTAGTGTGAGCTTAGGCCAGGAGAAATACGATAGATCACAAATTTACACTACACCACATTTTGAAGAAAACTCAGGAGGAACAGATCGATACCCACTACCCTCTCATAGACTTTAATGAGGCATATGTCAGCATTGATAGAGACGCAATGTCTAGTTTTGGCACCTCTACCAAACTCGTCCGTTTGTGTTGGATGACGATGGAGAATGCAGGCCGTTCCAACAAAGTCGGTTAAGATCTTCTTCCCATGGCGCTAAAGTCCGGGGTAAGCCCGGGCCTCAGTCTCCAGCTGCACGGTCCTTGGCCAGCTGCCTCTAATTTCGCTCACCAAGTTGATTGAGGTCCTTCTCCACTTGTGCGCGCCAGCGGCTTCGTGGTCGTCCTCTATTATGTTGTCCCACTGGTTCGGAGTCGTAGACTCTTCGGGCTGGAGCAGTGTTGGCCATGGACTAGCCATCTTAGGCGTTGAGTCCGTAGACGCCTGACTAGACTCATGTCGCTGTACAGCCCGTAGAGTTGGTTGAATCTTCTTCTTCAGAAACCATTAATGCAAACAGGACCAAAGATTGAACGCAGAACTTTTCTCTAGACTTCAGCCACCCTTAAGAGAGTCCAGGCTTCCATGCCATACAGCAAGGCAGGGATGATTAACGTCTTATATAATGTTAGCTTGGCCCTTCGAGATAAGGCTCTACTACTCAATTGCCTTTTGAGCCCAAGGAAACAGCGGTTGGCAAGAGTTATTCTGCGTCTCGATACTGATGTTGTTCGTACGAGTCGAGGTTGTGTGTCCTTTCTTGATGACAGCACTGCTAACCCCATTTTTGCCGCCTTCATTTTAATACCACCAACCGCTTCATGGACGGCTCGCTGTGTTCTGATTTTTGGAAAATCGTGCCTGTAGTTGGTGTCTGAGTTTTGCACGACCTTCTCACGTACGATGTTGGAAAAATCACATGATAGCGCGTCGCCTTGCCTAAAAGGTGCGTTTGTTGCTGACCTTAATGGAGCGCGAGAGTTCTCCATCGTCCTGCACAACTTAACGATTTTGGCAACGTCAAAACTAGACATGGCGTTGTATGCCTCGTTGCCAAATGCGGCGTTAACTCGACAAATAGGTGATGGGTGCCGTTCAGCATCTCTTGGGGTTTTTGAGGATCTGTCATAATGTGAAAATTTGATCGATGTTCGACTTCCCAGGCCTGAAAGCGCTGATAACGAACATAAAATCGTATTGGCGAAGTTTAGGAGACTCATCCCTCGATAGTTGGCGGAGTTAAAAGGGGTCTCCTCTCTTTTGGATCGTAAAAGAATTTAGACAAGCTGACAGAATCTAATACGTAAGTTCCTTCTATCGATTGCTGTGCGTGTACCTTGGTTGGGCTTCAAGTGTACCGTAAGATCAGTACCACGTTTACGTATACAACCGAAGTGTTGAAATGCATGCGCAACTCAAGGAAAGGGTCATGGTGGTGGTCATCATTTAGATTCGCGCACAGTTCGTGCGCAGCTTTGGATGCAGTGCGTATTCCCATTTTGTCATTAAAATATTCACAGCGCCACTGGGTGATTGCTGTGGTTTTGTGTAGTTGGTCATGTACACGAAGCATGTATCAGTTTTTTTTTCCAAGTAATTTTAAATGCTTTAATAACAACTTTAGCAGTTTTTGTCGTATGGTGGATCCTGTCAATATCTATTGGTCAAATGAATCCTATTCACTTCTTAATTTAAAACCTTCACTGAAGCCAAACAGAAGCCTTCATCGACTTTGCTTTCAGTCGCGAGTCGACCTAGTAATTTTACAGTCGTTGGCCTACAGTCGTCAATCAGCTTAAGGGAGTCTACAGCCGTCTGCTTGTAGCGGTCGATTTATAGTCTCATCAGTCTGCAACCACCTTACTTGTCAATTTCATGCTTAATTACAACCTGATTGAGAAAACCAATTAAACGCCTTACCTTTGTTTCTTGGCAGCTCTTAACTTCCACAAGATCTGCATAATTTTGAAATCTCAACAGAATGCAATGATCAAATGATTACCTTTGCAACCATTCAGCCATCACGAACATTCTAATTCCATCGACACGCGCGATCTCGTGCCATGAAGGGTCCACAGTTCATCAAGAAACGATTATCGCATAAAATTTCACGTCGAAACCTTTGCAAAGTGCTCCCACGCGTCCGCCAAGAGATCACCGAACCAATCTGGCAGAGATCACGAGGCAATTGGCTGCGGTCCTAAGTGGAACTAAATCGCAATTAGCCGTCCCCAGACCATTGGTTAAAATCAACGTTAAAGGTGTTCCCCTTAAAATACACCAACAGTGCCACATTTAGCCCATCAACATTCATAGCCTCGCAGCCACACGAGACCTTCGCTTCCTCCTCTCCCAAAGCGATCATCTTCGAGCCGCGAAAGCCGTGCACCTCATCATCATCAGCGCGTCATGACATAATTTGCACCCCGAAACTCGTTCAAAAGCGCTCCAATCAGCGTGTCTCCTGCCTGCAGACTACTCCACTGACTTTTAACTCATCGCTGGAGCATCGCAGCGTCGCAGCGCTAACCTATCGCATTCACCCCCTCCCTCCCACAACAGCCATAACTCACTAAACTAAAGTGTATCTGCAAATCTTCGAATTCGAATCCCAATTCCAGTGATTTTATGGTCGCCTCGAAATGTTCAACTCCCGCCGCAGTACTCCAGTCGCCGTGTGTGTGAATCCGCTGCCTTAGAGGGGAACGCTGATCATTTCATGCCAACAGGCAATAACTTATATTTGCTCGAGGAGCACCGATCGCGTCTTGTGGTCGTGCACCATTCTCCTGGCTAAGTGAGTGCGACTCTGACAGAAGCCGCAGCAGCAGCATTTGAATGAAGACGCGCACATCCCATTCATGGCACAGCATTAACACAACCAGCAGAAGCGGCAGCAGCATCGGTAGTCGTCGTTGCATAAGACAGACGGTACGCAAGTTCACCAGGTTTGGCGATCGACTTTTACTTCGCGAAATTCCGCAGATCCGTGCTAACATGTGAATGCGCGTGTAATTGAAGGTCAAACGGCCAGAGAGTGGAGTCACAGTCGCAGTCATCATCGGCACATCATTTCGCACGCTGGGGCTGAGACAGCGATCGCTCGCGTTCAGAACTGTAGCACGGCCCGAAAGGGGTCGCGCAAAATATTTGACCCCCGCGTCACCGTGAGCCGGCGTTGGTTCGGAGATCTTGTTCGGCGATTGTGTGCGGCAGAGTCTGCGGCTCATTCATGATGTTAACATTTGCCGGGATGACATTAAATCACATCGGCAGCAAGCATCTGCGGCGGCGGTGCACTGGCATGACCACATGGTGCTTCTAACATCGTCACCATGTTCTTACCGCCGCCTGGTTGCGGGTGCAATGCGCGATGAATTGGCAGACGTCGCAGCGGCTGCGATGGTCCAAAGAGATGGTCTTTGTGCGACGCGGCTGGGTGTGGGATCTCCAGTGGCTCGTTATTTATTGAACTTTTCTCTGGCACGTTAATGAGCTGCCGTGGCGGTGGGGCACTGTGCACGGCATGGACGATGAATATGCAAATGAGCAGAGGTGTTAATTTGACAATTACATGTTAACAGCGGTGGAATGGGCATAAGTTATGGCTCTGGTTGTTGAGTGCTTAATTTATGGGGTTTCCGTGGATGCCGCCTTGTCTACAAGAGCATTCATCATTTTTGTGGGTTACCCGACGCGGCGGTAACCGTGTTGCTGCCACATTGTGGGTGGCCAAAAAGGACAAGGTTGGTTGGGTTTGTTGGGGCACTGGCCATGAGCTGAAGAGGTGCAAATATCGTGACGATCCTGAGGACAATCCGGTTGTGGCGTCGTTGCTAGGAGTGCATGAATGATGTGACGAGCCTCTGATTTGAAGGTCTGCCTTGAAGTCAAATGATGGATGTGAAGTGGGGATGTGTGCCTTGAGTTTGGCACCCGTTGTGCTCAGAGAGTTGGTTGTGGACGCAATGCTTAGAGAGTAGGATCGAGGTCGAGAACAAGAGCATATCTGTCTGGTAACGCCATAGCCCTGGTCAGTTACTTACTCTAACCCGACCTAGTGACGAATAGAATCAAAGCCCAACGCATGCTGGAGAGACGTTCAACTGAAGGCGACTACCTTTCATTTGACCCCACATTCTCCTTTGCGCCGCTTCAAATTTTGTCATGTTGCTTGATGGCGTCAGTGTTTGTGGAGCAATTTACTTGATGTTACACCTTCATCTGACATCCTCCGACCTCATCATCTCACGCCAGCTCCTACGTAACACCGATCTTCTCTGAGACAACTTTCAAGTTTGAGGTTATTATTCAATACCTCATAACCGGGCCAAGCCGATGTTGCACCATCAAGCGCTCACCGCACACTAGCCACCAAATGACATCAAGCTTATCGCAATTACAAGCAGAATTGCAAAACAATTCAATAGGAGTCACCCCAGTCGGGTTAGCCTCGTCAACTGCGGTGTGGTGCGGTGGTTGGCATCGCCATGCAAATTCCGCTCACCCAACTATTCAATTAAAATATTCAATTTAACAGCGACTACCACCAACGTCCAGGCACGGACACATTCCCAGGGCCTCTCTCTCTCTCTCTCGAACTCTCTGTGTCTCGCACCCTCCCCTGTACCAGAAGAAGGAATTGCCACACTTTTCGTTTGCCAACGCGCTCCTCTTGGTGTGATCTGCCACCAATGTGAAACCGACTAAAGTCCCTGACATCATAGTTCACACACTCACTTTGCTGTTCCAGCTCTGTGCTCTGCGCGATGGTCGCGCGTCTTCATCTCACATGCGACCAACCGACCGACTGACTATTAACCGCAAAAATTCGCCTCACTTTGTGTCCCTGATTCCACCGAAGACACCGATTCGCCAGCACAGCCCACGGACGGAGATCGTCATGTGCACTCGGAGTTGGACTGCGAACTGCGAGCGTTAATTGCGGCTATCATGGCTGAGGAAAATGAAATGCAGTCATCATTCCGGACGCGAGTCGTCTCAGATATGCTGCGTCTGCCTGCCTGCCCGCCGCCACCGACGATCGAGGTAACATCAAACAAAGACTGGCCGCCAGATTGGGAAGATCGCTTCGATTTGACTGGAGATTGTCCGGTCGGTGCTGTGCCCCGAAAGGAGAGGCCAGGCTTGGCCGGGCGCTCATATGGGCTGCGCGTCTGGTCCGGCCAACACCGGCTCGGGTGTTGGGTTTCATGCGGACGATCTCCGACGGCAGATAAGGGGTGGACAGGCAGTCAGGGTTTGGCGAAATGATGATTTCTTCATCGGATGCGATTGGTTCCTTGGGGCGCATTACACCCGCCGCGGCTTGTTCCGACATCGTGTGTCACACTTTGAATGGAGGTCAGTGAGAGGAAGCCGACTACATGTTGGGATGGCTAATTGCGCCTTGTTAGCTGCTGCCTTGGCATGCAAATGGTAGCAGACAGCTTGTGCCTTCTGGGGAGGATGCGCACGGAACTTGAAGGTGCACAGAGTGCACTGTGCGCGTGACTTATAGCGTGAGAGGTGAAATATGAGACAACGATTGGGCCTTGGCGAGTACTTGAACACATTCTCCGACGCGAGGGCGACATCCCAAATGTGAGTGGGTGGTCCAATCAAGCCGATCCACCGACTGTGGTGACCTTAAGACCGAGCAGGCATTTGTACCTTTCACTGTGTGTCAAACGAACCATTTAGTTGCGGGCACAATGGAACGGCACTCATTCCGTGGCACCGACTTTGAAATTGAACTATTCGTTGCCTGCAGCTAGTCTGATATGGACGATGTAGTCAGACGTCAGTGGATGAGTGATGCCGGCGTGGGATTGTCATAAGTCCTCTAGACCGGTGTGCAGTATTCAGACCAATGCGACGGAGACGGGAATGCAGCAAAATTGACAGCTATTGATGGGCACACCATTGATGTACGTCAGTTCAGTGATTTTGAGGCCCGCTTGACGTCCTGGCTGATATTGCACAAATGGGCACTCTGGCGTATACGTGAAATTTGTTTGTACTTACCATACATTGAATGGAGCAGAAGCTAATCTTACCGTGGTTGCTGTGCCAACAGTATTTCCAGATGGATTCCGTCGCTCCAGACAACGCATTTCGAAATGGAATGCTGGCGTTGTTGGCAGATTGAGACACGATCTACATCTCTTTTCAGCCTTACCATTCACGCCTAAAGTCCACCTGGAAAAAATTCCCTGAAATATGAAAGCTCATTCCTTAAGAAGTGTGGAATGTAGATGGCGCCACAAACGGATGTGAGCTAAAACCAACCTTCGTATGCAGCATTTTATTGCACTTTTAACAGTTGAGCTGCAATACTGTCGGCATTGGAAATTTTTTCCTAACACACCGTCGTCCGTAGTATGACATTGACTCGAGAGGGTATAGAAGTCAACGCACCAACGCACAACGCCACAACGCAACAACTACCGGCCCAATTTCTTTAAGAGTCGCTCACATTTTGCGAAATTCAGCCACCACCAGAAGGTATCCCCCATCCTTTTCATTTCAAGAGACTCTGTTAAGAGATTTGCTCTCCCTCTTCCAGTCGCGCCAATCTCCATCTTCACTCCACAATTTCCTCAGACCTCCTTCAATATTCAATTTAAACTCAACACTCGACTCTACACCAATTGTAAATCACTAATGCCTTCAACCTTGGCAGGTCAAAAACGAACAACACGCATAGCACCTCCGAGTGAATGCAACTACCCACATTCCATTTCCATGTCCATTTTCACAATTTTCTGTTCAAATGATGATTTCTTATGTGAGTTCAAGAGCTCTTGACCTTTCCGCGGTGCACTCAATATGATTGAGGTGCGTTCATGCATGTCATTCTCGGAAAGTGAGACGTGCATGGTTCAGCGCTCTACGATGGGTCGTAAATAAGAAAGGTCGAGACGTACACTCCCTTCCACCGATGTGAGACATTTAAAACTGTTCCGCTGGAGGATTTGGAAATCAGGCGGAAGATGAATGGGTAAACAATTATTTGAAGGAAATTTGTTACAGCTCTTGAGCTTTATGGTGGATTGCAAAATTGTTTGCGACCTACGAGGGTTTTAGCTTATACCAGCTTCTACACAACTTGATTTTTTTTAGTGACCTGTACATAAAATGAATAACGAAACATGTTCTCATAGTTTAAAAAAATGGATTTTTGCAATTAATCTTGTTTTACACTGGGGGGGCAGGAGATCATACTACAACTTCCTGCATGCTTGTTGTTAAAGCACCAAGCACTCTCTACTTTGGCAGAAACGATTAATACCCAAAATTAGGGGAGCTCGTCATCAGTTTCTTGCACTGCAAGCTGTCTACATATATTTTTATCTAGTTTACAAAGAAGTACGAGAGTCGTTTGGTAAGTCACAATTCAGTGACTTCTGGAATTCCCCGAGAACTAACTTTAAGTGCCAAACTCATACCATTAACTCCCATCTATTACTAAGCAGCTGTCATGTTTCGACAACCTGAGTCATTTAGATTGTGTTTGGCAGTCACTTCATGTTAAGGCTTATATATTGCTAAAAAGAAATCTCCTTTCCTCTCCTCCGCTTACCCTCTCCTGAGGAAATGCTTTCTATGTATTATGTGCCCTCGGCTGTTGATGGTTAAGCGTGGTTTAGTGAGTTCTGTCGCAACAGCCTAGAAAGGATCACCAGACATCGTCCAAAAAATTCTTAATTTTGGGCGATTGGGAAATGTACCTAAGGTGCTGCGTTTGCTGACACGCGACCATATGCATATTATGAGTTGTTACATTTCATGATATTGCTTGGTGATCCTTTTTCGCAATCCAACCGCTTCGTTCGTTAGCATGGACGAGGCATACCTGCATCACAACGCACCAGAGATCAGACTGTATGGTACATCTGGTAAATAAAGGCTACCTTCTGTCGACAGCAAGGTCATGGCCCCAGTTATGTGGAATGGCTACGGTGTCATTCACATGGATAATACTAATAAGCCCGGAGCTTCTGGACATATTTGATTTAGATTTTACAGACAGAGCCCATCTGAATTGGAAGGAGGAAAAAGCTTTTTCTATCAACACAATTCACGGGTGCTTCAGTTGTATCCCAAAAGTGCGACGCCGGGCCAGATTTAAAAAGGCCATCAACTTTGTTTTCACTGGGACTTAAGCCATCTCTGAAGGCAGACTCTTAATCGACCACTTCATTCACCTTGTGGTTCTTGTTAAAGATTTGGAGCGAATAAAGCGGTGATGGCTGTAACGTGATTGCCTACAAAGCATATTATTTGGGAATTAATTGGAAAAACGCTAGGAACAATGCATCAAGCTAAAATGAGACTTTGTCAATAAATAAAAAGGTCTGTTCATCAGGCAACCTCAATCTCAACAAGGAAAGGAATGATTTTGTGTTAAAAATCATCATGAGCGAAGGACGCGTTTCCAATTAAGCGTGCATGCCAATTAACAACATTTTGGCTTCTAGGGAACTAAAAATCCGTGTTTGATGCACAGAGAGACATTAGATCCACTCAAAGCCACTGTGTGGTGTGGCAATCACCCGATATGATTGGGAGGACCTTACCATCCAAGAGGTTTTTCTAAGGAGCTACTTAAAGTCGCGGGGTTATGTTGATAAGCTTAAGACAATTGCCATTCGTAAGGAGAATATTCGGCAGGAATGCCAACAATTATGGGCACTTGCTAACTTAGTTATCACGCCGGCGACCCATGAAGTGTCCAACACTGAGCCTTGCATCGGTGACGGTCCTTGGGTACGGTGCTTCCAGTCATCAGTCAAAACAAAATTCAATCATTAATTTTGCTCCACCTTGTAGTAGATTGCACACACCACTCTCTGTCACGTTGTATAAGTTTGTAGGATTTGACGGTACTGTATTTGGGCTATATGTAGAGCTCGAGGGATTTCACTGACGCTTCCATCTGACATTTGCCCGATTTCACCAGAATAACGATCCCATTGTTATGGCTTTATTTGGTCATGTCTGCGCTGGTGACAATTCTGGAGGAAATCCGATTCTAACAAGCTCACCAGGCATGGCGCAGTGAAATATCGTGATGTCATGTTTCTGTACGGTGGTTTTGGTGATGTTTGTCAATAGAACCTAGCCTATTTTGCGGTCCATACGTGACTTGGTTTTTCTCTCGAATTTTATGGTGTGTCTGTATAGTCTAGATATATGCCATCGTACAGGCTACATTGAAATACTTCAATGGCGATATAATGAAATATGCGACAAATTGATATGAAATACTTTCCAGTGCTTTAAGTCAGTTACCAAGTTACCAGGGCACATGAACCTGGATATATGGTACATCCATTTAGCATGCGTTGGAACGTATTTACCCTAAAAAGGGCTTAGGTTAGGTTAGGTTAGGTTAGGTTATAGTGGCTGACTGCTAAGGGCAGTCACACTTAGGACAGAGTAGGCCCATTGCGATAACACACGGATGCTGGCACTGTTTAGCTTGTTGAGGTTATGAAAGTAGTAGCTAGGGGCCTAGGAAGAACTGTTTTAAGGCAGTTGGTGGTGCCTTCTAGCTATTTGTCATTAGTGGTTTTGATTGTATGAATCTTTAGAAGATGGTAAGCTGTAGCGATCGGCATGGATGGTGGTACCCCTGCTATTGATAGGGATGAGGTTGTACCACACCTGGCGAGTCTATCGACTTTGCAGTTTGCTTGTATGTCACAGTGCCCCGGCACCCACATGAGGTGAATGTTAAAATGCTCAGCCACCTCTTTAAGAGACAGCATGCAATTAAGGGATGTTTTTGACCAAAACATGACATTGCCAGGGATTTTATAGCGGCCTGACTGTCGGAACAGATGGTGATATATCTTTTTGATATCACCTTGTTTTTGAGCATTTACAAAGGGCTTGCAACTTTTAACCTTCAGTCAAAGCTGTTTGCCATGAATTAGATTTGGCTAATCATCCAACGTACGTTTGACCTATAAGCAACATCAAAATTCGGTTATGTCGTTCGTCGGCACACATGCTCCTCCACACGCGAACATAATCAATATCCAAAGATATCGTTTTCGAGTGTAACAATAATATAATATGGTTGGCGCTACAGCCCGTAGGGCCCTCTGCGGACCACACGTGCAGTTGTATGGCGACTCGGACGACAAGGTTTGAGACGTACTCCCTGAGCATTGTCGTGAAAATTATTTTTGTCGCACAGACGGAATATCGAACCTACGACGCACATACCGACAAACGCAACGGACCACCACAAGTGTAATGTGGAGTGTACAAATTTCAAGCAACCCAAATTGTGGGTCTTATTGTGGGCCCTGTAACCCATCGCCTACTATTCGTTCTTAAAAATTCATACAACCAATTCCCTGTCTCAGTAGAAGTAGCAAATGACTGCTGTTGAGTCCCTTGTTAACTATTATCGTTTGTGAATTTGTTTGTTTGCGAAACAAGAGCATCCAAAAGTGTCCTTGAGAACTGTTCCCCCTACACTCAAGCTGGAAATTGTCTTCGAAACAATATACAACAACATACTCTCTACAGACGTGTTTGTTTTCTCAGCTCACAAAGTTCAGCTTGACAGGCTGTCCCTGTGGTGATGGGGTAACCACTGCATCTTGTGCACAGAATGTAAGAAAGACATTTTTTTAAATTTTTTTCGAACATTTTATTTGTTCACTATGAGTTCACTTTGAGTACAAAAAAGGACATTTACATAATAATAAAATAAAATAAAAATGAAATAATAATAATAAAATAATAGCGATACAGTATTCATATTCATATATATTACACAACAATACCCCCGCCACTGCATCCTGGCAGGCGGTAAATCATAGAGAGACAGAGAGTGAGAGAGAGAGAGAGAGAGAGTATTCAAACACGATGAACGACATTGGGTCACTAGCCATAATCGATTCTTAAATCTAATCTGTCCAAACGGGTCCCATATTGCAGCGTGGGCCCAGCTACTTTCCGATAAAAACAAAATTTTGAGGCATCCATCTCGGCAAGGGGTTTCACTTCGTCCACATGCGGCGAATTCGTCAGAATGAGAGCTTACGGCTTACGTCGTGGTAAATGGCAAAAATTAAATATTAACTCTGGGATTCGAACGAAAATCAATAAATTATAGCACTTATTATACAAAAGAGAGGGGCTGTGGCAGGTCCGTGGTCCGTGGCGCGTCTTAGTAGTTGTAGCCGGTCTGTGGGCTGAACTGGCCGTTGCCGGGCCGTCCGCCGCCACCGCCAGCTCCTCCGGCACCACCGGCACCGCCGCCGTAGCCGCCTCCATTGCCACCGCCATTGCGTCCGTTGCCACCGTTACCGCCTGGGCGTCCTCCAGCGCCGGGGCGTCCACCAGCGCCGCCTCCATTGCCGCCGCCGTATCCGCCAGCCTTGGCACCACCGCCGGCTCCGCCATAGCCTCCAGCACCAGCTCCCGCTCCGGCATTACCCTGGGCGGCGGCGGTCGCAGCGAGCGCCTTCTGGATAGCCTCTGGAATTGGGGGTGGAGTGGGCAGATGGTCTCCTTGCGGCTGGAATCCGTTCTCATCGGCAACGTATGTCACAGTGATCACCTGGCCATCGGGGGCGGTGTACGAGTATGAACCCATCACCGTGGGGATCTCGTTTTCGGAGCCCTTGTTCTTGATGTCGCCTTGCTCTTGGGCCGTGATGCCGTTTGCGGTCTCGTAGCTGAACTTGTAGGTGCCGTCGCCGTAGTTTTCGTTCTCGTACGAGATGATCTCGATTGGTGGGCCCGATGGGCCGGGGGCACCGGCACCGCCACGGCTACCGCCGCCTCCGAAACCGCCTCCTGGAGCGCCACCACCTCCCCTGCCAGGGGCACCGCCGCCTCCGAATCCGCCCAAGCCATTGTTTCCGCCCGAGAAGCCAGGTGTCGGAAGTCCGGGACCGCCTCCAGCTCCGGCCGCACCCGGCGGTGGTGGCAAGTAGTTGTTGTCCAAACGAGCACTGGTGCTCATCGCAATAAGCGTCGCGAATATAACCTGCAAACGAAACAGAGAAGAACAAATGTCAGTGAATGCGGACAGAGACACAGAGACGAAGAGCCGAGTCAAGTCGCAGATGACAGCCAACAGTTAAGGCTGCTTAGTGTCATCTGATTCACGACGCCAGGTCCCCGAGCCCAACAATTGCCGCTGCTGCTGCTTTATGTCGGGTTGAGCCACCCCGCGATACCATCGCCGTTGCACGGCTAATTAGACAGACACCGATCGGCGGACGACCTACTGCCGCAGTTGCAGATACAAATGAAACAATGCCACGAGAAGAGAATCACATTTGGGTAGGACCGTTGTCGCACAGCTTGACACTTCGGTTATTAGCTACGGGGCCAGGTATGTGCCCTCCGATGACATCCACCGACGCTGTTAAGCTCCCAATGCTCACCGAAGTGGCCATTCTGGGTCACACGCCGTATCTCACGACTTCTGATGTGCTGTTGTGTGTTCGCCGTCGTTTTTGCGAAACAAGAATCCGCTCGACAGCGATGCAGATTCTCTCGGCCATGTAAGTCAGAATTTGACATTTGTTACGCCGCTTGACAGTGGAATTGGAGACAATGATGTAACGATCGCTTTGTGCGATCACTCAACCGGCGCAGATCACTCTCTTGGCATTGGCATCGCGGAGAAAGTCGGAGGCGTCTAGCCTCCAGCGACGAGCGTCGTCTGGCGTCTGGCATCTATCGTCGGCATCTGCAGGGACGACATTTAAGCCGACGAGAAATGTGTGTCCTTAATGTTGACATTTAGCAGATGACTTTCCTTTCTACCGAGGCCCCAAACAAAGAGACACAGAAATCGTGATGATGCCCGAACTCGGCTTGGCGTGGCGTGGCTTGGCATCCGCCACCGCTGCCACATATAGGCGCAAGCGTGTGCGATACTTCTTCATCCGAACGAAACGAAACAGGTTAGATACTACTGTGTGCAGATGCAAATTTAGCAGCCATCCTCTCACCAGATGAACCACATCCGCCATGGATGTGCACTTACTCACCCGTCTAGCCTTGCTGACGCTGGCCTAGTGCTCCCCATCGTGGTCGCCGTCGATCTGTTTATGTTATTTAATATATCACAGTTCATGAATTTGCCGGGGGTGAAACGATTTAGCAATTTCAGAGCGCCTGCCCGCCCGGGGCATGGTGATGTTACATCGGCCCAGCCGCCATCACACGGCTTTGTGTGTGTGGCTGAGTCGACCGACTCGGCGAAATGTGTAACAATAGGTTAGGCTTACGATTTTGAAATGGCATAGTGCACTAGTTAGCTGTCATATCGGTTGTCTGGGAAATCTGCGGAAGGCGCCCTGCCTGGCTGAGCCTGGTGCCTGGTGTGCGAGAGATGCAACATGGTTGGGAACCGATTTAATCTTGAAGCACTCCAGCCACTCAGCCAGTCTGCCACTCAGTTGGGCGAAGGTAATAAAAGTGTCGGCATTTATTTTTCTCAATTGTGTTTTTTTTTTCTCTTGTCTTGCTGCATTTGCGTGCGACCAAGTGGGAGTCTTTAACTCACGCTTGCCATCCAGACAATTAGAGTTTGTTTCGAAAAAGTGGAGCTAACGCTGGGAACGGTGAACGAGAAAAAAGCACTTGTGGCTGTGGCCCTTGTCTGGTGTGTCTGGTTGCACATCATCCTTTGGGGAGCTGCGGCGGTCAGTGCTCACATTCGTGATCGCAGAAACGACTGGCATGTTAAAATTGATTGCTTGCACACGTTTTATGACTTTGAAAACTGCACTGAGGCGCTGTAAGGTGATCGACGAGACTGACGTAAGGCAGCCGATGTCATTTGGGGCATTTTGCATACAAATCGATGGCAAGCTTCCTCATGTTCGATTAAATGTTATTTGTTCGAGATGAGCGAGTGAGACAAGACCCTTTGAGATGGGATTGAATTGCCGTGGGGTTTTATCTGGGATCATGATGTGCTTTGAGGTCTTTGTTGGCTGTGAGGCTGATTGTGCAGGGAGCTCATTGGGAGCGAACGAATTGTCTAAGAATAAGGGGGCAGCTGCAAGGGTGGCTGAAATAAGCTCTGGAAGGACTGGCTTTGTGTGGCGTGGTCAAAAATGATTTTGGATGAATGATTTTGAATGTCAGAATTTTGACTTTTGGAGTGGGATCGATTTAAGTTACATTAAAAGATCAGATTGCTCAACTCATTCCGATGCATTTCGGAGTAGTTGCAAGTATTTTCTGTGTCCTCTGTCTCTGACGGAGACTACATGAAAGCTCCTTAAAATCAAGCATCTTAACGTCGATCGACTGGATAGCTTCTTTGTTTGGGTGAAGTTCAAAATTTGGATACAAAATTTAAATTTGCTTGAGATGAGACCAAATTGCAGAGAATCCCACAGTCAACATCTCTAGGTGAGCTATTGCTTCAATTAATGGACTAACATTTTGTGAACGACTAAATTAAAAAGACAAATTCTGATCAGATATCGTCCCAAATTGTGCTTCAAAATGTGAGCAAAATTGTTTCTAAAACAAAAAGGGTTCGTCAAGTGAGACATTGAGTCGTGAGTCGTAAATTAGCTTTAACAGCTTCATTGTAATTGAATGGGGTTCAAAATTTTTGGAGAGGGCCAGAATGTATTGACTACAATCGATGATGTAGGATATTTTTAAATCTTTAGCAAAATAAAGCAGACGTATAGAAAAATCAAGTGGCCCAAAATTAGAGGAACAAAATTGCCTAGAAATTCGTATTGGCGTCGATTCCAATAGTAGTCTAGTCTGCACTTCAATTGAACCTTAATCAGTTTCTCTTGACGAGGGAAGACGTTTGTATGACTGAATGATCCAAATTTACATGGACTAAAATGGAGTGAAGTGAAGCTTAGACCTTAGAGCCTCATCAAAGTGTGATTCCAACAATTGTCATTTTAACAACTTTTTGAACTTTTATACCAATTTTATAAGCATTCACAAATCATCTATGTTCCTGAGGATCTTCCTGAGAGTCGATCCAAAAAAATCTGGCCTGAAATTTGGAACTTAGGTAAAGTACGTGTTTCAGAGAAGGAATTCTCGGTTTGAGGGAATTTGGTTCTTTTTTCAAAATTAAGGCTTTCTGAACAGAAAATTCTGATCGAAATTTGCCAAAACCGATATAAGCACCCCTGAGAGTCGATCCAAAAAAATCTGGCCTGAAATTTGGAACTTAGATAGTACGTGTTTCAGAGAAGGAATTCTCGGTTTGAGGGAATTTAGTTCTTTTTTCAAAATTAAGGCTTTCTGAACAGAAAATTCTGATCGAAATTTGCCAAAACCGATATAAGCATGCCATGCGCCTGCAATTTAAGACCATTTGAAGGTTCTATTAGAAACAGTTGAAAGTGTGAATCATTCTAGTCAATAGACTATCAAAACGACCCAAAAATAGTGATCAAAATTTCTGATCAAAAACTCCACAGTGATCTCAGTCATATCACAAATTGATCTTAAAATGGAATCAGTCGAGTATGCTAATCGCCTTCAACTATGTCACCTCTGACTGACACTCATTCCAAAACATTGCCGTAAATTGCCAGAATGCAAGGTGAGGCATCAGCAATTAGCACAAAGTCTTGCGACTCATCTCCAGCCGATCTCAGCAATCAAGACGACTGTAATTACTCGTACAAAAACGATAACTTTAAGGTCACTTTTGAAAACATCCACTTATCCACACACACAATCTCTTACTCGAACGAATGATGAACGTGACAAAATTTCAACCGAATTTTTTTTTTTTCCACTTACCACTTTCATGATGAAAATCCTTTTATCCACAAAACAAATAAAACCGCGATATTGATGAAATAAAATTCAATTTTTGGCGCGAAACTTTTAAATACCGTTAGTTGGCAAATAAAACTGATGCTGTGTTACCAGTGGAGGTTTAGCCCGATCTATTGTTGGAACTAATGTGACGATGAAAATAGAAGTTCTCCGTCTTTTATATATACCACCTTTCGAATCGGGAAAAGCCGTGTTTGTTAACCCCCTGTGAGAAGATGCCACCACATGCGCTGGCTAACGACAATTCCACCACCAAAACAACCCAAAGCTGCAACAACAACAACAACAACAGCACCACCACCAACTAGAGAAGCAACAAAAAGAAGCAGCCGGAGCAGCAGAAGAAGAAGAAGAAGAATCAACAATCTAATAGTAGGCATATACAACTAAATCGCATTTTATACCAATTACAGGCAAGACACTGTACCGCCGCTGTAATGGATGAGAACAGCAGAGCGCGCGAAACGAATATTTCTGTCGAATCCTCCCGACCTCAAGTCACCAATACACGGACACCCGCCAGCCGAGGTTCAAATGCAATCCGCTCACTCTGTCTAATGAAACATTTTGGTACAAGTTATACGAGTACAAGCAACGAGTGACGAGAGTACGAGTACGAGTACGAGTACGAGTACGTGAACGAGGTACGAGTGCTCCTCCCTTTGTCCACACTCTCTCGCCACTCAGCCAGATTGTGGTGTTGGTGGCGATGGCGACGGTGATGGTTGATTCTCCCATGTACTCGTTGCCGGAGATGATGCATTTCCACAGCATGTGCAGTTCAGAGTTGATTTCAGCAACAATCGCCAGAGTTCCCGAGTCACACACAGAGTCGCCACAGAGTCATCTGTCTGTCCCCTGTAGGCGACCAGAGACTTCACATGCCTTAGTCGTGTGATGTATTTTTGTGTTTTTTTTTTCTTTCTTCTGTTTGTTCTTCAGTCAGTTCCGATTGAGCATTATGACTGATGATGGGCTCTGTGATGCTTGTCAGAGGATGGATGCTTAAAATTTTAATTTGAGACTAAATTACGAGATCAATTGCGCGACACGGTGACGGTGTGGTTCTTTAACGTTTCGCAAAAGGTGCTGTGCATCTTCGATTGGAGATGATGGAATGTGAGGTATGTCGTGTTTGGTAACACGGTATTTAGTCGTAATTAATTGTCCAGACAAAGCGGCCAGCAATTAGTGATTGGAAGGGATTACAATTCCTGATCGAGGAGCGATAATTGCTCTCTGGCAATCGAACATAGAAGTGTCGTTAGGAGTTTTGTTCATTTTTGCATTGACGCTACGTTAGGAATTGATTAATGCGCATACATACTTATGATAAATCGACAAAAACGTCAAGTGCGTTGCTTCTTGAAACACGTTGTTTCTGACTTCGGGTGACAAAGGGGGTAGACACATCCATCCGGGCAGATCTGTGATACAAATTGAAGTGGGTTAGCTTATTTCTGGATCTGGTTGGGAGCCGGATCTCATGTTATAGAGAGAGAGAGATACCTTGTCTGGTTATTAGAGGCAGTCCTGAAGATAGGAAGAAATTTAACTTAATATATTTCTGAAAGTCGGGTCATATGTTTGGGATCAAGAGAAAATCTTAAATGGCCAACAGGACACCGCCTTGTTGCCAAATTGCATAGAACATTAGTAACAATACATCAACAATTCGACAGAGATTAACGAGCTCCATTAGACAATTCTTCGATTACATCATTCTCAGTGTCTCGTTGATTTGTGGTGTGACTCGATACATGGATCATGTGTGTGAAAATCAGTGTATGTAAATTCCCTTCCAATCAGGACTTGACAACTTTTTTCCAAAAATAGAACGCGACATCGCTCATATGTCCACCAGGGGCACCTTGAAACAGTTCATTCGCTGAACCCAATTTCCGATTACTCGACTAGATTACGACGGCTTGTTTGCATTTAACTTAATCGTCTAGATTTGTTAAGGCACACGATCTAGGCGGCTAATTGACAAGACAATTTCTTGATATACATTAGCTAACATTCATCAAGGTGACTTCGATTTTTAAGCCCGGTCAATGAATTTGTGGCACCATTTTCTTTAAGCCACATATCATCCATTCGATTGGCAAGCAAAGTTCCTTGAAACATGGCTCCATTTTGCTTCTGTATTGTGACAGTACAGTCTCGATCGAAAAGTTCCTCTGTTGCACTGCCCAACATTTTCGGAAGACTCATCGGACCGGAGTTGTGGTAGCCATACGCTCTACAAAACCTAGCGTGAATCAAAAGATGCTTAACTAGCCTTGGTTCAGCCCGTGCAGTTATTGGTTCCTCCTGACGCCATTAACGTAAACAGGACCAACGATTTTTTCTCTCAAAACGACGAAGAGTGTCTTCATCCGCTTTCAATAGCCTCCACTCCCTCTGTGCCATAGACAAGACATACTATCGGAGTGTTGCAGACATAATCGGAGTGTTGCATAAAGTCAATTTGGTCTTTCGAGAGATGTTGCAGGCTGTTTATTATTTTATAATATATTTTATTAAGTGACGGACCCAAAAGTGCATCAGTTATTCCTTGCTGACGATGGAGCCATCATAAGTGATGTTAATGGAGGATCTGGGGGGAAATGGGCACCTCATTAGACAGATAAAGACCGAATACCATTGATGGTGACAATATCAACCACCGCGTAAGCGTAGAGTGGATGAAGTGTCGGGAAAACTCAGCCATCTTCTGTGGCCGAAAAATTATCCCTAATCTGACGGAAGGCTCTACACCGCAGTTGTAGGTTCGATGCTTACATAGGGTTCACAACTTGGGCAGCGTACAAAAAGTATGAAAGCAAATTAACGGCAACTGAGATGAAGATGCTTCGCATGACGGCGGGAGTAACAGAGCTCGATACAATAAGAATTTCAAGGATCAGAGGAAGTCTTCACGTCAAAGAACCCATCGCTAGGAAAGTTGAGCACGACCGGCTCAGTTGGTATTGTCATGTTCTATGAAGAGATCAGTCGAACCTCGTTAAAAAGGCAATATCAATAAACGTTCCAACGCAAGCGCGAAAGAGAAACAGACCTAAAAACTCCTGGATCACACAAATGGAAGAACACCAGCAGATGATCGGCATCAGTGATGAAGCGATTAGAGACAGGGAGGCCTGCCGAAATTTCTTGAGGTCGAATCGGCGATCACCACCGGCGGACCAGTATGGATGCAGCGAGGTGGGATGCTTATGATCCCCATAATTCGAATCACAACCTCGTCGTTCAAAAGAAAGAAGAATGTCTTTCGAGAGATGTCACTGCTCAATTGTCTGTTGTCCCTGTTTACTATAGAGCTGAAAAGAAATATTTTAAAAGATCGTACCAAGTGTTCTTCCAAGAGTTGACTGCGACCTTCGCACGATCTGCTTAAGTATCATCATTTTCAAACACGCATGATCCACTAACGGAGTCGCGGGAGTTACGTACCACCTACCAAAAAGAATTGTAAAATTGCAAGACGGCACTTTTGCATTAACAGAATGCGATGGAAAACAAAATACATAAAAGTGCTAAGTCAGCAAAATCACCTACCTCTGAATTGGAATATGAGAAGTGCTTCGCTAATCAATTTTATGGTATAAGACCGATCGAATGTCTCCAAATCGGGGATTATTTGTCGGATTGAAAGAGTGTGCGGCCAAGCCATAGACAGCGGCACTCATAATAAAATAGAATAAATACTTGTAGTGCGGTACAAAATAATCGTGTTTCATTTCTTTGCGACAAATAATTTAAGTGGCGCAGTCGGTAGTTTTCTTTCCAAACGGGAAAGAAAAAACGAACATAAAGTATAAAAGTGAGTGAATAGTAAAGTGAACTTTTGAAAATCCATCCACGAACCCCACCACCACCCGAGTATAGGTGCGGAATTGTATTTAAAAAACTAAGCGTTTGAGTTACCCTCCACGAACCCCTCCTCCACCCGAATAGTGTAAAAGTGATCGTAGGCATATATTCAAAATTGCGTCGAGTCGAGATAAACGCATAACTTTATTTAACGCGAACCGGAACATTGGTGACACAGAAAAAATGGAACAACTAATGCAGAACATGGTTGATGCACTCAACAATATAGCCGCTATTCAGAGGCAGCAGCAGCAGGTGCAAGAACAAATAGTGCCAGTTCGACTAGAACCGAAAATTGAAGAGACGATTGGTTACATACAGCCATTTTCTGGAGAAAAACAGGAGCTGACACAATTTATATCCTGTGTGGACAACCATTTAGCAGCCGTTCCTGAGGAGAAGCGAACAGAAGTCTTCAGGTGCATTTTCAACATCAAGATCGTGGGGAAAGCCAAAAATATTTTGTACATGATGTCTCTTGCATCGTGGGAAGCAGCCAGGGACCAGCTGATTCAACATTTCCGGCCCATCAAAAATATCAACGAAACTCTTTCCAACATACAACACATCAAGGTAAATAATATTTTAGAACTGTGTAATAAAATAGATTATATAATTAAAGAAGTTCACGAATATGCGCTTTACGAAGCCACAAATAAAGAAATAGTAAATTCGAGTGAGCAGCTGATAATTGCAAAGATAAAAGAACTTTCAATTGGCCAACTTGCTAGGGAAATAAGAAATGTGTACAATTTAGACACAATTATGAATATATTAAGATCATATATTCCAGATAGCGACTGGAATTTAAAAAAAAATTATTATAAACCTAACACTACAACCGTACCGTTTAGAAATGCAAATTTGCGATCGCCTAATTCAGGGACAGAAAGCCAAATAAATAGCAGAATAGTTCAGGGCAACAATAATTACAGACTCCCTGAACAATTCAGTTCACGGTCAGATAGGCAACAGAGGAATTTTGACCAAAGTAGGCAAAGTAACAGGTCAGTTCAACAGAATAGGTATCAACCCAACCTGAGAAACTGGGTGGAAGACAAACATTCAAATAGACAAAATTCATTCAACCCATCAGGGCAGGTGAGGAATAGTGCACAGTATCCACATCCGATGGAAATAAATACTTTAAAAGCTGAAACTAATCAGCAGGAAATTAATAGTATAGAACCGACGGTTTTTCTCAATTAAGCCTCGGAAATAAACTTTATTGTCATCTTACTATTAACAAATACAGATACAGAACGCTAATAGATACGGGATCGACTATTAGTATTATTAATTCAAGCACGGTAAATTGTGAGGAGTTTAAGGTTCTTGAAGAGAAAGACATATCCCTAAGTACTATAAACAACATTACACGAGAGCGAGTCCAAATTGTCATAACTGACGCTCCGAAAGAGTTCCGCATGGATAATGTAAACAAAATCAAATGGTACAAGATGCCATTGAACAATAAAACATATGATTTACTGATAGGAATGGACTTTATTAGTAAGTCCGTAACTGAATTAAACATTAATAAACGATTCATGCAACTGAACAACACCGTCAAATTGAACCTATTTTCGGAAGACTACGAAACAATTCAGTGTTTCGAGTTGAATGAGGAAAAACACAAAAGTATAGACATGACACATTTAAATACGGATGAAAGGCAAAAACTGGACAAGCTAATCAAGCAATATACACATTTGTTGTATAAAGATGGGGATCAATTGACCAATACGGAAACCGTGATGCATGAAATAAAAACAACAACGGATCAACAGATAAATGCCCGTTTATACAGATTACCACCAAAGCATGAAGAGGAGGTGAGGAAACAGATAGAGGACATGGAACGACAAGGAATTGTGAGGAAATCAAATAGTCGGTATGCATCACCAATAGTGGTCGTTAAAAAGAAAATGGACAGTTCTGGCGAAGAGAAGCTCAGACTTTGTGTTGACTATCGGAAATTGAACGAAATCACTGTAGACGATAAATATCCACTCCCTAATATAGAAGCTGTATTAGACAAGTTGGGTCGCGCTCAATATTTCACAACACTGGATTTGGCAAAAGGGTATTACCAGATTAAAATGCATCCCAGAGATATACAAAAAACTGCATTTGTTTCACCAAACGGTTTATTTGAATTCACTCGGATGCCTTTTGGTCTTAAAAATGCCCCAGCTACGTTCCAGAGGTTTATGAATGATATATTGAGAGAACACATAAATAAGATTTGTGTAGTCTACATTGATGACATTCTCATATTTTCTACAAGTCTGGCAGAACATCTTAGCGCTATTAAAACTATTTTCGATGTGTTAAATGATCACAATCTGAAGGTCCAGCTTAATAAGTGTTCATTTTTAAAGAAAGACACCGAATTTTTGGGACACGTTTTAACTAAAGATGGGATGAAGCCCAATCCCAATAAAATAAAGTGCATACTGGACTATAAATTACCACAGACAGAGAGTAGCTTAGAGAATAGCTTAGAGTACCCGCATAGGGTCAGTAGGTTAGGAGTAAGATCATTTCTTAAGTTAGTTAAGCTAGTTTTAAGCATTTTTGTCTAGCATGTAAGTTAATGAATTCAAAATAAAACAAAAATGAATGAAAAAAAAAAAAAAAAAAAAAAAAAACCACAGACAGAGAAACAGCTGAAAGGTTTCTTGGGGACGACAGGTTATTATAGAAAATTCGTAAAGGATTATTCTAAAATAGCGTACCCTATGATCAAATACTTGAAAAAGAATACAAAAATCAATTCGAGAGATCCAGAGTACATACAAGCCTTCGAAACACTTAAGCTTTGTATCGTCAACCATCCCATACTCAAGTTTCCAAGGTTTGATAAACCTTTCACATTATTTACTGACGCTTCCAATTATGCAATAGGTGCAGTGCTAACTCAAGATGGACAGCCTGTATGCTATGCGTCAAGAACTCTAACCGACCATGGAAAGCAATACTCAGCAACAGATAAAGAATTTTTGGCCATAGTTTGGTCAGTGTCTTATTTCCGACCTTATCTTTGGGGAAATAAATTTAAGATAATTACCGATCACCAACCAATTAAATACCTCAACAAAAAATATAATGGGAGAGAATTCTCACAGAGAAATCAAAGGTGGCTGTTGAAATTGGCTGAATTCAATTATGACATAGAGTATCTCAAGGGAAAAGAAAATAAAGTAGCTGACTTCCTGAGTAGAATAGAACATGTAGACCACTTAGAAGACGAAGTAATGTCCGATGTAGCTACGATTCATTCTGCTCCGGAGCAATTACTCGACCATTTCCCAATAAAAGAAGAAATTGTCAATAAGTACAAAACGCAGCTAATTTTAACGAACACAATTACCGAAGAGGTCGAGGCATTACATGGAAGAACGATAATTCAAGTTGATATGACTAAAAATCAGTCATATTGGAAGGACTTGTTTATGAGAACCATGAAGCCTGGAAAAATTGGTATATACACGGAATTATCATATCGGGAATATAACAAAATACAGCAAATTTTAATAAGTCTCTTTAGTCATAATAGACACATAACATTTATAAAATGCACACTAAGAGCAAAAGAAGTAAGAAGTCAGGAAGAATTACACCATCAAATTTCCAAGTATCACATTACAGAGAGTATACATAGTGGCATAGTGGAAACATATAATACACTGAAAAAGAAGATCTATTATCCCAATTTAATAAAAGAAATTCAAATAATTATAAACAATTGTAGAACTTGTTTGGAAACTAAATATGAATGAAACCCCATAAAGCCAAAATTCTGTCTAACAGAAACTCCCGAGTTTCCAAACGACACTCTACATATGGACGTATTTACATTCCAAGGACAATCGTTCGTAACATTAATTGATAAATTAACAAAAAAAGCATATGCTTATCATTTGCCAAACAAAAATTGGGTAAAAAGAATAGAAATATTAGAAAAACATTTTTCCAAATTTAATAAGCCAAAGAAAATAATAACTGATAATGAGTTTAAGGCACATCAGCTAATAGAATATTTAAATAATCAAGGAATAGAACTTCATTTAACCAAACCCAACAACCACACTGGAAATGCTGACATTGAAAGACTGCATTCAACAATTCAAGAGAAATTGGTCAGTTTAAGAGACACATCACTCACACTAATTGCTAAATTACATAAAGTAATAAGTAATTACAATAATAGATATCATAGCAGCATTAAAATGATCCCAGAACAAGCTATGAATGCAGATCACCGAAAACTGAGGGAAACAATTATTTTGAATAAGCAAAAATATATTAGTAAGGCAAATAAAAATAGGGAAAATTACACGGAAGATCGAATTACAGCACCAATTAAAAATTATAAGCGACTTAGACATAAATATGAACCAAGATTTAGAATAAAACAAATATCTAATGAACATAATACAAATATTAAAAGAAAACGTAAATTTACAGATGTTAATACTCCTAACATTCCTACTGGTCATACCCATCCCGACAGTCCAAGCGAAACTAATCATAACGAAAGTGGAAAGGAATAATGTATACATCAAATTAAATATAGGTTCAATAGAGATGATTAATGAGACTACTACAATTCTCCATGTGATTAACCTTCAAGAGTTGAAAGACGCCGTCGGACAAGTCGAAGATAATTTAAGGCAAGTTCCTACTGGAATTGAAAAAGCTTTACTCAGGGAAATAGAATCTGTTGAATCGAAAATATCAACGATTCTTCCTAAGAGAACAAAAAGTGGTTTAGCTAACTTTGTAGGTACAGCGAGTAAATGGCTGTTTGGAACAATGGACGATAACGACCGACAGGATATTATAAAGCATATGAGAACAATAGAAATAAATAGTCATAATTCAATCGACAATTTAAATAAACAAATTAGGATTAACACTTACTTCAACGAAACTATATTTAACCTTAAGAATCTCATAGAAGAAGATAGGGAAAAAATTTCAAAAGCAATTAATCAATCAGACAATACACAAAAACAGATAATATACCAACAAATAAAATTAGATCAACTTTTTAAATTAAAATTATTAGAAGATAAAATAGACCAAATATTAGACAACGTTGCCTCAACTAAACATAATATCTTACACCCAGGTATACTAACCCCAGAAGAAATAAATAGATTCAACATTGATTACTATAAGATAAAACATTCTAAACTAGGTATGATGAGCTATAGAAAAAATGTCCTGATCATGGCAATTAAGATACCTATGGCGGTTGTAGATATAAAATTAAAATTTCTAACAAGCTTACCAAACAAGGAAGGCCTTGAAATAATTCAAAATGATCAAAAAATTGTAGAGTATAAAAATGTAGATTACGAATTTAATGATGAAGTATATGTAAACGATTTAAAATTAGTTAGTAATTGTGTTACTCTGAGTAATTGTAAGCTTAAAGAAAATTATAAGAAACAAATAAAAATAATTGATGAAGAAACAATAATATGTATAAATATGAATGAGGATGAAATTTTAAACAATTGTGACGATAGGAAGTTAAATTTAAGTGGACATATATTAATCAATTTTAACAATTGTTCAGTTAAAGTATTAAATAAAACCTTTTCGAATCAAAACTTTGAAATTAAAGCCAAATACAATTATTTTGAGGATGTAAATTACAATTTTACAAAATCCATTTCTTTCGATAGTATAATATTAAAACATTTTGAAAATATAAGAGAAATTAAGGAATTAAAATACCATAAAACCACGAATTATATAATAAGTTCAACAATTGTAATAGCTTTAGTAATTATATCAACTATTATACTTATAATGTTAAGAACTAAGAACAAAAAACTAAAAATTGTAGTAAAAAATATTCAAGAAAATGTAAAATCTAGCACTTCTCAAGAAATTTAGGAGAATTTCCAATCTAAGCGGGGTGAAGTTACGTACCACCTACCAAAAAGAATTGTAAAATTGCAAGACGGCACTTTTGCATTAACAGAATGCGATGGAAAACAAAATACATAAAAGTGCTAAGTCAGCAAAATCACCTACCTCTGAATTGGAATATGAGAAGTGCTTCGCTAATCAATTTTATGGTATAAGACCGATCGAATGTCTCCAAATCGGGGATTATTTGTCGGATTGAAAGAGTGTGCGGCCAAGCCATAGACAGCGGCACTCATAATAAAATAGAATAAATACTTGTAGTGCGGTACAAAATAATCGTGTTTCATTTCTTTGCGACAAATAATTTAAGTCGGGCACTAGAGATATCCAGGCCATTCGATCCTCCGCCATCTTCCTAAGAACAATGTTGAAAAAGTCACATGACGGCGTGTCGCATTGTCTAAAAACCTGGATGGAATTAGTCATTTCCAATATTTATAGAGTCCAATCAGAGAACGTACACCATGTTCCATTTTCCTCTCAGAGGGTGTAGTCGAAGATCGTTTCGTAAAATTGGTCATAGGATTGATAAGACTCAAGGATGTCATAATCTAAAGAAAGCCGTGAAATCTACTGTTGTGATTCATTTCAAACGGAAGCTTGATTGGCTTTAGTATTATCGGCACTTCGGGGCACCCGTTGTCTCACGGGCACTTGCAGCTGCACAATTTGTTCACTACACTATACGTTGTTCTCTACTGGGGCAAGAATAACGATAAAAAATTGACGCTATTAAAGCTGCCATCATCGACTCGGAATGTTGGTAATAAGTATTCTTCATCACTATAAAATTTACTGAATGTGCTGGACATTGACAGTTTGATCATTACTTTAAGGGTGCGTTCACGATGAAACGGCAAAGTTGTCCAGTCCCGATTTGGTAAGACAATTATTTACCCATTACGCTTCACAGTGGTGTCTTAGTTATAAAAATATGCAGTAAAAAGTGTGCAGTAAAACAACGTCATGTCAGTTCGAATTTCTGGCATTTCTCCTTATTTCAAAGCAAAAACCAAGTCGACATAATATGTTTTGAATATGGTAAGCTCATCTTTGATTTAAGGAAAAGATACCACGTTTCAAGATTTGCAATAAACAACCTAACACGATGTGGACAGTTTGAATAACTAATTGAAAATTATTATATTACATTTTTAAATTACATTTATATTACATTCTTTATATTACATTCTTCCAATCCGCAAGATCTCTAAGGATAATCCAACCGAGACATTCAAGCCTTTTGTCAGAACGCCAGGTTTTTGTTCAGACATCTAGGCTGTGGAATTTTCTACCAGCGCGTTTGAGATGGATCACTAGAGTGAACAGATTCAAAAGCTCTGTCTCTGCTTACTTGGCCATATAATTAAAAAAAAAAATGATTGTGTCTTTCTTCACTTTGAATTTTATTATTGCTATTGTTATATTTAAGCACGCCCTAAAACATTTTTTTTAAATTTCAATTTAAATATTGCAATTGAGGATTTTGTTAAATCTTTTAAGGCGGTACTGAATAGCCAAAAAATATTCATGAACAAATTATCAGTGAACAAAGTTTACGACGCAGATTTTCCTTTTTTGCACTCCGCTTAAATTTCATTCAAGCTTGATTTCTGTAACATTCCTATTGTAAGAATTATTGATTAAATAAATATGAAATATGTTTCTTTGAACTTATGTGCGGACGTCCTTGGGAGCTGTTCGGGAACCCACAGCGGGGCAACTAATCCTCCCCAGAAGTGGAATTTATTAGTCCCGCCTTTCTACTCGATCCATAGAATTCAACGTATACCAACCACAAGATGATACTCATGTATGTACCAAAAAATAATTATGCAACATGGTGTATTACCCATACTCTGTTCTCGTGTCTTCATCGTTCTTTCAGAGCATTCAGTATCATTTAATGCTTGATTGAATTCACGTTTACTGTGTTGCCACCAACTACGAATAGCAGGAGGTGTGGTAAAGAAGCGCGATATAATATTAGCTTTAAAACGTTAAATTGGAAAAATTTAGATTCATCCTTGGATTTCGGGATAAATTTGAGTCAGCTTCTCCTGAACTAGAATTGGGATAATATAATATGGGTGGGTACAGCTCGTAGAGGGCCAGGGTCTAGTTTCTCAGCAATCACTCGTGTTGTGCGTACTATTGTCCTCTCACAAGTGGAAGATACCTACAGTTTTATATTCCGATGGGCCAAGTTTGAGAAGCTTTTTCTAGACAGGAAATACTCTTTGAGATTGATTGAGAATTGTCAGCGAGTTGAAAGAGGTACAAATTATTTCTGTCGCACCGACCAGAGATCAGACCTATGATAACGAGGTTGGGGTCGACGCATATATCCACAATACCACAGGCCACCAAAGTTGGGATAAGCAGAATTTTGCGCTGGAAACAGTGAATTTATAAATTTTTTTTGGCTGACAGTCAAGACTAAAGCTCTCACTTACTGGTTGATCCATTTCAGGGGATTGTCCCAAAACCAGCACACGTCTCCTATAAGCCCGTAAGCACCCTTTGTAAAAATGAAGTTTTTCAAATTTATTTTCTCAAAAAAGGAGCCGCAAACACACAGTAAGTCGCTATCATAGCATAATGCTTTTCGGTCAATTTCGGATCAATAACAATTGTCTGAAATGGTCTAAGCGTCTATCACAAGCCATGTCAAAGCCGGACTGCGTCAGCGAGTGGCTTACGCTCCGCAGTGTGAAGTGGGAAACTTATTTACCTCTCATTTCTCAACCACCGACATATAGAGCGTGTGATCCTGAGTTACTTGTGCTCTCTATCGCATCCACGTCGCTTGTATGGTATCTCAATACCCATTGCATCCTCGCACACTCGTCCCCTAAGCCTAGGATTTGAGTATAGAGCCTACTACCGCGACGCGGTGTAATAAATTCCACTCCATTTCACTATTGTCAACTCCCCGAACCCTCCCCAATAATTTCAAAACACCCCACCCGATTCGATGCCGCCCCTTCATCCATGTGCGTGTCCAAGTTCAAGGCTCACACGCTTCATCAGTGCACCATTGCATCTTCTTCACGTCATTAAGTGCGACACTCACCGTAAACGATCGTGTAATGATCCACTTGCCCTTCGCCGGAGCGCAACGAACACCACCAACTACCGGCCACCATGTCATAATCGGTATTTGAATGCTTCGAATTCATTCAACTTAATGGACACTCCACGCAATCCACACAATCCACGCACTCCTCCGTACTCATCGCGTTCCAGATTGCGTTGTGTCATCGCTGCATTCGTTCCGATAAGTCATTGCCCATCGGCGGCGAGTGTTGCTACACTTCGTCGAGCCGTGTCGCATGCGTGCCATCAAATCTGTCGACAAAGATGCACTTCATTGCACCTGATCACCTGTAAATGGCCGCACACCAGCCATTCCAATGGCCTCCATTTTTCAAAAAATCAGCAACAACGTCAGTTGCGTTTAATTTCGACAACTAAAGCTCAATTTACAGGCAATCAACCTCCGGCAAGTGCCATCACCGCTAACGCATCACCCGTCCACGCATTCGATTAGAGTCGGCACTTAAATTGTTTTGCCGTCTGCCAGTCGAAGGCCTTCCCCTCGCGGTCCGGCTCGATTCGGAGATTTACCCCACAGCCCACAAAAGCCGGCTGACTGGAGCGTGCCTTTCGATTTTTTTTCGAAAGATTCGCAACGCACCACTCGCATACCTTTCAATTTGTTCTAATTCCACAGTTTCGAGACGCGATCTCAAATTTCCATTTCCATACGCACCGCGGTGCCCCGGGGAGCCCCACCGCCCTCCCCGCGCAGGGGTGTGAATTGATTAGGTGACCGACGGTGGCCGAGAAGATGACCAACGGCCAGCTGGCCGAGTGTCTTCTTTTCGAGACGCTCGCGCTGGTGTGAGCTTGCGTCTGCGCTTTCAGTGCAGCAGCGTTCTGCAGTGAAAGTCACGAATGCGTTTGCGGCTGGTCCTTGGCTTTAATTAATGGGTTGACGTCCACGGCACGCACGATTGGGCAAGAGAGCCTCGCTTTCGCGTGGATCTGCCGAACCAGACTGCCATGATTTATTGACTGCCGAGGGAGCGCCATTAGCTGTGAACCGAATCGATACAAAGTGAGCTGCTGAACCTTCTAAGCAGATGTCATCGGGCGATGGACAGCTGCTGACAGTGTGGCTGTGAATTAATCACGACCTGCCGCCGAATTCGGTGGAAGAATGAATAAGACCTCACCGCCACTTGTGACTTCTAATTGTAAAGAGTCGTGCGGGGGCGGGTCTCCTGCTACCGTCACACCGTCGCTGCTCAGCGATCAGCGCGCCGCGATAAGCGGCATTGTTGTGTCATCGGGTGTCAGTGAGTCGCGATGATGATGCTGATGATGGCACGGCTGTTGCCGTTCAATTGGTGCTGATGACCGATGCTCGGTGCAGGAGATGCATGCCTGAACAGCATAATATGGGATACCAGTTGGCAGCGCGGTGGCGTTGGCAGTGATTGCGGTGGCGGTGGCGGTGCATCTGTTACCTTGAACTTGAATCGTGATTGCAGTGGGATTTTTCGGTCTGAGACAGCTGGTGGAAAACACAAACAGGAACTCTCCACCCGGCAATGCTGAGGTCGCACGTATGCTCGGGCGTCGCATGATGCAACAGCACGGCGCGAGCGTATGCAAATGAATTGCAATCGCAATTAAGGAAAACTAATCAATTAATATTTCACGCCGGCAGAAGGAGGATTCACCGGCAAATGGTTTTTCGTTTTTTCTCATTTCGTGCAATCGTGGACAAGGAACTGTCGATTGTCGTGGCTTTTCGGTCATGTTTGGTGCTGCTTACGCATGTTCAATAATCTCTTAGGAAAGGAGAGTCTTATTGGACTCTGAAGTCTAAAGACAGACAAAACAGACCTCTGTCCAAAGAATCGATTAAATATAATCAAAGGCGTATCTTCTCGGTTATGCGTTACAAACAAAGCAGGCTTATAGGTAACAATAATGTCAGAGAGAGTAGTTGAAAAATTGTCCCATACTGAATTCATTATCACGAGAAGGGATTGTTTTGATGGCAAATATTCGGTCAGTACGTGAAGGGTTAAATAAAGTGAAATTATGTCGTTTGTTAAATTTGGAACAAACCAGGTCTGTGATCGGATGTGATGCGTCAAGCAAGAGATGAAATGCGAGGAGATTCGTGTTTCAACAGCAGTTCATGGTTCAACTAGATGGTTTACTGATGATACGACGACAACACAGAATCAACAACAAAGTCTATGATGGCCTGGTTAAAGAGAATATGAGCGATGGGATGGATCAGAAAATTCCAAGCTAATACAAGGACTGTACCCAAGGAGTATTCAAGTTTGAAGCAACAAGCAAGTTTTTTGCTTGTGTGCTGTTAAGAGAACAGGAAAGATAAGCCACTTAGCAGCCGTTGGGGTTCTAAACTGTCCCCCTAAGCGAATGACAGCCTGAAGTATTCCCTTGGTCAGTAAGACCTTGTTGTAGTGAATTTAAGGAGATTAGCTGCGCGAGTCTCAGTATCGTTTGCACGAATCACAATCAAGGAAACTGCCTTGAGTGCGCTAGTTGTTGAGAAATAAATCTTATTAACAGTCGATATATGTCGCTACTCCATCACGGTCGGTAACGAATTCACCGAGGCCTTCAGTACCAAGAAACGATGAAGTCAACGCGTTTCGCTGTCATATGATTTTTTTAAATCATCTTAGAGAAGATCTTGTAAACACATGGGCATAGCCAACACTAGAGACACGATTGTCCAGAAGTCCATATAAGCCCATTAGCACACGTGGATGATTAATGTGGATGACATTGCTGTGATTAGCACAACACACTGAGATGTCATCGAGATGTTTTATTGTGGTAGTTTTTTTTTTTTTTTTTGATACTACACTGGAGCACTCAAACTCAAAAACTGATCCATTGTACTGCCAGACAGCTACCAACATTTTGTATGGGTATATAAGTGGCGGCCCTTTGCGTTGTGGATATGTGTATCAAACTTGAACCTACGTGCCTGTGGTCGATTTCTAGTCTGTACCAGGGATACGAATGCACAGCCCGGCAAATGTAGCCAATTTACAGAAAGTGAAGCATTTTTTAAGAAAATTTATAAAAACCGCCTACTACCGTAGATGTATCCACAGGACCCGCAAATGGTCGAAAACCCGTCTCCTATTACTGGTCATTTTGAAGGCACACGCAGAGCGGTCTACAACACTAGTGGCCCTATAGCGTCTTGGCTATAGAAGAGGTGTTACAGAATGTTACAGATTCTTATGAGGATGTATATGCAATTCAAATGAATTATGCTAAACGGATTAGAAATTGGTTGCTACGTAGCAAATTCATGTATGTTATGTTTTAATGAAGTAGATCTACTCCATATGAAGTAAATTCTCAACCCTAGTCCGTGCGACAAAAATAATTTTCACGGCCCCACCTCTTTCGAGTCACTGACAATGCTCAAAGAGTATGTATTTCCTGTTTAGAAGAAGCTTCTCAAACTTAGCCGTGCGGAGTCGGCTGTAGGTTCCTTCCACTCGTGAGAGAACAATAGCACGCAGAACACGAGTAATTGCTGAGAAGCTAGGCCCTGACCTTCTACTTACTGCAGCGCCACCCACATAAGTGGGCTGCCAGCGAAATCGTAAACATACCATTGTGATACTCATTATCAGACTACTACCATTGATGTGCAACTCACTGATAGTGTCGTTAATTTGATCCCAAACGGAAAATGCAGATTTTACCAGATTGACTTGACTATGCTTTCATTACGATTCGATTCGAGGCCTCTCTAAACAAGGGCAGCGACTCAACCAATTGTGCCATCAAACTGTCAGGAGCTTGTGTAAAGAAACAATTGACATCTGGAACATCTAGGCCGCTCAGTGGTGTGTACCTTCAACGTAGTCAAGTGCTGAATCCATCCAAACAATCTCATTTACTGATAAAGAAGTTAACAATGGGAGGGGCCGTGTCGGCCGCCTTTGTAGTTAGCCAGCTTAGCTTAGCTATAAGCGACATCACCCTAACCTTTGGTGATGGATCCCAGGCTTTGGGGGCATGCGGACATGCGGACTCATGGACAACCTGGATTCGAATTCAGAGAAGGAAGCAGACACACGTAAGTGTAGACGATCCTCAGCCGACTTACTGCGCGTAACAGAACACAGCTCATCGGAGACCACACGCTTTGGTTCTTCTGGTTCCTTTTCCTGATTCCAAGCAGCACAAATAGATTTTTTTTATTATTCATGCGGCGTTCTTTTAATTCGCAGAGAACTACGGGTGAAAACTGGCATTTCACTGTGAATTTTTTGGTCGTAGTGGTTGTGGATTACGTTTGAATCTTTGAGTATTACGAACTCAGCTTGACAGTTCGCAAAGAAAACGATTGATTCGCAAAGACGCAAAGAAAATCTTTTAAATCATTTATTAGGATATTTAGACTATCCTTTGTTGAGGCTTTTGTCGATGAAAAACCCGAAAATTCAATGCCGATGCTTTTGCATACCAAGAAGTATACCATTTGGTTCGTATTTGCTGGAATTTCGTTCGCCGCTCATATGAACGGGCCTTAAGTGCGCACGTTTTGTGCAAGGTTTCATGTCCGCAGGAAACAGACGTGGAACGGAATAACTGGATTGTTGGTGCTTATTATAGACCGATTCATATATACCGCTATCGACGAATTGCAGTAATTTCACACCTCTTTTCTTGTGCCATATACTGTCATTTAATCGTAGTAAATCAAACCCAGACGTCACAGCCACCACTCCATTTCACTCTCGACAGACCTCAATCCCTTCAACAGCATCCAATCAAAAAAACCCATGCTTCATTTCAGTCCAACAAGTGTCCCACAAGCTCCATTCCTTTTCACATTTCTCCCATTCATGGGAACCACGCAGCCACCCTCCGTCATCTCGTCATCCTTTAGAAACAAGCTCCGTATGACATTTCCCTATCCCCCAGTGCCTATCGGCGAAACTCATCAAACCCATGAGCCCCATCAGCGGATCTCGACATCTCCTCCTCGAAGCCCACACAGGTAACGATTTCCTCCTCACGATAAGCCCATTCATCAAGCCTATCACCGGCGCTCCACTAAACCAGAAACTTAATCTTCCGCCGCTGCCATTCGTCTAGTGGTATTCCTCATTAGATAAGGGAGCGACTGCGAGGGCGCTTGTCAGCGATCTCCTCCAAATTGGCATCCCCGTCTTGAAATTAATAATTTCGTCGATACCCATCCACTTGCTGGAGTCGCCTAGCTCCACGCTTGACATATGTACGCGGCGCTATCGCGATCGAACAAAGAGGAGTACGCCTCCGGCGAGTCTCGGGATGAGTCGACCGTCGTCGGACTCCCAGCGATGTGTTCGTGCACCACCGGCTGCACAGAATTGATGTTTCAGGAATTTTATTACAAAATCATGTCACATAACTCACTGACAGTGACTGACTGGCGTTTGGCGTTTGCCGTTTGGGGGAGTTAGTCCATAGAACTGTCAGATCGACGCCCGCAACATGTCACCTGCTGCTGTTGCTGTCGCTGTCGTTGGTGGTGTGCTGCTGCTCGTCCCATCAGAAATTGTGAACTCCGCCGAACACTCAAGTGCCTCGCTCGACGCTGACTTTGACGGCAATGCACACGAAGCCGTCCGTGCTCTCGGAGCCAGCGGCTGCGATGCTAAATGCTGAATGTTATGTCGATTTAATGATGCACATCACCTGTGCAATTCAGATGATGTGCACAGCGGGATGTGTGCATATTTTTGAATTATTCATCACCGCGCACCGCCGCTCGGATCGGTTCGGTTCCTCGATTTCGGAAGAACCTGGCCCCTGGGAAGAGGTGAGAAGGCGGCGCGACGCGGCGAGGCTGTGAAAGAGACAGCGGTTGCAGAATGATTCGTGGTAATTGCTTGAGTTTGGAATGTCTGAGCGTCGTGTTGCTTGTGGACTCTTGTGGGTCCCACCGAGGCTGCGCATTCTGAAGGCATCACGATGTATCGAGATTTCTGGGGTACAGGTGGGCGTGACGACGGCTTTTAATTGTGACTCCCCCTTGCAGCAAGGACAATTAAGCAGTGCCGGCTGCTCTGTGACTCGTGAGCGGGGATGGAAGCATTTGCTAATTGATTTCGCAGAGTAGAGGCATGCGCTGCGGGCCGATGCACTAATGCGAGGATGACAACTCCCGTGACAAAGAGAAGGAAGTTCCTTGAGAGAGGTTTCTATTTCTTTTCAAATAGGGAATCCTTCAATCATGCAATCACTCGGCAGAGTCTCAGGGAAATGTCAGTGTACGTCTGCGAACCGTTTCAGCACGGCGAAGATAATGCCGCCTGCACTCGTTTAATGGACCAATAGCCTCAGGCTTAATTGGCACTTTCGTGCCGATCTGAGGGCCATTAAAGTTGTCGTAAACTCGTCTGTATTTTCGTCCAATTAACCGCATTGCCAGCGACGCGACGGAAAGGTCTTCGATGTCATAAACCATATTGTGTCAGCATCTGAAAGTGAGTCTTCACCCTTCCTCGACTGCTTGGCGTTCAGTTGTGGATTGCTTCTATCGATTGCTGCCATCGGGGATCTGCGGAGAAGATGTTCCCTTTTGCATCGAAAAGTGGATCGTTCTTATATTCAACCAGCCATCTGTACAACTTGCAGCAGTCATACCAGCCCAAGGCATCACATGCTCAGTCGTGGCTATAAAAGTGGAACCAAACAGAAGTGTAATCAAAATGTTGTAGAACCGACTAGTCTCTATGAGCGCCGCGGTGGAAGACGGAACCTTGTTGTATTTGAGTGAAGGCTGTGAGCTGAAACATTTCTGCGCCACTAGAAGGTCATGTCTGGTATGCAATTGAGACGCAGTTTATCATCTGCTTGCGACGTGTGCACAGTCAGATTCATGGGCGAATTCTCTGAGATGGAAAGTAATTGCGAACCGTGAGAAATAAAGCAGCGAAATAGAGATAAGATAAGTCGTAAAGTCTTTTGAGTTGTGAATAATTTAAGCCAGTAATTGAAGGGCTTTGAAAGTGAGCTTGAGGTCTTATGATAATAATTTAGGGGGCATCCAGGAACGGCTTCTTGAGCAAGCATTATGCGTTGAATTATTCTGTCCTGAATGGAGGGGAACTGCAGATTGAAGCCGGCCTCAAATAAGCGAGCAGCTGAAGAGATACCCTGATATCGCTCATTCTTCTTAAGCCTAGGCTCGGATCTGCGCAAACACACACGTGCATCCACAGAAATTCATGCTTTATGCGATCAAACAACGTCCTGATTCGCGGCAGCTTTTTAATGAAAAGCAGTACGATTACCGCAATAACAAGTCCACTGGCTCTTGGCACCGAAAAGTGGAACCAATCTTTACACAGATTCAGATTTTGGCATTCTCTCGTCAATGAATCTGGCTTAAATCAATTTGTTGTATTCTGATATCCAGGCTGGAGTTCTCCAAAATTCTGCTCAATCTCCGACACACTTTTTCAGTTTTATAAATGATCTAATGCCTGCTGCTCTGAATCGAATACATTCCTGTGATGCTGGGGACACTCTTAACTTTTGACATTCGTTCTAAGACTCGGGAAACCATCTCTCAATGCTTTCTGTTTCCACTTAACAATTAGCCAATATATTGCGGTTGAAACCGACGTGTCCATGCTCACATATTCGAGGTCACTAGTAATAATGTCAGACGTCGAGGCCACGATATAGAGGGATCATGGCACTACAGTCCGAGGTGGACCTAGACCTCAGCCAACATGCCTCTCCATGTAGCTTGGTGTTGTGCTAATGCCTTTAGCCACGCTACTTCTTAAGGTCCCCTTCTAGCTGCGTGCGCCACCGGAGACATGGTCTTCCTTTACCGCGTCGTCCCTCAGGGTTGGAGTCGAAGACTTTCCGAATCGGACATTGGTGCAAGTCTTTCACTACTTCGCAGTTGTAGCTGTCTAAAGTGCCGCTTTGTCCAAGACGTCGGTCTTGGTGGACCTTTCTTGTAGACAGCATATACTTTGTCTTACTCTCATTGATCACTAGTCCCATCTTGGCCGCTTCCTTCTCGATGCTCACAAACGCCACACTGACAGCAAGTTGTGTTCTTCCGATGATGTCTACGTCATCGGCATATGCGAGCAGTTGTACAGATTTGTGGAAGACAGTGCCTCTGGTGTTGACATTTTAATTTCGCACGATCTTTTCGAGAATGATGTTAAAGAAATCGCATGGCAGTGCCTTGTCTAAAGAACCAAACGCCGATATCAAACAGAATAAAAGGGAGGTTCCATTCAGCCGAGAGTACCGACAATTTCCTGAGATTCTTCAGACGGCGTCTGCCAATTTTGCCTAGAGGGCTCCAATCTGGTGATGCTGTACGCTTTTTCTCCTGACGTTATGTGTACGTCTGATCCATTTCATGTGCCTCTCTTAGTCTGTATCATTTCTAACAGATCCAAGATCCTGTGATCGATCGATCCTTGAGAGGACAATTCTTCTGCTAATTTTCGATACCACCCACCACCCACAAATATTTGAGACCCAATCTTACTCCCTTCACATCTTCGGCCCGTGCTTCGTCGTAACCCCAAACATTCAAAGAGCAATCCCTTACACGCTCGCAAAAAACAAAAATTCATGACTCCCCGAAGAATTGCGATTTCTACACTTCCTTAACGAATTGCTTGCTTTGCTTGCCTTGCTTTAGGAAAGTGCAGTGATATGTGGTGATCCGTTGCAAGTCACGCAACAACAGCTGCGTTGCTGGCTGTGAAATCAATGATCCGGATAGTGGCGTCATTCCACGGTATGATACTATGAACCATGCCAGATTGTGAAATTACTGTTGTCTTAAACACAAGATCTGATGGCAGTTTCATAAATGTACACATTAGTTCCTTTCAAGTGAATGATATTAGTGGACAGGCCAAGTAAGGATGTCGAGTGTGACACATTCAGCCGAGGACAATGATTGACTGTCAGAGGAGCGTTACGGAGCACTTTATCGGTTGTAATTAGCTGACTTGTTCAAGTTCCATCGCTGGACATATTAGCAGAACAGATGATAGTCAAACCGATTAGAACTACTATGAAACGAAAAAAGATAAGATCACTCAACTATACTCACTCTATAACTATACTTGATTATATGGTATACTCAACTTTTATTTTCTTCCAACGACTTCGATGGCCTGGTACCTACATTCTTGCTAACTTTGGAACACATTTTTGCACGATAGGTTTGAAAGTCTAGTAATCAGAAGCTGGGCGGCTTGCTTCTAACTCTCCAGAGGAATCGAAGAAGAATGTAGGAGTGGCTGTAGATGTCTTCTTGAAAGAACATTGCTATATCCTTCTACTACTCAATATTTGCTAGAGTCTATCTGGCAGAGGTGGTAGAGATTAAAGAAATTATGTCCTGGTTCAAGACAGGAATACCAGTCAGGCCGCGATTAACTCAAGTCCCTGGAGTGCCAGTACTGGCTAATCGCAAAGTCAACGAACTCGATTCACCATTTTTGATGCATTCCATCATCGTCTAGAGATGTATACCGTGTCTTAAAACAAAGGAAGTATGTCCAACGCTTAGTTTAAAGATATCAGTCTGCCTGCTAAAACTGCGAACTTCAGTACTCAAGACTCTTCTATCAAATTGGCACTTAATCCATGGATCAATTGGTTGAGGAGACAACCGCACACAACCTCCTCTGGCCGTGCAGTGCTCTGGCTAACGGAAAGAACCCATTCTGGCGCCTTACTTTTCATCAATTTGAACGAACCGAGTGACATAATTATGAACCAACTAATCCGATGTGCAGTAAGTGCTAATTGTTTCAGGTGTAGGATATAGTCAATCCGCGTGGCATCATAATGGACCCATAGTGCTGCATTAACCTAGTAAACCATATATTTTCAAATATGTATCAGATACCCCTTTCTGTCTTACACCTTGCGGATCATGTATTCGGGATTGTCGTGTGGAGGCAGGGGCATTTCCTTTTCAACACTCTTGTGTATCAGACTGATAGGAAAAGTGCAGATCAACTACGTCGACAGTGCTCCAGTTCCTGCTCTATTCCATGAGGCTGGATATGGAGCGGGTCTGGTTTCTGTTGGTAATCAACATCAGTCTCGTGTCAGTTTCTTGTGAAAAAAAATCCGATCTTTAAGAAGATCTGCCTCAAAAAGCAATATTTGAACGAAACAAATGTTGGTGCTACCGCCCACAACACCGAGGAAGCATTAATCGTGTCGGCAAATCATTAAGTTTCAAATGAAAGTGGTGTTGATGCATGATGGCGCAAGATGAGGTAAGAGCTGAATGCGAATAGAGTGGAACTTCCTGCATGTGTGCTGGTAGCAAATTATTTTTCTACATTCACTGCATCTGTTTGCAATCGTGTATCCGCGTAGTCTTCTAAACTGAGTCATCTCTTCCAGGAAATTAACTCACTCGGGTAGAATTATGCAAACTTTCGTTCTTATTAACTAGGAATCGAACAATTTGCTGTCGCTCGCTACACAACTGTGGGCCAATCATTTGATTCCGTCTTAGGTGAAGATGGATGAGCCTTAGTACAGACCACACCTGTACTCTCCTTTCCACGTTTCACGGGTTTTGGATGCCTCCTGATGATTTAATGCGCAGAAATATGCGATGCCACGCTTGAGGGGAAAGGACTTTATTAAAATCCAAGCCATCTTCGAGGCTGTAAAGTACTCAAGTAAAATCAGCATATCGCCTCACTTCCCTTCTGCTGTGTGTAACGTCTTACGCGATCTGGGAAACTACAAGCCGATACCAATCCAAACTCGTTATACGCCAGATCAATGGAGAACCGTCGATACGTTAGACACTCATTCCGTAGGCCAGACAGTAAAACTGCAACCAACACCTGGGCGTCTCAGCATTTGGCAATACAACTGCGGGCACACTAACAAAACGAAACGAAAAAAAAAAAATAGCAACGAAAACCTGCCAATACCCTCTCGTGGCACAACAGCGATGTCGACGAGCTCAGGCGAACCTTTCACTTTGAAGATTCCCCCAAAGGGAAAATGTATATCGCTCCATTATGACGTAACAAGTTCACACTGGCTCCCACCGTACCCACCGCGTAAACAATGCTCGTCTTGATCCCGAATAAATTCCTCAAGCAACACACATGCATCCACGTGCACCCACAGCCATCCATATGTCACCCAATCGAATCAAAAGTTCTCCATGACACTCCATGACAACCATCGTCGCAGTGCCATTAAAAATATTGTCATCGCAGCCGAAGGGGTAGGCACTGCATTGCATTTCACCTCAGTGCGCCGCGGAACCGAAACTGTCTTGACTCATTATTTCCAGTGAAGAACAGGATCAGCGAAGTGATTTATCGGTAAAGGTCACCCATATATCCGCCGCTCAATCGACTCGCGAAACAGGGTTCGCCTCGGATGCAGCGAGCAGCCAACCAGATGACACAGATACCCACGGCACTCGGCAAATATCACAGAGCGAGACCAAGAAGTCTGAATCGACTCGCAGGCGACCGAGAACCGCCATCCCTCTAAATCGTTTTCACATTTCAAGGTAACCGCTCAGACACTCACTCGCACGCATTGGCATTCCCCCGTGCAGCCATAGCCGCGTGATTGATTCTGACTTCGATTTAGAAAGACACACTCGAGAGATGCTTCGGGCCGCACACAGCCGACTGAGGGACCCTTCTCCGGCCGATGTCAGTTGCATAAACCACAATTAACTGTTGCCGAATGCCAAATCTCGGATTCCGTGACATGATGACACACTCAGGCGGCGGCGGCGGCGCACTTGCACTGCGCTTCTGTTCCCAGCAGATCTGCAGCACGTCGGATGGAATTTATCGGTTCGAAGTTGAATGGGAGTATCCGCTTTGTGCTGCCATAATTTAGATGCAGATGTGTGTGCCTGTGTGTCTGTCTGATCATTAGGCCGACGGAGAGCACTTTCCCGTGGAATCTGCATGTCGTTGCCAAACACACGGCCGCCAGCATCCCAATCTCATTACCTTCATCACGATTCCATTTAGATTACAAATTCTTAAACGGCACCAATCGGCGGGGGCTTCCGGGATGCACAGTGCACATCTCCCAAGCGGTGGGGGCAATTTGTTTTTATTTATAGGTATTTGTAAGAGTTAATTGCGGTAGCGGCGACAAGTATGTTATGTGCCGTTAAAGAGGTCTCCGCCGCCGCCGCCGCCGACGACGACGCGTTGCCATGGCTGATGAGAGGTGAACAATTAGTGTGCTGGGCTTATAATTTACGGCGACGGTAGCTGGTGACGAGGTTCTGCGCGCGATACAATGTTAACAATAAAACAATAAATCTATGATTGATTGCCGCGAGACATAAATCATCAAATGGCGCTATAGAAGGTGATCAAGTTTGTTGCCCAACTCTTTTGTTTGCTGCGAGTGAGGTTGATTCGTTTGTGTTTTTGTTTGCTTTTCGCAGCACTGGCGTGGTGTCTTTAAGGTTCAATGGCAGTGTGGAAATTTCAAGCGCCCATAAGTATGCAATGGGATTGGGTGAGAGATGGTGCCGGTTTCATTGAGCTTTATACCAGTCTCGTTGTGAGAGCTGAATGATTGGTGTCATGGGGTGTGCTTTTAGTTGGGGTTGCTTTCTTGGATCGAGCGTTTGTTGCCACCGAGCATCGATGGACGCGAAAGCCGTGAAAATCATAGCTTAAGTTTGACAAGAAATGAGAAAGCTCGAGGATTTGGGGAGCGTGCGTTGTCTGCAATGACTTGGCCAAAGTTTGGCTGATGTTGGAAAACAGAATGGATCACGACGACACGTGTGCTCCGTTTGACTAGATCTATGTATTTCCAAAATTGTTTATTTATATTGCTTTTGAATCGTTTCCTATCACGTTTTTTGTTTTGGTTTTCAGATGTGGCATCTGAACTATTTACACTCCTTTTTCTGACATAGTACGTCCAACTCATTTCGATTGTGCGTGCGAGCGACGTAGAGAGAACTAGCAGCGACATTCTGAAAAAAATCGACAGGAAAAGATCTTGTACCAACGACGGGGAAAATCGCTTTCTGGCCTTTAAATGTGTCGGTTGACTTATCGACACCAATGTTCTAAGTTTGGCTCGAGTCCCTCGGAATTATTCAACTATTCAACACCTGTTGGTTACAACGTGATCGACTTGATTGGCAACCGATTGGACATTTATGGATTAGTGATGGGCACATTCGAATGATATATCGATTGATAATCGATTATTACAATGAATCACTCGAATGACTACTAATCTCTCGAATGACTACTAATCTCTCGAATGACTACTAATCTCTCGAATGACTACTAACCACTGGCATGACTTCTAACTACTAACACAAGAGAACTCGATTAGTGTGTCACAAGACGCGTTTTTCTTTCATTTTGATGTTCATTCTATGTTCCTGATGAGTATTTATCGACGAGAACTATTTGTTACTTCGTCTCGCGCTGAAGTAAGACATATATCGAGTTATCTTGTGTTAGTAGTTTGTAATTTGTTAGTAGTCACTCGAAAGATTAGTAGTCACTCGAGTGGTTAGTAGTCATTCGAGTGATCATTGGATTATTAAAATATATCGATTACTAAAGTCTCGATTCTTAAAATCATTCGATTATGCCCATCACTACTATGTATACTAAGTGATGGGAACGGAAGAATTCCCCATTAATTAAAGATAACACTAAAAGATGGTAGGTATGTAGATATGTAACTACCCTGTAGCAAATTTTTATCTTCGCTTGAAGTACGATTCATTTATGACATTTTTGCTCCCATTTCCCAAGAAAATGCCATTATCAATTTTAATTCAATTGCATTCGGAATTTCGGACGTACACATACGGCCCGAAGTCGCAAATGGCGATCCCGATCTTTTGGGCTCCGTAACAGATTTCATTTTGTATCATCTTTCACTGCATAGCTTCCGATCCCTTTGAGTTTAAGGCAAACACTTTTCCACTGAATGACTTAAGCTTCCTGTGATAACAAAAAAAAGCTAAAAAAACATACGTGTGTTGCCAATTGTACAGGTATCCTTACAAATGAGGCCTTATCTGAATTCCAAAAATCATAACACAAGGTTATTGACAACATTTCTACTTTCAAGGGACAACATTTTGTCTGAAAACGGAATAAGAGGTAGTTTGGAAATATACATTTTTGCTTGTACGGGGATAAGGTGAGAAACACGTCAGTACGCAAGGAACTCAATGTTGTGCAGCTACTTCTGGGACGTAAAGGACTATGTTTGGCCACGTGGCACGAATGTACCCATCATCACCATCAGGAGTGCGACCCCTTGGCAGATCCAGGACGAGGTAGTTGGGCCAAGTCAAAAACTCGCTTGGTTGCGTCTAGGCATAAATCCTGATCAGGACCTGGAGGTTTCCGCGTACTACCATTTAAGGGATCGTGAGGGTCAAAAACTGATGATGATGAGTTGGCGTATAATGTCCACATTATAATCCCGACTCGCATTCAGTGCGGCAGCTTAAATTCACTAAGACGACGAGAGAGGACGACGCACTCCAGAACAATCCCTCTTGCAATGTCCCACATTTATTTGGATTAAGAGCTGATGAAGTGAAAAGTGTTGTGCGTCGATGGTTTCTGGAGAAAATACGAGTTGTACAGCGATATGAGTCTAGCCAGGCGTCCACGCATTCAACGCCTAAGACGGCTGGCCATGCAGACTGCTTGGACAGAACTGCTCCAACCCGAAGAGTCTTCGTCTCCAAACCTAAGCTACGGCTAAGGACCGTGCCAGCTGGAGAGGCTTTCTGGCTGAGGATCAGATTCCAGGTTTTTGTACGCTTCTTCATTTACTTCAACGCCTTTAGTACACGATCAATTTAAAATGTAGTTTATATCTATAATGAAATGATGTGGGACAAACTGCATTACCGACGCTGGATAAAGCTAATGTTTCTATATTTTCCAATGATTGTCTGGCTGTGATATTGCTTAATTAACAAATAATTTCCGGTACTGCACCCTAACCAAAGTAACTCACGAGGAGTTGTTATTGGCTTACATATACCTGAGCATCATCACGCTTCAACTTAGAAAGTAAGTTTCAAACAGATCTCTTGCGTCAGTCGCTCTGATACCCAAGGTCGCCATTAACACAGAACTTAACAATTTTCAGGAAAAGGGTCTCGTAAATCTTATCAGACAACATCGCCACAGTATTCCGGAAAAGCAGCCTAACGATGGTTATAACTCACTGGACGGACGTAAAACTAGACGTCAGGCATGTGTTTCCATCTTACCTTGCCAGTTATTCAACATCAACGTGGTCAAGATCAAGGTCGATCTGAGGTGGGACAGCCGCCTTTCCGCTACTGCTCTGTAAGTCATAAAATCAAATTAGCATCGTTAAGGTAAGCGCATGTCCCAGACCACCGCGCCCTCATTCGAAAGCTAATCTAACTCGCGCAATTGGACCGGTTCCGAGACTCACTTGAAGACAGATCATTGCTCTCGTGTCGATATCCCACAGACCCACATCGGCTCGTGCAATTTCCACGAAAAGTCGGCCAACGAAATGGAAAGTGCTCCCACTGGTTCCCAGCAACTGCGAGGGGCTACACGAAGACGACACAAGGCAGGCTGCTGCCGTCAAGTTAATTATTCAAATTAACCTCTAATGGGTGCAGAACAGGAAATAGTTTCAGGTTGCCCGTCCTTGTGCACGTTACGACATCAACAACAGCATCTATCTGGCGGGTGGCTCTCTCGGGAGCGGCTAATTTATGGGAACCCAACGGACGGTTATTTTCGTTGAGTTTAACTGCTGTCGGGCGGGTTTCTGCCAGCAATTTCGATGACATTACACACCCTAGCCGCTTGGTTCAAGGGGACTTGACGAGCACCAAAGACGGCAGGTAACTCGAAATTGTTATTTTTCTTCTGAAGGACAGCTTTGTTGATGGGTGTTTTGTTTTTGGCAGCAAACGGTCTTGGACAAAGACGACATTATCATTTATTTTTTAATGGCACTCGCTTATAAACGCGGCTTTCTTCGGATGGCCTTTGCGCGAGGGTTGTGCAGTTGCCAATTAGCAAGCGAGTTGGACGAGTTTCGCAGTCAATTCAAACTGCAAACCGATCATTGTGTTGACAAAGCCCAGGTGCATTGCCTGGCGAGAGTGTTGGTCAAAGACTGCTGCGGCCAGTGGCAGCTGTCTTGTTGAAGGTTGATTTTATGGCATAGATCAGTGGTGTGAGAGCGTTAGAACTAGTTTTTGGCTTTTGCTCTGGGTTCCTCAACGCTACCAGCACGTACCATTTGGCGATGAATTTGAGGACTGGTTGGTCCCGCCTTGGTTGGAAACACGTACGTTGTGCTGCGCGAAGAAGTATGACATCAAGGTCATCTTTAACTGTTTTATGACTGGAATGGATAGAATAATTTATTTTCGATAGATTAATGGGAGGTCATGTTGGCTTGGCATTCAGAGTCAGGAATTTTAGTGGAAATGACGGAGGGGAACGCAGGATGGTTTTGTAAGTTTCGTGAGAAGTAGACCAGTAGAAGGAAGGTAATGACATCTTTGAAGGAGTTTTTGGCGAATTTCTTTAAATGACGTTGACTTCAACTCTTAACTGAGGAACTAGGTGTATTGAGGGCAGCTGCGACATGTAAAGGGTGAGCAGAAAGAAATTATGTTGTCGGCAACTTTCTTTCTTTAGCATTGAGAAAGGAGACCGTTATCGTCAATGACCTCAAGTGCCTCAAGTGATCTTAGAGCTACGTTCGTCTTTCTGTGTGTAGAGCTTGACATCATATATCTGAGCCTTGGTTCGTCGATGGAGCGCAATTACATGCCACACATGTAAATGTGTGGGGGTCATCTCTGGCGAGTGTTCATAAAGCATGACGACATGGTGCTACTTTTTTGGGTCCTCGTCAGCCACTATGAACGAGCTTGAAGACAACATTCGAGACCATTTTTTCGGGATAACGACGCACAGTTTGGACCGGTGAGTTCATTCCGACTTAGCGGTGTATACTTAACATGACCTGGGATTGTACAGCGACTTGCTAGGCTACGGGTTCAACGCCTAAGGTGTAGAGCGTACGGACAACTCAGCTCCGGCCTCCGGCCGTAGTATTATTTTATCCGGAGCCTGTCGGTCAAGGTTACAAAGAACGCCCGACTCTCAGGTGGTGTCAAGTGGAAAAGGAGCCCAGCCAATTTAGCATACGAAACTGTGCACAACTAGCCAGAGATGGAGCTAGTCGGAAAGCCTTGTTGGTTGAAGCCCGAGGCCGAGATCCACTCCCGACTGTAGCACTGTTCAATAAAGAGCTAGAGGCAGGATTGCAGGATTGCACGGTAGTACGCGAGGCACTCAATATTAGGCAGTTGCTTTTTTGAATGGGAAGGTACATGCTTCGATGGGTTAGGCTTCCGAGGCAGGCTTAGGTGGTTGGCCCAAATTATAATTAAATTCAAGCTTGTGTAGGAATGACTATAGAAACTCAAGTGACTAAGGAGAATCAAAGTATAACTCTACTGGATGTCTGGCAATTCAGGGCTGGTCTTGGAACCCTTCGAAGCCCTGATTCGCCCTGAATCAGTCGGCGCAGTGGAATGTGATATGGTCAAAGAAGAATTTAGGAAACTAGAAAGAAGGAATCGAACAAATATTTGGAGCAAGCTCATGGCATAAAGCACTCAAGCAACCTTAAGAACTATGTTAACGAAGCAGGTTTGAGGCATGTATCAAAATGCGCAAAAATGCCATCCATATCTTTAAGGGAAGTTACTTTCTCACAAGGCTCAACGGAGATTTCTATGGCCCTGGCTTTAACACAAATAATGGAAGATTGCTAACAGCTCTTCTTTTTGAAATATTATCTTGACAAAAAATATTATAATAAAAAATGTCTATTGAACCCTAGTAAATGGTCTTCCATAAGATTTCCTTGAATGAACGACTTCAGCCAGATCTTGCTGCAAGCTTCAGCAGCAGCCATCATATGTGACTCTTCCCACCTCTGATAACGCTCTTCCATTGTCGCTCTTCCACGCTTCTTACTCAAATCAGCCAGAGAGATTCTATGGAAATCTGTTCAAATGCGAGTACAGGAAGTAGATTTTTACGCTCATGTAGCACCCTAGGTCCTGCAAGCTTGATAGCATGCACACAACAAATACGGCTTGGTCGTCATCCTTTTGTTTTCCCCTAAAAAATTACTTATAACCAAAGCTGATAGAGTCCAAGCTTTGGATTTGACTTCGGACATTTTTTTTGATAAAATTTAGGACACTTCAGTTGTTGTCTTCGAGTTGTTAAATCTGTCGTTCATTAAAATGTATTGTGCTAAACATCGAAACTGGTGGCCCGTGGCGTTGTGGGTATGTGCGTCGACCCCAACCTCGACGTCGTAGGTTCCATTCCTGCTCTGTGCGACGAAAACAATTTTTACGACCTAACCTCTTTCGAGTCACTGACAATGCTCAGAGTATTTCCTGAGTAGAAAAAGCTTCTTAAACAAAGCCGTTCGGATTCGGCATTAAACTGTAGGTCCCTTCCACTCGTGAGAGAACAATAGCACGCACAACACGAGTGGTTGCTGAGAAGCTAGGCCCTGGCCCTCTATGGGCTGTAGCGTCACCCATATATATATATAAACATCGAAACTATCTTGAAACAAAATTGAAACATTCGCCACCATTCATCCTTATATACCACTCACTCTGGAGTACCTCAAAGTTTGGTATTGACACCCATTTTATTTAATATTTTCATGTATGACATACCAGTACACTACCCTAGCTTTGTTCGCTGACGACACAGCCCTGTTTTCATGCAATAACTTAGCACAGGACACGCTAACTTCTCTTCAAAATGCACTTGATGGGTTTCAGTTATTCTGCATCAGATGGAAAATTAAATCGAATGCAGATAAATCTCAGGCTATGGGGCTTAGGCGACGGAGAAACAACTCCTACCTCAAGCAAACCTACAAGTGAATTCACAAACTTTGATTATGCCGAGTTTTATATGAAGGAATGGAAGAACGCTGCGTTCTTGGCCAACTAACATGTTTATAACATTTTTTCCGCCAACTTTTCGCTCTTCCAGCACCGGCCAAACTTTTGATGACCATGGATGATAATGTCTCGATAACAGAGGCATTTAAAGTATGATCCCCAAGACGGAGGATTAAATAGACTCCAGAATTCATTCGTACTTACTTTTTTTTTTCCCGACTGAAGCTTTAATCGCCCTATTTACTTACCAATCTACCTACTTACCTGTCAGCCACTAGACTCCTTCTAACATATATTCCAGTTATTCCGATCCTTCAGAATGATAACCGTCATGGACTGCGCAAAACAAACTCTATATCGAGTAGCCTCCAAGTTCATCATGTGTGCAATCTAAGCAAAACAAAACCGGCTTCTGATTGGACGTCAAATTTCATGCTCAAGATCATGGTCATCGCTTGGCTGTTATTCCAAAATTATAATACTCAGACGTAGGCCAAGGAAAACTGAATCTGATCGAATTCGCTCATCCGGCATTCCACATTCATCAATGAAATTCAGAAATGTGACTTTAGTGCTTCGATGACTACATCACTAAGCAGATAAAGGAGAATCAAAGCAGAAGACGTTTAACTGGCAAAGGGGACACTTTTGTCTTGGCGATCCATCCATTCAGTGTTCATGGTCAAATAAACGAGTTGACGTGGCCAAGTTAGGCTAGCATAGCCCAGGCCCAGGCCCAGACGTCTTGATCTTCCTTCCCTACCATTTTACCACCAAAACCGACGGCTGCATTAAGTTATGGCCCGCCACTTAAGAGCCATTAGCCAAACCGATATGCAAATCTCCACCAGCTTAAGACCCAATCTTCAGGCTGAAACGAAACCTCACATCGCCGTCGAGGCAGGAGGAAGTATAAAATACGTTTTCTATCTAATCGACAACATGCAATCAAAATTCGATTCGATTTATGGATTGCTCATGGAATTCGCCTCCAACCGGGTCCAGTCCGACTGGTTGCCGGTTTCATTAGTTTCGTTTTCTTACTTGACTGCCATTTAACATCACGTGCTACATCGATGATTCTGAGCCGGGTCGGCTTGCAGCCGCATCAGTATTACGAAATTAACCAAAATTTTACATTTGAAACAACTCCTCTCATTAGCATACCGGTTGCCAGGTCGGCTGGCTTGCTGGCTTATCTCGTTCGGGCAACAGAACTAGTTGCTTCGTGCTTCGTCTTTTGTGCATAACAGAAAAGGGACATCGATTGCACGCTGTTGCGATGGCAAACTTGACCTATAAACACCAGACACGACACGGTGGCGATAGGCCGCGCCATCAATCGGTTGCGATCGGAATTCTAGACTGTCGGATGGGCAAGTGAATGGCTATCGCGAGAACAATGGGTGTTGTGGATTTCTGAATGAAATCAAAGCCACATTCACGACTGCGGTCGCGACTTGACATCCGAACAGGTTCATGCGCACACAGTAATTATGGTTCACGCTCCTTCTGTGATTATGATGAGCCGTGGCTGGCTGACTGTCTCATTTGGACTCTAAAGAGCACTTGATTACCTTTAGTCTATCATGACCGGGTGGATTCTTCAAGCGAACGAATGCAAAGTCGCGGCTTCTCGACCGCGCGTTCGAAAGAAACTGGCCTCCGGCGGCTATTGAGTGAGTGTGTTAACATTCCATTTCGATTGCATGTCTTCAATGGGATGCGACTGATGGTGGGGAGGGCAATAAGGTGTAGGTGGTTGACCAGGGTTGCCGTCGGATTTAGTCGCAGATGGAGAATGATGAGAGCTTAAATGGATAGCCAAGACTGGATAACAAAGGAAAGATATTTTTCGCGATGCTCACCGGTTGATGTTCCCTGACAAACTGAGTGCGAGATTTCGGTTGCTAATGTCTAAAGTGTCTTCCATTCATTTTTAGGTAGCGTGCGATTATAAGATTGATTAGGTTGTCGACGGACTCGTTTTTTCGTTTCTGACATTGGTTCATTCATAAATCAAGTGAATTTTGAGTTCCAGGGTTACCATGGACTCATGGGCCAACAACAGGCCAAATCGTGACTGGATTTACTACATGACAACCCTAAGGCCCAACGTTTTTTTCATTGAATTTGATATAAGTCATATCTTCGACATGGCCAGAGCAGAGAGATTTTGAGCTACCACAAGCTTCTAATCAACTTATAGAATTTATAGAAAAATTCCAATTTCAATCACTTGGCAACCCTACAACAGAAATAAACATGTCAGAGATCATTATGAATGCAGATGCCTTTACAATGTTTCATTCTGAAGCAATTAATTAAATTAAATTAAAATGCCATAAACAGCGTCCAATTATAGATCTCCCGTTGGCAGTCAAGGCTCCATCAAATTCTTTAAATTCCAGCAAGTCGCGATAAAATTTGATACAAATTTCAGAGCGATCGCTTAATCGTTTTACAAATTGAATAAACATTGCATCATTTTGTTGTTCTTGTGATTTTTGGCGCTGCCTTCGATTACAGCGGAGAGGTTAAATTCCGAAAGACCGAGTCACCATTCGACAATGAAATGAATTAATGGATTAATGTCGTATAACTTCGTTTAATGAATGCAGTCCCGAATTAATTGAATATTTTACAGTGCTGCTATAAAAAAGAAACAACACCAGTTGTAGATTCGTTGACTTCGAACCTGTGGGACAGGACATCGTGGAATAGGGCAGTCAAGCTGGAGTGTACTTGAACTCACTTCTGAAGTGTTTCGCTGGAAACTAGACTGGAATGTGGAGGAAGTAGAGCCAGCAGCAAAGGCATGTTAATTTCATTTCCAAGCAAATGATTTCTTCAATCAGCTTCCTAGTGGGACTTCATAATGTATACTGATTTCCATTTATTGTCGAAACACAACATGATCAGGAACCAGTTATCTTTTCGCCGTAGCAACACATGGGAAGGTAGAAACTTGAAGAGACTAGGTAACTTTCCATTCGTGCAAGCATTTTTTGAGTCTCAAGAATGTCATGAACAAAATCACTCGGACTAGAGGACCAAGCTCGATAGGGTAGGGAATAGGGAAATAGGGTTTGACAAGATTCATTTTGCGTTTGAATTCAGTACTGCTGATTGTACTCACCACGCTGAGCGAGGGAAGTCGGTGTCACTGATTGTGTCATAGTTAAATCTTCCCATTGGAACGTTATCTTCAAAGTGGGCTTTAATCTCTGTGTGGCGCGTTCCCACTTACAGTGTAATATGCGGTTGCTCGCTACCGACCAATAGGTGCATATATAAGAAATAGGTGGTTGCCGATTCGCATTTCCTGATTCCTTATTTGAGGATTGACTTTCATGAGCTGAAGTCACAGTGAGAGGGAGACTTATCACTCTATGACGCAGTCTTTTATTCTTTCTTGTGAATCAGGAAAATGATACGCCCAATAATCTCCAGCGCCCTTACAGATTTCAGTGGACAGCCCGTCGCGCCGCAAGAGCAACATTAACCAAGGCCTTTTTTATGTAAATGGGACGTAAGTCCTTCTTCAATATTCACCCATCCCCATCCCCGTTGAACACAATTTTTGTCTCGGCAGGCTTCTATCCGATGTCCTTTCAGCGATGATTCCTGACATAACAGATCTCCATCTCCTCGATTACGCGTATAAATTCAATTTTTCTTCTGAGAAGTTTTAGTCCTTCTCTTCGCCCTCTCTTCACTGTAATGTCTCTGCCTGCACTCGATGTTAAGCCATGAGCCTTTATTTGGTAGCGTAGCAAAACCCAGCACATTTATGGCAACTGCGTACAGCTTCTTGATCATGCCTTCAATCTTCTACGATGGTTTATGCAGGAGATGTCGAGCTTATATCAATTCTGTTGCATTTGCTTCTTGGTGTCAAGCCATGGTGTTCTTCCTTTACTATGCTGTTCTCTCAATGTTTCAAGTCTTGCCTTGCCAACAACAAAATCAAATCCATGATGGTTCTTGGAATGTTTGGATATCAATTACGATTTTATGATGTAGCTACAGAGAGGTTACTTCCTGTGGCAGAGTCCCCCGGCCTGATGTGGTGTCGTACAGGCGTGCAAGCAGTTTCCCAAATACACTAGCAAAATACTTACCCAGATTAGCTATGAGATCCTAAAACTTGGTTTAAGTGATGAAACATTAATCGAGATTCGAGATTATCGAGATTATCCCCCTGTGGGAGACTGATGCTGATGATTTGCAGACGCTCGCGAGATGTTTGCTTTTATCAAGAAAGCTTAAGACTTCTTACTGTTCAGTCTCCGTGGTATATATTAGACTCATCCGATCGAAACTTCAACGAACTCCTTGCACCATGTTGAGGAGTACCGCGAGCATGTAGTTACCTATTTCGCATAAGTAGAGACGGGTACTTCATCTTCCGGGTTTCAGCAACCTCGCACTAGTCTACAACCTGGTGACATTCAAGATCACAGTAGCTTATCGCAACTGAGGAGCAAGTTAGCATTGTGGAAAGTTGCATTGATTCATTGCCAAAGGCCCAGCATTCACGTTTACATACACTGACTTTTCTTAGAACCACAGACATCATCATTATATCATCCATAGTTGAGAGAAGCTAGGAAGATGCAAAGCCACTTCTAAGGGTGGCAGATAAGGAACAACAGCACAGAGGCAATCAGCCACTTTCTCCCTTCCAGCTGTGCATGACAGTTTCCCTTATTTGGTCATTCACACCACGATGCCTCATCTTTCCCGAATGCGTAATATATTGAAGCCTCAAATTCCATTATTGCAAGTCACTTAAAAAACTTAAGGACTTTCCACTCCAAACCTGGCACCACCATTAGGTACTCAATGAAACCCTCCGAGCAAATGCCATTGAACGTGCCCAAGGGACCACTTAGATTATGACAAATCCACTCCACCCGTCCACTTTCGATTTCGTTCACCTATCGGACGGTTTTCTCCTCTCCGGTCAAGTGAAAGACTTTCGACTCCCGACCCCCTGCAGCTAAGTACCTTATCTCACAATCCTAGCACAGAATCCCAGCTCAAGAACTTCGAATTCGAATGTCATTGCAAAGTACACCAGACAAAAGGTTTCACTCTTACTTTCCATTAGCACCGGTCCGCGGACGGCGCCGGCATCGGCAACAGCGCGGGTGAACAGCGCGCCGTCAGACAGCGACCCTCGACTGGGTCAAGAAGTCCATTTCTTATTTAATTAACAGTTATTTGTTTTAATTTTCACTGAGCTACAAAGTGACGGCATACGGCCGTCAGTGATGAACACCGGTCCACGGTGCCGCCCGGTTATTGTTATTATTCACCGGCTTTGATGGCTCTGTTCGGCTTGGCGTTGAATTGGCTTGGATTGGCTGAATATTTGCATAACTTTACGGGCGTTTTCTGGCATTGTCCAGCGGCCAGACCGGGTCCGGCGACGAGGTGACGGTAGGTAGATTGGCCGAAAAAAACTAGTATTTTTTATGATTATTATATTTATTTGATCTTCGCGAGTTGACAGGTTTTGTGCGGCTGTATCGATCTCGAATCCAGAGACGCTTGTTTGATATAAATAGCGTGAGGAGCCACTTGACCATCATAAGTTCATCACTTCAGTTAGATAACAGAAGAACAACAACCCAACGAATTCAACATGAAATTCTTCGTAAGTACTGCTCTGCTCGGCAGGAGAGACGGCAGTCCTCGCGGCTGCTTGAAGAGGATAAGCTCGCTCGCAGCGAATCCATTGGATTACAAAACAATTGCAATTTGGTTATTTGTGTTGTAGGTCGCTCTGTCCTGCTTGTTGGCTGTTGCCTGTGCCATCGAGGAAGTCCCAGTCCTCCGCAACGATCTTGATGTCACACCCGAAGGTTACAACTACGCCTATGAACTTGGAAACGGTATCCTTGCCCAGGAATCTGGAACCCTGAAGAACGCTGAGAGCATCGTAAGTACACCCCATTCTTTGCCCATGTTTCACAATCTAACGAGCTCTTTGTTTTCTGCTTCGCTTGCAGTCCGCTCAAGGTCAATTCAAATTCACCTCACCTGAAGGCGAAACCTTCAATGTCCAATACGTCGCTGATGAGAACGGTTTCCAACCCACCGGTGCCCATTTGCCAGTCGGACCCGAAGTACCAATCCTAATCCAGAAGGCCCTCGCCTACTTGGCCACCGCCCAGCCCTACGTTGAGAAGAACTAAGAAGTGATTAACCGACTGTTTTCGAAATAAAACATTTTCTAAGTCATTTAATGTTATGAATAAAATATTGTTGTTAAAAAATTGCAAAACCTATCAAAATGTGTTGTGCTTCTGTCGTGGTTGAGTGCATGGTGGTTCAAGTGATCTTTGAGTGTATCAGATTTGCTATCCTTTCAAGGGATTGATGGAAGTTTGTACGTCCTTCTTCGGCAAAAAGTTAACTCGTCTCAAATTCTGCCAAGTGCATGTCTATTAATTTCTGGCACAGTTAAACGACGCACATTGTACAGCTCTTAAGATAAAAACATCAGTCTTCAAAGTAATGTATATCATTCAGAAATTTCTCCGGCAGGCCTTTACAAAAAGCTCAACATTTAGGACGGCAACCTAAAGCTTATGTCATAACCGACAAATAAGAAGTTTTCTTAAAAATTCAGTCAGATTCATCTACAGGTGGTACCAGCCAATATAATGAGGCGGAGCTACATCAGGAATCAGTACGTGCTATTGTTCGTGCCACAGGTAATGGGTCCTTCCATGGCGTTCAGTACTCGTTAAGACTTCGAAAAGAAAAGTTTGAGAGGCCTCTTCTTGGCAGACTTCTCAGCGAATCTCAAAGCTTTGAAAGTTCTTCGGGAATAAGTTAACCCACACAACATGCGTTGGAGACGCGTATGACAGTTAAGTAAAAGTTAAGGTGATATGCAGTCATAATAATAATAACATGGGTGGCGCGACAGCCCATAGAGGGCCAGGGCCTAGCCTCTCAGCAACCACTTGTGTTGTGCGTGCTATTGTTCTCTCACGGGTGGAAGGGACCTGCAGATTTATGCCGAATCCGAACGGCCAAGTTTGAGAAGTTTTTTTTTAGACAAGAAATATTCTTTGAGCATTGTCAGTAACTCCAGTAACTCGAAGGAGGTGGGGCCGTGAAAATTATTTTTGTCGCACACAGCAGGAATCGAACCTACGGCGTAGAGGTTGGTTTCGACGCACATACCCACAACGCTACCTGCCACCACGAATATGTAACCTGTGTTAAAAATCTTGGTATATCTGTAATAGTGTACTAACTTGGACTGGCCCTATAGACAGTATAGTGTCGAAGGTGTATGCGTCCCTTAGAGGTTTGTCAATAAGCAAACTAAAACTCCCTATCTGTGTCAAACTAAAACTTGCCAAAGCACTCATAGTGCCTCGTATGGATGTGAGTTTTTTGCCGACTGTGATAACTGCTCAATGCAAAAATTGTTAAAAGCAATTAACGCGACTGCAGGGTATTCTTCAAAGATATAATCATGTCTCGAAACAACGCCGCATTCTCTTAGGATGTGAATTAGACGCATTCTTAGAATACAGATCATGCATACATTTCTTTGAAATAATTCATTGGAAACAGCCTGACCACCTTTATTTGAAACTAACCTTCTGTCGATCGAGTCGCAATATTACGTTAAAATCTGCTGTCCATACATGTTTAACATCCCCCCTCATTCATGCTGTACATCTGTGGAATCATCTTCCCCCACAGGTACGGTGTAAGACCGAATACAGACAATTTAGTTAATTTTTTTCCTCACCTCTTAAATATGGATAATCTCCAAAATAAAATGTTTAATTAATTTGGTCGCAATTAAATTAAATTCTGATATAGTTAACTTATATAAATTAATCTTCAATTCTTTAATTTATTCTTAGAACATGAGAATGTATTATGTCACTTCACTTTAAATCTTTAACAATGTTATATCCCGTAAGTCCTCTACTCTCTTTTAATAGATAGATGTTTATTTCGTTATAAAAAGCTTACATTGGTTCTAGCTATCGCACAGTATCTACATTGCGTGTTTTATTTTTTTAATTTTGCACTCTTTATTTATGAAATTAAATTGCTACGTAAACTGATAAATGGTTGCCGACTTAGCAATTTGCCTAACACACATTTTTAAGCTGATAAAATTTGTTTAAAAAATCTGGCTAAGCTTTCATGACATATTTAACTCGTTTTGTGGCTTATTGCGAATGGTGCTACAAGGACCGTTATATGAAGGAGTTTTTTACCCAGAGCTGCGCCGAAGGAGGATATGGAAGAAGCATTTGGTTCAAGTAAGACGGAGCAAAAACTTCAAACTTCAACGGAAATTCGCAAACAAGTTCATTTTCGGAAACTCCATTTTCCGCTGGCCCCAAGGTCACCTGACTGACAGAAGACATTTTTTTTTGTCAAGTAAGACATGTACAAAACGAAACCAAGAAATTTGACCGAATTGAAGCCATCCATTAGAACGATAATTTAGGCGATCTCGACTTCATCTCTTCAGCCCGCAATATACAATTTTCTCATCAGGTGTCCCGTGTGCGTGGATGAGCATGGAGCTAATTTACGGCCTATCACATTAGGAATATAACTTAAATGCAGTTTTTGACCGTTTATTTAAGGAAAACATGTACAATTGTTTTATTCAATGTATTGCCCATCTGAAGCTTACTGACTTCTTCCTATCTTTCTGGCAATTTGTTGATCCAATCCGGAATTGCGCCGGCTTGGCAGCCAAGCATTCTTTGCCTAATTTTTGTTATTCTGCTCTGACTCACCTTCTCTGCACGAATTAAGTTATAGACCCAACAATTTGTAATATAAAATAAAATTGAATTTTCTTGAGTCTCTTATTGTAGCACAACTGATGTGCGACCCTGTACTTGACTAGTTTTCATAGAAAATGGAAATCAGTTCTTGGGATTTTCAAAACATTTCAAACCGTCTCTTCCTAGTAGGCTGTGGTCAAATTCCATGATGTGGCATTATTAGTTAGCTGTAGACCTCTTGACAGCTGCGACTGTTTACAAAAATTGCATACAAGTCCTTGAAGTCCTTCTCTGCTCTTATAGAATCTGGTCTTGTGTAAATCACTGTGCTATAATACATTTAAGAATGTTACAAAACAGTTTCCGAGGTTGTGTGAGTTTACTCCAACGTCTAGGGTCAAGTCCGGACGCGGTAAAACTATTATGGTTTTCAGCGCAACATCCCTCTCTTCACGGTCAAAATCAGAGACCAGGAGTGTCAAGAAATGTGAAAGGTCTGTGGATCAGAAGTGAATTACACACACATTCAGCAAGAGCCACACCCACGTTCAAGTACATCGAATATGACCGAGTTCACAACAAACAAAGTAAGTGAGCCCCCGCAAGCAAGATTTTCAACATCACTGTAATTACACGTCGATTACAACCCACAACACTGTATGTACCGACTTGTACCGGCCGCAGCAAGATTCACTCCACACAACACTACCGGACAAAGACGTGCACTGCTGCAGCCCTTCAAATTTGAATTATGACACGCACTTGCTTTAACAACCACTCTCGCCAGTCATTGAGTCCAGATAAATTGCCAATTGCATTTGTTTCAAGAGAAATCAGACGTTTCGGGTTTACGGACAGCCCACAAGGCTTATTAATTAATTTCATACCGCCCGTCCATCAGAGATACATTACCAGTGTCCTTCCACAGCGCAGCAAGTGCATCCGGTTCTGAGCGCACGCAGAAATTCAAGACGAACCCTATGACCATCAAGATCCTTGCCGCCGATCAACCGAAATGCCTCCACACGGACGACAGCCGTTTATTGACTGCACACCCAGGTTGCGTGTCGAACACAGCAGATCCTCATTTTCTGAGCCCCACACATTAATCTCGAAATTCGCACCACTTAGCCTGCTGTCAAAACAATTTCGAAAACTGTGAAGTACACCAGGGATTAAGGTCAGCGTCGTCAATAAATCAGCGGCTGTCACCCGCGCCCGCAATTACGCGAAGCAATTTTCCCAGAAATCCCATCAGAGTCCAACAAAGGGCCTCGCACGGTCGCCGTGCGCATCTGTAGATGCTCCTCGGAAGATTTATCTCACTTGGCCGCCGTGTTCCAGTGACCACGAGTATCATCCTCGGACACTTCACGTGTCCCCCTCGGTGACTACTTATTGAAATCGGCGACACTCTTCCACGCAACTCTAGATGGCTGGCACTCAATAATTTATCATCACCTCCGACCGGCGCGGCGGCCGGGTGTGTACCTCGGTATGTGACTGTGGAAGGTTGCGCGCAGCAACCTGCGGCCCTCCGACCGCCGAACGAATAGATATTTTATCGCGAGGGCCTTACGCAATCATAAGCACCACCACGCCTGAGACAGTTTAATTCAGGATTTATCGAGATGAAAATTAGTGGCACTTGCCGGAACGCGGAGCGCATCTCTTAATCCCGGCCGAGCTTCATTTGGGCCGAGGACTGGGGAATTTCTCGCGAATAATTTATGGGCCGCATCCCGCGCGGCAAGGTGTTGTGTAAATCGGAGGCGGCCAGCTCACCTTGGGAGGAAAGTGAAACTTTTTAAGTCGCCTCTTGCGGGTGCCCAGCTGCAGCGCTTACTCAACCCGGGGCGGATTCATAGAAATCGAAATCGAAATCGAATGCGCGCCGTCACTGTCTGCAGTTGTGACACGGTTGCGATCGCACAGCAGCCCGGCCGACCTTCTGCAATTCCCATGCACATACGTGTTCTTCCGAAACGGAAATACCCTCGATCTGTGCGCCAATGTAAGGCACTCCGGCTCTCGGCACATTGCCGTCGGTTCAGTCGGTTGGCTGGTGGGTTGGAGCCCGCGCGCCTGCGTGCCTGAGCACACATAAATTAGAGGTACTTCTCGCGCAGGTTCCATGTGACATTTGTAGGTAATAAAATTCAATGGGCATGTTCGGTACGAGTTGTGAATCTATTGCCGTGGCAGGCGGGCCAAATTCAGATGTCAGTCACCTCTTGGAGTGAAAATTAAGATCACGATGGCAGCAGCAGCGGCGTCGGCGGCGGGAACAGCGTCAACCGACGACGAGCGTGATGGGTTGCGGCTCATGATGTAATCGCATGATAGATGCTTGGAATATCTATCGTGGGTTCTGTTGATTCCACACCTCTGCGTCGTATATCAAAGCCGACGAATGCCGTGGCATGGATTGAATTTGGCAAATGAGCAGGTAGGACGCGGCAGTTAGGCAGCCATTGCACCTTGCGGTACCGCATGACAGAGGGAATGAATGTGCCGCTCAAGGTTAAGCTCTGGGAATCACTCGATTGTATCTTTGACGCGAGTGTTACGCCAGTCGACATGAGAAAGGTTCCGACAGCAGAACTGATCTCAGCCCGTTCGCAATGATGCTGATGGGCCACCGACGCTGTGCCGTCGCCATCATCGTTGTCGCCAATCTGCAGACGATGACATGCGTGTGTGTGCGGGGACTTAAGTGGCCAAGCGGCGGAGCATAGGGAATGCCGCTCACGTTCGTGATAAATTGATACACGCCGGTGTTTACGATTAGAGGAGGCGGCGAAATAATGATATTTAAGCTTGACACGCATTTCGAGATAGATACATGGATCTCGAGAGTGTTATGGATGTACGTTTGTTTTTTTGGCAATTTGAGTGCTTCCATTTAAGTGGAATTTAGATGGAGTTGTTGATCGTTAAATGTCTTGGGAAATCTTTCACTTTCAAGGCCATCGAAGGAGGTGTGCGGTGTGACTGTGAAATGAAGGTTCGGATTTGGAATTGTCAACGCTCCCTCATCTCTGCCATCCATCCGCGGCTGGGACATGGTAGTGCTGAGGGCAGCAGTTTTGATGGTATTCGGCCCTAACTCTGGAATGGTTTGTTATTCATTGTTGCTTGGTCGCAGGGGCACAACTCATTCACAAGACCATGAGATTGAAGATTAAAGTACTTACGGAGAATGAACCAAAACGTTTTTGTCTTCTGCATCAAGTGGTTCATAAATGTTTAACGATCGGCGAGTATGATGGTTTCTGGAGGACAAAAAAAAACATGCTCCGCTAGACCTTCGCGTGGGCCGATTCATAAATGACGGCCAAGAGGGGTTCTATCAAATTTTTACCTTTCAACTAGACCGTGGGAAAAGTCCTTAATGGCAGTGGCGATCTGTTTTACGTTCTTACTTTTAGAGACATAAGTCAGAAGTTTGCTACAAGACCCGTAATAAAATGTGGGCACCTGTCTCTCTTCGATTAAATGTCTTTTAAGTGCTCCATTGGAGCCCAAATGGGAACAATATTCCTTCTCTTCTTCTGATGAAGGTGCCCATGAAATCTCAAAGCTTGAGTTGAAGTCTTTCATGCAATATTTACAATTTAGTTGCCATGCGATTGCTATAGCGGGGGCTTTTATATTCTCGCCACCCAGAGAAGTTTGACGACCATATTTTCCCATAGATCAGTGGTGTGTACGTAGTAAGCTATGGGCTTGAGGGATATACAGCTGGTGGCGCCTAAGATTCGACCATTCTTTCTTTCTCGAGCCAATAGAGAGTTCAACAACCATATTCGATTAGATCTTGATTGGTGTTTATGTGCTCCTCTTAGTGAGCACAGTCGACAGATTTTCGGTTCAAATACTATGTCCACATCTTTAGAGGACGTGACTTGGCCAAATATTCCATACTGAACTTTGCTTTCCAAGCAGCTAGCAGTTTTGATCCATTTTCGTTCGACAAACTTAAGACACAGCCGTTGGCAAGGCTGATTCTGCATGATGCCTCTAGTAGGATGTTATTTCTGGGGTGCTTAAGATATGATTGTCAATGGGTATATACCCTACCACGGCACGGTTATCACGATGGAGCTGTAGTCGTCTGCAAAACCTAACAGTTGCTTGTTTGAAGAAAATCCCGCAAGATCCTCGAAGTAATGTTCAGAGTAAGCAATCCAGACGTCTATACAGTGCTTGTCAGAATTTATAAGTGACAATGCATGGATTTCACTCACTTCACTTCGGGCATGTGTTTAGCTTGCGATTAATTCTTATCTCCAATATCTCAGCTTGGCGAATTTGTATTGATGCTTAGACTGCGATTTTCATTGACTCAAAGAATTGAAATGAAAATCTCCTTCGCCTCACATGGCAACGTTGACTATTGAAACTATTACCAGTTCTTACTGATGTCGTTAAAGCTGTGGGTGAGTGTTTCGCCTGTTAGATTGTATCACGCTTCAAGGCAACAAGTTCTGGAAGCATAAGGTGGATGTTATGCTCTCAAAGCATTGACAATTGAAGCAAATTCTTGAAAAAATAAGTCGAATTCTGCTACCAGTGGCACATTACTCGAGCTGGAACCTATAGGGCTCATTAAAGCACACCCAAACTTCTAAGAGATTTTAGTTTATTTTATTGTACTATTATTGTAGCGTTGTGGGTATGTACGTCGACCCCAACCTTCGATGTCGTAGGTTCGATAACTGGTCTGTACGACAAAGAATAATTTTCACGGCCCCACCTCCTTCGCTCAAAGAGTATTTCCTGTCTAGAAAAAGCTTCTCAAAATTGGTCGTTCGGAGTCGGCATAAAAATGTAGGTCCCTTCCACTCGTGAGAGAACAATAGCACGCACAACACGAGTGGTTGCTAAGAAGCTAGGCCCTAGCCCCCTACGGGCTGTAGCGCCACCCATGTTATTATTATATATATTAAAAAATGGACCTTGTTGCACAGGCCTGAATACATTAAGTTAAGTTTATCCAAGTACTCGCCTCTCCTTACCGAACACTGCGCCGGGCATACGCATTGCTTCTTGGCAGTGACCACAGTGGAGAGTTGCAGGTTCGTGGAGGAAACTATGGTGATCTGAAATCTATTTTTCTTCCCAATGAGCAGAATGTTAAACTTTATGAGAAAACCAACGAAAGGTTGACATTTGTATATAAGCGTTGGGTGTCCCGTCCAAGCAGCACTCTTGGGACATCGGATGCTCTTCTGTCCATCTATCTATTGTTTTCGGCACCATTTCCACACCGTCTGCATAAAGTAGACAAATCTCCTGAATGATCTCGTTGATCACCGACAATCAGTGCAAAAAGCCACTCAAATCGAACAACAATCTGTCTGATCGTGCGACCACAATTCAAAACGTGTCCAAAGACGTACCCCTATGACCCCACCGCCACGGGACAAGGCACAGTCGAATCATATAAATAATTAGCAACAAGTTCGAAGTTTGACTGTTGCACCGTCTGGCAGTGCGATAGTCAAACGCCACCTCCCGAGAGCATCCCAATCGAGCGGAGCGCGTCCAATAAAAGATTACTGGTCGGACAGGTTAGATGAAATCGAAATATTTGAATACCGGAGATGTGAAGAAACAGATCTAAATGTCAAAATAATTATCTGGTTTATAAGAGCACTCTTTACGACTCGCTGCTGTGACCTCAGACATCAATCGACTGAACAACGAATGGTTTGTACCTTTTTGCATTAATTAGCCCGGTGACTTCCAGAACGAGTATTTGTTTCTTTTTGGCGTTTTCCTGAACTTGAAATGCCCGCTTGGGTTGGTTTATTTATAAATCACCGGGCGACCGAGCGTCTCAGTGATGTGATTCTTTAAAAAGCTCCATTTGCAGCGCGATTTGTTCCAGAACGTTGTCAACTTCCCGAGTGGAACCATTGTTCGATCTGTAAACGTGATGATGAATATTTTTCCGTCTGACATCCGTTTTTTCTTGAACTTGACCTGCGGCAACCTGACACACTGCAGCCCACAGCCACGCCAAAAAGCGAAAACAGATGAGAAGATAATTTGCATTTTTAGAGATCTTGCATGTAAATAGCTCATTTGGACATCTAAATTGTTTGCTTAAACAAATCGTTAGCCGAAGTGGGCGCTGCTTTAGTATGCAAAATTCCAATCTTCTCAATTTTTCGCTGTGTCATGACAACAGCGATGGAGTTTTGGTTAAGTCGGAGTGGTTTATGCGAAGTCTTTTTCGGAAATCCTGTCATCAGAGTGAATTTTGTCTGCGGAGGATAGTTTATGAAGCTATTGTAATTTACAATTGGCATGTACCTCTAGGGCACCGCTACTCAAACTCAGTTGTAAATAAGCTTTTTCAAGGTGGTTAAGCACAAAGTAGTAACATTGTACTAATATCTCCAAAATAGAATATTGGATCTTCTACAAAGAAGAGCATCTAGGCCGCAACGTGTAGAAATGTTGGCTAGGATAATACGAGGACTATTCTGTTCTGCAAGTTGGCATTCGGATTACCTTCAGAAATCGTAAGAACTTTGTTTTGTGAGATGTGACCAAAATCAGTTTCGTGGTTTAATAGAGTACCATTTTGTGTGGTGAAACTATTCGAAATTTAAAACAATAAGTAAGACTCTGTTCCCTCGGCTAGAATGAAGCACAAGCTATTCACTGAATAGCCGTTGCGGGCGTGGAAGACGCTGAGCGTTCTGGACATCCAAGACAGAAATTAAGTAACAATCAAGGAAGCATCCTTTTGCTGGCAAACGTGCTATAATAAAAGGTACCAAAATTCGTAATACATTCCGATTTTGCAATGTTTAAGAAATAATATTTTTGAAAGCATTGACAAGTATTGAATTTTCTTGGAATCAGTGTATCGAGCTGGATATAGACTTCGTAGAAAATTTGTTTCAGTTTTGAAAAATATGTGACTAATCCCCGTAGATTGTTTAACCACTTCGATAAAGTTAATGCAACCCAGCATTTCGTACAGCCATTCAAGTTCAATGTTGACCTAGGATCTTGCGGATCTCTTCACAGCCTGCTCATGGTGCTTGAATAAAGATTGAACCAAAAATTACACTCAATCAGTTTTTTTTTGTCTTCAATTTTAATTTTTATTGAACTAAAAATAAAAACAATTGATCCTCACGAACTTCGTATACATTTCATGTGACTTAAAAAAATCAAATCTCCAGCCCCATCCACAAAAAAGGCGATCCTTCCGATAACTACAGAGGTATTCCCGCGTTTAACGTCTCCTACAAGATCCTATCCAGCGTACTGTGTGAACGTCTAAAGCCGTTTTGCACCACACTTATCGGCACGTAATAGTGCGTCTTCCGGCATGTCAAATCGACCATAGACCAAATCTTCACACTAACGCAGATCCTAGAGAAGACCAGTGAGTTTCAAATCGATACCCACCATCTCTTTATCGAAGTTAAAGTCGCATACGATAGCATTCATCGCAAGGAGTTATCTTAGCGATTGCCGGACTTGGGAACCCGGGAAAATAGATCCCACGCTAACATATACGCGTTGCACCGTGCTGTTCTGTTCAAAAACCCCTGAACCATTCGAAACATGCACCGGATTTCGGCAAGGAGATGTGCTGTCGTGTGATTTCTTCAATTTGGTACTGGAGACGATAGTGCGGCGGGCAAAGGTAAACACGAAAGGCACTATTTTCTACAAGTTAGTGTACCTGTTGGGATACGCTGATGACATTGACAATATCGTTCGGTCCCAAAGAGCTCGACGTAGCTTTCACTGCAACTGAGGAACAGGCGAAACGAGCTAGTCTAAACGTCAGCTAGAACAAAACTGAATATATGCTGTGGAGCAAAAACGATGCGCCTCACACCAACACGTTACCACCGACAGCTACAATTTGGAGGTTGTAAAGGAGATTGTCTACCTCGGGGCAAACGTAAACTCCGCGAAGGACATAGTAGTGGAGATCCGAAGTAGAATCGCCCGTAGTAAGCGATGCTACTTCGGCTTGTCAAAACAACTGGGCTCTAAACTCCTGACTCGAAGGACCAAAACCCAGCTCTACGAGTTCCTTATCTTGACAGTCCTGTTACTGGAGCAGCTGGACGCTAATCAAAACTGTAGAGCTGATTCTCGGTGCCTTCGAAAGACAAATTTTACGTCGAACGTACAAATTCTACGTCGGTACAGAGACCAAGTCATCGCGGATGTAAGACTGCTTGGCTTTGATGACTGGAAGCATTGTGCCCAAGATCGTCATCCATGGAAGGCAGCAATTGCTCAGGCTCGGGCCCTTCATGGGTCGTCGGCTTGTTAAGTAAGTAAGTAAGTTGCTAATATGGACCAAACTGATTTAAATAAGGAGGTTTAAAGATTAGATGGGCTTTCTTACCAATTTAGAGCTCATTATCCTCCACTGAATCTGTGTCGGCGGAGCACCCCTCAAGGAGTATTTATGCTTTCATGTTTCTCAGACATTCTCTTTTAGTTATTAATCACTAACGCTCTTCTCAAATTTTTAAAATGAGAGGGTAGAAGGGACGTTCTTTTTCTAAACAGTTATACTCCTTGTCAGTGACACGAAAGAGGTGGGGCCCTGAAAATTATTTTTATCATACAGATCAGAGATCGAACTTAGGCGTCGGTGTTTAAGTGCATTGGGGTCGACGCACATACCCACAAAGCCACGGACTATGGGCCACGGTTTGAAATATATGTTCCATATATATAAAGTGATTCTCCTTCTGAATAAGATAAGCAAGTGCTTCAAACTAAGAGCTTTAAATATGAATCTCTGATAACAGGAGACAGGAGACTTCGATGTCGATTCAACGTTCTTAACTCAGTTGTGATCCAGTAACAGACAAAAGGACATTGTTGTAAATCATTTCAAATACTCACGTAAGCTTTTTGAACAAAACTTCCCTTTTTTGGTAATTTACATCGTTTCGATTCAGAGAGAGCTACGGAACTAATGAACGTCAGTTAATTTTTTAAATTAATGTCGTATCTCATCTGATGGAACCAATAAATATTTTCCTAGTTGTGCCCGAGGGAGAAATCGTCAATTTATCCTCAATCATTTATCACACAACGGATGCTAGAAAAGGTCTAAATTTATGCGTTCAGTGTTACCTACCCTGATTGAAAATCAGATATGCCGAGGTGGACATGCATACATGCACGGATCGCAACAGTAATGAAATTTTTCGCACCATCGTCCTTCAATCTAGTAAGACTTGGACACAATTCTATTTAGAAAATGACCACAAAACCAGATTCTGACTCTATTAAGTCAGTTCCATTATATTCTGCCAGAAGACATTCATTTCACGAACTACACGCTTTGGTCCACTCAACATGACAAACTGTGTCCCATTTCCTTGGAGCTCATTAGCACACACATCCACCAACCCCAACCACCCACAGTCATAAACATGCAAATTTCCTGATGCTATCCTCAATAAATCAATCACCGCTCTGTCAGCAGGCCATTATGCTTCCACATCTTATCTGCACACCACATAAATCACACCCAAGAACTATCGCCGATCACACGCCGATGATCTGATCCGAAACGTACACAAAAAAAAAGCGTGCTGTGACCAGGCAATGACTAATCGATTACCCAACACAATTCCGTTCATCCGTTCCACGCCACCGAGCATCCCAATGAATCGATAAAGAATGCTGCCGCTTAAGTCGCCGCCTGCCCAAAACAAATTGCCGCCACCAATTACCATCTCGTCGACACGTAACCGGCACCCATTTGCAATGTGTCATTGCAGCCGAATCATACGAGATCACGCAACAGCCTCAATTAATCGATTTAAATAAATGCAAACCAACGACCACGACGCGGCGCATCGCCTCCAGAAACAAAAGAGTTGAATAGCAAACTTGAACACCATAAGCGGATTTCTCCCGCCACGCGAATGTTCCCACTCCCCCGCCAGTGCCTGCCCTGCTCCATTGCATAAGACACTTCCACTTGTTTGTTTTGTGAAATATTAATTTATTCAAGAACTCTGACACTTAACAAATGACTACCAGAACCCAAATCGCACACAGGGGCCGAGTCGTTGATAAGAGGATCTGGGGGAGGTGAAAACATAAAGAATCTCATTAGAGAAGTGCACGAACGCTGTGCGCGAATGACTACCAGAGGTGAAACCGCCGGTGGGTGCGACTCAATCTATTCTATTCTTCGTGCACACCTCGGCTGATTTATCCGAACTGATTAGGCTCGGTCGAACTCTTCCAACTCCGAAGAAGACACAATAAGCCATCATTACTGGTCGCAGGACAGAATGCGGCGTAAGCTCGGGGTTAACATAACCAAAGCGACTTCTAACACCAAGCTGAGCGCGATGAGCAATCGCCCGTCGTCGATCATCAAATGTGCCATCATCAATTGTTTGCAAGCACTTAGCACATCCGATATGGCAAAGCTTATTACAATTAGCTTTTCCCTCATTCCGGCTGGCGGCTGTGGTGGTGCGACAGACGATGGTGGTGGTATCTGGCAGTGGAGTCGAACAAGTGCCGCATCGACCATAGTGACCATCTTCGTCACACATTCGTTCGCACTGGTCTTGTGGATCTTGTAAATCTTATGTTCCACAGTGGAGATCGGTGGAGGCAGCTGTGTGTCTCTGTCTTGTGGTTATGTGAAAGAAATTCTTCTACACGCACACTCAGACGTGTGCGAGAGACAAAATGTCTCATCCTCCTCCTCCTTCTTCTTCGTCGTCGTCGTCGTCAGTGCGGCGGCATGGCATAGGGTCGCTTGATAACTTCATGTTGCCGCTGCTGTCGTCGCTCGTGTGTGTATGTGAGCCCGCCACCGACACGGATTGTTAGAGGTGGCCGCGGCGGGAAGACCATTTTTCGGTATAAATAATCCCGACTGTAACCAAGAAGGGTACAGTTTCAATTGTAAAGTGCTCAAGTGATCCTCAAAGGAGCCCACTCTCTTGAAACCTCCAAGTCATCGCTCAAGCCCGACAGTCAGCAGCAGCAGCATGAAGTTCTTTGTAAGTGGATTTACACAGAGCCCCCGTGAAAGGATAACCAAAATCACACACATCGTCTCCTCCACAGATTCTCGTCCTCGTCGCCTTGATCGCCCTCGTGAGCTCAGCTCCGCAGCCACAGGGCCCGACCGAACCGATCCCGATCATCCGCCAGGAGCAGGAAGTCAACTACGACGGATCCTACAAGTACTCATACGAGACCGGCAATGGAATAACCGCCGAAGAGCAAGGATACCTCAAGAATGCCGGAAACCCAGACGCCGAAGCACAGGTAGGTGAATCCCTGGATGCGAGGGTGCGGCCCGCATGCCGTGCATACCCCAAATGACCTTTCCGTGAGCACCTTGGTGCCGGCAATTACCATTCCGACGACGATGCCACTCAGAGACACGCCAGAGCGGTGTACGAACAGCGACCGACCTTTGCCGCCTTCGGGGTGATTAATTCCACTCGCTCCGCTCTGCGCCAGACGGAGGCGTTACACAACAGCCTCCGATTACAATTACATTAGCCCGGATTAGAGATTGCCGGGGAGCCCGGTTGGCTAAATACCAACGTCTCGCCTGAGCTCAGCGGAATGACAATGGATCGGCCAAAGTGCCCAAATTGGCCGTCTGCCTGTCTTTCGGTGTGCGAATCTGCCGTGAAAGTAATCGTCGGTGGATGGTTATTGACGGTGCCCGGCAGAGGATTTCAATTTTCTGAGGAGTGTGCCCGAGAGGCGCGCGCCTCTCCTGTACACCGAACTACTTGCATAATCGAGTTTACATTTCCATTCCACAGGTTGCACAGGGACAGTTCTCGTACACGGCTCCCGATGGCCAGGTGATTCGTCTCGTGTACACCGCCGATGAGAACGGATTCCAGCCGCAGGGCGATCATTTGCCCACACCCCCACCAATCCCACCAGCAATCCAGAGGGCCCTCGAGTACCTCGCCACAGCCCCACCCCAGCCCGAGCAGGGTCTGACCCCCATCAGGAGAGGCTAAGCGGACCACCGTCGCCTTCGCCAGTGCAAGTTAATTGAAATATTCTTCTTCCAACAACCAACCCCCCACCCCGAGTCTCATATACACGTACGAGGACATATGTGATCTTTCATTCGTTTGCACATGTTTGTTGAATTTTTGTAAATATTATTATTTAATCGCGATGTCAATTGAGAGAGAGTGAGAGAGAACACACGCTTTCGAACGGAGAATACTCATCAAATTAGATGTTAAGTTGAACTTAAAATAAAATAAATACTCGAGAACTTTTTTTACAAAACCGACATCTAATGGATTTTTATCACGTATCTCTGGGGTGTGGTATATGCTGCTGTTGATTAGATGGGACATCAATTTTATGCGCCCGAGGGGAGGAGGGGGAAATAGTCCGCGGTGACGGAAAGGAGAGCCTGGTGACGCCCACGCTCGCTCGGTGTTCACTGACCACCGTTCCCGAGGGTGGAACGTGACGGGTTCATGGCAGTTGCCATCCTTCTTTCCGCTTCCACTTGTAGTTTCGTCAGGTACGAGGGGTTATATAAATTTGTTTATTTTGGAATTCGGCGGTAATTGTGTGATTGTCATTCAGGAAAGTGCTGAGAACAAGCAAAATGTTGCCCTGAGCACGTGTGAAGTTCGCCTGGAAACTGGTTCATATTCATTTCACTCATTCTTAACTAGATGGAATCACAGTGGTCGTTTGCAATTCTTTTGTATTCAGATGTACTGTCAGATCGCATGGAGTCTGGGAGCAGTTGTTCGTGCTGCATACTTATGTTCTGTGATGAAATTCACGTGAGATATGTTTCAGCAATAAGATTAATTGTGATCAGTAAGAACACGAGTAATCAACAGAGGCAGACAGACGGATTCCGCTCTAAATTGGAGCTCAGGATTCATGGGGAGGAATACTGTCATCCCGATTCACTCCATGAACTGCATTTGGTGCTTGAGGTGGTTAAGAATGTACATCAGTCTACAGTTCTACAGCAGAAATTAACGGCATGGAGTCGGGCTATTAGAATATGCCCATTTTCAGTCGCCTGTGTAGAAATACGCTTAGTTTAAAGTTGCATACTTTTACAACGAAGCATTCTCCCAAGAAGGTTACAACAATTGGAAATGAGAGACCCCGAATATTGATGATACACCCAAGTGGTTGAAAGGTGGATCAAGCCATGTTGTGGATACTAAAAACGATAACCGTACGAATATTAGCACTCCGGATAATACAACCTCCACTTTGAAAGACAAATTTCCGATAATAAAGCCTCGACATCGCGATATCAACACAGCCAGGAACGACAACGACCGAATGCAACACCATCTAAGGGTTAGACCTTTCTTGATTGGCCGTTGTGCAATTCGTAGACTTCGCAGTTTCCAATAACTCATATAACTCTCCTCGACATCGACTAGGAAGTAGAGCTGAATTGAGTTACATCCAGTCTTTCAAAACAAGTAGCCTGCTATCAATTAATCTTCATCGCGGAGTTTCGGTCTTGCTCTTATAATAAATAGCAATGTGTGCCGTTTTAATGCCACTTATCTGATAATTTAATTAATGAGTGTCTTTGAAACCAAAATGACGTTTTCAGGAAGGACAATAGTTCCCTAATATAATCAAAAGACTTGAAAAATGGTCTTCCAAGCCCCGGTTGTCTGGATCTGTAAGTGCCGTTGCAGCTGCGACAATGGGAGCTACGTGCGAGCTGTGTGGGTACTTAGTCTAGGTAGACCCTGTCGAAATAACCGGAGCAGATCGCTTATTTTGGATCAGTCATATTCGGGACATGTTTTTTCTTGACGTATTAGAGTTGGTCACTCTCTTCCATCCGAGGAAAGCCATTTCAATAAAGTACGTAGAGATATTTGCCTTGAATGCTTGTATTCCTGTATTCCTTGTCAATTCAACGGCCTTGTCATTCCCTGGGATGAATGAATCCAGCTCAACTTGGCATTCCTCTACAAAGTTTAGAACGCGCTCTGAAGGAGGCAACAACTTGACGACAACTTGACTATGTGGGTGTGATTCGACCTGAATTTCCGATATTCGACGTATTATTATTCTAAAGCCACCTCGAATCAGCTCAAAATAAAAAATCAGTCTTGTATAGAGATCAGGGTTTTTGTGTAGCATGTTTGGTAATTCGAACAATATTTTTTCTCCCAACATTATATCTTATATGTGTGGGATGACTCATCGGATATACAGAAAGATGTTTTTTGTCAATGCAGTGCAAAAAAAATAAAACACCGAGAGATTGGCTTCGAGTATGTCGTTAAGTGGCAATAACAAGAGCACAGATATAAATGCTGTGATAGCTTCTTCACATAGGCAGGACCGAATATTCATGTTACGTTAGTTTAAGTCAAATCAGTCCAGCTGGGATACGCGGATGACATCGACATTGTCGCGCGTTCCCAACGTGCCATCGTGGAAGCTTTCACGGCAATTGAGGAACAGGCGAAACGAGCTGGTCTTAAGGTCGACGAGGACAAAACAAAATATATGCTGTCGAGCAAACAACGATCCGCCGCACACCACCTAGGCCAAAACGTCACAATCGACAGCTACAATTTCGAGGTAGTAAAGGAGTTTGTCTACCTCGGGGCAAATGTAAACTCCACGAATGACATCGTAGTGGAGATCCGACGTAGAATCGCCCTTGGCAACCGATGCTACTTCGGTCTGTCAAAACAACTGGGCTCGAAACTCCTGACTCGAAGGACCAAAGTCATGCTGTACAAAACCCTTATCCTGCCAGTCCTACTTTATGGAGCCGAAAGCTGGACATTAAGTTAGGCTGCAGAGCTGATTCTTGGTGCCTTCAAAAGAAAAATTCTACGTCGGATATATGGTCCCGTCTGCGAGGAAGGCGAATGGATGAGAACACACAACCGCGAACTCTACGAGCTGTACAAGGATGTGGATTTAGTCCGGAAGGCAAAAATCCATCGACTACACAGGCTCGGCCACATCGAGCGAGGGTCAGCAAAGAGGGTCTTCGAATCCGAGCCTCCTGGTTCGAGAAGGAGAGGAAGACCGAACCTCCGGTACAAAGACCAAGTCATCGCGGATGCAAGACAGCTTGGCCTTGAGGACTGGAAGCAGCGTGCCCAGGACCGCCACCGATGGAAGGCAGCAATTGCTCAGGCTCAGACCCTTCATGGTTCGTCTGCCTGATAAGTAAGTAAGCTTAAGTTAAGGTAATTGCAGCAAATGGTACAATTAAGGCTACTTAGATCGTGGTTAGATTTATTGTGATATCACTAACCTTCCTCTTAAGTTCAAAGGGATTACACAAAAACGTAAGCTGCCTAAAGGTAATTTAGTGGCTTTTGGGATAATAAACTTCTGTGCTGATTTACCATACAGCCAATTTGTTTGTCCTGGATCTTTACATGTGACATTTCCCCAAGGTTATGCTAAAGCTAGCTGGCTCTTGTTCTTACTAGGGCTGGATGGGTGTCGACAAAGTGAAGTAGTAGTTTCTTCTTCCCCCTCATCTATACAGCTTCTGCAGTAGTTGGGGGGAGATCCCATTCTTCTGGCATGCGTACTGCTGCAGCTGTCAAACCTTCAAGTTTTCCATTCACAATATCTGCCTCCTCTACTTCACCTAATTTGCTTGTGTTAGTCTACTTCTAAGTCGCCACAGAAATGGTACCTACCAAGTCCGTGTCCACTACACCCACAGGTTAGATGACATAAATATTGGTCTATCACGAGTTAAGGAGATTGCATACAGCCAAGTTTGATAAAAGTATGCTCTCATGTGACTGTCAGTCCGAAACAGTCCGAACTGCGCACATTTTTTCGCGCGGACGGTAAAGGTAGGAGTCAAAGTCATGGAGGGCAAATCATTCTTAGTGTTGAAAAGTGTTGTTAACTGATAAAACCCAAGAAGAGCACAGATTGCATGTTTTTTCCAAAAAGTACAGCATATTTATGAGGCATCTCCTCTTCAAATATGACGTTCGGTCAGCCTACCCATGCACATACTTTGCTTTGGTGCACTGGTTATCGCACTTGATGTTCCCATGCGCACTCATTGTTGAATCTTTGGATCGTTTAAGTTTCTCTTCAAACTGGTGATCTTAGATTGCTCTCAGTAAATTGATATTGTTTCTGTGGTAGTTTTTGCAAAGACTATATTTAATCTCCGACGCTTGACCACACACAAATCAATGCTAGGGTAGGTTTACCTTAGGATCATTGGTACACGTAGTATACTCACTTACATTTTCAGGAGACTCAATATCTAAAAAGCCTCTAAAATTTTAATGGAATCAATTCAACTTGCCTACGCCTCGTAAATCAGTGATTCTGTCTGAGATGTAGAAGAAAATGATTAAAATAACACTAAAGGCTCGAAGCTGTGAAGGCGTGATTCCATTGAGAGTAGATATTCAAGAAATCGAAAGTTCTTTAAAGTCATGAAGTGAATTCACATTCGTCTTTTATTGCAGGCATTACAATGATATGTGTGAATTGTTTGTCTGCCTCGGAGATGAGCTGAATTCTTATGTTACCTACACCAAACCGGACACTAGAACAATTACCAAAGCAGCAGTAAAACTTTAAGAACTTAAGGGAGAACCCTGCTTTCTTAATAAGGCTTACACAAATGTGACGAGCAGACACTTGAATTACCAAATTGTGTTAACAGCCCATGGAGATATTCCCAAGACAGTGCTGTTGCCACCCGAACTAGGGAATGATTGAATGTTGCACGTGTACGCCGTCATGAACACACGTCCATTCGCCTTCTTCTTCTTCTTATGGCGCTTCAGTTTATTCTGAAACTGGGCCTAAGCCAACAGACGTCATGAACACACGTCCAATTAAGAACATTTAAATACCATCTTGCGTGTAAAAAATCCAACAAGCTTCTTTTCCAACCACATGGGGTCAACAGGCAATCAAAATATTGAACCAAACCCAAGGCATAATCCCATCCCACATCGATTCGAGTCTTCTTAGCATCTGTTGGCGAAATATGCAAAACGCATTGCGTTCGAATTGCAAAACATCCCAATTCGTGTCCAACCTGTTCGCCTGCCGAACGAAGACCACTCACGCCGCAGCTAACCTTTGAGTTGGAGAACCATTTCGACACACACGTGCTATCGCCTTCGAACTCCAACTGTGCGCGCATCCGCCCAATCGCCTGAATGCAACCCATAAAACGTGTGAATTGCAAATTTCGTTGCTCTTCCTCACCGATTACACGGCACGGCTTTGTTATGTGCCACACAACACCGTGTCACTACATCACCGCGGCAGCGGCACACACTCAGTCGCTCATCCGCGCTTAGCGCACATCTCAATCGGGAAATTATAGAACTCGTACTCGCGTCTAAATGTCAGCGAGTGAGTGTGCTACATGTGTTCTGACTTGGCTAAGTGGGCTGCACCCATATCGGCTGCCAGCCGGAGAAAGACTGAGCAGAGGGAATTTGTTATGTAAATGAAATCATTGCGCCGAAAGGTTGCCAGTCAAAGATCTAGGTCTGCCGCCAGATCCGGTGTGCATGCGGCCGAGATGCCCGCACTTCAAGGTTTTCTTTGGAAAACTCTGACTGATTTGCATTTGAGACAAATATGAGCAGTGACATCCTGGACCAATGTTTCCGTCAGATGATGAGGGGGGCTTTGTGAAGTTGATCAGAAGTGAATGAACGTTGCACGAAACGATGTGTTTGTTTGCGTTAAGTTTTGGCGTTTGGTTGGTACTAGATGTGAATTGTAGACCAATGTAGGCGCCAGAGTTGCAATTGATGTGTCAAGAACTTATCAGGCACTTCGTGAGTAACTCTCTAGTCTCTGTCATGGTGGGGCTGCAGCATAACTCCCGGGGTCAGTTTTAAATAGGACTATGGCTACGCATTGGCCTTGTCAAAGTTATCAGACCAAGGACCAAGAGTCCAAATTGATCTCAGACCATTGCACATCAAACGATTTCAACTACAGACAGATTGTCTTCAGGCGCTGCCTACGTGAGTTGTTCACGTTCGTCTGATGGTTCAGGACTCGTTAAGCTTGTTCTTCAAAAATAGTCATTTAATGAGTAAAGAGTACGCGACTTCTACGCCATACGACGAGGTGCATGATTCCAAAATGAACAAGCTTGTCCAGTTTTTTTGGTTTATTGGACTGCAAGCAAATGAGGCGAAAATTTGTTTATTCTATCTCTCCGTTCTGGGGGACAACTTACAGCTCTCTTCGCTTAACGATTGATTGGTTGTTACTTACTGTACATATGATCGATTTTCTTAACTTGGAAACGTCAGAAAATCCAAGGTTCTACCCAATCTTGAAGAAAGAAAACCCTCTAAACAGTGCCTAGTAGCTTATGTTATAAGATCTTTTCTGCCGTCTCGTGCAAACGCCTGGAACCATGCGCCAACAGCCTGATTTGTCAATATCAGTGCGGTTCACTGGCCAGCGAAATTCACTATTGACCAAATATTCACATTACGGCAGATCCTAGGAGTTTCGATACCCACTACTTTTTTTTTTTTGTTCATTGACTTTAAGCTGCGTATGACAATATTTATAGAGAAGAGCTATACAGAGCCTTGTCTAGTTTTGGCTTCAATGCAAAACTCATCCGTCTGTGCTGGACAATGATGGAGAACGCCTGTTGCTCCGTCAAGGTCGGTAAGGATCTTAAAGAAACTTTTGATGTCAAAAAAGGCTTTAGACAAGGCGACGCACTGTTGCGACTTGCCACTTCTTGAACATAATTCTCGAGAAGATCGTGGGGAACGCAGACGTCAATACCACAGGCACGATCTTCCACAAGTCTGTAGATGACATTGACTTTATCTGACGAACTCAACGGGCTGTCAGTGCGGCTAAGTTGGGTCTTGCGGTCAATGAGGTTCAGGCGAAGCACATTCTGTCTACAAAAAAGGTCTATCAACACCGACATCATGGACAAAGCGTCACAATAGACAGATACATCTTCGATGTATTTACACACTTTGTCTATCTAGGCTCTACTATAAACTCCGGAAATTACATCACCGCTGAGATAAAACTAAGGATAACACTGGCCAATCGCTGTGTCTTTGGACTTCGACAGCAATTAAAAATTAGACCTTGTCTTGGAAAACCGAGTTGTGCCTATACAGTCCCAGTCCTGCTGTATCGCACAAAAGCATGGACAATGTCCAAGAGATGCTTGGTCGTTTCGAAAGGAAAATCGTTCGAATCAAAAACAAAAATCGGTACCGTTTGCAAAGGAGGCGTTCGGAGGAGATGACTTAACGACGAACTCTACGAGCTGTAGACCGACATTGGACTAGTCAAACGAATTCGATGGTCTCCACTCAGATGGCTGGGACGTGTAGAGAGGATGGACACTAACGCTCCGACTCTGAAAGTCTTCGAGGCCAACCCTGATTGACAACGCGGTAAATTACGACCCCGCCCCCAGACTTAACCAGTTGGAAAGAGATCGAAGTCAACTGTGTGTACAAAACTGGAGAGGAATGCTGACTGAGGCCCAGCTCCACTCCGGACTGTAGTTCCACTTAATGAAATAGAAAAAGACGTCACGACATCCACGCCTTATAAATACTTACATTGACTAAAAGAGGGACAGACCTGCTTTTCGTCTATTTTGTGTCCTCTTTTTGCGTTGCATCAGCCAAGGTACCATTAGCACTTATACTTAGGCCAACTAGGGGTCACTATGGTGCCAGTCGGATCGGTTACTTACTTTTAAGAACACCCTACTTCATTTTAAAGATCACTGACACAGACATCCTTTAACTGTCATTAGTTGTCAAAGGCTAGGATGGGCAAAAGAAGATCTATCAATATAGTACACAAGTGCGCGCACAATTGTGATTTCTTCGAGTAGAGAGCCACAGGACATGCCATGATTTTCTAATCCTTAGCTATGAAGAATTGGTTGCTCGGCAACCTTAAGCGATGTATGCGATAATGGCACAATCTCCTTTTATTGCAGTGATGCTTGTGGGCACTCTGTATCGTTTTATTAATACAAGGAATAAATCTGAATAAAGGCGAGGGGTACACAGCATGATGTGGATTCACAGTCTAAATTATTTCGGCAAACATCATGAGCAACAGAGTTCCGGCAAGAAGCGTCTTCCAATTCAGTTCGCCAGGTTGGGAAAATATAGCAAACACCGGTAGAAAGGTAAGGTAATTGGTGGAGCCACTTACGACCAGACATTCGTCTAGGATGAAACTAAAATAAATCAAACCTTTTTTTTCCCTAAACTAGTGGAGTAATGTTCAAAAGCAGTTGCTGATGCACCAACATCATCGCCAGTTCCAGTTCCAAACTCCACCTCAGCAGCACTTTTAACGAATCACTAAACCAGTAGTAGAAACGCGATTAAGATCTTCATGATAAATCTGAAGATCTCTGGAGTCACCAGAGAATGGTGGCATGCATGAACGCATGAAAACACTAGTCTCCGCACCCCGTATCCAAACATCTAACGCGTGCCATGATTCAAATGGGAAGCACTTGTCGCATTCGTGTAAGCAAATGCCTCTGCACATGCAGCAAAAATCTGTACAATTTGTCACGATGCTTCTAAGAGTACCGAGGAATGCGGCGCTGCAGACTGAGACAAGTGTTTTTGATGATTGCTTCTGTGGCGGTTAACAGAGGATCATGTGTGAAGTGATAACGTAACGTGACAGATGTACAAATGAAGTTCACAGAAATGATTGACAGTGCTTTGATGTGCATCGGTCACGTTCAAATCGACTGTCACGGCCTGTTTCATGTGACATTGACAAGCCACTAAACGGCGTTAAATTGGACTTAAAAAGCAACTGACGAGCATGGGATTCTGATGTGTTAAACGATGATGTTCGAACGATTGACCGACAATGGAGGCTGATAAAGGAGAGAAGCTTCTTGCCGTTTTTATGAATTGTGTTTGTAGGCATTTGTCGTGTGAAATTCATAGACGACCTTGGGAGGAGGAATCTTGAAAGGCGGCTGGATAGATGAGGCTTGGAGGAAGCAGACGCTGTTGTCAATGAAGTGTGATATCACATCGCAGCGAATCACAGAAAAATGCATACCAAGACGCAGAAGGGCTCTCTCCAGATACTTAACATGACGAGGACAGATTGAAACAATAAAAGTCTCCCTGATTCATGATTTGGGCAGTTGCGCCTCTTCCTTCTTAAGTGTTCCTTTGGTTTTAGGGCCCCCTCTGCTTCCCTGTATGGAACTGCAGTGCAGGGTGGACCTGTGCATCTGCCGATAAAACGTCCTAAAGACACTTACTTTACTAGTTTCGACCCTACGGGATGACTCATACTTACCAACGGCCTCTTGGAAAACCCGCTGCTGAAACAGGAGATCTTAAATCACTCCGGATGCAGTCACTACTTAGCAAAACAAATAAATCCTCACACTTACACAATCCTCACCACAGCGGGTAGCTTTCTCGCCCACCACAAGCCAGTCCTGCCGTCATAACTCTTGGCACACGCAATGGTCAAACGTCGATGACTGCAATCAAATAACTCTTAATTACGCGATCAAACGAGTCTATCTCGCGGATGCATCTTACACTGCGCGTTTACCAGCCGGCAAGGTGTGGCCTAGAATCATTAGGCGAATCAATTTCGCCTTCAATCAGATAAACTGCGCAACTGGAACGTAATTCAAGTCGCGATGACATTACCGTTGATCGGGCCTTACGGGAGAAAGAAATACGACGATAGCCTCCATTTTTGCTAAAGATCACGGTGACAGTTAATATGTCACAACTCAGTCGACACAGGGTGGCTGGGACTGGCCAATGGCTGAACCACTCAGTGCGTTCAATCATGTCGAATGGACGCGCAATTTGCTTACGCAGCCAAACTGCCATAAAGTATCCGCGATTATGGATCAACTTGTCAGGTTGAAGCCGATTTTATAGCCTTATAAAAGCCCCGAGTCGTTCAGCGGCGGAACGCATAACACTACCGCGAGTGCTACCGAAATGAAGACGCTTTTGGTAAGAACCACCACACGGGACCTGCTCCTTTTTCGATCTAAAACGGACTCATCCTAGATATTCGCAATCGGACTGGTGTTCGTGCTGACAGCAGAGGGACAGGACAGTGGTCGATATCGGCCGGTGACAACCCGCAGGCCGAGCATCTTTGACGGACGCTACGGCACTGTCCGGCCGCGGCCCATCAGTGATGGACGCTATCGCCCGGACAACGATGGACGATACAGACCAGTGAACGATGGGAGGTACATCCCAGGAAACGACGGGAAATACGTGCATGTGGACGTCCCCGGTGGTCAGTACACGGGTCAGAACGGTCCCGGAGGTCCTGGTGAGAAATCAACCCGACCTCCCGTCACAACCACCACCACAACCAGACGGCCAGTAGTCCAAGTCGTCACCCAACCTCCGTTGAAGCCCAGTGCTCAGGGCAAAGGAACTGGCGAAGGAGGCGGCGGCTGGAAGATCATACGCGACGACAACAGCGTCGACGCCGACGGATATCACTACCTGTAAGTGCACTCGCTAGAAATTTACGATATCTAGCACAGACGCACACCTCTCAACTCTGTGTGATCACGAAAACTGTGACATACTATTAGGCGCTTCACAAATTGAAATCTCATTTCAGGTACGAAACCGAGAACGGCATCTTAGCCGAAGAGGATGGCCGCGTCCAGCCTCTTGGAGGCGGCGAGGAAGGCCTCCGGTCTAAGGGATTTTACGAGTACACCGGTGACGATGGCTTGCTCTACCGCGTGAACTATGTCGCCGACGACAACGGATTCATTCCCGAGGGTGAGCACATACCGAAGGCGCCACCACACATCGCCCGGCTGCTGGCTTACTTGGCGGCGAACGCGCCTTCAAATCGTCGCAGATAATCGCCCACAGGGAAGCGACCCGAAGACTCTCATTCTTAAATGGAGTCTGCTTTCAATTTATTCCGAATCAACTTGTATTTGCAATAAAGTCGAAGCTTTTCTTATTTTTTCTACCCAACCAGTGAGTGCTTGTACTTGAGTGTCGCTAATCTGATTGATGCGGTCGGAACGTGATCCGATTGAAAATGCGAATAGGTTTGACATGCCGAAAGGCTGATAGTAATGGTCAGTCATTGCGAACGAAATTGGCTAAGGTCGTTGGCGTTGTCTCTGGGCTTTGGTTTGGCTCGGGTTAATAGCATTATAAACGTTGTAATTTATTATGCGGATTCGGAGTCGGATTCTATCGGCCATTGAAGATGATCCCGGCGAGTTGCGTGTGTGTGTGTGTTTTGAAAGATGTTCAGGAAATGTGAAGCGGAGGAAATCAAAGCAAAGCAAGTGAACCGGTGACGAAGAACAGATTGATTTCGTATGCAATTGCACTTTGCTCATAAAACCAGCTATAAACCTCATCGTCACGTCGCATGCCGTCGGAGATGTGTAAATGATAGCTGAGGAATTTTAATCGGTACAAGCTTTAGTCATGGCACAAGGTTGCGGACTAATTCAGGAACGGAAATGGCTAAACGTACTAAAAGCAGATGCTTGAGTAGATTTTTGGTATTCGCCTGGTCTTTCCATTCCAAGCTTGAAATCCCACATCAACTCATTGTTTTGACGTCTGCTGCTTGCACGATTGCGATCAGGGACGTTGGACATGACTATTGGGGAAGTCACAAGCGGTCTCTAGGTCAACGTTTAAAAAAACCGAGTTCATTGCACGAGATCTCCTTAAAAGGAACACTAGAGGTACCATTTTTCAGATGTCCGTCGATCTGCATACGTCGATGACATTGAGGTGATTGACATAACTTGAGGAGCCGTGTATGAGTCGTTAGCTGGCATTGAGAAGAAAGCGAATAATCACGATAAAACGAAGCTGTGGGGGTGTAAAAGGGCATGCAACACCCACGTCTTGGACAGAACGTCACAATAGCTATAACTTCGAACTAGATGAGGACTTCGTCTACCTTGGCTCCGCAGTTAACCGTACGAATAACATCTGCACCGAGATCAAACGCAGAATACATAGCTCTTAGCAAGCTCTGCCTCCTTAGCTCAAGAAGCTAACTTCGAAGGACCAAGCTGATTTCATACAAGACACTGATAGTCCCAGTACTGCTGATCCGGAGGCATGGACAATCTGAAAAGTGAATGAGTTATTGGGAAGCACAGCGACATGAGCCTAGCTAGTCGTCTATGGAGCCAGCGTGTAAGGCAGCTTGGACAGTGTTCTGCACACGTTCTACATGAACGTATGGAGAACACTGTCCTGCTCGAAAAGTTTGCCGCGTCTAAGATGGCATACCAAAGAGGCCTTCCAAAACTGGAGACATCTAGCCAGAGATCGGATTGTACTAGTTCAAGAGGTGTGGTGAATGAGGCTCAGGTACCCGGTGGGATGTATCGCCATACAAAGAAGAGGAGGTATCTAACTTACTCATTAGTCCTGGAGGATCTGAGTACGAGACGTGTTCCATCAATGAAGGTTTCAGGCATCTTGCTTCTAGTCGTCAAGACCCAGCTGGTTTCCGTCCCCGATCACTTACATATATATATATATATATGGGTGGCGGTACAGCCCATAGGGGGCCAGGGCTTAGCTTCTCAGCAACCACTCATGTTGTACGTGCCGTTGTTCTCACACAAGTGGAAGGGACCTACGGTTTTATGCCGACTCCGAACGGCCAAGTTTGAGAAGCTTTTTCTAGACAGGAAATACTCTTTGAGCATTGCCAGTGACTCGAAGGAGGTGAGGCCTTAACAATTATTTTTGTCGCTCAGAGCTGGAATCGAACCTACGACGTCCAGGTTGGGGTCGACGCACATACCCACAACGCCACGGGCCACCGCCGTGTCTCCGATCACTTGGTCTGTACAATATTCTTAGTCATCCTCCTACTTTCGAACCATGACTTAAGTACCATATTAGGTGGAGCATGTGGTGTAGTGTAGCCTCGATCCGGTACAGTCGATCACAGCAATGTACACGTTGTAGATTTCGCGATTATGTCGTCTCTCCCAAGCACCTTGTTCACAAATCGCCTCTACTGTCCTACTTTTGGTCCATTTTTCGCTTCCACTTCGGCAGGTTGTTAATGCACGGCAATGTTTAAGTCATCTGCATAACGACCAAGCGTCCCAAAGCACTGTGGGAACGACGATGCATCGCGAAGGTCTTCTGAACATAAATCCAAGGTGAATCGCACGTGTGAAGCGACATAACGAGAATTCGGCCATTGCCTCCAACAATTTCACGCAACCGAATGCTATCGTATGCGACGTTGAAATCAATAAAAATGTGTATCGGTGGGAAACTTGCTAGTCTTCACTAGGATTTGTTTGTACGAAGTACGCTAAAAAGGATTATTTAACTGCTTAACATTGAACTTTGATATATCTCTTCAGTTTTTTTCATTGAAACGAAGGACATTCGACAAATCACACGATTTCTCACACCATACGGAGGTACCTTCTGTTGCGGCGACAACCTGCTCCTTTGAGCATTCGATTATAAGATGTATCTAGGTTCCACTAACGTTGATGATTCTTTGCCAAAAAATTTCACCTAAAGAAGTCTAAACAGTGCCTCAAACAAAACGCTGTTGCTCAAGCGATTAAATCTCTGCTCTACGTGGTTGCCGACTTCAATTACTGATTGTGATGTTCTTTGCAACGGTGTAGATGCACGCCCAAATGTAAAATACGCTCAAATGTGCCAAATGCTGCACTCGCCGAGTAATCGTTAAATTTGTATTTTTTCAACACTTTCACTACCCGCAGCCATATTTTCGCAACAGGGTGCAGAGAGATGATGGATAGCCTATAACTGAGCTAGTCTTCTCTGTGTTGTGCTAGCAACAGTTTTATGTCAACTCCGAGCGAACAAGTTTGAGAAGCTTCTTCTACACACTCACTCCAACACTACAAGCCCAAGTGCGTACGAATCGCCGCACATACCCACCGCACCATAGTGACCACTATACCTCGACTACCTTGAACTTATCATGACAAAAACACGTCTAATAAATTTGATCATGGGAATGCCGGCCGTATGAGTCACGTCACTGTACTCTTAGGTATTTAAATATGACTAAGTGCATGCATTAAAACGATCGCTGCTATCGAACTGCGAATCAACGACCTGTCCGGCGAGAGTGAACAAACTTCTTTAGTCCCCCATTCACACCTGATTGTCGTCAAGATAAATAAAATACGATTATTCATAACTCAATACTAAACCAGCTTAAGTTGTCAGCCTTTGTTGCTGCTTCAAAACGAATCTAATTGCATTCATACTTGTTTTTTATCGCATTTTTCAAATGTGTAATCTGGTAATTTAAGAGTTTTTAATAAAGTAGTTGTGGTTTTGCTTAGATGAAGAGTCAGACGATGACATGGATCCATCGTGATCTTCAGAGTAACGATCTCATCGAGGCCTTCGGCGTATCATGTAACATCTTCGGCGAAGATCGTGCAAAGCTCTCGGGCCAAGGAGATGCAAGATATTTTCAGCTGTTAACGCACGCAAGAGAGCCATCGATGGGGCATTTGCAGAAGGCGTTCTGGTCTACCGAGGTGTCGCATGAGGGCAATGCAACGAAGGACATTCGTTTTCAATTAAAAGAACACGGGTCAGAATCAATCAAATTTCTGCGCTAATTTACAAACAACTAGCCTAAAAAGTGCTGACTTGAGAAGCCTTTTCGTTGAAGCATTTGCTTATCCGACATAGATTTTGAAGACAGAGCTTCCGACCATTTGCAAAAACTTATTGCAGCTAACGTTAAGCAACCAATTGTGATAGCAGACGATGAGCTGAAAGTCACAAACTAAGAGTCATTGAAAAAAATTAGTGAATGTCCATCAAAAGATCCTCAAATTCGTATTTGGACAAAGCGATCGTCATCATCGTGCGAAGTTGGATATTTTTCTAATGCCCAGTTCCACCGTAAAGATTTAAACTTGACTAACTCACATTACGCATATCAAGAACACTAAAGTGACAATCAGCTTTCACATACTGCCTCAGCCGGTCGAAACGACAGTGTATTCGCGTTTAACTTAAACGACAAGTTGAACACTTGTTGTTGCTTGTTTAAAGAAAACTGTGTGACCGAATAAATCGTTGAACTGAAGTTTAACCCAAAAGCTGAGGTAAATTGACGAGAACGGTGAATCTGGACATAATAATTGATTTACAACAGTTGACCGAGTAATAAACACTCCTATCGCGGCATACGGCGTATCTGAGACTCATTTGGTACACGTTCACTTGCCATATGGATCGTGGAAAACGGCGAGCACACTACCTTACCGATGACTATTTCGAACTCTATCTGTTGTGATAAGTGACAGCAATAAATGCTGGGAAGAACCTAAAATTTAATTTAAGCAAGCCAAATAAGTGAAGAAGCTAGGCCCTTAGGCTCAAAAAAATGTTAAACTCAAAATTGTATTCGTTCTATTAAGTGTTCCTTAATTTTTCACATTTGTTTAAGCCTATGGCAGTATTTGCAAATCGTTTCGAATTTCCTCATTGCGATGATTAATCCGAGCACGAAGTCATTTGCACTATATTCTTCACAACAAACACAAGCAATAACTTTAAGAAATGTCAAAGATTGTATGGGTAATTTAATTCGATTAACGACAAGTGAACAATTCACTTCGAACGTATTCAACGATCCAAAGTTGTGAATTTCAGTGAAACGTTCGCCGGCGCTTTCCACATTAGGGGTGAAAGACGAACGCATTCGAATAATGACAGTCTACCTTACGGCGCTTAGGCTTAGCGAGTAATCCCCTTACCATTCTGAAACAAAAGCAAGTACTTGACGGCGCAGAACAGCGGCGTAGGCGCCGGCGGATACTATGATTGAGGAGGCTATATCATGTTGAACATATCCACAAGAAATCAGCCTCTCACCGAAATCGAGGATGGAACGACGCATAAAGTGGGAAAAGGTTTGACTAAATTAACTGAAATCAATTAGAGCTATTGATTATTCAAGTTGTTAGTCTTACCAACAGTGGTTCTCTACCAATTGTCACAGCTCTTGCAACGTGGCACGAGAGCTGTCTTATCCACACTTAACAATGAGCTCTTGGGCGTATTTTCTAATTAGAAACGTCTCTATTTTGATGAATGCATTGGATGGAGGAGAACTTTCTTGACAGTCTACTTTTCTAGCCTTCCCCCTTCAAGATCTTGAATTCTGAAATAACTTCTTTCAAACCATGCGCCCTCGAATAGACGTCGAGTAGGTACATCCGAATACGGCTTGAGATGTTACCCCCGAACGTGCATGGCAGGCCCGTCATAAATACCGCTGAACAGAGAGTCCGCTGCTCAGATTAGTTTACCTCTAAGTGGTGGTTGTAGAAGTTTCTTCCAGGGCCAACCAGGAGACTGTTGTGGGCATATCATCAGGTTGATTTTGATCACCAACCCTGTATCCTCTGGGTTGCTCCAACCCGGATACAAGAGGCATCTGCATCCGCGTCACGGGGATAAAAGAGGACACACACGAAATTTATAGAGCACACAAGTACACGTGGACCTCAACTCAAATGGAGTAATATGAAGCAGCTGACTAAGTATCATACCAAAAGGAGACGCGTGTCGATTGGTCCGCCACGGGCTGTAGTACAATGGAAAATTGAAGAAAGCGTTACGCATCAGATTATTGTGACTTAAGTGTAAGACATATTTTTATCAAATTCTACCAAAACCAACGACACCTTGTGGCCACACTTTATTTGAAAATCACCTCCAACCACAATTCATCAGCGACTATCACGTGTGTACTTCTCCAAGCAAAACTTTCAAGCGTCAAGCCGTTGATACAACTACTCACTCCGCAAGTACAAGCAAAGACCAGCCAAGAAATCAGATTAAATTTATTTTTCACACTTCTTCTCTTAAATCTAAACACAATCGCACAGCACGGGCACTCTAAGTAGTCATAATTGGACCGTTTGTGGAGTTCTTCATGAGGAAATTCAAGACATTCTGGATCGACTTGTGAATGTGCTTGCCCTGTCAAAGAAACGGTCACTAGCAGGCACACACTCTCACCTAACAACTTACCATAGGAAAGAATCCGTGCTCGTTGGCCACATAGTCCACCGAGTACTCAGTGCCGTCGTCTCCTTGGTACTTGAAGAAACCATTGACCCGAATGGCCGACGTGCTTTCGTTCAACTTGGCCAACTTTCCGATCTCCTCGGCCAGGATCTTGTTCTCCGTCTCGTACAAGTAGCTGTATCGAGTCTTCCCGTCCTTGCTCCACTGAAACTGAATTATTCTCCACCCGTCTGCGTTGTATTTGTAGTCCACGGCATACGACTGCGAGCTCGCATCGGACTCAACCGGGAGATAGCTGGGAAATGCTGGATCGGGCCGGTACGTGTCTCCAGCGTACGGCGCTGTGTCCTCGTAGACGTCGGGCTCCTCCCAAGTACCACTCGCTCCATCCTGTCGCCAGTATCTCGCCCTCTCATCGTGCATGTACTTCTCGCCACGATCACCGTAGCCGCCGTCGTACGGCACCTTAATGTGACGATACTTCCCGCGATTGTCCGGCATGTACTTGCCGGAAACGCCGAACAGTTGTGGAATGTATTTGCCAGTCTTTACGTACGCCTGTGGCCTGGGCTCCTCACCGATACTCAGAGCTAGAGCCGTGGCTACGATAATCTGGAAAAGAAGTCACTTTCAGTCCACGACCGCCCACGCGAGCCATCAAACACTCACCAATTGAATAATCATTTTCGGTTCCATGTCTCAGCAACAAGTTGCAGCAACATCAACTGACAATGTGAAAAGCCGCGCACACGCAGCTCACCTACTCAACACCTCAGTAGTCGACGGTCAAATGAAGCGATTCTCAGTGCAATTGCAGCTTTAAATTAAGCCACTATCCAGCTAAGGCAAATAAAATATATTTTTATTCGAAATCTAAGAGAAAATCGTGTAATTGTGTTCTAGGCGGCGGATGACGCCGCTCGCACCGATGTCCCATCAATTGCCGGCGAGTCTGGTGGAGATGTCACTGCGTTCATTAGTGCGCAATCAAGTCGCGAATTGATTGACTTAGAGAACCCACCCGGGCAGGTTGACACAGCCTGCTTGTTACGGAAACTCTATTGGAATTTTTGTCGATAATTCGAGGTTAAAATAAGGAAATGCCGCTGCTGTTGTGTAAGGCTTGGATTGGAACGCGCAGCATCTCCGATCGCCGTGATTTGATGGCGCTTCGGATAGCTCGTGGCACAGTGGTCGATCTTTTATGAGCAATGGCGAATAAATAAATTGTCAAAGGGCCAGCGGGGGCTCATGTTGCTTTATGGCATCGTCTCCTTTAATCGGCGCTGCGAGTGTGGAAGTTATGGGTTTCTGCAGCTGCTGGTGGGGCAATTAACAAACTAATATTTATTGCTATCGTCTATGAAAATTCCACAAGACGCTTCAGTCACAGAGGGCATTCTCTCTTGACGGGCATAGTTTTAGCCGGTTTTATGAAAATAAGAAAATAAATGATAAGTGAAGGTTGAATTGTTGTTGAAGTTTATGTTTTCATTTGCCCCCCATTGAGAGCCTTGCTTTCATTCTTCACTTATTTTGAAGAAACTGAAATAAACAATTTAATTTCAATTGACCCCTATTCAATCTGATTGGAAACAGGACGAATAAGAATCGCCTGAAGCGGGACAGTTCCTGGAGTTGCACAAGACTCAAATATTCAGGAAGGTAGTTACGTCGACTACTTACTTATTGCGCTTACTGTTCTGGATTTAATGGTCATCATTTTTTCTGCCATTTGATATTCATGCTGTGCGTTTGAGATACACTAGGATATCAGCTACTCTTGTTTCTGTAGGGCACGCATGTTCCGAGGTATGTAGTGTAGCATTGTCTCCACCCCTGCAGCTTCTACAGAAATCATTGTAGGGGGCCTGCTTTCTTCTTTTTCAGTTCAATTCCAGCAGAGCATGCATCTCTTTTGGTTAGTGGCTATTCATTGCGAAGTTGTATGTCTTCTGATTCCCCGACAGTGGCACGCCCCCTAATTTATCAGCTCTTTCATTGCCTCAAATACCCCTAAGCCAGCATGGTGTTTTCAGAGCACTAATGGCCGTCTTGGATTGTTTTAGCAAAATACATTTTTTTGTATGATTCTGGACTCGATCGGCCTAGTCCGTGTCACAGCCTCGTGGTACACCATTCTCATATGCTTCCCATGTGAGTGGCGGAACTACAATTCTGAGCATATATAACACATATTTAACTCTGAATCATTGTCACTCAATTAGGGAAAAATCAACGAGGGGTATAGTCTATACGAGACTCAAAAAGTTTCCCACCCAAAAAAACATGATCTCCACCAACGATATCATAGCGGACATTCGACAGAGTTTCGACTCTCGTAACGGCTCGTTACCATTTAAAAAAAATGTATTCTTTTAGTCTTCTTATATGTGGCAGTAAGCTATAGTATATGCAGAAGACCAAATATGAATGTCGAAGACACAACCACGAACTCTATGAGCCGAACAAAGATGTGGATAAATCCAAAGATCATTTTTGGAAGAATGAGATGAATTTGGTGTAACTATAGTTCTAACTATGGTCGACATTTCGATTGTGTTAGATAGATAGATAGATAATTTATTTCCGTATAAAAAGTTTACATTTGATTTAGTTTATCGCACAATATATATTACAGAGATGTGATGAATTATGTATCTTTCTTCTGAAAAACTTTTATATTTATATTTTTGATGGAAACTGTCGAAAATTGAAGGAAAATACGTAAATAAAAACAAAAAATTAGTATATAACTATATAAATAAATAAACGAATAAATAAATAAATAAATAATATAGATAAAAATAAAAATAAAAAATAAATAAATTCTGTCGGGTCTACCTCAAGGTAGTCATTTGGGGCCTCTGCTTTTCAATCTTTTTGTCAATGACATCCCGTACTTCTTACAATTTTCTAATTGTCTAATGTTCGCAGATGATATGAAAATATTTTCACAAATTTCTACAATTACGGATTGCTTAAATTTTCAAAAAGACATAAAATCATTTTTTGAATGGTGCATGTACAATCATCTGGAGTTAAATATTTCCAAGTGTAAGATTTTTAGTGCTTTCCACTCATTATCTCGAATTTCGTTTGATTATAGTCTTGGTAACGAGAGACTTTTATTAGTAAGTGAAATTAAAGATCTTGGTGTTATTTTCGATTCAAAGCTGTCTTTTTCAGCACATTTGGATTATATAATATCTAAATCAAATTCTTGCTAGGCTTTTTGAAAAGGAATACGGTAGCATTTAATGATGTTTATACTCTAAAAACCCTTTATTTTTCATTAGTAATCCCCATCCTGGAATACTGCAGCGTTATTTGGTTTCCCTATTATCATAATTCTTCCAACAGGATTGAAAACATTCAAAAAAGATTCACGCGATTTGCATTAAGGAAACTGAGATGGTCCGAAGATTTACCTAACTATAGGTCTAGATGTGCGTTAATTGATCTAAAAACTCTAGAAAGTCGAAGACAAACTCATAGCGTTCTTTTCATAAAGGACATACTCAATGGTAGGATTAAATCCCCGGATTTACTACTTCTCATGCCTCTTTATGTCCCAGAGAGATGCCTAAGAAATAAGAATGTTCTCTTATGTTTTCCATATCATAGAACGAATTATGGTTTAAACGAACCCATAACCCGTTGTTCATTATTATTTAACTTAATTTATCATGAAGTCGATCTTCAAATGAATAGAAATATGTTTAAGGAAATTGTATTGAATATTTTTAGCAAAATTAATAATAATTAAATGTAGTCAAAAGATTATGTATCCATTGATGAAATGAAATGAATAAAATAAATAGATAAATAAATAAATAAATAAATAAATAAATAAATAAATAAATAGATAAATTAATAAATAAATAAATAAATATATATGTAAATATATAAATAACTAAAACAAAAATGTACAATGAAAACAATATACATAAAAAAAAAAGAAACAAAATATATATATATGTTTTAATTATTGATACACAAGTCATTAATTAAGGGATTATCGGTCAAAGCGCATGAGTTTATAAATTTATTTGTTAATTTTAATATTCGTGTAGTGATAGGGTCAACACCCGCCCTTTCATGCATTTCGATTGTGTTGAACTGACAGAAGCAATATATCTCCAGTTATCACCATCTGCCAACATGCCAATGGTTGACTAAATTTGAGACAAAAACATTTGGTTATGGTAATTTATAGATAAAGCGTTGTGCGTTAAAAATAGAAATGAGAAAGCCTGGATCGATATTACTACAGGCATACAGTTGGACATTTAATTGCCGCATTGCCATTGCGTGACAGTCTTGTGCATTGACATCTTCTTGAACCCTGAGGATGTGGAGGAGACAGGAGAACAGAAGAAAACAAAAACTTCTATACCTCCAAAAAGACTCGTCCGTGAGTATATATACCAATTCAATAGTCTGAGAAAAAGAACGAACGTAGCATCAATCAATCAGATGTTATAGTTAACTTGAGAGCAAGACCACAACCTTGCGGTACCCAAAAATGTATTTTCTGTACTCTTGAAGCGTAATCATTGCCTATCTTTAGGAGTAACTCGTTCTTCCTCCTCGAAATCAAGGGACCTTATTATTTTATACCGACACCGACTACACCATAACAACAACCAAATTCGCGCTTGCTTACCACAAAATCTATTCAGATTTGAAACTAAGCGCAAAAATGCCATGCATCAACCTGACCGCCCACAGAAAGCAAGTGTCTGCGATTCGGGTTTGCCCTACCAAATCGATTCAAACCCCTGACCATGAATAAGTACCGGATTCCGTGCATTTGCAAGACCGCCCACTGACATCAAGCATTTGCGCACGTTTTGTCAACAAATTCCACTGAACAACAAAGTGCCAGCCATTAGAGCTGCAAACAAGCTTGACAAAATGTAAAATTATGACAATGACAAAGTGCAAATATTCACTCGATCTTTACTGTTCGCACTCGAGTGCGGTAATGTGATCGGCTTTTGAAATAAGAGCCATAACTTTGCGAAGCGCAGATCGCGCTGACAGACCGCCGCCCATGCGCATCGAGGCGACATAAGTTACACGTCTTAATGGGCTAAGTGCCCCGCCAACACACCGGAACCACATGCGACTGGAACAAAGGTTGAAAGTCACTCGCTCAGCCCGGAATGCAGGCGATTCCATATTTCAGCCGGAGATCACATCAGGTTCGGTTTTATGATCGGTGATCCTGCTGGAGATGCTTGCCCTGTCAACTGCCAGCCGAGTGATTTTATGGATCTCTTTCGCTTAATTGCCCGGCGAATGGCAAAATTAATTGGATGCGCAGCAGTGCTCCGCGGTCGTGGCTTATGATCGGGAATGCCCACTGTGCGGGAGCCTCTTCGTTGGTAAATCAGTGGGACCCTTCATTTTTTCATTAATCGATAACTTTTATGTTTATTACTCTAAATTGTTGAAGAAAAATGTTTATTTATTGAGCCTAGCGCCTGGGGTCGTCGTCGTCTGTAAGCGACTGAATTGCCCGAGGCGGTGCCACTGTTGGGGTGAGTGAGTGCATGCTACTGCCGCATGACTGAATAAATTCCTTGTTGGAATGGAAGATGTTTTGAATATCTAATTACTTCATCTGCAGCATGTTCGGGTGACAGGTTTTAATTAATGTTTATTTGGTATCATTGAAGGTGGTGGCGCTTCTCCTTTCTCCTCTTTCTCTCTCTCTGGTCCCTTACGCTGTTGTTTCTGAGAACTGCGGAAATGTTTGGAATGTTGTGCAGTCTGATTGTAACAGGCTGCTAGGGAATGCTAGGTGGGTCTTTGTTGAAGGAGTGATGCTGTGTGGGGTACGGCTTCAATAGGTCTCAATTTGTGCGACTAAAAGCTAGGCATTGGTTCCAGTGTCTTAGTGAGCATAGTGAAAGGGTTATTTTCAATGAAGGGAGATTTTAGAATTTCGGAAAAGATGTGAGGAAAGATGCATATCATGGCCAGAGGATCATAGTGGATTTTAGCTACTTTTATTTACTAACGCCTTATTTAAGGAGAGTTTTGATTGCTACATGGGTACATATTGTACTCATTTATACCAGGGTTCCGTACCAAACTCGAATTGTACGTAAGGCCCGATTATGAGATGATCCAAAGATCGAAACTCCCGAAAGCATTACAAGTGATGGTCTGACAAGTCATTTAAATCGCAGAGCAGGATATGGCAGAGCTAACAGTGTATAGCAGTAACAGTATTTTTGTATACAACTCAGTCCAATAAGCAATAACCTATCTTAATTTATGCATAATAAAGGAATGTAGAAAGAACAGATATTTGCCGATGTTGATCTTACTCCTTTCTCAGCAGTCTCTATCAGTTTACTTTTATCGATTGATAAAAGTTTGTACCAGTGCATGTTTCTTATTATTTTTCGCGTTGCAGTTGACCTGGTTATCACATTCGACGTTTATCTGATAATCTCAGATGGCCTTGACAATGTGTACGTTCCCCCCTTAGATATAGTCCGTCATCAATCAGCTTGACAATGGAATTATTCGCTTTCAAGGTGGACTTGTGACGAAAAAAAGCAAAATGTGTACTTATTACTTATTACCTATTTATTTAATAATAATTATCTACGTATATATTATTTATTAATTATTTAATTATTGTTAGTTATTACTCATTTATTATCTTTCATTATTTTCGATTTGTTATTTGTTCATTCATATCTTGTCAACTTATACAAAATCAATAATTGTGAGTGTATGTACTCAGGAAGACTGTAAAATACCGTTCAGCAATCTGTTAGAATCAAATTCGGTAGATGGAATAAGGAACCAATATTATTATTATTAGATTTGTGACGGAATCGGCTGTAAGTGCTGTCTCTGATCTCATCGTTTGGCTGGCTGCTCAGTTATATATTGTACTCGAAATAGCATATACAAATTTGTATTTAGATGACACCAAATATATTTATTAAAATTTCGACATCCAACGTACAAATGTACAAACATTAACGTCCAAGAAATGCCTAGGAAAAGAGCTAAAGTTACAGGTTATGTGTAAAAATAACTTACTAATCAGTGGCGCATTTCTTCCCCTCCAAATAATATAGGTCTTCTCTCTAAATAAAAATGAATGTTTGTCCGTTATAGATCCTTAAATGGCAAGAGATAGAGCACTGATGTCTTTGGCAACTTGGTTCAGAATTATGTGAAAACAGCTTTAGTTCCACTTTCTTGAATTCTTGTTCAATGTGTGTAGTAACGCGAATTGGGTACAACTAGCTTAAAATAAATATATAAATTTGATTTCTCACTTTTTTATGCAACAAGATCGATTTAATGTTCTAGATTTTTGTCATTTTCAAACTTACAACAATTAAACATTAGCCTCCTGTTTTGTTGATCTTGAAATGTTGAGGACTTAGATGAGAGCTCATTGAAATGTCAACACCTTCGCGTTATTTTAACAAAATTAATTTTTAAAACAAAGCTTGGATTGAATACTGAAAAGTCGACTTAGGGGGAAGCCACTGTAATATAATATGTGTGCCGCCAAAGCCCCTTTGAGGGCCAGTCTAATACTCAACTAAAATACTTGCAATAAGTTCTTGCACAGAGTTTACGGTTAACGTTTTTGGAGGTAATTTCACTTCGATGCAAATCATTTGCAAATATTGCTAGTAATAAAAGGACAAGCGATAAAAAAAGCTCAGTAAAACTTTACTCTTACACAGTCTATCAATCGGCGGAGAATATTGGTACAAAGACCCTCAAATCATTGTCATCTGACCACATTTACTGAGAGAGTGACTGAAAATCCGACTGATTCCATTCTAAGCTCAGTCTGCAACCAAATTTACTTCTAAGTTGCTAAACCAGTAAACCAGTAACCCGCCGACAAATTTGACAGACACTGAAATCGTGATGACAAATGTGTTCAAAAGAATGTGAATAGTCAGAGACAAGAGCACTTGCATCGAATTTTAATTCGGCACAAATGTAACGCAGTGCACATATATCTCAGATGAGCTTCGTATTTTTACTGCCCTTTAAACGGTCATAAAGTGCTTCCACGAATCTACATAAACTTTGTAAGCTCAGTCAACATTCTTGGAAAGTTTGAACCAGACGAAATTATTTGAATTTATTTACAAATAGCAATGAATTGTGCTCCTTGTAACCTGGTGCTTTGTGAAGTTGCGAAGAAAAGTATTTGATGACCGACTGGCAGTACTGATCTGACGGGAACGTAAAGATTCTCAATGACGCTTTAATCGAGTTCTGACTCAAGCAACTGCATTAGTTGTGACATGGGATTACATCTGCACTAGTTGTGGCATGGGATTATTTGGGTGGGATTGGGATGCACAGCGTAACTCTTCCACTTTTGCATCCGACCCTCGACTACAAAACCCAATGTGTGACATCTTTACCTTCATCATTCGATTTTGCGCCTACTACTAAACCTTAATTTCTTCCTCTCGCATAATTGCTTGACATTTTACTCGAGCTGCCATGCGAATTTCCTGAAGAAACATGCCAACGGTTTATGTCGCACAGGTGGAGCAATAGGAATGCAGCTCTCCTCACATACACACCCGTCGTAAACCACAAAATGCTGTTGCTGTCAATAAATTAGCAACGCACATCCCTCAACGACCCATTATCCCAAGACCATAAACCTAACCAGTCCGATTTTCACACCAAATCACTTCCCAGCCAGAGACCCAACTCCAACCTTCTCCACTGCCACTCACCATTGACGCGATTTCCTGTTTATAATCGCCGATCTCATAAATTCCGCCTCATCAATGTCACAAGACGCTGAGCTTCAGACTAAAAATGCCATAAAACAAATATATTGCCCCACACCCCCGACAAAACCGCATCGCGAACCGACAACAAGATACTTCCTCTCTCGCAACCACCGTGCCGAGCATCTGGACGCGGCTTCTTATCGCAAGCGCCTGCTGCCTGCTCCCCATAAATCTTGCCCACGAAATGTATACCCGCTGACGGCACAGACGTCACAATTCAATCTCGCGGTGATAAGAGTTGCGCCGCAACCCGAAACAACTACCGGTTCCATCGATCGGGGGCGATAAAACCGAAGCATTCCGCGATGCATTCCAAATCGATGCTAAGCCATCGTTCCGCACAGAATTCGATTGGACACTTCACGCCGTGCGTCGTCGCCGACCTTGGCGAAGGTGCAAACATCCGTCACAGCGGACCTCATTCTGCCCGGTCCCCGGACGGGCCGAGTAGAAAACCAGTCAATTTTGGAACCACTGAAATTTATGCAAATCACCCCTAATTCGATGCAAGAGCTAACTTTTATTGGAGCATAAGGTCGGCGGGGGGTTCAAGGCGACCGTTTACCGAAGCCGATCAAAAACCGCTCAAAAGGTGTCAATTTTCACGAGGCGCCGTCGAATGCTGAACGTCCGCTGTCGGATGTGGATCGTCGAAGGCGACGGACAAGTAAAACCAAGGGTGACTGATTATGTTCCACTCTTTGCTTGTATTTGTTTCGAACTCTACACTCAACTACAAACTCCTTACAATAATTAAGCGAGCAATTTACAAATAAAATAGGATGCGCTTTCGTTTATAAATAATATTAATAATACACAATACATACATACATACAGTTTTCTTGTTTGTTTTTGTTTTTTTCTTGTATAAACTCAATTAAATTAAAATTAGGGCATAGTATGGGCACTTGATGTGGTGGAGCTGGTGAGTGTCGGAATGGGTGCGTGTGTATGGTAGGAATACTTTGGACTGAGGCGGACGCTGGGCGTCCCCCACTTGGCGTTTCTTCTCGTCAATCTTTTGTTCCTATCTCCTCCTATGTCATGTGTCGTTGTATGGGCGCGCAAGGAAGAAACATTAGGGGGCGGGTCTGATGCGGTTTTTCTCGGGGATGGCGATGATGTTGATGATGTCATGCGGTCTGCAGCGCTCTGAGAGGGTGGCGCTATGGGATCGATCGCTCCTAGGCCGTTGCGTACTCATAGTTGCTCTGGTCTGATAACTCCTCTGGCACCTGGTCTGCTGGGACGACTTCTTCGACTTGTTCGGATGCCTGTGGAACTTCTTCGACGTACTCGGCTGGATCCGCGGCCACCGGCAGGTCCTGCTGGGGGAGTTCTTCGGCGGATTGGGGTTGCTCCAGTGGTTGCTGTTCCTGGGATTGATCGGCTAGAGGTTGGTCTGCGAGAGGTTGGTCTGCGAGAGGTTGGTCAGCGAGTGGCTGGTCAGCCAGAGGTTGGTCAGCGAGAGGTTGGTCAGCTAGAGGTTGATCCGCCAGAGCTTGGTCGGCCAGAGGCTGGTCAGGCAGAGGTTGTTGTTCAGCCAGAGCCTCAACGGCCAGTAACTCTTCTTGTGGCTGATCGGACTGCGGTTGATCTATGGGAACCTGTTCGCTGGGCTGTGGTTCGAGTTGTCCTTGCTGGCTTTCTGGAATTTGTTGCTGGGGTTTCTCGTACGGCGCCACGTTCTGGGATATATATTGCTGCGGTTGAATCGGCTGAGCGGCGACGCTTCCCAAGCCAGTTGGCAGGGCTCCATACTGATTGCCGGCGTTGTACTGCACAAATCTTGGCTGCGACGGAATGGAGGGTGCTGCCAATGGTCTCACTGGAACGACGACGGGACTATCGATGGTTGGCATGTTCTGAAGTTTCACTGGACCTGGTTTATGCTCGTACTGTCCGGTCTGCACCTTGCCATGGATCTCCTTCTTCTTCGCCACATACTCGAGGGCACGCTTGATTGCGTCTGGGACTGGTGGGGGAGTTGGAATGTGATCAGCCTCGGGAATGAAGCCACGCTCGTCACTCTTGTAGTTCACACGGTATAGTTCGCCATCGTCACCGGTGTACTCGTAGTAACCAGATGCAGCTGTTCCAGCGCCTTTACGCAGATGCGCCTTCTCCTCGCCATAAATTCCATTCTCTGTGAGGTACCTACGCAGCGAAAAACGAGAGAGATTAGTGGGTTCGGCTAGTGTGGGATGAGATTTGTTGCACTTACAAGAAATCGTATTTGTGCTTCTTCTTCTCCTCCTCCTGTCGAATGATTCTCCATCCGCCCTCCTCGTGGTAGTTGAATAGACGTGGCCTTACAGTCGTCGTCGTGGTTGTCGTTGGGCGCCTAGTTGTCGTCGACGTAGTCTACATAACAAAATGGGTTTTTTTTTTCAATCAAATTTTGTGCATTCCGCCAACGTTCGCCAAGCTTCGGATACGCATTGAGAATTGCAGTTTGGGTTTTTTTTTAGGCTTACAAAAATGCATGCATGTGCTGAGTTTGATTAATTTTTGGTGGTTGTGGTGGTGGTGGTGGTAGTTGATGCTCAATAGATACAAATGGGGAAATGTGCATGCAATTGTATGTGGATTTTTTTAAGTATTTTTCTTTTTTTTCGCTTAACTTTGACTTTATGCAAAATGACAATGAGTTCTTCTCTACTTTGTTTTTTTTTTCACTCTCGTTTCAAGCAGTTGATGGATACATGGATACATATAGGTTTGTTTTGTTTTTTCTCTTAAGAACAAAAAAAAAATAGTCGTGGGTTCATATACAAAAATGTCGGTTGTTCAGAGGGTCGCTTTGATGGAATATATACACGTTTATGATTGAATAATATCTTGTTCAGTGCCAGCAGTTTCGTCACGATCTGCTTCAAGGATCGGATCACTCGAACTGCCGGTAACTGATGGAGTATTTACTTCACACGCAATCGGTTTAACAGGATCATGATCAGGGAAACCGTACTCAAGACGGATGGCGGGTATATCAAAATCTGCATTACTTACTGTGTACTTGCTGCAAAGATAAACAAATGATGTCGATTAGCATCGGCATGTATGGAGTGCAAATGGATTTGTGAACTTACTCATAGTTTCCATTATCATCGTGACGATAGGGATTAAGCAGTCCAGAATATGGACCATAACCCCCGTTATATGGAATTGGTATATGCTTGTACTTTCCTAGTTCACGATTATCATGAATATGGACGTACGGCTGTACCATATGTATGTAACGACCTACAGGTGACACGAAAAAAAAAACAAATATTATTCACCGATCGCAATAAAGAGAAATGATGAGAAATTCAATGAAGCAAGGTAATCTACCCACTAAAGTCCACAACAAAAGACTACAAGATTACCAAGATACAAAATAAAAATCTAAGACCCATTCAAATGATTATAGAATACATATTTAGTTTGTTTCTAGTAAGAATGTTTTTTTTCCATCAGTCACAATCACTATCCAATACTGTTGGGTTATCTATATAAATCGCATTAGCAAAAAGGATATTCAGTTAATTGTTAAAGGTGTTAGAACAGTACGTTTAAGCGGTATTATTTTGATCCACCATCCAAGGTCTTAAACGTATAGGTCTACAATAACAATTGAAATACCTTCATTTCGCTTCACTGGTCTATATTTGCCATCGTCTTGGTTTGATTTTGAAACTTGATACTTGCCAATTGGTTCTGATGATGCCGCTCGTCCATTGCACAATGTAACAATAGTTAACTGTCAAAGAAATGAAAAAAATGGGACATTTTATGAAATATTTCTTGTATTTCCACCAGTAACATATTTATCGTTTGAAACCACCCAAGACATAGCATTAAACGCCAAAAGTAGAGCAACTTATTTTCCCGCATACCATACCAAACATCAAATTCCAAGCTCACGCTCATTTCTTATACAACAGACAACGAACGAACGAAAAAAAAAATTAACAAATTGTTTCCATTTCGCGGTTTCAACGTCGAAAATTATTTCAACCTTAATTTTACTACCATCCGAGCTGCGTTAAAAGTCTTTATCAGACACCATCGTTTATGCCGGATTATACAAGCCCAGTCGGCTTAGCAAATGGGAAATATCTTGATTTCGTCAATCCTTTTTAGACTTTCTGAATTTGTAATTCAAAAAATTGATGCTACATTTTATGGCTTCAAACTTATTGAAAGCCTCACACTTGTGGCCGAATTTTTACGAGAGATTTGCAAATTATTCGTCTCTCGTGGCCGTCGCATATCGCGCAGCGCAGTCGTTCACTGCATGGGATCTGCAATTTTTCCTTCAAATTCAGTGTTTGAATAAATATCGTGTGGCGTCTTTTTTTTAATTTATTGGGCGATAGTTAAAATTGTTATTCAATGCGCTTGATCAATCGGCTTGTTGGTCTCTCTTCGTGTTTGTTTGGGTTTTGTTTTTTGACAAAATACATCCTATTCATAAATTATCTCTGTTAACTGACAGCTGTCATTTATGATAACAGTGGCAATTTGTTTGCAATTAATCTGACTTATCATTTATCAAATCTGATAGCTGATTGCATCTGCGAATGAAGGGGTATGATTTCATTGAAAGTTAGATTCACACATCATCTGTCACCTGTCAAATGTTTGATGAAAGGTCTTATTTTTATCTGTTTCTAATCTGTCAACTATCAGAATTTCTCTCCTGTCATTTATCAAAAAAACCTGCCATCATCAAAATTTTATCGAGTGTCTGATCTGTCATCAATCTGTCAACTATTAGAAATTCCTTCTTCCATCTGTCAAGGCCCCATCAATAGTTAATGAACAATTTTATATTTTTTGGCTCTAATCTGTCAACAGTCAGAATTTGTTCGCACTGCCTCTTTCAGAGTATTTTCATCTGTTCGCCTGACCGTAATGTCAACTGTCAGAATTCTTTTCTGCCACCTGTCACCTGAAATTTCATCAAAATTTAATGGGCAACTATATCGGAATCTAGTTTACTGTCCCTATTTTCTTCACCATTTGATGAAAAACAATATTTCCCTCTTATCTGTCAACTGTCAGAATTTGTTAATTTCATCTGTCACCAGAGGATGGTAGACATACATTTCTTATTCGTCATTTCTCAAAATCAGATTATTGCCTCTGATCAGTCAGAATATTCATCGAAAGTACCTCTAATCTGTCATCTATCAGAATTTGTTTCTCTACGCTACAACTACATTGCACTACACTACATTACCTACACCAAGCATCAGTTTCACTTAAAAACCACATTCACCGTCATTTCCGACTCAAAATTAAACGCGGGCAATAAAATCTCAAACAAAATGAGAACTCTCCTTCGGTAGGCGTCGAATGGAGGTTAAATTGAACGTTCGGATGTGTAAAAATATAGTTTTTATAGTTCATCTCTCAACACAGCAATTAATTTTATAGCATTTCCATTAACTTTATATCTCTGTTCCGACTGAAATTCAAACGTATAGCCAGATATCGAGAATACCAGCAGAAATAACAGAAACATCTTATTCTTCGTTTTTTTTCTTTGCCAAACAAAACTCGTCCGCAGTCCAGAGCATAAATCTTCTTCCCTACTTCGTCTGCGTTTCACACATGTTTTCGTGGTTTCAAACAAAAATTTGTTACGTATACGCACTCGAGAGTTAGTTTAAACTTAGGCACACACAAACACACACACACTCCCACCACAGAAAGTTACGGAGAGGGAGTGTGATGTGGTGCAACAAACAACAACCACTACTCACCACAAAGCATACTGAGATGATCACTTTTGAATTCATTTTGTGTCTGTATGTGTTATTTATAAATATTTTTTTGTTTCTATAAATTTTTGACTAGTATTTTATCGTTATTTTGAAGAAAAAATAAAAATTCTAAAAATCACTTTTGATTCACTGTCGCGTATTTGAATTTTGAAGGGTAGTTACGTTCCACACACCGTGTTCCACTTGGTTTTTGTTTTTTTTTTGCTTTGTTTCGTATTTTTTCGCGCACTTCTCGAGAATATTTGTGCTGGGATCTCAAAGCTCGAAGGGATATCCTTTGGAGGGTCTCGTGTAAATCTGAAGCGGCTGTGTTGTGTATATATCCTTACTGCTTGACCACTGGTACAGGAATGTTAATCATTTGCTCTTGCAAGTCACATTTAAATAGTCTGCGATACTCTGAGCCCCAGTGGATGTGAGTAAGAGTTCTTCGTCGGCTGTGACGAGATGTGAATGTGTCGATATGCAGGTGACGAGACTGTGTTGTTGGGGAGATTAAATGGGACCTAGTGGTGGGTTTTTGTTTGTTTTTGTTGTGTTTATGATTTTTTGCTCATTCGAAGTGGTAAACGATTAAGAAGAAGAGCGTTTTTTTGTGCTGTTGATTTTTTTTCTCTCGTGGGTTTTTGGTTCACCTTATCGCGCGGTGTGACGTCAAGTCTGATGTCGCCTTTGAACTTGACTTGATATAATTATTAATTTTACTACCGCGCAGATTTGTGTGTGCTTTTGGGCGAAGATTCTTGCTGTGTCGAATGGGGAGGGCGGCATTGGGGGCGGTTTAGTGGGGAAGAGTGTCGAAGACCTTGACGATGAGGTGTTTTTTTTTTTCATGGTGTGTGCTAAATTCGGTACGGAGTTTCCCCCTCTGAGTCGCACTGGGAGAAATGCTGTTCTACGAGTTTCAGGATGAGAAAGCGGATGCAGTACGCGGCGCCGAAGGACTTGCGGTGTAGTCGTTCGGAGAATTGGAAAAGTCGTTTTAATTTTGGAACATGTCTGGACAAATGCTTAGTGTTATCTTTATGACCTTTTATGGTGTGAAGGCATTTGTTCGTGGAATGTAATCTGCCAAACTGCGAAAGTGAAATACTGGTACAGAGGCATTCAATTGAATTGAATTGCGACTTGGAAATGCTGTTTTGACGGGGCGCAGATCACGTTTGGCCCACGCAAGTTGTGGGTGACATTTTGATTTCGAAAATGTTTTCTGACCGACGTCTGTCATTGGACATGGTGCACTTTGAGGACTTGTGATGACGGGTGAGATGTGGGACATGGTTGCAATTCGTTTTCGGATCTGGCTTAGGGATTGTTTGATCGTATTTTTTATTGTCTTATATCGGTAGAATTTAGGTGACATCAGTTTATTTTGAAAAGAGAAAGGAAATCGGCATTCCGTGATGCAGGTGCATTGTGTGAGACATTTTTTGAATGTGACTGAAGATCGACTAAACTTATGAAATTAGGAGTGCTATAGTGGATTGGTAGAAGCCACGACATAGTTTTTCTTTCATTACGTTCTTAACTAGGCTTGCGCTGCATCTTATAAAGCTATGATTGATAAGGTTAGTGGGCTGTTTTCAATTGTGATACCTCAGTCTAGGACCAGAGAAGTGGTTTTGTAAATTATGAAAGTTCGTCGCATTTCGCCTACTTTTTATGTCTAAAGTCCCATTCATATGAGGGCGCTACGTACTGCGGACTTCGCAAAATCTGATATCCAGAATTTAAATGGAGTTTCCTCATTCGCAGAGCACTACGGGTGCAAACAGAAACTTCATCGCAATTTTTTTGGTCGTGGTGGTTGTGGTTTGCGTTTGCCTATTTGTGTTTTTCGAACTCAGCTTAATAGATCACAAAGAGAATGATTGATTCGCAGGGAAAGACTTTTAAATCATTAATTAGGATACTTTTGTAAAATTCACTTTTGTTGATATTTTTTCGATGAACTCGATAATTCAGTTTCAATCCTTATACATACCAAACAATATAACTTTTTGTTCATATTTGCTGGAAGAGGGTTGTGTCCGAAAGTTCGTTTTCGCATTTCGCCGCTCATATAAATAGACCCCAAGGCTAAACGACGTTTGAGTACGAAAACATTGTAATGGTAATGCGAGTAATGGCAAACGAAGCGAGCCGCATTCAACGAGTGAACTGTATAGTTGAATTGATGTGTATCAAAGCAAAAGAGGATCATTTCATCAGCTGCTGCGTTTGTTGAAGAAATGCAGAGCATAAATGAAAATCTAGCGTAATGAAAATGCCATATTGCAATTTACGTAGTCCGTCAGTAGATCAGGAGGACATAGGAACAATTGCCAACAGACCCGCTGTCCCGCTCATAGCAGAGATAAAACAACACATTCATTATGTCATGGGAAGAGTAACAAGTCCAAGGCACTCTGAGTCGGACAGATGCTTACTGACTGCGACTACCACTTGTCTACCTAAAATATACTTCAAAAGGTCAATACGACTGCAGCCCATGTGCTCCTAACCTCAATCATGTCCAGAAGCAACGCCGTGATCTTCTGTGATCTAAAGCCATGTTTAAACTACAGAATTTACTGTAACCTTAAAAACCTAATAATAATAATATGGATGGCGCTACAGCCCGTAGATGGCCAGGGCCTAGCTTATCAGCCACCACTCGTGTTGTGCATGCTATTATTCTCTCACAAGTGGAAGGCACCTACAGGTTTGAGCCGACTCCGAACGGCCAAGTTTGAAAAGCTTTTTCTAGACAGGAAAAGACGTGGGGCCGTGAACATTATTTTTGTCGCTTAGAGCAGGAAAAGAACTTACGACATCGAGGTTGGGGTCAACGCACAACGCCACGGGCCATTACTAACCTAAAAACCTAAGTTTTAGTATTTGGTTGTTAGGGAAGCATATCCATTCGAACAACCGGAGCTCATGAGGGTGACAATAGTTTGGTTGATGATATCCTTCTCAAAGCATGCTTCCTGTTTCCTCTAAAGCGAATGCTGATTTAATGAGCAGAAAATTAAGTAGACCTGCACTTCTCTACATTTCTCAACCTTCAAATCAGTTACAAGGGGGAACTTCTGAACATTGATATGGTGGCAAGAATTTAATGTGACGAAATAATTTGATTAACCTCGAACTGTGGTACTCAGGGCCTTCGGAACATCGACTAGTGAAAAGCGTACGGAGCCAGGAACTTTTACTTGTCTATACTCTCATAACTCACAATCGAATTCTAATGAATGCGAATATTTGTTAATCAGAGACAAAATAGTGTACACCATCTTATTCGATCAAAATGGAAGACGTTATAAGCCTAAATGTATCGACATTAGCGCGATGGCCTTTCACTATATGGTCGGAATAAGATCCCACGCAATAACCTTGTTTCATGACATTAGAGAGTCATGATAATAACTCTACTTCTTATACGGCTTTGTGTGTCCCTACAATTGTGAAGAATAAAAGCACGCAGAGTACGGCTTGTAGTCTTAAAATTATACACAACTCAAGAGAAGAAATAACAGGATAAGTAAGGGGTACATTGTCTTAAATAGAACATACTACTTTCTGGTCTTACAGTGCTAAAATAAAACTACCCGCATACATACGTTGTATTAACATTCTATGTGTAGTTTATTTATTTAATATATTGACGATGTTACCGAACTCTGTCCTCTTGGTTGCCATGTCCACAGACCAATTATGGTTTCGTCCAGTACATACAGGAACTGCGGAGCATCAGACGAGATAAATGTAGACAGATATCCGTCCAGAAACCAACAGTCACAGTGCAAGAGGGCCAATGTGTACATAATGTTAAAGACACTAGAGGAATGCGAGAGTTGGTCATATGGTTGCACTTACAAGTTACTTGAATGACCCGTGGACATATTTATGTTCATCGTATGACCGTAATATAACCCATACGCTGGTGAGTCAGTACCCAAGAACAAGCAACCGTAGAGAGTGCGGAGTGCAGTTAGTAAGAGGTTAGACATACTGACAAAAATCAAACAATATGACAGAAATTTCCTGAATTTCTCATCACCCATCCATGAACACTTGTTCGAAAAGATTTCCGTCCGGTTTATGTAGGAAGGTCAAATTTTCAACATGAGAAGAAAGAGTATCAACTATTTGCCTGCCGACATTAGAAGAGACTGTTTCAACGAGAAAAACCAACTACCGAAGTTCGCATCAAACATAAGACCTAACGACTGAAGCACGCACAGAACTAGCTTTTAACAGACAGCAATCAACGCATTCCTGAGACACTCTAAGCCGGGGAGTAGTTCCCATCAAATCGGGAGTGTTCCGCTAATACCAGTAGTTTAATTTATTCAAATCCCACCCACCAACATCAGTTAACTCTTTTATGGTATCTTTTTCCACATGAGCCGCAAAGCAGCTCCAAGCTCCCTTCGAAACAGTGACAAACAGAACACCACACCCAGAAGCTAAGCGCCGACATGAATAGCCTGTAAACCAAGAGTTATTACGTAAGTCACTCACCTTATTCGCATGAAATACGATCCCCCTAAATTGACTGAAGAAATAGTTTTCAAATACGAGATTTATTCCAAAACAGCGAACGGAAGTAATCAGAAATGCGATAATCTTATCTGCCCTACTTCTACCAAAAGTCGAAGCGAGTGAATATTTTATTAGAACAAAATCAATGGAGCTGACGTCGGCTACATTAAACTCGCCCACGGCTCATTTCCCGCTCTCCAACGCAATTTCGCTCGTAAAAGTCCTCTGAAGATGGTTACCTGCTCTAGAGGTCTTGAACTTGTTCAGATTTGCATCCATTTGTACGCATTCAAGTCGTTTTATGAGAAAGTATATCTGAACATCGTTTAACATAAAATTATGCATTACATCGTTTGAAAGGCCTTCCACGCCGCCGATCTGTTCTGAGAGAGCGACGAGTCTGTTCATTCCGGCTCGCGACCAGCAATCATTCGGTGATTTATGTCTCTGACTCTGGATATGGGTATCTGTGGATCGCAGTAATTTGGTGGAGATTACAACCTTCGATGATCATAAATTTGTGAATGAGCTCTATCGGCCTCGACCCATATTCAACTCGGCGTGGTGCCCGGCATCGGGTTCACGGCAAAATTCTCATCTGTCAGGGACTCGATCGGCCTGAAGTTCGGCGACCTGATGTGGATCTTTTTTTGTTTTCTCACAATAGGTAGGCAGGATTGGTTAAGGTTACGATCGGTTTTTTATGAGCCATTGTCTTTGGAATGTAGTTTTGGAAGGTCAACTCTGTGGTCTGTGACGCATCGACTGCGAGGCGAACTCTGAGACCAAAAATATATCTCACATCAGAATTGTATATCTTGATTCCTTGAAATTAAAGTTTGCCTGGCAGAGTACTGAAAGGAATCCCAAACGGAAGCGGTGATCTGTGGTACAAGGGTCAAGTTCATGAGTCACGGTCACTCGCGGATGTTTGCCTTTGTTCCACTTCATTGCTTCCAGATAAGAATGGATTCATCTCGAAACTGAATCCGACCACAGAAACCCCTTAATCACGGAAATCACCTTGATGACAGAATTATGAAGTGGGCAGTTATCACTCGTGATGCGGATTTGATGCGCATTGCCACGATCACCGTGGATGTCTAAATTGACACGTATGCTTACAGTGAGTAAGCACTTAAATTTCCCCCGAAATGTGTTCCACGGAAAAGCATTTGGACCTTGCCCACCTCGCAAGGGCGTCAACATTAGCATCATCGTCTGCTTTCATCGAGTTCTATTTAAAATCTTAGCAGTGACTTAGCAGTCTAGGAATTTCACAACATCCCCTCCCCCTCCAGTCAGGCAACAGTTCGCCGAAAGAAGAAATTAGCAAACGAGGTTGTTTTCATCGTCATCGTCATCGAATTTAATCAGAGGGGAATCCGAAAATATGAATTTATATTCAGAATAGCTAAGCACCATCTGGCGCGGTCGGTTATGCAGAATCGTGACCGTCTAGCGGAAGTCAGACGCATCCGGTGAGCAATGGAGTGTTTTGGTACAGCCACCGGCAAGCGATAAGCCGGCAACCAAGACAAAGCCCTGTGACTTGTTATCACCTCTCCGTCGCTGAAGCCTGGAGCTATTTTAGGCAGTAAATTCATGAGCCGCCCCCAGAAAAAAAATCTAGACTCATTTTTCAAACCACCATCCCCCGTACAAGGCGTCTCAACTCTCTCAGCACAAAACCGTCTCGAGACGGCAGCGCGCCACGCCACGCCGCCGTCCCGAAAAGAGTTGAATGATCTAATTCAAAATTTATTTCTATCTTCACCCAAAAACGACGGCACGACGAACAAAAAAACTCATTCTATCTTAAAGGTCATTCAAACGGAATTCAACCTTGATATCTATAGATACCCATAACCAACGACTTAAACTTTCGTTTGTCGTAAAACACTGCAGTGCCAAATCTGGACCGACAGCGGATTCTCGTCAAAACCGAACAATTTATTAGCTTCCTTTCGCCCAAAACGAGATTTGCTAATATATTTAGATAACCAGCGTTAATACGAATCTCTGAGACTGTCGCACACACAAAGCACAAGACCGAACGAAGACGACAACGGCACCGATGACGCGGCCAATGTTGTGCTGCTGTCGAACGGGGCGAGCATGCGAGTTGAGGTGCCCATGCCAAAGGAGCAGACAAAACGAACACAGGCATCAAGCAAAAAGTTTATGATCAATTCCACATTCCACGCTAAAAGGGATAAAATCGTATCCGTGACATGCAGAGCGTGCGTCCGCAAGTTGCTGGACCAGGAAGTGGATAAAAGCATATCCGATCATATTTCGAGGCGAGGTCAACATCATCAATAAGTCACAAGGTGCAAGGAAACACTAAAAGATACCGCGCGCCGACGTGTCGGACATTTTTCGCAGCAAACTGCCGCAGTGCGCCCTGAAGAAGTGCACTTAACGACTTTTGATGTCCGCCAGCGACAAAGAGTGAACGAAGAGAGTCAACGTTGCCCGAGAGTCCGGTCGCAAATCGCTTGACGCCAAGTGACTCAGCTAGGCGCTGGCCATGCACACACATGTGAATGTGGATCAATCTGTGGACGAGTGGAATTCACGGCGAATCGTGATACCGTAAAGCAGAAGTTATGATCGAACAACTGGTTTTATCGGACCGGGCGATAGCATCTGAGGATCAATAAAACTCACAGCTCGCCTCTCGTCTAATGTGTCTAAGCGGTTCTAAATGATTTTATTGTGCTTCGCTTGTTTGTCTCTGAATACCCGTATTTCTTTTTTTGTTGTTGTCTTCTTTTTGTGGCTTCCTGGTGCTATATGCCATATGGCGATGGTATCTGCTTTGCATGATAATTGATTCAATGCGATTAATTAAGTTCGCCTCGATTTGATTGAATTTTGAGTTAATAGCTGCGATCCGCCAGCATACAGCCAACATGAAGGCACCAGTGCTTTTGCTGCGCCCCCGAACGAGATCTGCTCGAGGCTAAAGTGCCGGGAGGATCGCAGAGCAGAAATCGGGGTCCTTGAGATCGCGACTCTTCGATGTGGGATAAGGTGGACGAGTTGAACGATAAGCAGGCCGGCTATATTGGGATCTGATGAAATCGCGCGTTCGACGGGGAGAAAGGTTATTTATTTAATCATTTCACGGAACCAGTATGCGGTGATTTGAGAAGCGGTTATTCTAGACAATCTTCAGGATCAATTAAGACAATCCGATATAATTAAAATAAGTTTCTCACACAAAATAGATTATAAACCTGACTGTGGGCTTCCAGGCAACTAGATGCTAGGAAGCTTAAGCTATTTTATGTTTCAGTTTTTGAAAGGTTATGAATGGCCGCCGTTTGACTTCACTAATCACCTTGGTGCTTTCTAATTGTCGGTGCAAGTGTGACGTTTGTGGATGACATTTGTGAGCACGAGACCGATTTGAGCCGGTTCAGATGGATGGCTGAACATAAATCTCCGGAAGAACTAGTTAACATATTATAATCACATTATTGATAGATTTTCTATATTGGGACAGAACACAGCGCCATCGAAGCTCAGGTAGTCTTTGGTCACAGTACCATTCTACCGAGAGACTCGTAGCATCCTCCACAGAGGTACAGTCCCAAATTTAATCTATCAATCGGCTGTGGCACTATAAGGTTTGCTGTACAATCCACGCTGACAGTGAGGGTGTGTTCCTAGAATCCCTGAACATTTCTAGAACTGTAGACTGCAACACAGAAGGTTGTCATATGTAGTGCTAACCAAGCACCCATAGAAGCTAAGCTGATACTGATCTGCCGAGCTACGCTAGCATCCTAGGGAGGCCAGCGCAAGTATCAATTATTTGAGTTTCAGGGCGCAGAATTACTCTTGTGTAACCGAGCCATCTCTCGAAACACAAAGTTGACTCTATATAATACTTTGATCATCCCTGTCATGCTCTATGGCGCAGACATATTGACGCTATTGACAGCGGATGAACAAGCTCTTGGTTGTTTTGAGAGAATAGTTCTTTGGTCCCGTTTTCGTTGATGGCGTCTGGAGGAGAAGATTCAACCACGAACTGTACAGGCTGTACAGCGGCATGCGGCTAGTTAAGCGTCTTCAGATCCAACGCTTAGTATGGCTCGGTCATGTAGAGCGGATGGACACCACAGCTCCGGCCGGAAGAGTCTTCGATACCGAGCCATTGGGACAGCGCCACTGAAGACGTCCTCGTACGAGATGGCGCACACAAGTGGAAAAGGACCTCAACCAACTTGGTGTGCGCAGCTGGAGGCTGCTGACGAAAGATCGTGCTGGCTGGAGAGGCATGGTTGACCCCGGACTGCAGCCCCAATCAAAGAAGAAGAAGAGTTTAAGGGCAAAGTGACATCCCATGAACTGTCCAGGACGGTATCTATCTTCCAGTGCTCACTTGTAGAGAAGGTTCTCATACCAATGCAACCAGTTTGTCCTAATATAGTAAATCTCTATGCACTTCCTTGAAATGGCTAAACTTTGTTGGGACAGGCTGATAAAATGTGCTTTGTTAAGAAAAATATGGATTGAGTACACCCGATGCAAGGCAAACGATCTCATAGGGCGCATGCGACACAATATCGCTGGATTTGTGGCGTTTTGTACAAAACTACACAAAACACGCTGCCGTAGTTGTTAGCGTGTAGCTGAGACGGAGATGTTACCTTACGGTTCTGGCTACAGGTAGACCACGAGCTCTTGATAGACACGACACTTCTTCAACTCACTTGATGAGATCTCTATAAAGGATATCATGGAACTAATCCCCTGCTCAAATTCCTTAAGTTAGGTGTAAAGATATCTCTAGTAATAATCCTCACAAATAAGGTACCTTGTGAACTTGTCAAACTGAAAATAGTGTCCAGAAATGTAAGACTTAATAATCGCATTTTGCAAAACGCGACGTATGAGTAATGTGTACCACTTTATTCTCGAAGAAGTCAAAAATAGTGGGTCTGAGCACGTCTAGTGGACATACGGCTCATGCGCACCGATTGCCCTTAAAAACTATTAAGATCATGGACCGAAAAAAAGTCCAAGGCTGTCAACAGCAATTTAACTCTGGGACTCCTGTCGTCCTCCACTTGGATAATTTCGTCAAAAATGAGACTATCTGTAGCCCTAGCCGCCACAGATGAACTGATGAACTGATTTGTGAATACCTTTAAAAACACGGTAAGATAATCGCAAATGGTCTGGTGCAATAAACGTAAACATAGAAAGGTATTAAGTTCAGCAACGTATGGAATGAATCTAAGCAGGATCACTGTCTGTTAGAGATGAGGTCTTTGCGAACATGCTTAATGCGAAATCTTAAAGTATCCTAAGCCGAGCGATAAAATCGCGGAAAGATCTTCCCCATTTCCAGAAAATTGAGGTTAAATAAAGAAAGCACGCAAGACTCTTGAAGTCTAAGAACAGATTTTTGTCAGCAATTTAATTGCTTTTCTCTAACATTGGGCCTTACTATCGAGAAAATACTCGACTGTATTTATGTTTTTAATCCAACTTCAAAACTGGGCAACTATAAAAGAAGGTTCGAAAATGGATTCTGATAATTTGATAACGTTTTAAAGAGAGACCGGTTTTACTTCGCCTTAAATGTATCGTGGTCTTCATTTACCGCGTTGTCGCTCGGGGTTGGAGTCGAAGACTTTCCGAGCCGGAGCATTGCCGTCCATTCGCTCGACTTGACCTAGCCATCAAGGAGTTGGTCCGCCTGGATAAAACAAAACGACGAAACTGATCATCATCGACGCAATCCGCGGCACTGCAACTGACCCTTGACAGCTGGTGTTGTCGAACTGGGTACTCACCCCAAGCCTTGTGCGCCAATAAAACTGACACCTTGAACGTGTTTCACACAAATCATATTTAAAAATCGATCATCATGCAGTGTCAGTGTGCAAAAAAAGATGTGTCAACCCGAGAATAATCGCAGTAAATTCTTGAAGGCTCTAAAATGCAAGTGCCAATAACTTCAACGTCATGCACCTCAACTCCACTTGGTTGATGGCTTTTTTACACAAAAAATAATTTAATAAATGTACGAAGGCTATTTATTTCAAAAATTCGACTCAATAAACGAAAGCCTTAAATCCCACACAGCGAGCAACAAAAAGTGCAATCATATCGATAAACGAGTTCTCGATATGGTTTGAGACACATACGGCGACTGCCCGACCCGCCCCGATCCTAAAAGCAGCCGCAGCAGGAGCGCACTGCGAATGCGGGTGCTGCTAACGATGAAGATTTCATCGATATTGGCAGATTTGATGCCTTTTGTATTGCTTTTTTTCTCTGTTTGGGCTTAGGTCAGAGACCTTATCAAAGTCGAGTTTGCAAAGTGCAATAAAGGTCAAGGTTGACACTTCTTTCATTGCTGTTCCCTCAATTCGAAGATTAAGACCTCCAGCCAGCCGATAGTCGCTACGGGGTGAGTTAGTAGCCAGTTGGATCCTTACAGTTTTACTGCGCTTTAATGAGACAACAACAAGTGGTATTTTAAGCAATTAATCCGAATCGAACGATGGTTAAATGGTTTGCGAGCACAGTGCATGGACCTTTTGTTTTCGAATTTTTTTCCGATGACGAGTGCCGGCCAGTGATGGCGATGATGTGGGTTTGCTGTTGTCACCTTTTCATTGCCGCCAGAAGCAGGAAAATCCACTTTTCAGGCTGCGAGTAGGTGTTGAAGGTGCACGGTAGGCGGAAGTTGCGAATGGAGGTCAGTCGAGTAGTAAATTCGATAAAAAGTTACCCCGTATCGTTGACTGTGGAACGTATTCCGTGTCATTTGGGCGTTGAGGTATTCTGTTTTTTTTTTTCCTTTTTTCTTGTGGACTAGTGCTCTGGGAATTGAATTGCCATGACTAAGCCGGGCTTGGGAAGATGTGCCCGGCCCGAGCTTATGTGTTGTATTGACAGTAATGAGGCTATAAAACGCGAAACGTGCAAATGGTCTTCTTCTGAGTTAATTGCTTCCAATGACTGGGTTTCGCATCCTCATGCGCTGGGTACTGATGAGTATTTGAAGGGCTTTTGGGTAAAATCGAACCGAATGGTAGCTCCTTTTACGAGACGGACCGGACCTCTGAGTTGATTTATTTGAATTCTGTACAGTCGAACATTTTTTTACAAAAACGGGGCGAATTTGATATCGCCCTTCGTTATTGTTTGGTCAACTTAGGAAATGTGCACTTGAACAGCTGTTGTCCAGGCTAACATTTGGGGCTTATGCAGCACAATCGGGAAAAATAAAGAGAATGGCTGGTACAAACTTAGATTGGAACAGAAGTAAAGACAAGTCGAAACTAGGTCTTCCACTGCTATACGCAACCCTAGGCTAACTTGGAATGTAACATCCTCCTTCTCAAACTTTCTTCAAAATCCTCCAAAAACCCCAAAAATCAACAATTCTACTAAACCACCAAACCACCAACCACTACCCACTACCCACATTCTAATCAACAAACTAACAAAAACAAACAAAATGTCAGGTAACGTCACAATTAAATGATTCTCGACCGCAAGTTGACAGTCTAATTTATTCCCCTAACGGTTACGTGCTAAATCGAACACAAAATTCCACAATCATGACCAATCATAACATCTTCGTATCTAATCCAGAGTGAGAATCCGTGAAATCCCAACCAGTTCTTTGTCTGCGGATTCTGATTCACTTGATCAGATTGTCGGGTGTTTTCCATCTTTTCGATGCGTAAACACTTGAAGGTGATCCTGTTGCAAATGAATGACATAAGATCTAGTCAAGACCGCGAAGATTGCGGATTCAACGTTCGGGAAATGATGCGGTGTGTGCAATTGATGTCATCTGGTGGGTGAAGTTTCTTGTACAGTTTGGGAGCTAAATGAACTGAGACACATTTCGGGGAATTAATGGCTAATGGAATTGGAACTTGAGGTAAGTAGTGTAGAGCTCTATCTTGTGTTGGGCTGTTATCAGATGCATATTCGGGGTTGGGTCCATTAACGATGCTGATGGGAAGACAAAACGTACAGTACTGACACACTCCGGACTCCTGACTTCTGAATGTAAATGAACTAATCACAACACTTTCTCCAGCCTATGCATATATTATTGCTACAACTTTCAATGAAGAGCGCCCCAAAGTTCACCGTACTATAAAGGTGTTTACAAGATAAACCAGGGTACATTAACTTGAAGTTGTATGTCAGCAACTGGCATCAATTCCACAATCTGACCCAACAAAAAACACGAAATTCGGCACTAAACAAAAATAGTATGTGTATGTGATTTGTGCAGATAATGTACTTGTTTGCATGAAGTCAGTAATCAGTTGACATACGGAACAAAAAACAGAAAATTGGGGCACATGATTAAGAGTCACACGCGACGTTTAATTTTTGTTTTTATTTCAAAAATGGGAATAATAAATGCTTTGGCATAGATTTTCGTATTGGGGGAGCAGAATCTGTGTGAATGCCAACAAATACGGAGTATGCCAGTCTTAGCATTTAGGTGGCCGCCCCACGAAAGAGAAGAAATTGATTGTACGAGGTGGTAAGAAACCGTAGAGGGCCAAGGTTTAAGAGCAACCACTTAGGTGTGTTGTAAGTGCTATTAATCTCTTAGGAGACCAACGGCCAAGCGCGATAGAGGTGGTGCGTTCTCTGTACTTTGTTGGTATGTCAAATTCTCTACATACATAAAAGTAACCACTAACTGTCGTAAACTGATTACGGACGTCGATACCTCATCTCATCTTTCCGTATGATCCACTGATGGACTAACGGAGCAAAGCACATACGAAACGTCTCGAGACAAGTCGATCCTCTGCCAAAAACTGTAACTCATCAGGGCTTATACCGAAGGTCAACCAGTCGAGGCAATGGACTTGGTTCGATCACCCCATCCTGGATCTCCCCTACGATTGTCTATCTGATGAAATTTCCTTGGAGCTACACATAAAAGCATAGCGTTTTTTCCGTTTAAAAAAATCAGCGGCTTAAGATCAAATTTCTCACGTTCTCCTGTTTTTCTCAAACTATCATGGTGAGTAAGTCCAACAACATCACAAAGGAATTTTATTTTGGCGGCTTGTATTTGGGATATTATTTATTCAACCATCGATCACCCAAACTTCATGACTATAGTAGAGGGTTGAAAATTCTTCCAATCCGAACCTGTGGGGCTACGCAACAGAGGACGCCTGCGTTTTAGATGGCGCACCCAAGTTAAGAAGGACCTCAACCAACTTGGTGTGCACAACTGGAGACAGCTAGCCAGAGATCGCGCTAGTTGGAGAGGCATGTTGGTTGGGGCCGAGGTCCACCCCGGACTGTAGCGCCACACAAAGAAGAAGATTAGAGGGTTGAAAACTGCTAAATTGGTTTTGACAATAAGTAAACGTCTTTCTGGTAACAGAGAGTGTTTGTTTCCAAATTAACCCAGATTGGCCAATGTGACAAGAGATCTCGTTACTTCTCCTATCACTGGCATTTACATTAAGTTCTTCTACTTCAAAAGGATTCCATTGTGTGCACGGAAATAGCCATAAACTCTGATTGGTCCAAAACGCTATCAAGCGTGCGCTAGTGATCCATCTGGGAGGATATGGGGATAACTAAGTCCTCTGCAAGTGGGTGACTTACCATCAGGCAATGTACAACTTTTCTCTCCTCGGCTGTCCTCCAACATTCAGTTAACAAAATAAATTGAAAGAACAGGAGTGGTGACAAGACATAGCTCGACAGATCAAAAGCTAGTAAGCGCTGGCATACACTCAGAAAATCTCTAAATTAGCTACTAGTCTGGAGTACAAAACAGAAATTACGGCTGCCTCCGACAGTGCTAAATGGCTATTAACAAAATGGGAGTCTGATTCAAACATCGTTATACAGGAGGAGAAATTAAGACACTGAAACTTCTAAATCAGGTTAACGATTCGCATGCATTTCTAAACGAGGAATCGAGGATATATTTATTAACGCTTGTACATTAGCTTTGTTATTGCGCACAGTGATACTCCAGACGAGGCAGACGAGGTAGCCAGGAAGTGTACTAACATAAATTTTTCAGTTCCTGAACTAATATTTTAACTTTCCGAAAAGATGCGGCGGTACACACGCACACAACTGCCCGGCTCTAAAATTGGGAAGAAATCCAGCTCTTTATTTTCTCAGCATGAAATTTAGAAGAAGCTGGAAGAAAGTGATTCAAAACATTAAATCAAATGTGCTGGTCCAGGTTTATGTCCACCGTACTAACTGCAAGGCGGAGAGTAGCCACATTACGTACTTCGTACCAGTGCAAGTTCCAGCGAAAAACTTTTTTTTGTTAAAGTTAATATTGCTTAAAGATTTCTAAGGGAACGGAATGTAATATCGAACACCATTCAAGGAGCTCGAAATTAAACACACATAAGGTCTGTAATACAGCTGCGTTGGAAGTCAATACTGAACAAACAAAATTCGTACATGTCAACGCCGGAGATCTCTATTGCAAACCGTCTGCCAAACCATTGCAGTGTATACCAAACAGAAGTAACAACTGTTTTAGGGCCAGACATTCGACTATCAATTGGCCCAATAGACGGAAGATCAATTTTGTCGCACATGGTAGACAGTCAGCCTGCCATTAACGGTCTGGACACACTATCGATCAATTCCAAGATGGTAAGACTGCCCTCTATCTCTAAGGGATATAGCAGCTATGACTTCTACATGAACAAAAAGAGGAAGAAACTACAGGAGGAAATACTATAACCGACTCTCATTAACCCGAAGTAGGCTGCTAGGCAAATATTATTTCAACTACCTCGAAGACCTGATTAGTACAGGTCCCAAGGACATTCTACAATTCCTCAAAGCAACTATATGGCAATCAAAAGGCTCAGACGAAATCACAAACGACCAACCTAGGAACAACGGGGTCGAGGAATAAATAGCTTAAAATAGGAAAAAACAGTCCGCGACAGCGCAATGGACTGGATAGTCTAAGTGAGCATGATTTCCATTATAATCATGCAGTCACTCCACCTACCTTCCTAACTAAGTTCGTCAGTTTGAAAACAGAATATGACGTGCTTTTACACTGATGACTGATAAGTTGAACATGTTGCCACAAACGAAGTTCACCAATTAGGTATAGCTTCCATCTGGCAAACGACATAAAGTTTGAATGCTGCATTGGACGTTTTGGTTGCAAACCGACTAATGTCAAAGAAATTAAAGGGTCTTCCAGTAGAGACTTCTGATCTCTGGCAGTTGACAGGGGCTTTATTTTAAGCTACTTCTGTCAAATTGAATGTCATTTATTGAGTTTGTTCTCTCTCCATCAACTGATCAAATAGTTTTGTCAAAATGGATATTCTATTCCAGCTTCGCTCGAAAAATATGGACCATGTCTGGAATAATGCGTAAGTCAACAAACCCACAGGTTTAACGCAAGGATAACGGGCTTGATTACGCATACCAGAAAGTCCACGTAAATCCAATACAACATTCAGTGCTTCTCGTTTATGGTCATGGTATACAACTAAATCGATTGAAGGAATGTCGGATTGGAACATACAAGTGATACCAAAACCTGTAGGACTCGCAGCAGATTTTACACTTTTGCGCATACACGCGGGAAAGGGCAACAACCAATGATCCACGCTTGTTGGTTCACTCCGAAGTAAAGCGCTACAAAAAGAAGAAGCAACACGAAAACCAACAGAAGCCATAGATGTCCTGTGTTGCGAAATATCGACTTAAACTTATTACCGAGGTGAAGCAACCTCTTGATCAAATGTCGTGATCTTTGAAATCGACCATTTGTTACTGCCAACGAAAATTTAGGACCAAAATCCAAGAGAAAACCAAAACAGACCCCAAACATCTGCGAGAAACAAAACAAAGTGCATTCCCAGACGGGCTCCGCATAAAAGAGTGCATTTGCGATCAGCAGGTGATCGATTCAGAGTTCAATCGTGTGACTCTCTGAGTAAACAAGTGAAAGCCTAAGAGGAGTTCAATAACCACTTATCCATAAACATCCCAAAATCGGCTCCAAGCCAAGAAAACCGATAAAACGAGCCACTCTCACGTACGAGGTGTTGAACTTGTTTCATGCCTCAAAGAATGATACATTTCCGCTTTGGATACGTGCCCCGACTTGGATATCCGAGTCACTTAACCGCCCCTTAAGAGCTGCCAAAACAAACATTTCAGCGAAACTCTCACGGAATATTGATCAGAATGCATTGCTTCTATCAGCACGTCAGATTGACATGCATAAACAACCAACCGATCCGCAGGACTGTCGTGAACTTTCCTGTCTCGCACCCTTCCCGATGCATCGGACAGTACGTCCCGCCTCGCACGGTATAACCCGAATTTTAATATGTCTACAACCGTGACATTGAAACAGGTCATCCTACTGGTTCCGAGCGCGAATCGGTGCAATCTCGTCGGACACGTATTGCGTCACTCGACCAAAGTATTCAGATCATTAAAACTCGTCGCGGCTGACAAATGTTTGTTACTTTCAAATTGCATTCGTAAGTACCCGGTGCATCAATCAATTATCCTCCAGCCGGGCGAGACGTCAACAGATTTTAAATTAATAGCCACTTTGGGGTAGCCAGCCACCGGATTTTATGTTTTCTCACATTTTTCCCCAAATCGACACCGAAATCGAAATCGAAATCGAATTCAAAATCAGTCACATTTGTCACCGTTAGTCATCGAATTTGCGTATCGGACGCACGACACCGGGCCATGCCTAGAGCGTGACCAATTCGATTATCATAATTCCATAAATAACGAACAAATCCAAATCTGTCAAATTCAAATGTTAAATACTAAATAATTTATTCTGCCCCTTGAGTCGAGGAATAATAAAAGCGAAGCAACCAAGCTCGTTACTCGGGGATCTGGAATTCGGAATTTCGGCATTTCGGAAAAAAATATCAATGATAACATCTCGAAAGTATTTCGATTCGAAGTGAAACGAGTTAATTGTCTGCACATTCGATCATTCGATCGAGCAAATAAGTTCAAGAGTCACCGGTGCAGTCACCGCCTTTCAACCGTCGACTAGATGCATTCGGCTAGCCGGGCGTCGCGACAAGGCCGAGAGAAACACCGAGAGGTTATTCACCCACTGACTCAGACTCGGAATCGGATTTCAAATTCAAAACTGCGCCGTGGTGGATGAGAAAACTTCACTAGAAAAAGAGTCATCTTCGTTGCCGGCGCGGCGCTGCGATCGTAGATAGATTTGCACAGACTTTCCCTTATCGTTAAAACAACACTTATAACCAATTTGTTTACGGTTCTTCTCTCGATTAACATTCTTCCTCTGATTTTGATTTGAATTTGAATTTAGACTGCTTACTGTGTGATTTCCAAAGAACCTGAATCATCTTCAGTCACTTCGACATCAGCTTCGTGGCGCCACGCTGCTGATGCGAACGAAATTCGCGTGAATTCTCGTTTGCACCGATGACGGTACAGTGGGACGGGGTCATAGCCGCAGTTTTTCAAAATATTCTCCCCGTTGACCATGAAGTTAGACTGTCGCTTCCACCGTGAACCACCGACTCTGAAATCGATTGAAAAAGCGAAGAAAATCTCCGCCAACACACGTACGTCCGTGCACATGTAGATGTTACGTGCTGACGTTAATCGTCAAAATGCTGTCATTCGATGGAATTTCGATTAACTTAAAATACATTTTGATGGTAAATCAAAACAAAATTAACTACCATCGATTTGCATATTTTAACTACGGAATTTCATCGTCGCCGCGCCGGCTTTCTGTGCGTGTGTGTTGGTGTATGTGTGTTGATTGTCATTAAAATGCGGTTAATTAAATGTTAATGAAACAGATTAGATCCAATTTGTTATACAGTACTGATTGATGAAAAATGGTTTTTTGGCTATCGATTTGAGTTTTGTATAAATCGTTTTCTTTCTTGACATTAGAAACCAGTGCCTGGATGACCTTGACGGTGGCTGAAGAATCCACTTCCGACGACGACGCAGTTTTGCTGTTCAGTGCGGAATAATCCTTGGGAGGACGGGGCAGTGGTTTACCTAATAGAGGCTGCTAAGGAAAGTTCATCTAATTAATTCGGAATTAAAAACAAAACCGGACTGGGAGTGCATTTTACTCTCATTTGAAAAGGATTTGCAAAATAAGGGCTATATGCTTGCACCAGATTGGATTAAAATACCGGTTTCCATCGGAGAAACTGATTTTGCCACAGTGGCAAGGATTTTAACAAGAAGACTGACGGCCTGACTAATCAATAAAATTCTCCAGTAGGCACGTTGTTTGTTCGAGATTGCTTCTAGCTCATCTGCGCCACCTTAACAATGGACATCAATTTTGACTTCGTGTCACAAGCTCGGAGTCGCAGTTACTTTGAGTAGAACAGTTAACAGAGTCGTCCATGAATGCTTTTGGATACATCCTTCCTTATCGTCACCACTTGCAGTCCGTGTGCATGTAAGATTTGCTGCCGCGCCAAAGACCAGAATCGGACCATAGGCATTTAATTTTTACTCAGTAATGTTTCAGAAATTGAGAGGCCTTACAGTAATCACCCCTTTGTCCGTGCAAGATGCGATGTTGTCATATTGGGAATCCAGCATACTCACTGTAAATCCTTGAACTACAAAGGAACGACGCGCAGACCCCAACGTCATAGTCACCACGGAAATAATGGATGAACACGATTTTTTGCAATCCGCAAAGAAAATGCATTACAACGTACATCCTTCCGATAATACATTACACATCGTCACAGCTCATCCCCAGTCGATTGCCCATCCTCACTTGCAAACGTAGCCTCAGATAAACGTGATAAACAAAAGGGATTCCATCAACATGAAGGTGGCTTATTGGAATTTAATTCAGGGACTTTACGAATATTCTTGTCATTGTTAGAAGTGTTTCTGATGCATAAAAATATCCCATAAATCGGCTTATATCATGTGAATTATGTTTGTCACCCGAAAATGTAAATGATTTAGCGCTCACTCAACAAAAGGTGTTGTTGTAAGTGTCATCCCTAAATGGCTGGATGGCACAGTTTGTTGAGTGCTTGCCCTTAGTTAGAGGGGCTTATCTTGTTTTCAAATCTGGTCCAGTCACCGTTTGCCGTTGGGATCAAATTAACGGCGCTGGGTATCACAATTGACCAACAATGCTTTAAGTATGCTGGCAGCCCAATAATCTGATCCAACCTAGGGATCTTCCATTTCATCTTCCACCGCTTCGCCAATGTTTTGCGCTAAGTACATAACAGGAAGGCTAAGTTAGAACCATGTAGAAGCAACACAAGTCAAAACTTGTTAAGTCGAATTTTTTACTTCTATGCTATGGAAATGGAAATGGCTATGGAATGAATGAGAAAGAGGCCTACACCAAATTTCCAACAATGGTGATATGAACTTGTAGTCAGTACTCAGTACAATATTTATAACGATCACATATAACGCATCACATAACGTACCAAAAATTGTTTAAGGCATTGAACAACATCGTACATAGTACTCAACACAATATGCTATGCGGGAGGCTCTACGTTAAGCTCCTGAATTTAAGGCACTCATAATTTACGACTTTGGCTCCCTCGAATCGCTGACTTACACAAAAACTATTCCTGTCAAAAATAAAAGTTTTTGGTGTTCCGAATCGCCATAAAAATATAGGTCACATCCGTTCGTAATACAAGAACAATAGCACACTGTGCCTCGGACTGTAGAACAACTCATAATTCTATTATTATCATTGCACTCATTACCACGTCAAGAAATGTTGTGCCTCCATGGAGAGAGTGGCTGGAAACTCAGTTGCGTCTACTAAATTACGCGAATCTGTTTCACTTGCATTCACTTTACAATGCACCTTGATTAAGGATCCTGCAAACCGACAAGCCTGCTATGATCCATTTGACAATGATAGCCACAAACCAGACCATACGCAATGACAGGACGTAATCACTGACATGATGTAAAAATATTGATTTTTCTAACCGAAATTATTTTGAGTAACAATACGCATTACATTAAGCTAATACGAAAGACTGACACTAATTAGTTTACAATGCCAAACGCTCTCGCCTGAATTTTTTGACAAGAGTTAATTGCTGGAACCTAGTAAACATTGATGCTATGTATCAGAACGATGTTGAAACAAACCTTTTGTTTCCCACCAGGAGTTCTGGACTTTGTATGCAGACCCGAAGTGAACATTTGACAACAGAATCTGTGACAATGCGAGTTTGATCAGTGACGGTGGTAGATATGATAACAAAACAGACTGCTGAGGTAAGCATAGAATCATGCCCTGCAAAAAGGCCAACGACAAGTTGCAAATCTGCATAAGTCACAACTGGGCAGCAGAAACTTTGAGAAAGTCAAGGACTTCGTCTACCTCGGCTCTGGAGCAAATAGGGACTACAACACCAGTACGCAAAATTACTCTTGCTAATCGCTGCTTCTGTGGCCTCAAAAAGGTAATTGAGTAACAGAGCCATCTCTCGAAACACCAAGTTGATATAAAACTCTTATAACTCCTGTCCTGTTCTATGGCGCAGAGACATGGACGCAATTGAAAGCGGATGAAGAAGCTCTTGCTTGTTTTGAGGAAGAAGTTCTGCATTCGATCCTTGGTCCTGTTTGCGTTAATGGCTTCTGGGGGAAAAGATTCAACCACGAACTGTACGGGCTGTACAGGGGCATGTACCTAGTTAAGCGTCTTCGGGCCTAACGCTTAAGATGGCTATGTCATGTAGAGGGGATGGACACCACTGCTCCGACCCGAAGAGTCTTCGATACCAAGTAATTGGGACAGCGCAACAGAGGACGTCCTCGCACGAGATGGCGCACGCAAGTGGAAAAGGACCTCAACCAACTTGGTATGCGCAGCTGGCAAAAAATCGTGCTGACTAGATAGGCATATTAGTTAAGGCCCAGGTTCACCTCGGACTTATATTCTTAGACAGGAATAGTAAGACAGCGATTCGAGGGTATATATTCTTATCGTATATTGTGTGTTGAGTACGACGTTGTTAAATGCCTTAAACCATTTTTGGCACAATTTTGGCAACACCTACTAGACAAATTCTCTGAGCAACTCGAGCATGGTGGAGCAGTGAAATATGTTTAGAATTGTATCAGTGTCAGGAATTGGTCTTGGTCATGCAACTTAACAGTCGACAGTGACAGATTCGCCTCACAGTTCGATCAATAATTGCGATCTATACCCTAAAGACAAGTTTCTTAATAATCTTGCATGTACTATCAGCCCATCTTCCGAGTCGTGAGAGCATTTAAGCACACACATCTGGCAGACGCCAATTACAAACGAGATCAAATTCGATCGCTCGATCAGTCATGCGAGACGATGACTAAATTTATTTCATCAATACGTGACATCGACTGTGTATTGATTCTGAAACCCCAATCCAATCGATCTCACTGACCTCCACTCGGCGATCGACTTGAGGGTTTTTCTCAATCAAATCTGTTGACTCACGTCAGAGGCGACTGAACCCCTTTCGGTTTCAGTGTGACCTCACGAGACATCGCAGACGGGGGATACTCCATGAAGTTGATAGGCTCATGATGCAGCCAAAATAAGTGACAACTCATTGTCCATTGAGTGGGTGTGACAATACACAGTTCAAGCCCAACTGATGACCGTATTTGCAATTTAGTGACTCTTTGACTTTGCACTTAAGCTCAGCTCAACACTCAGTGACACCAAATTAGTTCGTTTTTATGGCACAAATCGCCTTAAAAGCGGCTCCATTGGAATGGCCCACTGCAGTCGGAATGCAGTCTGGCCCGAAATCGGAAACACACACACACATCTTGAGTCACTTCGCACCACATAAGTTCACCCAAGGTCACAGCCGACAACAACCTCGATATCTCAGTTCTGTTTTCATTTAAAATTCCCAAATCCATATCCGCCCCACACGGCGCGGCGCAGCCACGATGGGTCAGCACAGAGTTCAACATTCTCCGCGGAGGACCACTCACAGGGAACTCCGACACACAGCAGCACCTTGCATCCTGTTTAGAGGAATGCCCAAACAAGCCGAGAGCGTTCACCTTCCACCCCGGCATGAGTCAAACACATAAGGACAACAACAACGCAGGTTCACCTGACGCTTATTACGCCACATTCATTCTCGGGTCACGTTCCGGTCCGGCCGATTCGCCTGTCGATTTTATTGCCATACTAACAAATATGATCTGATTGTTGGATAACAGGCCGGATGCCACTCATCCATTATCCGACAAATTGGCAATAATTATCAATCAGTCAATTTCAATTTAAATCGCTCGTTGCCCGCTCAGATGCTGTAACAAGAAGATGTGATTAATTTGCCAACACCTCCGCCGGTACAATAATCGCAAATGAATTTATTTGGACTCGAATTCGTCGTGTATTCTTTTCGCAATAATTTGATAATTTTTAGCGGTTCTACTGTAGACGAGGCGGAAAGTGGAATGCGATTTGGAATTTAAGTGCCATTGATTGGCGGGTAGTTTCCTTTGGGGGTGTTCACAGATCAGATTGAATAAAATTACACCTTAATTGAGACTCGACTCGAGCTCGGTGTTGATGTGTGTAAACAATCGGTGCGATGTGACTGAGCTGGTATCGCGTAAAACGATCTTTATGGTCTATAAGTCTGCAACTCTTGGTAATCGTTCTAAATTGGCGTGAAGCGCCACTACTATACGAGCGAATAATATCGCCGAAAAATTCAAGGTATTTTCCACGACGAAGGCGGACCAGAACAATTAAAACGGAAACCAGTCCGCCACCAGAGAACCGGGTCAACACTGCTGGTAACGACGTTTTTACGTCTAATTTAATTTTGCAGAACATCCTTGGAATACAAGTGCTTAAAAGCATCTAGAGAGGATCACATGCAAAGACGCGAGATTGAACCTTTGAAAGTTGAAAATTGGAAGTTTAGTCGTTTGGTAAATGGTGGAACCCGTTCGATCGATTGATGTCACTGTTCGGTAAACTGGAACTACAGAGTGTTTTATTTTATCAGTCTTTTTTTAGAGTTATAGAATTTCAAGTCGATTGAGAACACATCAAAATCAGGGTAATAGCGGTGATATTGGCTTTGTTCTGAAGATAAATGCATGCCATTACGAGTTGGATGCGATCTGGGGCAAGTGACCGTTAACTCAACTCCTCAGACTGAATCAAAATTTGAAGGTCGCACTTGAAATATGTCAACATTTTTTTCGCATCCATCGCAGAGCACCCAGAACCTTATGTTCTATAAGAGTTAACAGAATCAATGATTACGACTGTTTTCCACTGGAGGACCTGGCAGTCAACGAAGCGGACAACGGATATGTGTCCAATCATCATTGTTATTGATGACATGTCCAACATTCAAGTCGAAGGACCCTGATGTAAAGATTCAAACCACGTAGCACCCCATTACTCTTTGCTGACTCTTAGGACATAACAGGAAACTTAGCAGCAGATGCACTTGCCAGGAAAGGACCCAAAATCGACCCAACCCCGGCAATCCAAGAGATTCATTCAGATACAATGTTGCCATGATCGTTCCAATAGGAAATTAACACCTGTGTTAATTGCTCATGACCATCTGACGTATTTACCATGAGAACAAAATGGAGCTGGCACATGGCAAAGGCCGTAGCGATGAAAGCGGAAAGAGAGAGCTGCAGAGTAAGGTCTCTCCAAGACCTAAATAAAGTTAGCGCCATTAAAATGTATTTGCAGATACATCGAGCCATCGGAATGGTTGGGAAACGAGGAGACAGGACGAGAGAAGTAGGGGTAATTTTTTTAATTGTTTTTCTTCTTTGGCTGGCACTACAGTCCGGGGTGGAGCTGGGCCTCAGCCAACATTCCTCTCCATCTAACTCGGTTTTGTGCCAATTGCATGCAGCCACGCACGTGCAACTTATTGAGGTCCCCTTCTAGCTTCGTGTCCCACTGAAGGCGTGCTCTTGCCTTACCGCGTTGTCCCTCAGGAGACTCTCGAAACAACCAAGAATATCCTCGTCCGCTTTAATTGGTGTCCATGCTTCGGCGCCATAAAAAAGGACTGAGACTATCAAGGATATCTTGGTTCTTCGATGGAGGGCTTTATTCCTCAGTGGCTTTTCAAGTCTCCGCGGCGGTGTTAAGGCTAGTGTAAACTTCGGAACCTAGGTAGACAGTCTTTCAGACGTTGGTGTTGGAGGACCTTTTTCGGAGACAACATGTACCTTGTCTTAACCTCATTGACCCCAAGCCCCATTTGGCCGCTACATTCTTGATGATCTTAACTCACTAACTTCCGTCAACGAAGAGTTCTATCACAGTATTTGTTTAACGATGCCATCGAGAGTTTATCAGAGGATAACATCTCCGAAGAAGATGTTCACGTGTGTGGATCATGTCCCTCAACCAGAAGAAGCAGCACTTTTTTCTCATAGAGACCAAGGACTTCTTCATCCGCTTCCCAGATTGTCCATGCATGACGGCTCGCTGAGTTCTGCCAATCACGTCAATGTCATCGGCGTATACTAACGATTGCACGGACTTCTGGAAAATCGTGCCTCTAGTGTTGGCGTGTGAATTCTGCACGATCTTCCACGAAGACTAGACGATGTTGAAGAAATCACATGACAGCGCGTCGCCGTATCTAAAACCTTTTTTGACATTGAATGTCTCGGTGATCGTCTCTATAATCGGCCAACAAATGGTGAGTGTCGATTTGAACTTCTTGTGTCTTTTCCGGGATCGGCCATTGTGTGAATATCTGGTCTAATGTGGACTTTCTTGGCCTGAAGCCACATTGTTACGGACCAATAAGGATGATAAATGAACGACATCAGGCGGGTACACAAAACGGCAGAGAAGATCTTATACGCGATGTTAAGGTGGGTCTCCTTTCTTGTGGATCCGGCAAACGATAGATTCCAATCGTCGGGCATGTTTTCCTCAGACCATATCTTACAGATGAGCTGATGATTAAAGATTGAAGCGGACATACCGTCCACTCCTGCAACTTTGTTAGACTTCAGTCTTGATATTGCTATCTTGACCTCGTCTAAGTCTGAGGGAAGGAATTCTCATCTGTCATCGTCCAGTTTGGGCAGAACGTTCTGCCTGACAGCGGCATTTTGGTCCTCAGCGTAGTTTAACAGTCTACAGGAGTGATATTTCCAGATTCGCAGTATCGACTGCGACTCTACTACCAGTTGTCCATTTTCATCAGGCCTCTGTCCGAATTTTATATCCATTGGATAATTGTTTCACCCTTTGGTAAAACTTTCGAACGTCATTCCTGCCATAGCACCACTCCATCTCTTCGACCACGCTCTTCTCATGCTCTTTCTTTTTCCTTCTTAGAAGTCGGTTCTCTTCCCTTCTCTTCTGTTAGTAAGGCTCACGAACAGCCCTCGTTGTTGTATGCAGCGTTGCCTTGTAAGCCTCCTGCTTGGCTGCATGTGCCTGCCTACACTCGTCGTCAAACCATGGGATTCTTCGGGGTGCTGTCATAAGACCCAGCGCATCAGTGGCAGCTTCTTTAATGGTTTCTTGATAACGACTCCATTCTTCTTCGATGGTTTGTGCAGCCGGCGTCGAACTTACATAGAGTTTCTGCCTAACTACCACAGCTAAAACATAGAAAATATAGTTCTGAGCTAAACTGTAGGGCCGCCCTATCAAAACGTTGCAGTAATTCCTTCCTCAAAATGTGTGTGTAATGATATAAATCTAGTCTTGCAACAGCTCACCAGTGTCTCATCGCGTTCATGGTTCAGAAAGTTGAAGTTTTGAGGTCTAACAAAAAAGGAGCGAGTGCCCGCAAACAATGCTGCACCTTATGACAAATTTTCAAATAGTATCACAGTCTACCATCGTGTGACGTGACGCGAATCACAAAATTGTTGATCTTTGCCCACCTCGAGTGTGACGATTAGTCAAAGTCTATCATCCGTCAGCACACAGTCACACACAACGAATCCAATGCAAATCGATTCGCACTCCTTGCAATTTGCTCCGTGACTTCTTTAATTTCCTCTCGTTTCTAATGTTTCACGGGTATTTCCAAAGAGCAGCAGTCTGAACTCTGTCATTCGCATTCAATGGCATGCCGGAGGAGCTCCCTCATCAATCCGTACTACCCATTCCGCAGAATATCAATTCAAGTTTGCCTGCAGACGATAATTATCTGCCCGCACTCATCGTCATCGCAATGCCATGTCGTTTTAATTGTCAAACCCAGTCGAAGTGCAGAACGAGAAGAATTCCAAAGGCGGTGTCTCGATCACGATTATCTGAACCCATCATCATCATATCTTGCTGCTAAGAGTGCATTTTTAAAGTTCAATGTCTACTCTCGAGATTCTCAGCGGAAAACAGAGAATCGCACTATAAACTGGGTGAGGTATGAGCTTGTTGCTTCAAATGGAAATTCCACATAATGGGACCAACAAAGAGACAATCAAATGCTTGGAGTAATGTGACACTAATTTCATCATCAATTGGTGCGGAGAAACAGTGATGTAGAAGGAAATTTACGTAACGCGCGATGAGTTAGAGTGTACAGGTAAATAAGTGGGGCCTCCATGTGCAACAAATTCTAAACTTTAAAGTCAAAGGAGCCATGGGAAAGGAGACCTCTTTAACTGCGCTTCGCTACCATTGCTTACCAGATCTTCGGCGGTGTTTTGCGTGCTTGTCTGCAGTCAGTTGTGAACAAATTTTATCATTAGGATAAGGAGAAGGACACTGCAACAAACTGTATGGAAAAGACCCACATAGTGCAGATCGACTCGCAGAGTGTACTGAGACGAGCTTTGCGTCATCCGTAGTTTTGAATTTTCTGCCACACTTATCAAGCTGTAGAGGATGACGACGGAGAATTGTCGCTGCTGGTCGCTTAAAGTCGGTAAAAAACTCAACAAGATCTTCAATTTCCACAAGGAAACAAGGATTTTCATTTGACTTGTTCAGCATCGTGCCTTGATCTTCTGTCTTGACAATCTTGAGAAGGTTCCACCAAACTCACTGGCCAGCCCTAGAAGAACTTAATTCCAGAAGTTCCTTAGGCTGTTAGATTACTCGGATGACATGGCCTTGAGTGGCCAAAGGCAACGTATGCACGCACTCCTGTCAGCACCATAAGGAGACAACTAGAAGACGAAGCACTGGACAGAGCCATAACTCGCCATAACTCGTCAAAATCATTGATTGTTCTTAGTCGCATGTATATACGCACGCTTATTTGAGTGCTTAACGAGCATTGTGCTGCTAATACTAATACAAAAGCCTTCCAAATTTTGCTTAGTTGAGAAACACAGTGAACAATACAATCGGAAGGCAATAGAATATTAGACCCATCTCCCGAATAACAGAATTTACTTCAGACAAGAAATTGATTTCCAAATCCATACAGATATCCAATTTGCCTGGAGGCAGAGGACAACTACGAAATATACGCGCTGCACAACGACATCATTCTAGTCAGACAACTACAGTTCAAGTAACTATGGTTCATACAGAAAGCTTGAATACCCACAGCCTTTATCTCTGAGCCTGTAGACCAACGCAGCAGAAGACGACCTTGTGAATCGCGGCGCGAACAAGTGAACAAGGACCTCAACATACTTCGTGTGCTCACCTAAATGCTCTGAATAGCTTCTTCTTTGCACTTTGGAGACTTCCGCTAGTTGATTCTCAGGCCCACCCGGGACTGCAGCGCAACAAAAAGCGCGACCATATTGCCATACCATACCATCTCTCTCGAGTCAGTGGCGATGTTCAGAAAGTACAGCTGTCATTGTATCATTCCTATGACGAACAAGAGACGGTGAAGTGCGCGGCAACAAAATAATAGTCTCCGTAATCTACGGAGCATGGGACTTGTTGTCCTATGTCCCATTGAGCGGCTATATTCGGATTTGGCTTTGATATATACGGCGTATATTCGCCCTAAGCTTGAGTATAACGCTCCTATCTGGTCTGGTGCCCCCAAGACCACCCTCCACCTACTAGATAGAATCCAAAAGCGAGCGATAAAACTTATAGGAAACAACGATATCGCGGGTTCAATAGACTCGCCTGAACATCGACGCCCCGTGTCTTCTTTGTCCGTGTTTTATCATTATTTTAACAAACGATGCTCCATTGAGCTAGCCAACTGCATTCCTCCTCACCTTGAATTCACCCGCAATACACGTCTCGCCAGGAATGCACATTGGCTTACCCTTAAGCCTGCTTTCGGACTCACAGTGAAATTAAGAGACTCGTTTTTCAGCCGCACCATACGAATATGGAAAGCTCTTCCCAGCTCAATATTTCCCATAGGTTACAATCCGCAGATGTTGTGCACAGGTACCTCCTCTCTCTCTCTCCCTCTATACCTTCGACCGTGCTGTGTCTTGACCCCGGACAATTAGGGGTATTAATAAACCCTTGCTAACCCCCGTGCTATTGTTCTTTCATGAGTGTAAGGCCCTAAAGTCTTATGCCGACTCCGAACGGCAAAGTTTGAGAAGCTTTTATTTCTAGATAGATTATAGGAATGCTCAAGACATTGTCAGTGACTCGAAAGAGATTGGGAGCCATGAAATCTATTTTTTGTTGCACAGACTAGGGAGACGACTCGAGTTTGAAGTCGACGCACATACCCACAACTCTGGTCACAGAATCATCGTCAAACTAAAACTCAGTAAAAATGGAATTGTGAATTCCAGCTATTTACAGTCCAGCCACTGCCAAGCCTGTGTTCAGTTGACTCACTAGAAGCCTAATCTCGTGATCTGAGAACACACAAGACCGACCAACAACAGCATCAACAAGTACCTCAGCTGATTTGTGAAAGTGAACTCAGACAAAAGCCTCTTGAATAGATGACATTTCCGTTGAAATCATGACTTGACTTAAGTGCCGCCAGAATAGCTTCGGCTCTAACGTCTTGCCAAGATGGAAACTGGAAAATGATACACATGATCTCACATGAGAGACGGATTTGCTTTTGTTTCATTCGCCCATCGGAGCATCCAGCAAGCCAAGCCGATAGGACAAACAATAACAGAGAGTACACCAAGCGAGTGACCCAATTGATGTTCCCGCAGACCATTAAAAAGATAACCACCTTGATCCCTTGGCATTTCTGTCGAGACGGGCACTTTTAATAGACTTGTTAATCGGACATCGCTAATCAGCGGGAGCCAACAGAGAAAACAAAACAAATTGAATTCAATAAAATCACGTATTAGAACGCAAAAAAACAATGCAAAAAATTTACGAAATACGCTTTCGCGCAGTGGCAACGCCACCGCCACCGAATGTGATCGAAAATAAAATGTGAACGTGCCATTAATTGCTTTTAGAGACGAATCAAAAACAAAAACCGAAAAGCCACCTCAAGTTCAAGTATTTTTCTTTTGTTGTCCACTTTCTAACAAACGTTAATGGACGGCGCGAATTCCGAGCCAATATAAATTTTAAATTTAATTAATTAAACTGCACCGCCCATTGGAAGTGTCACAATAACTTTTGCCTTATTTTTGTCTCTTTTTTAATACTCTTGTTTGTTTTTGTTTTGTTTTTCTCTTCTCACAACAATACCGTGACAATGACACAATGAAACACAACAAGAGACCGTCCGCGTCGTCGTGTAAAACAAAAAAAGCCCGATTCTAGAACCAGTACACACTAAGATACACAAAGAGACTAATCCTTTTATACAGCAAGCTCATAACTGTCTGTGCGCAAATAACTCTGACTTGGCACACAATCCCACCCGCAAGCCGGCGAGCAGCATGAGCGCGCAATGTCGTGCCAAGAGGAGCAGCGGTCTTCTTCGGCTAGATGCTGCGGGAAGTCCAACTGCAAGGCCGTCAACTATGCGCTGCTACACGAGACAATGCGAGTACGAGCGCAAATAAATCATATCTTTCCCTCGGTCCAAGGTGATTAGCATATGCAAAGGCTAATCGTACGCACGGGTACAGGAACACTGACACACCAGATACGTACGCTCGCCAGCGTTGACAGGCGCAATTTTTTGAGGAAACGTCGCGTGATTTATGGGGTCCCCTGGCCAGCTGGACGCCTCAACAAACCGCGATCTTATCGGAAGCCAACCGTCCGCATGGGGCGCATAGCTGCCGTGACAAAATGACATCAATTTGTTAGAAGCCATCAAATGTTCTTGGGTACCGGGTAGTCACTCCGAGGAATGCCGTCACAGGGTCCATTCGAGAGATAACTGGTGTGGATTATTGTGTTGCGACCACCCCTTTTGACATTTCGTACTCGTATCTCGCGCGAGCAATCTGGTCTGAACAACAATCTCTGTGTCAACAGCGGCATGGCGCGGCGCGGCGCGACGATCGTGTTATTGACTCTAACTCGCGTACAGCGGCAGTAGTCTGGGCCTTAATTCGATTCGAATGCAAATGGCCTGAGCGTCATAGAGACGCTACTTCGTTCGTTGATTTGAGTGCCTCGAGGGGGTTTTGTTCGCTTGCGCCGTTTTGACCGGGCGGACGCGACGCCTGGAATGTCATCGGGGTGCGCAGTGAATCACGACGAAACCTCTGATATTTTCGAAGCTTCTGAAGGATGTTCTAACTATTGTTCACATATGCTTGGCTAAACGAGGGTGCACTCTTGCCTCAGAATGATTTATAAAATCGCTGGAATTTTTCAGAATTTATGGGAGTATTTAGTTTCTGTTCTGGGAATCGGTTGATTATCGATTGTTGGGAATTCTTAAGACTTGTTTGAAAGATTAGTGTGGTGCGAGTAATTTAGTGAACGAGGTGTGATGTGGACTTCCACGTTGAAGGTCAGTCGTTCGATGACGCCCATAAGTCCCTTTATTTTCAGGAAGTACACGTCGCACCTATCAACATCAATCAACATTTCTATGAGCCTAGAAGCAATTGGTTAAGTAGGTAGGCAGCTAGATCGACGATGCTTATCTAAGAAGGAACCTCTAGTCATACCATCACTCATCGGCGTTACAAGATATCTCCAAGATGGATCTTCCACACAACGGCTAGAGAAAGAGAAGCGCCCATCCATCTCTGCTCACGAAGTGCTCTCAGTTCTCATAGGACACTACAACAGGTGTCCCAGGGATCGGCTTACCGACCGTCGTATTGATAGTCACTATGTACTTGGGCACTTAGCCTGCTACTCGCTTTCAGCCCATTATACCAAACCTCGTTACAAAGTAATGAACACTGTAAGATATGTCCAGTAACGAAACGTTACTCTCGTTACTTGCCTCTCCATAAGGGTGGTCATTCTTGTACTTTACTGTGGTGAGCGTATCATGTTAGAGTGAAGAACAGCTCAATACGGCACGTGATAAGACAATACAAATTTTTTCTTTTATCAACGTTACTGTGCGCTACTACAAGGACTCACTTTCGCATAAGTGCACTAGTTGTCACGCCGGTTGCGTTACAAGACCAAAAACATCAAAAAGTGACGAAAGTAACTAGTAACGACAATTCTGTAACGAGTATTCATACCAAAAGTACTCACCTTAAACTTGGTTCTGACAGGGTAATAATTTAGACTTTATTGCGTGGTGGCCTGTGGCCTTGAGGGTATGTGCGACTCCAAAGCACTTGAACCTCAACGTCTAGACTCTATTCCTGTTCGCTCAGACCAACCAAATTTTCACGGTCTGTCTAGAAACTTGGTTCTCAAACTTGTCCGTTCGGTGTCAGCATAAAACTGTAGGACCCTTCCACTCGTGACGCACAACACGAGTGGTTGTTGAGAGGCTAGTGACTGTAGCGCCACCCATATTATTATATAAGAGTAACTGCGTCACCACATCCGACGAGGGTTGTCACTTACCCATTGGGCTTCTGTATGAATTGTCGGCTTATTCTAACATCCACGTTGTATATGGGCAAATATCCCCTCAGGAAACAAACTCACTGAATTCATGTTCTTACCGAGGAAGGTCAGTTGGTTAAAGTGCGTTTCTTACTTCAGATATGCATCGTTCCCAGAACTTGTTGAAAGCTAATCATTGAAGCAATGGCCTCTAAGGACCGCGACAAACATACTGATTTCTCTTCTTCTCATTCGGAGCAGGTTGATTGCAAAGATCCAGTTTTGGGCCAATTCCACCCAGCATGATATCAAAATCTCTCGTTTAACCGAATTAGTGTCAAACCATATATTGTAATATGTGAATTGACACGGATGTTATTTCAGGAACGTACCATTCTTCGAGTTCAGCTGGAATGGCATGAAACCCATCGCAAGTCGAAAAGTCACACATCTTCGCTATGGCGCTTGGAAATAAGCGGCAATGTCTAACCAATCTTGATCTTATGCTGCTCGAAGTGTTTGTATTGAAAAGAAGGAAATATGGTGTTTTCACAGGTACTGCGACCGCATTTCGCCTAATCCAGGCGAGTACTTTAGGACATTGCCAGAGGGGTATAGTTGTTATTTAAGCTTGCTTGACTGTTAGAAAATATCAAAATTTTAGTAGATCTTATTTTGAGATGCATAAGACGAAATATGCTGTCCGTCACACACCACCTAGGAAACATAACTCAATATACAATTACCATTTTGAGATAGTAAAGGAATTTTGTCTACCTCGCGGTAAGCGCTTACTCCACAAACTACATCACACTGGAGATCTGACATAAAACCACCCTTGGCAAACGATGTTACTTCGGTCTGTCGAAACGACTCGGGTCAAAACTGCCTCGAAGGACCAAAATCATGCTCAACAGGACTTTTATTTTGTCATTTCTGCTTTATGGAACTGAAAGCTGGACGATAATCCAAACTGCAGAGCTGATTCTTGATCTTTTCGAAAGAGTGTCTTCGAATCCGAGCCTCCTGGTTCGAAGAGTAGAGGAAGACCGAACCTCCGGTATAGAGATCAAGTCATGGCGGATGCAAGACAGCTTGGATGGCAGCGATGGAAGGCAGCAAATGCTCAGGCTCGGATCCTTCATGGGTCGCCGACCTGACAAGTAAGTAAGTATGTAAGTAAGTAAAACCAAATATGCAGCTGTTCTCAACCTATTGTTCAAGGAACCCTGGGGGTCCGCCCAGGCTTAAAGGTTGAGAAAGTATGATTTAAGGCAAAGACTTAAGACATAATTATAAAATATTGTGGACTATGAGCTGCATGAACGATATTACGTTATTTACAATTCGTTGTATGGGCAATTAGGTTGAAGAACTTATTTTACACTTATCTTCACTGATCTACACACTGAACGTGAATCTCGTGGACTTGTCTCACTTTTGTAAGAAAGAGAAGAATAGCTGATTAAGAAAACTGAATGAAGTAGGCCTATACGCCTCTTAAGGAATACACAAAAAAGGCCACAAAATAAACTAATTTTCCATACAGCTTACCACATATGAACACATTCAACATGGAATGGGTTTAATTTTTCATATAATCTTTCTCAGCATCACACTGAAACACCTTCAGCATATGCAGTATTCATCGTCTGAAAATATATATAAATACGTGTAATTTCACAGTCTACTTTTAGGAGCACCACACAGTGGCTTCCCAACTCTAACTTAGACGTGAACCATACATTCGTGCTTACTCTTGCGTGAATCACAAATTGTGTACTCGATCGGCGATGAAGTTGAACCGAATCCACCACGAAGCCATTCAAGCAAATAATGCAGCTTTCCGATGAACGTTGGGAAAAAAAGCACACTTACTGGTCAATCATCTGTGGCACTGGCAATAGTCTGGTCTATTCTGCACTTCAGTTTCAGACTGAGGGGTCAGCTTCCAAAATCCGCCAAAACTCTGTGAGAATTCAACCAGCTCTGTGATGATTTTTTTTAAGAATATGATTGTTAAGTAGATGCCGATCAGAATCTCGCCGGAATAACTAAACTGGACTATCTGCCACTCCACTCGGACGCTTCTCTCTCATTCACCTGATCATACAGACAATCGACAGATCATCACAAATTCATAAGTGGGCGTTCCCAAAATATCGGCCATGAAAAGTGTTTCATTTTTCGAATTCGATTTTGATTCGTTAATATGCAATAAGACACTGCGTCAGTTTATTTTCTACAACTCGAGTGAGATGCGAAATTGGAAAAAAAAACTCATGCAAATTAACTGAGACCCAATGTCAAAGATTTCTCACAGATATTTGCAAAAATATTCAATCCGCCTTGCGACATCTGTTTACTACGCAGCGGTTATTTTCGAAGTGGATTCAGGGCCCGATTTGGTACTAATTTTATGAATATTTTTTGCTAAAGGGTTACTAAAACCACTAAGTGGCACGAAAAAAACATTGATTTTAAATATCTGCGGATTGTTGTCTGTGGGGAATATTGGGCTGAAAAGGGCATTCCATATTGGTGTATTGTGGGTCAAAGCCGTTGGCTAGCTCACTTGAGCATCTTTGGTTGAAATAGCAATAAAACCCGACAAAGAGGACATACTTCGTCGATGTTCGAGCCAATCTAATGAATATGTGATATTTTTATCTGCTGGTAAATTGAAGAGAAATTAGAATTGGCGAAATATTGCTTGCATCGATTTAAGAAATCCAAACATTTCGTAGCATTTTTGGCGACCTCATAGCCAAGGAACATACCAAGGAAGCTTTCTGGTTTTATCGATAAAAGCGCCGTTCATGAATAATGGCTGGTTATTATCAAGGATTCGCTTTAGTCACAGCAGACAGCAGACATAGTTTTGAAGGCATTGAATTCCACTATGTTGTTCCTACTGCAGTCTAATATGCTGTCAAGATCGGATGTGTGAATGTGCTTAAAATACGCAGCCGTTCCAATTCTGCTTCCAAAGGGCAGGGTCGTATGTCTTGAAACGCATAAGAAAAGCTAAGAGCGCTGTCATCAGTGAAGTAGTTTCACAAAAATGAGAGTGTAGGAGACAGGAGAGAGCCTTAAGGACCACCAGCTTTTATTTATGTTGACTTGAACCCATCCAAAATAACATAAAATAGGGCTGCTCGAAAGCTAGTTTCTAATCCATAGAAGAAGAGACATAGGCACGTATTTTCGACAAAAGTGCTTGATTCCAAACTCTGTCATGCCGACACTCCATGTGTTGCAGGCTTGACAGGAAATTAAATTGTTTCCAGATGCATAGTTTAAAGGATAATGCATCTGAGGACAACCGATTTTAATGCGCACACAGAAGCTGAAAAGGACATTACCCAATTTGGCGTGCGTAGCTGAAGGCCCAGCAGCTGCAGAATCAATTGTTGGTAGAGGCCTGAATCCACTCCGGAATGCAGCGAATTATTAAGGATACGATGTAATGAGAAGCCACTTTGGATATTTTTGACGCAAGAAATGTCTAAAAAGGTGATCTTTAAAAAATCATCATCGCCTCATTTTTATTTTTTTCTTATTTTTGACTTATTAATTATACTCTCCCCACTTCATTCTAACTAGATCGATTTACATGCAAATCACATGACTACAGTCACATCTTTAAATACAGATTCCCTCCTATCGATTTTCAATTTAAATTAATTTAATTAAGCTGAGTTAACTGTTCAGCACAGCCGTGATATCCTCTCAGATGATAAATGAAACACGTTAACCGGACGTCCCTCACAATAACTGCAAACGAGTTATGCAACCAAATTCGATCTAATTTCCATACGTGAGCCGTTTAAGTGTTGCCAATAAACTAGATACGACTCGAATTATTCGCCCACCTTACTGCCATTTCTGTGTTTAACATTGTTGACTCTCTAATTTCTGATAACAAGCATCATTAAAATAGCTCGACGTCAGATGCAAGCGGATCGAGTTTGATTGAAAGGAATCCGAGCGAATCGAATTCCACAGAATCAATGTAATTAATTGCTATCGCAGGTGATTCATTCAATCTGGAGGAGGAGAGCAGAGATTCGCTATTCCCTTTCGGCTGTCATAAAAATGAATGAAGCATTAAATTCTGTCCGGACAACAACCTGAATATTATACGTTCACATGTCTGTGATATGGATCACGTCCCACGGGAGATGGTGAGATTATTGCGCATCCGACGGAAGTGAAGAACCGAAGTATACCATCAGCCTGAACTAGATACAGATACAGACTGCTGTCTGATTCCACTCTTGCAGTATTAACTAACATGTAAGTATTATTATAACTCCAATCGATTCAGTGAACCCGATCGAGGTTAATATTCAATAAATGGAGCTATGGGGAATAATAATCTTCTATTTCCCATGATGTGAGAAAAGTTAGAGAGTTGACACGTGCTTGGTGAATGCCAAAAATGAAGTTGACTTGGTCATCAAGGACTTGCTCGAGGACCGGACTAACGACTACCCGAGGAGCGATGACTTGGCCAACAGGAACACGATCATCAATAATATGGTCAAGAATAAGACAAAAACGTGATCTATAAGAACTTGAGCCATGACTCGATCTCCGAAGATGCGATCAGCAAGGACTAGATTAAGGAGGAAATGATCACTGAATTTGTCTATGGAATACGGGTATGATAGGTAATATCAATGAAAACATGATCACAAGGACGTATTTTAGGAGAACAGGATGAAAGTAAACTTCCTCGAGGACGTGACCATTAAAAACATGATCAATGAGAACTTGATCAGAGAGGTCTTGAAAAGCAAAGTCTTAGTCAAGAAGTACTTCATCAAAGCAAGTCAGAACTAGGTCATGGAGAACATGATCTACGAAGACTTACTAAACGGCGGCCTTATCATCGAGGATCTGATCATAGAGGGTTAAGTTATAGGGGACTAGATCAACGGGGACATAGTTAATGAGGACTTGATGAAAAAATACGCGATTTGAGGACACCTGATCGACGAGAATTATGAAGAACTTGTTTAAAGACCTGACCAACGACTACTCGATGAATGAGAACTTGGCCAATAGGGACACAAATAACAAGAACAAGACGAAGACGTGATCTGTAAGAACTTGAGCCAGGACTTGGCCACCGAAGATGCGACCACAAAGGACTAGATCAACTAGGAGGTGATGAACCATGAAGTGAGAATTTGTCTATGAAATGATCCTCGATTAATGAGCCCTTGATCAGAGAAGTCTTGAACAGCAAAGTCGTAGTCAAAGAAAGTCAGGACTAGATCAGGGAAAACATGACCTACGCGAACTTGGTAGACGACGGCCTTATCATGAAGGACCTGATCATCGAGGGTTAACTTATGGATTTAATCAACAAGGGCATAGTAATGAGGACTTGATAGAAAAGGACCCGATTTGAAAGACCCTGATCGACGAGAATTTCATCACCATGAAGACGTGATCGATGAGATCAAAAAGGACGTGCTTAAGATGTCAACGAAGACCTGATAGATGATGACTTGATGAACGAGGACATTATCAGGCATGTCTCGATCAACGAGGATGTGATCAATAGTTACTTAAGCATCCGACAAAATTGAAGGACTTATTCAAAGAGGACGTGAACCATGAAGACGTGATCGATGAGATCAAAAAGGACGTGCTTAACGAGAACCCGGTTTACGGGGTCTTGGTTACTGTCAACGTAATATACGAAGAACTTATCGATGATGACTTGCGAACGAGGACATTATCATAGATATCTCGGTCAACGAGAATGTCATCAATGGTTACTTAAGCAACGAGGACATGCTAATTGGCGACTTGCTAAATGAGAATGAGTATTTATTCAAAGACGAAATGATCAACAGAGACCTTTTCGAGGACAACATGACGAACGAGGGCGTTATGAAAGATGTCTCGGTCAACGTTGATGTGGATCAAATAGGACGTGAATAAAACGGGTTCATAAAGGATATAATCAATGACAACTTATGAAACGAGGAATCATCGATGGCATGATAAAGATGAATGAATGAGAACTTGAACTCGGAAGTGGTTAAAGACAGTTATTCAACTTATCCACCAAAAACCAGCTCGATCAGTATTCGACGAAATTGCTCCTAAAACCCATTCAAATTTACCGCAAACCGAAAAACAAAATCAAGCCCCACCATCTTCCAAACTTTAAGGAGGTCCGATCCCCTAACAATTCCACTCGTTCCATCGCCTGACTCACCTTGAGACCTTGAAAGACAAACGATACCAATTCGGATGATGTCATCCCCTCAGCATAACACCAAGCTACAGCAAGGCGCTTCTAAAACTCTAAGCCATCGGGTCGTTAACTCACCTGACGTCAAATCAGCTCCTCGCTTAACTGGTTCATAAAAGAAAATCCAAGTTGACAGCCAATCAAAGTAAAGATCCAATCAATCTAAAACTCATCGCGAACCATCTCATTAGACGGCTAAACAAGGAGAAGACCATGTCGTGCGTCAATTCGCTTACAGCGTATCCACATCTCTCACCTCGCCGAATGACAATAAATGTCCAAACTCGATATCATGATCATTAATTTGGTTAATCGGCTTCCAAAGCACCACATTATGGTCACATTCGTGGTGACCATTTACGATTGATATTCAAATTCGGCTCATAACTTCTACCGCGATCCGAGGTGATTTAAATTCCGATTTCGAATCAATATTCATTGATTTCCATAGACAACAGGCTAGGACGGTGGGTTGTCCCCCTCTGCTCCGCTCAGGGCAGATTTGATCCAATTCGGTTTCCTGATCCTCTTGTTGGATTTCCATAAACGAATAATCGGATCCGTCTCAGGGGCTGGAGTGAACGTGAGACAGAGCCGTTAAGGGGGACTGGGCGGACTCAGTTCGGTTGGTTGGTCGGTTTTGGGTTTCACCGTTCACGTTGCCTAATTGATTTCACGCCAATAATCGTTAAAAGTTAATTGAAAAACTGTATTTGAATGTGAGTCTCGAGGTTTTGTTTTTATTAAATTAAAATGTTTCTATTAGGGTTAGGGGGCTATGAGGTTTCTGGCGAACACGCGTGGAGGTAGTTAAGGCTGCGTTGTTGTACTATCAGATTTCACTGACGTTGTGTCTTAATCTAGGGTCGTCGCAGGATTACCGTGGACGCTGGCTCCGGACTGTTGATGAATCGTGCAGCTCCTACACCGCCATCTGGGAATGACAACACACTCTCGTTAGGACAACAAATCCCTCACATCGACATCGATCACTCTACTTACACGACAGCACTGGACGGAAGCCATCCTCGTCGGCGACGTACTCAACGAGCACTTGAAGTCCTTGAGGATCCGTGTACGTGTACGAGCCCTCCACGTTGTTCGATTGCTCGTTGGTGCGTTGGTTGAACTTGGGAACGCCACGCTCCTGTCCACGGATCCCGTTTTCAGTCTCGTAGATGTAGTCGTAGGCACCGTTGGCGCGGATGGCCTTCTGCTGCGCAATAATACTTGCCTCGCTGTCGGGGAAATATCCTGTGCGCACTGGTTTCTGGAACGTCTGGCGGAAGAAGTTCTTCTGGTAGTTGCTGTCGAAGGTGTTCCTGTTGTAGAATCCTGTTCGCTTGAGGTGCTCCGCAAAGAAAGGATTCCGCGGCGGCTTCGGGAACGGACTGGTAATCGACTGTGCGTTGACGCAGGCGGCTATCAGCGCAAGGCTGACGAAAACGAAGCACTAAACATAATCCATGAATGTACACATCTTCTGCAGACGAGCGGCCGTGACTCCGAAGGATACATACCAATTTGAACATCTTTGCTGATTGGACACGTAACTAGAACTGATGAGTGGACTGGTCGCTCAGCAGGCTTATATGTGAAGATCACTTTCGCGGATGTTTCCGCAAATCGTTCCAATTTTCGAGACTCACAGACCGAAGAGGAACAATCGCTCACTCTCGTTTTCTCTCTCCCTCCGGCTCGGTGTTCCCATGAGAGTCACGAAAACTAGTTTAATTTTGGGCAGTCTTGACAGACAATCTGTGACGGTTGACCAAATCAGGTGCCAGACTGGCCGAAGATGAGCTGATTAACGTCGAAGAGATTGTACGAGGCACATTGGAAATTGTTTCACGTTCGCTTTTGTCGATCTCCTTCTTGGGCGGTTGACCGGCGTTGACTGTCGCACATGCATAAAATAGACATAAATGGCCTGAATGAGAAATAAAATCATTCAAACGGCTCGGTTGTGTTGTTTCGCGGCGGCAGGTATTTGAGTTTTGAGTTCATCGTATTGAGAGATTTGTGGTCATAATTTATGCATCCGTATGGCGGGGGGTCACACGGGTAACCCTGGGAGTCTGCTGTTGGTTTTCTCATAGATCTCTTGATCTGATCTTATCGAGTGTCGCCATTCACATTTCGGATCACATGTATTTGCATGGGAATTGTGAGAAGAAATTTCCTTCGAAATTTATCTTGCGAAACATAAACATGGTCACCTTGAAGGAGATGGTTTGTACTTTCAAATTTTGAAGAACTTTGCTACTGGTTTCCTATATTCTCTCGTTTTCAGGTGGTTTTGTTCTTCAAATGTTCTTGTGAAAGGATCGAGCGCATTTGCTTCCTTAATAGAGGCTAATGAAACCTTGCCTCATTTTTTCAATGCTACATTGCTTTTAGAATTTGTAGCCAATTAAAATTCTAAGCTCATTATCGCTTGCGTCCTTAACATTCTATGCATGTTCATCCCAACCATCTCTCCTCTTATTTTTTTTTTTTCTTGTCCGTGAGGTCCTTTGGATCAGGCTCAGTAGTCTAGTAAGTTACATTCATATTTTCAGTCAAGAGACCATTATAGACATTTCTGCAACAGAGATCAAGTCCAACGTACGATCCATAAGATTACTCTATGCTGGATTCCGGGATACCAAGACATAAACGATAACCAAAAAGGAGATAAAATTGTCAGCCAAGGGGCCGAAATCGACCAAAGCCAGGCAATCACCCCCCTCTGGCAGACGTCAGAAAGAAAGTGAATGACAGGAAAGTAGAAATATAAAACTAACGAGTGTGATCACTCGGATGTTAAGGCCCAAGTACACAGTGCAAAAAAGGTTAAACTCGTGGAGCGCTTACTGCCCATATCAACCATCTGAAGTATCATGAAAACATCTGCGAGGACTATGGCGACGAGAAAGAAGGGAAGAAACAGAGGACACTCCTCACTATCCCTATCACAGTTTAAGCTTCTGCCGATAAGGAATATAACACTTACCAAATAAATTAATTACGTCGCTGAAATAATGCGAGCTGCCGTGGCCCCAAGAGATGTGACTCATCAGTCGGCCATCATAATCCATTCCACATAACTTCTAGAGAAGCATCCTCTGACTGGGGCTCTGTTACCGACCTTTACCCTCGTGCGATTTTCTTATTTTTACAGCATTCCGGGATGGTCCATTAGCGTAAGCCTGTTCTATCTCCGCTACTGGTACCTCAGCAACTGTCAGGTTCTTTTACTGCTGACAAAGACTGAGAGAGCATTCAGTTCATCAGTCAGACCTTCCGGAATGCTTGAACTCCGCCAGTGCTCTTCGTATTCTCATAGCATCTCAAGAACCGTCGCCAGACGTCTTTGTCCAAAGACCGAGAAACGCGATTCATACCCTAACCCTTCACTAAACCTTTCGAGATGGTCCAACTGCACAAGTGAGTTAGTGCACTCCAACTGGTTCCTTAGCGATTATCAGACAAGTGCTGCTTTTAAAAGTTCCGCCATATTTCGCTTCTAAAAACAAGGAACGCGCTGCGCCATCTGTCTTTATTTCAATTCTACGTTTCGTTTATCACTCCCCTACCCTACTTTTTGCTTCCAGCCTATTAATTGCTGGCCTAAATTTTAATCAATCTCAACTTTTGTTGTCAATTCTAACTCCTTAACTCGTTGGTTGCTATGACTATCAAATATGATGGCTGTCTATAATTCCATTCGAGACTATTGCTTAAAAAATCTATAGGCATTGTGTGCAAATCCGATATGGCGCGATGATGAATTCCACGATAGTCCTGTGGTACAATTTTCTCAATTTGATCTGGCAACAAATGTGTTAACCATGTGTCAGGAGTGGCGATGGTGGTAACAAATCGGTCTACTACCATCAGTTGCCGTTAGCCATTCGAGCCAAGTTAATCCTAGCCGGCAAATCAATTGGATCTTTTAATTAAGCGATATAGATGACTGATGCTGATATATCGGACAATCTACAATTGGTTTAGATAAATTTTTCGAGCTTGAACAAATGTTAACCGTAGTAACAGGCATGGATGGCAGGTCACCGTCAGGTAAGAGCGTTGTAGTTGTGCTCTTTCTAGGGTGTCTGCTTTACAATTCTCTGGGATGTCATTAGTGTAGTGAAATAAACATGTGCACGATGCTTAAATGCTTGGCCATCTCATTAAGAGATATGCGGCAATGTAGGAATGTGACTGCGCTCAGAGATTTGATAGCTGCCTGGCAATCCGAGCGGATGACAATATCTGTCCCTGATAATACATTGTTCTTTAGCCTATTCCTAGCTTCTTAAAACACCGGACTCTAAGTTCTCTTAGAAACTCACGTCACATTGGTATTTGCGTAAATTATATATATTTTCTTTTTGTAACCACTAGTAGCCAACAGGACACTATTTTCCGGCACGACGATCAGAGATCTGCTAACGCTGGCTCAACAAAATTAACTGTCCTTTGTAGCGATTCCGAATACACTTTTGCAACGTTGTGAATACGCGTACACAGAAACGTGGTTTTGGTCTACCTACATTTTTAAAGTAAAATTAAGACGCTTCGACTCCAAAATTCAATACAAATAGTAGCACGTAGTTATTCCTGTGTGCCTCAATAAGCTTTGACGGCTAACAAAGACAACTAGATGAAACTGAACGAGCAAACTCTTTTCGTCTTACTATCCATCATCAGCTGTCAAGCTCTCTTCACTCTCGACGTCAATAACTCAGCGCTCAATTCGACCAACAATCAAATCTTGCCTGAGTCTTAGTACATTAAACCCTTATCATGGATGTGTTAAGTATGAGTGAGTGACTTATTAGTCGTTCATCTCAAGCCACGCTCTTGAAGGAACGGTGACTCACAGTCGATCGCACTCAAATCGAGTTCATTGTCAATGCTAAACGTTCTCAAACAACATCGATCTTTATGTCCCGGATTCAAACGAACCAAAATCAAGTCTATTTAAAGCCTATTATGAAACTCCTGGGACCAGTTCGTCGCCGTTAGACACATTTCCGTAATCAAAACTAGACCTGTCCTATTTTATTCGTCGCTACCACTAAACATTCAATTATCTGCGAAACTCATATCGTGGCAACGGCGAAAAACCACACCAGTGGCCTCTATCTGACCAGTCTCACAGAATAAACAAACCGATCATTCTCACTATCATTCACCTCTAAACCAGATCAAGTTGTATTCTGCTCCATTTTAACTACCCGATCAACAAAAGAGCGTAAATCTCCGGTGACGACGGACCGCAGCGCCATCTGTCGATGGAAGAGGGTGCCAAACTATATCGCTGTCATAAAACCTAATGTCATGCGTCGCCCCGTTTAGTCACTGCCTCGTTTAGTCAATATCATGTTTATGGAAATTGTTGAGCAAATAAAATGATAGCCGTGTTTGGTTTGGCAACTTCCGAGGCGCATTAACACAGCCAAAAACAAACACGAAAGCAAACAAAAGCAACACATTCAATAATCATAAATTAATTCAGCAACAGAAAACACTTGACTAAATGCTTCCCGCGGTGACATTTAACACGGGGTGGGCATGTTCACAAACACGCCCTCGTCATAAAATTCAAAACTAATCTCCGAATGATGACTTTCTAACTGGCATCGCGCCGCGGCTTGGCTCTGTGTAAATGGAATGATTTTATTCGTCGATTGTGTCGTCGACCGTGGGATGGGTCTTGTCAGCGGTCAAAATATATGCGTCCAAGCATTCTTCTTCCTTTTGCAGAAATTCTTCATACGTATTGGGCATGAATTAATTTTGAAGACATTTTTTAGCGAACAAAATTTAAAATGGCTGGAAATGGTGTTTGATAGGTGAATGACAAGACCGTCTTAGACCGGCAGAATATTGAATGGGATGGTCTTTCATATTCGAGAGAGCTATAGTAGGAATGATACAACTCGCCATTCATTCTCGCTATTGGAAAAAAAACTTGTAGTTTACGAAAATATTATGTGTCTACCGGGGCACTTTATGCAGATCGCATGGGTTGCACACCTTGTGACTGATAGCTCGCTCGATAAAGTTAGCTTTTGCTATTTATCGGAGCAGCAAAACATGGCCAACAGGCGCATCGTAACCGCAAAAATGCTTATTACTTGGGTGATGAATTCAGCTCTTGCTCTAGGCCAAGTAGAGCAGTACTCAGAAGATTGAGCAGCGCCATGAAGGTCCACTGCGGTCATAAGAAAACATAGTTCGTGAATGAGTCGAATGATAAACTTGCAGAGATTAAGGTAAGTAGTATATATCCTGTGCAGCAGTGCCACATCCGAGAAAAAAAGTTGACGTTGGTTTGCAATGGACATAAGGTTGAATCGAAGTCGAAGTCGAACTACCCATTAGATGAACAGTATGGCAGACGTCCACAACTTTGATGAAAGAACGCACAAGACTTCTTTTTTCGTTTCGTTATGAGCTTAATAAGCAGTCCTTTGGGTTGGCTTCGACAAAGATCGTATTTCGTTCGTATACTGTTGAAGTAAATTTAACGAAATTTTATAACTACTTCATAATCAAGCTTATAGAGCTAAAAAGAAGTATATAAGTTATAAAAATAGATGTCACCCGATCTACGTGTCCTACTTTAAGGCCACAAGATGTGCACAACTGAGATGATACGACGTAAGCTAAACGTAAGAGTGCGCAATTCATTATGAATACAAAGAGGATATCATATCTGGGGTCGGTTGACCATACGTCGTTCTCTTAATATAGCAAGGCGCCACCAACACCAACTTACTAGGCAACAATGAACTGCTTATGAATTAATTACCCAAATAAGCATACGATATTTATTTCTATTTTCCGGCAATCTATCTTATCGCCTACGATATCTGTTGACCTTACGAAGGCCCATTTTATTATCTTCGACTATTAAAATCGCAGCGATTCTTTCACTTTTGATGCTCTTGGTACAATGAAGTCTTTGTTCAAATTTGAATAAAATATGTATGTTTAACCCATTAAAAGCCCAAAGAAGGAAATCAATAAACTTCTTGCTTTTGTACAGAGTGTGTTGATTTTATGAAAATGATTGCTAACACGCACTTAATTGCTTATATGAGTTTGTGTATTTTATGTGAATTCCACCAGGAAGTTATGAATCTATTTTGTCATGTCTCCGACTTTATCGTACACACGATTCTGGGTGCAAGTGCTATCCAGCCGAGCAATCAGTTCTGACAATACCGTCGCAGGAACCTCCTACAGGAATGATCATTTTATTTTTCGCACATATTGCACGGGCTGCGACTCCTTCGAAAAGTCTGATTTATGCTTACCATATCATGGATATTACGTTCAATGAAAGGATGCCGCTTACCGGCTTTTTCCCTTCTGATTCTTTAGACACAATTTTGACCAAGTACTGGATCCAAAATGATATTTCGTGATCTTCCATGCCACACAATGGACATGAGTCTCCAATGGAAACAGGCACAAATATCCTTTCTCGGTTCACTAGAGCGAGCTCTACTTGAGAAAAAAATAGCCAGACTGACTATGTTTTACTGTAAGGCCGATGATGTTTGTCCTTCGTTTTAACCTGCCACGTCCAGATCTTCCGAAAATCAGTACAAGTGCGAGCATATGCGGATGACATTGAGGTGATTGGTGGAACACAACGAGCTGTCAATGAAGCGTTTGCTGGTATTGAAGTGGAGGCGAAAAAATAAGTTAAGCGGTGAATGAGGGCAAAAAAAGTATGTAGTCACACATAAACTCGCCCTTAACCTAAATCCGTAACAGAACCCCATAAGTTCCCCCTCAACATAGATCCCAAAACTGCATTCGGAATTGTCTCGATCCGGCGTGATCGGCGGGAATCAGCATTTTTGCAATGCATTTGTTTATTCCAAGAGCGAATGCAGATCATTGCACAAATGCTGTGTAAGCGCATTTCAAACAGAGCCATCTCTCGAAACACCAAATTGACTTTATATAAAACTCTGATCATCGCAGTCCTGCTCTATGGCGCAGAGACATGGACGCTATTAAGAACGATGATGCTGTTTGGGGGAGAAGGTTCAACCACGAACTCTACGGGCTGTACAGCGGCATGCACCTAGTTAAGCGTCTTCAGATCCAACGCTTAGTATGGCCAGGTCATGTAGAGCTGATGGACACCACAGCTCCGGCCGGAAGAGTCTTCTATACTGAGCCATTGAAACAGCACAAAAGGGAACGTCCTTGCACGAGATGGTGCACACAAGTGGAAAAGGACCTCAACAAACTTGGAGGCAGCTGGCGAAAGATCGTGCTGGCTGAAGTGGCATGTTGGTAGAGGAAGAAGAAGAACACCAAATCCGAGATTAAACGCAGAATAACTCTGGCCACACTGCTGTTTTTTTTTTTTTTTGGACTTAAGAGGCCCTGATTAGAGCCCTCACTCTGGGGACCAAGCTCACATTATATAAGACCCTGATGATCCCTGTTCTACTCTATGGCGCGGAAGCCGGACTATCTCAACTGTGGATTAAAACGCGCTTGGTATTTTCGAGAGAAGAGTTTTACGTTCAATCTTTGGTCTTGTTTGCATTGATGGTTTCTGGAGAAGAATATTCAACCACCAACTTTAAGGGCTATACAGCGGCATGAGTCTGGCCAGGCGTCTACTAATTCAACGATTAAGATGATTAAGTGCATTGACAACTTTGCTTCAGCCTAAAAACTCTGTAAGAAGTCAAAAGGGCCACTGCCTTGTCTGACATCTTTTTGGCAATGAAGGCAAAAGTGGGGTCACAACGGAGGACACGAGAGATCTCGTACACTTCAACCTGCGTTGTGATGGCAAGAATGTCGAAATGAGGCATGAACAGAGCTCGTAACAACGCACGTTGTAGTATGCGAGCTTACAATCGACGAATAAGTGGTGCGGATGTGTGCGGAGACTGCGGATATGCGAGATTTTTCCAGGCCTTGATCCGTTTTAAAAATGCCGTCGCCTGGAACCACACTGATGAGGATATATCGATTACACAAAAGGGCTGAGAAGACTATGTACCGAATGTTAAGTAGAATGCAACAATGGCAACTATCATCCTTCATTTATCTGAGCCCAAAAGTTGCGGAAAGGATTGCTAGGCTGTACTAGCTTTTAGCAGCGTCGCAAGAAGGACTGTTAAAGTGCATAAGCATAAGCATCTCCTACACTACAATATATGTTTAATATGAACCACGATAGACAGTGAAGCCATAGTACTGTGCTCCAACTTCATTAAGAAATAAAGATAATGCACAGCACCTATATTTTCCATTAATTATTTTTGCCGGAACTGTGATTCCATTCACAAATTCCGTATTTTCTTAAAAATCTAACAAGATTAGATATGACGTTACATGGAAGCGGCAAAATGATTAATTCATGAAGATTCTCTGTTGATCGCTCAATTAGAACTCACTCCGAAGCCCCCAACTGCCTCCACACTGAAAATACCGTCGTCACAACACCCGATCTAATTAATCATTCATTCATAACCCTTCCACTAAATCAAACCCATCAAAAGCATTTGCTACCAACAACCAGCCATACGCTCGCTAGCCGAGTCAAGTGAGATTAATGAGCACTAAAATTGTCCGAATCAGTTTAAGCCGCGAGCCAGAGCGGTCCGGCTGACCGGAGAGTCGCTTCTCATAAATTACAAGATCCAACCCGTTGAAATACAAGCCAGCAGACTCAATCCATCAAAACTCAATAAAAAGTTATTGTTCGTTCGAATAATTGTTGCTGGTGAAGGAGCCGGCGCATAGTTGGACCGACGACAGCCCCGAAAACAATGCTAAAACCACTTTCAACACGTGTATGCGTGTGTGAGCGCTGCCAAAGACATTTGTCAGTTGTCTAGGTCGGATCTTCAATATCAAGCATCACACAATCACGGGTTACGGGCTACGGGTTACGGGTTACCGTGCAGGTTTTATTGACGCCGTCGCAACGCGGATTGTTGTAATTACCACCGGATCGCGTTTAGCAATTCAATATGAAAACCCCAACAACAGCGCAGCCGACTAAGCTCCGAAGACGCTTGTGAATTGTGAAAATGTGAAGGTCGTCGGTGCCGCCATCAGGGTAGTGGTCGTCGTGGTAACAGGTTGACCATTAGCCATAAACCTGCTGTAGCACACAGATGAGTGGCTGTGTACCATAAATGCTGCTGCTGCTGCTGTTGATGGAATTCTCTTTAAATGTTTCTTGTTTCATTGGTGATCTGTCAACTTTGATGCTGCTACACCTGTCAGGCAATGATGAAGTTGTGTATTTTATCGGTCCTCATTGTGGCATTGGTCTGGGTTTTATGATGATTAAGCAGTGAGAAAAGGATCATGACGTAAGCTTTGGGGGCTAGAATGATTAGATAACAAAAGGAGCAGCAGCTGAAGTTGTGAAGTTGAATAACTGAAGAAAGGAGACAACAAAATTGAGGACATTCCTCAAGGGGATTGAGATTCAACTACAACTGCTCCGGCAACTTAGTGCAGCGCAGTTGATTGGAAAACGTTTTCCATAACAGACGGTGCTTGAGTTTGGAAGGCAAACCATCGCCGATTGTGGGTCAAGCAATTATGGACACAGGAGAAGAGTGTTTGACAAACTGGAATTTCTATTTGAAACGGGCAACACAGATTCAAGTATTTATATTTTGCACGTAGCCGAGGCGCCATCAGTCATCGCTCACATGACTGTACTTGTACAGACGAGTTCGGCAAGGAGTAATGTTTGTTGTCTTACCTTGAAGCGATCGAAAGACACAGAGACAGGCGGTGGAGTCAGGCATTTATGTGAACTTGATGAGTAGCCGCATCTCCTTCGTGGATGCGTGGCGCTCCCTTGAAAACTTGTGTTTCCTCTTCTTGACTCCTCTGATCATTCCTGTTCTTCCATGTCTCTCTCATTTTCTTGCACTTGATGAGCACTGTTGTCTCGTTCGTGGCTTCAACCACTCTCTGTCTCTTTTCCGGTGATCCTGGTTCCTCGCATCGTAGCTCATGTCATCTGCACATTTGTCCTTGCTTCTCGGAGCATCCGCCTTGTAACAAGACCCTTTTTGTTCCAAAATCTTCGGTCATCACAGCTTGAATTCCTGCTTCTGCCTCAATGATCGATCGCCTTTGTGTGCCCATTCTTGTAAGGGATGACGCACACGTTTACCCCATCAGTCCTTCGTAGACCTCGGAATCATCCAAGCCCCAGATTACGGCACGCCGTGCACAAAGCATTGAGCCACCTGGAAGTTGGAGTTCAACTCAAGACTCTCACACTTCCATTCCACCATCGGACCATTCATTTGAATAGTCTCCGCTGAAACGTCGGGAATCTGTGAAGGTCGTAAGACAATACAAAACTGTCGTACAGTCTATAAATAATCAATCGCACACCTTCCCATTGTTGTCAATTGTGGCGGCTTCGAGCACTTCCAAGAATTCGCCATTTAAATGGGTCCCGTGCTTCCTTCCTTTTGTCTTTGATTTCGTGTGCAATTAGATGCGCTCGCGCACCGGGAATTATTGAATGGAAGCGCATCAACGGCGGCACCGGCGGCGACAGTGGCATCGAATGGCAGCAGCAGCGCATGCGCCTCTTATGCCATGCAGCCACTACACGTCTCTTAAAGGCCACAGATCAAATGTCAGTTGCAGAGACGGTGACGGTGACGGTAAGCGAGAGCAAGAGCAAGAGCGGGAGAGACCAATACTTAACCAGTTTTGTAATAGACCAGAATCAATAGATATGCGCCCCCATTGGCGTGCGATCATGATGATGCGCCTTTACGGGCACATATGCATAACATTGGCTTCGCGCGCCGTCTGGGGTGGCAGAGGATGCACTTGCCTTTTGGTGTCATCTTCTTCGTGGCGTTACAACATTCTGGTGTACTTGGGTACTCTCAGCATGGAAACCCCCGTGGGGTTGTGGACGCTGAACACTGGTCCGGCTATCTTTGGTCGAAACTGCAATTAGGATTGTAGCACTTCGCAGCTGAATCGTAATAAAACACGGACTGGTTCTTAGGCGGCAAGACAACCCGAAGACAGCCTATTAAATGTGTGTTGGATTGCATCAGTAATTGCAGAGTAATGGTTGCCTCGTGTTGGGATGAATGTCAGTTTGATCATAACACACTCCGTAACACCGGCATGCGGTCCAATTAAAAAAAGGTTAACACCTCAAATGATCGGTAATGGATTCTAATGTTAAGCATGGGATTTATATCATATTTGCATTTGTACTTTGTAGACCAGTTGTATTCCGTGGGTGGGCTGGGTGATAGAACTGTAAACTGTTGCTCAAGGAATTCGATGATTTCTTGGGATAACATTGAAGAAATTGTATATTTTTAGATTTTAAGAAGACTGCGTCGATATAAGTTTAGCTGATGAACATTATATTCTTTTTAAAGCACTTTGCAAGTAGGAGCTCTCATACCCTACTTAGAGATCCCTGTAGTAAAACAAGCATTTTTTTTGCAATATTCTTCTCCTTACTAAATTGTCCTCTTAAAGTTCTTTTTTAAACATATTTTCTATGATCTACGTAGTATTGCACAGGATGGACCAAATACAAGACGGTGAAGGCCATGAATCTTGCTCACTAGGACTAACTTGCGTACAGCAGTCGCAGTGGATGCTTCATTTCGTCCAAAATGTCTTCTCAAAAAACGCCCTGTTTGCACAGCACTCACTTTGGAAATAAGTTTTTTCCCAATGTTGTTTAAGACTAAGCGACTCATTTCGTTCATCGCACGTAGGTACTAAATTGAATGTAAACGGTGCTGGGTTGAATACTAATTTTTTTTATAAATTAATATTGTCCTCTCTTGCATACGCTCTCCGGAGGCATATAGCAAAGCCTGGAGGACAGCCTTCAAGCTGTATTTTTGAGTGAGATTAAACATCTTCATGAGCCAGACACCTAAATTGGGATACAAATTTGACTGATGGTTGCCTATGTGTAGATGCTATTAAGTATCTGCTGACTAATCACACTATTCTAAAATCCGTTTTATTCCACAAAGCAAAGTTACACTACACAGCACTGAAGGACTGATCTTCGAGCACTGGGCAATCGTCTACAATCTTGTGCAAAGAAATCCAAGACGGTGTCGAAATGTAATCCAACAATCTTAACATGAGTGTTGGCAGAGTTTTTCAAGTTGATGAACAAAACTACCAAAGCACACAGACGGTTATGATGATCTAAGCGCCCAGGTCCCGTCGGTCACAAATGGAATCGCCGACGCTTGCAATCCCGATTAAGGTGCAAGGATGGCATAATATTTGGAGAGAGTGTATCTCGTTGAAAATTAGCAACGAGCAGAGAATGTTATAGCCGAAGTCTTTTTTCGAAATGCGAGGCAAAGGACTTTTCTATAAGAAGGATATGATCGAAAAAAACTATTTATTTTCCTTCTCGCACCAACAAATCATTATAATTATAAAATTTTGACACAGTCTTCGGCTTTTTGAGTCAGAAACACTGGCGTGTCCAGTAAAAGACTATAATCCACTCTGTCACCCAGGGCCTACCTACCCTCAGCCTAAGATAAGCTTACACCAAGCAATTGTCCTGTTGTCTCAATTCTTATTGGAATGGTGATCCCACGTCATAGGAATCTGAAGTACCTAAAAAAGAATAACTCTGAATTGGTCTGTTCTTTGAAATGTTTAATTGTCGAAAGTCATCTTTGATGCACTACTATGTAGAATAAAACCAGAGTACAATAAAATCACTTAATGTTGCAATATCCTTTCCAGCTATTGTATCTTATTTTACTGAACATGAAAACATTCACTTTATCTGGGTTGGGAGTTTACGAAGCCGGGAAGTATGTTATTCCAAGTTCATCTCCTTGATTTAACCGGAGAAGTTCTACTGAAGTGTGTTTCTCATTATTTGTAGTGACTGACAAATTCTCACCTATCGTGGTTAATGAGTCCAGCCTTCGGTGTAAGATGTTTTCAATGGAGAACTAACCCATTCGATTCTACGTTGGCAAGCCTCAAAATTCAAGTATCGATTTCGTTGATTAATTATAAAATTTTTGACACTTGAGACACATCAAAGATTCTCAATTCGCCAGCCGTAGTTCGTTCTACTCACCGCAATAAGGCGGAATAAATTGATATGTATGAATACTTTTAGAAACGAGGTATATTGTTGCTTCCCTACAAGTACAGTTTAGCTGCATCCAATCCAATAAGGTCTAATAAGGTTCTTCTTTTCCAAGAATAATAAAAAAACAACTATCAACTTAATGAATTTTTCTCACTTTAAATTTATTTATTTGCAATTACAGTGTTGTGCTACACAGCGTCCAATGACTTACAAATATTGAAGTTTTCATCTTTTTCCTGAAGTGTCAGCATTTGTGAGTCTCACAAGAACTGCTAAAATGTACTGATTCAATTCTGCTAGGCACACAGTCAAATCCGAAATGATTTTCCAAACATCCGTAGACAATTTAATAAAAATGCGTAAATGAAGAGGCCCTTCGCGTTCTGGGGTCTGTGCGTCGACCTCAAAGCACTTGAACCTACGAACTTCCTTTCAAATTTCTTTCAATTTTTTAGATTTTTTATACTACCAAATATGTTTATACCGCAAAAAAAACTCGAAGTATGATTCCTGGACCTTTTTGTCAGTTCAGAAGACATCCAAAAAATCACGTTTTCACCCATTCAAATAGCGAGTAGTAGTTAGATTTATTAGCTACCAAAATCATTTAAGGTCTGTAAACCATTAATTTCATCATTATATACCTTGTTGTCCTAAAACCAAAACATGAGCCACCTGATACGTTCTAGCTTTCTTCTGAACTTCTGTGACCCTCAAGAGATGGAACCGTGAATTACAAACATACCCAGAACCCCCACTTGACGCACATACCCAATACACCACGTCGCGCAAGCGGCCTAGCGTATGGACCTTTTTATCGAACAACTTTGTACAGGGATGATGCTAATTTCTGACTCAACACTTTTGTGCATCGCTGTATACATGTAACAATCGATCATACTATGGTTTCGTGAATTTAGATGTGCTGTTAAATAGGTGATTGCAAGAAAGACGTCAAAAAGCTTCGAATTGAGCGTAAATCATAACCACACTACTGACATATTGAGTCACTTTATTGGACCATCAAAATGCGCTCGTTCCATTCACCAAATAGTTCAGGCCACATCCATGAATGTTCTAATTTATGGACACGACAACAACCACATTACCCTCTTAAGCCGCTGTAGCTTGGCTACACGCTGTCTTTAAGACTTTTCATCGACTGGCCAAAAGAATCCAGTTCTTTAATCGATTCATTCTTGGGATTCAGACATCATCCAAATGTCTGTAATACATTCCATAATTCAAATTCAATCACAATTCATAGACTTTATTGGCTGTCCTCAGACAGCTTCTCAGCTCCATGCTGTGACTGAGAACTTCATATTCACAAGACGCTTTCATTAAGCCTCGATTAACTCGTCCAAGAACCGTCTTTTTCAAATAAACACATCCATTTATTCTATAAGCTATGCTAATTCCGTAAGCTCCGTTACTTATGTATTCAGAGCTGCTAGTGTACCGACGTCCTAAGTTAACGCTCGGCTGACTTCGGTTTCCAAGGCCGAGTACGCTTGCAACCGGTGATTTACGCGACCGGGAAGCTGAGCCGACCTGAGCTGCGCAGAAAAACACTCATCTTACAGACTTACGTCAATTTAATTACCCATAAGCCAGCGGATTAGAGTGTCACCGCCACCACTTGACATCAATGCCACTGTGCCACGTGTCTGCTCTTCACTGCAGCGCAGCGCGGTGCACCAGTTTCCCCGTCGAGACATGCTGCACCACTGGGGCACTCGTGTACTGGTTTACTGGCGTAGCCGTCCATCTGGTTCGATCGGTTTGCGGCTACTGAATGGTAACAAGTTCAGTCTGCGGCAGTCGCAACCGCCACCTTGACCGCGTGCGTGGTGGCTGAGTTCTTTCGATTTATCCATGTCGACATGGTATGTCTCAGGCACTTCCGCGATTCCGATGTGGGTGTTCTGTGTCCACCCTGGACACTCTCCGGCTAATGGAGCCAACGGAGTGTGATAATTCGACGGCCACTGTACACCGTCTGGCGCACCTACTCTGGCTGCTGATCGCCGACACTGAACACTGAATAGCTTTTGATATTTTACGACATTTCGTTTTGACATATTGGATGGACGTTGCGGCGCGTCACGTCCCCCTCTCTGGGTCCAGCGCCAGTCGGTTGCCTCAGGCTGAAGAGCACTCACTTTTGTTTCACTGCCGACCCCCGCCGGGCAGAGCGCCTTACGTAAGCCTCTTAGTGCTGGTACGCGCGGCTGTGTGCATTGCGCACGGTGAATGAGGTTAGTGTTGCTGTTGACCATAACATCGGCGATAAAACCGAATCTGATCATTGCTTGATGCTTTAGTGTTCAGAAACGCCTACCGGGCGATGGGAGTGAAATTTTATGACTGCGCAGCGATGCCTTTTACAGTGGCCGCTACGATGCTTCACGCTACTTGCACGGGGCGATGAGGATTTGAACTCTCTGAAGAGGCTTCGCTTCTTGGAATTTGCGATGTGATTATCCCGGTATTAGTTTCGACAGATTTAGCAAACAAAAATTGTTGGTTGTCTGGCCAAGGCTGCGGGTGGACATGCAAGAATTCTCAAAATGAAGAAATGCATTGCATGCAAATGGATTCATTGGCTGTTAGCAGCGATGCGCCCGGTGACATAAGCTTGGGATGGGATTGTTGTATGTCTTATAAGCGTGTCGACTACGGCGAGTTTTTTGGAATGTGTCAGTGTCTCGTAAGCGGACTTCAAAGAAAGCCTTCGAAGGAATAGATAAGGAATCGTTCTTCCAACAAATGGGCCATTTAATATGTCTCTCCACCAATCGCGATAGTTTGCCTGTTGCTTGACGTTAGCATACTAAGATAGATTTGTTCCATTTCAGCTTTTTAGCTCCACCTTTAAACTAAAGAATCCTGAGATCCAGGATAACGCTCTTACCTGGTCTGGTGCCCGGAAGACCACCCTGCACCTTCTACACAGAATTCAAAGCGATCATTAGACTCGCTCATACACCGACGGGCCGTGTCTTCTTAGACTAGACAATAATTGTATTCTTAATCTTTAGGACATCTACCGCAATTCCCAGGTCCCCAAGAATTCCATCAGTTTACCCTTCTTATACCGCGTTCCGGTGCGCAGTTAAATCTAAAGATTCTTTTTCTCTGTAGCACTGCATGAATATGGATTGCTTTTCACAGCCCAATATTTACAACAGGTCTAAATTCTTCAATCTGGAGAAGATAGTGTGGTGGGAGCTGTAAACATGGTTAAAGGTCAGTCGCACATTTCAAACATGCAGTAGTGGAAGCTCTTACGGCGATGGAAGAACATGCAAAACGAGCTGATCGCAAGGTTAATAAGGGAACAAACTTAGGATCTAATCAAATATTATTCCTTCACACAATATCTGTGATAAACATCAAAATCGACAGTACGAATTTTGAGGTATTTAAGGAGTTTGTCCGTAAAGGCCAAACACGTGGCACAACACAACAGAGGACGCTCGCGTCTATGGTGAACGCCAGAGTGGAAAACGACCTCAACCAGATTGGCGTGCGACACTGGACAATGCTCCTAAGAGATCGCTGTAGTTGAAGAGGGTTGTTGGATGAGGCCAAGGTACACTTCGGTATGTAGCGCATTCATACAAAGAAGAAAAAGAAAAAGAAGTAGCAGTTACCTTGGACTCAATGCGAAATCCACGGTAAACATTCTAGTGAATATCCAACGTAGAATCGACATTTTCAACCAGTGCCAGTCCAGTACCAGTAGACAATTAGAGGAAGACCAAACCTCTGGTATAAATACCAAGACATCGCGGACGTAAGAGAGCGCAAGCGATTGCTAAGGCTCAGACCCTTCACAGGTTGTAGGCCTGTTAAGTGAGTAAGTAAAAACGGCAAATATTTAAGACCAATATAAATAGGCACCTCCACTCCCTTTCTCACTCAATTAAGGGCTTAGTTCTCCCTTGAGCATGCAAAAATTAAATAAATACAATTGTTAGGTCTGGCTTTTGGCGAACTGTAGGGACAACTCTTATCAAAGGGACCAGGGCCTAGCTTCTCAACAACCACTCGTGTTGTGCGTGCTACTGTTCTCACACGAGTGGAAGGGACCTACAATTTGATGCCGACTCCGAACTTTTTTTTAGACAGGAAATACTCTTTGAGCATTGTAAGTGACACGAAAGAGGTGTGGCCGTGAGCATTATTTTTGTTGCACAAACCAGGGATCGAATCTACCACGTCTAGGTTGGGGTCGACGCACATACCCACAACGCCACGGATCACCAGTTGGTACATGTCACAAGCCATGCCAGTTGGTACATGCCACACGTTTTCTGACATTCTTTCGTTCATCCAATTCCAATTCTGTCATCTCTGTTTCAATAACATACGTCAAGCCGAACTGCCATCCGAAGCTCCACATGTTTAGTTCAAAAGTTTGCTTTTCACAACATGGATCTTTTAACAATTGCAAAACATAATTTTTAAAAGAAACTGTGTCTGACATTTAGGTGTTGAACATAATTTCGTGTAAATGATGCCGCGAATACTCCGTACAAGATCTAATCTGAAGGTCGATTTTTGAATCTGAGCGGCGTGGGACCAGTGTTGCGCGACTGAGGTTGGCTTTTAAATCCCAAATTTCAGCTGCTTTATTGATGTTATTCTTGTGATTCCAGATTTCGAAGACACACTCTATATGCTGCTCAAAGTGCAAGAAAAACATTTTTCACAAGACCTTATAAGCTGTAAAACAACGTGTTGTTCTAGAGGTGTTGAAAATTTGCAGGATTTTGTGTCAGAGTTTGTACCAATACATAAAAAAAACATGGCATCACACCATAAGACCGTTATTTGTGACCTGGAAAAAATATATTTTAAAAAACAAGACGAATTGAATTTCCGTTTAGAGAGTTATGTTTATCCTTTCTGCACTGGGTCCGTCTTCTACTAACATTTTTACATTTGACCAAGTTTTCTGAGCTGCTGAACTTTGAGCGTCCTGAGATGGCAACAAGCGACGAGACCAACGTGTCGAATCCACTACACGTCGATTATTAAATTGAAAATTGTCGCTTGGACTTCGGAGACGTAAACTTTCTCTAATGATACTCAAGGCACTGAGAAATCTTAAGCGGTAAAACGTATATCAAGCAAGTCTTTCAGGGATAAAATTAAAAGTCACCCCCTATCGTGAGATAACACCTGAAAATCTTGAACCGTAATGCCGTCCAACCTTGGTGGCTCTTTAGGCGAACTTACCCAGTCTTAGATTTTTGTTTACTACATCGCAAAACCAAGACCATTCCCACCACTTTGAAGGTCCAAACACTCCCTCTCCCATCATAACCTTCAGTGCAGGCGTGAAGATCACAATTCTTTTCTTAACGTCCACCACTCGTTCACCTAGTATTCACACCATGCTGCATTAACCTTTCAAAAGACTACACAAAGCCTCCTCATCCATGACTTCATCGCCATTCATCCTCTTCGCGACCAGCAAACCGCGAAGACAATGACAGTAAATTTCCAGATCGCCAACGGCTGATAGACAGCCAAGCATTAATTACCGCATTTATCCGCTGATTAGCTGATTAAAGTTCCATTACTAAATGTAGCGCAACTGGCATAAATAATGAAAATAAAAGGGGCGTGTCAACTGAGGAGATCTTCGGTGTGTTATCCGCCTCAATGGAATCCACTTCGGCGAACCATGGCAGATCTGCAGTTCAGATCTGACTCCGTTGCGGGTCAGAGTGCCCGCAGCAAAATATTTCACTGAATTCGCCTGATGTCGTGACTTGATTGTCCCAAAGATTGTTTATTTTTTTTGTTTCTTCTTCATTTTTTGTTGCGATGGAGCGTCCTCAGTGCTCGCAGTGGACTTTGAGTGTAATTTGCATAGCGCTTGCGAAAAACTCCCGCCAACGAATTGTTTCAATATTTGATGATAATTGAGTTTAAATATTGGAACTTCGTTGGTTGCTTGATAAATAAGTGCGCAGTGGAGTTGTCAAAGGGATCTCTTGCATCAGGCCATGGGTTTACGTCCACGAAGTCACTTGACAAACGGAACTCTTTTAGATGACGACAGTTTTGTTACGTAACTTCCTCTTCGTGTGTCCGGGGTGGACTAGGTACCAGGTGATAGGGCAACAACTCGTGGTCTGCACGCCATTGTGGCCATTTTTCACATAGTCATAGTCAGACTTCGGTGTTTTTAATCGGAGAAGTGCATCTCTTTTCCACCACAAGCTTCTTGGAGAAAGAGTGGTTTTTCTTGCGATGGCACATTGGCGAAAGAGCGAAAGAATGAATATTGTGTTAAATTATTCTAGAGGCTTAAATCTGAAGAGAACCAGAGCTTCCACCAAGACATGCTTACGGCCAGTATCTCGGGTTAGCAGCTGCAGCTTTGTGGCATGGTTCAACCTTTTCCTCATACTAGAACTACACGCACAGACACGATTCTACTATACTCTTATCCCTAGTATCTTCTCTTTTTTTGTTATTGATTTTCAAAGGCGAACAGAATTAAAAATGTTGTTTTTTCTGTTAATAAGTTAAGTAATATTGTATATTAGCCTAATAGTACCTTAATGTGCTTACCAAGGTTTTACTTAACTGTTTGGCGAAATTGCAAACCTTCGCAAAATTACTTTTGGTGTATGTATCATGTTATTCGCCTGTACAAGAGTCTATAAGCGTACCACAAAAATGAGCAGAACGTATTTATATATATATATATATATACAAAGTCACAAGTCTACAAGACAGTCCAGCTGTTGGGATACGCTGGTGACATTGACATTATCGCGCGGTCCCAACGCGTCATTGTGGAAGCTTTCACGGCAATTAAGGAACAGGCGAAACGAGCTGGTCTGAAGGTCAACGAGGACAAAACCAAATATTTGCTGTCGAGCAAAAAACGATCCCCCGCACAATCGACAGCTACAATTTCGATGTAGTAAAGGAGATGCTACTTCGTTTTGTCAAAACAACTGGGCCCGAAACTCCTGACTCAAGAGACCAAAGTCATGCTCTAAAAAACTCTTATCCTGCCAGTCCTGTTCTCTGAAGTCGAACGCTGGGCACTAAGCAGGACTGCAGAGTTGATTCTTGCTACCTTCGAAAGAAAAATTCTACGTCGGATATATGGTCCCGTCTGCGAGGAAGGCGAATGGAGGAGAAGACACAACCGCGAACTCTACGAGCTGTACATGGATGTGGATGTAGTCCGGAAGGCAAAAATCCGTCGACTACACTGGCTCGGCCACATCGAGCGAATGGACAACAACGCTCCAGCAAAGAGGGTCTTCGAATCCGAGCTTCCTGGTTCGAGAAGGAGAGGAAGACTGAACCACCGGTACAGAGACCAAGTCATCGCGGATCTGAGACAGCTTGGCCTTGATGACTGGAAGCAGCGTGCCCAGGACCCTTACCGATGGAAGGCAGCAATTGCTCAGGCTCGGACCCTTCATGGGTAAGATATAAATATAAAGTCGGTAAGCACGCTCCTCAAATGCTAAAATACTCGCCATTTATTTCACTATTTCACGTCGTTGAGCGTTGACCTACCGGCTCTATGGTTAGCTCTAGAAAATGTACTTCCATATACTTTCTACTTTCTTTCTAGTCTTAGGCATCATCAAGCACTTCTGTTGTTCTTCCCACAGAGCGTGAACTATGGACCTCCAGTGCAAGTTTCTACGCAGTTACCTGCTATGTATATCACGGCGGTGATTTAAGAATAGGTTTAGAACTCGTAAATTAATGACTTCATCGAAAATCGAGTTCAAAGCTGATGAGAGAGTGGAAAGTAAGTGTCATGCTTTGAGATCACCCCGACTATTTGGCGAAGTTTGTTAAGTACCTGCACGCTTTGAATCGCAGTGCAAGGAATGCTAATAATCTTTTATCTGGTCTAGTCAACATTTGCGTTTGGGATCAGTTTCACGGCATTATCATTGCAGTTGTCGATGAGTGGTTTGGGTTGACTAAAGGTATAGCAATGTACCAACAAAACTCTAATTGTGCTGGCAGTCCAGCCGCGATTAGGTGCGAAACACCGACGTACACGAGGATTTAACGCTGAGAAGCTTTTGATTCCAACATAGTATGGTCACGTGGCCCGAATGTCCTCAACATCGAGTAGGCAACAACGTTCAGATTAAAACCAAATCTTAGGTTCAACTCGTATTGAAATTTTGATGACATTCCGCATCGCATTTCCTTTGACCATAGTCTCATGCCGTTTACTCTGGCGAAAAGCGATGAAGCCGAGCGATGGCAAAAGTTAGGTGGCCGCATGGCGGGACAAGGTAGGTAGGCTGGCAAGTTAGAGTCGCTGAGGTCTTGTATGTCTTATATTGCTCTGCCCCGCAACCCAGTACATCATGTGGGCTACTAAATATTAGATGGAACTGGGAAAAAAGGGAGAAAACTGTCTCTTATAAGCTTAAGTGGCGTTGAAATCAAAAAGGACACACACTTCTGACTTGCGATTAGAGGAAAATACGGAAAATGTGCCTGAAATGGAGACAATAAGTTGAAGTACTAGAAACTTATAATTGGGAGAATGAAGTAATATGTCACACAATATGATCATCAAAGTATCACCAATTGACTTAACCAGTACAACATCCTCTTGCATTAGAGTTGTAAGATTCACTACATGACTTTTGGTGTACTCTGATTCCTGCAGGAAATGAAATCTCCTTGTATTTTAAGACGGACTAAATCAGTGTTTAACAGACCAAAATCGCAGCACAGAGAAATTGCATATAAGAGTGCTCTCAACTAAAGACAACCCGATACTGAATCACCCGAGCAATATGTCTTTCGATCCACCTCACGTCCATCAGACGATAGATAACTTTTATTTTATTTAAATCAATATGGCATTTAGCAAGAGGTCTCTCGGCTATTCAGCCAAAGCCCATGTGACCACCTCAACACACCAAAACCAACAGCCGCGCTCAACGTCGCCATCAATCTTCCACTTTGCCAGTTGCCACCGCGCAAGGAATCACATCCAAAGTTCACTTGTCCCATACATGGCACCCCAAGAAGTTCTGAACTTTATCCATTCCCCAATGCCCTGGCGGCCATATCCAGCAATCAATCTGCAAACAAAAAGGTGTTAGATAATTAAGAAATTTATTTATTTCAATTGATCTCTCGACCAGCACCATCGTCCACCCTCCTCTCGGATCGTCCATCACACACACACCCCAGTTCTCCCCCCACCGAGGCAGTCAGTCTAAGTATCTAGATAAATCTTGTTCGATGTCACCAGGGAGTAGCAAGAAATTGAATTAACCAAAAACAATATTACATAGAAGCGCATCGCGTAACTGAACGAAACGCTACAAGACGCAAACAATTTTCCATCCATTTCGTTGTGTACTATCTGGTTGGCATTATTTGAATAGCAGCAGCAGCAGCTATGTGCATGCAGAGATGTGCATCTGTGTGCACGGTATTTTGTTATTGTCACCTGTATGTAGCACGATGGACGGAGTACGATACCTGCGCGGCCATACATACGTACACGTACCTATACACAAGTGCAACTAGCACCAGCAATCGACTGGGGGGTATCTATCGGTCGGTGGTGGATGCAAAGCAAAAATGCATCTTCTGAGATGCATATAAATAGTGGAGACTCCCGGCAATTGGTATCATTAAAAGCTCATTGTTCCACCCAGCTTCTCTGGAGCCAAAGGCGCTTGCAGCTTGATAGTTTGAAGTGTGTTTAATTTTTCCTTTTTGACTGTGAATCGCAGGCATCCTCGCAAGGATATCGCAAAATTTAAGTGAAGAATTCGAAGTTTTGTTTTTTCCCTTTCAAAATGAAAATCGTAAGTGAAATTTGTGTTAAGTGAATAGATTTTAAGAAATGTTTGTAAGGACTTAACGAATTGTGTGTGGTGTGGAGAAAAATGTGGGCGAACTCCGATTCTATTGGAATCAAGGCCAAAAGCATTCACAGCCTCACTGAGCATGTGACATGTGATTGATCGCTTGTTTCTGTCATAGGTGACATCAGACACTCCCATCGCTGAGATTGCAGATTCCTCCAGTGGAAGCCAATGTCAAATGGGCGTCTTAATGATGTTCGTCAATGCATCAACTTAATGATGCGAGATTTTTCGATTTGATCTCACTTGGAGTGTGCTTTATTGCGCCCTAATTCATCACTTCGACACTAACTAAAATATTAACTTCTCAGCTATTTTAAAGACCGTTGCCACTGATGGGCGTTTGGCCCTTCTGAACTGAGGTTTCCTGGTTGAAGCCCGATTCAAAGACTTTTTGCCCCAAGTTGCGATTCGCAGTCCTTTGACTATGAACTTGAACGCCGTTCCTTCATTCTGAGCCATTGGTCATGAGGCGACTCAAACATTCCTTCTGCCTGCTCACAGTGTATGACAAAGCCAATCAAGCACGATGAGCTTGAGCTAGACCCTGTTGCTGAGACAAGGCTTAGAAGAGCCTTTAAGGAGATGTCCTTTGTACGCCGTAGTGTGTCGTCTTTAAGGCTGGTTGCCTAAGTTTAATTACCGACACTGGCAATTTCTATAATTCACAGCTTAACCTTACTTGAGCTGATTCTCGGAGTGGTCAAGAGGACATCTGTATGAAAGCTTCTCAAACTTGGCCTTTCGAGACTGCATAGAAGTGTAGAATGCTGTAGAGCCTAATCAACGTCCACTACGGACTGTTTCATATGAACAATCAGGAGTCAAACTCACTGCAAAAATTTGCTTGCACTGCTTTACGTTCTTTATTCAGCGCAGAGCTGAATCCTTGCTGAAATCCTTTACTTACAACCATTGTACAGCCTACACAAAAATCCAACACCCTTTCAGCGCATCTTTGTCCCTTAAATCATCTCAACGAAGATCAGAATTTCCAGGGTCACCGCCCAGGCACCTTCTTAAGAAAAATCACTCGACAGTCATCTCCTCTTCAGTTGCACTCTGCAAATGACGTTTAAACATTAGGCTGATCTTCGCCACACCCGTGCACTCGCTAATTAAACCACAATTTTCACCATCGCCTCCTCGGCTGTTGCCACTTTTAATTACACCGAAACAATTGCACACCTTTAAGTCGTAACATCCTCAGACTTGCTGTCTGCAGCCATTCGTAACAGCAGAGCACCTCCCAGTGCCGATGGTCACGATAGACAAACACAAGACAAAAACCAACAAACTTACGTCTATATGCATGTGCAACTGATGTTGCACTCTTTAGCCAGTATTCCCGGCACAAATTCAGTCAGCCAACAACTGACCTTTCCGCAAGCGACACGCCACGATTGTCGCCGTTGTCGATGTCGGTGTCGTTTTGTGGTTACTTCTCTTCGTCATCATCATGTGGCGCATAAGATGATGCCGACCAGCCAAATGCAGTAGCATCATTGTTCGATGCAATTCCCGGTGATGAACTTTTATGTTATATAAAGTATCCACCGTGGAGGAAATTGAGGTTACCAGAGGTAAGTCTCATTATGCGGGTGCAATCAAGGTGAGGAAACCACCACGGGCTGAGATGCTGCCCTGCACAGTGCACACTGCACCGTCGCGTCGTCACATTGCTTGCGATCCAAGGCGAAGATAAACTCTGGCTTCGTGATTTACGGTTTCGTTGTCTCGAGCCCCATTCAGGAAGAACAATGTTAACAGGCTGATACCTTCGCGGAGCCACCTATGTTTCATTTGAGGTGTGCCACATTATGTCACAGCGTTTTAATTCAATAAAGGCGTTCGCACAGAAGTGCCTGCCATTTACAAAGCGACCGATCGTTTCGATAAGGCCGAGCTTGCGATTGCACAAGATGGCTAATCTGTCATCAATTTGAAACCTGTTGAACCACTCACTCACTCATCAGCACTCACTCATCCTGTCATGAATGAAAATGCAAATTTATTTCACACTTCAAAGTTGAAAATATTTGCATCTGAGAACTGAACACAGAACTAATCAAAGCCAAGTACACACAACGGCGACGAATTGCACAAAGTCACAGACAATTAGATGTTAATTCCACATTCAGGTCGAGACTGCGTCTGCTGTTGGCTGTTGGCTGTTGGATATTGGTCAACAATCGTGCAAGGGAAGACTAGCCGAAAGTAGATAAATAAAATTCAATTATTCTGTCACGATGTAATTTTCTGATAATTGGTGCAATTGCCTCGGTCGTTGTGAAGTCTTGAAATGGAATCTGAATGCTTCACCATATTTAATTGTTGTTTCCGATTTTGCAGGAAATCACTCTATTGGTCGCCGTCGCTGTGACAATGGTTGTTGGCGCCCCACAACGGGCTGAGGAGCCGATTGCTATCATCAGTCAAGAGTCGAATATCGAACCAGATGGATCGTATCAGTACAGGTGAGTTTATTTTATTTTTTTGTTGCATACTCTTAGGCGGAATGAAAGGGACAGTGAGTAAAATTAAGTGGCTAACAAAAGAGTTGGTGATCGAACTTGAATTTTTAACGAATATTCCGAAATGGAATATTTCTGATTTTCAACTGAATGGTTGAGATTATATTACACATTTTTTGATGCTGTGAAGATTGAGAAGACGAAAAACACAGAAGGAGTGGCATTTAGGTGCTTTGGCACTTCCTAGTATCAATTCCTGAATTTTTATTGCAAGCTGAAAGCAACCGCGTTATTCGTGGCTCTCTTTGTAATGTGTAACACAAAAGGATGCAGCAACTTATTCTTCTCCTAATGGTCCGAGGTGAATCCGGTCCTGAGCCAGCATGCAGGATGCTTAGGATGCACATAACAAACGAGACCTTCTGTCAGAGGGTTGTGACTGTAAACACATTAATTAACGTCAACAAACCCCAATGTCAAACACTTGCAATTTCACGCCAAAAGCCTACGAATCGTGCCCCAATCAATTCTCCCCTTAATTCAACCGCTCAGTTCGCATTGACCCGATTTGCTTGAATAAACAAACAAACATTAGAGCGCTAGCTAATATTGCGGTTTTTATATGCTAATCAAATTGCCATTGACCTTCGCACGATATCATTTCGAATTTCCAAATATTTTGAACTCGCCTTAAAACATCAACCACGGTTTCCCTCATCAGATTAGCCGCCGAAAAAATATGTGTAGTCTCATTTCAGCTAGAAACCAGTTCTTGAATAAGGAAAACAACATTAATCATGTTTATCTCTTCGCAGCTATGAGACGGCAAATGGAATCAAGGGTGAAGAGACTGGCACTCTGAAGAAAGCATCATCCCCCGATACGAGCGATGTTATTATTGCCCAAGGTGCCGTCTCGTATACCTCCCCCGAAGGAAATCTCATCTCGCTAACCTACACCGCCGACGATGAGAACGGTTTCGTGCCATCCGGTGATCATTTGCCAACCCCACCACCAATCCCACCAGCAATTCAAAAGGCTCTCGACTACTTGCTCAGTCTGCCCCCATCAAAGAACTAAGGCCAACACTCAACTTTGAAACGAACGATCTGGCACTGGTTGGTAATGAATACGATGCTCAATGGCTGCCTTAAACTCTCTTAAATAAAATAACGAAATAAAATATTGTATAAAATCTTATTCTATCGCTACTATACGATACAACACACATGACAAGCAACACCGCCACAACCACACCAACGCAGAACACAGAAAGACGACACACTGTAAGATAAAACACCACACTTGCGCACTGACTGAACGAACCAGGAATACGTTGATGTTGTAAAAAGTTTATCACCGAGACACTCTTTATTTTTTCCACTATTATTGTTATTTGTTTATAAATACAAACGTACGTAATCTAATCTATCTATGATCTTAAATGACACGCAAATCTTTCTTTCATTATAGCAAGTGCGATACGAAATTGTTTCTCTCCTCCTTACTAACCCCCAAATGTAGTTAAATTCTCTTAGGTTATGTCTGAATGATACTCAGTCTTTTGTCCAGCCCCCCTCCTCATCCCCCACCCATCTCTGTCGAATCGACACCGACTTTTGGCACCATGTGATATCGCAAGTAAATAAAACGAAAAAAATGTTGTAAAAAATTGTTAAGAATTGTAAAATATATATGAATGTACTTTAAGATGCAATAAAGAATTTATGATTCTTTGAAAAAAAACCGACTAAGTGTCTCCAGACATGTTTTATTGATCGCCGCAACTGTTGACAGATGAAATGTGGTACTGGTTTGATGATTTTCGATCTAATCGCGATTAAACTGGTAGGGAACTTGAACGTTATAATCATCAGCATCGCATTAGCTGATAGTGGTATGAGTTGAAATGGTTGTTGAGTTGTTTTCGAATTGGGGTAATATATCTGATGTCTTATGGTTCAGTTTAATTATTTATCGCATTAATTAAAATCCAATCGAAATTAAATTTGGACAGAGTAACCTTTATCTAAATTGGTTGGAGTTTTTTTTCTTTTTGCTGGTCTGGCTTTTGTTGTGGATTCAAGTCTTTGCTCAGATTTTATTTATAGATGATTGATGGTGATGTTTATGACAGTTCAGTTCTTCTCGGCTTGATTTTCTGTTCTACGTCTAACAAAGTCCGCTTTGAATCAAAACCAGAAATCAGCTCTATGCGATGAGCTTAAGACTTAAGTCAATTCGCTTAGAAATTTGCGTGCTCAGTCCTTATACACTTTTATTTTGCCTGCAAATGAAACGTCATATTAAAAAATGAAAACTAGCGATGGGCGATTGCGAATGAATTTCACAATCGAATAAATTGGCAATTGTTAAAAATTGAATTCGATTGTCGATTTATTCGGTCTCAACAGAAAACAATCGAATAATAATCGAATCGAATTCTACAATTTATTCTCAGTACCTACTACAACCAAGAGAATGCCGGGTACTAATATCCCATTGTAGAAATGTATTTATTCCTCGATTTATTCATATGTTAGCGTCAGTGTAAAAAATCAGCGTAAGGCTGTTGCTCCAATAAGAAACTATACCAACAAAATAGGAACATTGGGAATGGAAATACAGCCAAACCTCTGTTATTGGAACATCCTTTCATCGAATTTTCTACAAGTCAAACCAAATTTGGAAAAAAATATTGGTTTCCGTGGGTATTTGAATTTTGGAGGTTCAACTGTATTCTTCACCCCTCTCACCTAATTAGTGAGCTACTCTCACACTCTTAAATGCAAAGTTTAAGTTGGAGTAGTGAAACGAAATGAAAAAGAGATGGGCAATTGCGAGAATCGGCGGATACACACAATCTACCAATCTCTGTCCGACTTGAAGAATCGGCGAATCGGACCTACAAGAATCGAAAATCAACAATCGAGTCCGGTCAATTTGAATTCGAATAATTGCGATTGCGGAAATCGTATGTCGAAAGGGAATCGAATGTTTCGATTGTTTTTATTCGCAATTGCCCATCGCTAATGAGAACTGAGAATAATTACTCGATGTCAGAAGTGAACCGAGTCACAGCACTTTTCAAGAGTATAGGGAACTTACTGATCTATTTTGACTTCGAACGGCGAAGTTTGAGAACGTTGTCTGCCATAGATTATAAATTTTGATCCAGGATTAGATCCATTAACCAAACCCACCATCAACGCATGGCTTGAACTGTAAAATGTTGCCAGCACTGAATAACTTTGGCAGCTGATTGTTCATGATGACGATGGGACACCGTGTTTTCAGTATTGAGCAATTTTTCAGAAACAATGAAACAAAGTTTATAATATCATACAAAATATAGTCGATAACTTCGTCAATAGTCAAGGGATTAATTAAAAAAAATCAGGGAGACTGGATCAGATATAGACGCTACACACACTGTTCGTCCAAAAACTAGTTTCAACAAGAAGCCGCTGTACCACTGCCGGTTAAGTAGTTCAATTACTGCATGATACATTCTCTGATGGTGTACTCTCTCGTTTGGTGATCAGAATTGGTTAAGTAGGTTTTACTTCGGTTTCTTTTCCTAGGTTATTAAAATTCAAAGGTGTATGCTAATAAGCCCACAACCACCCGTGCATCAATGAAATTCAGCCACAAATATGCAAAAGTGTCTTTCAAAGTTTCGACAAAAGAGTGCCTATGTGCCAGCAAAGCAGTGGTTGCCACCTGTCAGATTTGTTGTTCCATAAATATACAATGTACTTTTTTGATACACTGTGGTGGCCCGTGGCGTTGTGGGTATGTGCCTCGACCCCAACCTCGACGTCCTAGGTTCGACCCTGGTCTGTGCGGCCCCAGGAGTATTTCCTGTCTTAAAATAGTTTCTCAAACTTGGCCGTTCGAAGTCGGCATAAAACTGTAGGTCCCTTCCACTCGTGAGAGAACAATAGCACGCACAACACGAGTGCGTCATATATTTTGATACAATATGTGCTTTTTACAAGCAAACAGTTTCACTCCGCTCCGATTTCACTGCCGAAGCTAGTGGTGGCAAGCGTCCTCTTGTTTACCGTTCTTGTCGCATGGCTAATGGGACGAAAAATTGGCTTTGGTTTCCTTTTTACTCCAAGTCTTGCGTTCATTTTAGGACTCCTATTAGTACTGTGTAAATACAGTAAAAGATGTATTCACTAAGAAACCTTCTAGATAGAAATCGTTTGACAACTTTTTTCTTATACAGTTTATTTGACACTGAAAATAGGTTTCTCGGAGCTCCTATTATACCGCCAGGATCTGAGAGTTACTCCCTTTCAGACGGCGCGGATATCATTTTCGTCTAGAATTAAGGGATGCTCCAAGTGTATACATATTACAAGCAAACATCTTAAGTTTGCCTTGAATTGTAATGATATCAAAAACTTTTCTGGATATCGTCGATTGTCAATGAACGTTGACAATGTTTCTTATGAATTTTTCTTGACAAGTTTATATTTTTTGTTGTTAGTTTTGGAAAAACCCAAAGTCGTACACGAACGTTGCATCTGAACAGACTGTTGCATCTGAAATTTGTTGCCGAAACTGAGTGTACAATATTTTTTACTAACTCTGTATATACAGTAGACACTCAATAAGACGAACACTCCCTAACCCGAACTATGTATGTTTTTGAATTCATTCCCCCACATTTCGTGCATTTCTTTGAGCGAGCATCTCCACTTAAACCTTACTTAGAAAGTCACCCGACAAAAAAAAACATATTAATGTAAACGACGTGAAGTGAATAAATTCAATAATTGTCATATTGGCCGGTGTTAGTCATGCATTTTTCCATCGTTCTTTCAATTGATGTTTTTCCGCCACAACACCGTGTTTTTTTATATCAACCATTCATCGAAGTTTTTACTACGTTCTAAGAATGAAAGTGCTGTTCCGAAAGTCATTTTGACATCAATCGAATCAAATGAGAATGAAGAAGTCCGAAAAAGCCTACCGAATATGGCGGGTTGAACAGAACTTCCCAAATTATTTGCAAACGGGTTTAAATATGGCCAGCGACGAGGAAAATAACTGTTCAATTTCAGGTTTATATTTATGATCGTCCGTTATGGAGAGGTGTCCATATTAGAGGGAGTAACGTGTGTTGTTTATGGAAGTTGCAAAATGTGAACTAATTTTGCCAATATTTTAAAAATTTTTATTTTAAAAATTGCCAATAGTAAAAATTGAATATCGTATATAAAATATAATAATATGGATGGCGCTACAGCGCGTAGATGGCGAGGACCTTGCTTCTCAGCAACCACTCGTATTGTGCGTGCTGTTGTTCTCTTACGAGTGGAAGAGACCTACAGTTTTATGCCGAATCCGAACGACCAAGTTTGGAAAGCTTTTTCTAGGCATTAAATACTCTTTGAGCATTGTTAGTGACTCGAAAGAGGTGGGACCGTTAAAAATTATTTTTTTTTGTCGCTCAGACCGGAAATCGAACCTAAGACGTCGATGTTCAAGTGCTTTGCGTTCGACGCACATACCCACAAAGCCAAGAGCCACCATGGAATTGGAATAATGTCGATTCTGTTCCGTCAACAGCTGGCAGCTCACATTCAGTGCTTCTAAGACATCTGTAATGTGGAAACTCAGTACGGTTATATAAACAGAATGTATATACACAATTCATTTCTGTCCGTTGGCATTATCTGTGAAAATCGGTGTTCGTTACTGGTTGCGGTGCTGATGAATGATTGTCGTTGAGTTTAACATGTTTTCTGTTTTTTGAAATGATAAGCATTCCTTACATGACGGATATTGGGTCTTAACTAAGACTAATTCACTTTTGTTAGACTATTTTCAAGAACTTTTTGGACATAATGAAAAAATTGTTTGCTACCGTGTAGTCAAAAACATTATTTATTTCTTGTGCGTGGTAAGGAGCAATAATAGCATCAGTATTGCAAGGTATGAAAAAGCTCATAGTTTGTTGAAAGGAGAGCACCGTCCACCGTGCGGTCTTTGGTTGTTTTGTCACAAATGATTCAAGTTATACCTGTGTGGACCCTTGGCAGGCATTTGGATCCAACACTTCGAATCCTGACTACAATCCATATATCAATGGCAAAACGAAAGGAGTTCACTTTTGAGTGTGGCATACACAACTGGAAGGGACATAAGAGTTAGATTGCGCAACTGGCTGATCCCACTGGATGTACGTCCTTGTTGGTTGTCACAAGGACTTTAGAACCACATAAAGGATCTATATTTCCTTGGTATGTGTACAGTAGCGCACGGTAATGATTGCCTTAGCCCCCATCAGCAGTACTTCGGACTGCATTCATCAACAACAAGCCAACAAAAGACCCACATGAAAATGTCCACATGTCACCCGACACCAAGTATTTGTTGACAACGACAATCAGTTCACACATTGTTAAATTTCCGTCCCACGTCTCATTACCGCCGACCACACCATTAATCGCGAAAATTAATTACTTTTCGTAACTGAATAAACGAGTTCAATTTAATCTCATTTTGACGATCAGTCTTGAAGCACATGTGCAGTTTTGTCTTTATCGCCAATAAATCCGCACAACAAATGGCACATCACTTACAGCGCATCCATCTCCCTCGAATGCACAAACACCCAATAAATTCTCACAGAATCCAATCCATTCACGTTCGGCTTACGAAACCAATAAAAACCCAAACAAAAGACTTCACCTGAGAGTATCGAGTCGGCGTCGGAGAATTTAAATTTTTTGTAAATATATCTGTCACCATAGTTGTGGATCTTCCGTCTCAGATATTCATCTTCCACCCAGACACTAGACTATTTCTCGGAAGCGACCCGCTCAGCCACCAAGGCAGAGGGGCGCCTTAATGGTTCCGCCGCTGAATTAATTCGACCATAACTCTGAGTCAGCTATCTGGTGAAACGGTAGCATTTTCCTTCCAATTCAATTAAGTATTCAATCTAAGATCGTCGATGAGATGCGAGATCTGCAAGTGATTTACGGCAGCGTGGAAGTCTGAACTAATCCTCCCCTATGCTGCACATGAGCTGGGAACTTGGATGGGTTGGCCAACAAATCACCTATTATCACGTCGGCAACAACCTCATAAAACAAGACCCATCAGGTTTTTATGCATATTAATTAACGCCACTCCAAATTGATCAGCAAGATGTGCGCTGTTTCTTCGATACGAGCATCCGCGATCGGTGTCCGTTGAATTAGGCGATAAAGACGAACATCCACGAACTTGAAAGCCGAGACAATACGCGACACAAAACTGGAATTCTTTTCGCAGGGGGTGAACGCTGCTGGCACTGTCTTAGTTAATTGGAGTGTTTGTCTTGGTTGCTGGCTGATGTCGCCTCAAAGCTATAAAATCACTGGGAGCTCATCTGAGGATTACCATTAGTGAATCGCTTCTACTCAGTGCAGGAACTAATTCTACTGTCAAAATGAAAAGTTCTTTGATCTTGTGCTTCGCGCTTGGATTTTTCGCCGCAGCTGCTGCCGCCGCTGTCGATGAAGATCCCCTAGTTACCCTCGAATCGAAAGTGGAGCATGACGGAAAGTTCCATTATCAGTAAGTGGTGTAAGCCTAATCTTTGCAAGGGATTCCGAATCAATCAAAAATTCTCCGCAGCTACGAGACCGGCCAAGGATCCAAGGTCAGCCAGGATGGTTACTTGAAGAGCATCGATCCAGAGCATGGCGGTGAAGCTGTTCAGGGTCAGTTCTCGTACATCTCCAAGGACAACGGCAACGAGTATGCAGTTTCGTACACCGCCGACGAGAATGGCTACCAGCCACAAGGCGCACATTTGCCAACCCCACCACCAATCCCACCACAAATCCAGCGTGCTTTGGACTACATTGCCGCGCATCCTTACGTCGAGCCAGAGAAGAAGGTCAAGGGCTAAGTGCATTTATGTGATTTGAATATTTTGTTTGTCTGTTTGTCCGCCTCACTGCCGAAAGAATGGAGATTTTGTTGTTTTTTTTTACTGGAATTGCCATGAACTTGGTTCTGTGTTTAATGTTTCGCTGTAAATAAATATTGTATAATTTTTCTGATTGAGTGTGTATGGAAATTATGTGAATTCTCGCTGGTTGTGTCGACGATGAGGGAAGGCAGTGAACAAGTGGAGAAAAATTGGCTGGTGAAACAGACACTGATATAGCTGAGAGGGTATGCAGAGCTGGCTTCGGCCTTCTATTTTATCAAGATTAGATGCCAATGAGTTTAGTGAGGCTTCTAATTCGTCACGCCACCAATTTCGCTGCCGTTTATTATAAAACTGGTTCGATTTACCAACGAAACAAATGAAAGATAGCGCCATGGCTTCAAAAACGACCGGCCAGAGTGTATGCTTCCAAACTGAATCATTGGGGCAACGCTAAAGACGGCTTCCTCGATCGAGATGGCGCACACAAGTTAAAAAGGCCGTCAACCAACTTGGCACACGCAACTGGAGGCAGCTGGCAAAAGGTCGTGCTGGCTGGAGACGCTTGTTGGCTCGCTGAGGCCCAGGCACATCCTCGACTTTTGCGCCCAGCAAAGAAGAAGAAGAGTGCATGCCAGTGGTCTCTCATGAGTGACCTTAACCTACAAATCTACGCTGACTCTGACTTTCAAGTTTAAGCTGCATTTCTATGTTGCCTCTGATCAACTAAGTTTGAGCTGCTTTTGCTACCCTGAGGCGGGGGCCGTAAATTATGAAAGTCCTTCATGTCAGCAACTGAATCTTGACACACAGCGTAGGAGTCGACCCACCAAACCAGCCATAGACCGGAACAAAAATCAACTTCCGTTTCATGGTCTTGAAGCAAAACTCATGAGTCACTGGAAAATACCCAATCACAGCGGTCTGGTTGGACCACTTAAACTTCTTCATCTGAGCTTGGTAAAGAACTGCATGTTAGAGCAAAAGGACATTCACTAGCCAGCCAAGTGGTCCCTGATCATATCCAGAATTCCAAAGACTCCCCCCTACTCTCCACACGTTGAATGCAAAAGTTCAAGCATAACCTTGAAATTACATCATTTCCAAAATGCATGCACCGCTAAATATTCAAGCCAAGCCACAAGGCTTCAGGAAAACAAAAAATCCTCATAAATATCGATTCTAATCACGCGAAACCAGTTCTGCGCAGATCTATTGAATTTGTCAACAAATTAATCAAGAATTCGAGTTCAAAAAGTTATGCAAATTCTCTTGTGTGTATCGGGGGTACGAGATGTTTGAGTCTTCTTTTTTCTGTTTTCTATCTTTTTCTTAAAAGAATTTAGATTTACGAGCGAAATAATTGACCAAGCGATATTATATAACACACTCCACGGGGCAGCAGTTCTATTTTGGGCATCACGAGAACTGGGAGCGACCACTTACCCTGTGGGTGTCTCCACTGTCACCTTGTTTGCCGAAAGTCGGTGGGATGTTGTTTAGCAAGTGTGGCTGATTTCAACCAAAAGATCAGGGAACCCACATTTATTTCAGAAAAAAATATGCATTGCATCCCCATACTCCATTTCCACCCAAAACGCGGCAACCAACCAAACATCAATTAGCGCTTAAATCTTTGACAACAGTTTGTTTGTCCTTCAGGATTTACCAAGAAACCGACGGGTCAACCGACATGTTTACCAAACTCACACGGCAGACATTGCAGATACCCACACGAGCACGACTCATCGTCGAACCACACCGACATTTCATTCAGACACTCATTGTTTGCGGCATTTCTGTTCAGTTGTACTGGAAAAACTCTTCTGCTGACGCCTAGCGCAATGGCAGACCACAAATCAATCACACAAATTGGTGTACGGCGAGCGCTTCAACAAGGTGGGCCCACAGCCGGGCATACCAATGGTGTGACAGCAAGAAGCGGGCATGCTCCGGCACCGGCATTGAATCATATTTGTATGCCAAAAGGCGGCGATTTGAGCTTCAGATATGCAAACGACGGAGACGATCTCTAGTGTAAGGGTTAGCGACCTCCTGGAGCAGAAAACAAAAGTCAAACGGTGCGGTGCGTCGTGGTCGGCTAAGAACTGTGAAGACGGTTAGAATGTTGACACGTCTGAACTATGAATGTATCGAATCATAATTGACGCGTGAGGCGCATTATTTTGGTCGCGGAGTCGTTGACTGGCAGTCGCTCGGATGGGTTTGGCAATCGCTAAGACCGTGCAACAGTGTAAATATTTGAAGTCAACACATTTTCGGATCAATCTTGAATTTGTTGCGCCCATGTGCTAATTTATTCGCATGCGAGACTGATAGGGATTTCACACAGCTAAACTCACCCTATTTGAACAACCAATTGTGAGCATCGCAACGAGAGGGGGGTTCCTCATCTCACGCCGGATTGCAATGAAAGTGAATTTTATTTTTAAGTGAATTTACATAACCCACACTCGGTCTCCGGTGGAGTTCTAAGTGCTCTTTCAATAGCCTTGCCAGAGCCGTTGTCTTCCGCGATAATGATCACCTATTCAGATCAGCAGGGACATTTTATGACTTCATCGGTGGAGCATTGACTTTGAAAATATTTGTAAACACCGTCCAAGTGAAAGTTCAAAACCAATCAGCATCGAACGTGTGCGTGTGGTTTTCCTATTCTCTTTGGAACACACGCTAGCTGTTCGACGGCTTAGGCTGATTTGATTAATGGCACTCGTTGGACTTGTGCGCTGGGAATGCTATTCTTGTCTCTAAAGACCTTAGATTAGAGAAGAACTTTGAACGTTCAAGAGTTTCGGAGGAAGAACGAACGAAACGAGATTGGAGTGCCATGGCAGTTCTTTCAAATCGAATTCCGGCGAACTGGTTTAGTGAGCTTGACTAGTGAGATTGTGTGCTTCTAGTGGCAATCGAAACGGAACTTTAGGCTCCTGGCTTTAAGGCGGTCGAATCCTCTCGTCTGAAATTGGCATGCCATGGGCAAGATGTAGAGTGAGTGAACAATTTATGTGCTGTCAAGAGATCCAGTTTCCCCGAGACATAATCTGCTTTGTTGGCTTTGATTGAATGCATTCGTGTTATTTATTCTCAATCTGACGTTTTATGACAGAGCACAACATTATCTGTTGATCTATTTATCTATAGAAACTGAACGCCTGCTAAATCTAGTTGCTTTCAATTTAATGACAGATGCTTGAAACAGAGAATGCTGCGAAATGTAGAAAAGATAGCAGCTGTGTTTTGCAGGACAAGCTTTCATTATCCAATATGCCGATCAGCATCATTGATAAACATCCTCGGCTGTTCGTCGACCCAATGGTTGCGTTGACCCAATAGCTCGGAATCGAAGACTCGTCGGTTCGGAGCTGTGGTGTCCATCCACTCTACATGACCTATCCATCTGAAGCTCTTTGAGACGTCGATATTGTGTGTCGTGCCGTGATGACAGCATGTTCTTTGTTTTGTCCTGGCTTACGCTATCATCACGTCAATGTCGTTCGCATAAGCAAGCAGTTGAACGGATTTTTGAAAGATAGTGCCTCTGGTGTTAACGTTTGAGTTTCGCTCGATCTTCTCAAGTATGATATTGAAGAAGTCACGTGGCAGCATGTCGCCTTGCCTAAAACCTTTTTCAGTGAGTTCGTTACCGACCTTGATGGAGCAGCGAGAGTTCTCGATCGTCATCGACAAGTTTGGCAGAAATGTCAAAACTAGACATGGCGCTGTATAGCTCGTCTCTAGGCACGCTGTCATTTGCGTCCTTGAAATCGACAAATAGGTCGTACGGTACTACATGTCATTAAAACGTGACAGCGCTGGATTATCTTACGGCAAGCGTTCATAAATTGGTCCCTGCGATTATGCGACTTGATTGCACCCCTTGTTTTTTTTCTGCCACCACCACTTTAGAAGCGATTACCTTATTCGACCGAGTTGTCAAATATCGGACAGACCACCTGAAGCACTGCCTGCGAAGACATGGCTGATATTTGAGTGCTATCTTATTCTATACACAATGACATGAATGGAGCTTCAAAATAAAGCCAACAATTATTTTATTGAAATTTGTGTAACTATCGTTCCTGTGGTGCCATTCGTTGGATTGTTTTTCACATTCACATTGCCGAGCCCTGTCAAAATAAATCTAGCATCGTCAAATCACGCTATCTTGATGCTTGACATCCACATCAAAAAAGGCGAATTAAGTCATGAAATACTTCGCGCAATAAAGTCAAATTCGTGTTGTGTGAAATGTGGCACTGTCTTGTCGAAGCCACATGTCTCAACATCCATATCATCGATTAGAGGCCAAAGAAATTTAGCTTTTCCTCAATGCGTATAGACCTTTCCGATCATCGGATTGCATTGCAAACAGTAAGTAAGTTGGCTGGTTTGTCAGGCTGGTAGCTCATTAAGGGACCCGACCTTAAGCTGGTGCTGCCCTCCTCGACGACATCAAGGCAAAACACTCTATTGTCCACAATCGCGGTCTTTAAAATCTGCTCAAAACAGAAGGCTCCGATTCTTGAATCATTGGCGTCTGGTAATTCGATTCGGCCGAGCGGTCTTCTCCTCCATCCGCTTCCGACTCTAAGTTTTTATTTCAAATACCCCATGAATCAGCTCTGCAGTTTGGTTAATCATCCACCTTTCTGCTATGTATTACAGGCATGAGGAAACTTCACACGAGCAAAGGTTGAAATTCGGGTCCGAAATACACCACAATGATATTTACATACACTTTCTCGATAATTCTTGATAATGACCTTGGTTTGATGGCGTATAGGATCCATCTTATGGATAAACAGTGGCTGATCATCAGACAGAATGATCGCTCCTCTTCGAAATTTCAGTGAATGCGATTAGATCAACTGAGCTTAAAACTGTTTTAATGAAGATCATTGTTGGATCAATGGGTGTGTATATAATCAAAATTGCCTCATTTCCAGCTAATAATCACTTTCCGAAATATGCACAATTCGGTGGGTAAAGTACAGACATCGGTCCCTAGCTCTTCAAAAACGAGGCTAATTAGCATGTTACGTTCAACGATACTTGCTAGAGCCATGATTAATGACTTTTTTCGTTCAGCAGGTGAATGGCACGAATGTGGAAATAGGTGTGGTTCCATGAGGTTGCTGCTACGTGCTGTACATCAAGCGAAATAATCGACTTATTGAAGGAAAAATTTGATGAACGTATAATTTCGCGTAATGAACTTGTAAATTGGCCAGCAAGATGTTGTGTTTTGACGCCTCGGGATTAAATTAACAAAAAAACAATCGACTTGCTCTTCGAAAATTTGTCTTCTTTCTGACGACGTCATAATAAATGTGACCATTGGAGTCAAAGTGAAATTTTCATAATTTTCAGTAGAGTATGCTCCGTTTAGCCGAAGCATTGGTGATCATCGCGCTGGACAATTCAGTTCAATCAGCGAATTCGACAGAACCTCAGACACCAAATATCCTGCGCAAATTATCGTCTGTCGAAAGCATAGAGAATCTCTTCAAATGTTCATACAGTTAGTCACATAAATACTGAACGAAAAAATGAACGAAACTTAACGAAACTGACTGCTACGTAGTTGTTATGGCCGTAGTGTTCGTATTTATAATTTCTGTGTATTGCTCGATAGCTTAGGCTTATTTAAATTTATTTCCATCTATTATTGTTGATCTTTTATTTACGCTCTGTCGAAATGGGAATATTTTCTATACAGTCGGTTTCAATGGATATCATCTTCCTTTCCATTGAATTATTATATCCGATTAGAAAAAAATGGGTGGTGTTACAGCCCGTAGGAGCCATGCCCACTCGTGTTGTGCGTAAATTGTTCCCCCATGAGTGTTAAGCCGACCCATCAGAATATCACCAATAGTGTTCCCGAACCCTGAAAACAAGCCTTCTCTTATGCATTTTTACAATCTTCTGTAAAAATAAGATAATCATTGAAATTCCATCGCATACCCATGCATATCGCTTCTGACGGCTTGTTCTTTATCCCAGTTCCGGTAGTGTTAACATATTTTCAAGGTTACCGTCTCATTCGGCTTAGTGCCAGCTTGTGGGTGTTCCTTTGCATTTAGTGTATTCATAATGATTGCTTAAAATATTTATTAGCAATATAATGTTAAGTAGTCATGCAGCATTGGAATCACACACTATTTGGTGAATCCACAAGAATCTGACGTTTTATATTTTCTAGACGTTCGGCTCGACTTATTCATGACAGCAGTGTTCGATTCCTGTGAAATGTATTGAATAGAAGCGTGAATGAATGTTTTTTTTGCTTGTTGGATTTTGTTGTGTTTCTCGATTCTTTCAAACAAAGTCACACTATCATCGCGAAATCAACTTTATTCCACTCCTTTTTTCAGAAACTTAATTGTGACGCGCAAGACATGGAAGTGAAATTAATAATTAATAGATGAGGTGAAGAAAGCTATTTTTCGGTGTTCTAAAAATGAACGTTCAATAGAGGAGTATACATGCTTATCCGAGAACATTTTGAGGGATTACAATTTCAAAATCAAATCAAAAAACCTTACTAATCTTACTCTACCGATCACTAAAGCCTTGGAAATGCGCGGAGGATAGAGTGGCGTTAAGGTCTAGTGTGCCATGCGGATTATGCGAGTCAGAAAATGATGATGATGAAAATTTCGTGCATTCATGGCATTTAATCCAAAAGCAAAAGAGGAAGGTCAAATGATCTGGAAAAATCATCGAAGAAAAAAGAAACGCTCCGCAATATGAGATTACCAAAGGACGTTCGTCAGGACACATGTAGCCAATGGCCTATTTATGAGAGCACAAGGCAAGGATGCAAACTGCATCATTTTTGTTTTAATTTTCAATTCATAAATTTACACGCTAGACAAAAATGCTTAAAACTAGCTTACATTACTTAACAGATATTGTTACATCTAACCTGCTGACCTCATACGGTTAATACTGTCTTAATTTGACTGTGCCTTTCGGCGTAGGCATATTTTCTGTCTTATGGACAATCTGATTTAGTCAAGATTTGATTAGCCAAGAAAACTGTCATCAAAAATTTGGTTATATTTCATTTAAAAAGCGCCCAAAATGCGTCTTGGACTTTTGCCTCACCAAAATTAATAACTGCTTCGTAAAGTTGCACACTGAATAAAACATAAAATCGTATGGTATAGGTTATTCCTATGGTATAAGTAGTTACTTATCAATAAATAAACGCCATGACTGAACAAGCATGTTTTTGCGTACAACTCTTTGTACAGAGTGTGTCTTCCGAATTCTTTGCCGTCATTTCCGAATATATTTAACTTTTAACTTAACTGCATCGCACCTTGTAATCTCATTGCTCTTTGTGCATCTCAGCGTGTTCTTTGGCAAATTGCAACTGGCCATTGCCCTGGTTATGCAACCATTTTAATAATTTTTCTTACAGACAGCTTCGCAAGTTTTGTTTCCAGACATATCCAGAATGGCACTTACAGTTGAACTCCAATAATTAAAAGTCTTGTTAAATCGATTTTTGTGTGGCAAGTGGCAAGTGAGAGTTTTTTTTCTATGACATTTATTCTCAACAGGAGTGAGAGACTTAAAACTGTGTTCTAAAAAATAACAACAGTACCTTTGAGATTTAATAAATGTAGAATGTGATCGCGCCATAAAGGACCAGTAGGCAGTTTTTTCACGAGAGATATCGAAGGAGACAGGAAGGGATAGTAAAAACGGCATCGGAGCTATGAAAGATTATGATCAGCACGCAATTAGAAGCTTTTTTTTTATATCGATGTATTGTTGGATTCAATTTCTTTATTCGAATTTATGATAACGAATTCCTATATAAAATACATTTTTATTATAATTAGCTTATGTTGCTATTTTATTTCGGACCTCTTGTTTTACCTTCTATAGTTGCTGGCTGATTCTTTTAATACCGCAGTCCATTTCAGGTTAAGGACCGTGGCTGTGACTGCAGAACTTAAAATGTCTTTTCCTCCAAATGATTCTTCCTAAGTCGAATTGTAGTAAGTAATTCGACGTAGTGTCTTCGACTCTCCACTGAATTTTCCTCATTTCCATTTAAAAGGTTTCTCGAATTCAATAAAAAGTATGAGCACCAATCTATAAAAAGGGGAAGAATGCACTTTTATTCTAACAAGGGCGGACAACCAAACATGCCAGCCTTTGTCACTGGACTTCAAGTAATTTTTCCGGGGCTCTTGAATTATCATATAACAAACGTGTGTCTTTTTTTAAAAGAAAATATTGGTATGCGCATCCACCCCAATGCAGCTGAACCTCTACGTCTGAGTTCGATTCCTGGTCTGTACGACAAAAATAATTTGCACATCCTTACCTATTTCGAGTCACTGACACTTCTCAAGGAGTATTCCTTTCTAGAAAAAGCTTCTCAAGTTGGCCGTCCAGAGTGGGCATCAAACTGTAGGTCCCTTGAACTCGTGAAAGAACAATAGAACACACAACAGGAGTGGTTGCTGAGAAGTAGGCCCTGGCCTTCAACGGGCTGTATCATTACCCATATTATATGCATTTTTGATCGCGATCACATCTCGAAACTATTATCACCGACATATGTATATATGCTATGGATTTGTTTTTTAAATACCATTTTCACAAAACAAGGTACCATGTTAATTATTTTAAAAGAACATTATTTAAATTTTTTTAAAGAAGAACAACACTCACTTGTGCAAGTAATGAGATAATGGAAATTTGCAACACGTACCTATTAGCAATTATCCTTTTACATCTGGTGTCACAATAATGGAACCTGGTAACCCAACAAAATCACATAAAATGTAACACCGGGTGTGCATATGAGACAGCAAACACTTTCTTATCACAGATGTGGCTTAATTGTGTGAACACGAGTGAATGTGTCATCAGTCCACTAATTCCAATGGGATGTACAATTGTAAAGCTTTATTATTTTTAGGCATGCTAATTGCATGATTTTAGTGATCAATTACTTCCTGAACAACAATCATTCTGTAAGTATGAGAAACGCGCGTTGATATCCAAACACGATAACCAACTGATCGAAGCAGTCACTTTTAATGATTCTCCATTATTCTTCTTCTAAGCTTTCGTGCATCGCTTTCAAGTATGCAACCACCTCAAATAGAAGAACAAATCTCAGATGCAAGAAAAAATGCAACAAATTTCACAAGAATACTTCCAGGCTAACGCCTCTAGTGTCAGTGCTAGTGCACCCACCCATAAGTGTTTCCTTCCCACGAACCATCTCAATTAAGCATTCCCCAATAATACATGACATAAAACCCAAGTCTAGCTCTAAGTCCCTCCCCATTAAGTGACCATTGCATCACACTCAGAGCTCTTCACCGAGCGCCACTGCAAGAGAATACAAAAATTTCCCTGAAAACCCCCGCCGAGCACTCTAATCAATTATGCACACACACAGCTCCTCCTTTAAGCCTTCAATGAATGAGATCATATCTCTGACATTGACAGCGACTATGAACAGATGAACCGAAGAATGTGGGTTTTATGTTCGGCTATCCAAATCGGAATTAACCGTCAGCCACTACGTGACCTGATTCGCTCAAATCCCGATCAATATCACACAAATTCGTTTCTATTCTCGACGAAGACATCATGGCTTGGTGCTCGTGCCATGGTACATGGTACAGCCATTGTAACCGGTGGTCAGTCATATGTCTGAAATCCATTTAAAGACGCAACAATATGCATGTCCATCTCCCCTGTCAACAGCAGCGGGAGAAAAAACGCCAGCAAACACTACAAACTCACAATGGGCTCCATCCATTCATCCGTCCGTTACGTGTTATTGGTTTCTCATTAATCACTGCCATTAAGGGCACTTCCTATCCAAATTAAGTAACATAATCCGCGTTTTGCTCGCTCCCAGCACCCACCACCGGCCGCAGCAGCAGCGGCAGCACCACCACAACTACTGGCAGTTGCGAAAATCTAATACCGCCGCTGTGCGTCGTCCGCAGCCCGACAAACCCAACCCTCTGAGAGGTTTCAATGTTCAATCTGTCTCATCGACGTCTTCACCTTCCCGCCGGCCGAATTCAATTGCTTTTCTTTCCACTCCCTCGGGCCCCCTCGATCCGTTCGGCCCCATCCGCGTGCTCTCCGCATTCGCGCGTACTTCAGTGATCAGTCGGTGCGATGTGCGGCGTGCTTGTGTGAGTTGTGTTGTTTCTGTTGCTTTTTTTTTCTCACAGCTACCCATGCGCACGTACTCGCACCGTCACTGTATGCGATACGAGCAAACAGACTCATCTTCGTGAATCTCCGGGGCCAGCAAATAAGAACACCACCACCACGCTGTCAGTGTGGTAGTTGTCAATTTAGGGGAAAGAGCGCTCGAATCCCTCCTATAAATAGTCTGTCCACCCGGCAGACCGACATCAGTTACAAATCGCGATCACATTGAGAAAGGATTACGTGGAGCCACCAGAAACCATCAGAAACCACCAGAAACATGTTCAGTACCGGTATTCGTTTCTTCGCACTCGCTGCCCTCGTTGCTGTGGCATGCGCCCGGCCCCAGGGCCAGGACATCGCCTCAACCACTCCTGCGGTCATCCTCAAGCAGGTGGACGTCAGCAATCCCGATGGAAGCTACACCAACAGGTTGGTGGAACCACTATCCACACCAATTGACTTGATTCTAAAGAAATCCTTTTCCTTCCCCCCTCTCTCTCTCACGCACACACAGTTACGAGACATCGAACGGCATCAAGGTGGAGAACACAGGATACATGAAGACCATCGTCGTTCCACAGGCGGTCGATGAGGACGGCAAGACTCTGGAGGAACACGAAGAAGTCATCCTCGTCCAAAGCGGTTCGTACACATACTCCGACCCCGAGGGCAACATCATCACTCTCCGGTACATCGCCGATGAGAACGGCTTCCAGCCCGAAGGAGAGCATCTGCCAGTTGCCCCCGAACCAGTGCCATCAAGCCAGCCTCAGTAAATGCAGGGAGAGCCTTTGACCCACTTTATCCCACTACACACCCATCATCAACACGCACACAACTTCACACACACCACACGCACACACGCACGCACGCATCATGCCAAAACCGTTTAAATCATTTAGTCATTACCAAGAGAAAATTATTCAAAAATGTTTGTTGTTATGTAATTAAGTTGTACGGAGACGTTGAAGACAAAAGCGAAAAGTAATAATAAAGACACGGTCAAGTAGAGACCAGAAAGAGACCAAGTTAACACACGAGTGATGATTTTTGCGAATCGGCAATTTCGCCGTCTCCTCTTCCCCGTTCGGCGAGTTGCATGCCACATCGCATCTCGTTAGTCGGTTAGGTTGTTAGTTCAGTTCGTAGTTCGATGTGGTGAACCGCATCTCTTGGCGGCAGTGGTGGTGGACTGCGGTTTCATTCAGAACCGTGCCCGCATCTTGCGGCTTTGAAACCCCATCACTTTGACCATGAATCCGATGCGCGGCGGGCATTTGATGAATTCCGTCAGAATCTGCTTGCTGCTGCAGGTATCCGTGTCACAAATTGAGATCGATATCGAAAGGTGTGCATGTCAACGTGGTCTGTTGTCTGCTGGCATCGTGGTCACGAGATGAGTGGTACCCGCGCAGACGTCACGTTCTGCCGTGTGGTTATGCGTCTCTGCGGCGGCTGACTGTCAAAAAAGAGGGTGATGAAATCTGCTGAACAGGGAGGCTGAGGTATTTCCGAGAATGTTCATTTCTTTCGAGTTCGTACGAAAAAATTCAAGACGCATGGCCATTAATTTCGGCTGTCAGCCCTTGAAGTGGGTCCAATCGGGATTCCCCTGCGAGTGAGTGGCTGGCTGCTGCCAATGCTGCGGCACTCCTAAACGCAGATTGTATCGGTAACCATGCTGCTGCTGTTTGCAGACGTCTATAATTCATCTTTAAGAGATCCGCTAGATTAGTTGTGCAAACGTGATCAATCCACCGGGATGAGATCATAGCCTTAACGAATGTCAAGTGTATCGAATGGTGAATTCGAGAAGAAGAAACTGCTGACTTTTGAATGATGTCTGTGAGGGGGATGGACGACGGATCCAAGGTCACGCAATTAGAAAGATCTTGCATCAGAAACTTAAGCAACGCGCACACACGTCTGAAAGGCTCCGGCGATCGGGTCCATTCCAAGATCGGTTCATGGTCACAAACTGAAATGAAATTGGCTATTCCATGCCATTGAGTGTGTAAGAGATTCACTGGAAACCATTGAAACTTCGTGTCTGTACATAATTCGACCGTTATCGCTTGTTGTCTCCTACACGCGTTGATTGTACAACTTTTGGGTTGGGCTCTTACATGTTCAGTCATTCGGAAGTACGAGTGAACTTCAGGATGAGTAATGCTTGTGGCATCAGCATTCTGTGACTGCAGCTGTGTTAGCCAAGGTAGCCAAGCGTTGGCACCTTTTCAGATGGTAGGCTATGGGAATACAATGCTATTTGTAGGATCTTTTCATCTACGGATCGGCCGAAAGTGGTGGTGTTGTACAGACCTGGGAATTTCTTTGAAACCTAAGACCTGCGTTTTTTAGTCAGGCAGACCCCCAAAATGATATCAGTCCAATTTGCCTCGATGTACATCTGACTGTCAGTCCATCTCTCATTGACAGCCACCTGACTATTATTCTCATGAACGGTCGCTTGAATGCCAAAAAATGACTGTTTATAGCACTGTTGTGGATTTTCACCAAAATAACCTAAATTATTTCGTGAAAATTCAAATTGGTGCTGTCTAAGTACGCCTAACTATGATCTGATTAAAACCTTCTATTTTGGTTGCAACCTTTTAGTCGGACAATGAAACTCAAGCGGAAACTTTTTTTTAAGGCCACAGTACACAGTTTTGTTTTTGTTGCTTTGAGAGTAGGTTAATTCTGTTTAGGGCAATGACGCGGTGCTAATAATAATAATAACAATATGGGCGGAGCCTTAGTCTGCCGAGGGTTAGAGCCTAGCTTCTCAGAAACCACTCGTGTTGTGCTTGCTATTGTTCTTTCACTAGAAAAGTGGAAGTGGCCTACTACTCTCAATGACTCGAAAAAGTGGGGTCATGAAAATTATTTTTGTCGTACAGACCAGGAATCGAATCTAGGATGTCGAGTTGCAAGTACGTTGGGGTCGATGGAATCTTTAATGGGAGCACGGCAAGTCATGCTCTTTTTCCACATTCTCCCAGATGGATGTTCTGATGCAGGGGTGAAGGAACATGAATAATTGAGGAACTTTGGTCACTTCCAGAACACTCGTTCAATGTACTCTACATGCGAGTGAAATCTCATATAAGCAGGTGGAGAGGTTTGAGTATCCCGGGGTATTTTTCAACAGTGATGAGAGGAGTAGCGAGCTCTTCTTTAGAATGGGCTATGTTCGGTCCTTTTTGAAATGTTCGTATTTCATTCGCGATTATCGCGACGTCCTGTGCGCTTCGGTGGTCAATAATAACTGTACTCTCTCCTTGCATTTTGTTAATACGTTGAATTGCCTAAAAACTAACACCAGCGTCGACTGTAGACTTCATGTAGTCATACTTGCCTACAGCTCAACTTGAAATTTGATTCTTAATGACACAAAAAATAAAATAACGAACACAAGATGAGTTTTTAATCGTGCTGCTATGGCAGATACTTGCTGATAGGGTGAGAAACAGGGCAGTATGGGAGGAACTCAAAGGTAAGCACCTGCTTCTAAGAACAGAGAGGGACATGCTAAGAGGATTCGTCGCTTGCACGAATCAGAAAAACGAATATAATCATCGTTTAGGCAATTTCGTGGCAGACCTAACACGAGGCGGTTGAACAAAGACCTTGGTTCTCCTCGGACGTAACTTCTGATGAGTTAGAGTCGATGGCGATGCCACCGCGACTCCCTGGACCACTGTTGAACAGATTTTGGTAATCAACCATCACTAAAACAACTCCAACTCTGGTTCTGCCCAGTGAAAGAAAAATAAGTGCTGCACGCAGAAATAAATAATAACTTGATGTTGAAAACAAAAGAAGCAGGACTAAATGCAGTAGAAGGAAAATATGCGGTATGGGAATGACTTCACTTCAAAGCATAGATGCCATTACTAAAAAATCAGATATCTTGAGAAAAAAGTACGAAAACTTGAACAAAATCAAAGAAACACAATGGAGGTGAGGTATTAAACTGAGATTCAAATGACTCGTTTAAATTAAACTAAAAATTGAACGCAGTTCAAGCTTTAAAACAAATTTTGAAACGGAATTAATCCTTGAACTGAAGTGAAAACCACCAAAAGTAGCGTTTCAGCTTCCACTGTATCACTGCCCATTAATGAGATTAAGATATAATAAATGTGTTGAATTGTTCTTTATTTTGGTGCAGAGATACATCATCATTTTCTGACCAGTGTCATCCACTAAAGGGATCAGCGGCATAAAGCACGCACTAAAAATCTCCAGACCACTCGAGCCTCCGCCATCAACTCTAACTTATCAGGATTTATACCCAGACGCAATCACTCGAGTTTATGGACTTGGTCCAACCACTTCGTCCTGTGTCTTCCAATGGGCCGCCTTCTTGATGGAATCGCATTTAAGGCACGCCTCGGAAAACGTGATGATGCGGGCATTGGTGCATGTCCAATCCATCGAAGTATAGCTCTTTCCGTTCGAAGAAGTAGCAGCTCGACATTGATTTCTCCGCGTACTCTCGTGTTTCTCACCCTATCCTACCGAGTAAGTCCCACAATAGCACAAAGACATCTCATCTGGGCATCTTGTATTCGCGAAAGAATAACTTTCGATTCTTACCCAAGTTTCATGAAACAAATTGAAACAAATCAAATTGGAACACATACTGAGTTGAAAACCGATAATTTGGCTTCGAAATCAAGCTCGGCCTTTCTAATTACAGATCTGCAAAGCTGTGGCAATATTTATCCAGCTTGGCCAATCCTACAGGAAAACTCAGAACTATTCCTCCCATCACTCGTGAAAAAGTTCCCGAGATATTTAAATGTCTCCATCTGCTTCAATGTGAGTCCCATCACATGTAGAGTGCATTGCACGGCGCTCTGGAAATTGCCAGAACCTCTGATTTGTCCACATTGACCTTCACATACGCACATACGGCCAGAAGCATGTGATGTGGTGATAACCAATTCATCTGCAAAGAGAAGATGACAGACATACATTAAAAATTTGAAATGCAAATGCAAAAATCAGTCGCAGGAGAAGAACTTAATATTTTGTCAGAAAAAATGAAACAAAAAAAATTTTGACTAGGATAGATTAGATAGAACGGTAGACAGGCAATGTGTCATTAAGGTCCGGTTGGACCCATTGTATGCCTTTTTACTTCTTCTTCGTACTCGTGCTTTCAGACCCCGAAGACTTGAAAGAAATGTTCTACTAGTGTTATATGCCTTCACTGACAGAGACTGGGGCAGTGTCAAAGCTAGTGATGAGTGTCCTTTTTTTCGCTTTCGGCGACAAAGTCTTTGCATAGAAAGTCGCTTGATACTCCCACTCCCATTTTATGGGATTTTGACGTTGACTTAAGAAGTGCAAGTGAATGCAAAATTCTATGATTAACCTCTTCAAAAACCAATAGCTGTCGAAAAAATAAAGCAAAATCTGATCAGAGTGATCCAAGGAGTAGTTGGATGTCAATAAATTGATTTTGTTGATCCTATAGGGGAAAAACGGAAGGGCAGCACTCTGAATTTGAGATTGAAAAAGTATGTTAGATCTGGTGACAGGCAGCCGAGAGCAGCTGCCATATTTAGGCCAGACTGGGCACGTTGTGTACTCCTTAACATAATACTCCATCTTGTAATGATGTGTCAGCAACAGCTCACACAATTTTAGTACATTGTCCAGAAGCTAATGTTCCATTTTGGAGAACTCTGTTAGGAGGAACATGCTCGAACAATACAAGTGGTTAACGATGAAACTAGACTCAAGCCCAAATTTGACAAGAATTTCAGTCGCGCCTACTGCTTTCGGGTAAAGACGACTTACAATTTTATGCCGCAGATATGCAAGATATCCCACGCCTACTTCGCTTGGTCTTTAAAATTGTTTTACCGTCTCTTTTTATAGCCTTTTCACGGACCATTCGGAGAAAATAACGTCCATGGAGCAGTGATGAATTCAAATAAGACTCCGCAAACATAGCAAAAATATACTAAACACAAACTGCCTAACACTTGGTCAGGAGAATTCTTCCCTGAAGGCAGGGTATAGAAATCGAGCATCAAATAGTATTGAATTCCTGTTCCGAAGATCAGCATTGTTAGTGACACACGCGAGGTGTTGCGCTATAGCACCTTCCAGCTTATCTGCAATCCAATAGCAAAACAGCGATCAAGGTCCAGCCATTGCAACAACGCAAGGAAATAAGGAAGTATCGATAAAATCTCCTTTCGCTTGATATGCACGAACATTGTTTCTTTTATCGTTTCTTTTCCACTTAACGAGCTTTGGTTTTTGGTCAATCTGCAAGGCAAAGGACAAGCAACAAGGATTCCTATTTATGATGAATGCGACCTCACTTGGCTTGATGTGCCACTGAAGGCAACTTCTAACTTCCTGAAGACACTCAGCGGATGACGCACCAACAGCTAGCCGAAAAACCATCCATTGAAAAAGTCAACAGTCAGCGGATAACATCCACCACATTAAGCGGCTAAATCAACATACGCTTCCTAGATCCATTTCTTCGTTTGGTGTGCCAACACACGTACCAACTCGTAGTTTCCTCTTCGGCGCTTCGATCGCGAAATGCAAACTTGAATTCAGGACAGCCGTGTGGTGGGCTTCAGATAATCTTCATCGCTTTCATTCAGGAGGTAAATTCAATCAAATCGGTTGAGGATCATACTAAGTATCCAATCGAGAGCCATGATCGTCATCCACCCACGCGTTGGATAATCCAAACAGATTTGAGAGAAGAAAAAAACAACAACAGACAAGCACATTCGACAAAATCAACAAATCCGCGTTTCTCTCACATCACGCACTGTCCAATAAATGCCAACACGCTGGCATCCGTCCAAGAGATTCGCCGATCTAATACTCGAGTAACATTGACCTATTTAACAATGACTAATCTGAGGTAAGGCAAGACGCGAATTTTGAATAGATGATCCAACACACTCTGACTGTCCTAGACATCTGAGACGTGGGTTAGGTGACCACTAAGCCACCACTCAATCCGAATTATCTCATCGTCTGCATGTCGCTCAATGGCATGAGCTTATGGAAATTTGTTGATGAGTACTTGTAGCATGATGTTTGTTACACGGCTCTGGGTTGAATGGTACAAGGTTGGTCATTTGAACTTGAAACTCAATCAATTCGATTGCAATCGATTATACGAAAGTAGTGACAGAAAACTGGGTAGCTTTGGCGGAGGAGGAGATGCGCTTGCGCTTAAGCGATGAGTGGGGCATTGAAGACGAAATCGATGTTCGGGAGGTTGGTATGTGTGGAATGTGTTTGGTGGGATTGAGCTTTGAAAAACTTGAAGAAACATGATGGAACGGCATTTACCACTGTTATGTGTAGCACATCGTTTCCGGTCAACAAATATGCATTCTCTCTGACGTCCCCTTAAGCCAATGAATTAAGCATCGGAAGATAATAGTGCAAGAAGATTGTTGTGCGGAAGATTGTTGTGCTCCACACAGTAGAGGTTCTTCGATGCCATCTAGGACTTGAACTCCTTAGATGTTGACCGGAAATAGTGGGACGACATTCCTCCCGGGATCCCTCACATCCACCTGGTAACAAAAACTCCTGGCGCATAGTGTGAATCTCATCGCTGATTCCTCTGTTGTGGTCACCGCAGGACCTTAGCCCTTTCTAGTCTCACCGCAGAACCATAGTTCTTATGCGCTGTGACTCGTTATCAGGGTTAATCCTCAGTATTTCCTAAATTCTTTATCAGTCTGACACTTGCTCAAGAACATTGTTACACTAAAAGCGACAATGCAATGGTCCATCATCTATCGTCCACAGAGCCCCTGCACCCATCCACCAGCCCATCTTACGGCTCTCATTTGACTACAAGCACCAAATTATCTAACATACTCTTAGGCGCTAAAAAAACCTCTTAATGGGTTTACACACCACATTGATTTCCAATAAAATAATTTACTTTTCTCGATATTCAAATACAAAAAATATCACTCCAATCAATTGATCTACGCGAAAGAAAGCAAAAATGGTTATAATTTATTTTTCCGTTCACATCGTGCGCTTGAGCTTAAAGTGCGACGACCGCCAATCCCACTTACAGAATAGTCAGCACCAAATGTGACGTGAAAGGCATGCGAAAAAATAAAACAAAAAAAAATGATTCCATTTTGTTAACTGTTTTGAATTCCCAACAGAGGCACCGCGTCTGTGTGTCAAGCCATCCATGTGACGTAGTGAATAGAAATTACACTTTAAGTAGTGGTCTTTATTTCTGTCACGCGCCCGAAAATGAGCTTGTTTTTATCATTTGCAAAGAGCTAGAAAAATCTGATAAATCAACCTGAAGAATTTGAACATTGCTCAATGGTGGTTATGGTAATAAATCTAACATTGAAATCTATGAATGTCAACATGTTTTCAACACGATCATAGTTTGTATCCGGATTGAAGTGCGATTGAACTTTTACCTCTAGTACACAATAAGTGCGATTTTGGTTAAATGTCAATTAATTGTGGGAACTACAAGCTAGAGCTCATTTGTGTCTATTGGGTTCCTGAATTTTGATCCTAGTTCTGGGCACCGCCACTTATGTAGTAGCTCGGGAATCTTTAGAAACTCGATTGTCTTTTTCCGGCATTCCTTTACAGTGGAAATGTCTCTTATAGGTATCTAGGTCTAGGACAAACCGATACATATGCTGTCCTTAAGAAAGGACATACAGCATAGACGTCTTGGAGAGAGCGTCACAATAGGCAGCTATAACTGCGGTAAATTAAGGACATGTTCTACCTTGGCTTCGCAGCAAATAGTACGAACAAAATCAGTACCGAGATCAAACGTAGAATAACTCATGCCAACCGCTGTCTCTGTTGGCTCAAGAGGTATGTAATATAGCCGTCTTTCCAAGGACTTCTATATAAGAGACTGATCACCCCAGACCTACTGTAAGTACTTGGTCTATTCGAGGGTAAAGTTATGCGTACGATATTTTTTTGTAGATGTTTATTCTCCAATTCAATTACGTGATAAACAAAAATTGCTTCAAGCTAGCTTATCTAATTTAACGAACGTTCTCACATCTACCCTACTGACCCTATTCGGGTACTCTAAGCTAAGGAGGAGAAGATACAAGTATTCAAACAACTGTGTGGGCTATATAACGACATGACCCTAGCTAGGCGTCTACAGATCACAGCTCAGGAATGCTGGTCCTGAACTGTCCTCCAATCCGTACCAATGGGTCAATGCGTCTTCTGAGATTTTGGATCCTCCATTCGTACACCATTTTTTATTTGCAGTTTTTGCAAAAGTCGCTGAGCGACATGTTCAGAAATCAGACGTAATGAATGTGGGCATATAGGCGATCGAAGCTTTTGGCATACATATCAGACATGACATCTTCCGCAAGAGAATCTGCGTTTCTATGGATGGCAGTATGGCCCTGTCTGCTCATCACTGCGTCTCTATGTACCCCAGCTTCGACGTATCAATGTGCCATGCTACACATTTATGCTGATCGCTTTGTCGGTTATGTTGTGATGTCCCAGTGCAAATGTATCGCAGTCATATCGTCGTGAAAAACGCTACAATCCCACGCGAACTTTTAGTTGCTTTTTTTTAAATTTAAATATTGACAGTCTTCCTAAAGGAAGGCAGAAAGGAAACCCCTTTGACTGCGCCAACTATCGAGGGATCAGCCTCCTTAACATCGCTTACATGATACTCTCTGCCGTTGTGTGTGAACACCTGAAACCCTTTGTCAACAACCTGATAGGTCCTTATCAGTGCGGTTTAAGGCCGGTAAAGTCCACAACAGACCAAATATTTACCCTCCGGCAGATCCTGGAAAAGACTCAAGAGATGCAAATCGACACCCACCAAGGCCGCATATGACATTGACATTCCTGCCAAACTCGTCAGGTTGTGCAGGATGACGATGGAGAACTCTCGCTGCTCCATCAAGGTCGGTAACGAACTCACCGAGACCTTCAATGTCAAAAAAGGTTTTAGGCAAGGCGACACGCTGTCATGTGACTTCTTTAACATCATACCTGAGAACATCGTGCGAAACTCAAGCGTAAACACCCGAGGCACGATCTTCCAAAAGTCCGTTCAACTGCTTGCTTACGCGGACGACATTGACGTGATTGGACGAACACAGCGAGCCGTCAATGAGGCGTTTGATGGCATTGAAGCGGAAGCGGCTAAAATGGGTCTAGCGGTAAACCAGGACAAAACAAAGTACATGCTGTCATCACAGCAGGACGCACAACATCGTCGTCTCGGACAGAGCGTCATGTTGGGCAGCAGAAACTTTGAGGTAGTCAAGGACTTCGTCTACCTAGGCTCTGGAGTAAATAGGGACAACAACACCAGTACCGAGATCAGGCGCAGAATTACTCTTGCCAATCGCTGTTTCTTTGGGCTCAAGAGGCAATTGCGTAACAGAGCCATATATCGAAACACTAAATTGACCTTTGAGAGAAAAGTTCTGCGTACGATCTTTGGTCCTGTTTGCGTTGATGGCATTTGGAGGAGAAGGTTCAACCACGAACTATACGGGCTGTACAGCGGCATGCACCTAGTTAAGCGTCTTCGGATCCAACGCTTAAGATGGCTAGGTCATGTAGAGCGGATGGACACCACAGCTCCGGCCCGAAGAGTCTTCGACACCGAGCCATTGGGACAGCGCAACAGAGGACGTCCTCGCACTAGATGGCGCACACAAGTGGAAAAGGACCTCAACCAACTTGGTGTGCGCAACTGGAGGCAGCTGACGAAAGATCGTGCTGGCTGAAGAGGCATGTTGGTTGAGGCCCAGGTCCACCCCGGACTGTAGCGCCAAGCAAAGAAGAAGAAGTCTTCCTAAAATTTAAAAGAAGATGTCTGCTGTGAAAGCAATCTCTAAAGGCACAATGAACTCACTAAAGGGTCTGCTCCTTTCCTGTACTTATTCTGTCTTCCCAGTCTAATGTACAACATTCAGCATTCCATACATTCCCTGGATGGAAATAGCTCTCACACCTCCGTTGTTCAGACAATGCAAACGAACTAGAACAACCTTTCTGACCAGATTCAACTTCCAGATTGAAAACTTCGCATTCTTCGAATTCATCAGCTACACCACCGCAAACCTATTTAAATTCATTCACTTATTAGTAGTGAAAAATAAAGAACCAGGTACGGCACGGCGTCGCTGTCTTTTTTTAATGATTCAACTCTCCATTTTATTAAATTTGAAATTCAGATTCTGGCGTCACCTGTCATAATTACTGCTACTCCCCCATTAGACATGTCAGTCTTTAAAAATGACATTCCTTTAAATTAATTCTCGATAAAAAATTAACAAAACTTGTGCCAGATAATCAAGTAAAACCAGATTTTGTACTCAAAAGATGAACCCTGTTTGCACACCGATCTCGCTGTCTTCCTCCAATATTCAAACATAATTGGTCTTGTATTCCTGTTTTAATGAAAGCCTAGTAAATTAACAAAACGATGACATCTTCAATTGCGGTTTTACCGTTCTCATTATTTGGCCCGTAAATCAAACGCAGCTAGTAAACGTCCACCTGAGCACTGGCAAGACCCGTTAGACAGCCGCATCATTCATATCCATAAAATAAATTTGTGTCAACCTTTAAGAAATTGCAACGTCTACCTATGTAGCGGAATTCAGTCGGCCAATGGAACACATAAAGGCACTCATCTGCAGGCACTTTGACATTTATGCAAATGTTAAGACTAGTCACACTATTGGCGGCGCAGTCTTCAGTTGTCGTAAATCTTAGTCGTCTACGGTTCTCGCACTCAATTAAGAGTCTGTTTAATTTGTAAAAGATGAGCTCAACTCGAAGAAGTTGCATATTGCAAAATATTGTTTGTCCTTCTTAAAGATGACAAAGGCGGCGGCTCATTGGGTTATTTTCCCTTCTCGAGATTATTAATTGCTTCAAAAGGTCAGGGTTTTGCCAGTGCCTTTTTTTATTCTGTGCCTTCAAAACCACATCATGTCTCTGCAAAATGTACCAAATCCGGCCAATGCTCTCTTTTGCATAAGATTCGTCAGAATTTCCACAATATGTATTCGATATCGAAATTTCGTTTGCAGTTCCTTATAATTCTTCGCAATAAAATGGCCTCAACCAATAATCCACTTCAGCTGAGAGAATCCAGATGAAGTCAACATGGTGGCTGTAGACACCACTGGGTGCATGATTTTGGTATCCAACACCATCCTCCACTGCCTTTCCTCCCAGTGTCAAAATCTACTACAAGCGATGTACTAGATTAGAGTGCATCCATTTTAAGATAAATAGCAGTTCAACTTGGAATTAAATTCTGGTTCTGGTGGAATCTAGTAGAACAAGATTCATAGTCTCTAAAATACGTTCAATGCCTGAATGACTCGCAATGCAACTTCAAGTTGTTGACTATTCGCTGCGGATATTTGCATCAGAAGCATATAGAAAGCACTGTGCTACACTCCGAGGTAGAAATGGACTCAGCTTTGTGTCTTAAATAAATCAGGTCTTAACATGTCCATAATTACTTTCGTAAGCTTCCAGTATAAAATCTGGGTAGTTTCCTAGGCTCCCACTTAATTAAATGTGTCTTTCACTTCAAACGTCGAATTTGAAAATACGTTTTCTTCACACAACCTCTGAACCTTGGATTATGAAAGTTGTTCGTCTCGGGATTTTAACCTAGTCACCTAGTGAGGCAGTTACAGCACATATCCCCTATACCACAACGACCATACGAAAGTCTGAAATAAGTAAAATACTGACGAAAACTTTTCCCCTACATACTGCTATCAAAAGTCTACCTCCAGCTGGAAAACCAAACGAGTCCTCTTTCTCATAACAGATAATAGCGTGACCGCCCGTGAACTTGCCGCACCCATGTCCGGGTGTAACTGTCTCCGTTTATTAAGACACTGCATAAGAAACTCGAAATGAAAGGAAAAATCAAGTGATCTTCAAGCTTCAAAACACGTTATCCACTTAGTTGCAACAGACGATCCGTTAATCCCTGCTTATGATTATAAATAAAAATTCCTTAGATCGAAAGCATGTGCAGCCGCGTTACGCAATTCGAAAATTAAATCCATTGACATTTAAACCTCTCTCACTTCCACCCGAGCACTTGCTCAAGCATGTGCTGCTGTCACCGATTTTATGGGCCTGTCAGCGTTTAATACGCACCAACACTCGACAGATGGATCCCAATCACCACCCAGCTCAATCGAAGAACCACATCTCTTCTTCCACGCAGAAGTGATTCATCGAAACATCCGATTATGCAACCACCGCTCTGTGACTGATCAATCTGACATTTCAACCGACGCGCCGTTTACATTGTTCTGCTTAAACACTCGTAGTTTCGATTTAATGTTTCAATTAGTAATGCATGTGACAACGGTGTGGTTTCTTCGTTACGAGGTATAAATTCCAAAATCTCAAGGCTGACTGAATCGCAGTACCTAGTCGGAATAGAATACTTCTTCTCTTTTCTCCTTCATCGGTGGTTGGCGTGATGTGCTTGTTGTTTTGCCGTTGTTGGCGGCATTCACATTCGGGAGGCAGCACACTCTTTGGCGTTGTCGTTGAAAATTCTGATCATATCGAACGAACGTCTTGTGAATCTCTCCACTCTGGCCGCTGTGCAGAGTCTTCAGATTTCTTTGAATGCATTCTAATAGTTGCCATCTTATTATGTCGCAATTTAATTTATTTCGTCTGTGTTCATATTTCGACAGCTATGAGAACTTGTCAGGGGAGTGGAGCATGTTGGTTATTTTTGAAAGAAAAAGAGAAGAGGAGCATGTCTAAGAAAGCATAGAAGATGCTACCTGCGAACGAGGATATTCCGTTCTGGTTTTTTTTGCAGGTACGTGAGTGGAATTATTGCGGTTTTGGGGACTCAATGTCAAAAGAAGATTAATGGCAAAAGACGAAGGAAACTAAACATTCTAGACATGAGACGATGACATAACTGAGGGTTTGACATAACGCAAGGGTGGGAATATTTGAGTTTACCACATTTTACACTGTAGCTGTGGATGAGATATGCAAAAATATGTGCCTTTAAAGCTGGATGTCAATCAAAATGAATGTCTTTGATTATTCATAGCAGAATTGTGTTCGTATTGATCTATGGCAATGAACTGAGTTATTTTAATGTAGGATATTCGCTGTGTTTTGTCTAAATGCCGGAATCATAACAGGACGACACGGTGTTGACAGATGCGTTGAACAATACCACATCTGATTGCTTGCACAAAGGCATTTTGCACAGCGCCATTTCCAATTTTTCAAACATAGATTTTATGGAATGAACACGGAGACCTCTCATTGTTCCATCAGTGTCGCCTATCGGTGAGGTATTTCCATATGCCGAAGTAAAGTTTTAGGCATGACTTTTCCACATTACAAAAAAATCACTAGCTAGCTTTGTCATCCTAGTCATCCTATCGGAAGATGTTAGGATTTTTGCAAGTGGCGTCGTACGGCAATCATATTTGGCATTTGTGAACTAGATAGCTGCAGTCTATAAAAAGACAAGTAGCGAAGCGCAGTCCTCAATCTGAACCACGAATTTCTGCGTAAACGAAACAAGATCGACGAATTTTGTTATCCTTGGGTCTACTTGAAGTCACAAGTTTATACCACCAACCACCTGGACAGACAAGGATCGGAAAAGGGCCCTAGTTTGGCAGACACATCACTGCAATCACCGATCAGTGCATTGTAACGGATCATAAATGACACATAAAATAAAATAATCCAACTCGTCTTGGCTTCTAAAAACCGACTGTCAAACGGCAGGATCAACGTGGCCAAAACTTAATATCAGGAAAACAAAGAAGCTTCTGGCGTTAGACCAAAAATCGATCCTTATGCTAGTCGCAGTAATCACAGAAGACTATGGAATATAACCAGGAAACCGAGACGATCTAACATCTGCTTTTTGACTTCCCCGCACTCCAGAATATGGCGCCTAGCGTCTCTGAGACTTTGGAAAAGCTTATGCATATATATCGAATATAGAGAAGAAAATTCGACAGAAATGCGAACAGTCATGGACCCAAGTGTGTATCCATTCTGGCCGCAGTAATTTGCCTGATATCCGCAAACTGTCTGTTTGTGTATCGAAGTGTATCCATGTTTTAAAGGCCCCAATAAAGGGAAAGCTTAGTCTCCGCTATCAAAGTCGGAGATCAACGTCATTAACCTTTGAAAACAGCCAGAAACATTGTACAATTTTTTTCTGGAAAAATTGCACATAATTCACAACTTTTGAGGTCCATTGTGCGGTCTCATTTACGGGCCTTAATGACGCGTCGTTTACCTCATGTAGCTTCGATTTATCCTACTATTGTTGGTGGCCTTGAGATATACAAAGATGTCTTAAATCATTAATGTTGTTAAAGAAATAACTACCCAGCCACTGAAGGGCGGGGTAGGTCCTGAGTTGTGTGTAGAATTTATGTGAAAGAAATATTAAGTTATTATGGCTTCGGTTAGGTTATTGGGCTGCTAGCGAAATTGCCAACACACTTAGACCATTGTATGTGCATTGCAAAATGGGTCTGGACCAGATTTCTAAACCATATAAAAGCATATTAACTTTTGTTTTCACTGGGATTCGAACCTGTGACTCCTATGACCAAGCGCAGGCACTCAACCAACTTATGTCTCAACCATTTAAGCAAGACATCCCTTGCTACTGCTACTTATATTGGATTTGGCTTAGAGCCACATCGTTCTCGATGATTTCCACCCATCTACGATTGTTATTTATGGCGTCTGTCAATAGATGTCAATGGAGGTGAGATTTCTCTTCATTTAGTACCAATAATACACTTCCCCATGAGCTTTGAGTTAAGGCAAGCAGAACATTGTCAGTCACTCACTGGAATTCTTATCTTTCAAGTACCACTTCGTTGTGAAATCAAACATCTTCACTTCTCACACTTGCCAATAAACGCAAAACCTTGAAGATGCCTACATCTGGTGACCGAACCCATTATGCAGCAGTACCGCTGATTCACTGCGAGTTAAGCAACACCAACACACAAAACAGTTCTGTGCAAAACAAATAGGTAAACACCCATGATGAAGATGAAGACGATGATGATGCATTCGAAATCAAAGGTGTGAGCACTTGTCACGAGTCGGTGTGTAATTACACGTCAAGCGGCAGGCAAACAATGAAGTAACTGCTCTTACTTAATCCCAGAGTGCACCTAATTGAAAGCAAACACCAAGTTCATTGAACGTCTGCCGCCAACAAATGTTTTCTGTCCAAGATGACCAGCGCGCTCACGTGTTAATTATCCCATAATTGATCAACACAATGACTATTACACAAGTGTGTTACCTCATCCATTCATCCGCACGCTGGCGGATAAACAATTTAACTGAAATAACTACACGCAGCTCTTGTAACCTGCAACTCATCTTCCTTCGAATCGATTGGTAATCTCGACAGCAATCGCAGCATCCCAAGGCACACGGTCCCAAAGAGACACACAGCCAACCAGCACAATGGAAAGTGAAAGTGAGCCGACTCCAGTCGATTTTCAAAATCCCCATGATCGTTCAGCTCCCCGAGCCGGTAATTTAAATGCGCACACGATTGTTATGCAAGACTTTGTGTAAGGAGACGAACAATAATGAAACGGACGAACAGAAAATGAAATCCAACGCAAAATTGATTATTTCTAATTTATCATTTATTGTTTTATTAAATTCACTTCTCGTATATAATTTAACAAACAATCAAAAATGAGGATTCCATTGTCTCCAAGGCGTGGGCAAACTTACAAGGAAATCATCACAGTCTTTACTATGTTCTTTTCTTCTTAAAAAGGCTTTGTTTTCGTGTATAAATAAATGGTCCAAAATAGAAGAGCAAGAAAAATATTGCGTATGTGTACATACAAGGCGAAGGTAGAAACTAGAGAGAAAATACAATTTTACGAGCTACAACCCCGTCAAATGTTATGGGAGATAGAGATAGAGTGGATAAATACGATTAAAAAACAAAACAAGAGTGGGTCCTTGAGGAGTGTACAGGCATTGTCCTGTGATTCAATTGGGATGTTCGTTCAGTCACAGCTTGAGGATTGTCTCTTCAGCCCAGAACCATAAAACAACACTTCCTGTCCAATCTTCCCCCAAAACCCGATGACAAAAAGGGTAAATTCTGTCAAAACTCCTCAATTCTCCAGCAATCCAATGTACTGTCCATTCTGGTTGGCCAGCTTACGCTCTTCCAACTTCTTTGCGAATTCCGGATCGGTTCGTGCCCTCTCCTCCTGGCGCTGCTGTTGCAACTTGATGCCAGCGTAGATCTGGTCTAATCCCTTCTGAATCTCCTCGGGCACTGGTGGCGGTGTTGGAATGTGATCGCCAGTGGCGCGGAAACCATTCTCATCGGCTGTGTACTGAACATTCACGATGTCACCTTCGGGCGACTGATACGAATACTGTCCGTGTTGGACGAGCACACCGTTGGGATTCACTTCGGAGAAGTCCTTCAGGAAGCCGGTCTCCTCGTGGATGATGTTGTTGCCAGTCTCGTATTCGGTCTTGTACGAGCCATCCTCGCTCTGTTCCTTGTTGTATTTCAAGATAGGTATCCAAGTTGTGGTGTCACGTGGTTCCTTGTACTCGAATTTACCCTCCTGCCTGGGAATGGTATTCGGATGTGACTGCTGCTGTTGCTGCTGTTGTTGGGCACTGCAGCTTGCGACGGCCAACAGAACCAAAGCACTGATTACAATCTAAGAAAAAACAAAACAAACGCTTTTTTTCAGAAAAGAACTCAAACTTCACACGATTAAATCAAATCAAATTGAGACACTTACAAACACTTTCATGGTAAACGCTATGAGATTCTTCGAAATCCACACACACGCGATATTTGATTTCAAACAGTTGAAGGCACCGGGAACACTATTTGTTTCGGGTGAAAGCAGGTTTGCGAGCAGACTGATCATGCACCGACCCCATTAAGCCTATTTATAGAGTGCTGCGCCCCGCAAGAGGTGGGAAAAAAGCCATCACCAATCGAACAACCTCTCTCCACTTCACTTGGACGACACTGGCGAATGTATGTGGCGTACGAGTTTATTGCAAGATTCGTGCTTTACTCTTCGTTCCTCCGGCGTTTTGGGCTTGAGTCTACCATCTACCATCAAAATACCAGTAGTGCTGGCCTTCTTGCTTTTGCTTCATTCATTGCGGCTTTTGTGTGGCTGGCTTCTTGAATTCGCTGAGTATTGGTGGATCTGCTCTGAGATGCTGCACAGTCGGGCTGTGCAACAGTCTGCACGCGTACTTCGAGAGCACGGTTAGACACGAATTGTTTCTCCGATTCGTCTCACTCGTCGCCGTGGGTATTGTGATGTCGGTGTGGTGGTGGTATTTTGGCTGCTCCTAAGCAGAATAATGAATTCAAATTGCACTGATTAAGTCGGCCAGCATTGGAGTACGAGCGGAAAATGGGATTGTCTGAAGTCTGTTGTTTGTTTGCCTGTTGTGCTGTGGATCGACGAATTATTCTGCCGAGGGAGCGTACGTATTCACCCCGGAATCCCGATTCGAGATTTATCAAAAAGAAACATTCGAGTACACCATCCTACGCAGATCATGTCATAACTCACAGGTCTACCTTGCACTTTCACTGGTGATTTTCGCTGTTTCTGTTCGATTACTCTTCTCTCTCTCTTCGCTTCTCTTCTCGTCTTCAGTTGGTTATGTCGGACGACTTTTGAAATGCTCGCCTCCCAACAAAAGGCAGTCGAACGTGCATAGTTGATTGCAGTTTATATGATCAATGGACACCTCAATTGTATTGACGGCCAATTGTGTTTGACATGATTTGTTCAAAGAAAAACTCTTTGAGACGGTATTCGTTTTTCGGGAAGTTTTGCATTCACAATCAATGCGTTCGCATGGAGGAGGACTCTCTATTGTAGCTGGCACAAATGTGAATAGTGAAATTGAAAGTTTTGGATTTTCATTCATTACTCCCATTTATGTGACGGTTGGTGATTTATAAAAGTCAACGTTACATCAAGGCACTTTTAAATTGCTGCTGAGTGGATGGAGTGCTGGCAAAGAAAGCGATGAATTGGCAGAATAAGGGAGGTTTGTGTTCACTTAAAATGGGATTATGCGGGATTCAAGAACTGGTAGAACTCTTCATCTTCATCTCGAATAATACGACCGGAAAATAATGGTTTTTGAAGTTAAGAATCGCCAAAAGGAGAACAACATCTTCTGGAAACAAATTGAGAAAACGGAGTGATGACAGCTAGTTGAGGTTGTGTATTTCGAAAAAGAATTCGATATTGAAAACTTCAGATTAAATAGACTCTCCCTTTAATCTTGTAGAGGTCATTGATCAGTTGTGAATTATGTATATTTGTGTGCATATGTTTTTTGCCTGCGTCAACTTCTGAATACAAATTTAACGAGCTATGAAATGACAAATAATACATTTTTGAATCACTCACTTGTAGACAGACAGTCATGTCAGGACTGTAATGACATGTAACACTAAGGAATTATGGGTGTACTCAAGCGCAACCAGATAGTAATGCGGAATCCTGAACCCTTAGATCAATAATCTGGTCCTTGCAAGGAAATTTTTTTTTGATGTGATAGACACAAATCTTCCTGATTAGTCAGGAGAACTGGCTTAAATCTAAGAAGTACTTGCTGGTATTGAATTATCAACTTCATTACTTGATTAATTGATGAAGTTTGCTACGTTTGGAATTTTTAAGTTTGACATTTCTTCTAGGATGCTTAATATGTAGCTACCTATCGAACTTTTCTTTGTTCCTGCAACTGCTGCACAGGCGCCGAGGCAATGTAGTGTGCTCTCCATTTCTTGGTCAGGACTTAATTTCCTTTTGCTTGTGATCCTATATATGTCTTTAAGGCTCAGGCGTATACTTGTCTTTTTAGGCTGATATTACCTAATCCCTTTTTGCAAATCTGATTTAGATCTCCGAAAACGGAAAAAACCTAGCATTCTAAGAGCATCGCCTTGGTCGTATAGTAAAGTCGGTCATATACATTTGTCCCAGGAAGGTGGAAGGTTAGCGGCACTCATTAAGGCACACTCATAGTTATGGTAAATTAAAGTCAAAGACCAGATTAAGGGCCGAGTTCATCGGTCTAAAAAAGTCGCAAGAAATTGCGTACTGTAATCATGTTCCCCATATTGTATAGCAAATCATTGTGGTATAACCCTACATAGACAGCAGAAAGTTTGTTTATCTCATATACTGAGGCTCCGAAACTGCAAGTCTCAAGGCTCTGAAATTTTCAACAAAAATCTTTCTAAAATTTATAAGCTGAATGTGAAGCCCCAACGACATACGCTTCAATACGTACGCTCATTCATTGACAGCAGGCGCAATATTTTACTTCTCATTGATTTTTCAACAAAACCACTCAATTTTGTTCTAATTACATTTTAACAACTTTATCAAATTAATCACATAATAGGTCTTTTCCCATACTTTTTGCACCAAATTGTGAAGACTGTCATTTTTAAGGAGTGTGGGTAAAAACATCTCTGAGAGAACCAAAATAGGAAGAAAGTACGTGAACGTGAATTTAACCAAATGTGTAACTTATGTTGCTTGTTACGTTCTTTATGTCGACAGAGATACCATACATCATCTGTTTTGTACTGACTTTTTGTGTACTGAAAAATACCTAATGTGTCACAATATAAGCTACTTTTTTTGGTTAGTGAACTTTGACTTCAATTCCTACAAAATTGAAATCGCATGCAGGTAGTTAAGATTCTCAAGAACTTTTTTCTTTATGCATCACTTCCCATCTCTCCGCGTTGTAAATTGTTGCTGTCACTCCAGACCAATAGAAGAGAACCCGTATTTGCATTTTGTTTTGCTGCAGCTGATGATTTTACTTTTATAATGCATATGGATATGAATGAGAGATATTTTGAAAAACTATTTTCATTACAATTAAAGTATATGTTGAAGAATCAAACCTAGGCATAGCCGGAGTACAACCTAGTTGTGTAATAGTACAAAATATATTTCTGTAATAGTACACGAATTTTCAGACACTTGCTTCTTCTTTAATGGAGTTCCATAGAAATTAAGGAATAAGAAGTAAATTTACACAATAAGTTGTAAAACTTAGTTACGTATTACAATCGGAAAGGGATAAGTGCAAACGCATAAGTGCTAATTTCGTATAAATGCACAGCTTTTCAAAACTCCTGATTTATTTTTCTATAGTTCTTAAAAAAGATAAGTGCACAAACTCGATAAGTGCAAAGAAAACGGTTACCGCAATAATCGCTTCGTTGAGTTCGTTCAATTTTGCTTAATTAAGTGGATGTGAAATGAATCCCACTCTGGGTACGTAAATTGTGGCCACTCTCAAAGTTGACTTTGTGCTACTTTTTGTTAAATTTTAACATACGATAATTATGTTTTAAGAACTATTTTGAAAATTGCGTAAACACTCGCTTTTGGTTGTCTACTACAAAACATATCATTTTTGTGTCCACTGTTCAGACCCATGCGTAATTTAAAATATGGTTGGTGAACTTGTTAGCAGGGTCTCTTACTTAATCTGAGCTTTAAAATTAATTCAATAATTGTAAGAATCAGCTTACTTTAAAGAAACTTCCATAAATTTCACTTATTGCGTACGTTTTTAAACAGCTGGAATGCCTAGATGGACATTTCTTGGCCATATAACCTTGATGCTGCATATTCAAGCAAAATCATCATACTATTAATCGAACACAGCTCAGCCTAATGGGTTAACAATTTAATTGATGAATTGGTAAATGTGACCCAAATTGCAGAAATCAATAAACTCATCTCAATTAAAATTGGACAAGTAGTCTTGGCCATTAATCAAAATTGAGTCAAAAGCTATTTGGGAAAAAAAAACTTCAAAATATAATAAGTGGCTTCTTATATGTAGATAAAATGCATTTCAACAAGCAGTAACTATAAGTAACTATAACTATATTCTCAAGAAACTGTTTCCGACTTCGCATGTAGATCGAGTTGAAAGCGCGCGCTGAGGACGAAAATGTGGTTCGTCAAGTAGTCAAATATCAAATTCGTCAAGAAGTCCATTCGTTTACGCAGAATAGACATTCACCAAATCTCGCTACAAATTAATTCATATTTAACATCCAAGCTGTTAGATGGTGGCCCGTGGCGTTGTGGGTATGTGCGTCGACCGCAACCTCGACGTCGTAGGTTCGATTCCTGCTCAGTGCGACGAAAACAATTTTCACAGCCCCATCTCTTTCGAGTCACTGACTATGCTCAAAGAGTATTTCCTGTCTAGAAAAAAAGCTTATCAATCTTGGCCGTTCGGAATCGGCATAAAACTGTAGGTCCCTTCCACTCGTGAGAGAACAATAGCACGCACAACACGAGTGGTTGCTGAGAAGCTAGGCCCTGGCCCTCTACGGGCTGTAGCGCCACCCATATTATTATATATCCAAGCTGTTAAGCACATCCACTCATGTGAGATGAGCTCGAAAACTCTTGGATGAAATACCACTCCTTAATTACTGGTGCCAACGAAAACAGATCGACTTCACGTATTGCACAACATCTCCTGCACAACAATCACAAATCAATTATCTCAGCCACTCAAGCCTGAGGGCGATGCCAGCTGAAAATGTCCAATCACATGTTGCACTCAAAATTCCACCAAATCGACCGGCAATCTATCAAGATGGGAGAGTGTAAGGCCTCGGGCGGTATCATCGCGAAAGATCACATCGAAAACAAGCCAATCCGAAACAAGGTGAGAATGATTACCTGCGGCGATACACAAAAAAACAAGTTACCTTAAATTGTATACATGTTAATCTAGTCGCAGCATCGGAAGCGTCTTTGTCCAAAGCCAAGTAGGTCAATGGACGTGCGCAACATCAGACACCAACGCCAGCAAGTCGAATGATACGAGAACTATTTCGAACCAAAATCAAAAGTGACGACCAAATGAGCAATGTACACCGCTATTTCACATCCAAACAATATCGCACGACGACGTGTGCCTCTCGAGGTACATCAGTACTCAAAGAGGATCCCTACCCTGCCATGGAAGTCAGCAATTTCTCGAATCAAGATTACTTGCTCTGCGATTCGTTACGCAACTCTACCTCACTGGCATAGATAGGACGTAAAGAGGGCACTCCATCACAGTGATGCTGAATTAAAGTTCGCGTCTCTAGCGAGGCGCATCCTACCCAGACACTATTCGAACAGTAATAACGATTTAAAAAGTGGTACTAGTCATTCAAGTCGTGTGGATACTGGAGAAGTGTAATGCGGGCGAAGCTATCCGGTTGTTCAACTTCCATGATTGTTTGGCTATGCGCTTGTCTAGATGTGCTGTGTCTCGTTTTAACTCGTGAACATCGTGTTTTTGTCGCTGCGTTACACGATACCAATCTCCGAGTGTTTGGGTCTGCAGTGGTGGAGTGCTTGTTACATGGAAGATGACCACAGTGAGATATTCCATTCCAAGGGGCACGGAATTAGCATATGGGTCATTATTTTTTTTAGAACACACATATTTTTCCTTACATTTGAATAACAAACACATTTATCCGTTTCCAGAAAAATGTCCATCGATTAAGTCCCCTCTAAGGCAGCACAGACTTGTACCAAACAAGTTCAGTTCCTCAAAACGACCGTGACACGACGGTATTGTCTTCACTAAGAACGAACTGCGCATAAGATTTCTTGTCTGACTCTGATTAGAATCGAGCACAATTGTTCTTACTAAGAGTGCATTCATACACCTTGCTGATATCTGACGCCCACGTAGGTATTCAATTTCGTTGTAACAGTTAGAATAATTGCTAACCTTGAAAGAAATCTAGTGTTTCATCAGCGTTCAACCATAGCACAGTCCTCCCTAAGTCCACAGCTTGTGCAGAGGCAAATAAGTCATTGGTCTGGAATTCTTATTCGATTTTGTCTAGAAGTTCAAACAAGAAGTTAAGAATCGAATTTCACTTGTGAACTATTCTCATTACTCCGCGAACCATGGTCGTCGGGAACATATTCAACTTCCTTCTACCGCTCGCAGCGCCATCCAACTCACAACGGAACTAAACTCACAATCCACACCGTCGACCAGCTGATTTCCACACCTGTGACATAATCTGACTTGTTTTTTTGAAATAAACACTTTCGTGGAGGAAATCTTCTCACTCACTTCTCATTTGTTTTATGTAATATGTCTTTTGAGATAAGTTGACAGTGCTTCAATCTTAAACCCAAACGCTTCCCTTCGGATCAAAGGGAACAAAATTTATCTTCGCTTCTGATTCGATTTCTAATTTAACCGCGTACGATGTTTAGTGTAAGACTCCGTAACTTCAAAATCCTCATCCCAAGTTGTACCTACTCGAGTGGGCCACATTTAACACCGTATCAAGAATTGCAACGGCGTGTGCAAAAAGGTGAACTCTTACATGATGAACATCAGGATAGAGCAGCACAACAATTGGACGCACTCTTCGCTCAGGTGCAGAACCACCAGCCAACTCCGGCTGTTGGTAAATCAAAATTCTTTGGTTTCTTTTCTGGTGGCAGCTCTAAGCTTTCGAGTAACACTCCAAAAGGGGTGTACCTGCACGGGAGTGTTGGTGTCGGAAAAACAACTTTAATGGATTTGTTTTTCGACTGTTGTGTAATGGTGAGACGACCTCGAAAAGTTTCAAGGCACGCATAATCAATAGTCGTTGCGTTTCAGATTGAGAAGAAGAAACGTGTTCATTTCAATGCTTTTATGACAAACGTTCATTCGAGAATCCATGAGACAAAATTGAGTATAACCAGAGATCGAAAGCAGGAGTCTGAGACCCCATTTGATCCTACTGAACCTGTTGCACATTTAATTGCAAACGAATCGTGGTTGTTGTGTTTCGATGAGTTTCAAGTGACAGACATCGCCGATGCGATGATATTGAAACGTCTGTTCAGTCACCTGTTCGAACTGGGAGTTGTAATGGTTTCAACCAGCAATCGTCCGCCAGATGATTTGTACAAGAACGGACTGCAGCGAAGTAATTTCTTGCCTTTTATTGGATTGCTGAAAAACCAGTGTACAGTTGTCCAATTGGACAGCGGCAAGGACTACAGACGATTGGCACAAAAGGAGGACGGACACTATTACTTGTAAGCACAGTATAACAGTTGACGACGAGCAACATTTATTTTGTTTTGTTTTGGTGTTTTCAGAAAGACGGAAGGAGATGCGAATAAACAGTTGGATACAGTTTTTAAAATTCTCTGTTCTCAGGAAAACGATATCATTCGTCCTCGCACCATTACTCATCTTGGTAGAAATCTCACATTTGCAAAAACCTGCGGCCAGGTCCTTGACAGCTCATTCGCTGAGCTCTGCGAAAGGGTATGAAGTCCAATTGCTTTTGAAGCAATACAAAGTACATTGAATTCTTTGCTTTTCTAGCCGTTGGCAAGCAGTGATTATCTGCAAATCGCACAATTTTTCCATACCGTACTGATACGAGATGTTCCCGAGCTGAATCTTCTGAAAAAGTCCGAGACAAGACGATTCATTATACTTATCGATACACTGTATGACAATCGCGTTCGGGTGGTGGTATCTGCAGACGTCGCAATTAATGACCTTTTCAACTTGACTCGTAATCCCAATGCAGAATTGAGTTCTGCTGAAAGAGAATTGCTAGACGATTTAAAGATTAATCAAAAATCAGTATGTTGAACTTTGCACATCACTGTTCTGTTCGGTTTGTTTCAATGTACGTTTTCTTGTTTTTTTCCTTTAGCAAGATGCGAATATAAGCGTTATCACTGGCGAAGAGGAGATATTCGCGTTTGATCGCACAATTTCGCGATTGTATGAGATGCAGAGTCAGAATTACTGGTCACAATGGGAGAAGCATCGTTAGACGAAGCTGTGAGAAGGAAACGTGTACTTAATGTAGGATTGTAATTTGGCAATTAGCTATCTTTCTGTGATTGGTCAAATCCAAGTACCTCATCTATGGTATTACCTCTTGTATGTGTTTTGTTGTTTAATTGTCCCTAAAGCGTCGTATTATTTATATGTCCATATATTTTACAAATCGACTAAGCAATAAAAAAAATAGTTTTTGCCAAGATCCTATTAAAACTGTGTGTTTATGCCTTCTTTTAAGGGATCCTACGTTTTGGTTTAGGAATTAATCTTCCCTTACCTGTACCTTTTCCAAAACTTAAGCGCAATCAAACATGCCCTCAAAGTGTGAATGTGTACCTGTTCAGTAACATCCGAGAATTAGAATCCACTCTAGCTAGACCAATTATTTCTAGAGACGCCTATTGGACTGACATTCTTTCTTTCCACTTGTGCTTTAACTTTTTCCTATTGGGTTTCGCCTCCGTATGCGAAAAAAAGGAGTGCAGAAAATGTGTGGTTATTTTATAGAAGCCCCATCAATCTAGAGCAGTCTGCAATAATTTTCCAATAAGTTTTTAACACCTATTTTTAACATTGGTGTATTTTTTGAATACTCTACTGTAATGCCAAAACTTTGACATATCAAATGTGACCTAACCTTATCAGTGTAATCTAATCAACAGTTGGTTGTTTTCCCTCACAATTTCTGGAACCACTTTTACTTTCGTTAGCAAATTAAAAGCAATGCGTATCAACAAAATAATTCCATTTGGTAACATATTGCAATTCACAAAAAACCCAATAAACACAGCTTATTGAAAAATTATCCTCTACAGACAGCAGCCTCCTAGATGTTTCGGTAAACCTACGTCAATTGGAGACGATTTCAAAAGAAATATCCACTCGTGGAAATGTTAGTGGAAACAATGAAGTGGTTTGGGCACTTAAAGCGCTCACCTTAACCGATCTGACAACTCTAGCTGGCGATGATACCCGTGCCAATGTACACCGACTGTGTTTGCGTGCAGCTTATCCGTTTCCATTGCATCTACTGAACTCTATTGAGCCATCTCTCAAGGAAAACATACATACCGGAGCTGTTTGTGTATATCCATCTCGAGTGGCTGATGCCCGTGAATCATTTGAGGGACTTCGGAAGGAATCTGTGATTCCCATTGCGGCAGTAGCCACAGGCTTTCCCACTGGTCAATATTCGTTGGAGAGTCGTCTGAAAGAGATTCATTTTGCAATAGAATCAGGTGCCACCGAGATCGATATCGTCATCAATCGAACTTTAGCCCTTTGCGAAGACTGGCAAGGTGTTTACGATGAGATTTGTGAAATGCGAAAGGCTTGCGGTGATCGAGCGCGGTTGAAGACTATTCTAGCGATTGGAGAACTGGGAACTATGGAAAATGTGAATATTTGAAAGATTCTTATTTCATGTCTTGATCTATTTCTTTTTTTTCCACCATGTCAACCATGTCAGGTCTACAAAGCGTCGATGGTGGCAATGATGGCTGGTGCTGATTTTATTAAAACATCAACTGGAAAGGAAAGTGTTAATGCCACCATCCCCGTTGGCTTGGTCATGATAAATGCAATCAAAGAGTTCCAACGGAAAACAGGGCAAATTGTAGGCCTCAAGCCTGCCGGTGGAGTTCGTACTGTGCGAGAGGCAATTGCATGGATGACACTGGTCAAGGAGACGCTTGGTTTGAAGTGGTTGAGTCCAGAGCTATTTCGGTTTGGTGCCTCCGGTCTGTTGGATGACATTGAAAAAGTCGTACGCAAGGGATTGACAGGAAATGAAATGATCAATGTAGCTGTTGCTGCTTACTGAGGACTGCTTGTTCGCACTATTTGTGTTCTACTGCTATGACGCTAGCCCAACAAAGGGTTTGTACTTTTATGATCTGGCGTGAAATAAAACAAATGCAATGGTTTCACATATCCTTTAAATCATTAAAGTCTACGTTCTGAGTGGTTTTATATTCCGGAAGTAGCACGCTGTGCAGTTTTATTAGGTTATACTAATTTCGTTGCATGCTTTTATGGGCTCTAGAGAACATTCGAAAGCTAGACCAGGGAAGAACACGAATTCATGTCAACAACATGCCAGACTTCAGTTTAACATAAATTTTATTGATTTTAAATAATATAAATAATTAATTTTTATTGCACTCTTGAAGAAAAAAAAAATGAATGGTGTACTCTTTAGTACCTCACAATGGCGAATCTGGTGATCGGAAATCCGCCCTTCATTCGGGATTCCCTCTTCATCGCAGACGTAGCAAACATATCATCAGATTTTGGAAGCCTCCTCGAATAGATTGGTGCGATGTTTCCATGGCCCGTACTGTGCTCTTGGGGTACCTCTTCTGGGACGGCAACTTGCGCATTAACACCGTAGATCACATCATCAAAAACAATGTTGTTTTCTTTACCATAGCCCGGGAGTCTCGTCTGTGGTAGGATCTCCGACCTGGGACTTTCATCTCCAATGACCTTTACATTAATGTGCTTCTCTGCGTTAACAAACTTTTTGGGTACTTTCTTTTGCTTGATCGCATAGAAGTTTGTCGCTAGATTATCTTCCGGTGGCGGCATCATGTATTGCATCTGCCTACTCTTTGCATCCAACTTTTCATTTCTCTCTGACTGTATAAGGGGGACATAGTAGTTAGGCTCCTGGAGATTCTCCCTCTGGGCTTGTTGGTAGTGGTTTTGTGCTTCTTGAGTTGACTCTACGACTTGGGCTGGGGTTCGAAGGATGTGCCTTGCTCTTTCCAGCATGTCTTCAAAGCGGTCCCTTGTTATCGGTTGTTGATAAGCCACCTCAATTGATGCGGTGTCTGATCGGTGGGGAACCCTCAAAGCTGCACATGCACCTATGATTGCCAAAATCTAAAAAGAACGCATTATTATAGATTTCCATTGAATAATCGAAAGTGCACGTTACTCACTATGAATCCTCGTTCCATATCGAATGAATGAAATTGTCCGTTAAATGTTACTTAAGCACGAAATATCCTTTTCTTTCGCCGTCTCACTGGTAAGTGTGATGAAAACCAATTGCATCACATCGTTTTTATACGTTTTTCCATATGACCGAAAATAAGAGTACAACAACTTGTACGACACTTACTTCCGCAGAAGTCATACCAAAACGGAAGGAAACAAGAAATTCACAAAAAAAAGAAAACAAACCAAACTTGCAAGTTATGTTGCTGCTGTCACTTCTGGTGTGGCATCAGGTTACCCATTCCACCGGCGCACGCATCGTGACATAGTCACTCCGTACACATTCACGCTCACTTACCTGTCCAATTGTGCAGAAATCAAAATGCATTGTATTACAAAATCATAACAAACGGTTGCAATTTTTTGTAGAATTCGTACTCCGTAACCATCCGCAACCCATTTTAGTGCAAGTACAGAGCAAGTGAGACCAGTTGAGAAAAACTTGTTTTATTTGAAAACGAAAGTGATATAATGTGAGCTGTGTTCCGCGATGCAGAGGATACACACGTTGAATCATGCAGCTCTAATGAAATGATGATGCTAAAAGCGGAGTGGTTGCGGAGTGGGAACATTCATCTGGTTAAGTTCAACGTTAAGGCCGTAATTTCGAAACTTGTTTTTGCACCCGACAACTTTGTAGCCATACATTTTCCATTGGAAGCTTGGAGAGGAAACTGTGCTTGCTCTTCCTGCATGGTACACTTCTCGGTGTTTACTTTTCGGCGAATATTTCGTATCAACCCATATCATTATTATTTGCAGCCATCTCAGCATCAAAGCTGATGTGAAATCCCCGAAACATTTTAAGAAATACTTCAACTCGTTCCCAGGCTAACTCTTGACTGTCTGAGTCCTCGATACTCACTCAAGTCGATCATCAGTGCCCTTACATCAAATCATCAGTCGTTCAGTAGAAAGAACCCATTAAAAAACAAAAAACCATGCGTTTCCTTATTTATTTTATTTTCTCATTACCCCCGAACCAACTCCGGCATTCCGTCGATAATGATCTGTAGGGCTTTAAGATCCTTGTTGACTGTTTCCAGTAGAACTTCCATCGCCTTCTGTTGCATCCCTAAGAATGTTTTCATTTCCTCCTCGCAGTCCTTATCAATCGTGTACTCACTGCCTCCCGTCAGGGCATACTGATTCCTCTGCATCCTCATTTGTGACAGCAACTCGCTCAAACGTCCCTGTAAACTCACACACTTAAACCTTTTCAATAAATTATAAATGCTGTGTACAAACCTTGAACTGTGTTGGAGCCGACACTATGGCCTGCATGTTCTCCAGTTTACTGCGTAATGCCTCCTCCTCTGGTGACAGTGCTATGCCCACCTTTCGAGTGCACTCCTGCTTAACAACAATCTGGAATGGAATGCGATCATCATTGCAAAGGAACCAATTGCTATATTTCGTCACCGACTGTACCTTTAAAATCTTATGGCTAAGCTCCGCCAGTTTCCTTTTATGTTCCATAATTTTCGCTGTTGTTGCGGCGTGACGTTGCTTCAACTCTGCCAAATCACGTTCCACCTTGTCGAGATAGAGTGCGTGTGTATCGGTTTCGTTCTCTTGGCACTTTATGCGCCACTTAAGGTCATGAAAACCAATCATTGGCACGGGAATAAACTGCTTCGGATCAGGATTGTCCAGCTTCGCTTGACGCCACATGCGTGGATGGATTCCTTTCGGGGGATTCTCCAAGTACTCTTTCAGTTGGTCCTCATCGGGCAGAACCAGGGCCAGTACTTCTTCAATGCCCAACGTGCCCAGCTGCTGTTTCACATTCGGCTGGTTGAGGTAGCTGGAAACATCAGTTGCGAGAACCCTTTTCGTTTCGTTTGGTGATATCTGGGACTTCTCTTCGATGTAGATTACTATCTGGGACTTTTTATCTTCTTGTTCCTTTGTGTTTTCAATGTTTATCACGAGGTTGGGTTTGTTGCCAAAAACTTGGTTTAGGTTGTTAACTATTTGCTGCTGCTGTGCTCTAAAGAGAGTGTGCGGAGTGATTCGGAGCTTACTACTGGCGAGTGAGACTTACCTGACATCTGAAAGTGGTTTGTTAAAGTTCAAGGCCACAAGGCCCATCTTGTTGTCCTTCCCCGGCAGTCGGCTGTAGCCCATTGATTTGAAACGGCAGAGATAGTTTTGCGTATTGATGTCAACCGGAGCAGCCGATTGAGAGTAGAACGATTTACCAACACCCCACATAGCCTGTGACAGAAAATTCATAAATGTTACTAGTGCTTCGCAAACAAAAAGAAGGTACTGACCTGTAAGTAGTTCCATTTGGCAATGATTGTATCCCGCTCGTCACCATATATGGACACATTGAAAATGGACTGAGCGAATGCATCATCTGGGCTGATTTGTTGTTGCTGCTGCTGTAATTGCAACTGTTGCTGCTGTTGTTGCTGTTGCTGTCCTAAGTTAAAGGTGTTTCCGAAGGGCTTTGATAATGAAGCTAGAAGATGTATAAAGTATATACTTCACGTCAACAACTAAGGGTTTCATCTGTCTTACATCCTCCTCCGAAACCAAATCCAGAAAACTGCGTCGCGGTTGGGGCATTTCCGAAGCCACCAAATCCGGCCGAGGAAGTGGTAGTAGCTGCAGCTCCAAACCCTCCAAAGCCAGTGGCTGTTGGTGCGCTAGCTCCGAACCCTCCAAAAGTTGGCGCCGTCGATGTTGTTGAAGTAGCTCCAAAGCCTCCAAACCCTGTTGAGGTATTCCCAAACAGACTCGGTGCAGATGACGTCGCTGTATTTGTTCCGAAACCACCAAAGCCACCTAGAGTTGGAGTTGCTGTGGTGGTTGTCGTGTTTCCGAAACCACCAAATCCTCCAAGGGTTGGTGCAGATGTTGTCGCTCCAAAACCTATTTTATAAAGTGTGAGTTCAACTGCATTTTCTACATCTCATAACAAATAAATACCGGGTGCACCGAATGTTGATGTTGCACCAAACGCAGGAGCAGTTGATGTTGGAGCTGTCTGTCCGAACGCTGGTGCTGGATTTGTTGTTGCTCCACCAAATGAAAAGCTTCCTAACCCAGTTGCCGCTGAAAAGAGATCACACATGTGCTCATTAGATGAATTCTTTGTTTAGCTGATAAAGTGCTAAAATCTAACTCGGATATTGTGTAACACTGTGTATATTTGTGTCACACAAACTGAGTGTAGTTTCAAACTAAATTCTGATAACAGTTTCCATTCAGACACCGTCTTGAACGCTTCCAAAAACATCCAACATTATGGGAATTTTAAGTTTTCTTCTGATCTTTCCATTTTTTGTATTCCTTTCTTATGTGGGTGCAGTGGTGTATTTAAAAAAGTACGGGTGAACAAATATACAATTTGAAGGATTTAATTTAATTTTCCCATTTGTTCAGAGTCGACTTAAAGAACTTAAACGTTAGAAACATAAACGATGTTAAGGAGCTGCTAACCCTGCGACCGAGAACTTCACAAATGACCTATTTGCGAAAGCAAGCTTAGGCAAATTAAGTGCTCACATGGAATTGTTTTTTAAATTATATGCCAATAAATGGAAGTTTTGTTGAATCCCTTACGTTTAGCCGGTGTGCTTGTTGCTCCCAGACCAGTCTGATTTGTTCCAAACGAAAAAGACATCTCTGCCCAAAGAATGTACGGACTACACTAGGAATTTGATTGTTTTATTATATTTCCAATCGGTCTTGTATATAAAATCTGGATTTGACTTGGAGAAAACTGCACAAATTTAACATTAAAATTGTGTTGCCAAATATATTTAAAATATAATCATCTCATTGGCGCTTCCACTGACAGATGGAATAGTGTGGTTTTGAAATGAGCAGTGTTCGGAAATGCAAACTTCACATGTGTCATTGCAGGGTTATAAAAGAAAATAAAATTACTTAGTATTTTGTGGCATTTATTAGATCTATTAGTCATTTATTAGATCTACTCGTTTCGAACAAATAAAAAAATATAGATATCAATGAATTTTAAAATTGAAAGCTTCAAGGCAACAACAAGAATGCCGTCATATGAAATAATAAAGATTCAATTGAGAATTAACGAATCGCATTTCTGAACGCATGTAACATGGAATGGCGAACAGATCTTTCTCCATATTTTTTCATAAACAATAACCTGCGAATAAGCAAAAAGTACAGAATAACCTAAACCTTTAATCCCCACTATTCATCCAGAAATAAAACAATCGCGAGACGAAACAACAATGACCACTTACACACCTAAGTACTTGGAAGAGAAATTAACCGAAAAACTTGGAGCAACATACGTAAAGGCGGTCGACGAATCGGACGGTTGTGGTGGAAAATTCAAAGTTATCGTGGTTTCGGAGCAATTTCAAGGCAAAGGCCTATTGCAAAGACATCGTTTAGTAAATACGGCCCTTGCAGAAGAGCTTAAAGAAATTCACGCATTCTCTCAGACTAATTATACGCCCGAGCAGTGGGAGAAAGTTCAGCAGCAATAATACACATATTTTTTCAGTACAAAAAAAAAGAAAGCCAACGATTGACAATGTCTTCTATAAATATCAAAATCTCAGCTCCAGGAAAGGTCATCTTGCATGGAGAACATTCTGTAGTGTACAAAAAGCCAGCGCTCGCCGCTGTGGTTGGAGTTCGCACCCATTTGCATCTACTGGAAGTACGTGACTCACAGGTGGCCGTATTTCACTTGGATAGTCTACAGTGTTCATTTGAAATTCAGATCAACCAAGTGAATAGTTTCGTAGGCATGTTCATACGGCGCAATCCATCAACTCTGGACAGGGATCTTTTGCTGAAGGATGTGAAGGACATTTTTGATGCAAAATTTCAAGGTCACCAAAGTTTGGCCAAAGTTAAAACATTACAAGCAATTTATTTTCTTCTTTGCGGGTGCCTTATAACAGCGAAAAAGAACATGTTAGAGTGTGGATGTGAAATAAGATTGACGTCAGAGTTGAATATTGGTGCTGGACTGGGCAGTTCCGCCTCATTCGGTGTCACACTGGCCGCTGCGTTCCTCCTTCTGTCCCGTCAGATTTCGATTGAGTCCTATAAATCAAACGACTCACTTCGACTGGTGTCGGAATGGGCATTTCAATCGGAGAGAGTGATGCATGGAAATCCATCAGGAGTTGACAACACTGTGTGCACCTACGGTGGAGTTGTGCGTTTCTCTAAAAGTCAACCATTCTCGGAAATTAAGATTGTAAGGCCCTTGCACATTCTACTTGTTGACAGCAAAGTTTCGCGCAGCACAGCCAAATTGGTTCAAGATGTGGCAAATCTAAGATCAGACTTCCCACTACTCATTGACCTAGTTTGGGATGCGATGGAAGAGGTAGTTTTGGCTGCGGCTCCTTTATACGAGACATTGGGCGATGAACTTGAGGATGGTGTGAAATTCCGCAAGCTGGAGAAGCTGTTTCAAATAAACAACAATTTGTTGAAGACTATTGGAGTTTCTCACGAAAGCCTGGAGAAGATATTTTCAATCGTAGAGAGGAACAATTTCAGCTGCAAGATAACCGGCGCTGGTGGCGGTGGATATGCTATTGTGCTTTTGCCAACCGACTACAAAAATAAGGCAGAGTTTACTGTAATGTGCAAAGAACTTCTGGAAGGCGGGTTTGGGATAACAGAGACAACTATCGGTGGGGATGGCCTGGTCATTGAGAATGAAATTTTAAGTTAATAAACGTTGGATATCTTTCTTAAACTTATTTCTTTTATTCTGTTAGAAGCGATATAAAATTATTAAGTATTTGTTTTAACGTTGGCTAGTGTCACGTGGTCTGTATGGGATTCCTCGGTTCTTCATTTCTCTTACTGTGCCAGTCGGGAGGCTTCCAGACACTGAGATTGCGTAGATTCCTTTTGTAAAACGGCCTTTAAGGACAAAGAGGGAGAGGATATTATATACATTTTAATGGGGAAACAGTATGATTCTTACCTATTCTTTGCCACTTTGCAACCCAACTATCTTCAGGGCTCATTAGCGCTATGATTCCATCGAAATTGTTACTTGTGTGGTCATACACATTGTCCTTGTTATTTTTCATTCGCAGAAATTCCTCACAATTGTCACATCCATCATATTCGAATTGATCAAATGTCTAAAGGAGCAGTGTTTATGCATTAAGAGCAAATGCTTTATTTCAATTACAGCGTATTTTCTTACCTTAATTAATGAACACACTAAGCATGCTCTGAGGCCACGTAAATCTTTTGGAATTGTGTCAAACGACATTTTTTTGCTGTGAAATATTTTCTGGGACACTAAATAACTTTATTAATATTATTTTTAATGAATTTGTGTAATCCTTGCAAATGCAAGACGAATTATAAATGAACACAAACAACTTTTTGACGTCTAGAAATTACTCGATGACGTTTTGTACTTTGGTAGAGAAACGTGGTGGAAACGGAACAGAATGGAATGACATAAGATGACAAGGTATGTTCGAGCTGTAAAGGAATCGACCATGAAATATTGTTGATATTCGAAATCAGAAATAAGTTGGCATTTATCACTGCCTGTTTACTTCTTATCCGGAATTAAGTCGAAATTCCAATAAAATATAAAATATCTAGCTCTCTCGCACCATAATTTATTATCAATAATCGTCATATTCTCTTATACCGCGCTGAACTCATGTATGCAACACTCCACGCCGCACAGCAAATCAAACAGTTCCAAGGTTTGTTTTGATTATTTGACATATACAGATCCCTCAACTCCAACACCCTATTGACTGATTGAAATTCCTCACTTTCACCCATCGACATGTTTTGTGACTGAAAGTTCTGCGTCAGTCGAAATACTCAACAAAAAACATTCTAGGTCTGTAAAAAAAAACCTTCCGCAACTCTAGCATAACCAGAATTTGTTTCTTAGGTAATACGTTCACCATGTTACCTGGCATTGGTGTTTTTGGAACCGGGGCCATAGCGAAGGTACTCGTACCCTTGCTTCGCGAAAAAGGCTTCCAAATCAAAGCAATTTGGGGACGTACACTGAAGGAAGCAGAGGAATGTGCACGTGAACTGCAGATACCATTCTTTACGAACAAAATTGATGATGTTCTACTGAAGAAGGATGTCGATTTGGTGTTCATAATATGTCAACCATATTTGCACTCGGAGATCTCTGTGAAAGCTCTGGGGATTGGAAAACATGTCGTTTGTGATAAGCCAATGGGGCTTAGCCAGGCAGACGCGATGAAAATGGTGCGGGCATCACAGTATTATCCAACACTCATATCCCTGGTGAATCATTCTTTACGATTCCTGCCGGCGGTCACGCACATGAAGCGTGCCCTCCATGATGAACTTATAGGACCTATCAGCGAGATCACATTAATTGATGTTCGCATCCAAATGGGATCACTGTTCCCGAACAAATTCGACTGGATGTGCGATGCAGCCATGGGCGGTGGAGCACTTAATCTCGTCGGCAGTCATGTCGTGGACTTGGTGAGTTTCCTGTTGAATCAACGCGCGATACGAGTCCATGGACTGGTAAAGGCATACACAAAAACTACTCCATCCGTGAATGGAATTCGGCAGATATCCGCTCCGGACTTCTGTAACTTTCAAATGGAACTAGAGGGTGGTGCGCTGGTGACTGCGTCCCTACACAGCCACTTGGTTTCGTCGAATTCATTTGTTCAAGAGATTTTGGTGTGTGGTAAGAACGGCCACTTGGTTGTTCGAGGTGGAGATCTGTTTGCACTTCGCTCGCGGGTTGAGAACCCACAGAAGGATGTGAAGGAGGAAGCTATATACGTGGACGTTCAAGACTTGCACTTCTCAACGTCGGACTCTCAGTTGCCCAGGCCCTATATCAAAGGACTTTGCAAGATGGTTGGCGCACTGAAAGAGGCATTTGCACAAAAGGAGTCGTCATGGGTGAAGGAACCAGTGCAGGCCGCTGCTACATTTGACGACGGACTCTATGTGCAAGCTGTTCTGGAGGCGATTCGTAAGTCCAGCGAGAGCCGAACATGGCAACGAGTTGTCATCTGCACGGACTCTCCCACAAACCATGACCACATCATGCGATTCGCTCGCATGGCTGCTATGTGAAATTCTAGATATATTTACATAATATGACGACCATACGCAGTACTCTTAAATTTTTTTATATTAGCTATACTTCTTCAATTGCAAAATACATATTCTTAGGATTAGGTGTATAAAATCAAATAAAAAACAAGCTCAAGCTTCGACTAGAACCTTATTCTGTTTCTCTTTGACTTTTTCGCGTTTCTCTTCGACTGGTTCGTCTTCAGGTACGTCGGGCAGTTGAATGTCGCTATCGGCTTCTTTTCTTGTTTTCTCGTCCTCAGCGTTCACCAGATCATCCAATTCGGCAAGAACGTCTTCTTCGTCTTGATCTGTTAGCGTGCCCGACAGTATCGAGTTGATTTCTTCTTGCTTCTCGGCACCCTCCTTTGTTTCGTCCATAATTCGCTCGATCTCATCAATGTTCAACACTTCGTTGGCTTTCTTCAATGCCTCATTGCCCAACTTCAGTTTATTCACTATTTCTGCTTCGATTTGCGCGAACTCAATGTCTGAGGCTAGTTTTTCAATGTTCTCCAATTGAACGTCGGTGTTCTCGAGCAGTTTCTCCTGATACTTCTTCTTTCTTAGAAGTAACTTTGCTCGCCTGTAAAGTTTAGCGAATGTTAAAAAATCAATTTGATAAAAAAAATACTAAACACTCACTCTTTTCGTCCCATCTGAAGACATTTTCTCGCAAGTTCACGGTCTTTCTCAAGGTTTAGTTCAATTCGTTTTTGATACTGTTTCAGGCGATCTCTTTGTTGTTTCAATTGCTGGAACAAATTAAAGGCGTGAAAAGGAAACTCAATATTGGAGCACTTCTAAGACTTACCAATACGACTCGATCCTGATCTGTTACTCTTGATTGTGGCTTTTTACTTTTTCCAAAAAGGGCCCCCATGATCGAGGAGTTTTCTTGTTTATGATTAATTCTTTTACGTGAAAACTGATAAGTAATTGCTCATATTTACTTTTTTTTGCTCGATAAAATGACAACGATGACAGCACAGCTGATGTGCGAGTTCTGTTCGATTGGATATTGCAGAGATGATTATATGCTCAGATGTTTGCATTGCTACAGGTTGATAAAACGGTAAATTAAAATTAGAAAATTGTTCAACTTTAACCAAACAATAATTTTGTTTCTCCTGTATTTAGTGGGTGGACTGTATTTAAATTAGCTTAATGCATAGCCATCATATTAACCAAGACGCTGCCAAGAGGACTACGTTTGGTAAGCTCTTTGTAAGGAAACTGCGTATACAATACCGAGTAGGCGAATGGAGCATCTGTGTACAAAGCCTAATTGCATCGAATGGAAAGGATTATAGTTAAAGACAGAATGTTGTTCTTGCTATATATTACACAAATATTATGTATAACCATTTATTGACTACACTACAAAAGAAACTAATTGCAAAAGGCCACCTTTCGCACACCAACTGTCTTTTCATATAAAAATCATTAAATGCATTTACGTTATAAATTCGTTGAGCTTCTTTCACAAAGAAATTTTATGTTACAATTTGGAATGGGAACCATTATACGTTGTATAGATCTCCCTCCAAAAGTCCATTCTATCTCCATCGGGGTTATCCATCATTCTTTGTTTTTTGTCAATTATAAATGCATTGAGATTAAATTTCTCATTGCCCGTCACCTTGTGTACTGGTTCCCAGGTGCAGTCGACAAAGCGATCATTTTGGTCAGGAGTAGGGTTCCCGTATTTGGCAAAATTCGTCCACAGCTTGCACATTTTCTCAACCATTCTCCTGTCTTTCTCCTCCCACGGTTCTTTGGCTAGATCGGATTGAAATAAGTAGAACAGTTCATCTGCGTGGCATGCGCCGTTCAAATGATTCAAACCAAATAGCTGTTGGTACTTATTCAATCCGCCCCTGTAATCAAATCTGTAAAAGTAGAGTGGTGACTTGTGTTGCTTTTTGGCATGGACCTCTGCAGCGAAAATGCAGTCCCTTATAAAATTAAAATCTCCAATAATTTCAGTAAATGCATTCAGATTTGCTTCGTCCACTTTGCCGCCTTTGAAATAGAAATCTCGAATCTTTTTCGCAATGTCAAGGCATTTGGGATCATCTGGATGCAGATTGATATTTCGAGGCACTAGTCTGGAGAGATCGTTCTCAAAGACACTCAGATGTTTCATCATGTTATAGACAAGTACGATCCCCTCAGCTGAATTGTAACCCATCATTACCGGAATTTCGATGCAGTTTGGGTTGTTCATTGCATTTAGTGGTTCTTCTGTAACAATTGCATCTGCGCTTTCTTGCTCCACTACTGGTTGGACAGCGATGGATAATCCACGACGGATTTCATCGGATTCAAGGACTTTTGGAATGAATTTTAAGAAATCGTTAGGATTTTCATAGCTTTGTAGGAATTTTACAACTTCAATGGGATCATCTGATGTGCAGCCTAGTACTTTAGCCAGTGTGATCGCCTTAGCGGATGCCCTTTCTTGCATGGCCCATGGCATGTTACTGGTTCCACTTTGAACGATCGCTTTGTGAAATAGTTTTTTGGTCTTTTTGGAATAGAGATGCATATGTACACAGGCACCTCCAGCGCTTTCACCAAACAACGTGACATTGTTTGGATCACCATTGAATTCGCCAATGTTTTCCTTTACCCATTCCAGGACCAGGTGCTGAGGGGACGTTTTATAAAAAACATTTTCATCAAATAGCTCATCAAAAATCACCTGATCTTTAAGAGCCATGTTCCCGGGCATTTGTCCTTCAGGCAGTGACAAAAATCCCAGCGCTTCTAACCGATAATTTAGTGTAACTACAATCACGTCCTCTTGAATGAGGTAAAGAGGTGTGTAGCTGGGAAATAAAACTTTTCATAAATGCACTTATAGAGATGTAACTGAACTTACAGGAAACCATTGCCATCGCCAAACATGTATCTGCCGCCATGTACGAAGACCATCACTGGAAGAGGGGTGTCTGTTTTACTTCTCGGTGCGTACACATTCAGAAACAGGCAATTTTCGGAACCGACAATTCTATCCTTAGACGGATGCCTATGTAGGGGCACATCGCCTTCCTTAGTGCAGTCGATCTCTTGTGTTGCAAACGATTTCAGTGGAATCGGCGCCTAAATAAACAAACTATCAAATAACTACACTCTCATATCATGATAAGGGACCACTCACTTGAAACCTCAATTCTCCCACTGGTGGCACAGCATATGGAATTCCTCGAAAATATTGATAGGGTTCCCCATTTGGAAGTGTTCCTTCAAGACCAACCACTGTTCCCTGTTTCACTTTTACCTTTGCAAGAGATTTCATCTTAGCTGCCGTCTAGAAGTGATACTGAGTTTTTTTTAGTTTTTACTCTAACAAATGATTCGATGGGACACCGACTGCAGAATGACAAAGTCGAACTTCTCTTGCAGAAAATCGCCGACACAACATTGTAGTGATACTGTCTACCAGAAGATAAGATTATATAAACGGATAAAACACGAACGTTGCTCTGTGCAGTGCGTACACTTGCGACTAGATTAGCTAGAGCGATGCAGACACCGATCTTGAAAGCTAGTTTGACAGTAGACTACTCGCCTGACGTTTTGACGTCTGGAAGCTTTTCTAAACACTTGAGTTCAATAGTTCACCCACTTCCAAATAGATGAAAAACATATATGCTGGTTTTAACTGAATTTTCAAATGAATGGATCTTCGGGAGAGAGAAAGATAGAGGGAGGCTATTTGAATCTGATGATCTAAACTGATTAATTTGATTTGATGATGATTTAAAACATGATTATAAACATTTTAAAACTTCAGGAATTGTGTGGCTAGCATCGTCCACCTCATCAGTCCTTAGATGGAGGTGGCTGGTTGGAAAACACTCCAGTCGAAGGAATATGCTTCCTACGCTCTCCATTAGTTATGCGAATCAAAATAAAAAAGCACGTGCCTTGTAAAACTCTTCAGAATTTATTTCATAGATTTAAAGATATGATAGAAACCTACATATTGGATTTCAATTACCGCCGAACTGCTGCTTAATGTTCTTCCAGAAATTCACACGTTCCGCATCGGGATTATCGATCATTTTAAGCTGGCTATCGATCAAGCATCCCTTCAAAGTCAAATCCTTTTCATCACCTGACGCTTCAACAGGTTTCCAAATGCAATCGATAATCTCTCCATCGACGGCTGGTGTTGGATTTCCATATTTCGCAAAGTTAGTCCATAGTCTACAAATCCTTATGACCATTTTCTTCGCAGATTCCGCCCAGGGTTCCGGTGCAATTGCCGCTTGAAAGAGGTAAAACAATTCATCAGCGTGACTGGCTCCCGCAAGGGTTTCCCTATTAAAAATTTTCTTGTAGATATTAAGTCCTCCATCGAAATCGAAACGATAAAAATACAATGGTGAATTTCTTTGTGTCTTTGCATGCATCGCTGCCGTGTTGTGTACATCGATTGTAAAAAAGTAGTCACTTAGCAAGTCTTTGACGCTCTCTATATGTTCCTCTTGTATCTGGGCTCCGTTGAAATAGAATTTCGTCATCAATTCCACGATCTGTGCCTTCTTCTGATCATTTAAATGTGGTCTCAGGTGCAGAGGAATGTTCAGAGGCAAGTATTTCTCGAAACCTTGCAATTCCTTTATCGCCTGCAGTATGACTATCCCCTCGCCTGAATTGTATCCCATCATAATGGGAATGTCAAGAGAATTTGCCAGAGACATAGAATCCAATGACTCCTGTGTAACGACAGCCTCTGCAGAGGGGTCCTCAACAACTGGCCTATGCGGCAGTGGACGGCCGTCGAAAAAATTCTCTATCTTTGTGTCACTGAGGAACGGTTTAATAAACTCGTCAAGATCCGATATTTTCCGAAAGAATTCTAAAATCTCGAATGGATCCTCAGATGAGCATCCGAGTAATTTGGCCAGATTCTTCGCTTCCTCTGACTGATTTTTACTTAGAGCCCACGGCATAGTCGCAAGACCGCTTTGTATGATTGCTTTTTGAAAGAATTCCCGTGAAACCTTTGAAAGAACATGCATATGTACACAAGCTCCACCAGCGCTTTCACCAAAGAGTGTGACGTTCATTGGATCCCCGTTAAATTGTGAGATGTTCTCCTGAACCCATTGCAGTGCTAAACGCTGAAAATGTTAATAGCCGTTCCAAAACAAGAAGTATCAACATGAGTTTGAATAATTACTTGATCTTTTAAGCCCGCATTCCCGGGAATATTTGCCTCGGGAATAGCGAGGAACCCCAGAACACCTAGTCGATAGTTAATTGTCACTACCACCACATCTTCTTGCATCAAGTACAGCGGATTGTAACTAAAAGGCAACAATAAGAGACGGGAAATCACAATAATAACTGTTTACTTACTAATCACTGTTTCCACAGCCAAATAAAAACTGCCCACCGTGAATGTACACCATTACGGGCATCGGCTTATCGGACTCCGATTGAGGAGTGTAGATGTTTAGGAATAGACAATCCTCAGATCCGACTATGTTCCCCGTGAATCCATCCCTTTGATATGACACGTCGCGTTCCTTAGTGCAATCTATCTCCGCAGTAGAGAACTTCTCCAATCGAACGGGTGCCTAACATGGCATGATTTAATAAACGTTACATCATGTCATATTTACCCATAATTTACTTTGAATCGCAATTCCCCAAGTGGTGGTACTGCATACGGAACACCCTTGAAGAACTTGTATTTTTTGCCATTCGGCAGAACGCCATCACCTCCAATCACAGTGCCTTGCTTGACTTCGACCCTTGGCTGCATTCTCACTTCTGAGTTAAATGATCGAAGGGCTACTGAATTGTAGTGTTTATAATCGTCTTGTTTACTTTAACGAAATGATATCGTATACCGCCAACCACAGTTGTCAGCTCTATTATCAACACACTGAGGTATTTTTATACAAAAAAAAAGCTTCTGACAAGATCAGCTGGGTTGATTAAGCACTTTTTTAATTGTCAAGTCATTCAGCTGGATGGAAAGATAAGAGCAGCCTAACAAACACAATTACCTTCATTGAACTTATGTGATGAGCAACTTTTATGGCCTCACTTTAAAACACCAATAGATACCGTTTATTTGTTTAGATCTTACATTTTTGACTGCAAATCTCTGTTATAGGTTTTATAAATATTTCTCCAGAAATCTACTCTGGCTGCGTCGGGATTCTCCATCATTCTTTGTTGTTCATCAATTATAAATGCATTTAGATTGAATTTCTCGTTGCATGCAACCTTCCGCACTGGTTCCCAGCTGCAGTCGACAAAGCGATCATTTTTGTCAGGAGTTGGATTCCCATATTTTGCGAAATTCGTCCAAAGCTTACACATTTTCTCCGTCATCCTCTTGTCCTTCTCGGCCCAGGGCTCCTTCGCTGCGTCAGTCTGAAATATATAAAAGAGTTCATCTGCATGGCAGACTCCCTTCAAATGTTCGAATCCCAAGATATGCTTGTTCAAGTTCAAGCCTCCTGTGTAATCAAATCTGTAGAAATACAACGGCGAGTTGGGTTGGTTTCTGGAATGCAGTTCAGCGGCATCATTGCATGCGATTATGAATTGCTTGTCGCCATAAGCGTCTGCGAGGGCGTTCAATTTTTGCCCATCAATTACGCCACCATCGAAATAAAAATCTCGAATCTTTTGTATCAATTCAATAAACTTCGGGTCGTTGCGTCGCATATTGAATGTGTGAGGCACGAACTTTACTAAGTCTTTGTCAATAGAAGTGGAATATTTGATTGCCTTTTCAAGTAACATTATCCCTTCCGCTGAATTGTAACCCATCATTAAAGGAATATCGATGGAGTTTGGTTTGCTCATTACCCTTAAGGGATCGTCTTTGACTACTGCATCGTCTACAACCGGACGTAGGGGTATATAGATATCACGACGAATATCATCAGCGTCTAACATCTTCTGGGCATATTTTACGAAATCGTTCACGTTTGGGTACTTTCTTAAATAGTCCAACGCCTCCAGCGGATCAACCGACTTACAACCCAGACGATTTGCTAATTTCATGACCTTGTCTGCAGTACCATCTAGATTCATTGTTGCCCACGGCATGTTTGCTGTTCCACTTTGAATAATTGCTTTGTGAAAAATTTTTTTAGAACTCTCCGAAAGCACGTGTAAATGCGTGCAAACAGCCCCAGCACTTTCACCAAAAAGCGTCACATTATCGGGGTCACCGTTGAATGCGGTTATGTTTTCCTTGATCCATTGCAATGCGAGAATCTACAGACAAATGTTGTCAATCCGCTTTCTGATTCGAAAACATGCATTTTCTTCACCTGATCCTTGAGTGCCATGTTCCCTGAAATACCTGCTTCAGGCAATGCAAGAAAGCCCAGTACTCCAAGTCGGTAATTTAGTGTGACCACTATAACGTCTTCCTGAATGAGGTAATGTGGTGTATACCTAAGAGTCAGTGTTGTTGGTAAATACAGAAAATATTTCAACAGGATCAGAATAACCTACAAAAAGCTATTGCCACTGCCGTGCATAAAGGCGCCACCATGTATGAAAACCATCACTGGTAGAGGAGTGTCTACACTGCGTTTGGGTGCGTATACATTCAGAAAGAGGCAATTTTCTGAACCAATAAAATCGCTGGAAAATGGATCTCTTTGTGGAGACACATTGCCCTCCTTAGTGCAGTCGATCTCAGGCGTGGTAAATGCTTTGAGTGGAATGGGAGCCTAGAAAGCAAAGCAGCTATTAAATATTTCTATTTAATTTTTAACAATCTTCACCTGGAACCTTAGTTCTCCCACTGGGGGTTCTGCATACGGGATCCCCTGAAAATATTGATATGGTTTCCCATTTGGAAGTAACCCTTCACATCCAACCAGTGTGCCTTGCTTCACTTTTACTTTTACTTGCATTTTGCCGTATCCTAATCACTTCGTATGTCTAATCTTAGATTACAGAACAAAGTACACTGAATATTTTTGAAGTTCCCACTTCACATCACAGACACATGTTAACTAAAACGTACGGTGTGCAATATGCATTTTTTACAACCATGTAGATTGACGTGAACAACGTCGTTTACAAACAAACAAATTCAAAGTGCGAAGCTTAAGTTTTGGCAGCAAATGTGCAAATGTTGTAGAATTGCTGTCAATTCTTAAAGCACTCTCTCCCACATGTGATTTAGATAAGAAACGAAAACAGATAACTCTTTTAATTTGCCTTGTCAAACATACAAAGATTTGGCACTGCTAGAAAGATTTTGATACCACCGAGATAAGATTTATTAAATTCGAGTCTTGCCTGATTGTCTTACTTCAGACAATGATGTCAAGCCCATGCGGACCCAGTCATTTATTTCTTAAATTTTACAATTTCGATGGAGTACCATTGTAAGTTCTATAGATCTCCCTCCAAAAGTCGACACGATCTCCGTCGGGATTCTCCATCATTCTTTGTTTTTCGTCAATTATAAATGCATTTAGATTGAATTTCTCGCTGTCGGTAACCTTGCGCACTGGATCCCAGGTGCAGTCGACAAAGCGATCATTTTTGTCAGGAGTTGGATTCCCGTATTTGGCAAAATTCGTCCAAAGTTTGCACACTCTTTCAACCATTCTCTTATCTTTGTCGTCCCAAGGTTCTCCGGCCAGATCGGACTGGAATACATAGAAAAGGTCATCCGCGTGACATACTCCGGTCAAATGATTCAAACCAAATAGCTCCTGATACTTATTCAACCCCCCATTATAGTCGAATCTGTAAAAGTAGAGTGGTGACTTGTGCTGCTTTCTGGAGTGAGTCTCTGCAGCAAAATGACAATCCATTATGAAATGAAAGTCTCCAGTTATGTCAGCCAATGCATTCAGATTTGATTCGTCCACTTTGCCTCCTTTGAAATAAAAATCTCGAATCTTTTTCGCAATGTCAAGGCATTTGGGATCATCTGGATGCAGATTGATGTTTCGAGGCACCAGCCTGGCTAGGTCATTATCAACTACGCTCAGTTTCTTCATCGCATTGAAAACAACTACGATCCCCTCAGCTGAATTGTAGCCCATCATTAGCGGAATGTCAATCGAGTCGGGTTTATTCATGGCATTTAGTGGTTCTTCTGTGACGATCGCTTCCGCACTTTCTTGCTCCACTACCGGTTGAACGGGTATAGCCAAGCCACGGCGGATTTCATCGGTTTCAAGTAGTTTTATGAGGTATTTGATAAAATCTTTCGGGTCTTCATAGCCTCTTAGGAATTTGACAACTTCGGCGGGATCATCTGATGTGCAGCCTAGTACTTTAGCCAATGTGACTGCCTTAGTGGATGCCCTTTCTTGCATGGCCCATGGCATGTTACTGGTTCCACTCTGAACGATCGCTTTGTGAAAGAGCTTATTCGAATTTTTCGAATAAAGATGCAGATGTGAGCTGGCAGCTCCAGCGCTCTCACCAAACAAAGTTACGTTGTTTGGATCCCCGTTGAATTCACCAATGTTTTCCTTGACCCATTGCAGGACGAGGTGCTGACAAGAAACTTTGTTACTTCGATTACATAATCAAACAAGAGCATAAAGTTACCTGATCCTTGAGACCCAAGTTGCCAGGCATATGCCCTTCAGGTAGCGATAGGAATCCCAATACTCCAAGACGGTAGTTAAGAGTAACTACAACCACATCCTCTTGCATAAGATAAAGAGGTGTATAACTGAGAAAATGCATGCATACTTAAAAGCATTGAAAAAGATGTTAGAGATCTCACAGGAACCCATTGCCACTGCCAAAAATGTATCCGCCTCCATGTATGTAAACCATCACTGGGAGGGGGGTGTCAGTCTTTCTCTTTGGTGCGTACACATTCAGAAAGAGGCAATCTTCTGAACCAATAATTTCTCCGGTAAATGCATCTTTATGTAAAGACGCATTGCCTTCCTTAGAGCAATCGATCTCCGGTGTCGCAAATGCTTTTAGTGGAATGGGAGCCTAAAGACGAAATTTAACGTTTGTGTTCACTTTAATGGTAATGATAACCCACTTGAAATCTTAATTCTCCAACTGGTGGTACTGCATATGGGATTCCTCGAAAGTATTGATATGGATTGCCATTTGGAAGCAAATTCTCACGACCAACCACTGTGCCTTGTTTCACTTTCACCTTTGCAATTGATCCCATTTTAGCCGCTGCCTGAAAATGATATCAGTTTCTTGAATTTGACTTTAGGTAGACTGTTTAGCAGGGAACTGACTGCAGAATGGCTAAGTCTGAATTGTCGAGCAGAAAGTTGCTGACGTAAATGAATGAAAAACATGACTATGTACTCCAACTTTGTGCGACTAAATTAGCTACAGAGTTTTTAACTCTTTTTTATTGGTCATTCCGATTGCTAATCTTGTAGCAACTCAGACACTGATCTTGGGAAAGTGGTTTGACATATCACACAGTTGTGTTTAAAAGTCGTCATATCATTTGGGAAAAAAGAAATTTAGCAAAAGCTACTGTTTTGCCATAATTTTTTCATACAAAATTACAAGATGTGCATATTTACATTCAATAGCGAAGGTCATTGCAAATACCCTCTCTTACGTTTTGTCCAACAGAAATTAAGATTCGATTTTCGGGGCGAGAATGTTTGTAATCGCGACATCTCCTAAACTAGGCAAAAACGAGCATTGCGGGTTTTCGTCAAGATCTCCAAAATGGCGTTTTCAAACCTTGGCGCCCCTTAAGCCGCGGACTTGCAGCCTGAGGCATAAAAGGGAGCACGTTGATGTACAACAAAACTTGAAGCACGTGCAACACATGCATTTTTCAAACAACTCCATCGATACCGTCTTAAAAGTTATTGGAAGAGAATTACTAAGAAAAACAGTGACTGATACACAGTTTTTGCGCTAGCGTACCTGAGCATATGAACACCTGGCGAAGATTATCGTGAAGGTTTGATTTGATTGTTAAAAGCTGGATTGATTTGCTGGTTTGAAAAATTTGTAAAATCCCTTCTCGAGAAGTTAGCAATTAAGATGTCGTTCCAATGCTGTTTTTCTATCTGAAACCGGAGATATCAATACATTCAAAATAATTTTGCTCACTTCAAAGTGGATAATTCCGAAAGGATCATAAAACATCGAATACCAGAATCCTGGAAAAGCAATTAAACATTTCTACCTATTCACCCTGTTTCAACTCACCTTTCATTTCCCTGAACGCACTAATTACCCGCCAAGAGTACAGCCGAGGCAGCTGCTATAAATTCTTCGTTCAGTTTTGGTGTTGAATCAGTTCAGTACGTGATTTTTATTCGCTGGTGTCGTTGGTGTCTTCTGGTCGAATAGCAACATTGTGTAAAAAGATAAAAAAAGAAAAGTTAAACAATCAATTTCTAAAATATATTTTCGTAAAAGTTAATCCAAACAAATAAAACAAAATGGTCGATAAAATTGAAATGAGCTTAGATGACATCATTAAGTCAACCCGTGGCTTAAAAGTACGACGAGGCGGCGGAGCCCCACGCCGTGGTGGCGGCGGCGGCGGTGGTGGTAGCAGCAGACCAGTTCGTAAAGTTGGTCGCCCAATTCAAAGCGGGACACCACGCCAAGGCGTCACTGGAGGCAGTGGCCCTGTACTTAAGGGCCGCAATCGTGGCGGTATTCAAAAATCCAAATTTCCCAGGGTAAAGATCGTTGGACTTAGTATACAAAAAAAAAATCACATAAATTATAACAAAATGGCGCTGTTCCGTTTGGGTGATTGAAAAGCAAAATATTCCTCTTGACGGCTTGTGTGTCAATACCTATCGCTAAAGACATTTGAAAGGAAAGAAATCGTTTAGTTTTTATTTAAATGTTCAGTTAAATGGGTAAATAGTGACTTTCATTTCGAAATCCACAAGGAAAAGTATTCGAAGTCCTTTTTATGTACATTCGCCGCAGTGGTAGTGCTGTGTAGAGTTTCAGCAGAGAGTGAAATGGCAGCGGCCATCTTTAATTTATATTCAGCGCGAATGTGAAAATTGCGAAGTATTTTTTTTGTCTCCAATCCAAACCAAATACGTACTAATCTTATTTTCATCCGGAAAAAAATCCTACACGTACGTTTGCCGTATACCTAAAACTAATTTCGGCTGCGATATACGAATATATGTACCCACATAGGTGATTCATTTGCCAGATGGGGTGTAGATTTCACCATCGAATTCAAGAGCGGGTGTCCGTAGAAAGCGATATCAGTATCCTCTCCCTTGTCCCTTGTACACAAAATACGTTCAAGTGTCGGGTAGGGAATGCAAAGAGTGTCCCATCCAATGCCCGAGAATATCTTGTTCTTCACTGATTATGATGAAGTTAATCATTCAAGCGACGGTGTGATGACAGTTGGCAGGGAACAAAATGGAAACAAACAAACATCATCAAATCCAACCTCTCAAATTCTAGGGTGATGTAAACAGCGCTTGGAAACATGATATGTATGATGGACCGAAACGTGGTGGTGCCGGTTTGAAGACCGCCACAGGAGGATCCGTCGGGGGACCATCAAAATTGCTCGTTTCAAATTTGGATTATGGAGTTTCGGAATCAGATATTCACGAGTTGTTCGCTGACTTTGGACCGCTCAAAAGCGCGTCAGTTCACTACGACAGATCCGGACGTTCACTGGGTAAATATAGCTCTGACACTCAAATGTGGTAGAACCTTTTGAATGTTCTTAGATTAATCAAATTCGATTCATTTCATTTTTTGTGTAGGAACTGCCGATGTTGTGTTCGAACGAAGAGCCGATGCCGTAAAGGCAATGAAACAGTACAACGGTGTCCCATTGGACGGACGCCCAATGAATATTCAACTTGCTACCTCAGAGGTGCCTTCCCCAGTCAGTAAAGCCCGCTTGGCAGCCGGACCAAGACCGCGAGTACCAGCAACAAATCCCCGCCGAGGCGCAGGTAATGCAAAGCACTAGCCCTCATATTCAGAGAGGATTACTAAAAAGTGTGTGTTTGTTTTTATTAGGTGGACCTGGACCAAGACGAGGTGGCTCTGCTCCACGTCCGGCGGGACGTCGCAATGCCGCGAAGACTCCAGCGCCGACAGCTGAAGAACTTGACGCTGAATTGGATGCCTATGTTAATGACATGAAATGAAGCTAATCCTAGATTAAAACACGAACCCCAATCATTAATAGTAGACTTAAATGAATATCTTTCTTTAGTTTTCTTTCATTAAACCATTGTATTGCTTGTAATACAAAATTTCAGAGATCCATTGCTCTAAGATTTTTTTTATTTCCTTTATTTTGATGACTTCCAAGTATACATATGTATGTACTGCATAGGTGTAGCACTTGAATGAAATTTTAAACTGAACCTTGAACTCATAACGTAAAAAAAATGTAATAACGTGATAATAATAAGAGTAAATAAGAACTATTTATAGGAGTAAACTACTTTGGTTTTTTTCATTTTCAATCTCCCCTTGGTGAACCTTAAATGCACCAGAGATTCTATTTGTGTACCAAACACATGGATAGACAAATATTGTGACGTCAATTGAACATGCATCAGGTTTGAATTCCTTTTGTTTCGGTGGTGAGTGAGGAGTTCTTCAATTACTGGTAAATAAAGAGACACTTTACTTTACCACGTACAATAAACATCGCCCTCTTTTCTATTTCTGCTTTCCACTCCGTTTTGAGTTATTTCCATCACATTCAAAACACATCTCAGAGTCAAGGGGAAAGAACAAGCCCCTAAGTTGATTAGCACATTTTCACACAGAGGAATCCATAGAAACTACACTTGAGCGCCATACACACAAATTTAGCTCAAAAATAGAATGATAGAAACAGAATATGTGGCTCGGTCCCCAACAGGAACTCCAATGCTCCACTTTCATTAAAATGTGAAGACACATCTACATTTAGAACATATAACATGGACACAGACTTTGCCCGTAGCGTACGGGTGAAACATCCGTGCTGTAAGTTCGTATTTCCCATCGCCTACAAAAACGTGTTGTGTCAAAATGGATCAAAGAACGTTTTAAATCATCAAGAGCTTCTTACCCAACGGATGTCCACTATCGTTGTAAACAACAAATAAATCCAGTGACGTAAAGCCCTCTTTACTTTATCAGTACATTGTGCTCGTTGGTGTTGGAGATTGAAAGGTTTCACACCATAGCTGGCAAAACATGTGTCTGAGCTTGTGCTCCTGATAAGAAACATCTTCACATTTGTTCATCTTATCACCAGGCGATTGATGTACCTAATTAATATATGCCCCCATAGTCTGTAAGTATATATATTTACTCAGAGAGGGTGCACGAACAGTGCATTGCTATAATTCAAATAGTGGTGTTTTTTCAAAGAAATTCAAATAAAAGGAAGCAAGGACACAAGTTACAAATTGCCCCCACACCCTACATTTCCAAAAGCTCTTAATCAACAAATGCACGCAATTGAATTTCATAATTTCCTTCCGAAATGCTTAATATGTCTAATTCATTCACCATCACCCTGTAGAGCAAAAGTTTCTGGATTCAGTAAAGTGCCTGCATTTAAACCCTGTTTCCAACTTATTTCTATTCAGTCAACAAGTGTTTCTGCTTGATAAACTTACTCCATAGCTTTTCCAGTGAAACACTTTGCAATTAATCCATCAATTGGTGATATCACGACCAGTTTCTCGCATATGCTTGTGTAATAAAGTCATCCTCGCACCATGTCTGCATTGAATGTGAACGATCTTTCGTATGAAGAAAAACAATTGTTTGTGCCCTGTTTGGAGGAGGTGAAATCAGGTGAGTTCCATCCACTTTGACGACTCACTTGAGGTCAGATTAGTGCATGTAAAATTGCGACGACTCGCCATGGATTTGTTTCTAACCTTTGGCTAAGCGATGTATTTGTTTTGATTTTGATATCGGAAACGTATTTGAGTGTGTTTGTGTATGTGGTTAAACAACACAAAAGCGTTTAAAAGTTTGACAGGTAACAAGTTTTTTTGAATTCGTGAACAGTGTGGTTAACAAGTGAAGAACAGTTAAAAAAAAGAATTCAGCAAAAGGAAACGATGTTTGTTTTTCAAGTTCAGAGGTCTATCGAGTGTTAAATAATGGCAACAGATCATTTTACGACGAAATCAAGTGCAATCAAGCATACAGCTAACATATGATCCTACGCTTCAGCCAGTGCCTCGAACTTGTCTTAGACCAAGAAATAAGAGAGCCTGCTGCATTTAAACTTGCTTGCTTGCTCTCTTATTTCTGCTTAGCACTTAGGTCCTCGAGAACAAGTGCCGGTGAGTGCCGATACTCGAGTAAATTCGAATACAATTGTAAGAGGTGTGACTGCATCTATAAAGTCCTACACATCTAAAGAACTGAACGAATTGTCTCCATTGTACATAGAAATGTCATAAAATCTATTCAAATCCAAGAATGCCATTCATCCTCTCTCAGATTAAGTCTGAGTGCGTGGATTTTGGGTTTTGCCTAGAAGACCGCTTTTTATGATTCCATATCCATCCACACCAGAGATAATGGAATTCCATTATCTCTCATCCATACGTTCTATCACTTCCAGTATTTTTTTGTTCGATCAGGTAGATTCGCAAACAGTGAGTACCTACACTTCCGAAAATGCAAGTCGACAGTGTCCCGCAGGCAGAATATCACAAAAGTATACAGTGTTGTCCAGGAATTGTAAATATCTGAAGATTTTCTAGAGAATTTTGTAGCAGTCAGAAGTGCCACATCGAAGACCTTGACTTAAAGTGTTCAAATGAAAATATACAACATTTTCCCCCATTTAATTGAAATTAATTGAAACACCTTTCTTTATAGTTCTTGAAGCAGCACTTCGAACCAACTTCGAGCAAGTGTCTGTGGAAATCGTTGATTGTCCTAATCTTACAAAAACTCCGTATAATCTGGTTACCCCTGGTAAGACTCTCAATTCATTGTCATTTTTAACCAACATAACACAAGTATACACATGTATACCACTTAGGCCTTGGAGGATCTCCATCACTGCTGGAAGTAGGAGGTCCACCATATCTCTTGCCTACTGTACAAAGATCCAAAGTATACGACCTAAAACAACTGATGCTTAGATGCATGCCCAACGTAGATACCGATATCATTGCCATCGGAGCTGGTGCTGGCCCTTTTCCTTTGCGTGAAGTTAACTGCGAAGGAATTTATAACCTTAAGGTGTCGCCCAAGGGCGAAGTGACAAACAAGAGCTACACAGCAAAAGTTCAGGGAAAAAATGAGGAATGCGTCCTAGAGAAATTTCCCCGTGAAGAGACAAGGAGTGCCCTACTGTTAAATCTGTTCTTAAACCAAGGACAGCCTGGGAAGGTGTTAAAAGTGAGTTGCGTTAAGCGGACGGGGAACCACAACTTCATTGAATCAATGCGACTTGGCTTGGAGAAGAACTACGGCGAGAAATGTGTTGGTAAGTTAGAATACTAAGTTAATTGGGGGGATACGCTGACATGTGCCTCCGTGGCGCAATTGGTTAGCGCGTTCGGCTGTTAACCGAAAGGTTGGTGGTTCGAGTCCACCCGGGGGCGAGCACTTTTTTTTCATTTTTCATTCATATGATGTTTTTTTTTTCCCTAGGCTTGGGTGGAACATTTTTGATTAAAAAGGGTTCCGCTCATCAGCATGTGATGCGGGATTTCTCAAAGGTACCAATTCACACGGATGAAGACGTTAATAACTGGCTCAAGTTTTACAATATGCCAGCTCAACTGAACGCCGTCGGAACTCTAATAACACATGAGAATGTAAGTGCAAATGCGTGCAGGTGTTTGTATACCCAAATCTGATGGACACTCTTGTTTTTTTTTCCTAGGGATTGGACCTTCGCTTGCAGCACTTCCATAGCTTTTCTTCAACCAATTGGGGTGGTCACTATCACTACGATACAACCCCCGAAATCGTGGAGTACGAGGGGTACTTCAATGTGGCGGAACGGATTATACGGATTGATCGTCCAATTGTAACTCATAAAGTTGGAAGGGATTAACACTTAAATCATAAATAAGAGGTGTAGTGAATGAATAAATTCTTGGATTTGCAGTGTAATTGTTCGTGTTTTGGTCTTATAGGGAATGGAGATTCAAGGGGGTATTCGCCTCTTTAGCTCAGTGGCAGAGCACTGGTCTTGTAAACCAGGGGTCGTGAGTTCAATCCTCACAGGAGGCAACTGACATCAGTCTTTTTGTTGGTTGTTTTGTCTTTTTTTCATTCTTATTCGATCGAAACCAGGGGTACCAGGGGACATGATACATTTGTCGATTGTCGGTCAATTCATAACAAATTATTTTTGTCAGCTTGTAATTTATGACAAATGTCATTGCGAACTGTAAAGTAAGTGAAATGTCCAATTGGTTATCGTTGATTGAACCAAAATAGGTCAACGTGCTTGTTTCACGTTACGTGCTGGCACCCCAGTTTCAAGTGGTGTGCATACCGCAAAGCATGTCCGTATTTCGAGTGTCGCGACGATTTGTTTGACAGCCGTGCTTGATGTGCCAAATCGTCAATGTGAACGCTCGTTACAACCGCAGACCGCAGTAGTGCGGTAGACAAAATATGCTGACTTTTCAGCTTGATTGACCGACATGTAGTTAGGTGTGAACACATGTTGAACTGCAGTACATTTTTCCTTTTCTGGTTGGGATCTTGCGGAGTACACATCTGCGGAATGATAAATGACAATTAAAAATGAAAAATTAATGTTGACTCGATTTTTTTTCAATTATTTCAACTATTCCCAGAGGTATTGAAATATATTCAAAAATAATGCTAGGCGAATGCTCTTTGTGAGCCGATCTGGTATTAGAGGCATCATAAAAATGCATCTAATAAATAAATAGTCACTACCGCCACCTATGGTTGAGCATTCTTCAACACGATTTAGTCAGTAATGAACTGTCAAATTTTACTGAGTACTTCTTACACAGTAAGTTGATTTGAGCTTATGGTTGAGCATTCTTCAACGCTATCTAGTCAGTAATGAACTGTACAATTTTACTGAGTACTTCTTACACAGTAACTGGACAGTAAGTTGATTTGATGTTGCTTCGCATGCGAAAGTTATACTGAGCTGATATAGACTGTTCAAAAAACACGCCTATTGTTTCATCAAATTGACATTTCGTTTGAAAATTAATTGAAAAACTAAATCCTTCTTCAAAGCTTATTTACCCCTAGCCTATCGACGAATTTGACACTGCTATATATGCTACTTTATTTATGTGTTTAGCAGTTAAAATGTCATAAAACTACATGGATTACCAATTTGTTGGGTAGTGGGGTTTTGATGGTGGGGTTGTTTGCTATTTTTTGAGTTAGTGTCTATACGCGTACGAAAGAACTTGCTAATATATAGCAAATAACAAACACAATTCACTTCAGTATTAATGTTCAATCAAACACAACTACTCCACACTTCAATTCATAACGTTCCCGCTGTCAAGTTTAGTTATTTCCAAATAAAACAAACGGAACTTAAAGTCTTATTTTCAATCAATCAAAAGTAAAAAAAAGTCCACTCAACTCAGAAATAATCGGCAGAGAAATTTCAACTGGGAAAAAACCTGAATTTATTTTACTAAATGTTTCCAAATCATACATATTTACACTTCAAATAAATGCATATACAATGCAAAGCGAGCAAATAGAACCATTTCGATTTTGTCACCAATCGATCGCAGTCGGTGGTAGATAGTCAATTGTGTTTCTGATTACTCATTGGAACAGTTTTTGGATCAGTTAATTGTTCCCGAACTTAATCTATGTATATGACAAACTAATTGATAATAACAATTGGTCTTCGAGGTACAATCTTATATCAAATCGATATGCCTTGTGAAGGTTGTAATGTGCAATTTACGGTGTTTCGTCGGAAACGAATTTGCACGGATTGCAGGTGAGTGCAACGAGCAACGAAAACAACAGTGACAACTATTGGATGTGTGGTGGTGACATTGAAACTTGAATGTGCTGTGATGCTTATTGAATTTGTATGCAGCCGCAATGATGCATCACATTTTTTTTATTTGCCAACAACACAAGCCACCCACGATGAGTTGTAAAATGAAAGTCTCAAAACAAATCGATGTTTGGGGTTTTTATTATATCATTGTGATACACATCTGAAGCATAGTCTATTGCGAGAATGTTATTTATAGGCTGTGCTAAGAACATCGCAGAAGGCGTTAAAATCTCAAGAAACAACAAGGCAGTCTTGTCCTTTTGCTACGCAAAATTTATTTACTGTTTGTTCATTTCACATTAAATATTTACTAAAGATAATTCTGCTCGGTTTATCGAATGTATGTATGCACAGATGATAGCAAAAGTGGACGTGGATGATTCACATGTGCTTGAGTTTACGATAAAAAATCCCAGAGGTCTTTAAAAATAAGTTCAAATGAAAACAAAACAATTTGACACTATAAAGACATAAAATTTCGCACGCATTGGCATAGCTCACATCAATTAGCAACAATTTGTGCGTGTCCCATGTTTGATAATCGAATACCTCTTTCTCACTTGCTCACACATTTGTCGATTTAGGGTGATCATGCCATTATGAAGGATTATTGTTTGGTTCGTTTCAGGCGTTATTACTGCAGCCACTGCTTGAGCAGTCGTAATGTCGGTGTCCTGTGCGAGCGTTGTGCAATATTTGCAAAACGTCCATTACTTAAAGTAGATCTGCTCCAGCTAAAACCAAAGGACTTGATATTTTACTTGCAATCAAAACATATATCCACTAAAGGATGTGTGGGTACGTATGGACTACGAAAATGCTTTACACTTTCTCATATGTTCTCATTTAAAAATCTAGAAAAAGAAGAATTAGTACGGTTAGTGCTAATGCATGTGAATCAGATCGATGCATCCAATGTGGGAAGCGCACCAAACGGAAGAAAGTTCTCCGATCAAAGCGATGCGGACAAGCCGTTCGACAACATCAAGCAAACGTGTCAGAACTTCTTCAACAATCTCACGGATAAAATAGCAAACGATTTTAATTTCGAGGCGAAACCAGCTGCAGCATCGGCGTCAGCAAACACTTCCGGTGCAGCTGCAGCCAGTGGAGCCTCTCACATAACCGAGCAGCCAAGAATTTCAACTCGGGAGATTCCAGCTTACTCTAGTTTTCAGAATCAAACTCCGTCAGTACAATCACCGCCACCACAGCAACAACAGCCAACAAACAATAGTACACCAACCAGTCCTGTTTCCAGTCCAGTTGTTAGCTTAAGCTCAATATCCTCTCAAAGTTCGGCCTCACGCTCGCCACAGCAGCCCACGACTGATGGCCAGAGCAGTAGCCGCTCGGAACAGTCGAAAGACAAACCAACTGCAAACATAAGTGCCAGAAATAGACTATTAGAGACTGTAATAAATGACGAAACGAACGCATCCGAATGCGAATGCTCAGACGATGAACTCATCACAACGTTTAAGGACCGCAGTAATCGCGAAGCGGGTGGTGGACCATCAACTTCACCTGCTACAAGTTCGCCAGTGGATAACCTGGTCCCGGGACCATCTGCCAGTGGCAGCACCAACGGATTGGCACCGAAAAGCTCACCCAGCTTACAAATCGGAAGCTACGAGGACTCATCGGAGTCGTCGTTTGAGGAGTTAGGGGCGATTGGTGGCATATCCGATGACAATAAAACCGAATCGATAATCCAAAATGAGACTTGGCAGTTCATCGACAAGGCTGACGATGCGTTGTCCTCGGAAAACAAGAGGCATCAACCTGTGTTGGAGGATGAGGGTAGCGCCACAACTTCAGCTGGTGCTTCAACCGATCTTGCATTGGTTTCGTCAGAATCTTCCTCAGGTCAAGGTCGCGCTGCGGCTATGTTTCCTTACAGACACAAACGACTTTTGCGTCGGAGATCAGATGGCTACATCAATCGGCGTCGGTGGCCAGATGATCAGCTGTTCCCGCGAATAAACAAGGAGATGAGTGTCGAGGAAGAGGGCGACGATGATGATGAGGAGGAAGAGGACGATGGCCGTGAGACGGAAAGACGACCTAGTTGGAAGCGTGAACGTAAATGCTGTGGAAAGTGTGGGAAGAACAAAATCAGTATCAAACACCACATCACGAAGATGAGAAGACATCTGGAGAACGCGAACATGTCTGAGGCTGACATCAAGCGGGAACTGGATGAGTTCCTTGAGTTTTTGGAAAACCGAACCAGATCAATTGATTGCAGCGAATTGGTTGACGTTGGCAGTGCCACGTCACCGTATCCAGACGAAAACGATGGCATACACGTCTACGCGCATACAGACGAGGATGGCTATGATCCTCGAGCAGCAGAAAGGCGTTTCCTCAATCTGAATGACTTTGAATCACTGTAAGTATGACTAATTTCCTTAGTTTATTTTCACCTCAGCACTGCCTTCATTTTTGTCTTACAGGGAAGAGCTGGAAAACTTAACGGTGAAGCAACTGAAACAAGTTCTCACTCTCAACCGGGTGGACTACAAGGGTTGCTGTGAAAAACAGGAACTCTTCGAACGGGTATCACGCTTGTGGAAAAACCTAAAATCTTGTCCAGGTATGGGTCTCCATCGAAATGAGGGAAATTACACTCTGACGCCTTTTTCCTTTTAGCCGTAGAAAAACTACCAACCGATGAGCTTTGCAAGATCTGCATGGATGCTCCCATTGAGTGTGTGATCTTAGAATGCGGGCACATGGCAACATGCACAAACTGCGGCAAAGTGCTCAGTGAATGTCCGATTTGTCGACAATACATTGTGCGGGTTGTGCGATTCTTTCGCGCGTAAAATCGCCACAGTGACAACTTCAAATATCTCTTCACTTAAGAAATACAGTTTTTGCGTATACCGACTATACCTATACAAAGTTATTGCATAGAACTCGTAACTGTTACCGTATTAGTTTCTCTCTCTGGTATTAAAGCCACAAGCCCAGTATGCTTGATGCATATTTAAATATACTTAAAAATAAACTATCTCAGCATCGCTGGACTCTCCAAAAAGGTGATATACGTATTAAACATTCCCTGGCATTAGAAATTGTTTGTAGATGGTGTATGAAGCCCTAAGCGCTCTGTTTAACAGATGCAAAAAGATTGTTTCATCTGGCTCAAAGTGAATGATATTTTTTGTAATTATTGTATTTCGTAGTCGTATTAAATATATATACGTATATATATATACTCCCTATTAGATTATTATGTATTCGATTAATTTTCTGGTTTCCTCATAGAAGAATAGTTAACCTTAAAGTAAAATAAATTTCGCACCCACAGCTCTGTAAGGGTGTCTGTACTAAAATGGAATGATTTTTGTTTGAATTTGTTCGGAAAGTGATGAAATAATAGGCACTGGGAGCACGAGCAGTGTTACAAGCTAATGGATATTCTACTCAATCTTAGGTTAGGTTATGGCATGTGGCACTTCGTCCAGAATAGAGCCGCTGTGTAGACCTATGCTTATGATGTTGTACAGGAGTTGACTGATACTTTTATGTAATAGGCGTCTAGGTGACGTTTCCTACTATTGGAGACAGCGCAACAGTTGCAAAGAAGGTGTACAATTGATGCTCCTTCCTTCTCGTTGTCCTTGCAGCTTCTGCAGAAATCGTTATTGGGAAGGCTATGGCACAACGCCAATAATGGTTCTGAAGTTGGGTCTACTTAATCTGATCAGAGCTGCGTTAGCGTTTTGGATCGATGGCAGGTTATTTGTTAATGAGGCCCTTGGTAGATGATACGAATTTGGGAGAGGGTGTTCCAAGCTTTAGTAGATGCTTAGCCGTAGCGATAGGCATCGATGGTATGTCTCCATCCAAAGGGAGTACGCTAACCCTTCTTGCGAGTTCATGCACTTCAGAAGTTCAAGTCACAACGTTTGTTCAAGGAATGCCACTGATGAGATAGGAATTGGTTTGACGCGATACAAAGCTCCAAATTGAATCTCACTACGAATTGCTCAAGGTAGACTTTCGCTGCCCATCAACAAGTGTTGATATGGTATGCAGCAGTGTTGTGATAGATGATAACCAGTATGATCTAGAATCACCGCTCTGGATCGTCCTGTCGAACACATCAACACCTTGCGGGTCATCATCAAACACAAGTATCGACCACATTTCACCTGCTGTTAATCCTGCTTCTCCAGGAGAGGCATCCCTGATAAATTAATAGCAATTATCAACTCTACATATGATGGCTCCAACGGTCACGTCTTACACAGAGGAAGACTGTCTGGGAAATTCGAAGTTCAAAGTGGGACTCGCAAGGCTGCATACTTTTACCATTACTGTTTCCATTGGTTATTATCAATGTGCTGAATGCGGCCTTGTGAACAGGAAATGGATGAATTCGATACTCTTACATCTGGACTCGAACAAGTTGACTACGCCGACGATGTAGTTCCCCTGTCTCACAAATCAGTTTACGTGAGCGGTTTGACTAGCCGAAGCCCGTCACACTTAGGTCTTTGTAAACCCATTGTGATACCCGTTGATTGTCATTAGGTGCCTACACTATTCTTGCTAAGCCGTATCTCTCTAACGATCAGTTTTATCAGAGAACGCACCATAGCATAGACAGGACATAAGTAAGGAGCCTAGACTTGCGAATTGGATTAGAAGTGAATTCCCCCATGATCGTTTGGGTACGGCAAAGACACATTCCTAACGCAAATGTCAACAATTGCAGTCTATTGCAAAATAATTCCTCAGTTAACGGGAAACAATATAAATTTATTAGGATCGAATAAATAAATGTAAAGAAATTTAAATAGCAAACTTATTGGCTTTGTGATTTGTTAAAATGCATTCCTGAGCCATCGATCCGTGAGATTTTCTCATGCGAACCACCCCTATCGGCCAGTTTTAAATTCACAGAGCTTCCGTTTTTCGAAGAATGCAACGCCTTCAACTCAAAATAATAATCAACATTGGGTCTTCGCCCCTTCGACTGGACATAATTCGAGTCCACTGTGTACGCACACACAATATTATGTTTTTTGCAAATATTCAGTAGTTTCTCAATATGATTCTTGTAATGCGTCTCCTTCCTTATCAGCTTCTTGTCAACATCTTCCCAGTAGTATGCTCCGATATTGTCAATTGCCAGAAGAGCAATATCATGATTGGCAACTAGTAGATCTTCAATTGTATCCGTTGCCATTTCCAACTGTTCGGACGAGTAACAATTTATCATCTGCAGCGATTGCAACCGCAATTCGATTGTGAATTGAACATCATCTTGTGTGTTTTCCTCTCCGGAGTGTGTGATGATTTTCTCTGCAACTCTCATCAAATGGGGAACAGAGAATTTGTGGTCTAAATCAATGAATATAACACTGGAATCTTTTCCATTAAAATATGTTGGTAGTATGGTAAATGCAATAATTTCAGTTAGAAGGAGGCTTTTGCCTGAGTTACTGGGTCCTGTGATTTCGATAAGAGACTTCGCTGCTGGACCGCCTGACGGGAACAGATCATCGGAAAGTGATTGTAGTTTCGGTCGCAAAGATGCTTTCTTTGCTATAAGGAGTTCATAAGCGTTGAATATTGCTGAATAAGACATTTATTGAATTTCTTAAGCAATTTTTGTATGTAAACAAACGGATTGAATTGAATTTGTGTTCGAATATGATCGTTGAAGTGTGTGATCTTTGACACATAGTTTGACAAGCAAGAGGTATGTTCGTTATTGAAATCGAGAATTTGTTGAGAATATCGTAAATTAGGTCTATGGTCTACCAACATAATACAGTAAAAAAATCGGGGATTCTACGATCTCCGGCCGTCAAGGTTTGAAAACACCATTTTGTAGATGTCGACTAAGTACAAAATATGAGGAAAAACAAATTATTGCTGCTCAGCGGTTAGAGTTTAGGAAATAGCGAAACTTAAATAATAATTTTTCCTATGAAAATTGCAGCAAAAATAGCTTCAGGCGCCTGGCTGACAGTTGTTGACATTCCCTTAGCAGAACGACGAATTATCGCATGAACGGTTAAGATCTGTGTAAAAACGGTTATGATCCTGTTCGGAAGCCACCCTAAACACCATACCTTAAATACATTTTTTTTAAATATGCCAAGTGGCCAGAGTAGTATGCCACACTTATTTGCACGGAAACAAAATAATTTTAATTTGAATTCATCAGAGTTCACTTCTCCAACAACTTAAGTGATTTCATAAACCCTTCCCACACCTTCTTAGCTCCATTATCAGTTTTGATTTGTTCCTCAAAGGCTAATGGATTGAGTGGACCAATAGGCATTCAGTTCATTATTCTTATCCGCTTGCTTATTCATTAAACATTAAAGAATAAGGGCAGAATCATTTCAAGTTTCTTAGGTGTGTGTTTCACAATTCCGATTGATCATAGAAATCTGCACCTGAAATTTAGCAGTCTCTATGTAAATAATTCTGTACCAGTTACCAAATAGAATTTACAGCCAGCCATCTTCTAAAAAGGTCGATTTAAAGCTTGCAACATTCAAACGCTTTCAGTTTTTTTTGAGCAAGAAAATATGTATGTTTATTTGACGTACATTTGGCAAATCAAAGCGATTTTGCAAATTTTGCAATGATTTTAATTTTTATAAAATGCTAAAATAGTCCGCTGACCTCTATGGACGTAGTAGATGACGTGGATGGCGAGGCATAGCGACAACTTCCTTTTTTAACACAGCCTTCAACGTCGGCACATTGTGTTCTTTGACCTCATACGTATGGAAGCTTATCTGAATCATATAATAACCAGGAATCTGCATCCTTGAAACAAAATAACTTGCTTTTATATAACTATCAAACTTCTCTCCCATTTATCGCGTTTAATTTTTGTGTTTGCACGTTGATGTCTGTTGCTGCTGAAATCTACTGCGGAAGTCGTAAAACGTTGCCTTGGAAAAGTCTGAAAATTCCAAGACCGAGCCGTGTGCAACAGACAGACATCAAATCCAAAAATAATCATTTGCGACAAATGAGTACAATATGTATCGAAATATGAGCAAAATTTAAAATACGTACATACGTGCGTAGTTCTTGCCATTGATGTCGCGTCAGCTTAAATACTGTTAGTCTGTCTAAAGCCTGCACATGATTGTTGTGCGAACATGGTCGACATGGAAAGAGGGTGGAGTCTCAAACGTCACACAACAACAAAAATCGTTGTCCAGCCACTATCCGGTCGGAAATCGTTCATTGATGCAATAATCCAAGGCAAGATTTGATTAAAAAACTAAAAGAATTGTCGTCTCCATTAGACATTCTCATCGAAAGTCAAAACAAATATGTCTGTCATTCGCCATAATTTATAGCGGAACCGATTGATAAACGGTTAGGAACAGAAAGCAAAATTTCACTCGCACTTTTATCAAATAACAGTCTTTATTTTTAGCTGCATAGTTATTGTTTTCATTTTTCCATGAAACTCAAATTAAATCTATCTATTTATCTATGAATTAAAAGTATATAAATAAAAAAAAATATTATTATTAGATACGACTAGATGAAACATATTTGATTGGTGAATGCACCACTACACGCACGTTATATCCTATCTTCTATTTGTACTGAGATCCAAAGGCGAGTCTATGTCCATGGGCTCCATGGGGAGAACGTATTTGTGACTTCGTTCACTTGCTGTTATCCAGTAGGGATCGGCCGACACATGGGGTCCGTAGTAGTAACTTTCGTACTTGAGAGTAAACGGCTTGTGGAAGCCACCAAGGCACTCGGAACCGGGTGATTTTTCATCCGATGCGTAGAACTGATCCTCGTATGGCTCCTCCAGCATGTATCTATCACTATGACTTTCACTTGTATTCGTTGCATAACTGTCATCTGTGCTTGCGATTGGCTTTGGCTCTTCGCGTATTTGCTCTGAGTGCTTGAACGTCTTCACGTGCTTGCGCAATGAGGAGGGGTCTGTGTAGCGCTTCTGGCAGCCGGGCACCTTGCAGACATATGGCTTTTCCATTGAGTGTGTCCGTGTGTGCTTGAATCTGTCCGATGAGTTTGAATAGGCCTTTCGGCATCCTTCGAACGAGCAGACGTAGGGTTTCTCTCCAGAATGCGAGCGTATGTGTATTTTCAGATTCTCTGCTCGCGAGAAACTCTTCTCACACAGGTGGCACTGGTGCGGCTTCTCCTTGGTGTGTGTGCGAACGTGGACGAGCATTTTGTAGCGAGCATTGAATCCCTTGGATGTCCGCGAGCAACTATCCCACTTGCAGTAGTAAAGGCCGTCCAGAGACGCAATCGCGTGGATTTGAGTCACATGCGCAGCGAGCAATTCAAGTCTATCGAAAAGCCTGCAAATGGATAAGCAGATAATGCTCACTTTTAGCAAATGAAACGCAAAAGATTGTCACGTATCACAACTCACCTTCCACAGTCTGTCCAGCAGCAGGTGAACTCGTTTTCAGAGCAGCTCTCGCGGTCCTTTGGAACTGGCTTGACCTCTGTTATTTGATTGTCGAAACTGACCTTCATTATGACGGATTTAGTCCTGCAGCTATCCACTGTGCTGCAGCTGGTGGCCTTCGGCGATGAGGGCACTCGGCACCCGTCCGATGTGCAGCTGTCCCTGGGCGGGGTGATGGGCGGTGTCGGAAAACGCAAGTAGTGCTGAGCGGCTAGATCGTCCTCACTCAGCAGGAAGTTGCGAAACTCATATCCGTACGTGTATGGCGGCGTGTGTGGAAAACTTCCGACTTGTGGGCTAAAACTTGTATTGCGATACTCCATTATTATAAAGGTAAGACTGTCTTCAGAGCAAGGAATGTATGAAGAGAGGCACACTGAGAGAGCAAATGTCTAGAATTTTTGTATTTTGTTTTTGCAATCAGATCCGTTCCTTTGAACGAACTCCGATGTTGAGCTAAGCGGTTGAAGTTCTTTTAACGACTAATTAACAGCAAACTGATGTGTAATGTTTTAAAGCAGACTGCCCGCCAGCAAAGCTGATAAGTCTTATCGGTTCGCGCCAACAACAACAATGGCAACACCGATGTGTGTATAGAACATTTCGCCTGTGATGAGAAAACGTTAATGAAAATCGTACGCTAGAGGCCTACCACCACTACCAACACCACCACCGCTGGGATGGAGTGCGGCGCGGCGTTATCGCAAAAATGTCTGCTTGCACAGTGGTTCCCTTCGACCCCCGGAACTGGGGCGGGAGTAGCGCGTCTGTGGAAACATTATGATAGCCGCGATCAATTGGGGGCGATGATACACTCTTAATATCTTTTGTCTGCTACATTATTACGAGTATTTATAAATTTGTATAAGTTCCCGTGTGTATGAGCACAAGGTCTGCCCGTGGGGTTTTACGTGTTCTTGGGTAATTGTCTCAAAGTCAAGTACTCATGCTGCTATCATGATACGATAGCACAAGGGAAGAGAACAGAACGTGCGACGCGCCGCCCCAATGAAAGCAGAGTAAAACTGCAAGGGCGCAACGGAATATGTACTTTCTTTCTAGACTCACACTTGGCGACTGCCATGCATGTGCTAAGGAATTTCCGTTTCGCAATATTAAGGTTCGGTTTCTCAGAATTTCGACAAGTGGTTCGCGGAAATGTACGCATGGCTTGATTAGGAGTTCTGCAGAAATATGGTATTTTCAAAATGTATAAATTACGTAATTTTTGGCATAAATAGGGGTGGGTATTTTCGTATTTCCGCTACAAAAGGACACGGGGAGAACTAATGAAGATAAAATTTGAACCAGCTTTCATAAAGACTTGTATTGGGAAGTCCAACGAATCATTTCATCGTGCATTTCGTCACATTCCAGACACGGCGACTAATTACAGATAATAATAAAAACGAACCGTGATTTACTATTACGATTTCACAAGCCAGATAAAGGAACATCACAGACGATTTCAGTCAAGATAAGTGCGCCACAGGGAATTTCGAAAACAATAGTAATATATATGTATATATCGGAGCTGGAACGCAATCGGATGACTATTATTATATATTTCTATGCGTTGAGGCAAGGGCTTGACAATCTGTGGAAAGGCTAACTTTCTAGGCGGCAATGATTAACTCTTTGTTCTGTGAAAGTTGACAGAAAACGTTTGAGTGTTGAACGGGCATGAGTTAACATTTTTTTAACTTGTACCTAATTTTTTGGCACTTCACATGGTAACCACTCCAAGGAAGGTAATAAGAACATCTACATGGCCGATGCGAAAACACTGTCTTCGCAAGGCTTGTGGTTCTGGTTGACTGAAATTGGGACAACACGTGATATTGTAATGAGCAACACGACGATCCCTCGCAGGAGCCAGACTGTCGAAGTGCTCATTGACACAGGCCATGCCTCAAGACCGAACCTCCGGTACAATGACCAAGTCATCGCGGATGTAAGACAGTTTGGCCTTGATGACTGGAAGCAGCGTGCCCAGGACCGTTACCGATGGAAGGCAGCAATTGCTCAGGTAATTGCTTGCCTCAAATATACTGAATATGCGAACATTCAGGCCGCCCTGATAATTCACACACATCAGAGCGCAAATAACTAATAGCAGAAAGGTGCAGCCAACAAATATGAGCCTTGATATAGGAGTCCTTAAAAGAAATAACTAAAACTATGGACACATGGCTCAGGAGCCTTCCCTTCCCTCTTTTTGTAACCGACCTCCAGCTCAGATAAAGTTGTGGTAGGTTTTGCCAGAATAGGCCCTCTGTGATACCACGGGGATTGAATACTCCTAATTTTGCAACCATTTAGTGCTCGTAATAAAGTGGTTTAGCTGGCTTAAGCTTTTTAGTTAGCTGAGGGTGTTGAAATAGGAGGCGCATAAGTGTGAGTAACTACGTCTTCCCAGAGCGCTACGGGAGCAGAGGAGACTGATTTGTGGTTCCTCGTATGGCATATGGACGTATGGTACACCAATCCTGCGGGCATTCATCTGTCCACTAGTGTCCTGAAGTAGGATCTGCCTTGTCTATGCAGACAGAGTGATGGTTCAAGATATAGTGCTGGCCTTTGTTTGTGGAAACAAAATTTGTGTGAATCTTAAGAAAATAGTATGCTTTTGCGATTAGCATAGAAATTGGATCTCTTCCTGGTGCTAGACGTTGCTGTAACACACCTTGCGAGTTCATCGGCTTAATGTCCCCGCACACACGTGAAGTGTATTTTTAAATACTTTTATATGCTCAGCCATCTCGTGGAGAGACTGATGTTTGTGAAGTAAACATGACATTGTCCATGGACTTAATGGCGGCTAGGCTGTGTGAACAGATGGTGACATCCTGGATTATATCCTTTTGGATATTACATTGTTCTTGAGCCTGGACAGTGAGTCCTTTATTGCAATGGTTTCTGACTAGAATAAGTTACAGTCGTCAGAGAGCGTCAATGAGAGAGGAATATTGAGGTCTTGGAAGTAAATACTCACATCTGCTCCTTTGGCCGTCTTCCATCCGTTTATGTGTTTCCTGGTGACTAGTGGCCAGTGACTAGATTATCGGCCAATGCACGAGAATATCAGAACCAAATGCGCATCCAGAAAAAAGGCTATCCTACTTCCTGAAGGTACATGTATCCCTGCTATTATATGCAACGTATAAAACTTCTTGCCCAGCCTACTGTGAAAGTCTAAACCCGTTTTGGATCACCGTCGATCTCGGGAAAATTCATTGCCGATCTTAATAGAGACTAGAGAGAAATCTCCATTGTTATCCAGCGAAACATAATACATTTGGCAAAAACTTAAACTTACGACTTGGCGGTTAATGAACTCTGAGTAAGATGCGACTCTGTTGGCGATTGTCAATCCAACAAATGTACACATCGGTGCACATTTTTTGTGCACATATTGCGACATTAGAAGGGTTCCCCGGTCCGGATTCCAGTTATAGCAAAGTTAATACGCTTTTGGCCTTAAAATTGGTCCAGTCGTCAATTTGCGTTGGGCTCAAATGATAGCACAGAAGTCATCGATCAGTAGTCATCTCTAAATAATGGGTATCATAGTCAATGAACATTGGTCTAAGTGGGCTGGGGCTTACGCTGGCGGCTCACTTACCTAATCTAAAAAACACGACAAAGTACAGGACAAGGGAATTCATTGAACACCGTGTCTCTGCATCACTTGTCTTGTATCCTTTCATAAACGCAAGACATTGCCGCGCAATTCTAGTGCAAGATTAAACTAAATTTAATGACAAGATAATTAAAATGCAATGACGATTCCAGCAATAAACGTCCACGGTCCATTCCGTGAAGCTAAAATCAGTCTTAGACCTTGCATTGGTGCAGTGTTGAGCTACTGATTCAAAAAAATATTCAAAACGTTTGTAAACGACTATGTCAATCTTCAGGTAAACCTTTTACAGTCGCCACCTGTCCCAACAAATAAATAGCGCAGATTGCTTACGTGTTACGAACACGAACACCACTCCCAGCTGATGATGTCATTTCATCTTGTACTCGTTTATTCTTTGTTTACTGTTATGGCCTAAGAGATTCAATTCACAATCTTGTAACAAAGTCGGCGATCCGGTTCAAGCCGGTTGCCAAAAGTTTTCGCAGTTTATTAGAACTCAGAAACACACACTCGATTAGAAATCAAACTTATCTGGGGGCAGGTCCACGACCTTGCCAACTCCACTATTCGTTCTAGATAAGAAATTGATACAAAAAACACCCAAGTAGATTGAGCACCAGTAACCCCAGGGATCGCTGGATTTTCGGAAGCATCTTGACACCGAACTCTGCGAGTGCGCGTGGCACGATCTACGGTGTAAGCTGATGGCAGCCAGTTGTTTTCAATCAAAACAAGCGAAGATAACTTTTGCTCTCCGGGGTCTTCCGCTTACGGTCAACACTGATATCTGAGACTCTGGTCATTGTGGCAGTTCATAAGCCCCACAACTAATGGCATCGATTAAATGCGTCCTTTTTTGCATTTTCTCTTAGGGCGGCGATAAGCGCATGGAAATAGTCTCTCGCTTACAGATAGATGCGTGGTCATTTAACCTTATTACCGGCTAGACGATCAAAGTCTTAAAGCAATGTCATTTGAAGCGTTGGACACTTGCACTGCGATAGCTGTGGGCTGTGTTCCACAACTGCATTCTCGCCGCTCATTAACTGTTTACACAGACAATGCAAGGCAAGTGCAAAAATACACAGCAGCGCGCAAAAAAAAAAAAAACGACAACGAAAACAGTTCAACTGCAACAGATTGATCGGTTGGAAATCTGGAAACCAATTCGAGAAACTAGATTAATCTATACACACAAAATGATACGATGAACTCATTGAACTTTTCCAGTATAAAGGTTCCCTCAAGCTGCGCTAACTGGGCAACCAAAGATAAGCTGCACACCGACAGACCGACCGACCGATCACACACAATCTCTCCCCAGTCCAGTCGTCCAATCGTCCTATCAGTAAAATTTACAAATAAAATAAAAAAAAAATGAAGAAAATTCAGTTAAGCTGTCAGACTGGCGAATTCGGTTAGAACCGGATTCAGCGCCATGAAGCCTCACCACTGTATCGCAAAACATTAATAATCACCGCTCCGCCATATGTCGCAACTGGTGGCAGTGTGTTACTTTGCCGAGACTGAACTCTGTACGCCGCAATAAGAGCGAGAGGAAAGGCGAATGAGAAGAAGACGCAGTGATACGTACGACGGCAAAATAATAACAACCCACAGGGGGCATTCGCTATCGCTGATTTGTGGCGAATTTAGCGGTAACGTAAACGAAACCAGACCGTAGTCGTTGATGAAATGATTCTTTTTTTCAGAAGATTTTTACTTTTCTTTTCGCCGCTCAGACTTGTTTTGTTCGAGAAGGAAGCACTTTTGGGCAACTGTCACCTCGAGGCGAATCTAGAACAAACTGGATGGATGGCCTGTAAGTGTGAACAAGGAATTGCGGATTTTCCCGACAGCGTGCGGTATCACCGAGCGTCTTATCAAGGGAAGTATCCGTCAAAGACGGGGAGGGGTAAGATAACCAACCTATCTAAAATTAGTTTTATTCCTTTTCTCCAGACATCCAAAGTTCAATTGGATAGCGTGATCATACCACCTGCCGTAGTGCGGCGAATTTGTTTTAATGCTCCTTTCTTCGTTTGTTCTAAACTGAAGCACAACGTCGTCGGCTAAGACAGCAACCACAACGACGACGACGTTTCAAATAATAACAACGATAAAGAGTCCGTCAAGGCGGTTTTTGTTTTTGCAAAAGTTTATCACCTCCCCATGGTATGTATGTTGTACTTGCTCCAGACGGCGAGACATACGCATGTCCCAGATTACGGCCTGAAGTGACGAGACCTACCAGTACGTGAAGAGGTGATTCGCACGGTTCGCAGGTGTACGCGACTGACTGGGTACATTGCATGGGGCTATACACCAGTGACTATCGTATCATATGACGTATGAGACGTACTCAGACTGTTGATTTACTGTTACTTATCAGTGTTATCAGTGCCACATGCGAAGACTCCTGCACATGTAGTGCCAGTGCTCTTTTCAGACCATGCGAAACCAGCGACACTCTTTGGTCGTTATCTTATCTGGAGTATCTTAATGGGGGGAAGTTACGTATGGCAGTCTACACGGGGAGCATGTGAAAACCACTTTCAAGGTATTGCCTACCTGGAGGGTGGCGCTGGAGGGTGCAAAATGATGAGAAGTCAGTTTGCCCTTATCGCCATAGGCGGCAAACGCAAACCCGCAGTTGATTATGGCTTCGGTGAAAATGCGGATTAGAAAGGGATTTTGATTAGAAACTATCTCACCTTGATACGTATCGTTTATTATCGGGGGTCGCATAAGCAGACCAGATGACTTGGGGCATTTTTGTTTTAGATTTTGCTAATGCTGTGATTTGTAACATTCTCAGACAATTAGTAGATATGTATGCGGGGGAAGTTATTCGTTGTTCTTCGGGCAGCGTTACGGTGGTGGGATGGAGATTGGGGATTCCTTCTACGGGAGTCTACTGGGTTTATTGTGTTCTCTGATGATTGGGGTCGAATACATAGTTCAGAAATGCACATGGATTGGTATCGCGAACGAAATTTAACAGAGGTTGGCAATAAGTTCATCAGTCGATGATCTTGCCTTTCGAACCTTTTATATCAAGGTTTTGTGGATATGTTCAAGGCTGATATCCATCAAATAAACATTACTCTTCCCTCTAAGAGCTACCAAGACATTCCTGCAATGGGAGATGATACCAAAGCAAGCAATTAAGACGATTCATTTTTTCCACTTTTAATATACTTTATACTACCAAATATCTACATCACGCAACCCACAAAAATGAGACTTTAATTATTACGGTCTGATATAATACAAACATGAGGTTCGTGAAGATGCCTAAAAATGGCAGCCACGTTATGATACCGTCATCATAAGAGCCTTAGCCATATGGAAACGCGTGTTAAATATGGTTTAGCTATCATTGACGTCGTTTGTGGCAGAAGTTTAACAGTGACTAGCTCATTTGAAGCATATTCGTACGAATTGGGATGAGAAGCTGAAGAGGATCCGATCTTTTCCGGTTTACCTTGTGTATAGTGGTAAGTATTGCTTATCAAAAAAAAAAAAACATATCGAACTTAAAGACATTTAAGAGTGTACAGCATGGCGCAGTGAGTAGTTGTCGAAGAACATAAGCTGTATGCTCTTGGTTCAATACTCGCCACGTGCACCTGTGACAATGCTCAAAAAGCATGTTTTTCAAACATCACCGGTCGGAGTCGGCATTAAACTGCAGTTTCTAGAATGGTTGCATTAGAAGTTACAGCCTTGAAGTTGGTCTGTCTCAGACTGTTATCAGAACTTAACTAGAAGTATTCGGAATATGTACAGAATTTGTTTGGTTTCAAAGTGCCCATACTTGCTGCCGGCATCTTATGTAAAATTCATGTAGTAGATGGTATTTCCGTACTCATGGAGCTATCATTTCGCTCAAAGCAAAAGGTAACGAAATACAACGAAACAACGAAACGAAACTAAACGGAGTGGTTTTGCATCATTTCTCTCTATTTTTTGACTTAAGACTCCTTATGTGCATTATGGTTGGGCTTGAGACTTAGCATGCCACGGAAAAAGGTAAAAAGAATAATGAAAAGAAGTAAAAAGTTAAAGAAAAACAGACACACGAACTGATGTGCCCGACGTGCAGCACAAATGCAATCACTCTGACGTATGCGGAACAAAACGAAACAAAAAAACGAAATCACTTTTCCCTTTTATTCATCGCTCATAAAGATCCCATCCACATATCACTCGATCACATCATAATGAGTTCATGAACCACTTTATTGATAAGTGCCTAATATCGGTTTTATATGCACAGCAAAAAAAATGTGCGATATCATTTACCACCTACTCTTCCAGCTATCTGTTAGAAGGAAACATTTCCGCGAGTAAATACTTTTTACTCAGAGATAGCACGCACACTTTTATTTCGCGAGTTGTTTACGGGATTTACACACAAGAGAATATAGACAAAAAAAGAATCTCGAAAATTGTATGCTCGAAACCGGTTTTTTGTGGTTCTTTTCACACTATCTCTCGTGCTTTCCGCCGACCAGTAAAACGAGACTGCAGATCGTAAACTTAGAAAGAGTATTTTTTTTTTAAATCCGCAGATAAACGGACAAATAGAAATAAACATTTGAACTTAGAAGGTTATGTTAAAGAGATTTTTTTTCGAGGACATACTGTTTGATGTTAGCTGGTTTTGACGTGAATATCGACGCATGGGACGGATTGTCAATTACAGTCTACTTTGGATTTTCTAGCCAAGATTGGAAATGGACCTTTTTACTTCGGCATGTCGATATGTCTGCACAATTTTAGGTTGATTGTTTTAATTTAACTTGGTCTTGAAGTACATGGAGATATGTACATAGATCAGTGTGATATTCTGAGCAAAATAATTTAGTATAGATTCACTTAAGGACAACATTCATTTGCCGGCTGGCAGCTTTACAAGAGAAGAACGAAATTTTTGGCGTGTGTGAAAACAAAGTTTGATGCGAGTCATCAGGCGGATCGTAACCTTATTGTCGTCTTTTTGATATTCGAAGAAGGAACTGAAATGATGAAGAAACAATGCCAGAAAGCAACTACTTATTGAACTTGTTGTGAAGGAAGGAATTTTCTATAATTTTCCCTCAATTCTAGAACCCTGATGATGGAGACCCCTTCATCGCTTATAAGATCCCGTCCGCAGCTTTGTGTGAGCGCATAAAACCATTTCGCAATAACCTGATAAGTCCTTATCAGTGGGGTTTCAGGCAAAACCCAAATCTTCACACTATGGCAGATCCTGAAATAAAAATTACCCGAAAAATGTAGATCGACCCACCACCTATTTTTCGATTTCAAAGACACAGATTACAGCGTGCATATAGACGAGTTATCTAACGCCAAGTTCAATGCCAAGTGGGTAATGAAGTCACCGAGACTTTGACGCGTCAAAAAATGGCTAGGCCATGAGTAACGTATGAACAACATAGCTTCGGGCAGAAGAATCTTTGACAAGACAACAACGCAGCAGAGGACACATAAGGTACTGCACACAAGTCGAGTGGGAGCTCAGTTGAATTGGTGTGCGAATCTGGAGAAATTTGCAAAATAACGTGCTAATTGGAGAGGCATTTTGGGTGAGGCCTACGTTCACGTCTAAATTCAGCGCCCTAAGTAGAAGAGTCTCGGTGTAATTATATTTTGTGTACGAAAAAACTTTTCTTGACCGCCATGTGGGCCTCTCTATCAATGAAAGATACCAGGTGAATGCTGGGTTAAACTCAACCATTTCGTTTATATTTCAGATTAGGGCCAGTGAAAAGATGTCACAAATTCAGATGTGTGGGAAGAATTTGGAAATATCTTCGTTGTGGACACTCCACCATCCACGACACAAACACCGTCTCATTTTTCTGGATACCTGACCATCAGATGCTGAATGCTCCTCTGCGAATCCTTACAGAGGGATCGAAGATAGGATACAGACACGATAATCCCTAATGAATTATTACGACTGCCTAATCAATGTGGCGACTTTCAGGCAGAAACTATAAAGCAATTAGAAAGCTTTTCCTTTCACGCCTCAACTGCCTCCCTTAACGATAACCATCTCATGTATATCCCAAGTCACTGTGACATTACAGAAAATTGCAAAGCTGACTAACTTGCTAAAATAGGCACTATTTGTCTTGTCACTCATGTACGTTGCTACGGCAAAACATGCTTTAAAGCTTGAAACGATGGATCACACTAGTCGTGAATGGCAGTGTCTTCCATATTAAGAAACAATTATGAACGCACAGCCTGATCAGTATTGAGTGTCATTAGCGTTATTAGTGGGCACTGCACAGTTGGAACTCACTTCAACGTTTTCAGAAATTATTGTAAGATAGTGATTTCTGAGGAAGTTGCAGATGTGAGAAAGAGAACAAGGAAACTACACTTGCACTTGCAGCAACCTCTCGTCCCGAAGGAAAGGTGACACTCGGCTTTGTTAAAAGCCATCAAATGTTTTACAGAGTAAGAACGATTTGATCAGAGTGCTAAGTTGGGTTAGGTGTGGGCTGCCAGCGAAATTACCAGCACTTAGACTATATTTGGTTCATTGTTATAATTATGGGTATCAGACTACTACCACTGATCGACAACTCCAGCGATAGTGCCAACGGCAAATGGTGCAAATTTGAAAATCAGATAAAAGCATAATAACTTTGCTTTCACTGGGATTCGATCCGGGAACACAGGCAGTCAACAAATTGCACCGGCTAGCCCGAATGTCAACACAATGGGAATATGCTGCGACTGGTACATGTTGGCAGTCAGCCACCCTAATGTATCATCATTTATGTTCGATTATAAAAGGAAACAGCACAATATCGCGAGCTTCGCAGAAATGTAGATTTCAATGCGGAACGGAATGTGTTCATCGCCTAGAATCGTTCAGCTCTTTGAAGATCATGGATAATAATCGGTTCCAAAGCTCTTTGAAAAACATATTCATAGTACACACCCCAGACTTCATCATATAATATGCAATAAATCTTACCAAACCACCAATCACCACCAAAACCCCATTGACTCAAAAAAGTTTTGTACCGTAATCACGCCTCAATTCACACTGAAAATTTGACAGAAATTTATGTTGGAGCAGTGCTGAACTTTTTGGAGTTGAAGCAGCCCTCTTAAACTTATTCAGAAATATTTCACCAATTAGACTAGCTATACTGTTCAATTCTCCTGCTGTGAAACAAAGTTGCATATAGTCGCTTTTGATCAAGATATACACTAAAGATAACTCTCAGGAACCTAGTTCAAATTTGTTCCAATTGGACTGTCAGTGTACCAAGCCGAGCTTATAAGGCATTTAAATCAAAAAAGAAACAAGGATGTTTCCTATGACTATGAGACTTCGCATATGTAAAAAAACACAAATACTTGAGTCTACCAAATGGTACTTATCATGAATTGTTCAGTAAGTAAGTAATCCTTATCGACACTGAATCAACATTCATTCGTACAAACGGCACCTTGGGTGCAAAGTAGAAACCATAACAGATCAAGAGGGGATTTCCCAATTTATGAACTAACTGATCGAACACACACGAACTGCATATCTCCCGGAGGTCGGAGCACTCCCAGTTGTGCCCACTTCGAAGTTATCAGTTTAGAAATATTTACTAAATAGACCACGGGTCTGTTAAGGGGCTAGCCAAGTAAATGGAATCAATAGTCAAGTATCATAATGTATCCCTGAAGACATCGCTGCAGTGAAGCTCCAACTTCTTTAAAAAAATCCATCGACCCACCATTCGCCATGAAAAATGTAACTTTTGTTTCAAAAGTGCAACCATCGAACGATATTCTAGACTACACACTGCCATCACAATCAAAAAAACCTGCTTGCAATCAAAAACGTTTTATTTGACCACGTGCCACTTAAATTTAATCAATGGGGGAGGGACCATCCGCCATCCTGCTGTAGATAATCAGCTGAACCAAATTTAATAACTTTGACATTATCTCTGGAGGCAGAGCACCGCTGTTCACGTTTAAAGCGGTCATCGCAACTTGACCACGTTTTGTCATTGTTTTCGTTTTAGCAAATCAAACTCTGCCCCGTCCAGAGCTCTTATCAATCACTCACACACACCGGGTGTCATTAAATGTCGATGAGGGGGAGAGAATCCTCCTCTCTGCGGCCGAAGGTTGAAAGTGTTTTGTTTTAATCTTATTTCAAATAATCCACTGGAGGTCAACACGCAATAGCCTTCAAAATCTTTTATATTTTTTTGCAGTTCACACAGTACACACAAAAAGTTAACATTCACATAAAACCAAGTAGAAGAAAACAAAGAAAATCAGTTAATACACACCGATTGTAACCGGAAGAAACAGAGACAAATGCACCATATGAACTCTCCCCTCGAGTGGATGTGAATTTGAGCGTAACTAGCACGTGCTACTCGACGCACCTTCATTGGAGGTATACGCCAAGTGTATGCAAGCCATCGCATCTGAACCCGAATGCAATGGGAGCACATAAGTCCGTGGGGTCCGAATGGTTCGGTCTATTATTGCTCGTGTCCAAAAATAAATCAAAATCTCCATCGGTGCACTATCTATGGAACGGAATTGTTTGTGGATACATGGGATATGTGCAACCCTCCACGACGATGTTCAATGAATAGACAGGTAATTAGTGTGGAGGTTTTTATTTACAAAAATTAGCTGGCACAGATGTTTTCACGGCGGTTGGGAGTTATGCGATTTCTGGATTTTTCAGGAGCACCTGCACGAGATTCTCCTCGACTTTCGGCATGTTCAATCTATCGAAGGGTATGTTGCAGCTGACGTAGATTGGTTTGTGCAGACGCTTGACTAATTTTTCTGCAAGTTGCTGGGATTCGTATCCAAGCTGGGGGCCCAACGCGGTTGTGCTGATCACCTTGTCGGCCGAATCTGCGACTGGCATTGCGAGACCGATCGTCTCCAAGGATTCTCTCCCATCAAAGCCGATGTAGATAAATGTTGAATTTTTCATTTTAAGAATTCGCAGAGAATATTTGGTTTCACAAATTTCAAATGTCTCATGGTGAGACTTGAAGGATGATTCAATCATGTTGATATATATAATCGGACACGAGTGCTGAATGAGTATGCGAGTCTGCAATTTAGAACATTTTAAATAATAGAATTTAAGTGTATAAATTATATTTCTACCTGTAGATTCTAAATTGTTTATAACCCAGTAAATTTTAATATTTATTTGCTTGTGTTCTGTCAAAGTGACAGTGTGGGAATTTGACTTGTCATGCAATCGAGTATCGAACAGCCGCTGTACGAGTTTCTTAATCTGTACACACAATGAAATGTTACGTTTCGATATAATGTTGGTATAAAAACTATTTTTTTTCACTTTAGTATAATTTATCAAAAAAATCGAGGAGCCTAAGCGGAAAACATATATTCTTTTTCTGTTGTAAAGGTAGTCGTAGACTTGGTAGAATTAAATACCTGATCAATCAGTAAAACTCGATTTATTGTGTTACATTATTGAACATCGGATAGCAGGATGTGAGGAAAACTAAGGAGTTTTATATGTGAGTGAACAACGTGGATAGTTTCTTAGATCGGTCCTCAAAGAATCTTGACTTCAAGCTAAGGGCCAAGCTAAGAACCAAGAGCTAAATTCCTTGATGGCTAAGTGTGCGAGGCCACGTCTCATGCTTCACTATATATTACTCTGAGCAATGAAAAGGTTCTCGTCGACTACCCTACATTTTTTTCATTCGGACATTTTTCGATTATCTCAGGTACATATCTTCAGCTCAAGTCATCTTCTTTACATTGTGCTGCAGTCCGAGTTGGACTTGCGACTCAATCAAAAAGACTCTCTGGCTACGTTTAACTCCGGTCATTCGCAATTTGCCACACCACATTAGGTTCCATGCGCTATAGGAAATTGATCTGTAGACAGCTGGCTAGATTGAACCTAGATTCATGTATACGTAGTTCGTAGTTGAATGCTGTCAATGAAAACAGAGATCAGCCGCAGTTCTTTCGAAGCACCAGTTAATCAACTTCTAGTTGAACTCGAAAAAACAGCGACTGGCAATAGTATAGTAATTCTACGTTTGATCTCGGTACTGATTTTGCTTACAATTGTCTGCGAGTTAAACGAAGTTCTTGACGGTTTGGAAGCTGTTAGTGCCTAAGTGGTATTTTTAGCCACCCTAGGCATGATGACCTCTCTAGTTTAAGGTGCTTCATTGTCAAAATACAGCAGTACACTTGCATGAGCCCGTTGAGTGTTCTTATCCTGTCTATATCCATCGTCTAGTAGTCTAGTCTATAGAGACACGCCTCCCTGATTCGAAGGTATTGTAACTTATTTCTGATACATAACCGGGACGCAACGGCTATGTTTTTCAAGAATGTCTCAGAATTCTACTGCCGAGCAAAGTAGGTGCCGTGATATGACAACCAGAAGGATAACGAACAATCCAAAATTGGGCTGTTTTCTCTTAACTTACTCTGTATTGTTTCACAAAACTCAACCAACGCGATGTGGGACTCTGTCACTTATTGATCACATTCTTTGTGAATTATGACAAGAGAACTCTTTAGGTGTCGACACATACATAAGAAAAAATTATCTGTGACCTGGTTGAATCTCTGGTAGTCAACTCTGCGTATATTTCTCTAAAATTTATAGACATGAAAAGTACAAAGCACTGAATAACGCCAGGATTCGATGAGTGAGTGGGGACATCTGGTCAATGGCGCTGAGCAAGGGAAGATCATTGGTGGTCAGTTTAAGCCACAAGGATGTAGGCGTTTTAGGGAGTTCTCACCGATCATGTATTATTGGCACATACGCAATGTGTCTTAGTAAGAAGAATCAGACGGACTTCTGCCTGTGAATAAAGTTTGTCTAAGTGTGTCGAAGTATTTTGGTCAATAGGTTACCCCAATCCGTCAGTATCCGACAATTGGTTGTCTCTGAACATGTTGTTTTTTTACGTGGTGAGGGCGTTAATCCCACGCACAACCCCCACCTGGGAGGCCAGGCCATTTGTTTTCCCCTTGGGTGCTGATAGGGTTCCTCCGCCGCCAACTCTACTCCAAAATCCCGACATGACCTTGAAGGCAACCTTACCTTTTAGAGCTTTTAGAGCTACTCTGACATATTCGGAGCTTATAACGGAGCTTAGCTTAACTTAGAAAGAGGGTGTACCACGTGGCTCTGGATGTCGCCGTTGGCTTATCTGATAATAAGCTCCTCCGCCGCCATCCGTAAAGAGAGATAAGTCCTGATACAGACTCATCCACTCTCCCCCTCTTTCGTTTGCAGCCGCCAATGACGTCCCACGGGGGTTGTGTACCCCATCTTCATTCGAAGGTGCTCGGCTCCCGGATTTCACCACGGGGAGGTGATAGTAGAAGTTCATTGACAGAGGCTAGGTGCAGACGCCTGTGCCTGCATAAGTCGCTTGTCAACACTCGAATCCGAACCTGTCGGGCAACGCAACAGAGGACGCCCGCGTTTAAGGTGACCCACCCAAGTGGAGAAGGACCTCAACCAACTTGGTGTGCGAAACTGGAGACAGCTGGCCAGAGGTCGTGCTAGTTGGAGAGGCATGTTGGTTGAGGCCCAGGTCCACCCCGGACTGTAGATCACCCCAATACCTACCCACTTACTGATGAGCGTCTACAGCAATCACTCGTCAATAGCAAATACCTACCAAAGAAACTTTACTTTAGAGGTTCTTATAATTTCTAAATGCATCGATTAAGTCCAATGGACCTAACATGGTCGGGGACACTGATTTCTCGTTCAGGTAAATGTTTAGATTATCGTGATCTCCTGTCGTAGTGTCCATTCACCAGAGATACCTATAAAGCGCATTAAGTTTGCCTCAGTTACTAATTGAGTACATGTATTAAGTCACAATCTCTCCCCTTTGATTTAAAGCGAAACCCACGTAATCGCTTTTGATGTTGTTTATGCAGCAACCGAGTGCCATGCAACTCCACACAGAGCTAAGTCACAATTCACACCATTCACATCTCAAAATCAGACACGACCACGACAAGATATGCCCAGTTAAAACCACGACGTTATTAAGACTGCTGGTTCAAGTTGAAACGTTGAAGGGCTACTGACCTCCCGTGGTGTCACAACTTCTACCGAAACTAAACTAGCTTAACACACAAGGAATGTAAAGCTTTCTGCCAAAGTACCATGATCTATGAGAAGAATTCAACCAGATTTGTTTGAATTTTTCTTTCTCCTTTTCGGTTTCAAAATTCACTGGATTTAGGAGGTGTCCAATTTGGAACAGAATAAGCTCCTCTTTTCCCTTAGTAATCGCCTAGGATTGAAGACTGCATCTAGTGTAATGAAGAATCTACGCGAACTTTTCAAATTTATTTTTATATCTTCACACCTTGTCTCTCCCAAGCTGTTCGCGTTATAAACAGTCAACAGGTTTCCAGTTCTTCTCATCCATAAGAGGGCCTCAAGCTTAATCAACACCTTAAACATCCACATCCACATCACATTTCGCATTCAAATTGGCGCTCAGCGTCTATATGAGCAATCCATTCGTTGAATCAAAATAAACATCAAGCCTAGTCCGACGCAAATATCCCACCGCTTGCCCTTGAGTCTCTGCAATTCCCTAATGAGACGTGTCGGCTATTCAGAGTCAATTAAATTCGCATAACAGAACTCTTTCCCCACCGCCACCGGCAGTACTGCTCTATCGACAACGGCTCCATATATCGTACCGCAAACAAATTCACCGATTCCATGACCCCCGCCAGAGCAGTGCCATTCGTTCTCATTATTCATCGCAATAATTCCCATAGTGATGGCAGACCACGCCACCGGGCCGACGAAGACACCGCTCACCGCACACCACACGCTGCACAATTTGATCCAGAATACCGCCCAGGTAGAGACAAGACCGCGAAATGGGTGTCACGGTGGTCATCTCTGTGCTAATAAGCATTCTCGAACATCTTTAACATTTCGTTGAGGCCAGTAGCAATTAAGATAAGGGCCAAGGAAGTGCGCGTCGCTCGCATGTGTGCATACATTAGCCGGCCGGCAGCAGAAGACGCCGCGCGGAATGGAAGTGATAAGGTTATCAGGTACCACCGACATAAAATGCTACCGACCGCCGCGCCACCGACCAGTTGGGGAGTGGAGGACCCATCAGTGGCTGCAGCCGCTGCCGCGCCGCTGCTACTGTCCCTGCTGCAGTGGCAGACAGAGCACTTCTAGCACGTTGGGAGTGATGAATCGTGAGGCAGGTGGTGCGATGGTGTGGCGGGCTGCAGGGACATGAAAACAAATGCAAGCAGTTAATATTTATAAATTCCTTTATTACAATGAATTGGTGATGAGAGAGAGTGATGTGGGAAGGGCGCGTGGCCATCACAGGGGAGTTGGAGGAATTTCTAATTGATCTGCCAGACGATCACATTTATTTATCTGTCAACTGGGTAGTGTCGTAGATACAGGCTTTGGGACGAAGCGATGTGCATGGCCGGTGTGTGGACGGTTGAGATGTTCACCGTAGATGACCATTTGTCAGCATCCTCTACTTTTCTAGAAAAAGTAGTAGGTAGTAGTAGTCTTTGCCAAATTTAAGCGAACATTTTGCTACGATCATTCGGATTTCGAACTGTTTCATTAAACTGTTGTGTTGTGTTCCTGCTTGGGATTGATAACTGAATAGCCGCACGGGATTTCTTCTGATCAGTTTTATAGCCATTTGGTGGCCTTATATTATTTAGTTTTTCGAGGCAGATGATGTAATATTTGCCCTAGTAGTATTCTTCGGGCTTGTAATGTTGTTTGGTATTGTTCCTAATCCCTGAAGCTTCTGCAGAAATTAACACACTGTGCTTCAAGTATTTTGGCCTAGTTGCCTATGAGATAAATACCAGTTAACAACCAAATTATTTTACTGATAACTTTCCTGTGCAACTCCAGGAATGATTACGACCATCTTTGGTTTAGTATAGGCCACTAAAATAAGTCAATGGACAAATGGCTAAAACGGCTTTTCTGGCACATACGTATTCTTTTGCGAAATTTTAAGTAAGTCCGTTGTTAGTTGATGTTTTATTATTCGGGATTCAGGATAGCTTGTCCGCTGCTTGATAATTGGAGAAAAAAGTTTGAAGAAGCTTTTTTTTAACGATGTAGTTTAATCTGAAGGAACTTCAGCATGGCTGACTTCAGATACCTCTACCATCGCGATGTTTGTCTCATTTTAGTCTGAAAATGTGTCTATCCACTGCGAGTAGACCAGCAGCTTTTTCTCTCTGGCTGGGGCTGGGGAAATCTCTGAATTGTTTACCTCGCCAGCGCCCGACAAGAAGTCCATTTTGTGCGAGGTTTTCAGCAGCTCCTTCCGTACCTTGTTGTCTGAGGCTAATCCCAGAGTCAAGTACGTACAATGGGTCAGGACCACCGTGCGAGCTCAATGGGGTGCATAACTCTGACATAGTAGGAGCGTTTTCCGGGATGGAACCGTGTACAACATTTGTTTCTTTTTGCTTTGGTGGCTTTTCACCAAAGTATGTACTATGCTTTCCCAAAACAGTACGGGGTAACTTAGCAAAGCCAAAGCTGATTTTGTGGCAAACTTTGGCTAGAGGCTCAAGGGATTTTCATTGATCACAAGAATTGCGAACCTGTAAGATCTCTAGGGCTCATCCAGCTTATAGATTTCCAAGTCACCACTCTTTAGTTTGGGATTGCACATCCTGATATTCTATTATTATTATTATTTTTTGATAGCAAATAATTTCAAGCATGTCACTAAGCCCTTAGATTTATTTATTATGTTCTTGGAATATTATAGAACACAATATTCTTAATGTACAGCGATAAAAAAATTCTTAGAGGTCTGGTTCACTGGTAATACCAAAAGGCGTGCGCCCGGCCAAAGCTTACCCAGCCTCGGGATCATCTAAAACCATTTTAAAAAGGTCGAGCGACCACTAACGGGCATTTCGCTAGCTCCTCGTAGTTAGGTGGTTTGTCCGAATATTCCTTCAAAAGAAGGGTGCTTGCAAATCTAACTTTCAGCCTCCTCCATGTGTAAATGATTCCACTATATTCATGATTACAGCAATGATCTGATTCCTTAGCACGTCGCTAAATACGCTTTAAGTCTTCACCAAAGGTTCTGACTTATTAAATCGTTCGATATTCTTCCTCTTCTCCTTTTGACACACCAGCTAATAAGCCTCTTCAAGTGACACAATCTTTTAACAATAACCTCACACAGAACTTTACGCTTTAAAAACGACCAATGGCTTCTTACATACACTCATCAGATTGGCGGTGCTTTCGCAACATAGAGCACCACGGATAGTCTCCTGACTGTTTACTTGCTAACCGATGTAGACGGAGTCCTTGACTACATCAAATAATTGCCAATGCGACGTTGTGTCCATATCGTCGATGGTGTGCGTCTTTATTTGAAGAAAACATACAAATTCTTTGCAAACGATTTATTGATGGCTCGCTGTGTTCGGTCAAGCAAATCTATGTTGTCCGCCTATGCAAGTAACTGTACGGGTTCTTGGAAGATGGTGTGAATCATCTGACTTCTTAATATTAAATCGAACACATCTTTTCAATGTCAGCGAAGGAGTACTGACAAATTAATTTCACTATTGGTCACTGCACTATTCCTAGCAACCCAACAAACCATTTCTAACTGTGTGCCGGCTCCTAACCACCAAGTTTTAGAAGCTGGACAATATTTGAGCACTGTCAGTGAATAGAAAGAGGTGGCGTCGTGAAAATTCTGTTGGTAGTGCCAGGAATCGAATCTAGACCTAAACACATAGGTTGACGTGCGCATGAGTAACGCATATATCCAACACACCACGGGCCACGCCAATACGTTTTGCTTAAACAACACAATTTCTGAGAGACAAATTCATGACAATACTGGTTTAGAATGTCTTTGAAATAATATCCCGACGTTCTGTCATGAGTTCCTGTGATCTGAAAGTCATCGGCAAAAACCTCTATGCAAGTAACCTCTACAATCGACTAAGCTCACTTCTGGTGCATCTATAACCCATGAATGTTCACTAATCCTTAAGAATCGATGCCGACTTCAAACACGTGTTTGCTAGAAAGTGGACCTTAAAGTTCCACGTTCATCAATTCAAGGACAAGGGTTATTGAATTTATTGCCTAGATAATTTTAAATTCCAACACCAATGACACAGCTCTTCTCGCCCGTACTACCCAACCTCCCCATAAAACCAGTTTCACAAGGCTTACACCCTCGCACCCCACTTCAGTTCAACCCTCTAATCATCTAAATCTTGTTCGGATGCCACCTATTAAGTCCACGGCACACCAACCGAAGGGAAAAAACTAATAAACGACAAATTAAATGATTTGTCTACGGCTTCAAGCGAATCCGAGTGAACTGGCACAAATGCCAGAGAGGGTTGGATGGCGAGAAGACAGCATATCGCTGGTGGTGCCCCTCCCTCTGCTGCTGCTTCACGCGTCCGATATGGATCTTCCCGGATAAGGTTTTATTAAATTCGCATCACCATGCACGGTATCATGTCTCCACTTCCCAGTTGTCGGCTTTGAAATGTCCGAATGCCATTAATTTCATGGTCGACAGTACCAATATTGCGTGAGTCCTTCGCTTTCAATAGATTCTCGAAGGAAGAGGGTGTCGATGACTTTCAGAAGATATCACAGTTGGCTGCTGAAAGGGATGCGATCCGAACGACCTTCAACCCTCGAGACACGCACAAAACAAATTACGCAGCAATAATATCGCTTAGCATTCATTGTCGGGGCGCAACACAATTGAAATGACAATGATGAGGCAGGCACGGCCTTTTGATGGTGATGCCATCCTCCCTGCCGCCGCGCTCGGTTTCTGGGATGAAAGATGATGATGTCCTCGCTGCGGGGTTGTTCTTTGGTTTGCAAGCGTATGTGCTTGAGGCCAGCACCTGTTTTATTAAAAAAGCAAATAAATGGACCCGAGGGGGTTGTCAAGTGGATGCGGATGTTTGGCTTTTTAATAACACGACGAGGGGAGGAAGAAACGATTAAGACTGCGCTAGGGTGGAGCGATAATTTTAATTAAATGTGTAAATTTGCATGATGCACTTGTTTTATTGGATTTTATTTTTATTAATATGTCTTATTCAAGGACTCTGAATGAAGCGAAGTTCAAGAGCTACCACATGGAGGAGTTTCAAGATCTTGAGTGGCTGTGTGAATCAGGGTGTGCTTAAGTGGACTTGCGCTTGGAGATGAACATCACGATTTTGAGTAAAAAAGGAAATAAGCAAAAGTAGATAATGAAACGAGACATGAAATAGTTTCTGGTACAGCCATGGTCAACAATAACGACATCGTCTACAATACGAAAGTGGTTTTGACGAACTTTACACCTGTGTATCAATTTACAAATGTGTATCAATTTGAAGTCAACAAAAAATAATGTCTACTCTTGTGGTGTTAAGTTTTTAATTTAATTGGCATGTTGCCTAAGTTACCAGCAATCAAGGACCATAAACCTAGTACAAACCCAAATGTGAACTCAGATGCGAAGTGGAAATTTTGTGACTTAAAAGGTGGTTCTTACCAAAACATTCAACAATTCAATTGAGTTATGTACAGTTCACTGCATGTCTTTTCCTCCTACCAATGTAGCACCAACTTCGACAGTCACTAAATTGTTCTTGGAATAGATCTGTCTTAAGAAACAAAAAGTTTGCTACTCAAAGTCTTAGGTTAGCTTTAGTCGGTGGGTAGACGCGGTGAGACCATGACTCACTAAGGTTAGTTGGACCCATGTTCATATGGATGATAAAAGAACATCCGCAGTCCTACTTGTTCTTTTAAAAATCTGCTGTCCCGTCCAGCCATCAGGATATCTTGCCGAACCTGCAAGTCGATATAAGAATGATTTTTGCTAAGTCTTAAAGGCTCTGGAAGAAGAATTCCCCCAGTGTCGGGCATTGGCAAAGATAATGATAATGACTAGTGTCCTCAATTTCTTCTTTGTCCCCACAGCCTCTGCATGTGTTGTCATGGGTCGCTTTTTTATTCATGATATCTCAGGTGAAGAATCTCAGTGGAGAAGTTTATCGGTTAGCTTCATGATTTTACTGCCCACTCTACTCTTGGCATAAGCTAGATGTAGATGGAAACAAGGCGTTGCTTGGGATGGGTCGACCCATAGTCTTAGTATGTAGTTGTCTTTCAGAGTCCTCTTGGAGATGGTACAGTATACAGTATTATGAAAGTTCTTCGTGTCGGAATTGAACCTAGGCATCCACCATAGGAGGCGTAATTGCTATAACGCATATTTTACACTAATATTTCTGTGGTTGTAAATCAAAATATATTGAGGCTGATCCCAGTTTTTTTCTCGAAAGATGGCTAAAGCGCTGCTGATTATAGCCACTTCTCCTCACAGTGTATCCAAAACTAGATTCAAGGAGTATGAACAGTGTTGAAAATTAAGGGGTATTATTTAAAAGAAGTGGAGTTAACTAGTGCAGGCAGGCACATGCAGCCAAACAGGAGGCCTACAAGGCAACGCTGCATCGAACAACGAGGGCTGTTCGTGAGCTCTACGAACAGAAGAGAAGGGAAGAGCACCGGCTTCTCAGAAGAAAAAAGAAAGAGCATGAGAAGCGCGTGGTCGAGGAGATGGAGAGGTGTTATGGCAGGAATGACGTCCGAAAGTTTTATCAAAGGGTAAAACAATTATCCAATGGATATAAAACTCGGACAGAAGCCTGTCGGGATGGAAATGGACATCTGGTAGTAGAGTCGCAGTCGATACTGAGAATCTGGAAAGATCATTTCTGCAGACTGTTAAACGGCGATGAGGACCAAAATACCGCTGTCAGGCAGAATGTTCCACTCAATCTGGACGATGACAGACGTGAATACCGTCCCCCAGACTTAGACGAGGTCAAGGTAGCAATATCAAGACTGAAGTCTAACAAAGCTGCTGGAGCGGACGGTCTGCCCGCTGAAATATTTAAGGCAGCTGGAGATGATCTGGTTGGGCGCATGCACCAGCTCATCTGCAAGATATGGTCTGAGGAAAGCATGCCCGACGAGTGGAATCTCAGTATCGTTTGCCCGATCCACAAGAAAGGAGACCCCTTCAACTGCGCCAACTATCGAGGGATCAGTCTTCTTTCCATCGCATATAAGATCTTCTCTGTCGTTTTGTGTACCCGCCTGAAGCCATTCATTAATAATCTGATAGGTCCATATCAGTGTGGCTTCAGGCCAGGAAAGTCCACAACAGACCAAATGTTCACACTACGGCAGATCCTGGAAAAGACCCAAGAAATGCAAATCGACACTCACCATCTGTTCGTCGATTTCAAGGCCGCATATGACAGCGTGCATAGAGACGAGCTATACAACGCCATGTCTAGTTTTGACATTCCTGCCAAACTCGTCAGGCTGTGCAGGATGACAATGGAGAACTCTCGCTGCTCCATCAAGGTCGGTAACGAACTCACCGAGACCTTCAATGTCAAAAAAGGTTTTAGACAAGGCGACGCGCTGTCATGTGATTTCTTTAACATCGTCCTGGAGAAGATCGTGCGAAACTCACACGCCAACACTAGAGGCACGATCTTCCAGAAGTCCGTGCAATTGTTAGCATACGCCGATGACATTGACGTGATTGGCAGAACTCAGCGAGCCGTCAGTGAGGCTTTTGCTAACATTGAGACGGAAGTGGCTAAAATGGGTCTGGCGGTGAATGAGGGCAAAACGAAGTATATGCTGTCCTCAAAAAAGGACATACAACATCGACGTCTTGGACAGAGCGTCACAATGGGCAGCTATAACTTCGAGGTAGTCAAGGACTTCACTTACCTCGGCTCCGGAGTAAACTGTACTAATAACATCAGTACCGAGATCAAGCGTAGGATAACTCTTGCCAACCGCTGTTTCTTCGGGCTCAAGAGGCAATTGAGTAATAGAGCCCTCTCTCGAAGAACCAAGTTGACTCTATATAAGACTCTGATCATCCCAGTCCTGCTATACGGCGCGGAGGCATGGACAATCTCGAAAGCGGATGAAGAAGTCCTTGGTCTCTTTGAGAGAAAAGTTCTACGCACGATCTTTGGTCCTGTTTGTGTTGACGGGTTCTGGAGGAGAAGATTCAATCACGAACTGTACGGGCTGTACAGCGACATGAGCCTAGTTAGGCGTCTACGGATCCAACGCCTACGGTGGCTAGGTCATGTAGAGCGTATGGACACCACAGCTCCGGCCCGAAGAATCTTCGAATCCGAACCTGTCGGGCAGCGCAACAGAGGACGCCCGCGTTTAAGGTGGCGCACCCAAGTGGAGAAGGACCTCAACCAACTTGGTGTGCGAAACTGGAGACAGCTAGCCAGGGATCGCGCTAGGTGGAGAGGCATGTTGGTTGAGGCCCAGGTCCACCCCGGACTGTAGCGCCACACAAAGAAGAAGAAGAAGAAGGAGTTAACTTTCATAAGGAAAAAGGTAAAGACAAAAATTTGTATAGAAGAACATGAATGAATGCATATTCAATATTCATCTATACATTTGCAGACAATTGGACATACCAGCACAGAAAACTGCAAACAACGTGGATAATCAAAGGAGACCATGGAACGAGTGTTCAAATCAGACTAAGAAGCTACATAAAAATTAATAGAATCGAATTAACAAGAACAGATTATAGGGACATCCCATCTAAACACATAATACATTTTCTCAAGGTAGCTCTGATGTCCTAGACATAGTAAGGGCAGCAATTGATCAAATTTTGACCGCAGTGCTAGGTGACTCTATAGTTACTTCCTAATTTCTTCAATTCAATGCCTGAAATACAAAAGTTGATTTTTGGGACGTGAACATCAAACAATTAACATACTTCGAAAGCCTTAGTATCAGCAAATGGATCCTAATGCCACAATGTCGCCGGAAACACACACACATAGCCAAAGTAAGTCCCCTCCGAAGTTCTGTTCATGTTCCGATTTGTCAGAATGGGTGGATCTAGAATTTGGGACAATTTCTGGCGTATTCACTCTTACAATACATTTGCTGACCGAACAGGAAATGGTTTAACCGCCCGATCGTATAAGCTAATTAAATAAAATTGGTGACATTAAAGTCTAGAAAAGTCTACCTACCGTAGAAGTCGACGTATTTACCCGCAAGACAGTGAATAAACTACGCTCAATAAGTTTGTAATGTGAGATACCGCTTGGAGTCCATAGGGGATTTTTTGTTGACATCTTTACTTCTCTCTGTAAAGAAATCGTCCTGATAATTTTATAAATCTGAAAAGCGATTTTTGAGTAATACATATTCCCGTTAGAAATGTTCTTCTTCTATTCTTCTAGGTCGCCTCAGAATCTGCTTATAAATTTGTTACGTATTCGCATTTTTACTTCATGGTGCTTCAGATGTTTACGGCCAGCTAATGCTCCAATTGCTTTCGAAAGCAACTTTTTTGTCACATTGAAGGAGTTTACGGCCTTGTGCTATGTTCAACTGTAATTTTGTCACCCACTTTTTTCTCGAAGTCCGCAAGAGGTGGTTTAATACATATCTAGGATCAGTCAGTTTCAACCACTTTCCTTTCAAGTTCATCCGTTTACGGCCCTATGACTTGAGACCGAAATCGAGTACCAGGAGCTGAAAACCTTGAGTTCTTCGTGACAGGTTTCTGTTGCCGAAAAAACTTTAATGACCACTTGCTGTCAATTAGAAGGATCAAATCACCCGATATTATCTGCAACGTTGCTATTATTCTGGGCGCTTCCTATACTGTGAATGAATGCCAGTGGGCTGTACCCTTTTGCACCTTCGATCCATCTGTGTACACATTTATAGTCGAAATTCATGTTATAGAGCATTATTTTTGAGAGCTTTCGAACATGGAAAAAAGGCGAGCACTACACTGTACTCCATACTCCACAAGATAAATATGATGTGAAAGAAACAGCACAGAGCACAGTTCGTCACTGTCACAGCTGGAACTTTGTCTAAGTTGATTTTTTCCTTGATAGCTTCGTGAGCGTTGTTCATCTCTGTCGTTAGACACACAACCTGACGAGTTTGGTGTTGTATAGGTCGAATTCTTTGACATTGAAGATGTTGTAAACACTGAGATTGAACTATTTTTTCGACGACTCCGACTAGAGTTTGGTGTAACCATGAATTAAATCATAGGAAATTAAAAAAATAGACAATGTACGTTCCGATCGAACCGCCTTAAGTGAAAATGAAGTGTTACAACCCAGAGTCCATGCTTATTCAGCAACAAGTCCTCTGTGAATGCCAACCAAAAGAGAAGACACTTTTTTCATAGAACCCATCGAGTACAACAAAGCAATCCACAATGGAATGTCTTCCAGCACAGTCTGAAGGAGTGTCCTCCAAACCCACTCAATTCCTCTGTCTTTAGGTGATACAGAAACCATGTAAGATCCCTTATCAATAACGAAAATTAAGCATTTTTTTACGAGTAAATCCAAACGACATCCGAAATCTCGATTCGCGAATTGCATCCGACAACAACATCTTGTTCAAGATATTCATTCTAACCTAACCTTTCGGAGGAATTCAAACAATTGTTGCTTATCCGCTGCTCGTTTATGTTTCGCCTTCGGTCTGCGTGTCGTTCGCTCTTCTAAGATGCGTGCAATCTCGCCGAGATCACGAACGCTGGGAAAACGCATCACGCATCATGGAATCGCCCTGCTGCTCTTGTCTGTAAAACACTCCCGCCAACCCCAAAGGTTATTGGCAACATGTTGCCGAGAGCTAACTGAAATTGTTATCAAAGTTCAATCGAAATGTTGTTGCTGCTGGAGCTGTGTTGGAAGTGTGTGTTCCCATTCGGCTGAGGTTCGCACAAACAGATATCAGCGGCGCGGCGGAGCTAATGCAATAATTTGCGATCGGCTTCTGTTTGCATATGTTTGTGTTAACCGCCTGTCAAAAAGCAAAAAGTCAACAACGACCGACCGACGACTGGTTGAGTCGAAGCGGCCGGCGACCGAAGAGATGGACTGCCAAGGGGAAAGGAGAGGAGCAGAACAGAGAAAAAGAAAGGCAGACCCCGTCTCCAGCAACAAATTAAAAAAGGACGACGATCAACGCAACGCGGGAGCGCGGGACAAGACGCAACAGCTGAAGCCATGGGAACCAACTTCTTACATTCCAGAGATGCCTGGGCTTTTTTGTTTTTGATTTTTATTTCTCTCTTTTCGATGATAAACCATTTTCTGCGAATGAAAGGACGCACTGGCGGAGAAGGCACAAGCAAAATCTCCCAGGACCGCGGGGCTGGTTCGGTTCAAAGGAAGCGGGCGAAGGGAGCACCGAGAGTGCGATCAATTATATGCATGTCGCGGCCAATTACACTGGCAGCCTCAAAGGTCACCGGGACTGGTTTCCGCCTGGTCGGAGTGGTCTCAGATTATGGCGATGCCGATGACGATGACGATGACGGTGGCGATGGCGAAGGCGTGGAGAAGCGGGTCCCTCATAGAGCGAGCTTTCAAAATGGCTTCATTATACTTAGGGGATTATTGTTTCTCTATTTCGGATCGGCGCGGCGGTGGCTCGCAGCGAATCGTCGCAGCATGAGCGGAGTTATGGTCAAGCAATCGGAAATTCCCGATCGAAAACAAGGCAGAGCGGCGAAAATGGTTTTTCTCACAGCAGTGGTCATCCGATAAATTGCCATCTCTCACTGGCGGCGGCGGGCTCTTGTCTCTTGATTTAGTTTCGTTCGAAATGCTTTCAAGTTGTTTTTCTGCCCACAGATTAATAGCGACCGACTGGCCGGCCGGCCGGCATCGGCAGCAGTTGGTGGTGCAGCGACAAAAAGGGACAACACAGCGACCATACCGGGACTCGTGTACACACACACAGACTTGGTCCTCTTGTGTGTGCTCGCTGCGCGGCGCGGCTCGTTTGCTTAAGATCCCCCCACATGTCCAGGCTGCCGAGGCTGGAAGTCATTGCGAATGGTCACTACCGTGCGACACCATGTGCACATGGTCGTCAAATGCACATACGAGCACAACTGGCCGCGGCCAGTAGCTGGAATGTTTTCGGGGAGAAGAATATGGTTAATCGATCCTTGCGGCAGAGCCCATCCGGCACACGGGCACACACTCTCACACGGGCGGAGGGAGGTAAGGGAAATGCATGAATTGTGCGCGAAGGGGAATGGGGGGCATTTTGAAATTAATTTCAGAGTTTCTTTTGCACGCGACTGTCAATGCCGCTGATGGCACTATGTACGGCATGGCGTGGCGGCGTGTAGGTACCGATCGAACGGCCAGTCAGCCAGCCAGCCAGGATGCGATAGCGTTCTCTGTGGCCATCCTGGCCATCCCGCCAACCGATGCCGGAGCGAAGACAACATGATGATGATGCATTTAAGATTCCTCCGATTGGTCATTATTGGTGCGGGAATTTTTTTGCGTGCGTAAATTTTTCCCATTTGCGCGATGGATGAATGCGCGTTTTGATTGATCTACTGTTGAGGAAAGATGACAGTCAGTCATAAGAGATGTCCACCAGTTGACCACTTTCACAGGGCACAGGCCGGGTTGCTGTGGTCGCATCGGTTCGCTGGGTAGGCACTGCACACAGAGAGAGAGACAATGTTGGGATGTCGGTGGCGCGGATGTTGTGACTTTGATGTTCTGTGTTACCTTTTTCTGTCGCGTTTTCCTGTGGAGGAAATTCGCCGCGCCTCCTTTCTGTTTTCGGCGAACACAAATAGGGACTTTTTCACTGTGAATGGAATACCAGCACAGACGAGGACGGTTGGTCGGTTTCTCGGTTGGTGTAGCATACATAAATGATGGAGTTTCGAGTGTGTTTTGTTTGGAGAAGAAAAAAATGCGATGAAATCTTTGGCCAAAGATGTGAGAAAATTTGTGATTTCCCTTGAGGATGCTATGGATGGCTGGGGGAAATGGCCAAAAGTGAGAGGCATCAACCAGGAATTGGTAATGTTTGTAAGCATCTCAGAGCAGGAAGTTCATATTTTATCGAATTCTTTTCAAATGGATTGCTATTAAAGTGTTTGTTTATTCTTCACGTGCTTATCTTGCTGATGCAAGGGACATGTTGATATTTGAAGCTGCCAGTTGCTGCAGGGCTCGTTCATCAGAAGACTTTGAGTAATATGCTTGTAGAATTCTCAGGCGTTTCTTTAATTCTGATAAAGTGTCTCAGCTATCAAACCATTTCCAGGTCATATTAAATATGACAATGTGTCTAGAGGGTGTGATTGCTGATCATGATATTTCCGAGCAACTTCCAAAATTTGCACGAGAATTTTCTGCGGAACATATATAACAGTCTATGGAACTAAGATGAGAGCCGTAAAAACCATCCAAAGTCCAAAGTGATGGCGAAAAAGAAGTCTGCTAGAGGCTAAGGTATACTCAAACTAAATCAACATGAAGCCTGATGGCTCAATGGGAGCTGTACAAAATCGAGTCATTTTGAAGAATCACCAATTTATAATATGATCTCAACAAAACAAATATGGTCAACAAATTTGTCGGAATATCAAAATCCTAGAACACTTTCAGTATTCCGACAAAAAAACGCTTCATGCGTAAATAAGGATATTATAATAATAATATATAATATGGGTGGCGCTACAGCCCGTAGAGGGCCAGGGCCTAGCTTCGCAGCAACCACTCGTGTTGTGCGTGCTATTGTTCTCACACGAGTGGAAGAGACCTACAGTTTTATACCGACTCCGAACGGCCAAGTTTGAGAAGCTTTTTCTAGACAGGAAATACTCTTTAAGCATTGTCAGTGACTCAAAAGAGGTGGGGTGGTGAAAATTGTTTTCGTCGCGCAGAGCAGGAATCGAACCTAGGACGTCGAGGTTGGGGTCGACGCACATACCCACAATGCTACGGGCCACCAAATAAGGATATTATGCCCCTAAATATCTACCACAATGCAGTACAGCCGATGGACGTAAGTGTTTCCAACCCTCTAAAATGCCATCGGCATGATGAAAAAATGCTTGTACGCTCCTGACTATCGTCCTGGTCTTGCTTTTTTTCTCTTACTCGCTCAGACAATGAGATCTCTGCGTGCCTTAGGCTCTGTTTCTTGATTTCCAGGCTCGACTTCCAAATTCATAACGTCGCTTATGTGCATGATTGTCGACTTTTTACACACAGATTACAATATTAGTAGCGCATTTTACCATATACTATTTAATGACTCGAAATTGATGTCAGGGCCTCCGCACAGTCAACTTGCTTACTACCGTTTGTGTAACAACCTATGCATCAAATTAGAAGATTTTACTGGTGAGTTTTTCACAGACTTCGATAGCTTCATAGACTTCAATTGAAAGAGTTGACTTATGTTTATACTCAGTCAACGTATTTGTAGCTTAAGCCTGTTTCCATTGGCCTATAAATCGCCTTTTTACTGTCATGCTGCGCAACCTTGTCCTCAATTCGAAGCGAGTAGTTAGTGGTTTTTCTGAACATTATCTTTTGAGACATAATATTTAAGATCTTATTATTAGAAGAAATAACAAAAAACAACAATGCCTTATTCGTTCCAAACAGCAGAGAACATAGATCTCACACAAGACTTTCGCGTCCAAGAAACCTGCTATGTAATTCGTTTTACACTGGAATCCGGACAGAAGGTTTTTGATTTTCTTGTGTACATTTTTTTTATGTATCAACATTTAATATGTATTAAGAATTGTTATGTAAGTTTGAGGAACAAACTATCCCGTCTATTGCGTCAGTGGCATTGCTTGGAAAGAAAATGTCTTCCTAGAAAGTACTACTTAAACGTTGCGGTTCGGTCTGTCCGTGATAGAGTGGCATGTGCTAAAGCCCAACACACATAGTAGGTCTTCCTAGACCCATTGTGATGCCCAGTAGAGGGAATGGATTCCTCTTAACCCGTTATCGTACCCAGAGGCGAGGCTGGCTCTCCTGCTGATTCAATGTATAACCGTCCCGGTGGTACTGATAAACCTTTAGAAATATCTTAAGGACTTACTGGTTAATTCTTACATGTTTTGGAAGACGAATTCCCCCCAGCGTTCTATAAATTAGTTGACCAGAGCCTGAGTCTTGACAAAGACGGTGAGAAGTGTTCTCTCTTTCTGTCGTGGGTAAGTCCCATCTTATTCCCCTGAAGCGCTCTGACTACCATCCTGAGCAGCTGATTTATTGCATTCTAGGAGCATTCTAGGAGGTTTTTGCAATTTCACCATAACATACGCGTGGTTTCACAGGTGGTTGGAGATTGCCAACGTTCATCTGCCATTCCTTCATGCACTTTCTTCTTGGCATCGCCAGAGGTGGGAGAATGTATATGATTTCCTGGGATGAGTGGGCTTGGGCCCTATTCTGTTCATCTGATGCCGGCAATGAGACGGCTAAGCTGCTGTGTCCCAGAAACCTCAAAATACATGGCTATCGAGTGCTGAGAACAATGAGCTGTTTTTGGTAACATACAACAATTTGTACTTGATCTGGCCTCTTGTGTCAAATCGTGATATAAACAATTGCATGCACAACGGATGTGATTTCTGCAGAACCTAGACCTTGGTCCACCTAGGACTGTTGCGTCTTTTACGAATTATTATTATTACAACTAGGTTATTGCCTCATTATATCTACAGATATAAATTACATACGACCTGATGTTAACTCACAAAACCTGAAGCCCATGAAAAGATGCTAACAGCAGCACTTTAACCAGTTGCAACGATCATCATGCATATGCGTTTGAGCTGCATTAAGAAATGCTCCATCCGCTGATTTTTACATACTCCGTTTAATATAATCAAAAAAATACATGTACCAGCCATCCCTGAGAAATTCTTTCTAGCCGAAAATTTCGAAATCCAGTTCCCTTTTCTAACAAAACCGCTTTCTTAATATGTTATCTCTCTTTAAGAATTGTTCCTTAAACAACATCCTTTCCAGATTGGTGAAGAAGTTTGACAATCAGACACTGTGTAGTACCCCAAACTTCACTGGCGGTAGAGTGCGTACAAACGTCTCTAACCTTCTGATTAGACACAATACAATTTTAAAGCACCAAGTCACCTCCCCTGGTGTTCTTATCCCATTAACCGCAGATATGAAGTAGCAACACCTGTTCCTCCAAATAACCCTTCCCTTGTCTATCGAAATTGGTTCTGCATATCAGATCCCTTTAAGAGAACATCTCATCTTAATTCATATATTCGTTCCGTTTTCTTTGTTTTTTGTGACATCTTAATAAATAACCCTTCAATTATTCACAAAACTCAAACGACTCATAAAAAGGGGTTCAACTGTCAACTGCCGCCATCTGCATTGATCTAACGCTTCGATATTCCACAAATTTGTTCACCGTTTAACCTTATCCCGATCGAGCCACGTACCCGATAATTTTTCATCCTACCCCCAGTCCCCAATGGGTTGCTTTGCTCGTGTGTTTTAATGAATTCTTCTAATCAAGGAATTTGTGTGTTGACATTTAAACAAAAGTGAAACTTTTTGACATTTACTATTTGGAGCAATAACTCATTTAGTGTTGTCACATGCGCCCTTACACAGCGGCACATGTCAACACATCAACCCCATCTCCTTGGCGCAGTGTTTGTCTTCATTTTCCTCGTTGGTTGGGTGTTGTGTTATCCTTTCGTTTAATTTTTCATTTTTTTTTGTGTTTTGTTCATAATAAAAATTCCTTCCTCTTTTATCTTGGTTTTCTATGGTGATCTTGAAGTGAAATTAAGAAGAAGAACATAATGAACGAATGTTGGGTGCATTTCGGGAGTTTCGTTTCCTAATAAACGCGACAAAACGCGCGTAATTAAGCGACGGGGTGTAATAAAGAACAACCCTTTTGTATCGAGTATGAAAGAGGTTCAGCAACAACAAACAGTGGTTTTTAGGTATTTTTTAGATTAAAAGGTTAATGGGGCTTTAAAAGTTTTTATTTTCTGTTTTTGTTTTTCAGCTTCTCTTATTTTTTTATTTGCGTGCTGCGTGCGAGGATTGTTAAGGGTTGTCTTAAGAGCGACCGGAATTATTGCCAATACGAAAAAAGAATATTGTTTGGGTTGACTTGCCGTCTCCAATGTCCTTTCGTTTCAGCAGATGTGAGTGATGTGTGGATAGTTTTCTGGTCACTGGTGGTTTCCCAGTTGATTAAAGTGATCACTTAAAGATGGCGGGTCTTCTCTCTTGTTGCCATGAGATGATGACTTATATGCACGCATAAACATATGTGGTAAGTTTTATCTAGTGTATGCTCAGTGGCAAATTGGTGCAAGATTATAAGTGGCACCAATTGCTAACCAATCAATTGCAGGTGCTCAAAGGTATCTGATAACATCGACGTTTTTCGAAATGTTATGTTTATGCAGCTGTCAAAGTTGCCAATGTTAAACTCACTGTGAAAACTACCAGTAAAGCTTTCCATTTCACCGTACAACGTTTCGAATGTTCCATATTAACAAAATATTAAAATTCCAGCTGAGTTGTAAATTCGCAACTTGTGTTTCGATGTGGGCTAGTATAGGTGTGTAGTGTCCTTAATCCAACAAGCAAACAGACATTGGTGTGAAATGAATAAAGCATAGCAGCCGCAGGGCAGCATCGAGACAAAGAACACCAAAAAATGTCCATTCGACACCATTGAGGTGAATTGTGAATCGCCAGAAGGTCAAAACGACCTCGCTGCTGGATTGCAATTTACATCGGAATAAAGACGAGAGAACTGAATCGCGACGACCACAGACAATGCCATGAGTCCGCTAATTGGCTACTCGTTGATCAGAGATCTGGATTCGGTTTTGACACAAAATCATCTTCTTGGACTAGACTCGTTTTTAGCTTAGCAACTATGCAATGAAGCAAAATTGCGCTATTGGAACGAACACAACTCATAGGTCTTCGACAAAGCATTAATGCGTCCACAAAATTTGGCTGTTTGATGTCGCTTATGGCATAGTGGCATAATCCGCCCTTGTTTCTTTCCAATTGAAAAAGGCGACAACTTCAATGTCAACGGTATCAGTCATAGTGCAATGGTAACTGATTTTTTTTGGAGAGCTCGACAAAGTCGATGTATCCAAACTGCGGCTGCGTCTGTGGTTCAATACAAGCGACGCGTCACGACGTAAAGCTCGAAAGATTATAAAGAAGAGATATGGTGACTGCTGGGCTTTAATCAATTCTACATTCGCTCATGTCTATTATGATTTGCAGCCACATTGTAAATTGGCTTAAGTCCCATAAAATATTGCTCACAAGCAATATATACGCAAACAAGACTAGCAAGCATTTGAATTTTGTTTATGTACACATACAATTTGGGTTAATTCGAAATTTGACGATGATACCGAATAGAATATGTTAAATTATCTTAGGGAGCTGCCAGCAATATTGCCTGTACACTTAGTCTTGGACCGTTGTTAGTCCATTATGATACTAATTAGAATCAGTATTAGAATGGTTAAGGGAGGTCGGAAAGGATCTCCTGATTACTGTGGTCTCTCTTGGGCTTATTGTGTTTTTCCTGAAGCCTGAGTTCATTATAAAAGAACGAGCAATAATCTGGTCCAGAGAAATATTTGGTCGAAACATTTTGGCCTGGCTGTTACCTTTCGTTGGCCATGTCCCTGAGTCAATTGTTTATATATGTAGCTCTTAGCGGTGGTGATAGGTAAGAATAATGATGCTGATCCTTTTCTGGCTATTGGGCCTGCTCCTTCGTTTCTTTATACATGATACCATAGTCACTTGTCGCCAACTTCAGTGATAATTTAGCAAATGGTGACTGGACCAGATTTGAAAACCAAATAAAAGCGTATTAACTTTGCCTTCCATCAATGGTCCCATGTAGACAGCTCCAGTCATCACGGCCGATATGTGCTCGATGTCTTATGCTCCTTCTTGAAGCAAGGGGCTCTTAACACAAAACCATGGTGACCATGCCCGCTGAGCGCCTCGCTGAGTTTCGTTGAAACCTTGAACTGAGCTAAATTTTCATTTAAAGTTAAAAGAAAGTACACTGTTGTGCAAGCCTCATTTGAGGACATCAGCCATTTTGTTTTGCTCTTTTGCTGGCTTTTTCGCTTTTCGGCTATTCACTGACTTGAAATTCTTCGATACCTTGACTGAAAGACCTGTTACAAAGTTCAAAAGGATGAAACGGCGAGCCAGACCAGCAATTTGGACTATGCTGGGACATAGTTGAGCGAATTTAAGTTTAAACTTCCACTGTGAGACCGGGCATTAACCAATTTTCACCATCATTCTGAGTTAATTTATCGTTCCCAACATCTCGTCAAACCCAAAAAAGTCATATTAAGGCAGAAGCAAAAAGAAGCTAACAAAATCTCTGGATTATCTTAACGATTTTGTAAACAATTCAATGCAATTGTCTTTTGATACCAAATGAATCCATTGTTTGGCTTAGCCAATTGCAGACAATTCACTTCATAATTTAAATTGTAGTCTTCCGTCCATTGTAAGTTTTATTTGACTCAACTTATGCTCTTTATAAAAAATAATACATCAAATATCTCTATTCTCCCTTATGTAGATGCACAAATTAGAGCACATACACTACAGGAGAAGGAGATGATCTCCTGAATTAAAAATCCAACCCCGTTCACAAGCAGTTCTCGTTTTTCTTTCCTCACTGCACTGCTCATCGTATTCATATTCACATGGATGCATTCCGTTCCGTGTGTTCAGCATACGAAATGCATTTTTAAAATCATATAAAACGCGGATGAGGAGGGAATCGTTTAAACTGCACTCTGTTGCAGAACACTCATTCACTTTGGTTGGTTTATTATTAAAATTGACTGAAAAAACCAATTCAGTGATGAACGGATGGATGAATGGTCTGATAGATGCATGGTGCATCATGCAATCGTGGCACCGACAGCTCATAGCAGCCGGAGTAGATGTTGCACTTCACTTTGGTGGTGGTGCACAAGCCTCAAACTGTTGAAATGAAATGCAATTTTCAATGCAGATGAAAGAAAATAAAAAAAAAATTCGTAGAAATGAAGTGCATTGCAATTGGACTGCTGATAAATGAAGTGCATTTGATTCGCTGAGTAGACTAAATTTGATGAATTTTGTGAGTCTGTGTGTTTTTTTTAATTTAATCACAATTTTTGTAAATAGAAAGAGGAGTAGGGAGGCTATTGGTAGAAAAGGGCTATTCAGTCAATCGAGACTTACGGGGTTTATATTGCAGCGTAACACACCTTCTATATTGTACCAGATGCTGACAAATGTTTTGGTGCAGGATGGGGCTTTCAGATGCCCATTTATTCATGGAAATGAGTTTTGGGGCGATATTTATCAGTCAAATTTGTATCGGCTTTTAATTATGACGGCGATTGGAGTCTTAGTTCAGGGTTTTCGAATAGTTTTCCATAAGTGGTCACAGTTGAGTGGTGGGTTGGTGAGTCGATTCGTACGCTGGGGTACAACCTGTGCTATACGTTTTGCGAGTCGATGATAATGCTCAATGTGCATACCTGGCTTGAATATCTTATTTTCAAATTTCGCAATTAGAAGTTAGCATAAAACAATTATATATGCACGATACGAATGTTTTGATGTAGGAGCTAACTCCACCCACACCTTGAACCCACTGAAAATCGAATTATAATTATTAAGTGTAGAGGCATCTGTATGATAAACGGTGCCAGTTATTGCTTCTGCAGTCCTCGTTGACCATATGGACCATGCAGCCCTTACACTTCGAGTGGAGCTTGTGGTCCAAGCAGCCTCTGCATGCCATGTGAACCTTGTTCGACATGTGGCTCCTGTGGTTCATGTTGCTATCCAGCACGCGTAAAACGATCGCAATCTTGCCGGTACCCAGCACCCTGCAAGGCCCACTGCTATGAGTCTCCGCCGCTGTTGTTGAACTCAATTAGGTTGGTAAGTTTGAGCACGATTTCGGTTAGCCACGACTTCCAGAACCTCTGTGAATGATGAACAGGATAGAATGTCAATAACTCTGTGTATTCAGTAACAGGTAAATGGCTTGCACACTAAAAAAAATAAGCTGAGGTTTTAATACCATAAATGCAAAAATGGAGTCCTCGAAACCATCAAAATGTCGGGTGGTGCTCTCGGCATGATTTAAGATGCTTGTTGTGATGACCAAGTGTATGTAAATCTTATCATTATGTTTGTGGAACCAGACAAGACAAATGATGGCTCTTCTATTTCATTGTTTCTAGAAGACAAACTATAGAATGGGATGCAAGTAACATGGATCCAAGTTCTAATATTGATATTTGGCGTAGGTAATCAGCACGCTTGAAACTCAACGAAGATAGCGGTTATTCTTTTATTGATATTATAAAAATGCGTAAATATGGTTGGCGGGATAAAAAAAAGGGATTGCAACTATTAGTAGACTGAGCTGTTCATAAAGAGTCGTAAGGTAATCGGTTGTCAAATTTGGCAGCTTAAACGTCTGACCTATTTTTTTTACAAAATTGTATGACAAATGCGCATGCTAGTAACTTTGCAAGATTGCTTAGGGAAACAATTTCAATTTAAGCTCAATCTGAACGAGGAGTTTCATTTCTTTATTTTAACAGCAGTAGCATTATTAAATGACATTCCCACATGTATTGAATGCCTACAAATCTGTTCCATTTTGGGTGAGCAGTCAGAGAGAGAGACAGTAACGCAGTCCTTATTATTGTGTGGTTATGTCGAGACTGTGAGACTATGCCAACTATCGAGGTATAAAACTCCTCAACATCATCCAAGATAACGTCTGCAGTTTTGTCTGTCTTTAGGTGAAGCAGTTTGTGATAACATCTTTTTTCATTTACTTTAACCCGATCTTTACTCTGCCAATATTCCCGCAGGTTCCTCCTAATGGTGTCAATGGAAGATAATAGGATATTTGCATTGAGTCTGGTTGTGCTCGTAATCGTAGTACTATCGCGTAGAACTACTAAAAGCAGACATGTGGCAATAACACAGTACATCGCGTTCTAAAACGTCATATTGATGGCTTTCGGTGCATCATACATTATCGTGATGCTTCGTAGCATCAAAAACTCATTCCATCGCATCACAAGGTCAGTGATGCAATTACAAACCCAGTCCCTATCAACTGAATAATAAAATACCCAGGAAAATTGTTTTGGCAGATTCCTAATTACCAGTCTAAGATCAATCGGCATGTTGTTGTGCGCCCTTTTTAAACCACATATTTCTTATCAAAATTTGGCATAATTTCATTCATTTTTTTGTTTTTACATGTTCTCGGACGCAACTATTGGTTTCAAGTAAAAGATTAGGCCAAAATCCCATTTTACACTTTGTCGTCAGGTAAAGCACACAATTGAGTTCTCCAGGCCACTGGATCCTCTGCCACCTACCTGAACTCATCCGGATTTATTCCCAGGCGCAACCGAGCAAGTTTTTGGACTTGGTCCAATCACTTTGTCCTAGGTGAGCGAAGTGGGGGACGTTCATGCCACCTGTTCAAACCAAACTTTCCGGTCGGAGAAGTGGTTGCAATGAGAAATCTCATCTTGGAAGCTTGTATTCGTGATCTTATTCGTTGGGTTATTTCCCAACTTTCATGACCATAAGTGAAAGTTAGAGCAAATATTAAGTTGTAAACCATTAACTTGGCTTTGAAAGCTCGGCCTTTCTGTTTTCAGATCTGCCAAGCTGATTAATTCTACAATAGAGGAACGAGCGAACAGAGTAATTTATTTTGCGTCCATTGAAGTAATTCGAATCCACCCCCGAGGGACGGCGCAGTAGAGGAAGACCGCGACTCAGGTGGCGCACGCAAGTGGAAAGGGACCTCAACCAACTATGCGTGCGAAACTGGAGACAGCTAGCTACAGATCGAGCTGGCTGGATGACGCTTGTTGGTTGAGGCCCAGGTCCACCCCGGACTGTAGCGCCACCTTAAGAAAGTAAGTAAGTCCATTGAAGTAAACACAAGTGAACGAAATTTGACGAAAACGAGGAAAGTGGTAATAATAATCTCTTTGTTAGATATTTCATTGAGTTCTCCTAAGAGCGATTCGTCAAGAACACGCTGAATATACATGCTATGGCATCTAAGGCAGAAAAAACTGATAAGCGTTGTTCTCTTGTTGTTATCTATACAGATGTTTTGTCTTCCACTTTTTGTTTATTTTTTTTTTAACCGGTGCGCCATATCCTGTCGTCCGTGTTTGACGTCCGGTAGCACGACAGCAATGCAATATTTCGACTAAGAACATCCGTTTATGGTTGGCAATGAATTTTACCAACGGATATGCTTATCTTCATTATGTGTTATCTTTGCGTTTTTTATTGTCCTTGTTTTACTATGCCATTAGAAAGATACGCCACGGATATTGTCCACTCGTAAAAAGTAAGTACATGCAAAATATGTTAAGGAAGCCAACTATATATACACATTTGCGTAAAAAATATTTCGAATAAGCCTCAGAAGAGAAGGAATCACAAATTTTTAGGTTTTCGTATTCTGAGCAAAAACTCCTTGTCCTCCTCCATTTCAATTTAGGGGATCGATCCGTCTTGAGTCTGTTCGCTAACAGCTTGATAGCATAAAATTGCAAAATTAATGAGTTGTAACAAACTACTTTTAATGCATCGCTTTTTAAAAGAGATGTGCCTCTATGCTAGACCAACCTCGTTTGCCCCCATTTTTGAAAACAGCGAATGATAAAAATGCATCGAACAAAAGCATACACTTCAACAATTGTTGCGTTCTTTGATTAAGAAGTTAGTGAACCCTTAGATCGATGGAATGATTAAAGACCTTAGGATATTATAAATATTTTCTGGATTCGAGTCTTTCCTTGGAGCACCATTGCAAAATATGATTCAACAGTCCAACGGGACAGGAACAGTCGGGTAGAATTGACAGAGTAAACCACAATATAGGAACAAATAATAGAATTGCATGCACTGCGAAGTGCCTACTAAAAAAATAATAACAAGAAACTTGAATTATTTTATTGAGTTCGATGAATTGCCATACAAATTGTATGAAGGTATAGCCAGAACATCCATTGACAGAAGGACATTAAACGCCTTTTTAGCTTTCACCGAAAACAGTTTCTGTTAATGAACCAATAACAATAACAGCCGGACAGTATCGCAAAAATTATTTTATGTGCAAACACCGTACAGTTCTTCAGGGAGAAAAACGGGGCACTAAATATACCCAGAATTCGCAGAGCTACAGAAAGGGTTTTTATGGCCAAGGCTGAGCCACAGAGATCAACATCATTTATCAGCTTTCATCGCTTCAGTCGCATCGAAGTACGCACGTAAATAGGAGTTCTTACCGAGCACTGTGTCATGCGTCCACATGCAATGCGACTGAACAGACCGCACAACGACTTTTGCAGAAGCTGCCGAGGTGTAGAAGAAAACGGATCTATATAACATCTGCTCTGCGAATGTCCGGCAGTATCAACAGAAAGAAGACAGATTCTAGGAAGGCACTTCTTTGTGGAACTGGATGACGGAGGTAGTGCTGAACTATATCTATTAACCTGTATACTTTTGGGACTACAGTAGCTCGCACGCAAGTTTTCATGAATTTCTGGCAGGGATACAATGGTCGGAGGCACGGTCACAAAGCCAATTACCTACCTTCCTACATTTGTCATTACTTGAAATAATATCTACATATACTTATGCTTGTCAAAAAAACAGACGTTGATAATTCGATTGACGGACAATCGTCCCAAAACCGTTGAACTATTTGAGGTCGATACAGCACTCTCCAAGCTAACCCCACTCTCTCCTTCATTTCCACACAATCCTCAAAAGTTTAGAGGATAAACTGTCCATAAGTTGAACACAAATCCGAGGCCAAGTAAAAAGCAACCCTTTCTCGAGGTTAATACATTTCCCATTACATTCCTTTGCGAAAAACAAAAGGATTCAACTTTCTTGATTTGATCGGTTAAGTACGTTGAACCTTTGAAACATCAAAATTCCAAGCAGGCAGCACTTGCATTTTCCTAAAAACCTTTAAATTGGTACTTTAAAGTTCAGAAAATCGGAAACCAAGTTCTCGTTCACTCGCTCACCCCTACACTAGCAGATGAATCCATTTGAAAGCGAATCGAAAAACCAGAATTTTCCTTTTGAGAACAAAGCACTTTTGAAAAACTCACGAACAGCGGAAAAATTCCTTTTGCTTTCTCCATTGTCTCCTCCGTCATCTTCCGTCGAATGGTTGAGATGGCGCACGATGAAGATGATGAAAGGGGCGGTGGTTTGAAGGATCCTTCAAAGGAAATATTTCCGAATCGTTTTCATTACTGTCATTTAGTGTGGTATATTATTTATGGTGGAGTCGGGTTCCGATGTTTCATCTTTTCACCTTACTTGTCATTTATTCGGAAAACAAGGCAGTTGGGGAATTTATTTTTTTTTCATTTGTGGGAGGAAAGGTGTTGTATGCGCGGAAGGGTGGATGTGAATTTTTTTTTCCCCCCAAGTGTGTATGGGCTTTTAGTGCTTTGCTTTAAGAAAATGTCATTAGCATGTTGAAATTTAATGTATGAAAATATGGGCGAACTTATTAGATTTGGATAACGAGTAGACTGGACTCATGTTGTGCGTGGTTTGGTTCTTTCGCGATTGGGGAAGACCTACAGTTGAACGACGAATACAAAGGACAACGTTTAAGCAAGTTTTTTTTAGACAATTGCACTCTCTGACTGTTGGCAGTGATTCGAAGGACGTGGACAAGTGAATTATAAGAGTTATCCGTGTCGCGAAATTGAACTAGACATCCAGTCTAGGAGTCGCACGCATTAAACCACTGAAAAATCGCACAGCAGATCTAGTCTTTGTTGCGAAAGCGGAGACTTTATTAAAGCTTTTTCAATAATATTTTTGTCTAATCAGCAGAATGTCATCTCTCTTGTAGTTGAATGTATCTGCATCAGTCAAATAAAACTCGTTAAGGCACTGGTTCCTACAAAAATTAAAATCTATGAGTGGAGCTACCGCATATCAAAAGGCTTCTCAGGAACAGCTCGTATTGTGAGTCCTATTGCCTTATCACGAGTTTATTCGACCTACAGTTTTATTCCTCCGAGCCAAGTTTGAAAAGCGGAAGCATTTGTCAGTCTCTCGAAAGAGGTGATGCTGAAAAAAGTATTTTGTCGGGTCAAGAATCATACCTAGACACGTACAACAAAATATAAATTTTTCATAAATGTCCAATGTAGTTGGCGTATGCTTTCAATCAGTATCGGGCGATTCTGCGTTCGTCCGCTAGTTGGCATACGGCATAAAGCCAAACAAAAAAGGTTAGTTTTACTAAATTTTTTCCGCAATTTAAAAAGCATGGTAGGGGTCAGTGGTGGTGAGTGACTATAGTTAGTCTTACTTATATGTTGAATATACTGTCTATGCATTCATGTCTCAAATTTACGTTTGGGTCGACGCACATTCCCACAACGCCACAGGCCATTACTAGGAGCGTATATGCATCATCAACAGAAAGAAAATTTCATATTCTTAAGGACCGACCACAATTTTCTTCATCAAAACTGAACGAAAAGTATATCAAATTTCAAATTGCTCATAGTTGCTTCTGGGTAGGAAATTCCAGCATCATCTATCATCAACGAACGAACAGAGCAAATTGTTTTTCGTCCATTGAAGTAACCATAACTGAACGAAATTTAACGAAACCGAGGAAAGTGGTTATTATTATCATATTGTTATATATTTTATTGAGGTCTCTCTTAAGAGTGATTCGTTAAGAACAGGCTGAGCACACATGTCATGGCATCTAAGGGATATCTGCAGAAGAAACTGATAAGCGTTGTTCTCTCTTGTTGTTATCTATGCAGATGTTTTGTCTTCCACTTTTTGTTTATTTTTTTTTTAACCGGTTCGCCATATCCTGTCGTCTGTGTTTGATGTATAATGGTGTCCGGTAGCACGACAGCAGTGCAATATTTCAACTGAAGAAAACAATCTAAGGACATCCGGTTATGGTTGGCAATGAATTCTACCAACGGCTATGCTTATCTTGATTATGTGTTATCTTTGTTTTTTTATTGTCCTTGTTTTACTATGCGATTAGGAAGATAGAACTCGTAAAAAGCCAGTTATAGCAGTAGCACGTGTTTGTTTTTAATTGAAATTATTTGTGTTCTGTAAAACACAGTAGTATGCATTAAAGAAAAAATGCAGAAAATGTAAGTACTTGCATAGTATGTTAAGAAAGGCAACTGTATTTGCAAATTTGCCCAAAAATTGTTCTAGGAAATAATCTCACAAGAGCCTGGGGATTCAGAAGTGGTGAGTGAGGTTTTCGTACTCTGAGCAAAACCTCCTTGTACTCCTCCATTTCAATTTAGAGATGTACCCGTCTTGAGTCTGTTTGCTAACAGCTTGATAGCATAAAATCGACCAGTTGTAACAAATTACTCATAATCAAGGTTAGTATTGAAGGATTTTCGGTTTTGCATTCCTTCTAAAATCTTAAATAATATTGCGATATATTTTCCTGCTAATTATAATATGTTTATAGTAGTAATAGTAGTAAGAAAAATCCACTAAGAAACTCCAAGACCGATTCACGAGATTCTTGAAAAAATTTAAATGCCAATTTAAAAAGCTGTTTATCAGCAGCAAATTTCAAGAACTATGGAACGGATATTTACGAAAGGAAAAGAGTCAAATTAACGAACACAATGAGCTATTAAATACAGTCTCAAATTAATACAAGAACCTTTTGCAACGAATCGATTCAATTATCTAATCAATACTGCTACATCGAGGAACCGTAGTAACCTTTTTCGAATTCATATAATTTTATTATATTTATCTGAAAGATATTATATTTGTATTTTGTCTTATATTGGTTTCTAGAAGCAACAGATGGTAAGTGGCAATCGATCGTTGCGACATTGTTTCAGAAAGTTGTTTAATAGGTTAATGGCTTCAGTAGTTAGCTTCTTAAATATTTTTTGAGTTTGATTAATACTTAATTCTAATTGATTGATTCTTCAACTCTTTAATCGAGTATTTGGTATTTTTTAATATTTTAGGTCTGTAGGTTGGGAAATACTCAAGTTATTAGGAATTTGAGCCACCTGATGGAAACTATTTACAAAATAAGTGAAACAGTATGATTTCCGAGTATTCCGAGTGTGTTCATCCTTAAAACAATCTCCAAAAAAAAGGTGTTGATACATATCAAATGCAACTAGCTTGTAAGTGAATCGGAGGGGCTGACCCTATCATTATAAAAATTAGGTCTTCTAAGGTCAACCCTTCCAAGTACTGGAGGGGGCTGAATTTGGAGCCATCAGTCAACAATTGTGTGTGTGTTTGTTTATGATGTTGTTTTTGTGTTCGTCACAACGCTAGTCAGGACATTCTTGTGCCATACGAAATGTAAAATTGACTTCTCTTCAGTTCAATTGCTTCATTCTAAATCCATATATAAAAGCCACTCTAGGAAAAATCGTATGTTAACGTTCTCCATTGAGGGCTTTTTTCAAAAATGTGCATCAATTTCCATTTTATGGTGTAGCCCCGGATTGGCTTAACATACTAAATTTATAGACACCATCGATGCATTATCTAGTTTCTCGATTCTTTGAACCAATTATCCATTTTCACTAAATCAGTTAATTCGTAAAAAAAAATGGAACCAATTAATTACACAGGAAAAGGGTTTTATGTTTTCTTTTGATACCTATTGTGATTCACCAGCCATCCAGCATGATATAGAGCCCAATACACAGCTCATGTATTAGCCGCTTGAATCGAGTAAATCGAGTAAAATCAATTGCAGTTCAACTTTGAGAGTGGTCTGAATTACATTTATCTGTTCATGTCCAGCGGAGTGCGACACACACTACTGGAACACAATGAGTAATTGTCATACGCAGTAATGCCGCGGTAGAAGTGTCGGTATACGCAACAGCAGCCACTCATCCAACGTACTCCATCATTTAGTGCAGTAATTGTTTCTGGTTCTCTCCCATCAAAAGTGGTTGGACTTAAACAACAAGACCAAGTCATCTAAGCAAGAGCTAGCAAAAATCATGTGTAATTGCATGTACTTTGAGACAGCAGTTTAAATGTAACATAAATGCTCAACACGATTTTAATGGTTGATTCCAAGAAATAACATCATTTACTTTCTCGGGAAAAAGTACTCAAACGTGTTCAATTTCCTTAATCCGAGCGTACATCCATCACAAAATTGCTGTCACCACTAGTGCATGCAGCTGATTCCAATGAAATCTCCATACGAACGAAAATGCTACTCGAAGCTGACTTGATTTGCGAGTTGACGAAAAGCAAACCCACAAGCAAAGCAGAAAGCCCCCCAGTTGCAATTATATTCCCACAATCCCGACAGGAAATCAATCCTTGTCATATGGCCAATAAAATTCGCATAAAATGCACCACATAGGCATTTCTTGAATTGTTATATTTGACTGAAGCTAAACATTTAATGTGCCCGCAATTGTTGTCGTTAACATAACCACCGCGATCGTCCGACCCAACTACGCGAGCCAATCAAGTGCAGCTCGCACGTGTTTTGCAGAAAACGCTCAAAAGAAAACCAAAAATGACGAAGAAAAAGCGCAATTAAAAGTGCCAGCGAATCTGTGCAGTTGTCTTTGACACTTTTTGCTGACGTTGTCATCTTTTCACGTCTACCGTCTACCGTCGCCACCAATCAAGCTTATGCATTTTAATTCGCGTTCGTCAACTTCCCCGATGGCGTGAGGCGCTGTAAAAATGTGCCTGTTAGACGGATTCGAATTTTATTAATAAAACTATTTTTGTTGTTGTTCTTCTCCTAATATCGTGCATGACTCCGTCCGCTTACTCACTTGCACACATGCACATTTGGGAGCCGTGCGGTAGCTGGCCATCCTCACCTGGACTTGGATTTACTCATAACGGAATTCTCTTTGAAATGCCGCAAAATGGCATCCATTACCCCCAAAGAGCGAGCAGAAGCGAACCGCTGCAGAGTGCAGACGTTGTCGTCAATCCGGTGTGTTTGGCTGTGTGGATGCATCCAACTGAGTGCACGTCGTCTTTGCTCCTTGCCCCACACTCTCGCACTCACTCTCTCGCTCTGACACACGCGATGGTCGCGTCTCGTCGGCACGATGGCGCAAAGAAGCAAAGAAGGTTGCCCACCACATTACCACTTGCAGAACCGCCCAATTTAATTACGAAACAATTATTCCACCGCTATGATACTAGTTGTAGACTGTAGACCGTAGACTGTAGACAGAGACAGACCCCCTCCCGGCAAAGGCCGCCATTTAACTAATTAACACACAAGTTGCCTCGAACCGGTCACGAATTCGCCGTCAAAAAAATTACATGTGCGTGTGCTGAGTGCATTGTGCATTGTGTGCATGTGCACTTGCCGAAATATTTCTGCAGCAGTGGCGGTGGGGACCGTCTGTATGTGTTCAGTGTGCACCTACATTTTTCAATGGAAATGCTTTATCTTTTTGTTTAATTTGCGGCGCATTGCACTCTGGACTTCCTTTTTTCCCAAGAAAATTTTTCCTGACGACAACCTTGCCGCCAACACTGCCGAACGGCTGCAACAAAAGCAACGGTGTCCGCTTGCAACCATTTGAGCTGTTGCCCAACCCCAACGCGACCAGCCATCCTCTCTTTCGTGCGCTCATGCCAGGCTCCTCTTATATACAGAGCCGGCGAGCTATGGCCGTCTCGCTTCAGACGAAAAGCTTTGGGGCGTGACTATCTGCCAGTCAAGTGTGCCGTTGCTTGATGGTGTGCGTGAACGGCCGCCTTGCCATCTCGTTCATTTCCAAGCAGTCGGCTGAGGTGGTCCCTGTCTGGCTTATTGATTTTCGTTCAATCTAGCCTCGCACATCGGGGTGGGGGTTCACATAGCCGCAGAAGACAGGCGGCTATTGTTGAATTATATACTTTTAATTTGGCTACTCACCGACGGATAAAGAGACAAGATAAAAGATACGTTTGACGTGCCAGGGATGGCAGGGGCGGCAAGGGGTGTGCGTTACACGACCGGATCATCGATTCGAGCCCAACTCTCACCACACCCGACCCGCAGTCGCCGACTGGCCAAATTCATTTTCCTCCGCCATAAATGTCAATTACACAAATATTCAATTAGGCACGGTGTAATGATTTGTAATTGACATGATTAAAATAATTTATTCAAGTGCCATGCAGTTGATTATGAGTACGTATCCACGAGATGAGGTGCACCTTCTGTATGGGCAGAGTAATCCTGCGGCAGGTGTGCCGCCATAGTGAATGTCTGACTTGACTCGAATCCACTCGGTGGCTGGCAGCTCTGTGGAAGTCATCGATACTTCACTACGTGATTGGGATTAAAATAATGTGGCCCTTAAATAATTTTTCTTTAATTAATCTCCAGAGAATAAGGGAGAAAAGAATTTTCTACAACACCGTTGAATTCAAAGACGTCTTTCAGTTGCTTCAAACTGGCTCACACAAGACATATGCGATCGGCAGGCCTAAACAGTCAGCATTTTCTTAGTTGGGACGGCTTTGTACTGTTAATTTTCGCATTCTTCGGTAAGTTTCGTTCACAATAACGAAACTGAACGCCGTCGATACCAGAGATAAGATATTATAGAGATACCCGACTTCCTCGTATCTTGTCCCTTGATTTCGGTCGACATCGATTTTTATAACATTTCACAATTCACACAGGCCGAATATTACATACGAAATAAAGTAGTACTCGTGAGTTCAGTTGCATAATGGCAGATTTTGTGGTGGGATTGGGGCTTCCCAGCCCGGAAAAGAGAATATGTCTATGCTCTCTTATCTCTTGTCGATACTGCACAAAGATAAGAACCATGCACTTTTGGTACCTTAAGTGACGCCTGAGTTCGCATAAATTAACGAGAACTTAACGAATCTTTTCCAAGCGAATCATGTGTTGCCTCATAACTTTTAGAGTCATCAATCTAACGAAAATGAGTATACACAATTGGATGAACAATTCCTTAATTTGGCTGGCGCCTAAATCGCTCCACTGCGCAGGGTGGTTCAATTCAGACTTGAGCTGGTTACTTCTACTGGAAGTTGAAATAACCTTTCGAAACGTATCTATGCTTTATCTTGTTGTACCCAATGCTAACCGCAAGACTGCAAAAAAAATCCTACGTCCTATCTCAGTGCAGTGCGAGAATGTATTATATTCCGTTTTTGTGTTTTTGGAGTATGACTTTATGACAAGGAATCCTTGTAATAAGTAAAACTGCGGTTAAGCATCTGCAGTGCCTCGCAATAAGACTGAAATAAATAAACGTGTTCCTTATATTTAGATTATTTTCTTCAATGCGTGTATTAGTAGAAAAGACCAGATATAAGCTGAGGAAGCCGTCGTTAAATACCATAAGGTTATATTTATATAATATATGAAAAGGTGTTCTATGTCCTATGCTGTGCAACTTTTTCGCCAAACTTTTGATGGACCATTATGAGCAAAAATATTGCACTTGCTTTCTTCCACATTTAATTCCTTCTGGATGACTGCACTTATCGACGGCTTCTCGAAAATAAACACTTGCAGTAATATGAGGAGGAGTTTTTTTTGTTTCTTTTGTACTTGAACCTACTTTCTTTGTATCTGCTTTACTTTTTATAAATCTACCTCGTTTTTTTGGCAATTTGCTTCATTCGTATCGTATATATTGTTGCGTCAGTAAGAAATAAATATGTTCGATTTTTCAAATATAATACTAATATGTGGCTTATTTGATTTGGTCTAATATTCTAGAAAATATACATATGTATTTTAAAAGTCAAACATTTGATTATGTTAAATTCAATGAGCATTCTGCTCTCATGCTAGTATAAAGTCTTGAAATAGCATTTAAATTGCCAGAAACTCACCATCCCATCGGCCAAACAAAAACTATGCTCGCTACCAAGCGATTCAATCAATTCCAAAAATGTCTGACCAGCTTAAGGCACGTGACACAATTGTCTCATTTTTGAATAACATACGAATGTTAGAATAACATTAGACAAATTACAACAAACGGATCTCATGAAATAATTTCCAAGGCGTTTTAACTTTGGAATGTTTTGAAGACTGTATAAAGTTTTAAGTGTAGGCTGTATGATCCCTGTTTATAAAACCAGAAATACCATGTTCAGTTAGTTTAGTTAGTCGAAAAAGTTAGCTTCGTAAATTGAACTGACATAGCTGAATAAGGGGCGCTAAACATAGGGCTTGCACCGGGCGTTCATTTGGCTCGGACCCGGAGTGGATGCAATGAACAAATTTTTTGGAAGGAGCTTAACTAAGTTTACCGTGTAAAAAAAATAAGGAATTTGTTATTAAAAAAAAAAAAAAAAAAACTCAAAAAGTAGAATGTGAATTCGGCGTTTTACATAAATAATATTTTATTTTTTTTGTTAAAATTCTGAAATGCAATCCACTTACTTAGTACCAAATACCGTTGTTACTGAATACGATTGTGTGTCATACGATCCGATATATCGGTCAGTGTATAACTGATTGCCTTGTAGCACTTTACCATCAAGAGCACGCTTAACTTCTTCTACTCTGTGTGGCACTACAGTTACCTGTATTTTCAGTTGGTTTATCTTCAAAGCTCTTAAGTGCTGGTGGTGATGTTCTAGTAGGGACCATGCATCCGCAGCTCCTTTGTGAAAACTAAAGAGTTGAATCCCTTAATACAGCCGCTGAGATAATTTCCAGCATACTGTGATAACGTCTTAAGCTGACACGTTCGAGTGTTTCTTCCAGCAGAACGAATGAGCCATAAATTTGTAATTATCTGAATGCCATTACCTGATGCTAGAAAAATTAGTCTGGTTTTGTTGCACCACGCTGAAGCAGAACCTTCCACTCCTGCACAGGATTTCATCATGAATATACTCTGTCGTGTGGATTCTGTAATGTTGTATTGGAGAAGGTACTGGAGGCACTATGATTTAAGAATCAATTCAGCTTTTCTGACACAGATTGCATTGATTCAGTGCGTTCATATGGACTTCTTCTTAAGCTAAATTGACGCAGAACCACCATGGTGCTCAATAGAATCGATCTGTAACTTAATATATAATATGGGTGGCGGTACAGCCTATAGAGAGCCAGGGTCTAGCTTCTCAGCAACCACTTGTTTTATACGTGCTATTGTATTCGCACGACGAAAGGGCCGGCAGTTGTATGCCGAGTTCGAACAGCCAAGTTTGAGAAGCTTATTCTAGACTGGAAATCCTCTTTGAGCATTATCAGTGACTCGAAAGAGGTGGGGCCGTGTAACTACAACGCCACCATCTGTCACTTACCACCAGCAATTTTGGGGTCATGAAGGGTGACCTAGACGTGCATCACTTCTTAGTGGAGATCATTCGCAGGTCTTACTACTCCAGTGTATCTAAAGAAGTCGTTTCGTCCTGATTGGATGAATTCATCGCTGCCAATCCTGCTATAGGGTTTTCATCTAAGGCTGGACAATAAACAGGATGACAGAGCTAATTTTGTTGCTTTCACAGGGCTAAACAAGATAAACGGCGGATAACACATAATCAAGAACAGAACGAGCTACATGGCGTAGTGATCGCTTTAGTCTTCTTTGCTCTGTGTTCACTATTTCAACGAACTATGGTCAGAGAAGTTTGCTAAATGCATTCCTCCTCCGCAATACCCGACTTATCTTAAACGAACTTCAGCTTCCCCCTTAAGTCTGCTTTGGGACTTACAGTAAAATTTAGAGATTCCCCTTTCAGCCACATTGAAGCTCTGAATGAAAGGCTCTCCCTAACTAAATAACTGCCACAAACTACCACCCGTATACGTTGGAGATTGTGACATCTCTTTTGTCCATCTATAACCGTGCCGTGCTGTGTCTGGACAATTAAGGACATAAGTAATTCCTTGAGTACGCCAAAATTAAACAAAAAACTCTGGCCTTTCATGAGTCGCAGGCCTCTAAGTAAGTAACAATGTTCTCATTTTGAAACAGCTACTCTTTTAAAAACGTCATTAAGTCCGAATATATAAATATATTATACATGGTATATAATATATATCCGAATATATAAATTTATATATGTGGTTGGTATATATATAATATATTTACCCTCCAAAATGGGAAAGATACAGCTTCGAGACTTTGAAAGCCGAATCTTTGGCTAGGCTTTGTCTTTGCTACATCGGATTGTCTAACTACTCCATCGAATTATTTTCATTCAGAGTGAACCACCGGCTACATACTTGGATTCCCTTTTATTCCTGCTCCAAGTTAATTTAATTACTCAAGGAAGTCGCCAATTTAACGCGCCAACAGCACGTACGAAATTTGTGCGTCTACCTTCATTTACAGACGCTCCACTGGCCAAGTTCTGGCCCAAATTGATTTTCAAACAAACTTCGAAATCCATTGCACTGAATACTTTAGCGGTTATAAACATCAAGTTCATGTTAAGTTATGAACTTAATAACAGCTCGGCACACAATCGGCGAGGAAACCCATTTAAGGCACTGCCCATCAGACCCCACCCAGTGAGGCACTGCGCTGCTTACATCGACATAATGAGCAAATTAAGTCTGAACAGCCAAGGAGCGCCTTGGCAATCTTTGAAAATGAAATCAACCCAAAATTTGTGGTATCCACAAAGCAACTCTCGCACCCATCCACCCACCATCCGTGCAGCGGCAGTACAGACAAACCAATTGGAAACTCCTTCGGAAGCGAAAGCCCACCAAGGAGAAGAAGAAAATCAAAGGAATTCAGGGAATTACTACGAACGAATGAAGACGACGGCGACGACGACTCCCTCCGCCGACCTAAGGTACATACGTATCCTTCCAAGACACAAGTACGATATACGAGCACGAACACGAGTGTTAACGGGTCCAAAAGGACTCCCGCATAACTTTCAAAAAAAATTTCAAATCCACCCCCTCTCGCGAAGTAGAAGGCATAGGCCGCAGCAGATTATTACCAAGTCTATTGCTGTGCCGGCACTGGGAGGTGGTTGCGGAATTGTTCACAGTGCAACGTTAGATTAACTGACTTCCGCGACACGTCGACTTCCTGCGGCTCCGCCGGATGTAGGTGGAAATTCGATCGATCCAATTATTGTCATCTACGCATGGGTGATGGTGAGAGTCATCCATCAAATCAATTAAGCGAATGACACCCTCTCGAGGACATTTGCATTCAATTACTATAAGCGGCTTCCCATCATCTCTCCTACTCGGTGCCTCGGTGCCTCTCTGCCGTCTGCGTGTCTGTGAACTGAAATGGAAAGTACACATAATTAAAAATCAATATCTACTGTTCCCGAGTGCGTTCAGGAAACGACCTCAAGAACCCCCGCACACACACACTCTGACATGTGTGTGGTGAAGAACAGGAAAAAAAAACGTTGGTCTGAGTTGCATGTCCTGTGATCCTCTCGCGATCTGGTTAGCAGACAAATAAATCACACTAACGCCACCGGCTCAGTCGCCGAACTCTAAAAATGACGTATTACCTCGCTCCGATGGTGGTGGCTGAGTTAAGCGCATGACGGACCTGGGTCCTCCGTGTGCGATGATGCTTGAGCCTGACACCACACGAAAAAAACGCGATCAAAAACACATGTGGTCCAAAGATGTTCTTATTCCTCGCGATGAGGAAAATTACCATTTTCTTGTTGTCTCTTTGGGAGTGTGTGCCTTTTTTTCATCGCTGCGCCATCGGGGACCTTGTTGTGGCCCGTCTTCAGTAACGCTTGGTTGCGCTTCGGAAGAAAGGACAAAAATGCACTTTTTTTTGGGGATGTTTGGCTTTGTTGCGGTATCGGTGACACACCACAAAATTAATACATTAGCGGTGACGTTCCTGGGTGTCATCGGTTTCCAGTGTGAGTGCGGCAGCGTGAGAGACCCGAGGCGGGCGCTATTGTACTACAGTTGGCAGCATTATAACTTGTAGGATGTGTTTCCTGAACATCTAGCGATGATGGAGGGAGTGTGTGCGTTTGTATCTTCCGCATATTTTCCTGCAGAGGAATTCTATTGAATGTTCAAATTCCTGGGGATTGTTCGGCGCAGAGGTTCGTGTTTTGGGGGGGGGTGAACAAAATTTGAATGAATGGAACTCTGGTGGAACAATTTCCTCATTAAATTCATAGTGCTCTGGCTTCGATATTTCTGGGAAGTCAATTGTATTTGAAAATCAGAGAAAGATTTTATTTATGTAATTCGAATGGGCTCAGAACATGCCTCCTCCAATGGGGTGGTTGAGTTATTATGCTTGGGAATCACTGGAATTGGTATTTATTGAAGTAGATTCAAATCGATGTCCTCCTGGCAAAAACTCTAGCTATGCACAAGTGCTCTTTCGTGCCAATTTCAATTGAATTCGACCACAGCATGTGCTCCCTTTTGTTTTTTACTTACCAACACACCTCGCCTTTTCACGCTTAAGAGGATTTTATGCCTACTGATACTGAATTTCAAACAAGGATAAACAATTCATTGTAGGTACTCAATCAATCGTTTTATTAAAACGAACAATTTGTTGACACGTATGTCACCAAAACTGCTCCATCGAAGAGGAACACGGAATTTGAGCTGCGTGGCTCTAGAAGGCAAGAGATACAAAATATACGATGTCTACATCGTCTTCAAGGATAAAGAAAGACATGCGCCAAAAAAGTACTGTACGACCGATTTAAGTTGTGCTGATTGGAAGCATGATCACAACCATCTCACAAGACCACTTTTTAATCAAAACTTGTTAAGATGTTGATTATTGCACCTCGTTCTAGGTCACTTACCTAATTAAATCGCATTCAAGGCTCAGCTCGGAAGTCATAATTATGGGAAACATTCTTGCTGCGTGACCAAACCATTGAATCGTAACCTTCTCCGTTCGAAGAAGAAGATAAGTTCGAAAGATCAGCTCCGCGTACTCACGTGTTTCTCACCCTATCAACGCGAATAACAGCCACGAGATCACGGAGAAATCTGATTTCAGTTTATATTCGCGATCCCATTCTATCTAGTATTTCGCAAATTCCATGACCATGGGTTGACCAAAAGTTGGAGTTAAGAACCGACAATTTGGCTTTGACACCAACCTTTCAACTCCAACATCAATCAGTTATATTTTATCTGTTTATTTATCCGAGATCTCTCTCCACTTGTTTGCATCACCTTGAAAACAACAGTGTCCCCTATTTGTTTGTTTTAGAGGTTAAGAGTGTAAGATCTTCGGGCCGGAGCCTAGGAGTCCTTGCGATTTCCTAGACGCCTGGCCAGTCGCTGGTCACTGTATGGCCAAACAGTTCGCGGTTTAATCTTCTCATGCCGGTGCGCTTAACTCTAAAAAGTTCAAGGATAGTAGTATAGAGTATATTTTTCTGGAATAGACCAAGGACTGCTTTCTCTACTCTGGAGTCCATACCCTTCGAAGTTGGCAGCCATAGATCGCGCTGGTGACCAGTGTCTTTGAAAAGTTTGCGTTTCTAAATGTGTTCGTATTTAGAGACACACTTATCAGCCGTAAGTGAAGACGAGTGAAGACCGAGTGGTCCTGCGCAACGGTCTAAGATATAGAAACATGTTGCTTGCATCGAAGGGGGAGGATAGAATATACCTATAGTATTCCTGAGCTTTAGGTTAGGGTAGGTAATTAGGCCATTGTTGGTCCATTGTGATACCCAGTGCCGATAATTTGATTCCAACGGCAAATGCTGACTGGACCAGATGTGAAAACCAGATAAAAGCATATAAACTCTTGCAACCGCTCAATCACTTGCGCTACCTAGCCTGAGCCCTTAGTTGACCTTACGTTCTGTTGGAGCTTAAGCTCCTGTGAGAGAAGCTTCATAAGACCATTTAATGATCTTTGCATCGAAATTGATCTTCGATTATCTCGATTGGAATTGAAAATTGTGCCGCACCGTCTGAATGCCATGTCGGAATCCACATCGAATATGCCGAACTTACTTTATGTGGTAGGAATTCCATTAAAGTTCCGTCGCCCACTACTTTCAATACTTCCTTAGAGACTTCGACTCATATCTAAGAGATTTTGTTCTGAATTTGGCTAACATCCCCATGCTCTGTGATGTCTCACAAGTGACTGCTGCCAAAGTGAGTAAAAAAATGTAAATATCAAAATTCTAATGTTCATTCGGGCAGATCACAAAGAAAAGAAAACACATTTGTTTTTATTCAACACAACGACTTCACTAAACCATTTTTGACTATTCTCTGGTCCGTGTAGCAGAACATGAAACAGCTGAAATCTAACAAAAGGCAGTGAATGAGTTTGACTTCCTCGGGACAAAAGTGAGCTCCACTAATGCCATCTTAGTGAAGGTCCGACGTAGAATCGCCCCGGCAATTGACGCACTCTACTTCGTTCTGCAAACACAACTGGCGTTCAAACGCCTGATTAAAAGGACCAAAATCATACTGTAGAAAACCCTCATTTCGCCAGTACTGCTATATGGAGCCAAAAGTTGATTCCGCTACGAATCTTGGTGTCTCCGAAAGAAAAAATGTACATCAGATATATGATCCTTACTACGAATGCAGGAGATGACAACATCGCGAACTCTACAAACTGTGTCGATTTTTTGTTCAATGTCCTAGTGTAGTGTGTGGATGTAGTCTGGGTAAAAAGCTAAAAATTCACTGGCCCAAGGCTTCTGTCCCAAGTCCCCAAAACCCAAGTAATCGGAAATGCAAGACACCTTGGTCTGAATGACTGGAAAAAGCGTGTCATCGATTCAAGCAATTGCTGAAGTCTGTTTTTAGAATTTACATTCTGAAACCATACGTTACGCTTTTTGACTTTTACTCGAAATAACGGCTATATGTAGTTGTGTAGTCCATGACGTTGTGGGTATGTGCCTCGACCCAACCTTGGCGTCGTACGTTCCATTCCTGGTCTGTGCGAGAAATATAATTTTCACGGCTTCACATTTTTCGAGTCACTGACAATGCTTAAGGAGTCTAGAAAAGGCTTCTCAAACTTGGCCGTTCGGAGTCAGCGTAAAACTATAGGTTAAGCACGCACAACACGAGTGATTGCTGAGAAGCTAGGCTCTCTACCGGCTGTAGCGCCACCCATATTATATTATTATTATGTAATTGTGTAGACAGTCCTGTCATATTGATACAATCGTTAACTCTCGTAGATCAAATAAATTCTGCTACATTGTGTGTGTGGTGTTAACTTACATATCTCTTTCCTTGTCAGCCCCATGTTCAAAGATCAACGACTTGATTCTTTTATAAGCGGCTAGTACAGCACTCTAGGGTACTTAGTTCAGCGTCAGTAATGCTACTGACGGGAAATTATTATGGATACCTACCAACTGAGCTGAAAAATATTTGCTTCATTGTCAATAATGATTCCATTCCATTGCCAAGTCCAAATTCATTCAATGTATGGCCAACGCTCTTCATCAAAATAGCCGTGAATATAAGCGATTTCTCACGTCGATTATCACCATTTAATAGACAGGCATAAAGATACGATCCAATTTGTTCAACTAACGACCATCAACATTCGAGCTTGTGCTCCCGTATCGCATAAATCATAATATAAATGTCACGCCAAACACAAAATGCCATTTAATGACGTTGAACTTTCATAAATAAAACACCCGCGCACATAACATGGGCATCACTTCCACTCGCTCCACGCCACGCCACGCCACGCCACGCCATCCATGCCGCTGACGCTCTCGCCACTGCTGTTGTCGCCGCTGCACTTTTTTCTCTGTCCGCCAAGAAACCCAAAAACAAACACATATGGAATGTAGAATAGAAAGAGGACAAGAACGTGAGGAACAAAAACGAGAGAAAATATTATGTTGCCAAAAGGCAGCGAAGGCATAAGGGAAAAAGGACTAACTGAATCAGCAGGAGCGCGGTGGACATCGCAGCCAAAGACAATGGAGACACCACTGGGAAGCGAATTATTTTAGCATAAAAATGCACTCTTCCCTCAGCACGATGTCCTCAAGGTGTTCAACAATTCGCAAATGAATGGGTTTATCGCTTTTTAATAAGTTCCTCTCAGCGACCGGTTCCGTCCTTTGGTGAATGCTTGGCGTTGGCGGTGGCGGTGGCTGCTGCGACTCTACAAATAAAGAATTCACTCGTTTTTTGGCGGACGGAAAAGTCAGCGCGCCGCACCATCGCATCGAACGACAGCTGATGGGTTTTTAGCGGAAAATCAAGATATCGACGCTGCTTTACAAGCGCTGGAGCCTTGTTGTGTCGGTTGTATGCCCAACTGTTGACAACTGCTGTCATACATTATTTCCGAGCAGGGTGCTGCCATGAGCACAACACGCGGACAGCGCGGCGGGGAGCGTGTGGCTGCCATGCGTTAGATGTGCGTAAGCACCTCTGGGCGGACGATTTAGTGCGCGGTTTGTTTACCTAAATCAATCGACCATGGGACAGGACGCGTTCGCTCTGCCATCCCACGGGCCAACTAATTCGTGACTTTAATGGAAAGATGACAATATTTCGGATGCGCAACGCGGCGCCCCTAAATATACACCCGCCCGCTGGAGATGGAATTTTATATTTATTGAACTCTCATCCATGGGTGAGGAGACGGGGCGCAGTGGTATGATGCACCATCGGACAAATTGATTTCTATTTTTGCATGCGCGCACGATCGTTCCCGGAATGCTACTGCTGCTGCAGACAGTGACAATGACGCTAAATACCGTACCGCTTCGATTGGATATTAGGGTCGTGTCACCACTCCACACCATTCCACCACTGTCACGACCCGAAACTCGATAAGATGGCATAACGTGTCATTTGTGGTGAAATTTATTGAACTCCTTGAGATAATAATGCGGCGGTTGTAAATCGTTGGGATGTTTTAATTTAGAAAGCAATTGTCTGAGGTCGTCGCGTCCCCCGCTCGGGTGTGATGTCATTAGGTGAAGTGCAGTAAAGTACCAGTGCGGCTAATAAATTTCGAGGAGCACACTTAAGTGAAAATTTGTCGCTGTCTGTTATTTGAGTGAAGTCGCAGAGTTTGGTTTTCATAAGATTTATGGATATGGACAGATCCGTTGACCTCGGGCTCTGGCTCTGGGCCTGATGGATGTGTTCAGAATGTCGCATCAATCAGAGGCTAAGAAATTAAGTTTGATAGACAACCAAAATCACTTCGTTCGATAACTCTACAAGCTTTGGTAATACGAACAGATGGGTTAATTCAAGAAGCCATACTGCTTGTGATTTCTTTCGATTGCATTGAAGTCTTAAGAGTCCTTTAAGTACGTTGGTAGACAAGGCAACAATCAGCTATGAAATCGGTTGTATGTATGCACGAGTCAAATGAAAATTAAAGCGAAACGAGTTTTTAAAAAGCGAACGAGCATTGTTCAATAAACCGTATCTTAAAACTAAAATCTTGATTCTTCTTCTCTCGCCAAGATCACCTGGGCTGCTGCATCCGGGTATTCATCGTAGCTGCGGCATCTGTGACGGATGAATACGTAAAAACTTAACAAAAAAAATCGCAGCTGAATGCGGTAAAAGCGGAAAAAAATAACTGCGTGTGAGCATCTCTGTAGCGGAAGTCTAAATATTAGAATGAAAGTATCCACGCAACGATTTTCAAATCTGAATACGCCATAGTATCGCAAGCAGTTGTGTAGCGCGGAGTGGACCAAAGTCTCAACCAACAAGCTTCTTCAGCCAGAGCGCTAGTTGTCTCCAGTTTGGCACGGTTATTCCTTTCCACATGCGTGCACCACCTGAGTCGCGGTCTTCCTTTAGTGCAGACGGGACCGAAAATTACATGAACATTTTTCTCTCAAACCAAATAAGAGGAGCTTCGTCGCTTTTGACAAAGTTTATGTCTCTGCCCTATAAAGCAGGATTGGGCAGATTAAGGTCTTATAGACCGTTGCTTTGGCTGTTAAAGAGAGGGGGCACTGTTTATCAATTGCTTTCTTAGCATAAAGAAGCAGCGATTTTTTTTTATTTCAGCGCTGGTGTTGTTATCTGAATTTATAGTGGTTCCTAGCGTTATACAAAGTCTTTGACTACCTCAATTTTGATATCTGCCTGCTGCGACGTCCTGACCGACACATCGGTGTTGGGTATCCTTTTCTGTTGACAGCATATATTTGGTCTTGCCCTCTTTTACAGCTAAATTTATCTTCACGGCCTCGAAAGGTCTTCTGAAAGAATGTTCCTCTGGTGTTCGCGTTCGAGTTTTGAACAACGCGTCGCTTTGTTTTAATCTTTTTTGACATCAAAGGTCTCTGTTAGGTATTCACCGACCTTGAGGAAGCAGCGTGCATTCATCCTCGTAATCCTACACAAACGGTCTAGTTTGGTGAGGATGACAAAACTAGAGATTGCTCTGTATAGCTTGTCTTGAAATTGAAGGAAAGGTCATGGGCATCGATTTGTTACTACTGGGCTTTCTCCAAAATCTATCGAATGGCTTTAGACGTTCACACAGCACAGCAGATAAGATCATATACGTGATGTTCAGAAGACTAACGCACCAATAGTTGACGTAGTTTAGAGGGTCACCTTTTTTGCAGATCGGGTCGGATCGGATCAAACAATGCTAAGGTTCCATTCATCGGGAATGCTTTCCTTCGTATATTTCCATTTCCGTATTTATTTTTTCCTTGGTGTATTTTACAAATGTTGCCACTTGCCACTTTAAAAGGCTTGGCCGCTAGGTCATCAGCGCCAAAAGTCTTGTTAGATTTCAGGAACAAGGAGTTTAGAAACAGAAAGGCTTCAATAAGCACTTGAATGAAAAGGGTATCCACTTGTCGACTGTTCAAGGATCAAACTAAAGTAGTTACCAGTTGCTGATCAATCAAAGTCCTCTCCATAGTCTCAGAAAGTAACTAGCGATGAAGCAGCGATGACTCTTATGATATCTGGTCAAGAAATAGTTAAATTTTAAGGACACCAGAAGCATCTACTTTCCTCTAAATATGTAAATGGGACCGTATATCACAGCCTTATAAATTCTTACCTTTCAATAAAAATCAGAATCTTAATTTCCAATCATTCGAGTTGTTAGTCAACAAGCCAAGATATAGGCCCACACAGCCTGTAACACAAAATCATTTTGATTGTGCCCATTTGTTGTTATTTATTTAAAATATTTCCATAACTGTATTCAAACAAATCACATGCAAATTGCTTCCCCCCGGTGTTACCGATCTTCAATAAATTAATGGAGCTACCCTCATCTAGCGATAACGCACAGGCGGCTGCATTAATTAGCTTCCATACATCAACCACACGCAGGTCTCTCCAAGTCCCTTCTTGCGCCTCCGTGTGCAACCCAAGGCACAGACATTTCGAATTCATCTCCTAAATGCTGATAATGAAGTGTCAACCGAACATTGAGAACCACAGAAATTCCGTCCAACAAGTAGCCACACACCGCATGACCATGAAAAGATCTTCCCAGCCTGCTCAAAATGGTAACAGCAACGACAAAAAAAAAGAAATCGAAGAAACCTAAAGAAAAACAAGATCCCCTTATCGCCTGGAACATCTGAGTCGGCGAGGTCGTAGAATTTGCTTCCCGTATCCCAACAGCAGCACCCGCTGCTCTCGGAGGCACTCACAACCACTCACAGTCATCTGAGATTCCCCGAATCGTCAATTCATTCATCCGAACCGAATATCGAACCGCAAGCAGTCTCGAAACGAATCGAACTTCATCGATATTTCGAAAATTTATGTCATCAATTGCAGAAGCCCGCCACCGATGTTTAAACGAATCACGACAAGAAATCTTCTCATCCCGATCGGTCTCACATCCGAGATCAGGCTTCAATTGGATTATCGAATGGCCATGCTTCGGCGATGTCATGTCATAAGCGTTTTGGAAAAAAATTAATTTCCCACTCGATACGTGAATGACGATGACGATCGTCGAGCTGTAATCGAAGTTATCCGGTTTTGATTTATCATAAATCATTCGGCTGGAGCCAGCCGGAGGGGCTGCCGGCCAGCGCGGCGCGGCGCTTGTAGCGATGTCGTGAATGATAATATCTCATCGTCGCATAATGAACCCCCTCGATGTCCGTACTAAAGTGTATATCTATATGGAATGCGATCGGTTTGAATAAATACACTTTGACGATCGAATTCTTAATGAAGATCGAAACGATTTTTCACCGAATAATTAATACTCGTATGGTTGGTGGGGTCCGTGCCTAGACTTCTGCGGCTGCAGTATGCCTGGTGGCCTGCTTGGTGCAACAACGTGATGGCACTTAAATTGAAAGAATCCAAAGCTATGGCAGCGTGTTGCACTATTTTTAGCGGCGCGTCTACCCAAAGTTGGCGCGGTCTTAATGTAGGAATGCTTTCAAATGAACTCCTTCCATACTATATCCTCGCCACCCATTTATCAACTTATGAACAAACAAAAAAAAAAGAATAAAAATCTCTTGACATTTGGAAAATTGCATTTCTTGTTTCTTTTATTTTCTGTTTAATCTTAAGGTCTAGTTTAAATATAAGATAATTAAAATAATTCACATACATTCATTCATTTTTCAATCAGATACATTAAATTGTTTTCATCGTCGGATACCCGATCACGGGGAGAGGTTAAGATCAATCAAAGAAGCTGTAGTCTCATGCAAACCGGATAGGGTTTGTTTTACACTTTTCATTTTTCCTTTTCAAATATCGATAATGAATCATTAGGTCTAAGAGTTATAATTTTGTCTCTATTCAACGTTTAATACTAGAATACGTACATCTATAACTATTCACATTTACTGATGAAGTTTATTTAATTTACATACATTTTTGTTTCGTGTTTGTGTTTCTTTTTGTTTTATTTTTTCTTCTCATTTTTGTTTTTATTTATACATCATTGTCCACTATTGGCTAAATTATATTATTTTGGTCTACTGTAATTATGTGGTATTTTGCACAATTAAATTTATCATTCTAGTACGTACACTGGGGCTGTTCGATCCATCACGACAACGATTTGGCTCGTAGAATTAACACTGTGTGACAACCTAAGGTTGGTTTGATTTATTGTTTTGAAGGACAGTAAAATGGATAGGTTTTTTTGATAAATGTTGACTATAAACGGGGGTCTTGGTTCTAGTTTCTGTTTTTGTAAATTAAATTAACTGACACTGGATGGAAGTAACTTGTTTTAGCTTGGTAGTTCTCTTCTACATACTGCGTTAATAAGTGAAGGTACACAAAGAGACAGTGAAACAGTTTAGACGATATTAATTCGGTGCAGTTGTGAAAATTGGACAGTGTTGTCCTTTCTGAAATTTGATTCAGAATTCTTACAATGACTACTGTTGCCACTGAACAAAATTGGAACATCGCAATTAACGATCACAGTGTGCAAACGGTGGCAACAGACACAATTGTATAAAAACTTCAACGGCGAGACGGTAGGACTTCATATTCATTGCCAGGAAGTTCACGTGAAAGCCATTCCTTCTCACCTGATCATTTATGTTCTGGCGTCCCACTCGTACAAAAAATGTGGGCTGTAGAGCCACTTGAACATAGATTCCTAGACATCCGCATGTTTTAAAAATTTCAGAGAGTTGTCCTCTACTGCATTTCATTGTAAACAGCCGGTGGGTTATAACATAAAGTGCATCCAGAATATGTTAATGCGATTCTAACATATTTAAGCCAAACGTATCCTGATACAAATAAATAATTTGTCATATTTAAATTGTAATGATGATGTTAGAGATGAGTTAATGTCTTTTTTCTTATGAGTGATTGCTGATTACCAATCACTTGGAGTTCTCGTTTGGAAAAGTCTCTAGAATGGGTCATAATACAGATATACATATTGGGTCAGAAACAAGATCTGTCAAAATGGCTGATAAGCTTTTCTCTACGCCAAAAAAAGAATTCAATGGCGATTAGATTGCAGACGCGAAATTCTTATGAAGAGACTTTACCAAAATTGAAGTTGATCTAATTCTATTGTCAAGGCTACCACATCTATTATCCACGAGTCTACCAGATATTGCAACTATTCCCTTTGGACCGAAATTTGATCGGAGTGATCGCCGGAGACAGTCCATTGCAAAGATGCTCCAGAAATGGAGCTCGAAATCAAGCGATATCTGCCAGATCTGCGGCGGTGAGTAAGAAACCAACAATCAAAGCAACAACCAACCAACGATGTAACATCTGATTTTTTAATGACCAGTTCTCCAGATTCTTCACAGAAAGCGCGGACTTAGCAAATGCGTGATGCACATGAAGCACCACGTTAGAGCATAGGTTAATATGATGTGTTCTCCACAAATGAAGGGATTCACACTGGGTTTTTTTGGCCTCCGAGTGGAAGTGATGTTCAACAATCAAGCTTATCTCGTCTTGTTATGATACACTCATAACAGAGAGGTTTTGTAACTGACGACTGTGATCCAAAAAAAATGATCGCTGACTTTATCATGATGCTTACGTCAGATAATGAAAACGCCTGTCTTAAAATAGGCATATAGCCAACTCAGATCAGGCATTTCGCCAAAAAATGTAATTTCTTTGGAATATCCTTGCGAAGTTAAAAGAAACAAAAACATGTACGACGGAACTAGTATTTTACTGTACCTTTTAAGAACGTCGAAAATTGGTTAGGTTAGGTACACGGGCTGTCAGCGAAATCGCGATCACACTTGGACCACTGGGGGCCCATTGTGATACCCATGGTTAGACTACCACTGGCTGACAACACATGTGGTTGTGACGTTAATTTGATACAAACGGCAATCGGGGGCTGATTTGACAGGTGATCAACTGCATCCAACTAATAATGAGACCTAAAATTTACAACAGATTAGAAGTATATTCTCGATGCGGTAGATGACAGAAGGTTCTTGATAAAGTTTTGTTTTGACTACGGTTTTGAGCACTCAGAAATGGGACAGTTGTGGAATTTGTCACCAACATGATCACCAACAATATCAAAGTCCATGACATGAAGTACTAAAAGTCAGCTGAAAATGTGGCCTAGATTATTACCGACGGCATTGTTATTCACCGGGTAGTCTACATATATACATGTCCGAAGTATGGCTTTTTCTGAGACTACGTGACGTGATGGTTTTGTATGTGACACATTGTTCTGTCAGGAATATTTTATACTTGTATAGAAAGCTGAAACACTGAAAGCAAACTTGTCGGAATTGCAATCTAGACAATGTTGCTAGGCCCCCCGCCACTATGTCAAAAGGTGTTCACATATGTTAAAGCCCTAAGGACTCCAAGTTTATGTGGCTGTTCTGAGTTTCAAGTTTTACCAATTGAAGAATCGTAGTAAGTTCTCGATGACAAATCTCAATCCTAGTTAACTCACCGAATTCATCCAGAAACAGGAATTTTCTGTTTTTTTTTTATTCATTTTTTGAGGCATTGTATCTTTACGAGAACATGTACAGACTAAAACATATTTTAAGGTTGAGAGAAATCAATTTACCGGAACCAAGACCCGCCAGTTTCAGTCAGAACAAAAAAATCTCTTCAAATAATTTCATAAGAATCTACATACAATTAAATGACAACATTCTTTAACAAACAACCGCGACAAAGCGTTGATGATTTTCTCGAAAAAAAAAGAAAAAAATTGCCTTTAACCTACTTGGCCTGTACCTGTATGCTTTCCCCCCATTTCTCAGCGTGTTGTCCTTTACGTCCATCATGTGGTTTCATTTTAGGTTATTTTGTTTTTACAATTTATTTACAAATTCAAGTTATGACCGCCCACCTCTTCAGCTTTGATGTGTGCACACCCCGTCACTTGTTACAGATTTGTCCTAACAACTTAGAACCAATAGAGATCCTTTGAAGATTCTTGTACCTGCGCTTCCAGCCCTGTAACGAAAACACCAAAGGAAGAGAAGTTTAAATTAATTGTTATTCAAAAAAGGGGAAAAGCGAAAAACACATTAAAGAACATTTTCGTATAAATCTAAGCGAACCTTTCGCCAGCGACAAGGACACAAAAAATCACATGTCAAAGGCTGCAACCCCCGTTCTGCGGAAGTGACCCTTTTTAATAAAACTTTCGTCAGACACTACACACCGGCCATCGTCGCACGTACGGCAAAGCATAGGGATATTTATTAGCACAAAAGGGTTGATGGTTGTTTGAGGTTAGGGGATAAGTTTTTAAGTTGCCATGACATGCCACCGTAGTCCGCCCATCCCCGGCTTTTGGGTGTCTTTGTTGGCGAGCGCCAAGTGGGTCCGGTCTCCGTCGCTGTCGACGTCGTCCTCTTCCCGGGTTATATTTATAATTTCTCGAGCCTCATGTGAGCATTGCGCATATTTCCCTCAAGACCCAGGGATGGGGTGCTTCTCTTTGGATTGGATACTTCACATGAAAGCTCCCTCTTTACACACGCATACACACGAGGGGAGTGAATTTATTATCGTTTCTCGGCACAATGGCATGGCATGGCGTAGAGAGGGTGGCTCTGCCATTGTGCCGTGCCGCCTGGCACATTCCGACGGGGGTAACATAAAGTTTATGTGTGCTGCACATAACTGAACGTATTCTCGATTGTGTGCGAAACATGTATTGTATGTAGAATTATTATAATTTCGTCCTGCGATAAGAATATTTATGAGCTCGCATACACACATGCATGCGAGTCTGGAATTTGTGTTCCACTTTGTGGGTGGCGGCACGAGCACTGCATATTGGGGGTTATTTTAATTAACGGACAATGGTGTTTATGAGAGGGACGTGTGGCTTGGAAATATGACATTTTGAGCAAATATTTCCCAAACAAAAGTCCTGCATTGGGGCTGTCATAAGGCTTATGATTCAATGGGTGGGTATTGGTTTGGGGACCTGGGGATGCTATGAATATTTTTGCTCCTCTGGAGAATTAAAGTAGAATCAAATTAATGGAGATGCGCTTGTGTGAGTGTTCTTCAAGTTGGACCCAGAGGGAGATGACTTAAGTTTGAATCAAGTTTGACAAACTCGAAGTGGCGATGACATCTGACTGCGTCTTGTAAGTCGATTTCAGGAAAGAAATTCATACATGCAATAGTTTTTAAGCGAAGAACGAAAAAGAAACGTACTTTGTCAATAATATTTTTCAGATTTTTTAGTTTTAGCCGCTGTCAAAGTTACCATCGACGTACAGCTGTCACAAAATTCAGTAAAGCTTCTACTTTGTCACATCCCACACATTTTTAAAGAATTCTATGGAAATTTCAGATAGGTGCAATCGCAAGGTCGGTCGTCATTATGGCGTCAGTGTGTATGCTATTTGTCGCACAGCCGCCAGATCTTGACAAGATAGAGCTTTGGTTCCAACAAGATGTCGGAAGATGCATAGGAGTGACACAACGCCCGAAGTTTTGTAGAAGAAATTCGGCCACCGCAGAAATTTCGACAATTTGGCATCTTACGAAAAACGTTCTTCAATTGACCACTGAAAACATGTGATTTGCACTACTTGATTATATTATCTTGAGTTACATCAAGTCCTTAGTCTACGCTAACAATTCAATCGTTCGCAGAGAGACGCAAGTGCCGGAGTAACGCCGCACATACTTAACTGATACATCAAAATTGGACCGACCGCTTGCAACCCTGCCGACTATGATAAGGTGGCTAATGGATAGATGTTCTCTTGTATTCATAATGGTATGAATGTAATATCCAAATAAAGCCAAAATCTCGTTTTGTTCCTCATATCGTTATTGGTTTACTTATTTAAATCCTGCTTGCCATCGTTCTTGTGTGGTCACTCTTGAATAAACACCGATTTCTCGAGGAGTTGGAGACGAATTGAGAGAACAATTAGTTGACGACGGCAGGACCACAAAGTAGTTGGCGACCGATAATCGTTTCACCGCTGGCTTTAACGAATGTCGAATAGTTGGCAATGTAAATTTGAAAAGACACTACTGCAACATATTTCATAAGCTCGTCGCAATCCCGGTGTCACACAGGTTTCCGACGGCAGAACATATTTACCCCTAACGTAGACAGCTTTTGACCGTTGAATAAGTACAAAGTCAATGTTTCACTTGACGGTAAGGTGAATGCGTTTTGAGGCCCTATTTTGCAGAAAGCGTTTGAATTATATATATAACTAATTATCTGGGTGTTTTTTATGAAGGGAATTTATTCCAGCTCGGATATTATTAACACTTAGTGGAACGAGTGAAGTTACATATCTGAAGTTGGCCTTTTTTTGTAAGCGGCTATTTCAACAAATTGCGAATTTCGGAAACTCTGACATACATATGGAGTTTTCTCACTCGCAGAGAAGACGAGTTGACGAAAGACGAAACTGACACTTCATTGCATTGACACAACTCAGCTTGGCGAATGACTATTTCGCTGAGAAAAACTTTTCAATCATTAATTAGGAAATCGATAATTTAGCTCCAATCTTTTTGCATACCAAGAAGTATAACTTTTTGTTCATATTTGCTGAAAAATGTTTGTTTCTGAAAGTTCGCGTTCGGAACTCTCCGCTCATATGAATGGACTTAAATGCATAGTCTATACTTTTAATTTTCTTATTTCACTTATGTTGACTTGCTTAATTTAAATTTAGATTTTTTCCAGCATTAATTGCAAACACTTATCACAACACAGCTATTTTGCGAATCCAAAATAGTCGTTGGTAAGGTACTCCACCCGATCTAGTCTACGACCCATATTCCAAGTAAAAGTAAGTCTCAGATACGGCGTGTTTATCGAAGTGGGAATTATTTCCCTTTAGTTGAAGGGTGACATGTGGAATTCACACGTGGAATCTTAGTGGAAATTCTCATTTGTTTATAGAATGGTGTCTTAAGAAACATTTTCATGCAGAAAATTTGCAAACAGAACTTCACATGGTGTGCCCATCCCGTCTAATAACTGTTATTCAATGTTTCGCTCAATCTCTCAATCAGTCAATTTAAAAAAGGCGACCCTACTTCTTTCAATAACTATGAACCTCTTGCTCAACGTTCACCTACGAGACCCTGTGTAACGCACTGTGTGAAAGTCTAAAACCATGTATCACCACACTGATCGTCACATTCGAGTGTGCACATCGACCATATACTTGAACTGCAACAGACCAAACATTGCCACTAAGGCAAATCCTGAAGATGAATATGTATTGAGTTTCAGCTGAATACGAACCATCTTTTTTATCAATTTTAAGGCAACATCCATCTACCGAGCAAGCTAAAGGTATATCTTGGCCGGATTCGGGATTGTATGTAGGTAGAATTATTATAATTTCGTCCTGCGATAAGAATATTTATGAGCTCGCATACACACATGCATGCGAGTCTGGAATTTGTGTTCCACTTTGTGGGTGGCGGCACGAGCACTGCATATTGGGGGTTATTTTAATTAACGGACAATGGTGTTTATGAGAGGGACGTGTGGCTTGGAAATATGACATTTTGAGCAAATATTTCCCAAACAAAAGTCCTGCATTGGGGCTGTCATAAGGCTTATGATTCAATGGGTGGGTATTGGTTTGGGGACCTGGGGATGCTATGAATATTTTTGCTCCTCTGGAGAATTAAAGTAGAATCAAATTAATGGAGATGCGCTTGTGTGAGTGTTCTTCAAGTTGGACCCAGAGGGAGATGACTTAAGTTTGAATCAAGTTTGACAAACTCGAAGTGGCGATGACATCTGACTGCGTCTTGTAAGTCGATTTCAGGAAAGAAATTCATACATGCAATAGTTTTTAAGCGAAGAACGAAAAAGAAACGTACTTTGTCAATAATATTTTTCAGATTTTTTAGTTTTAGCCGCTGTCAAAGTTACCATCGACGTACAGCTGTCACAAAATTCAGTAAAGCTTCTACTTTGTCACATCCCACACATTTTTAAAGAATTCTATGGAAATTTCAGATAGGTGCAATCGCAAGGTCGGTCGTCATTATGGCGTCAGTGTGTATGCTATTTGTCGCACAGCCGCCAGATCTTGACAAGATAGAGCTTTGGTTCCAACAAGATGTCGGAAGATGCATAGGAGTGACACAACGCCCGAAGTTTTGTAGAAGAAATTCGGCCACCGCAGAAATTTCGACAATTTGGCATCTTACGAAAAACGTTCTTCAATTGACCACTGAAAACATGTGATTTGCACTACTTGATTATATTATCTTGAGTTACATCAAGTCCTTAGTCTACGCTAACAATTCAATCGTTCGCAGAGAGACGCAAGTGCCGGAGTAACGCCGCACATACTTAACTGATACATCAAAATTGGACCGACCGCTTGCAACCCTGCCGACTATGATAAGGTGGCTAATGGATAGATGTTCTCTTGTATTCATAATGGTATGAATGTAATATCCAAATAAAGCCAAAATCTCGTTTTGTTCCTCATATCGTTATTGGTTTACTTATTTAAATCCTGCTTGCCATCGTTCTTGTGTGGTCACTCTTGAATAAACACCGATTTCTCGAGGAGTTGGAGACGAATTGAGAGAACAATTAGTTGACGACGGCAGGACCACAAAGTAGTTGGCGACCGATAATCGTTTCACCGCTGGCTTTAACGAATGTCGAATAGTTGGCAATGTAAATTTGAAAAGACACTACTGCAACATATTTCATAAGCTCGTCGCAATCCCGGTGTCACACAGGTTTCCGACGGCAGAACATATTTACCCCTAACGTAGACAGCTTTTGACCGTTGAATAAGTACAAAGTCAATGTTTCACTTGACGGTAAGGTGAATGCGTTTTGAGGCCCTATTTTGCAGAAAGCGTTTGAATTATATATATAACTAATTATCTGGGTGTTTTTTATGAAGGGAATTTATTCCAGCTCGGATATTATTAACACTTAGTGGAACGAGTGAAGTTACATATCTGAAGTTGGCCTTTTTTTGTAAGCGGCTATTTCAACAAATTGCGAATTTCGGAAACTCTGACATACATATGGAGTTTTCTCACTCGCAGAGAAGACGAGTTGACGAAAGACGAAACTGACACTTCATTGCATTGACACAACTCAGCTTGGCGAATGACTATTTCGCTGAGAAAAACTTTTCAATCATTAATTAGGAAATCGATAATTTAGCTCCAATCTTTTTGCATACCAAGAAGTATAACTTTTTGTTCATATTTGCTGAAAAATGTTTGTTTCTGAAAGTTCGCGTTCGGAACTCTCCGCTCATATGAATGGACTTAAATGCATAGTCTATACTTTTAATTTTCTTATTTCACTTATGTTGACTTGCTTAATTTAAATTTAGATTTTTTCCAGCATTAATTGCAAACACTTATCACAACACAGCTATTTTGCGAATCCAAAATAGTCGTTGGTAAGGTACTCCACCCGATCTAGTCTACGACCCATATTCCAAGTAAAAGTAAGTCTCAGATACGGCGTGTTTATCGAAGTGGGAATTATTTCCCTTTAGTTGAAGGGTGACATGTGGAATTCACACGTGGAATCTTAGTGGAAATTCTCATTTGTTTATAGAATGGTGTCTTAAGAAACATTTTCATGCAGAAAATTTGCAAACAGAACTTCACATGGTGTGCCCATCCCGTCTAATAACTGTTATTCAATGTTTCGCTCAATCTCTCAATCAGTCAATTTAAAAAAGGCGACCCTACTTCTTTCAATAACTATGAACCTCTTGCTCAACGTTCACCTACGAGACCCTGTGTAACGCACTGTGTGAAAGTCTAAAACCATGTATCACCACACTGATCGTCACATTCGAGTGTGCACATCGACCATATACTTGAACTGCAACAGACCAAACATTGCCACTAAGGCAAATCCTGAAGATGAATATGTATTGAGTTTCAGCTGAATACGAACCATCTTTTTTATCAATTTTAAGGCAACATCCATCTACCGAGCAAGCTAAAGGTATATCTTGGCCGGATTCGGGATCCCGGCTAAATTAACCAAGCTTCGATGCACCATCTTAACAAATGGAATCTACAAAAGAAACAAGGAGATGCTCTGTTGTGTGATTTCTCAAACTTTGTATTAGAGAAGATTGTGCGGTGGGAGGTTGTAAATACGGAAAATTAACTATTAGTTTATGCAGATAACTTCGACGTTTTTTCCAATGTGTTGAGCTAGAAGCCTCACTGGCAGACAGGCGAAACGAGCTGGCCTTCAGGCAAATGAAGAAAAAGCTAAATAAACGCAGTCGATCAGGAAACGTACCGTCACACTCCATCAGTACAATTTCAATATCGAAAAATGGCTTGTCTACTTAGGCTTGTCACTTGCGAAAATGTGAACTTCACAAATGACACCCTACTTCCTAGTTGCGAAAGTCGCAGAATCGAATTTGCAAAGCACCTTTCCGGGCAGTCCTCATACATGAATTCAAGAACTGAAAGGTAGTAAAGGCAAACAAAGCTTGTGTGTAAGATGTGGTCGGATAAACCAAATCCTACTTTTGGAATCATAGAATCGTCTAGTCAATCAAAAGAACAAAAGACAATATTTCGAGCATATTAATAAGAAGATGAGTATTGTAACAAGAAAATAGACGTGAAATCTCTTACCTGCCATTGTAGGATAACTTGAGTACGCTGCCGCACTCTCAAGTGCATGGGCGGTCTGCTGGTCATGATGAAGTCTGCGAAAGAAAAACAAACAAACAAGCACACAATTAAGCCATGTCCGATTCAAAGCAGAGGAATAACTCATAACTCACCTTGATCCGTGACCGTATTGCTGCGGCAGTCGCAGGAGGCTTCCGTATTGCGCCATATTATGATGATATGCATGCGCATGTGCCGCATGAGCGTGCGCTGCATGTGCATACGAGCCATAGTGGGCCGCATGTGGTACCCAGGGATCTGTGGTGTAGCCACCGTCAGTCGAATACAAATCGCTAACCTGTGCCAAGTAGAGTTATCAAACGAGATCGGTTAAGTTGTCACCAGATGTACAGATGCAAATGCATTCTGGGAAGGAGGAGACGTCGACTTACTTGAGGATGCGCTGGTGCCGGCACAGGATGCACATAATTGCTGTTCCAGAACGAGGGTGGGAAGTTTCTAGCTGACATTGGACTACATGCTTCTGCAAAGAGGAGATGAAGATGACCACCGATAAGCGAATTAAAACCCAACCGTAGTGATGGAGATAGTAAAGTTAATAAAGATGGACGACGAGGACATTGGATGGCAAATGTCGTGGAGAATGACCAACCAGCGAGAGAGGGGGCCGTTTTCCGTCTTCTTCGCTCTCGCAGTGTGCAGTTTTCCACGGAGATGGGGCGAGGAATGCCGTCGGGGTTTTCCTTTGATGTGTTCGATTCGTTTGCAACCGGCTCGCACTGAATCGCAACAAACACACACGCACACACTTGCGCATGCAGGGAAGGAGAAAAAATCCGATTTGTATCTGCAGCATGAAGCCAACACTATCTTTCGAGTTATTTTCTACCAGTTCCCTCTTTATTTTGCACTTTTTTTGCTGGTCTTCTGTTTAATTTCGCTTTGTCTCGCTCTTCGCAGCGCTTTGCGCGTGATTTTTTCCCGATTCGAGTGATCGCTAGATGCGCTGTGTGGAGTACGGCAAAAAAAACCGCCCGACAAGGATAGCTTCTTCGTCGGAGAAATACCTTTTGTCCTACAAAAGCGCAACCAGCACCACGACACAGCCTTAGCCGCGGATCGCAAGTCGGCAAGTCGGAAAGTCGGCAAATCGGTAAGTTGGCATTCTACAACTGCCTACGGAATTCGCGGGGAATCTGTAAAGTTTGACTCTTTTGAGTCATTTTGAAATGTCTAAGCCGCCCGCTCAAAGTCGGAGTCTGCTCAGACCGCGGCCAACCAGCGCAGAGGTCGGGTGCAGTTGGCCTTCCAAAAGTGCGCATTAACACGTCATACGGACGAGGAGCGCAACCTCATCACGGACCAGAATTAATGGGCTGACCCACGCTCGACTGGGATCGCACGGTGCACGGCACATAATGTCTCACTTAACTCCACGCCTTATTACATTAATTTGATTTAAATGACATATTGCAGGGACATGTCGCGCTCCCTCTGGCGTAATAAAAATACCAATCTCCTCCAAAAGATGGCAGCAGCGCGCTAGCCGCGCTTGCGTGAGTTTTCGTGGAAAATGTAGCCGGGTCCCGAAAACCGAACCAGATTACGGAAAAAGAATAAAGAAAAGGAAACAAAAAGTCCGAAAATAGAAGGAAATTCCTTGCACTCGCCGCCGCTACCACTGCCACTGTGCCGTCGGCCGGGTGCATCTCTCACCCCGGGGGGAATGGAAAATTATACGACGACATTTGTTCGCCAAACATTCCAAGAGCGCAGCGGCAGCATGCAGAAGCCGAATCCGAATCCGAAGTCGAATTATTTATCTTGTGTCGCATTGACAATCGTGCAGCGTGCCAGAGTTTACAGAATGGTTGCGAGGGGGCTCGCTGTCTCGCTCGCTCTCTCTCTCACTCTCGTTCCACTCTTCCAATCGGAACGACAGCTTCACAGAGTGGCACTGCGTATGAGTGATAGTAAATCGAGGGGCACTTTAAATGCCACCACCAAGGAATTCCCATAAAAACTGCATAGGATCACGCAGTTGTGCGGAGCGTGCAGGAACAGAATTTCAATTACCAAAAAATAAATAGATAGATGCATATCCCTCTGCTCCCCCCATTCATTCTCCGTGTCTGCACATGCCCCACCAACTGCCCCCTATCCGAGATGTTGGATGCCTTTCTATGGAGAACTTCTAAAATCTTATTTATGCGATCGGAACGGTGGCGGCTGACGAAGCTACCAAAGATCGGAATGTCAATGGGTGCATTTCGAAATGCGCACTCTGCATACAAGTTGAATGGCGGCAAAATACGCGACCGTACATTTTGGGAATCATGTCAAATTTGGCTTTCGAAATGACTGTCCTTTGGTTTCTTGTGTGTGTGTTTTGTCTTTCCACTTCACTGCCAAAAAGAGTACGCCAAAAAGAGTAGGATGACATCTAACGTGTCGGTAATGGAGTGAACAGTGAATGGAATTCACTGACAATCACTTGCGGTAGTCGTTGATAGTTTTTTTCCTTCGATCAGAAGTATGTGGGAACATTTACAAATAAATTACTTCAGATCAGATAGAATTTCAATCAGTGATCGGTGATATGCATTTTTCTTACATATTTCTATGAATTTTTTTTTCGTAAAAAATAAGAACTATTTCAATTGCAATGAAGGTAAATTTGGGTTTGGCGAGGTGTGTTGATTGTTGCGGAGGCAGTGATTGTGAAATTTTCATTCATTTACATAAGTCCTAGGATTGGGTTGGAGCAGTTGAGGTTGACTCCAATATACAGTACTTTTGCGTGGTTCCTCAGTGGATTGGAAACCTAAATAAACAAGTAACTTTGTCTTGACGACTTGCCCATAAATGGTCATCTTCCGAGCCGAGTACTATTAAGCAGCAAAAAATGACGGCAAAAAATTGTGAGGCACGAATGAGGAAAAGACGCTGAGCTGGCGATTACAACTGGCCTCTCCAGCTAGGCCGGTCTTGTGCTAGTTGCTCCCACCCATTCACGTTTAACTGATTTAGGTTCCTTTACCGTGTTGTCCTCGGGACTTTCCGGGCCGAAAGATATGTGTCCATTCGCTTAGTGCTATTGCCATCTGAGACGAGAGACTCGAACTCATTGGACCAGATCGATGTCGTTGTAAAGCCCGTATAGTTCGTCGTTCAGTCTCCTCCTCCAAACACCATCGGTACATACGGGACTAAAGATAATTCGAAAGACTTTCCCCTTGAATTGACCAAGAATCTCCTCGCTCTCTTTAGTTAGTGATCAGGCTTCGCCGCACACAACAAGTAATAATAATAATATGGGTGGCGCTACAGACCGTAGGGGGCCAGGGCCTAGCTACTCAGCAACCACTCGTGTTGTGCGTGCTATTGTTCTCTCACGAGTGGAAGGGACCTACAGTCTTAATGCCGAATCCGAACGGCTTTGTTTGAGAAGCTTATTCTAGACAGGAAATACTCTTTGAGCATTGTCAGTGACTCGAAAGAGATGGGGTGGTGAAAATTGTTTTCGTCGCGCAGAGCAGGAATCGAACCTAGGACGTCGAGGTTGGGGTCGACGCGCATACCGACTACGGCACGGGCCACCACTGAGTAATAATAATGGTCTGCGAGAATTAAGGTTTTCTAAGAGATGTCGTGGTTCTTCGAAAGAGGTGGTCTCCGCGGTGGTGTTATTGCTTGTGTTAACTTCGGAGCCAAGGTAGAAAAAGTCATTCACTGCTTTGAAGTTATAGCTGTCTACAGCGACGACGGTGTTGGTGGATCTATTTCGTAGACAGCATATACTTTGTCTGACCCTCATTGACCGTGAGACCTACCTCAGCCATTTCCTTCTCGAGCTTGCACAAATTTGTTTAAAAGTTTGTTTTCTAAAAGCCTTGTCTAAATCAATTATTGAGATCAAAGGTCTCGGTAAAATCGACCTTGACGGAGCAAGTCACATATTCCACCATCATTCTCCAAAGACGAACGAGTTTTGCAGGGTATAAATACTATCTATAAACACTGTCATACGCGGCCTAATATATGTCATACGTGGTAAAATTGATCTTGGATATCGACTTGAAACTGCTAGACCTTTTCCAAGATCTAATGTAAACATTTGGTCAATAGTGGTTTGCGCTGGTCTGAACTCGCAGTGACATTGACCAAACGGGCTGGTTACGCAGGGCTTCAAGCACTTACATAAGACGGCGGAAAAGATCTTATACGATACAGAGTCTCCTTTCTTAAGGATCCAAAACAGCGACTGTAAATAACCAAACGAAGGAGAATCGTAAAGAGTGTTCTTGCAAGGATCTGAGTCCGAAATAAAGTGCATTCCACAATCAACTGATTTATTTCGTTCCCATCTGAGCTGAATTGAACGAAACTTGACGAAACTTGGGGAAGTGGTTACTGTAGTCAGTTAGGAATCGATTAACGAAAGCTCGACAAAGAGTCCTCTTGTTGAAAGTGGTGAGAGCAAGACGATCATACCCCTCTGTTAAACCTGGACAGAATTTACTAGTTTGTTTTCGACGGAGCATAAACATTTGAAGTCTTCTAGGCAATAGGGAATTAGGAAAAAAATATTTCGATTTTTTAATGAAACACAATGCTTCATGTTTTAAATGTCGATTTGTGTAAGCACACATCCAAAACAGCACTCGATGGACGTCTTCAACTTTCGAAGTAGTGACCCACAAAACGATCATTATCATCCCGAAAAATCAATACTAAAACCGAACTCGCCAGGTAACCGAATCCTAAATTAAATCGTGACCGAAAGGCAACGCTTATTACTTTCTCCAGCTCCTCCTCCTTTCATTCATATATTCTCGTCGAATCTGCTGTCCAGCCTCCTTCTGCTACCGAGCATCAGATAAAAATCATTAATTTGACATTTATGGTGGCCCTTCCAATTGGGTGGTCAGTTCGAGAATTGACATCTCCAAGTGTCTGCCAAGCCGTGCAGCAGGATTACCCCATCGGCCGGCGAAGACCCTGAAACCGTCCGATGCAGTTGTAGCGATCTGACCGAACACAAGCACGAGCACAGGCAACCAGCACAAACATCCCGGATGCCACCGCACACCGAAATAACACATTAATGCACAATCGTCTGCCTTCTCCCGTCCGCCCAGACTGTGTGCCCCTGTGTGTCACTGCACCAAGTGTCATTCTATAAATGCATCGAGCAATGAAAGAAATCCCAATCGGAATTTCGTCGGCAAATTCCTAGCATCTAATTAAACTCATTCACTGCGACACAACAGCGGTTCTTTCTGTTTTTGGATTTACTTAGTGAAACATCTTATTTTTAGACACCTAACGGTGGACATAGGTGCACATACCTTCGGAGTGCGCATGTTACATCTGAATTCGAATCGATTCGATCAAAGAACATACATACTTGCGATGTGTATTTTTGGATCATTTGAACTTTAAAATTGCTATACCCCACTAAACTACGCAGATTTCGGTTCAGAAGGAGAAGGAGGGACATTCAGATGCATGTTCGCGGTGACCTTGGCGCAGTGCTGTCCGCGTTCTCAAGCATCAACACGTTCGCGTGGTTAGTATGCAAATGCTTTCTTCCGGAGTGTCCAGGAATGCGCGCAATTACTCAATTGGAATCTCCCTCTGAATCTGAAGACGCCGAGATGGTGTGCTGGAACATTTTTTGAATACTAAACAGCATCAGCATCAGACAGACACCCCCCTCTGGCTGGTCATTAACTTCGGAGGCAGCGGTGGGCAGCGACGGTGACGATGGCGGTTGCCACAACAGCCATGCTGACAACAGATGAAATTTACGATCCAATAAACAGCTGTTTTATGGCTTAATTGAAAAACACTTAAATCTGCTGGTTTCGCTTATTATTTAATTTATTCTCGTTCCTGTCAAATGGCGACAAAATTCCCATTAACATTCGCAGCCAACAAAACAACCAAACCCACCAAAACACACGACGAACACATCCTCGCAGATCACTGACATACCCCTCCAAAACGAGTGTTGGAAAGGGACCGAGAGAGAGAGGAGACGCCGAGGGAATAATTTATGCAGTCGACCGCATTAATTTATGAACATCTCGCAAAGTGTCAGTTTTATTTTCGAAAACGCGATTTTCCAGCGCCACAGAGCGCAGCAACGGGTCGGCCGCGGCCCAACGCCGTCCTAAATCATTCAGAGTCAATCAAATGAGGCAATTCGCTGAATTAATGCCTTCTACTCCGATTGCGCTCATCTGAGATAAATCAAAGGGCGGCCCTGCTCGGTAGTTGGTGCGGGGTCTAGTTGTCGCCTAGTCGTACACACGATGCGCTGGTCGGTCCCTTACAACTCAACCGCTTACATGCAAATTGAGTGCTAACCACCACCCAGTCTTCAATCTCATTAAACAAACTAATTATTTTATAAATCATATGTGTGCCGACTCTGTCGCGTTCGCAATGCCATGGCATCCGCCTCGTTTTGGGCAGCATCTAACATTTTAATTTACTGTTGAGCACTTCTTTTGACATATCAAAAGCATGTCGGATGACTTTGTCTTGTCAGTGGCGATGTACTCGTATGTCCGTGTGTGGCATTCGACGGCATTCGAATTTCGAGTTGACTGAGGGCTTGTTTGTTGTGTTTTGTGTTTATTCTCAGAAGTTGCACTCGTGCTGGGTGTACGTGTGTGCCGGTTACGTTTTGTTAAATAGTCGTACTTTTGATAATGAGCAGGTTTTATTTTTGGTGTCATTCCGCGCTCAATGACAGGTAGACAGACAGACCGCTCTCTGTTCTTTGCTGTGCTGTGCCTGTGCAGTTACATCTGTCAAAGGCAATTGCGCTGTCAGATGGTTTCGCATTGAAGCGAAGTACCCTTTTAATTGCTGTGAAAAAATTTCTTCTGCTCATGATGGAACTTTAATTGAAATGTTTCTTAAATGAGTCGACCTATATATGTACACAGAAACAGAAACACACACGCCAGAAGATGCTTACCTTTGCTTTCTTTGTTACTAAAATTAAGTGCTCTAGAAAAGTGCTCGTCGACAACACTTGCCGTGTCGCCGGAGTAATTTGTGAAGACAACGCAGGATGCTGAAATGTATTGCGCTCTGGATTGATGACCCTGACTGCTCGCGCTATCCAGTGGGTGATCTTTAACGGTGGTTTGATGTCGAGGAGAATCGGGACCCGATGAACACGAGGAATCATTGTGATGCGCTCCGACTAGTCTGCCTGTAGGAGAAGAAAAAAAAAAAATAGAACGTGTACAGAAATGGCGTTGAAAAGAAAAATAAATTAACTATCGTGCTCGTAAAGGAATGACATGTCATTAGTTGCATATTTTGCGATCGAACGTGTGAGCTTTTTGACACAATGTGTGCAGATATGTCAAGCGACGCCAAATGGGATAGCATGCTCGTATTTTGACAGACACTGGAACGCGTTAGATTGCGTTAAGTTATGTAGGATAGGTATGTGGGTTCATGGGCTCTAGGCACGTATCACACGAAGATGCGCCATTTCAGTGCTGTTGAACTTAGTCCAAGACATCCGACTGATCTTACAGGTGGTTATAGGAGAGTGTCAGCCACATTAATAGGTGATGTTGTGTCTAGGGCAGCCCTTTTTATGGTAATTTCCTGGCGTAGAGGCTTCCGCATTTTAGCCGCGAATGTCGCTTAATTACGACCCTTTCGTTGACATTAACTTTCTAATCCATGATCGTGGCTCTCATTTGCTTGAAGTGAGAGACTCTTCAACTGGTTGACTGACCAGAATGACAATTTTTTGGAAAATGGAACCATTATTTCTAAGCCAGAAGCTGAAACACCATTATTTCTAAACAACATCTCTAAATTTCTAAGCCCTTATAATTACATCAGCGAACTTAAGCGAGACTCAACAACGTGCATATGGTCTATCATGTAAGTAAAGTGAGTGATTGATTTCGCTTTCACTACAGCAAGCAAAACTGAACGAAACTGGACGAAGTGGTCACAGAGTATCAGTTTCATCTATTTGACCATTGGCCTTACATCGCCTTAGGTCCATTTCATTATTTTCGCGTAAACTCTTTAAAAACTGGAACGTGTACCCAACACTCCTCACCATCCAAGGTGTTGTTATAATATGATTTGTTAATATGATCTGTACGAGGGGTGTCTTTTTAATTGCGCAGAATGTTTACATGCACCTACTGAAACTAACAAAGTCCGTTCGCGGATTGCGAATTTGGGATAAGTCAGGTGCTGGTTTTTAGGATTGAAGAGTGGTTATCAATGGAAGTAGCCTTTTTGATACATTGCAAAGCTTCATATAAGTCATGAGTCAACTGCGTTAAAAAAAAGAAGACCTCATATACCTAATTATGAAAGGGTGATAAAGCTTGCCAGAATTTAGTTTGCATTCACTTTCAATTGAATGCACAAGGTGAAGCAAAACTAATCATTCTTTCAGAAGATGTTATAAACGTTTGCAAATAGCGTCAACGTCATTCATATATGACATTTGTGAACTAGACTGTTACACCTACAATACATAAATAGATAAACAATTTAGCGTTATAATTCGCAAGAGCGTAGAATAATAGTTTCACTTTTTAGAACAAAAATCGGTCGGTGTTGTTAGGTGCAGCATGACATGCAACGTCGATTTCCTAATCGTTTAAAACCCACACGTGACGTACGAAGAATTTTATATCAACTCAAAGCCACTGAAGCACGTTCACGCGGGAGGATTGTTTTCGAGGACGTAATCGACAATACGGTCACTGTTACAAGCGAATGCTAAAGGGATTTTATAAACGACTTGTTACAGCCAGAATTGGATGACCGGAGCTTAGGTTAAGTTAGGTAATTGGGCTGCCAGCGAAATTGTCAGCGCACTTCGATTATTGTTTGTTTATTGTGAAATCTAGTGCGGTTTTAATTTTTCCCAGGTTGCGTAATTTCCCGCTCTGGCGTCATGGCATAACCTGCAAGATCGACCGATTTTAAAGTCTACCCAAACTTTTTCTTTGCGTATACTTGCGAACGCGGGGTTATGCGAACAAAACTCAGACAAGGAAAATATTCGACAAGGATACGAATAGTTGTCACCGAGAATCTAGCAGAAAACCATGCAAAACGCGACACAAATGTGTATCAATACTACCTGCAGCCACTTAACAGACAGATTTGCAATGGTCTATATAAAGATTGCCGTCATTTAAAATCAAATATTAATTCGATTATCAAAATTGGTTGATTTATTTCGCAGCATAACAGAAAAAAAGCTAAACCTATATCCAACTTCAACGAAACGTCAAAACTTCTCGTAAAGATATTGGAATTTATACGCTGTCTAAGAACGACATCTGACGCAGTAGAATAAATCTGAAAACCTCGATTAGAATCTTAACGCATATTAGGTGCCACCCGCATTTCAAACCGCCTAAAGCGATAATTACATAAATGTGATCACAAAAGAATCCCACGCTCCTCGCTGCTATCAAGTCACCAGATAATGCAGACAAAATCTTAAAATATGAATGCTCGATTAACCTGCCCGACCAAAAGTCACATTCACGACTGACAATTATTAATCACAAAATGATTAATCGAAACTAAACACAAGGCATACCCAACTAAAAAAGAAACAACACGATGTACGCGCATATGTGAGAAAGTGTGTGTGTGTCCGATGAATGCACGGGATTCAAAAAATTCCTCGTATTTGTCCTATACGGTGATGGCGATCCTCGCAGTCAGATTCGCACAAAACATTTCCATGCTTGTTTGGAAGAGTTAATGACACAAAACAATTTCAAAAATGTGCAAATTAATTAGTCGCACAAAGCATTTTCGGTATTTGAATGAACTTCACACTACACTTCAAGTCTGAGGTCTTCACTGACGAGCCGTTCTGCCGCAAAGTCAAACTAGCGTTGACCACAAATACGAAGAAGAAGGGCCGAGCTGCCTCACGGTCGGCCGAATGAATGTGGTGTGGTATGCAAATTTGATTCGAGTTTATTGGCACATTAATAAATATCAGGCAAAACATAAATAAACATTCAGAGCAAGTGAACAGAGTTCTCTCTCGAGGGTTTCTGGAGTGGCCACTACCGTCGCTGTCACCGTCACCACTACCGCGCACCACCGCGCACCACCGACGCCACTGAAGTAGCAGATGGAATCTAAAATATCTCAACGATTTCGAATGATAAATTCCTTAAATGTTTTTGCGTGAATTTTTATTAACATTTCTCCTCCGTTTTTTTTTTTTGCTTCTTCACGCTGCTCACTGACGTTCTCCGGCCCGGCTGTACACAGCCGTGTGTTGACAGCGACGGCAGCGATGGTGGTGGACAGTTTGTACACCTGAGTGAACATAGTTTACAAAGGCGCGCGCGCCCACTGATGAGAGACACATTTTGATGTCATCTGACATTTGATACAGAAGTCGACAAAACGAGGGGGTTAAGTGAATGGAAAAGAAATGACAAAATAAATAATGTAAACGCGAATTATTTAGCAGCGCGGAAGGGGTCGCGGCTTCGGCCGCAAATACGTAATCAATTTCCACTGTCACGAGCGATGACAAGGCGAACGTATAAATTTACAAATCGACGAGCGACTGACTTCCGCAGAGACGTTTTCCACGGCATACAGAGGGTTTCCCCATCGCGTTATCCGCAAATGGCGGTATCTGCAAATGAAATGCCAACTTTTCGCGTTCAGGTGTTCAGAGTGATGGATTTATGACAGGCAGTATTTCATGCTAAATATTCATTTAAAATGTTAAACGATCGTTATTTTGATGGAGTGGCTTTGGGCTTCAGTGCGCGCACTGTTTACCTTGAACGATTATCGTTATAGTTGCACCCACCAATAAGTGCGTGTATGCAAACCATCCGTCATCTATTTTAACTTGTCGATTGAAAATTGAAATCTTACCTTCATTGTCACTCCGCGTCGTCCCGAGATCCTCCTCTTTGGTTAATGTTCTACTATGTAGGGAATTACTACTTCCGATTGGTATCGCTGATAAACTAGAATTGGCATTCGCGTTATGCGCTGCCGCAGCAGCTGCCACAGCTGCATTTGCACTAACTGAGGGCGGGAGTATCGGACTGCATGGTGAATGTGAACTACCGGATGCACTGGATGAAGCTAACGGTACTCCAGAAGCTGAATATAAATCTTGATTAAACTGAAATGAGAAGAGAAGAAAATCATACGTCAAATGTTTGATCGGAAATAACGGAGGACACAAAAGAAAAAAAAAAGCTGAAAGACGTCAAATGCGGAGACAAGCACTTGGCAAAGATTCAACGACAAATGGCTTATCGTCTACAGACATGGATTACTAGCTGCCACCGCAAATGATCTGTGTCGAAAGGTGTTCTTTAGCTTTCCACATCACTCAGCGGATTCAGAAGAAGTTAAACGCGTAGACATTTATGACCGGCTGAGGTGAATCTTATGTCTCTAGAAATTGTGTCACACTGAAGAACAATGGCATGAGTTAGAATGTATACTCTATTGAAAAAGAAATTCGAGTGCATGGACGTATGCACGTCATTGAAACAAGTCAATAGTTTATGAACACACTTCCCCATAAGAGGCTTATGACAGCTTGAATGTCATTTGTATGCGGAATTGACATTGAAAAATTACGAAAGAGACACACTTCATTATGTCTGTCATAAAGTTACGGCTGGAATGACAAGTTAAAGGAAGTAATGCATTTGACATTGGCACGAGGATGTCATTGAAGATACATTGCTTCAAGACAGCGAATGTCAACACTGAAGACTTCCAACAGAAGTTATGAAATATACTGCGAGGGGCGCTACTGTCTGGAGAGTATTTGTAGTTTTTCTTTTTTTTTTTTTACAAAAGGAGAGGTCAACTTTAAGCGGGCCTCCGTTGAGATTTGAATAGCTTTGCAAATTATGAGCACTGACCAATGTCATGAAACTAATCAAGTGCAACCACAAGGTATGTACAAAAAAAAACTTAACTTGAGAAGAGTCTTGGCTTAAGTATTACTGTGCCAAGGTCAAATTAAGGCAGCTCAAGGAATGGAGTGGATACGCAGAAGCGATAGCCCTGTTTCGTTAATTTTCGTACACTTTTACTTACCTAAGCGAGAGCGAAAAAATCGTAAGTGATAGTTTGTGTTCGAATGTTTATTAAGATCCAAGAAGCAAAAGTAGGCAGACGTAGATAAATTGAAATTTGGCTTAAATTTACGTAGGGGAGCTACAAAATCACCCGAGGAAGTCGTATTTAAATTAAGATGTTGCCCGCAAAGTATGCAATAACCTGGCTTCATCCCGATAAACTTCCAAAGTCTGCACATTCCGCAAAATCTTAAAAACGATTGGACTATTTTTTTGTATTGTACACATTCAGAGTATTTTTAGTCTTTTAAGAATTAGAGTAATTTTCAACTCAGACTGATACTCATTCAATTTAAGCAGTTGTATGTAGCCATATAGTACTTACTCAAGCCAAGCGAGTAGTCGACGATCTACATCGTTATCGCTCAGACTCCGCATACAAGATCGTCTCTGCCACTTTGAGCCATTAAACATATGACATTGAACATTTATTTTATAGTTTGGTTTGGGTTCCGTATGGGTGGTATTTCAGACCTGCGAATTAGGCAAATTATTTCTGTCAAACCTTGTGAATACAAGTTTAATATCGAACCAATCTACACATGCAAATCGCGCTCTAATTAAATGTGATGTGAAGGGACCTCCAGTTGAAAGTTTGTATCTCGGAAGGACCAAAGATGTCTTTATTTGCTTTTGAAGTTGTCCCTGTCTTTGTCCGTGCAAGACTGAGTGGTTCTTGGTTCAGTTTAAGTTCAACGAATCTGCGGCTGAGAAGACTGTTTCAGATCGGTAATAATCACTTCTCTTCACTGCGAAGGCGAGGTATCGACCTTGATTGCATTGAAATTGGAAATATCCATTATACCGATTTTGAACGTACTCGAGGCGATAAGTAGATTTATAAATTACACTCATCGGACATACACTTCTCCGATGATAGCTTAGAGATAAGCTAGCACATGCTGCTAAAAAGATCATCAGTCTCGATATTACCATCATGACCTCGTCTACGTCGCGGGTTTACAATCATGAAGCTGTCAGCAGCTACTAATGTCTAAGGCAGAAGTATAAACAAGACACATTTAAAAAAAAAATACGTATATTGAGTCAAAAAGACAAAGTACTTAAATCCTCGATTTCTCAACTGAAAATTTAAAAACAATCTCCTTTGTAGTTCCGCAAACGACTTTACATTTAGCAAAACAATTTCACCACGTCACTTCGCACGCCATTCAGCTCGCCACAATGTCTAACAGAGGCATCATAGAAAAACCGCGCAACAACCAACTTAATTGCATGCCGATTACAAAGCGAAAATTTCCTGGAAAAATCTTCATCTCTTCTGCCATCAGACAGCCCCAAATGTAAAGATTTAATTAGTGGTTTCCCAACAAGAGGGGTGCGCTCACAATCTTCGCGGTTCATTTGGAATACTAAGCCCCTTTTACACAAAATGTATTATCCCTTATTATCCTTTCACTTATCCATTAGGGATTTCATCTGTGACTTACACACATTCCCCCCACATTCGGCGTGGCGGCGTGCTCCTTTTTCGATTCCCTCACCAAAGTGTCTTAACTCGCGCGATGTCATCATAAATCAAGCATTTCTCTGCTCCAGCGACACAACTGTTAACCCTACCTCCACGGCGTGCACCAAAGGCAAACCGAAAGACATTAACATTTTAGTATTTTAACACTAAATGCACACTCATATGATATTTTGATAAAAATAACGCAACCCGGCGCCAATTGCACTGACAAGCGGCTGCGTACACCGCAGCCATTGTGTGCGACAAGCACGTGGTCGGGGTAATGATGATGGTGATGGTGATGGCTGAGGTACAACTGGAATGCTCTTAAAACAAACGAACGAAAATTAAAACCGAACCGAAAAGTTATTGCCTATAAATTCAAAAATGCCACCACCGCAGGGAACAAGCCATTATTAACACTTTTTATCGGCGTATCGACCCTAATCGGTGGCACACATTAGCCGCAGAGTATCACGCTAATGCGTTGACTAAATATTATAATCATTAGAGGTGCTTCAGATTTTGGAATCTCACCAAGACGCTTAATGACTTGCTAGCTGCTCAGATTGGTTTCGACTGAACTGATGGCATCGGATGGGGTTAGATGGGATGGAAGGAGTGTCGGATGGGTGATGTCTAGTCTGATTATTTGATTCCAGTCGGCGTGGCTGCTTGTGCACATTTTCTTTCAGTATTGTTGCGTGTAAAGGGATTAGAGATTGCAAGAATAGATGAAGTTACTATTTTGAATGGAATTGTTTATTTGTCTTGATTTTAGAATATGTTTCGTTGTTTGTTTATTAGGCACACATTTTCTGGATCTGGTCGACACAAACAATTTCTTCAGTTTGATGATATGAATGCCCACTCAATCACTCAATCTAAACCACTGTCCTAATCCTTATTTTTCAGTTATTCTCTGAGGAGTCTAGAAGAGTTTTGAAAGCAGATGAATGCAACTAACCGTTTGTAACTTTTTTGGGTGTATTTCGAAAAATGTTGTCGTCCATGTGGGATAATGCCTAGTTTAGCATAACATTTATTTATTGTCTATGAGACACAGATATAATAAATTGATTTTAGGACATGCCATATCACGTTCTATACGATAGCCGCAATCACTTCGTTCAGTTTCGTTCAAAATACTTAGTTAAATGTCACCGAAAAGATAAGCTGGGTAGCCCAATTGGTTAAATGTCCATCCATTATTAGAGGTTGATTCGAGAGGTTCCCAATGATAACACGCTTTGTCCTGTTTTTATATCTAGTCTAGCTTTTTTCGTTGGGATCAATTAACCGCCATACCACTGGAGTTATCAACCATCGGTAGTAGTCTGACTAGGAGTATCATAATGGACCAACAATGGTCTCAGCATGGTTACGATTTTGCTGGCAGCCTACTTACCTAACATAACTCGACTGTGAGTAATGGCATTTTAAGGAGACTTTCGGTATTAACTGCTATGTGCAACTGTTTTAACTCACGCTTAAGTCTTATCGGTGGTGAGGGCAAATCGCATGAAATACCGAGGCTGAATGCTACTGGCCGACCGTCAAAATTTAAAAGGAGTTTCAAGAACGACTATAGTCATCATAATAATATTATGTAATAATATAATAGCTTCTCAGCAACCATTCATGTTGTGCGTGCTATTGTTCTCCCACGAGTAGAAAGGTTTTATGCCGATTTTTGAGCATATTCAGTGGCTCGAAAGAAGTGGGCCTGTGAAAATTATTTTTGTCGCACAGACTAGGAATCGAAACTACGACGTCAAGGTTGGGGTCGACGCACAAACCCACAACGCCACGGGCCACCACTGTAGTCATACGTGTACAAAACAAATAAGTTTGTCATTGACCAATAGAATGGACTTGCATTATTAGCTCGAACTGTGGATCCAGTTTTTGAAACACAAACGTATGTAAACATTTCCAGTAGCCTTGTCTGAATAGCTTATTCAAAAGCATTCTCTGTTAATAAGAAACTTTTGTAAGAATACACTCTTGAAAAGGGAATTGGTGTCGAATCAGCTTCTAAGGGCCGAAAACAATGGCAAATGTTCGGATAGTTTTTTTATAAGTAAGAAATTTCTTTCCGATTGACCTCAAAAAGCAGACTGCTTATCATTAATATTTCAGTTCAATTCACTGAATTCGTTTGTCTGTGTGTACGAGGTGACTTGAATGTGCCCCATTAAGGCTATCGGAGTTATCAGTTTCAGCACAAAATTTTTTTGTGTGGACCAAATATGTTCACAGAATTGATATGAATCTGCGTTTTCAAATATTCAAAACTCGCTGTTATCTCGAGAGTAAAGGGGCTAATTTTATGTAAATTGTTCCTATGCTTTGTGGCAAAGAATATAAATCTAGAGTGGGAGTGTTCTTAAGACGACGAATATCTTGTATTTTGTTCGCCATTCAGTTTAGGCGTTCCTCTTCAAAAACGAATACGGGTTGAACTTGTTTGCTTTGCTTTTTCACTAACTCTTGAAAGTAAACAAAGTTGCAAGGTTTAAATGAAAACGAAATATTAAAAGAAAAGGAAAAAGCAACTCATATCCTAAAATGAAACCCATACAAGATATATGAGATGGGTTTTCATCCAACCCGGTAGAGACAGTTCGCGTGAGTAAATAAAATTGCTCCTCATATGCAGGTTGAAAAGTTATGACTTTCAACTATGCCCTTTTTTGAAATTTCACGTTCGACCACTTCAGAGTTCCCACTTAAATCTTGGCCCTTCCTGCCCATTGATCAAGTCAAGAGAATTCCGCCAGATGCGCAGATTCCGCTGATTGTTCGAATGTTCCTACTGATGCGGCAGTTCGAGCCATCATTCATTTTGACTGCTTTGGCAGTAGATTTAGAACATCTGGTGCCATCGACGATCAACACTTGCACACATTACAAAAGAGCTTCGACTGATTCACTGACAACAACTCAGGTTCATCCTGGACTCCTGTCCCACCTAATTAAGAAAATGTCCGTCGAGCATCGAAATATATGCACAGTCGGATGAGCGTTATGAAGTATCCTCGCATCACTCATCTCAACAAGTTTTTGTCCATCAAATTCGCGGTTGTCTAAACTCACAATCAACTGTCAGCGACAATAACCAACAGACTGCATGTCTCCTGTCAATCATCAGCTGTCACGTCAAAAAAATGACTCCACATGACAGACACAGGCGTGCACGCTCTCCTCCATCTCAATTCGTTATCTTCACTCAATTACACTTCAGCGTGATAATGTAAAGGTCCTTAAGACTCTTAACTAGTTGTTTCCGATTACACATTCTCTCGTTGCCCCTTTCTGTAATGACGCACCGATAGTTCCCAGATGGGCAAAACTCGCTGGCTAACAGAGACGTGGCCATTTTTATACTTTGCATCGCCTGCTTCCAAGTTCCCATGGCAAAGGTGCACTCCACACAGTTGCAAGCAGAGAAGAGAAGAAAAAAAAAATAAACCTTAAAAAGTCGTCCAAAGGGTCGCTCGTTCTGGCAGAAACATCACCGGCTGGCGGCCCAGCACAAAAGCATTCCGACTGTCTTAACGCCCAATTATACAAGGCCGCGGCACTAAAACAAAATTGGTCTTTTATGTATGGTGGCCTCTACACACGGAGTGGATAAAACTATCCACGCTGCGATATGACCATATAGAGGAGGGCCGCTAAGCACCTCCGCAGAAATGGAGAAGCCCACAACGCAAATAAGAGAGCGCGCACGCAGCGAGCAAAGCAAGCAAAACAAATAAAAAACAGAAAGAACAAAAAGCAAATGGAGGAAGCAGAGGAAAATTTGCCAACGCTAAGTGAGTGAGTGCGACCCAGGCAGGGCTAACTGTGGGATTTGTTAGGGCAGTCGTTGTCGTCTTCCTCGCCTCCTCGGCGAACTGGCCATCGTCGTCGTTACCGTTGTCGTTCTCGTCGTCTTCATCGCCATCCTCGTCGTCGTCGTCATTGTCGTCGCACGAGGACGACTATATAATCAACGATGGGGTTAAGAGGCTCTGTGAGCTTGTGACTCCAATCTCGCTCGTTCAGTTGCTCATCGTGTTTTCGGTAATTTATAGTAAATCCCTGGCCTGTGTCTGATTTGAGCTTCGAGATCGAAAATTTGTATATCGAACGCAACTAACCGGTGATCAGATAGGGATAATCGCCAAACACGATCCCTGTCATCCTGTTCTGCAGCACAGATCCCTTTCGGGCTGCTTTTTTCTTTTCCGATATCGGTCCCTTTTGCGGTGATTTATTTTATGTGACTTCGTTCGCACATTGGCCTGAGAACGTGGTCCAACAACGACACGGACCACGGACCACGGACCACGTAGCCGAAGCCAACATGAAGTTCTTCCCCAAAAATTGACTCACCTAATAATTTTTGGCCAAGGTTGCCAGGGACCGTCCGTCCCGTATCTCCACTTTCCATGCCGCTCTTGTGCCACAATAGCGGCGGCGGCGGTGGCGGGGGCAAAAAGAACCGAGCAGAAGGGCAACTGGAACTGGAACTGGTTGAGATGTTGACGGTTGGTTGGTTGGGTTTTGTCCACTCTTGTGGGGAAGCATGCGAATGCTAATGAACTTAATCGCGGTTGTACTCGGCGGTGTTTTACCGGCAATTGGTCGGTGTCTTTTCTTCTTTTGAAAATAAAATTATCATCGATTGCATTGTGGGAAAAAGAATGGGAACCCAAGCGAATGCGAGTTGATGTGTGGAGTGATGTCATGATCTTGGAATTGGTTGACATTTTTTTTTTTCCTTTTTTTGTGTTCCTGTGGGAATGCTAGAGAGGACAAAGATGATGCAACATAAAAATTATGACCTATTTATAATACTTGCGAATTATCTAAACAAATGGTTGTAATGCACTTTTCAGACACACTTTATACCAAAATATCTGGCAAGTAAATTTTGTCCAGGTTGACTTAGAAAGACCGTGTAAATGAGAAACATGGGTCTACTACTCCACTCAAGACTGGTCCATTGTACTCGTTTGTGGTATTTATTTTCGTGTCAAATTGATATTAATTCCAAGATCTAGTCCTTTTACCTCAACGCTATTTCCATAACACTGACATCGCAATTAATTGTCGAGAAATCCTCGCAGCTAAAACAGACGTAATCCCAAAACTGATGTCTGGTCACAAGTGCAAAAATACATATTTATGCCCAAAAGTATGAACAATTAATTATAATTACAAGGCAAAAATGTTTTCACTGATTATAGAATTGGCAACACTGTTTATTGTAAAAATTGACAGCTGACCGATGATTTGTGGTCAATTTGATTATGAATTTTTGAAAAGCTCTCGTACGCACATTACGATTCATAATTGGATAATTGCGCACTAGAATGACCATTTTTAATGAAAAATAGAGCTGAGCTTGGTGATTAAGCAAGAATAGAACTAAAGAGGATGATCAGTGATTAGTATCACTCTTACTTACTTATCAGGCAGACGAACCATGAAGGGTCTGAGCCTGAGCAATTGTTGCCTTCCAACGGTGACGGTCCTGGACACGCTGCTACCAGTCATCAAGGCCAAGCTGTCTTACATCCGCGATGACTTGGTCTTTGTACCGGAGGTTCGGTCTTTCTCTCCTTCTCGAACCAGGAGGCTCGGATTCGAAGACCATCTTTTCTGGAGCGTTGTTGTCCATTCGCTCGATTTTGCCGAGCCAGTGTAGTCGACAGATTTTTGCCTTCCGGACTACATCCACATCCTTGTACAGCTCGTAGAGTTGGCGGTTGTGTCTTCTCCTCCATTCGCTTTCCACGCAAACGGGACCATAAATGCAACGTAGAATTTTTCTTTCGAAGGCGCCAAGAATCAGCTCTGCAGTCTTACTTATTGTTCAGCTTTCGGCTCCATAAAGTAGGACTGGCAGAATAATTGTTTTGTAGAGCATGACTTCTTGTCAGGAGTTTCGGGCCCAGTTGTTTTGACAGACCGAAGTAGCATCGGTTACCAAAGGCAATTCTACGTCAGATCTCCATTACAATGTCATTCGTGGAATTTACGTTTGCCCCGAGGTAGACAAACTCCTTTTGGCCTCGGTGGTGTGCGGCGGATCGTCTTTTGCTCGAAAGCATATAATTTGTCTTGTCCTCGTTGACCTTTAGACCAGCTCGTTTCGCCTGTTCCTCAATTGCCGTGAAAGCTTCCACCATGGCACGTTGGGACCGCGCGATAATGTCGACGTCATCCGCGTATCCCAACAGCTGGACTGACTTGTAGAAGATAGTGCCTTCCGTGTTGACGTTTGTCCGCCGCACTGTCTTCTCCAGTACCAAATTGAAGAAATCACACGATAGCGCATCTCCTTCCCGAAATCCGGTGCAGGTTTCGAACGATTCACAGGTTTTTGAACCGAACCGCACGGTGGATCACGTATGTGTTAGCGTGGTGCGACACAATCGGATCAATTTTCCCGGGATCCCGAATTCGGCCATCGCTTCAAATAGCTCTTTGCGATGAATGCTGTCGTATGCGGCTTTAAAATCGATAAAAAATGGTGAGTATCGATTTGAAACTGTGGTGAGTATCACTCTCAGGTTATTGTAAAAGCTGATGCCTGAATGATGACATACATTCTGTAAAATAGTTTGGGACTGAAATTGGACCCTTAATTGAGAAGGGAGTTGCGAAGTAATTGACATATATTCAGAAAGATCAGCAACAAGTTGTCAGGATGCAACATTGAAGTCTTCAGCTCAAAACTTGATGAGGCAATATTTGTACCTTAAAACATGTACAACCATACATTTACTAAACTGTAATCGATGATTGTTGTTCCAAATCTCTGAACTATTAACTGATTTTGTAATAAACTCTTCAAAAAACTTAACTTCAATAACTAAACTAAGTTAAATGATCTGAGTTCAAGCTGATAAATTTGTTTCTATTTATTATCCCGAACCCATTGGTTATATTCAAGATACAAGTGTGCCTTCTTTGTAACTGACAAACAAAAACAAAGGTTTGCTAGATTTGAAGATCAAGGCTTTTTCCCATAACCTACTCATCTTCCACATCATATACCATGACACGGTTCCGCGCAGTCCAAATCAAATGTCCGACGGGAAAATGTTTTTTCAGATGTTTACAAAATAATACATACACACATGTCCTCTTTTCGAGTGCATCAGAGAATAGCTAACAAAGACTATAACTCTGCGCAGAAGCCATCCATTCTGAACTTATATGTAGTTGGCAATATTTGAATCCAGAAAAATTTTTCAAATAATTCTATCCCCTTTTTTGCTACAAATTAACTTGTTGAGAACATTTAATGAAATAATTTACCTGTTCGATATAAACGTTTGGTGAATAGTTGGAATCGGGAGAATTTGTATGCTTATGTTTATACCCCAAAAAATGTTTAAAACCACCACAACATGACACTAATCCGCTTCGCCAAACTTTAATAAAATGTTCAACAGCCAACAGTGTCACCCATCGGGAGCAGAGGAAAAATTTCATTTTCCCACTTTTAATTATATAAACCTACAAATGTTCTCGTTGGATAATGCTGAGTTAAAATTAAATGGACGAACAATTATAAGATTTGATTTTCATTCGCAAACCGCAAAAATACCTAAATAAATAATAGAAGAATTTGTCCATTTTCAAAGAGGAACGAAGTGATTTCTTCAGGCGCGGATATTCATAGTATTTGTTTAATATGTACTTAAGTTTCCATTTTTTAACATTAAAAATTTATGAAATCAGAAGTTTTTCCTTGATTTGTAATATTTGGGACAGGTACGAGAATAAACATGATATCCTTGTTTTTCAAACTGACATTTACAACCCAAAAGATCTCGTTTCTTTTCTTTTAAACGCCAGTATTCACATATTTTGTATAGCCGGCTCTTTATCTAGCGGTTGACAAACGAGGTAAATTGTATAACGCGCAGGATATCTATAAGTGGCGTACACAGCATTGTTGCAAATCAAATGTCCGAGCAATAACAGAAAATCTGTACGCTGTGACTATAAAGGTTCTGGCACATAGAATACTTTACATGCGTCATTCCGTTCACGGTGAAGTACCTGAAGGAAGTGAATAACACAATGAATACTTCAACGCACAGCTGATTTCATTTGACAGTAGCTGCAAATTCAATTTGTTTTGGTTATACTGTAGAGCGATCTGATATTTATTTTGCAAAAATGCCTCCAGACGAGTTTCTGGATTTAAAATTAAAAAAAAAAGTATTTTGAAATGTCACAATGTGTTGCTTATCAACGCTGAAGGAGAGAGAAAAATTAAAATTTGAGCAAATACAACCGTCGCGTGAGCCGCAACGTTGGTCTATGTGCCACCTCCCATAAGAACACATGTATTCTATGTATCTGTCAAAGTATTTTTTTTTTTTTTTTTTCTCATTTTTGTTTTATTCTCAATTCATTTACTTACATGCTAGACAAAAATGCTTAAAACTAGCTTAACACGTTCCCTGCCGCGTGTACCGAAAACAGTACACGCTTAGCTTCATTTCTACGCCAACGTGTTTTTCCCGTTATGATTGTTTTATGTTATTTAGTGATGTTTAGAGGAATTTTTGCATCGTGTACTGATAACGGTACAATAATAATAAAATTAAATAAATATTATTTTCTCGAAAATAATATAAATTCTCTCAAAAACAAAAAAAAAAGAATTTATACAAAGTTATTAAAGCGCTTACCGTGTACTGTTTTCGGTACACGCGGCGTAGAAATGACACCTAGTGAAAAACAGCTTGGCAGGGAACGTGTTAACTAACTTAACACCTGTTCTTACACCTAACCTACTGACCCTATACGGGTACTCTAAGCTATTCTTATTGTACATATTTTTTTCTGTGCCTTTCGGCTTATGCTATGTTTTTTTTTTTATTATGCTGAAGAACACACTGTTTTCGTTTAATTTGTTTCGCCAAGAAAACTGGTAAAAAACTTGGCTATATATATCTAATTTAACCTAACTTAACCTAATATTAAAACTTAATACTATCCTAACTATGTCCGTAACAGTACGAACGCGTGCACCAGGGCGTATATGCTATGTATATGCCTAACATATATAATTTATACGCCGCGGTGCACCTTTTTTTTTTATATATATTTTTTTATTTTATATATTTTTTTTTTTTCTACGTCTACCTTAAATCTATGTAAGTTGGCCACCAAGGTCAACTACCGCGTCAGTTAGCAAAGCCAGCGGCGGCGGGGACTGGTTTTGGTGTAACCACCAGTAAAATTGCCGTTCTTTGGCAGACTCTCTCCTGTCTCGAGCAGAGATCGCTCTGCTGAACCGGAGGAGATCCTCGCGACTGCGAGCGACATCCCGCTCGTATTGAAGTCGCCTGTCCACTGTTCGGCGTACGACATGGAAGATTACAGGACATCCGTGTGGATCCTGTATTAGGCCAATTGTGTCGAGATGTAGAAACGCCTCGGGAGGAATAAAGCCGGTAAGGCGCACTCTCTCATGGTACATAACGTTGGGGTAGTAAGCCCCAAAGATCAGACTGTTGGTTGAAGTCATAGCTCGTGCAATGTGCCTTCTGATCAGCTTTGTCAAAGTATTGCTGACGCTGACGCATGTAAAGTATTCTATGTTCCCGAGTCTTAACGGCCGCATTGCCAATTCAAACGGTTCTTGCTGAAAAAATGGCGATATGAATGGCTCTCTGCGTACGTAAATATCAGAAGGTATTGACTATATTGACATAATTTTAGGATGTCCACACTCTAAAGTACTCTACAAAGTTGTTAGGATGAATACCCGTTAAAATATATTTGATAATTTTCAAAATCATCAATATACGCCATTTTAATGCGCCACTTTACGTTAATTTTTCTTATTTCTCGAAATTAAAGCATTCCAAGACAACGAGTGCCTTCAATTGTGCTTCAGCGTTGCAGTTTAAAAACGTTATGTTCCTTTTCACCTTGTTATCGCTCCTTCGCCGCGCCGTTTAACTATCTTGAGATACAGATTGCATGACCAAACGATATTTGAACAGAAGAATGTAAATAATGCTCGTTTTTAAAGGCCAATAAAACAAGACTGGCTTCTGCAAACATGTCAGATAATACATATTCATTCCGTCAGAGTCGCTAACAGTTAAAAGAAAAGCAATTTGTGCGAAATGTATACTAATTCCGTAAGGAATCATGAATCAAATTATGCTTCAGACAATTTCAAGCAAAAAACAAACTCAATTGTATTTTTCCACTCCGTGAAGATGAAGTAGAAACAATTATTTTTCTCTCTCCCCTCGAGGAGTTACATTGTAGGTACATATTTCTAAATTAATTGCTGGCTGATGTGCTTCAGCTTACGCTCTCCAAATGGAGTATCTGTGTTCATACGAATATGATAACACACCGTTGACTGTACCCACATTGGTATAATTGCCCGTCAGAGCACCCAAAGAACCTCTTATTCTCTATGAGTAGACCAGAAATAAAAACCTAGTCTTTGCAGCAGTTTCAGTCAACCACTCTGCATCCGTGCGATGCATGCAAAGTGAATGAGTAATTAAAATGCACATGCGGAGATGCGATATGGGAATACAAATTAATAACGAGTAAATGAACTTACCCTCTCGTACTGATAAAACGATCTACTGGGTCCAGCACGGCCATATAGATATGGATAATAAGCACCGTACATAACTTCAGGGCAGGATACTGCCATTTCGATGTATCCAAGTCTTAAGTCGCCGCCACCACTGCTCTCGCTGATTGATGAAAAGCACAGAGTTTTCTTTGACAGGAAATTTAATTTTTTTTCTTTCAATTATTCGCCACTCTTCACTTAGCACTCTCTCACACGCGCGATTGTATGAATAAAATTAATTCAAATTTTAGATCATTCCAAGCCACGAACCAAATCACAGGGTGTATCTACTTGATCTCTCACTCTTTCCGTTTCGACACTGGGCGAGGGGAAACAAAATTCATTCGAGCGAACACAAAAACACCGCGCGGAATTCCTGACGATATCGCGCAAAACATTTACATATAAACGTTCATATCACTGCTGCGCTGTTGCCGCTGTCGATTTTTGTCTCTGTTATCCTGTCGAACGTTGATGCATGCAGCCTGCAACTCACCACCACAGCAGCGCCCCTGATTGGATACAAAAATGAGAGGAAATTAAAAACAAAAGAAAAACCATATAACAAAAGAGATTTAAAATATTTGTCTCATTACGGATCGTCAGGGAAGTGTGGTCGGTCTTGGCGTTTGCTGAATGAAAGAGCCAGAAGTTGCCCCTATCCTACGACTACATTGGATACCTGTCGTCGGTGCACACCTTGTTCGGAGTGGTGTATTATTAACAATTTGAACAGATAGTTGTTGCTACCGGTTGCGCGGAGTGTGTGTGTTCATCTGTACATGCGTTGGTGCTGCGAGCATTGCATCGAGCTCTCGGCCAAAACCAAGAGAGTTTGCTGGCTGACTATTTCTTTTTGCTGAATGGAACACATACAAACTATCACTGTGTGATACCTTCAACTGCCAGCTGGCCGGGCAGGTTGTCTAGCATGTCTAGTCTAGCCAAACAACAACAACACCGAAGCAACTCAACAGCATTAGCAGGCTAAGTGAGTGAGTCTCTTTAGCCATATTTGCAGTGCGGCATCGCGAGATGTGGGTTTCTCAGAAGTTTCGACTTATTTTCATAACACACCGAGTCACTCCATTGCCAATGGAAGTTGTAGAAAAGTTTATTGTTGTTTGCAATCTTTTTTTGTTCAGTTCTGGAGGAACCTGGCCCGACGCATACACACACCTCCTGTGTCTTGTGGTAGCGGGTTAAGAAAAGTTGTTGAACAAATAATTGCCGCGTACAAGAGTGTTGCACACCGGTAGCGTATGCGCGGCAACCGAGGAGGGGGATTATTAAATATGACAGAGCGAGTGTAGAGTTGTTTAAACGTCAATAGCTTTAATGATATTATTGATGAGTGTCATTATGACAGTGAAAGGTTGGTATTTATGTTCGCAACATTTTTGATCGAATGGCTTGAGTGAGATGACACGTCATACAGTGACGGCCCGATGAAGCATTCAAATATAAATAATCTAATATTATTGGGCTTTTCAACATTTTAAATACATTGATTAAAATAAGCGACGTGCAGGCATTCGGTATTGAAAGGTTTTTGAGTTTATAATATACATTTTCAAGACTTGACATATCTTCTTCCTGTGTGTTGTTTAACCAACAAGTCTCTTCAAGTAGGGCAAATTCTGGCGAGTTGCGTCCAATCGTGGACGTCAGGTCTACTTGATTACGCTTCCTTACATACGTGGTACCCTCTACCGCGTTGCTTGACACGCAGTCGAGAACATTTCGAATATGATATCTGAAATTTGTACTCGGTAGTTAGCTGCAACTAAGATGTGTTCTGAAAAGTATTTTCAGAAAATTTTAAAGGAACAGTCTGTATTCAACGAAAATTCGTAACATAGTTGCATTGTCGATTGCGTTTTCTTGATGCTCAGTTTAAGAACTTCTTTTTTCAAAACTCTCATCTGACAACATTAGGGCAATCGATTTGCTTGAGCAACTTAAATAGATTTCTCAACAGATTTTGCTGGCAACTACAGATCTGCCTCTAACCAGATTATTCAACCGTCTGTAACGTGGTAATAGATATTCTATTTTGGATGCTTATTTTAAATCTTTCTTGTCTTCCACCTCCTAATTACGATTAACCACACTAATTGCGGGAGACTTGGTCCATAGATCTGAAATCGCACAAGGACATTTTTATTTCATGGAATAATGTGTTTGAGGAGCAATTTAGTCTTCTCTTGGGGCCGGATCGGAGAAGAACATATTTCCAAAATGATTTTGTGACACTCTCCTCTTATCCGAAATCGAAAAGCAAATTTTGAAGATTGTAAACAATTTTTAGCGAGCCGAAACACAAAAAATAAAGTTATTCTACAAAACTCATTTCAGTATATAAAATTAGGCATTTCAAGATATATCTTGACGGTAAGGCAGTGTGCACATAACATTTCCTTTAAGTATTTTCACGGGATATGTATCACACGAAGGGCGAAGTTTAATGATATCACATAAATGTACCTCATTCACTAAGTCCTTTTGAAATTGTTAGAAAACTTAAGTGTAACGACAACCTTCGGTATTTGGCAGCACTGAGACTCGTTTCCGAAAATGTTCCGGATGAAGAGTAGACGACGGATTGGTTGATCGTTCAGATTGGAGCTCGTTTTAATCCATAGTTATCGTTAAGAAAATATTTCCAAGGGCTTTAATCCAAAGCATTTACTCGTTCGTTAAAATGAGACATCAGACGTGGAAGACAGCACTGATAACTTGCGTCTCTGTACTCGAAGATGATAATATTGCGGGGATAAATACAATAAATAACCATTTCTTCACTAAATACGTTGTTCTTTGTTAATATTCAACGCTGTTCGAAGGTGTAAATGAGCTGAGCATCGGTTTTATTGGCACTTTTTTTACCGACGGTAAATCGATAAATTTTAAAAAAAGGACGTAATCCTATTTTCTTCGAGTCTTACGTCCGGCGGGCCAACACCTACAGTGGCAACCACAAGAAAGAGGAGCTGAAGGATTCTCACTCATCCAATTTGAAGAGCAATACTGAAGACTATCACGTGAAAAAGCATCAAGAAATAATGATCCGAAATAGTCAAACTACGCAAAACACAATCCAAGATTGGTTTAACATGAAGTTTATAGCTCTCGACGGCCATGAGAGGTACTGTCAGAATTTAATGCAATTTCGTCTTCTTTAAACGAATCGGTATCCTGGCGCATCACCTAAAGCTATTTCGTATTCAAATGATGCTTCCCCGTTTTACTATAGCAGCGGACGACATATTGTTTGTGTCTGATTTACTCAATTATTGGTGAACGTTTCATTTATTTTGAAGGCTATGTTTTACCTTCTCAAGCTTCCTACAAAACTATGCATCAAGTTCGAGAGCAAACAACGACGGGAAAGCTATTCAAATCGACATTTCCGTCTTTGTGCATTGAAATAAAATAAAAAAAGCACTTCTCCAAATTTAAGAATCTCAATTAACGAACATCAAAGCCAATGACAACTTGATGTCAAGATTCTACTCCTTTGACCAAATATAATAGAAATCTGTTTTGAATATTAATCGTTCGGAACTTGTGTGAAAAATATAACATTTCACCACAAAAACACATTGCAATAAATCGCATTGTTGTATTATCTCTCCACTTAGCCTTTTCCTCTAAAAGTCCATTTCGAATAATTTAAAAATCTGCGATCTTTGAATTTCAACGTATCTACCTCGCATTCCTTCACCGAATCAAATCTATTATTATGCGTCAACTAGTGACAGTGGACAATACATTTGCCAAATCAATCCGAATCGGAATCCGATTCCGTCTACATGTATGTATGTGATGTCGCATCTTCACTTCTCGCCAACTAATTTTAGATTTGCTATTTTAAGCTGAGAAAATTAATTACATAAAAATAAGAGACTCCTATCTCGAATGTGGGCATAAATCTCTGCACGAACAATAATGTGCTATGTGAGAAATTCAAAATGTTTCGTCTCTCAGATAAATCTAATCCTACAGAGACTATGCATTAAACGCTGTTATTCAAGAATAGTCTTTCGTTTTATTATCAACACGATGCTCTTTAATTTGTCCCAAGACACTTGGTCAGTTGGGCAATTGAATGACAGTAGCAACAACTGGTCTCCACTCGAAGGATGTCTTGTCAATAATTTGTCTTTAGTTAGTCTTTTCTGAAAATAGAATACAAACCGTAGTTGGTGTGGTGTTGTTCTCCTCTTAATCCTCTGACAGTGTATCCATATACAAATGACAAATCGTTAGATAAGGAAATGAATTTTATTTCACCAAATTCCACCACAAGAAGGAATTCACCACCACGCGGCACAATTATTTATCACGAACCCGTTAATGTAATATATTGCAGCAGAATAAAATTCACAATTTATTATCCATAACTCATACAATCAACGCCTTCATCGGCCGTCTGCCACACGAAGTGAATTCCACTAATTATCGTTGCTTTGACGCACAGCGACAGTAGATAATTCACCGCTATTGTACTGGTCGTAGAGAATGCAATGCAGATAGCAAAAATTGCTACCGATCCAATTAGTTAATGATGGCGCGATATATTTTTTCAAATATGTTACATGACAAAAGCCAATACAATTAAATATTGCACACACTCGCGCTAGCACAGTCACAGGCACATACGAGATGTTTTATTGCACATTCAGAAGAACATTTTTCGAATTTCAAACTTGTTTAGGTTAAAAACCGTTTTTTTTTTTCTCAATCTCTCTTCTGTTTCTGACTAATCCAATTTGTTGTTTTCTTTTTAGAGTTGACAATTTGTTGTTCGTTTTGGTTTTATCGGATTCCCGACGAAATTCCTTCGATCAGAGAGGAGATGCCACACACTGACAGTCTAATTGGTTGTACCACCGTGTTACTCTACTTCACATTAACCAAGATGGAGCAAGAATTTCAAAATCAAAAACCACTCTGACACTACCGATGGAATCGAAATCAATTAGTGCAACTGTCAGATGTTTACATCAACTATTTCAGAGAATCCATGAATATTTTATACGAAATTTGAATATTTAACCAGAATATGCTGAGTTTTCTACCGCCGCGCGCAATCGAGCACTTAAACTTTTCGAGTTGAACAACGACTGCTGGGTTGTTTGACAGTTGCGTTGTGCTCGTTGCTGACAAGTCAACGGAGGAGTGTAGAGAAATGGCTGATGCCATTTTTATTCACTGCCATCGTTTTGTCTTCTTCTGGCCGTATTCAGTTCGTGTGGGGAAAAGCAGGAGAGCAGCACTTGAGATCGTGCCAAGGTGTTGGTGTTCTCTTGGCGAGTGTGAGTGAACACGGAGCATAGGGTGTGACGTGTAGAAACCAGTTTTTATGCATATGATTGGATGGATCCTCTCTCGGCCGTTGCCACGCCCCATTTTCGTGAAAGGGAGTCATGAATTATTCAGTTTCATTATGTGCTACATAGATGAAGTGGATAAATATACTGGCTTGAAGGCGTGGTCTGTCAGTGTTTTGTGTGTGGGAAGCTTTCTGTGCAGTAAAAATGGGGAGGATATTGATTTTTGTGCTTGTTTTTCAGGCCATGGACTAGGATTTGCGTGCAATCGAATGCGGCTTCATCGTGGGGTAGAGCATTGTGATTAAGGGAATATGACAGCATTAGGGTGAAATTAGGTGCGTTCTAAATACCTTGTTGGCAATTCGAAATTTATTTATGATAGAACAGTGCATCCAACTGCTGCTATTCACACACAGCACTCACGTCACACACGTATGCAAAGAGGTGAGGACTCTGTTCTCCGTTTTTTTATGATTTCCTCAGTCTGAACATTTTAGGGTGGGTCGGTTTTGCTGTTGTTGCTCTGAACAGGACTAGCTATGAGGTCAGGGCAGGAGGTCTTCATTACGTTTTTGACCCACAAATTATGTCAGGATTGGGATGCAATAAGTTACCCACAATTTTTTTTTATTTGAATGTGGAATTGGAAAAGAATGCTAACAGAGGAGGAGGTAAAAAGGGAAATGCTTCCTTTCAATAGCATACGAACTGAGCACCACCATCAGACATACTACCAAGTCAGCGAGACAATTTGCTAAGTGTAGAGTAGGTAGTACTACGATTAACTGTATTTACTGCATTCGATTTCTATTAGCGCATGGCATCATATTAAGACATGTGTCTAAATGCTGTATTGAGACCAGATATTTTAAGTAGTGGAGTGTAGACTTAAGGCAACTTAAACATGAAATTATAATCTGTAAGCAATGAACTTCCTTCAGTTTACTTCGATTAGGTTAGGTTGCAAGTGGCATTAGATCGTGCACTGAGACCCATTGTAGTGCCACGTGGGATAATAGCAGAGGGGTTGGACTGGCATGATTACTATGACAGCCAGTCAGTGTCATTTTGTCAGTGAACTCCACTATTAATTTGACTGGTGTTTTATTGAATTCAATTTCTTTCCTGAGCGAATGCATGGCAACTATAGAGGAGGTGTGGTACGTTTTTCTCCTCTTCTTCATCTAGAACAGTCTCCTTTGCTTGTAGACTAAAAAGGCAGTGTCCAGTAATTAAGCCCATCGATTTTGAATCCCTTAAGAGAGATCAGGCGTGTCAGTATGTAGCTTAAAACAACCGAGTTGACTGGATTCAATCCAGCATTCTCTATGTTGATTCAATGTTTCGTCCGATTTGACAGTACACAATGATTTTGAAGTAGAAGTCACAATGAGTCGACAGGATTTGATTGTGTCAAGCTTCGTACTGGCACCTCAGGTTATCGATCAAGACTGGGGCAGATACATATGCTTGAAGGTTTGGCATTTGGTTGCTGTTTTCCGCCTGTCTGTTCTGGCCTAGACTTTTTGTTTGCCAAGACGGATAAGCTGCAACTTGAAGGTAGCTAAGGGAGTACCTATTTCACAAACGATTCTTGTGAGTTTGTCAGCTTCACAGTTTCCCATGATGCCCCTACCTAGAACAGGCAAACTTTTAACTGTTCCGATCTCGTCGAGAGAGGCGCGTCAGTTTAAAGTTACCTTAGAGATTAAAGAGAACAATGTTAGGGACTTGGGACAGTTGGTGCCTACGTAAGGATACAGATATCGCGAGCAGATATCACGCTCCATCTCTACCAGAGCAGGACTTCGCTTATCGCCATCACTTCTGCTTGGAAGACACTGCAGTGATGAGGTAGACGAAGAGATTTGCTAAGATTAAAATATTCAGAGAATACTCCATCTTCAGATTCGTTAAGTTTGAGGAAGCGCTGACCTTTTTTTTCGTACAGTTTTCAAGCTCAAGTTATTTTCCAAGAGTCTTATCTGAATATTTTTCTTTATAATTTGAGCGTGCTTAAGTGAGGGGGTTGAAGTCACGGCGCGGGCGAAAGCTATGGCGGGAGTAACGCCACTGCACACTAGTGCAGAAGGTGACCCGACATGATGGTCTATGAAAGTCACTTCTAGAACCAAAAAAATACAACACAGTCGAATCGAAGCGAAATTCGATGCTTCTTTACCCACGAACTAATCACTATCGACTCTGGAAGCTATGCTTCGAATGGATATGCAATGTAGAACGACTATTTTCGGGAAGAAGAAGAAAATGAAATCTTTTATGTTTACATTTGACATGACATTCCACTGGTGACTGCGGTTTTACGAAATAATTCGGGATGCGTCTGTCAGGATCACGATAAATCTCAGAGAGTCCTGGATGAACAGGACTGGTTAGCCCTTTTCTACTCTAAAGCGCCCATAACATTTTTAACGTAAGTTTTCCTTATGTCAAAAGAGTATGTTTTTTCCTATCGTTGAGAACGATTAGCTCTATTTATAACGCCTTCAGATCCGACTCGATGCTTTCAAAAACTTGAGACAACTGAGCAGAAGTTGTATGTACACTCACTTAACGCCTCAAGCTATCAGATTTGCAAAGTTATGTGCTTGCAGACTTGTTTTAATATATTTCGTTTGTTACGAAATAGCTGATTATTCTATAATCATTCAGTTACAGACTTGACTGCAATCAGGATTTCTGAATCTGCATTGAACTTAAATGGAGACGTAGTAGTTCGGCCTTTTTGTAGGAAACTAGACTTGAGGTCGTAATTTGATGTTATTGCGTATATATTTAAAGTTGAGGATGATGATTTAACTTACGATATAACTTACGTAACTTTAACTACGGTTGTCCTTCAACACAAGCTATTTTGTTTTTGGTGGACATTCCACATCGTGTCTCATCATCGTTCATCTTCTTTATATCGCGTTACAGGCAGGTTGGGGCCTTGGCCTCAACTATCTAGTGCGATCTCTGGCTATATGCTTCATTGAGGTCCTTCTATCCTCTGTTGCGTGTTCTCACGGGCTCGGCGTCAAAGACATCCGACTCAAGTTGAAAGGAACAACGATAACATGTGAAATATCTCCAAAAAAATATACTATAAAATGAGTTAAACGAAATCGAAAAAGGATAAGGCAAAGATCGGCGCTGGGATCACTGGATCACTCAAGGTATTTGTATACATACTCGTATCCAATTACACTTTAGGCTTCAGCACCATGGTAGATACGTGTAAAAAACTGTTTAAAAAAAAGCATGAAGTAATCGTTTTAAATCATATGAAAACATGTAAAAATGGAAGTTTTTTGCTTTTTTCCATACCGTGTTATTTGAAAACCGTGATAATCCACATCCACATGCTCTTATTCAATACAATGTGGTTCGTTTCATAGGTCGCTTGCCTGAGCGAGAATTTATATATAATAATATAGGTGGCGCTACAGCCCATAGAGGGCCAGGGCCTAGCTTCTCAGCAACCACTCGTGTTGTGCATGCTATTGTTCTCTCACTAGTAGAAGGGACCTACAGTTTTATGCCGAATCCGAACGGCTTTGTTTGAGCATTGTCAGTAACTCGCAAGAGGTGGGGTCGTGAAAATTGTTTTCGTCGCACAGAGCAGGAATCAAACCTACGACGTCGAGGTTGGGGTCGACGCACATACCCACAACGCCACGGGCCACCGCAAGAGCAAGAATTTCTTCTTCTTCTTGATTGGCGCTACAGTCCGGGGTGGACCTGGGCCTCAACCAACATGCCTCTCCAGCCAGCACGATCTTTCGCCAGCTGCCTCCAGTTGCGCACACCAAGTTGGTTGAGGTCCTTTTCAACTTGTGTGCGCCATCTAGTGCGAGGACGTCTTCTGTTGCGCTGTCCCAATGGCTCGGTGTCGAAGACTCTTCGGACCGGAGCTGTGGTGTCCATCCGCTCTACATGACCTAGCCATCTTAAGCGTTGGATCCGAAGACGCCTAACTAGGTGCATGCCGCTGTACAGCCCGTATAGTTCGTGGTTGAACCTTCTCCTCCAAACGCCATCAACGCAAACAGGACCAAAGATCGTACGCAGAACTTTTCTCTCAAAACAACCAAGAGCTTCTTCATCCGCTTTCAATAGCGTCCATGAGTGTGATGATCAGGGTTTTATACAAGCTCAATTTGGTGTTTCGAGAGATGGCTCTGTTACTCAATTGCCTCTTGAGCCCAAAGAAACAGCGATTGGCAAGAGTAATTCTGCGCTTGATCTCGGTACTGGTGTTGTTGTCCCTATTTATCAGGCCGGCGACTAATGTAGGGTCCAGCGGTAACAGCCTTGTTCATGACGCTTCCAGTCATCAAGACCGAACAGTCTTAAATTTCGCGATGACTTGGTCTTTTTACCGGGGATTCGGCCTCTCTTCTTCTCGAACCAAAAGTCTCGGATGCTAAGATCCTCTAAGCTTGAGCGTTGGTGTCCATGCGCTCGATGGTTGTGTCTTCACCTGCATCGCATACGGGACCATATATCCGACCCTCTCACCAATAGTAAAATGTAGCATCTTCTTCTGAATGATTCAGTCAATATTTAATTCTACGGTAAGTATGTTTCTCCTTTTTCTCGCAACCTACGTCTTTAAGCATAATGCATTCTTATGCGTCTTTCGCATAAGAATCTCTGATATTTATCTCCTTCAGCGATTTACACTTCTTTGTTGTCATTACAACATTATTGTGTGTTATGTTGCTATGAACATAATAGCCGACACATGATTGAATGCACAGATTCGGGGGAAAAAAACTTGTCTTTACAAAAGTATACAGCTTTTGCTTTCGCTCTTAAATCATTCTCGTTTGCACATGAACAATTACATCAGATAACGCCTTCTACATGGTGTTTTAGTATTATTATGACTGGATACGTACATTACTCATAACGCCGACAATGTTGATTTTTTTCTTTGAATGAATTGTGTGAACATTCGAGTTATTCTAAAGAAAAGAAAACCATTGAGCAAATTATCAACATTCACCCAATAAACTGGAGTGGCGAGATAAACGATCAAATTCAGATAACCACTGAAGCAGATCAAGTTAGTGATACGTGCTCAATACCAAAAGAATGCCAATAAACACTAGGTACGGTTCAGCTGGAATGCTACCCACCAACGTTGCATACACCCCGCTAACAAGAGGCAAAACAAACAAATGACGTACTTGTAAAAGTGACGACTTTAATATGATATTATTTTAGTTGACAGAATGTTACCGCGTGGCTAGCTAACTAATTAAGTAAATTTAAGAGAAAACGTACATAATCAAATAAAAAGGAATTGTTTTTTGTTTTTTTTTTTTTGTTTTAAATATAAAGTTAAACTGAAACATACAACCAAATACAACGAAAGAATTTAATTCAATTTGTAGCCGATGTGGTTTTCTCTCTCTTTCATAATTTTATCATTTTTTTGAAATTCGGCTTCTTCTTCTGCTTGTGAGTAATTTTAGAGTCGTTTTGAGACTTTTATGGTGTTACTCGCTTGGGATCACGTGGGAACATGGACGTCTTGCGGATGTTGTCAAGTCCTAGATACAACATAACAACACGCTCCAGACCAATGCCACCACCTGCGTGTGGCGGACAGCCGAACCGGAAGGACTCGATGTAAGCGGCAATCTTTGAAATATCTGCAAACAACGGAGACACCCTGAGTATGTGAACATTTGATATTGATTTTATGTATTTACCTATTCCGTGATGTTTAGCTCGTTCTACCAGAAAATCAGGGTCGTGCACACGTTGTGCTCCCGAGAGGATCTCTTCTCCACGCATGAACATGTCATATGAATTGGAATATTTGGGATCGTTGGGATCCGGCATTGTGTAGAATGGTCGAATTGACAGTGGGAATTTGTCCAAAATGTAAAAATCAGTATCGTACTTGGCCTTCACCAGACGACCCAGCAGTTTTTCGTTGGGTGTTGACAGATCTTCCTCGTCGCCAGTTACAACGCCTTTAAGATAAGAAGAGGATAAATATTTATTTATTGAGTCGATTGGACATGTCTTTTTTTATTTTTTTCTTACCAGCTTCTCTCAGCATGGCGACACCGTCAGCAAATTGCAAGATCAGTGGGGGTTCCAGGAATTTGAATGGTTCCACTTTGTATTGTTGGCCCACTGCTTGAATTTCGCGAGCATACGAATCGCGTAGACCCTTGAATATCGCCGTGAACGTATCACCGATGGTGTGGAGAACTTCATGGTAGTGGTATTTGAAGGCCATTTCCAAATCCAAGCCTACGAATTCAGTCAAATGCCTGTGCGTGTTGGAATCTTCTGCTCGGAATACCGCACCAACTGTGAATACCTTGTCGAAATCAGCTGCAATCGCCATTTGCTTGTACAACTGAGGTGACTGGGCTAAGTACGCTGAGTCTGAAAAGTTATAAAGAAAGAGGAAACGTTTAGGGAATGCTCGAAGGCTTATAAATCTTGTCACACTTAATTTTGAAAATAATACGAATTAGTTTCAAATAAATTGAGGAAACAGTATCAAGCTATCAAAAACGGGATAGTCAAATCTGTTGGTGGATCTTAAACAACGATGTGAGGATGTCTGTACGCTGCTCTCGCAGTATCAAACACCTGTCATTTGATATGAGCAAACATGCAGGTATATACTGCATTTGTAAGGTTTTATAGCAAACCGCAATAGATTTTTCTGGGACCTTCCTTGAAAACAAGTTCCATGGGTACCTGGCCTACGACAGCTCTAGAAGATATATTCTGGTTAACCCCCTTTTTCGTTCTTCGTTAGGAAGATAGCTGCCAAGTATGCCATCAAACTCCAGCTAGAATATAAGTATAAGCCAGATGACACCGGAGCCAGAGTATGCGCTGGAGTCGTTGGACACAGCAGAAAGATATTCGTACCAATTGGGTCGAGTCCTACTGTGTTCCAAGCCGAAATGCACGCCATCGAGGACAACACCAAACATTATTTCTTCAAGGCCGCCAGAATCAAAATATATTCAGTCAGGTAGCACTTTAAGCCTTTTCGTCCAATCTACTGGACCCTAGATCATATGCTGCCTCGAATTCACTAGAATCCCTGACAAGACACAGCAAAATGAAATTTTACTCGGTCCCTGGACACAGAGTGATTACAGCAACGAATCCGCAGGCGAGCTCACATGGGCTGGCGCAGAATCTGCGTTCATAGGTCCCGAAACGTACTGCAACGAAAATCGGACCGTAGGTACTACACTAATGAATGAATGAGTAAACCAACTTCACCTAAACTAATGGACTAACTCTAGAGGTCTTAGGCAATCCAAACGTTTAATCAGACATTATTCATATAAGGAAATACCCCGTTTGAACAAACGACCTTTCTTAAGACCCAAGCCCAGAATCCGGTGCGTGCGTTGCGTCTTGTCAAAACTTTGACAACTCATAAGACCTAATAAGATGGAGCGAAACAAAGAGTGTAAGCTACATGTGGAATGTATCAGAATGGGTGGAGATGGCGAACTGTCAACTTTTGTTCCGTTTGACAGTTCATTCTCACAAGTGTGTATCATTTATTTATGGTTGCATGTTTACCATTTTTATAAAGATATTTCGTACGGCAACGTATTTTATTGGGCACATCTTTTCAACCTGGCAAATAAAATTATTGTGGGTTTCAACAGCAAAGCACGCACCGACTTTTATGGGATGGGGCAATTATTGGCGACTGTAGCCTTAAAAAATTAAACCTGTCAAGACAAGGCACATGTTTGTGCGATAAAATGATCTTGCATTAGGGTAGTAGCAGGTATTTCGGACATTAGGATACAAAAATATCTCATTAGGTCGAAAAGTCGCTGCCTCTACGGCATGAATCAAACAAGAGAAAAAAACAGCTTTGAAATGCATTCTTTTATTATGTCCGTCTAGAAGGATTTAATGTTTATCGTTCGCAGACCATCTGAAGATCTTTCAAGTTATTATTGGCATTAATGGCGAGTATTTCTTCTCTTTCAGTTTTTCACAAACGCTTTGGTTTCTAATCTGATTGGCTGTAGCATAGGTTTTGTTGGGATAAGCCGTAGCAAACTAATGAGGAAGATCAGAGCAGACTTCGTTTCACTGTAAGTATTACAAAACAATGCAACAACAACTCATCGAACAATGCAACTAGTAAATGTGGAATTATTTATCCTTGTCAAGGAAGGTGCCTAAATGCGTCCATCTATCACACTGTGGTTGTCGCTAAAGCGACGCAATGAATCTGTGCCAATGACAAAGTACATCCTTGCTGCGAAGCCTGCTCTGACAACTCTAGCTACCAAAGCGAATGCATAAAACGGTTTGCGACGTCTTTTCATTCCAGCGACTTTTTTAAGAGGTCACAGAAAACCCACGCTCCGTTTTGTACTTGTTTTTGAGCTGTCAATGTACAATACAGTTTCCATTCATTTGCTAATACACAGTTATTCCTACCACTAGTGAAGTTCTAGAAGTTGTAGTTTCCTGGTAGTAATTTTGTTGCATTTAAATCCGATCCAATCAGGCAAAAAATATACGTTTCCGAATGGGTATTCAGTCTAAAGCCCTGCATCTCTCAAGCTGCTCTACGTGCGTCGATAAATGTATTCGCAGTGCTTCCCCGTGAAGCATTCGAATAAACAATCAACACTCTGCTAATTTATTTAATGCCCAAAGAATCATAGTACGCGCAACAACCGCAATAAAACTAATTTTGCCCGCAATGTAGAACCACACGAGCAAGTACATTTTAACTTCCCATCATATATTCGCCTAGAAACAGTGCCCACCAGCAAACCACACACTCATAGCATTGCAATTCCCAAATGAAACTATTCGATATTACCCTTGACTCAAAGTTGATCAAAGTAAATTGTGACGCACAGCGGCAAGCAAGCAGCACATGTGAACGTGTGGGCGGACGGTGACGTTGCCACTCACTGAGAGCGCGTCGTTACGCACGAGACAGCATAAGCGACATGACAGCCTCTCGCATGAAGAAAAAAGATTTTGCATTTCATAAAAGCACAATCTAGGTCAAAGAGATGAAGAAATTAATGTTGAGAGTTCTACTTGAAGCCTTGAAATTTCATGTGTCAAGGTCAGCCGTATCGCACGAAGAATTCGGAGCAGATAAAATTAGATTGAGCTTTATGAAATTAGTTGGCGCTTTGATCCGTGGCACCTCTTGATTGCGATTTAATGACGTCCGTTATAAAAACGGGGTAAATTATTCTTCGCTTTAGTGCCTCATAAAGGAGTGATAACACATTTCCGTTTCGGGCTTACCTTTGAAATAGCTAACGGTGAACACGTTTGCACCACCTTCACTGGCAGCCGAAATGATTTTAGGCGTGTGAATCTCGGTGAAACCTAGAAAATTTCAAAAATCATAATCAATTCTCCAAGGCAGTGGTGTCTGGTGCAATGTACCTCTTTCTGTAAGAATATCACGGAAAAGTTTACACACTCCAGCCTCCAATCTGAATATGGCTTGATTTGCCGGCGTCCTCAAGTCCAAAACTCGGTTGTCTAGCCTTGTGTCCTGGTTAACTCGAATGTTAAGACCATCATCCTGCAAAACAAACAACAAATATGAGCCTATCATGTGTTGAAGGGTTTCTGCAATGCGCATACCTCAGACTTTTCCGGACGAGATGCGTCTTCGATTTGCAACGGCAGCTGAGCTTTTGCTTGGGAAACCAGGTATATCTCGGTGATGTGCAATTCCAAATCCTGTTCAGTGCATGATTCAATCTTCACTGGAACCGACACGACGCTTGCGGCTACATCAATTATACTCTCTTTGTGGATACTAAAAATGGAATACGTGGCAATGAGTGGGTGTTCGATGGCCACGGCAAGTGGTTGCACTTACTTCCCAGAGAATTTCACCATTTGCTTTGAGACAAGTTCGTTCACGGAAATTAGTCCTTGAACAGTGCTACTTTGTTGGCGTACGATCAAGAAACATTGTTTGCCTTTACTCCTTGATGTATGAACACGTCCTCGAATCCACACTGTGCCTTTGCCGACGTGGTTCTTTAACTCATGCACCATGACAAAAACGCGATCTTCTTTCTTGTCCTTCGACTGGATCATACCGGCTGGACCATACTTCCCAACCGAGCAGTCTTCCTCTGTTTCGGCAGTATTATCTGCATTCTCCTTTCCCGATGCCTGCTTGTATTCGGCTTTCTGAAAAAATAATTCACCTTGAAACCTGTCTGTCTTGCTGAATATTCAATGTATGCTTATCACCTTTGCGGCTTTCAGAGCTTCTCTAGCTTGTTTCTTGGCTGCCTTCTTTGACTGCTGCTCCTCCGCAGTCCCTCCGTTTTCAACCACTTCATTCTCCGCTGCCATACTGCTAGCAACTGACTGTCTTCCCTTGTTCTGTTGAAAAACAATGTTTATTTGTTATTTATTCTTTTATGGCTGCGGCATGATAAGGTTTAAAATAACCAAATTATTTCAACTCGGTGACCCATACCACTGATAAGGTATCGTCAAATTACCAACACACAAAATTTCGGCGCAGGGGCGTCGTATTACATCATAAAATGCGTTATTACGTCATAAATGCAATTTGAATGCAATTCAATAAAATTAATTCAACTGCGGAAATAAATCTGCTTAAATTTTGTCCATGCGGAAATTGTATGTGCGAATCTACATCGCGAAAAATTAGTATTGAATCCCATGCTGGAGATGATTCATAACCCCCCCATTGACGAGTGGGAGAACTGGTTTTGCACAAAACTTACCAACAACTATTAACTGTTGAAAGTAGTTATTGGCGATATTTCGATATCGCCACTAATTACTTGTTATGTGTAATACAATATTGAGTACTTATTTAAGTAAAAGGTTTTAAAACAAACGCCGCCTACGACCGGATTCACACCACACGTTGCACTCAGTAGAACATATTCTCGTATATAGCCGACGATGTGACATGGCACCTGGGCATTTTGACATTTCTGGTGTAGTGTTCATAGATGTGGAGAATGCACGAAACTTATTGGATTGGTTAGTATTCGGGTGTCGGTAGGGTAGATCTGTTTTGTTTGCTAATTCTTAAAATGGAAGATTATGCAATAGTAAATATTATTTAATTTGGTCACATTCATTTGATTCAATTCTTGTGTTTCTGGGAAATCCTTACCTCTTTGCAATGCTGTTCAAGGATGGCACTCATTTATTTAGGAAAGAAAACAAGCTACAAGAGTTAAATGAAAATCGAATATATGTTCGAATTAAATTTCAAATGTTCGATACGACAGTTCAATAATCAATTTTGTTTTTCTGATTCAACGTCGATAATAAATTCCAAGTGATTGATTGTTTTATAGATAGATTGCATTCTAGGAAGAACGGGAGAACATTTCTTAATCATATTCACTGCATAAATATAAAGCTAACGACCAGAAATGTCCGGTAAGTAATGACCGATATCCTCTCGAATGTTGCATGAATAAGAAAAAATACAGACGGTTTCTGTCATCCTAAAGGATAATCAATCTCTTTTAATCGATTTCCTTCCCACAGACTATGACATCGTGTCGCAAAGACGGATAGCAAAAGAAGCATTTAACGAGCAGAGGATTCGACAAGACTTCATCCGCAAGGTGTGCTTTATTTTGATGGTGAGGCCAATGACTATGACAATGATGCACAAAATGCGTATCAAATCCGTTTTCAAGGTTCAATTAACGTTTACACTTGGTGCAATGGTCCTTGCAATGACTCAAGAAGACGTCAGACTGTGGTTATTGGAGCATCAATATTTGTCTATTTTTGCATTCGTTGTCATGCTCACTACAATATGTTCAATTACGTGCTGCAAAACTGTGCGTAAAGAACCGCCATGCAACTACATCCTCCTTGCTTTGTTTACGGGTGCAGAAACATTTCTGCTTAGCCTCATCACATGCTTATACCCCTCTGGAGTGGTAAGAGAGATACCTCACAAATACCGCTATTTAATGACATAACAACGACTCTTTAGACGCAGCTTAGTTGCTAACGACTTCCTAATTTATCGACTCATTTCAGATACTGATGGCTGTTGGAATTACGGCAGTTTTGGTTTTCGCACTGACGTTGTTCGCGGTGCAGACTAAAATTGATTTCACTGCATTTGGCGGTGCGATTCTAATATTTGCAATTGTTTTTATGCTGTTTGCCTTAGTGGTGGCTTTTTTCCCTTCGAAAACAATGATCTACGTAAAGGCCTCAATTGGTGCGGTACTGGCTTCTGTGTTTCTTATTTTTGATATCCAAGCAATGGTGGGCGGCGACTGTCGGTCAATGGTGTTGAGCCCGGAAGATTATGTGCTTGCTGCTTTGTGTATTTATACCGACATTGTGTATATGTTTCTTGAGATTTTAACACTTTTAAGTAATGATTGATACGTACAAATTGTTTTTTATTTTTGGGTAATAATTCGTTCTTAATTCGGAGTATGTCTTAAACGCTCTAATAAAACACCATTTGTCATTTAATAAAACGACTATCGCACTAAGGGTGAATAACTAATTAAGAGCTTACCGGCTGAGTGCTCCTGGAGATTTTATTTTCAACGGTGCGTTATTAAAAGGAGTGATGATTTCAGATTTAAAATAAATGCTCTCCATTGCACTGCATTCTCTGCAACTTTGTCGGTAAAGCGGTGCGCCCGGCGAATGCCGGTGCTCATACGTATGGTAAAAATAATCCAACAAGTGGATGAACTATCGAATTGAATGTTTTGAGCGACGGATTTGTTTGTATGTGAATCATGTTTTGATATTTATTGCATGCTCTCATTTTCTCTGCAAATTACCTGACAGCCTCTATCTTTAACATCTCATCCGAAAATACGAGTGATTGAAAACTCAATCCCGTATTTAGTTAGGCACGCATAAAGCAAGATCATTTTACACCAGATGTGCTGCCAAAACTTGATGTATACAATACAACTTGTGACGTTTCCAACAACTACAATTACTTTTCGCTAGATTAATTTTCATTTTTAAGAAAGTAACAAAACAAACCAACTACTGCATGTGCCATTCAGCAACAGTATACATTTTATCCAGCTCCAGAACTTGTGGATAAATTTAACAGTACATAACGATATTTTTTTCACCATACTGTACCGCACTGCATTGCCATGGATATATTCTAGAAAGAAACCCTACCTACTTACACATCTGACGTCTTCGAAGTTTTCTTCGAAATGAATTTCACAAACTGCAGTACACGAATAAACTTCGTCTGGCTGTCAGTTCGTAACTGTGCTACGCGAGTGTTGTGTGAATTTTGAAGTGATTACATTTTTCTGAAAAACAAATTGCATTACAATTAAAATAAGCTACACAAGTGATATCTAATTGTTTTAGATATTCGACGTTCACCTAAATTATTCTAGATATTCAAAGCAACTTCAGATTTCTGCAAAGGTGAGCTAATTTTGCCTATTTTTCATATCATATCTATCGATTTTGTCTTTACTTTTTTTTTTATAATGTATCGACGCAATTTTCGTAAGATCTGACGGAGTAATCCAAATGGTTCTCTGGTAAAGGTATGAGTCATGTGAGGGGATTTCATTTTTTACACATCACTCTTCGTTTTCTTTCCGCAAGTGATTGTTTTGGAGAAGTCCCAGAAATGCCGAATGGAGAATGTGTTTCGTTTTGCAAATGATCTAAATATAAGTTTATGTTCGTGATGTGTTTGTTTACATTTGGAATTGCTAATTAATATTGTTCTAGACAATTAATTCGTTGAAGTTCCTCTTTTTTTTTAACACTATAAAAAGGTGATAGATTGTTCGTCGAGTTATCGTGAAAGCTTATCTTAGGCTTAAGTGAAAATATCTTATCGGTGTTTGATTTCGAGAGCACTTGCTTTCAAATTCTCTTACGCTCGAGTAATTAGTGTGGTTGCTGACACAGAATAATGTTAGATTTCTTTCTTCATCTTTTTCAGGTACTAATCGATAGCTAATTGATAGATTAAACAATTCAAAATGCTCGGTAAGTGATTGATTGTGGCTGTCTGTCTAAATGGAAGATTTTTTTCGTCTTATATTTCGCAGTGTTAAGTGTCCAAATTGTACCCACGTACTATCTCACATCTAACGAGTAAACATTGAATTAGAGAGCTAATATAAAAAGTATTAAACACACAGAAAATGTCCTGGCAAGGTGGCGCTCCACCATACTATCAAGGTTTCTACAGAATATACTATCTTTGTGCATCACTACTAACACTTCTGTTTTCTATTAATTACCACTAACCAGTAGCTAGTGTTTGTGGGCGCATGTTTGAGGAAAATACTAACTAACTGAACTTGCAGCCTAAATTTTGTACTTAGGAATAATTAACACATTTTATTGTATGTGTAGTTTATTTTAATGCACATTTAATGTCTTCCGTAGAGTTCGGTTGGTGTTGAAAATAATTCAGACTTTTGCTTGTTTGGTATCTTAATGGGTTTTTAGGAGTGATTTAATTAAGACCAGACCATTCAAAGAGTTACCGCTTAAGTGACATCATTTATATAAGAAGGCGAAAATATATCATCTGGCAATGTGGGAACATGTGGTGTTTGCACGTCTTCAAGGTGTAGTTTCATTGACGTTTACATATTTACACAGTTGTAACTACAGCCATTCCACGATGGAAACTTTAGAATATTTATGGGAAGTTAAGCATGCATCATTTAAAAACTCCCCCCAGCACTTATCGTATTTTATTCTTAGCTCATTCCAAACATAAATACTTGTGCAAATTTTGAATGTATGCAAATGTTATCTTTTGTTTGGTTTGCATATTTTTTGCACAGTGTCGGGATTATATTTTTAAATTTTGTTATCAAATATGTTTACATACATATACACTGATGATACTTCTCGGACCGGCGACCCATGGGTGTTCTTAGGCGGAGCAATATGCATTTTTGTTGCTAGCTTAAAGCGATAATAAGATTTAAACAGCTTATCCGAAGTAACTCGATTTTTTTTAAATTTAAACGAGTGCTTGCTGCCCAAATGGGATCCAGTTTCAATTCCTACAAACTAATACAACAAATGTCAAAATTACAAAAGATAAATTATTTAATTTTCATTTGGAAAACAATATTTGTCATAAACTAAGAACACGTCTCCGTCTTATGCGCATCATCGGACTACAAGCTAATAATTTATGCGTATTCTCCAATGAAAACAAGTTTAATGTTTACCGATCATATGGTCGAGTTTTGTTGTGGTGACAGAGAGGGTCGGTTATGCTAAATAAATCAGTATTTATAGACGGTGTAATGACAAATGAGCAGTATTTTGCCATGGGAATTGTTTTCTACTTTCAATTCAAGATAATGATCCCAAGTATTCCGCAGAGACTGTTTGTCTGTGACGCTTCAAGCCGTCAGTCAACTTGGCTGTGGCAATGACAGTTTGTGTGTAAATAAGTGCTTGACGTTTGCTATATATATATTCTTGTATGGAATTGAGTACGTACTAGAAGATTAGACTGTGCGAACTTTAAAATCAGCGCGATTTAAATTAAAAGAAGAAAACAAGATCAAGGAATCGATAGATAATTAACACTGCTGCACCATCTTTCTGCTGACTTCAAACACATTCATCTATGCAACGACTACAGTGCCTCCGCAGATGCGTGAATCCTTGAAAAAACTATTGTCCACAACCTTTTCGATGTCCAATCGGTAGCGAATAACTAACAACTTAATTCTTAGTTTCTACCTAAACGTATATACTATCCCACGATATTTTGTGTGAAAAGTGGAGCGTTGCAGAGCATTTTATTTTCGAGCAGTGGAGTTCAATCGGTCGTTGTTGCTCTGACCTCTGATTGCTAGGGCCTGCATCGCCTGTTAGTGTACTGACCATGGATAACTGAAATGCGATTGCTTTTTGGAGATTCAGGCTGCTTGATCTTTGACATGAACTCTCTCTGGTAAATCATCTGAGTTGGTGACCATCACAAAATTTGTTGTTGGGCAAAGGGGAACAAGTCAATGTTTTGGGTTAACGCTTCATCGCCAATATCTTGGATTTGGGTTTATTGTTATGTTGTTGTCCTGAAGCAACGAAGAAGAACCGATATTTGTTGCGCTCAAATATCGAAATAATCTAAAGATGTTTAACAAATTTCAGTCACGCATAAGTCATGTGTCCTCGCTTGTTATAGACCTTGTGCTTTATAATGTAACCTGGCCCTACATTAACTCGCAAAGGCTGAAAATATAAAGAGCAGCACTGTTATTGATTATCTTGCGCAAGATATTAAAGAGAAATTATTTAGCAGTGAACAGTGGTAACGGCTCCTTTTATTCTTCTACAGCTGCAGGGAAAGGCGTTCTTTCTTCATTGTGCATGTCTCCCAAAGTTGTACTCTTCCATGATTAAACCTATCAGGTTCCCCAGATTAAACCAAGTGAATGATTAGGTTATAGGAAAGGTCAGTTTTATTGGGGATGAAGCACATGGAGGCTTTGCCTTACCTGCAGTTGATAGCAGATAGCTGGTTTATAGGAGTATTACTGAAAGCAAACATGTGGGAATTATATCATCCTTTTTTATTGATTTCCTAGTGCTAGAAAATAGTCGGCGTCATACTTTCGATTTGAAGTACAGTGTACATAATTCCCTATGCGCTTAGCTTTAGAGTTGTTTTTATTGTTTCATTCGTATATGCCTGGCAATTGTTATTATTTCATCATGAGTTAGCACGAACCGGTTTCACTTGGTTTTAATTAAATTAGTCACAACGTTTATGGGCGCATTAAGTTCATGAATGTTTACTTATTTGGAACTCATTCGCAGAATGTCATGTGTGACATCTGATTACTACAAGAAAATTTCCTCGATTTGTTAGAGAGTGTTAGGACAGTAGTCAACTTTGAAATGTGTTTATTTATATATTTGTGGGAACAAAACACATCTATCGTTGCTCTTCACGCATTCAAAAACAACCGCCACGTACGTTTTGCTAAACACCCACCAATCAACTCAAGCCGACGTCGCACGGTGTGACTAAATCTAGGCAAGCCGGTATGATCTCCATTCATTCATGATTGTTGTCACCATCTGTCGCGATTTAAAACTTGTTTACTTTTCTCATATCTTGCGCACTCAAGTCGTTGACGTGCAGTAATCTCATAAAAATTAGTCAATTTCCGGATGTGTCATATTTTAATCGCAAGTTTAAATTTCGACCGAGACTTCCATTACAATCGCGTTCTGACCTTTGAGTATATGTAGGAACAAGTCCATAGGGAATTCAAGACTCATCGATAGACCTGAAGCTTCTTTATGTGTTTTTTCCTATCTGTTCCCAACTGTTTCGTTTAAATGTGCTGAATTTGTTCCAGTTCCCAGCAGAAGAACACAGTCACCTATTAATTTCAAAGCGCTTATCTCTAGCGCTGACGTTTACAACAGGGGCAAGCTATATCATTGATGATTCATTGATTTCGTTCTAGAGGAACCCCCGTAAAAGAGTCCCTTTGTCATTAGCCCCAGTCCGATTCACATTCGAAACTCTTATGTAAAAGCCGCTCTCGCACTCGTCTAAAATGAAACAGCACAGAGAGGAGATAAGATTACGGCTGAAGTGAGTTTTGTGAAATTCTATCCGTCAAGCAATCGCCTGCAATAGGTGGCAAATAGTTCGAACTTTTCGCCGAATTCGTTTCGCATACACGCAAGTCGGTATCATTTATTTCGATTATCACTTAAGCGATAACTCTCTTTGACAAATTAACTTTACACGTAGTGGATTCATTTTTGGTGTAGAAGCTCTGTAGTTGAAGTAGTTTTTTGTTTTTTTGGGGAATTTCAATTAATTTTGTGTGAATGACTGTTGGCTTGAACTGGAAAAGCAATTAGAATAATGTATCAATCCATAAATTCGGAATCCACAGACGGTAACAATCAGCAGTACTATGGTGGTCAGGGCGGGTATCCCCCACCAGGAGGTTATCCACCACCACAAGGCGGATACCCACCTCAGGGGGGCTTTCCACCACAGGGAGGTTATCCGCCACAAGGTGGATTCTATCCACCTCCGGCTGGTGGATACGCACCACAACCAGGTTTTATTCAGCCACCCCCTCCAGGTGGCGGTTACGGTGGCTTTGAGGATCCCGAATCGCAGGATGTGAAGAACTTCTCATTCGACGATCAGAGCATTCGAAAAGGATTTATTCGGAAGGTTTACCTGATATTGATGGTAAGTTGGTGATAATATGCACTTATTTCAGATTTAATTCGTGAATTGTATTATTTCAGGGACAATTGCTGATTACATTTGGAGTTGTTACATTGTTCGTCTATCACAGACCAACGCAGTTATGGGTAGGCAGGAATGGCTGGCTGTTCTGGGTGGCCTTGGGAATGCTTTTGATTACAATGATCTGCATGGCTTGCTGCGAGGGAGTACGACGACAGACACCAACGAACTTTATATTCCTGGGACTGTTCACGTTAGCTGAATCGTTCCTAATGGGCATAAGTTCAGCACGATACAATTCTGAAACGGTAAGTTTTGCTTTTTGATAGAGAGAGAGAGAGAGAAAGAGAGTGAGCTAGTGTTTTAATTTTTGGACCTCCTTACTATGGGTAAGCTCTTGAGCTAAAACAACATGTGGGGATAGTTATTTGACTTTTATAACACTGTCTGGGTATCCAAATAGTTAAATCCGATCTCGGTTAGTTTAGTACGTTTAGAAAGAAAATGTTTTCGACTAAATTTCGCAACAATCAAACTGTATACAGTGAAAGGTTCTAGTATTCTCGGAATTTGTTAATTTGGATGTGATCCTTAATTGGATCCGCAGAAACGGACTTCTAGATTATTCATCCGGAGATTTATGTCAAGTCAATAGAAAGAAGAGGCTAGGTGGCTGACTGCTGTACAAGAGCACAACAGCCACATTTAGGCCAACGTATGCCCATTATGCTACCGGGCGAATCTCTGCCACGGATCATGTTGTGCTATTGATGAAGCGGAGAAGATGGCCGAGCTTTACGTTGCTTAGTTCGACCAGGATATTGAAATAATAGGCGTCCAGAAGTCTGTACCTACGGAATGAGAGAGCACTACAGTTGCACAACAAGAGTACACTGATTTCTTCGTCATCGTCGTCTCTGCAGCTCCTGCAAAAGTCATTGTAAGGGAGGCCTATCCTAGAGGCGTGAGCTGTTATAACTCCAATCAGGGTTCTAGATTAAACCTGTTCATATTTATCAGGTTAAGCGATAGTTTGTTTGAGCAAACGTGTCCAGCTTCAATAGAGACTTTAAGCTAGCAATAGGTGTGAATATTAGGTCACCGCCCGGAAAAAGTACAGAATTTGTACCATTTCAAGCGAGTTTGTCCGCATTGCAATTCTCTGGAATGTCACAGTGTGCCGGCACCCTTATAAGTAGGACGTTAAAATGAAGAATGTTGATTTTCTTTCCAAAGACGCAGCGATTTTAACCTGATCGCCGTATTAGCTGCCTACCGACTAGGTCTATCAGAGAATAGTTGAGGAGCATATTCAAAGCAGGAGACAAAGTGGCTGTGTACTGCGCATTGAAATGTGGAACAAGACTACATTCTCTAAGATGGATAGTAGTGTTAAGTTACTTGTTTATTTACTATCTTGCTTGTATTAGTCATTCATCAATAAAACATCATAAAAATACATCCACTTCCCTTTTCTTTTCAGGTAATGATGGCAATCGGGATAACCGCTGCAGTTTGCTTGGCATTATCTATATTCGCCATGCAAACAAAATACGACTTCACGATGTGCGGTGGTGTACTATTGGTCGCTTTGCTTATATTCTTCATTTTTGGAATTATCGCAATTTTCATTCCTGGCAAAATAATGACATTGGTCTATTCCTCTTTGGGTGCAATGCTGTTCTCGGTCTATTTGATTTACGACACCCAGCTAATGATGGGTGGAAAGCACAAGTATTCCATCAGTCCGGAAGAATACATATTTGCCGCTCTCAATCTGTATCTCGACATTATCAATATTTTCCTTTATATCTTGGCAATTTTGGGTTCGCGTGATTGATCTGATGATACTGGCCGTGGATCGTCAGTATAAAGATCGATTTCCTAATTCATTCACTTACATTACCTAATTATTTATTAATTGTTTTTTGTTTGTTTTTTTTTTTAATTTTGTCTCCTCTTTCCTTAATTCATGCATGCTCATGTAGTTTTTCGAAACTGAAGTCTAATTTAATATAAAGAAAAAAAGTTTGTGGTGATTTTTATTATGTATACCAAATTTTATGGAGTGAAATTCATTTGGATACCTTTTCGATTTAATGTGTACCGAATAGAACTGAGAACAGGTGATAAAGTTAAACGTGTGACAATTTATAGCAATCTTATTCAGCCTTCTTTGACTAATTGTAATTTTGTTTCTCTGAACGATACACGCCTTGTTGAACGAAGTCTTATGGATTTAAGATGATAACTATTCGCATTCGTGTATATAAACATGTATTCTATATTTAGCAATAAGAAGCAGATATACAGACAGAATGTTGACAGGGAATACCAAAGGAATGTTGCACTGAAAAGAGGAAATGAATTGTGGATGCAATGTGCTCCTTATTCAGAGTAGAGTTAGCTCAATCGAGTAAGAGGACCCAGTACAATAAGAAACATAAAATATATATGAAACCAAAATATGTATAAAATAAACTTGCATGGTTTTTTTTTTCAACAATTTAAAATAACATAATAATAAGCAGAATCATTGAGGAAATATTTTAAAACAAGACATTCGAAAACAATAAAGACAAACGATAGTCAACTACTAACCCATGCAAATGAAAATAAAACTATATGTATGTACGTACGTAAACCGAATAATGTTATACTTTTTGTCCTACTTACATCCAACGTATTGTTAAAGCTATTACATAAATTACACAATATTATGAAATGAACAACAAATTTATTGTTTCCAGAAATACAAATAAAGTTATTTTTTCTTTATGACAAAATCCTTGTTTTCACTTCTGAGGGAAAGCTACAGCGACAGCAAACAAAATTGCAGAACATGGTCGCAGTCGATACTGTTCTATCTGGGGGATTCCCCAAAAACTATGGTGGACGAGAATTTCACCCGATATACAAACATAAATGAGATTAATTGAAGTGAAACAAATCAGATAATACAATCGAGCTGCAAATGATCTAACGGGCGGATATACCAAATATGGTTTGATGAAGCGTGTGTCTTCTAGGAGCCTAGTAAAAATAGTTGATATGCTTTTAACAGCACCAATTATCGAGATAGGTCTGCCTGCAAACCCGTTCTCGGTCGGTTATGAATAATGAAGGAAATAGAAATTAATTAATTCGTCTGCGTTCACATCTCTAACCAGCCATAGAGCAAACCGGTTCTATTGCCATTTTAATCATAATGAAGATACAAAGAAAAATCGCCGAAATGTCCCTAGTCGTACGTCCGGTTCGGTCACCTAAAGCCTTTTCGTCAATTTCAAGATCGATCCTGGCAAAGACCCAAGAAGGGCAAATCGACACTCAGGACAGTGAGCACAGAGACGAGTTATAGAACGCATATCGCATATTTTGACAGTCCTGCCATGACGATGTTGAACTCTCGTTGCTCCATCAGGGTCGGTAACGAACTCACCGAGAGCTTCAATGTCAGGAAAGGCAACGCACTGCCATGTGGTTTCCTCAATATCGTCCTGGAGGAGATCGTGCAAAACTCACAACGCCAACACTGAGTCGCAAATGCCGATGACATTGACGTAATTTGCAGAACTCAGCGAACTGTCAAACATTGGGACGGATGCACTTAAAAAAAAGTCTGGCGGTGAATGAGCACAAAACGAAATATGTATGTGCTGTACTCAAGAAAGTCCATACGACATCGACGTCTTGGACAGAGTGTCACAATGGGCAACTATAACTTCGAGGTAGTCAAGGACTTCATCTAAGGCGGCTCCGCCAACAGCAGTTTCTTTTGGCTTAAGAGGCAATACTCTCTTAAGTGACCAAGTTGACTCTGTATAAGACACTGATCATGTCAGTCTGCTATATTGCGCGAAGGCATGGACAATCTCAAAAGAAGATGAAAAAAGTCCATGGTTTATCCGTGAGAAAAGTTCTGCGTGCGATCATTGGTCTTGTTTGCGTTAACGGGATCTGGAGGAGAAGATTCAACCACCATGCAAGCAATGTAAGACTAATAAGGTGTATTCAACTCTAGGAAAAGAGTACGCTGGCGATACTACACTGCGCATACAAGGAGTAGACTGACCACATCAAACAAATCAATCGGAGCACCTGAATGAAGAAAAACTGGAGTTCAACACTGATGACGGGGCTGGATACAAGGACCACTTTGTAAGGTCCAAACTAATAGATGGCGTAACGAAGTTTTCAGTCTTCGACTGCTTCAGCCAGCTCCTCTAGGCATTCAAAATCCATACCCCTATAAGAAGGAGAATCACGGTGACCTTTTAACACAACGTCCTTTGAAACCATCATGAGCTACAGTCTTCTGGAAGAGCAACTTGATCTTTTGAGATGGGACTTCATTAAACAAAACTACTTGCTGCGCTTTTAACACGCTGTTCTTTTAAGTTCTTTCATTTGGATAAAGTGATGAATGTTAAGTAGACTTCCAATTGTGACTTACTTACTTACATTTGTAGTAAATGCATCAAAGAGATCACTTGTCCCACCTTTTACGCCCTAGTTGTGTTCACTCAAGGGTGGTTACAACTGATGAACAAGCAAAGTGAAGCAGAACCTATCCTTGCAATCACACAACTTAATCTTCTCGACACGACACAGATACGGTATGACTTGTTTACTTTTCCTTTCTTTAGTGTTGAGTCAATAGTCTTATTTTTCTTGTTCATACATGCATGATCCACTAAAGGAGGTCGAGAGGTTAAAGTACGCACTAAAGATGTCTATGCCACTGTATCGATTCTAACTCATTAAGTCCAACTACCTCGTCATGGTTCTGCCAAGAGGTCGCCTTCCTGATGAAGTCGCATTTAAGGCTGCCATGCAAGACGATGGTGGGGATATTCCTGCCACGTTAAAAAACCGTCGAAGTTACGATGTATCTAGCAGCTGCTCAACGTTGAATTCCTCGCAGACTGCCGTGTTTCGCAAGGCAGCTTGAACAATCTCATTACTTAGGTCATTACCCAAATTTCATGACCATAGGTGAGAGTTGGAACAAATACTTGGTTCAAAACTGCTAACTTGGCTTTGACACCAAACTCGGTCTTTTTGATTTCAGTTCTTCCAAGCTACTGAATATGGACTTAGCTTGGCCGATCTACGAGACTCAGGGAAGGGAAAGAAAAAAAAGTAAATTACTTGAACTCTTCATCTGCTTCAATGTATGTAGAGTGCATTGAACAGAGCTTCTAAAACTACCATAACCTCTAATTTGTCACATTTAACCTTCATCCCACAGCTATAACTTTTAAGTACTCAAGAACTTCTTCTAACTTAGTTCCGGAGTAAACTGTACAAATAACATCAGTACTGAGATCAAACGGAGAATAATTCTTGCCTCAACAATCACTCTATTAATAGAGCCCTCTCTTGAAGGACCTGACCAAAACCTGACCACCTCCGACTGTAGGGCAATACAAAGAAAAAAAGAAGAACCTCCATCCTAGCATCTGCACCACTTACGGTCACACGCTTATCAAGTACCGTCGCATAAGATCTTAACATGCGTCGTCCAATTGCGAGTTTGCCGTTTCAGTCTACCAGACCCGAGCTTTGCCAGATTAAGACATGATCCAAATATACTCGCTTTTGACAGCAGCCAATTTGAGCTCACTGTAATTTCTCAATATAGCTGAATGTTTGAAACAAATTAACAACGCTTCCTTGTCCACTAATTGATAGAGCAGTCGGAGCGACGACAGCACATGAGTCAACCGAAATGAAAAATAAAAAATGCAAATTATTTTGCTTTCATTTAATGGGTTAATAAGCATGAGGCATTGACTATACATTGAGTGCATCATAATTGTGCGACAGTTTTCGCCGGCGAAGAATTTGCCCACAGTGTGGCCGTTGGCGGCGGACGGTTGCGGTGACAGTAACGGTGAGTGCAGCTTTAGACCCCCGCTGATAATTAAATAGACAATTTCATTCAATGGCAAGCAAATGTATTTACATCCCAAGAACGATGAGCCAACAATAAAGAGCACCACTAACCGACGACGATGATATGACGACCACGACAGATAGTGTGCTTAATTAGACACTCGTAATGAAATTATGTCCCATGCCACAGGCAGCGCGGAGACTCACACAAATCTCAGTCAGTCGGCAGTCAGTGTGATTTCCTCCGAATCTCAATGTGAAGTTCAGCAGTAAATGCGCAGCTGTGGTGTGTCGCCTGACCCGTCGATTCATCTTACTACAGAACTGAAGTGGCCAATTTCAATAGGTTAGCGCGGCTTCTACCCCCTAGCGAGAAAAGCTGCTGCAATGGTCTCGTTTCGGAACCTAATTCCTGCGCTTGGCGCGGCACAACTGTTGCTGTTAAATTAGTAGCTTGCGTATTGGGGGCACCCTTGTGCCTGAGGTTGTTCATACAATCAGTTTCGTTTTAGACGTCTAACGGGTCAAATGCTCAAACTAGAAGCTTCAATAAATAACGGTCTTGCATAGTAGAATCGAAAGTGAAGTGATTTTCAAATAAGATTCGATTTCTATTGAAATGAAAAGTGGAGTGCACGGCGGACGTTTGTAATTGTCTCTTGTTTTTGTCCTTTTAACACGAATTATGGACTTTGACGACGTACTTAACGAGGTGGGTTCATTTGGGATCTATCAGAAGCTGATCATTTGTGCAGTGCTCCTTCCAGCAGCGTTACCGTGTGCATTCCATGCCTACAGGTGCTTGCAATTAATTCAATTGAGAATATACCCCTGTGCTTGTGGTTAATCGGTTTACTTTGAATTCAGTCAGCTCTTCATAGCTGCCACTCCAGAACACTGGTGTCGGATACCGGAACTTGAGCCCTGGACACGGGATTACGGTGATTTGGTGAAGAATCTCAGCATTCCCTCTTACTACGTTGACAACACACTCAAATACTCGGAATGTAGAATGTACGCACGTAACTACACGGATATCGTGAGATATTTGGAGTACCGAACGCCATATGATCTGGCGCAGGACAAAGTGTGGGACATTGGCGATCCGCGAGGGGAGACTGTGGTGAAGTGCCAGAACGGATGGCACTATGACACGCAAATGTACCCCAATACTGTGGTCACTGAGGTAGATCCGTGCAAGTTCTCAGGGCATTTATTGACAGTAAATTTATTCGCAGTGGGACTTGGTGTGCGACAACAATTTCTACATCACTCTGGGACTGGTGGTCTTCGGGATCGCTGGGCTCTTGGGAAACTACATTTTTGGATATCTTCAGGACATTTGGGGCCGAAAACCGTCGTTCTACCTGTACCTGCTGATTGAAATAGGGGCGTGTGCCGCAAGTGCATTCGCTTGGGACTATTACTCATGGATTGGCATGAGATTCATCGTGGGATTAACAGTGCCTGCTATTCTCTCAAGTCCCTATGTGCTGGGTGAGTGAGTTCAGCTCAATTCGAGGTATGTTTAACGATGCTTTTGAATTTTCTTCCAGCCATTGAACTAGTCGGACCCGATAAGCGAGTCTTCTGCACAATAGCCTCAAACATTGCATACTCCTTTGGTCTGATCTTCTTGGCTGGTGTAGTTTACCTCGTTCGTGACTGGCGATTCCTCACATTGGCCGTTTCACTGCCCTTGTTGCTTTTGTTCTCCTGTTTCTTTGTACTTCCAGAGTCGCCGAGGTGGTTAGCAGCGTTTGGAAAGACCAAACAAGCTGCGAAAATATTAAAATCGATCGCTCGTGTCAATGGCAAGGAAATGCCTCCAAATTACACAACAGAACTGGAGCTGAAACTTACCCAGCCCAAGTCACAGAAGAAGAGCGCATCCTCTCACGGGATCATGGATCTCTTTCGCTCGGCGAACATCAGGAAGAAGACGATCATAATCACATTCATATGGTTCGCAAACACAAGTGTCTACGTGGGGCTGAGTTACTACGCCCCCGCTCTGGGCGGTGATGAGATTTGGAATTTCTTTCTCGCAGGCGCTGTTGAGTTGCCAACGTATATCTTCCTCTGGCCAGGACTGCATCTCTTCGGAAGACGATGGGTGCTTTGCATCTCCATGCTCACTGGCGGCACTGCTTGCATAGCGACCTTCCTCTACGCCAAGGATCATTTGGTTATGATAATTTTATACTGCGTTGGAAAGATGGGCATTTCTTCGTCGTATGTTGTGCTGCCACTTCTCGCTTCGGAACTGTACCCAACCGTTGTGCGGGGTCTGGGAATGAGTTTTAGTGCTGTCATCGCTATGATTGGACCGATTCTAATTCCGATAATTAATCACATGGTAAGGAAAGAACAATAATGGTTTGGTAGATATATCCATGTTTACTTTTACGGGAAGGGTGAGCAAATGCTGGTGCTTCCACTGATTGTGATGGGTGTTCTACTGGTCATTGGAGGATTTGCGACCTTACTTCTGCCCGAGACTAGGGGGAAGAATTTGCCACAGACCATCGAAGAAGGCGAAACTGTACCGCTGACGAACCTCTGTCCGTGCTGCTGTCGCTCAAAGAAACCAAAATCGAACGTGCAACGAAGGTCATCATCGGACAACCGCAGGCGACTCGTCTGTAGTATATGCAAGAGCGAAATCAGGAATCCCGGTCGAGGGGAATGATTAATAAAGACAAATTACCAATTAGTTGTGTTTTATTTAAAAAAAAACGCTTAGCCATTTAACGGCGATTTTAACGACATGTGTTGGGTTCGAATTCAATTTGTTCACCACTCGATACATTTGTCTGTTATCGATAACCATCGGGCACCAATGACATTTCGCCGACTTGACAGCTGTCACAATACTCGTGGCCCTCTGCTTAGGGGATATTTGCTAATTTCTGATATTGACCCTCTTTTAATTTCTTTGACTGCGTTCATATCTGAAATATTAGTGTAAAATGTTTGAAACTAATACATTTATTGACGACATCGAAGATTTAATATCGGCGGAGGATATAAAACCCAACGAGCGTTACAAAAATAAGAAAAACGTAGCCGTACGAGCGAAAAAGCGCATCACACTGACATCCGAAGAGCCTGCAGTGGAGAGGAAGGTGCACGAAAGCATCATACCCGGTACACAGAAGGTATTCGTAAAAACCTGGGGATGTGCGCATAACAACTCTGATTCGGAATACATGGCCGGCCAGTTGGCTGCGTATGGATACAATTTGACAGACAAAAAGGAAGATGCCGATCTGTGGTTGCTGAATAGTTGTACAGTGAAGAATCCGTCGGAGGATACATTTCGCAATGAAATCGAGTACGGCATGAAGAATGGCAAACACGTGGTGGTGGCAGGTTGTGTCCCGCAAGGAGCACCGAAAGCTGACTATCTGAAGGGAATGTCTGTGATTGGGGTACAGCAGATCGATCGAGTGGTAGAAGTTGTCGAGGAGACCTTGAAGGGTCATAGTGTGCGACTGCTGCAGAATAAGAAGGAGAACGGAAAGAAAGTGGCCGGTGCAAAGTTAGCTCTACCAAAAATACGAAAGAATCCTCTGATTGAAATAATTCCAATCAACTCTGGATGCCTGAATCAATGCACTTATTGCAAGACCAAACACGCACGAGGCGATCTGGCCAGCTATCCCCCAGACGAGATTGTGGACCGTGCCAAGCAGGCGTTTGGTGAGGGATGCTGTGAAATCTGGCTGACATCGGAAGATACTGGCGCTTATGGCAGGGATATTGGCTCCTCTTTGCCTGAATTGCTGTGGAAACTGGTCGAGGTGATCCCTGAACCGTGCATGTTGAGAGTGGGAATGACAAACCCGCCATACATTCTTGAGCACTTGGAAGAAGTTGCCAAAATTTTGAAACATCCACGGGTTTACTCCTTCCTGCATGTGCCAGTGCAGAGTGGAAGCGATAGTGTGTTGGGAGAAATGAAACGGGAGTACTGCCGCAAGGAGTTCGAACATGTCGTGAACTTTCTAAGAGAACGCGTCCCCGGCTTGACTATCGCCACAGACATCATCTGCGGATTTCCCACCGAGACCGAGGATGATTTCGAGGAGACGATGACATTGTGTGAGCAGTACAAGTTCCCCAGTTTGTTCATAAACCAATTCTTCCCACGGCCCGGAACACCGGCAGCCCGAATGACTCGTATTCCACCGAATCTGGTGAAAAAGCGAACAAAACGCCTAACAGATCTCTTCAACAGCTATCAGCCGTACTCGGGCAGAGTGGGGCAAATCTACACAGTACTTGTGACAGAAATATCCCACGACAAGAAACACTATGTGGGTCATAACAAATTCTACGAGCAAGTTCTGCTGCCAATGCGAAAAAATCTGCTCGGTACAGCTGTCCGAGTGCAAATAGTCTCAACCACCAAATTCAGCATGTCCGCAGAGATTCTTGATGACGAACAGGATTGGACCAAGTGCAGTAAAATAACAAACACTCAGCAGAATGGTCACCTGGCCAATGGATCAGTCAAATCGGAAGAGGATACGAAAACCAAGTTCATTGGTTACGCTTTAATTGTGATTTTAATTGCTTTTCTTGTTCAGCTTTTGCGAAAGTTTTTATAAAAAACAAAATACATGCAATGTATGCCTCAAAAAAGCGTTTGTTTTGTTTTTGAGGGAATTTTGACGTGTTTGGGAAGGTCTTTTGCACAAGTGAGACATTCGGCTGTCAGTTTGTGGAGTCTTATCAAGCTTACCTCTCATTTGATGACGCATGCGATCAACGTGCCTGTCATAAAAATCAGCTTGTTTATGATTGTGCGGAGATGCATGTCAGCCAGACTGGTTGGCCGTGATTTGTTGCTTACATTCGCATTGAATCAGGTGCTTAACGTTGACTAGCTAATCGGAATGACGACTCAGTTTTTATAACTAATTGATGAATTAGTTCGATGCTTTTTGATTGATTGTTTCGTCATCTAAACGCACTTCATCGTCGCCATGAAAAAGATTAAATGAAAGAAATGTACACAAAGACATCGGTTCCACAAAACAAAGCAAGTTTGCGCATCATCCCTTTATTCGTCAATTAAACAATAAATACAAGTAAATTGAACGCTTTACTTTCACTTTGTAGCTACATTTTATTTTTCATTATTATAATTTAAAAACTAATGTTAAATTAAGAAAGAGCTATGTTAACATGCGTATAAAAATAAATCATTAAGTAAAATCATGCCGAAGAAAGGAAAGAAAACGAAGAAGAATATCCTCCTCTCAGCTTGAGAATTATTCAAACCCAAAAGACGATAACACAAAGAAAGAAAAAAAAAACACCAGAGCAGCTGTGCGCAATTCGCTCAAACATTTTAACCCTAAATTGAGACAAAAAAGTTTTCAATTGCGTTCGCACTGAAAGTGTCTTGAAAACGGATCATCTCCTTCGATGTGTAATAATTTTTGTTGTTGATTGTTGATTGTTTTTTTTTTCTTCTAACATTCTTCATAGGATGCATTTACTGGTGGTGTTGGTAAATTTGATTGAGTTCTTTATTAGCTCCTTTGACCATTCCGACGGGGGGCGCGCTCTCTGCTTAGGAGAAGACTTTACGTGTGCGTTTGTGAGAATCTTTGAGTTGTCTACACATATTCTTCTGAGGGCTCTGTACCGAAGTACCGATCACCGAAATTACCAATTCCAGGGATCACGTAAAACTTGTCGTTTATCTCTGGATCGAGAGCCGAAGTGACTATTTTAACCTAAAAAAGAAAAAATGCATCAAAACATGGTTTCTTGCTGACATTTTTAATGACAAACCTTAGGAAAAGCATAAGCAATTGAATGAACACCAATTTCAGCCATAAGCAGTGAAGCTAGGATAATGTTGGCCTCTGGAACATCGTGATCAAGAAGTACACGAATAGCCATCATTGCTGCAGCACCAGTTGCCACTGTGGCATCCATTAGGATGACCTTGTAGTCCTTTATGTCTTTGGGTAATCTTAGATAATACAATTCCGGTTCACCAGTACTTTGATTTGTTTGAATAAGAATCTTTCCTATACGGATATCCTTGCACACATCACACACAGCCTGCTCCATTGTTTCACCCGCCCGCAGAATAGACACACCGCATATTTTCTTACTCTCCATGCGTTGACCTTCATAAAACACACCTTGTGGGGTTTCGACAACGGATGTCTTAAAGGGGAATAAGCTTAATGCATACTCTATAACTAGGCGGATAAGTCTTTTCGAGTAGAAGATAAACTCGTCTCTGGAAGTGTTTTTGCACCGAATGAAAGTGTGCAGCCCCTTGATCTGAGGCGTTGGAGGCAGCAAATGTAGCGAATCTGGCATTGGTTGATCGATATACGAATGTGCAAGTGTTTCACGTAATTTGAAACCCCTCTGCAAAGAGCAAACAAAATGTGTTAGCAAAATGAATTTGCACGTAGTTTTGTTTACTCACCAATTGCAGTTGTGTGTGGACGTGTTGAACGATTAAGTGAATGGCAACTTTGTTTTCTCCACCGCGAGGAACAATAATATCGGCATGCGCCATTGTTGAGGCAATGTAATTGGCATACGATGGTTTCACCATGGTCGAATACTGTTTCAGAACACCCTCCAAGTCACGGCCACGTTGTGAGATATCACTGCATTTGGAAATTCAAATATTAGCACATTTGCTCACGCGATGTAATCATTTTACCGTTTGAGACGCCTAGCCAGACGTATGTCGGCGTCAGTGTCAACAAATATTTTCATGTCCAAGAGTTTCAGGACCTCTGGACTGTGGAATACAAGGATTCCCTCGAAGATGATGACATTTGCTCCGTACATCGTCTTGGTTTGTGCTTCACGTGCGTGTGTGATAAAATTATACACTGGCACTTCCACTTTACGACCTTCCTTGAGTTTTGTGAGCACATCGACAAGCAATGCGATATCGAAGGCATCGGGATGATCAAAGTTGTATTCGTTTAGTAGAGCTTGCTGGTGTTGTTTCTCATTTAGAATCTGTAAATAAGGAAGTGAAAGTTTGTTGTTTGAGTTTTGCAATTGGAATTGATGAGGAGGGACGCACTGGGCGGAGGCAAATGGATTTTTAGAATGAGGGTACATACAAGTTTTTTTTATTCGGGGTTGTGGGACGATGATTTTAATTACAAATGTCAATGTATGTGGATATAATTTGTAATTAATTATTCATTGCGAGGCCCCAGGGCACTATAACAGAACTGGCATAGAAAAAGTGCATGAACTTGCCAGGAAAGAGGTGGACATTTTCACAAAACCAGGCAATAGTAAGTATTAACTCATCTTTAGTAGTTCACAATAAGAAAGTGTATGATTGGATCATAGAAATTAAACGATGGAAACGTCGGTTAACAAAATAGGCCTTACCCATGACTACACATGTAGGGACTTTGGATACGAAGAAAAAAGGGAGGACACTCCTCACTATCTTTGTCACTGTCCCAACCTCTGCTGGTAGATTACTTCAGCATGCCAGAAAAATGTCTTTGCTGTTCATTAAGACATCGGGCTGGCTAAACAGAGAACATCCAGGATGGAAAGCGTCGTAACAAGCACGAGAAAGGGGCCAGAAAGAAAACATCCCTTCAAATGGGTATATTAAGACCTAAGTGAGACGTTTGGCCAGCAGCACATCAAATTAGGGTGTCTGGTAGGGAGTGGGTTTTGCTAACATTGAGACGGAAGCGGCTAAAATGGGTCTGGCGGTGAATGAGGGCAAAACGAAGTATATGCTGTCTTCAGAAAAGGACATACAACATCGACGTCTTGGACAGAGCGTCACAATTGACAGCTATAACTTCGAGGTAGTCAAGGACTTCACTTACCTCGGCTCCGGAGTAAATTGTACAAATAACATCAGTACCGAGATCAAGCGTAGGATAACTCTTGCCAACCGCTGTTTCTTCGGGCTCAAGAGGCAATTGAGTAGTAGAGCCCTCTCTCGAAGAACCAAGTTAACCCTATATAAGACCCTGATCATCCCAGTCCTGCTATACGGCGCGGAGGCATGGACAATCCCGAAAGCGGATGAAGAAGTCCTTGGTCTCTTTGAGAGAAAAGTTCTACGCACGATCTTTGGTCCTGTTTGTGTTGACTGGTTCTGGAGGAGAAGATTCAACCACGAACTGTACGGGATGTACAGCGACATGAGCCTAGTTCGGCGTCTTAGGATCCAACGCCTACGGTGGCTAGGTCATGTAGAGCGGATGGACATCACAGCTCCGGCCCGAAGAATCTTCGAATCCGAACCTGTCGGGCAACGCAACAGAGGACGCCCGCGTTTAAGGTGGCGCACCCAAGTGGAGCAGGACCTCAACCTACTTGGTGTGCGAAACTGGAGACAGCTAGCCAGAGATCCCGCTAGTTGGAGAGGCATGTTGGTTGAGGCCCAGGTCCACCCCGGACTGTAGCGCCACACAAAGAAGAAGAAGATAGGGAGTGGGGCCCAGACTCGCAAACAGGGTGCGTTAATTAGTTTTTTGTTTCTTTGATTGTTGTGCTAACGTGAACCGTTAGTAAGGTAATGTATGTCAGGACTAGTGGGGTTGTACAATGCGTCGTAGGATAACTGAGCGAATCGTGAAAGTGCTCAAATTCGAGGTCGACAAATGGGTTCTGAGATCATTAGGAGTGAGTTAGGGTATCAATTGAGTAAGGCAAGTCCTCAAACAAAGTAAGCGACAGTGAAAAACTGATACTGCTATGTAGTCAGCTCTATCACAGAATCCATTACTACGAATCAAAGTTACGATATTTACTTAGAAAAAAATCACACAATCCAAACGGAATCACAAACTCCGACGGAAATGGCTTTTCGTATAAAAAAAACAAATATCTTTCTCATTCGTATTCAGACACAGGAAAGGGCCTATTCGGACACGCAAATTTTGTAAAGCATATCATTCGGAAATGCATATACGATAAAGCAAACAATTCTAAATCGCAGAAGCGCAAATATTTTTTGCAAATATACGCAAAATTAAGCAAACTTCAAAATCGTGTTGCTTTGTTATTTTTCAGAGAAAAAAAAGCCAATAATCTGTTCGTAATCGTCGAATGTATGTTTTTTACGTTTGAACTGCTTTGTTGCTCTTGCTTGCTTTCCGAATAGGGCCAAACTTTCGTGAAATTTTAAGCAGATTTTTAACTACGATTCTCTCGAATGATTTTTGTGATCGATTTTTCAGAGTTCGTAACACATTTTCGATTACGATGCATTTCGTGATAGGGGGAATATATTTGCATATATATATATATATATATATATATGTGTACATACCACTGATGTAAATGAGGAGGAAGGAAAGAGTTGCTTTTTGTTTTAAAGAGAGGAACAATTTATAGAGGTAGGTAGATGAGGTATTTTAGTATAATTGCCTACAGTTAGTATCGTACATAAGGTAGAGAGCGGCAAACAACCGCCATAAGCAAGGAACATCCCACGCCGGTACCAGAACAATAAGCAGACGCCTTTTGTCGTAGCTATTTAAGATCTGTCCAAATATAGACGGGTAGCAGAGTCAACGCTCTACAGTCCATCGAGCCTATCGAATAAAGGCGACCAAGGACTTGAACTCTGCGTGATCGAGTTGGTGCTGATGGTTGAGGCGAGGGTCTAGTTACTCCTGGCGTACTGATAAATCGCAGTTTTTAATTAGAGGATACATTCATTGGGAGGGGAAACCGCGTAACATCAATTTCACTATCCTTACAAATGGCCAGTTTCCACAGTCGGCCGGGAAACCCTCCCTTGAAGTCACGAGGATAAGAAGAATCAGACAAGGTGACGACGTAAATTTTGGAAATTGTCAACGAATTTAACCTAAAACCTGCTGGTGCGTGTGCGTGGGAATCAACCCAGATACCCGCCACACACAGATCACGTATAAAAATAAATAGGCTACTAAAATTTATAAAAATATCGAAATAACGAATTAAAACGTGACTAATGATAAGACAGGTGTCAATCGCAAAAGACACACTCATCAAGCCTGGAAAAGATAGTTAAAGGCTAACGATAAGGGGATGGACTAGATAATTAATTAACTAAACTTTTCCCAAACCAAATTGATAACTACCACTTTTTGATTTGTATAGTGTTCCAGATAGAGTGTAGTTCCGCTGATAGTCCCTATCTCTTGGCCTGTCTATATTGTTTTCAAATGCTATCAAGAAACGTAACTATCACTAATATCTGAATATGATATCGCTCTCGTCGTCTCTCTCAGTGGTTGCGGCATAAATTTACCGAACGAACTGCTATCAAATTGAAGAAAAAAACAAACATGTGGTTCGATGCATTCGACTAAGACTGACCATTGAGAGAGTTAGAATTTAATGACGATCCTGCTGCACATCATTTCGTTCTTTCTCTTCTTTCAGTAGCTTATGACGGCTGGATGGTGTTGTGGCTTGAGCGCCTTCCCTTGGTTAGCGGAGTCCCCCGTTCGAATCCCATTGAAAGCAAACTTAATACGCTTTTTGGATTTCAAATCTGGCCCAGTCACCATTTGCCGTTGGGATCAAATTAACTTCACTTACTCGAGAGTTGTGAGCGGTGGCAGTCTGACTATGTATATAACAATGGACCAACAATGGTGTGTACTGCCGGTCCACTAACCTTTAGTAGATTTATTAGAAAGAATGTCTCATGTAAGCCAAAAATTTAATGCAACAATAATGAATTTACTGACAGTGTGGTTTGCCGTGGCGTTGTGCTTATGTGCGTTGACCCGAACGTACTTGGATCTACGTGTATAGGTTCGATCCCCGATACGAACAAAAATACTTTTCGCGCCCCACCTCCTTCGAGCTACTGACAACGCTCCAAGAGTATTCCTGTTTAGAAGAAGCTTCTCAAACTTGGCCATTCGGATACGGCATACAACTGTAGGTTCCTTCGTCTGTAGAAGCTGGGCCCAGACATTCTACGAGCTGCAGCGTCATCCATATTATCATTATTACTGACAATATGGCAAGCACTTAGTAAGTGCCCCAGACAAATTCACTTGAAAATGAAGCTTACACGCGGTACTTAAATTGTTGCTCCAGGTAGCTTAGTAAATAGGAACAATGATAAGGATAAGAGGTAGTCAATAAAAATGATATTACCTAAAAGAATTCGAACACGTGAATGCCAGTCAAAAAAATTCCCCTCCTAATGTGTCACCTGTATTTCTATCCGAACACAATCTATAAACAAATCTGAGAAAACAACACGTCCATGCTTCAAAATAATTCCGTATTGGAGACAATAAATCGAATACGCGGTTGAAAACGTTCTTGAACAACAACGTGTGAGAAGACCATCCTCACATCCATATACACGCTAAATCAATACGATATACAACTGATAGATCGTGCTACTTCGTCGGCGGCTATAGACATAAATAAATCTATTTTTGTTTTGCCGGCTACGTATCAGCATGTGTATGTGATACTACGCAGATTACCGCCTCAACCCAACACTCAACCGATAATATAATATCTTCAGTGAATAGAGTCAACAAATACACATTTTTTCTGTTAAGTTTTTTACAAGAAAAGAGTAAATAATATAATTAGCAAACTGATACAGAAATCGACGGGAAGTCGGATTAATTAACTTAAGAGAGTACATCGTACCGGGGGAAAAGCCAACAGCCTTTGATGATTCTTTTGTCAATGGCTTGCGTCTGGATGTTTATTCTTTATATGGTGAATGTACATGTGTATGAGGAACGAAAATGAAGAAACAACAAAATAAAGAGCAATTAAAGACGTGTTCTGTTGCGTTTGCTTTGTCACGTGCAATGTGGGGGTTTTTATGCGTCAGACAGTATGTATTCTGTGCTCGTTCTCGAACAAGGTGGAAAATTTGTTATGACAATGAGCAGTGAACACCAATGCAGCCAGAGATGTTGTCATACAGATATGTAGGTACCTATGTGGCCGATAAGAAAACAAATGAAAGCAAGCACATTATCACACGAATGCTGAAGCGACCCCCGTTTTAATTGTTAATCATCTTATAGGAAAGGTTGAATGATCGTGCGTAATGTATGACATATGTATTAATAAATCACTTCACTCGATCGCGTTATCTTCAGATTGATTGAAATGAGAAAATGAAAGTTGAACACTGACCTAGCATATTGTACACACGATTCATCATTCATATTTCTCTACATACAAAGCAAAGTCATTTGAAAGAAAAAACTTGAATACCTTGTAGAAGCAATCCATTGACAACAGTGTCACCCAGGGAACGTCCAAACTTTCAATAATTTTCTGAGCCACTGTTGTCTTTCCAGAGGCACTACCTCCACATATTCCTACAAATGGGAGGAAATGTGCATGAATTCATGTTTCACAAACATTTCAAGGCGCTTCACAACTTACCTATAACAAACGGTTCCACTTGCTGTCCAGCACAATTGTACCATGGTGGTCGGCCTGCTGTGTAGATTGTGCGATTATTTGCACGAATTATGCACTCTGATGGATTTGTTGTTGAATTTTGATTTATTGACGTTGTACGCTGACGTTGTGGTCGTGATGACCGATGTAATCCCTTTGCCGGTGATTCGGACAGGCTAGAACGTTTTGCCTTTGTCTTGGCCGGCACAGTTGTCGGTGATGCTGGGCAACACTGAAATGCACCAAGCTCGCCATCGATCTTATCATAATCTATTCGGCCCGTGTCCAAATACAGTGGCTCAGTTAAATCTGGACGATCATCACTGAAAGTATGAGGAGCTTTTGTCAATAACATTTAGATAAACAAACGTCACGGAAAAAAAAAACCAAAAAAAAACTTTACGAAACAAATTTGCATAAATTAATGAAATTAAAGCTATGGCAAGTCAAGTGATGTTCACGGCTGGGTTAATACTGTTTGACGCAACAGAATTTAATACACGAGATTTTCTTATCTCTCTGATAACGGAGTCGTATAACGTCCTTGATTGTTTACGTTTGCCGGTCTCCGGTTAATTGCCACGCACACGTACGCAAACCGTCCACATTCCGAACAGCATGAAAGAGTTCTTACTTCTCGGAACCACTTAAAATCAATTCGAATGGGCAATAGTAATGAGGTGGCTGTCGTTATGCTTCGTTAGCATGCTTTTTATGTTGGTACAAGCACACGAAAAAAACAAACAAATAAAATAAAATCCATACCGACACCGAATCCGAGAATTAAAATCTCAATGCGTCATAGTCTAAAATGTTTCTTGTTTATCTGGCTTTCTACAACTTTGATCTCATATCCAATAGTGAAATACAGATGTGTGCATACACACATGGGCATGTAGAATGTATCATACACATGCGAATACAGCCGTGCAAATTGATTTCGAATTGGTCTTTTTTTCAATTTTAGATCAATTAAGTGAGTCAAGTCGTTCAGATACCGAAAACCATTACAACAAAAATAAAAGTGGGACACATCACTGGCAGCATAGCACATGATTGTTCATGTTCTTCAAATGTAAGAACAACTTTATTCATCCTAATTATTTATAGAAGCAATTTGATGACGACAACAAGGAGAAAATATCTCGTGGATAGTTGATTTTATGTGACAAAATAGCCACGTTTCATGAAAATACTTTCGCAGTGAAGATGATACGTCGGTATTTTTAGGTACATAGATTTTTAATGTTAACCTCAGTAAGAGGATGCCTTTCTCTGAATACGAAAACGCCCCCGTAGCACATGTATCGCCGGCTGTCTGTGCTCTGACGACGGCGAGGGGCTGGTCAATAACCTACAAAATGTTGTTGCATCCACAGAAGCACACTTCGGAATGGTCTGCTCACTCACCCTCGTCGGTAATGTGAATAAAAGTTAATTGCGTTAACTTATCCCACTTCCGCCATCGAGAATAACAATGAATTTGCGTTGTACGACAAACGAATGAGAAATATGGTAAATCAAACACAAAAAAAAAAAATAAATCAAAAAGTGAGAAAAGAAAATATTACATGTGACCCTTATTTCCAGTATGAATCGCAAACGACGGCATCACTAAACGAACAAGTAAAGTATTTTTAGTCGATGTCCTTCTTTTTGTTCTTCAGTTCTGATACACTTAATTTTTTATCACAATTTTTCACTTCAATGAATATTTCATTTGTCTGTAACACTTGATGTTAACCGAAGGAACTAACTCGTGGAAGTTCCTCGTTCTTGGCAAATCAATTTCAAGTCACGTTCACCGTCGCACTGTTTTGTGATTTTACTTTTTTTTGTATTTTTCTTTATCACAATGAGATGTGTGGTGCGAGATGATGATGTTGTGAAGATGATGATTGCTGAATTACCTGTCAGAACTGGCTGAACTACATGGATAGTATTTAACTTGTTTTGGTATCTGCTGCTGAGACGAAGAAGACATTTTACTATGATGGAAAAATGGATCTCAACTAGGCACTAGGTACTGTGAGGGAGATGAGGATTTGGCCCCACTGTCAATTGACGTTAGTGGATGTCAATATTTTTTCCTATGAAAATGCGTAGTAATATTAAAGGGTATGTTCGTTAGGATATTTCAGTGATGCACATCCTTTTATGGCATCGGCAATATGTCGAATAATATTATTTGATATTTTTATTTTCAATTTAAATTGCTTTTCAGAGAACGGTTAATAATGATTGGGAAATTTAACCGATCCACCAATATTGAAGGCATCGAGGAAGGGAAGGTGGCTGTTGGATTGTAAGATTAAAATACTGGATTGGCTGACTTATGGCCACTTTTACACAAGCTAAATTCGTCGAGGATTCTTCAGTCTTATTGGTAGAGGCGGTAAAACGTAAGAGGGGTTGATCGAGTTGCGTGTGCTCGAGGATCACTGGGATTCTCTGTTGTCTCTTGTATCGCTATTCGTCTTTTTTTCGAACTGCTTTCTTCTTGTCTTCACAGTGTTGGGAAGCATATGCTGCACATGCGACATATGTGTGTGAATAAGGAAAAACCCAAAAGGAATCGCAACTCGGTTGAGATTTGAGGTTATGTGTAAAAGTCACTTGCGATCACAAGAGGGAATTCGAAGAATCTCAACGAAAAATTTGCACGTGTAGACGCATACTATGAAGATATTGGCAAGGTATAAACTTATGGTGGCCCGTGGCGTTGGGGCTATGTGCGTCTACCCCAACCTCGATGTTGTAGGTTCGATTCCAGCTCTGAGCGACAAAAATAATGTTCACCACCCCACCTCTTTCGAGTCATTGACAATTCTCAAAGAGTATTTCCTTATCAAACTTGACCGTTCGGAGTCGGCATAAAACTGTAGGTCCCTTCCACTCGTGGGAGAAGAATAGCACGCACAACACGAGTACGAGCTGTAGCGCCACCCATATTATTATTGTCATTATAAACTTATCGAGCTTAATGTCAATCACGACTTGGTGGCTGCCAGTCATTTTCTAATAGGTATTAAAATTGGTAGAAATGACACACATTTTTGGCCAACGCTTTGCCAATCAATCATAATCATACACAAAAATTAATAAATCAATATTTTTAATTCCATTTAATAAGTATGATTAACAAAATCGTAACTGAAACAATTTAATATATTTTATTTCATCTTGTTCCTTCAGATGAATGTGACCATACCATAATCTTGTGTCATTCAATGGACCTCACAGTAGCTGTCATCGGGGCTTACGTTACATTACGTCCAAATGACTCAAGTGTTGCGTTACATTAGAAGAAAACATCTTTGCTGGAATTTGTGTTATATTTTTGTTTTAGAAAAAAAAATTAGTTAAATATGCAAATAATTAAAAGCAAAACAATCAATATAAAAATGTGAATGTTCTGTGTGTATAAATTGATGAATGCAACAATAAAATAAGCAATCGACTGGATATATAAATAAACTAAGTAATGGCTTACATAAATGTCGCAGAATGGTCGCCCGATCAAGTGACCGAATGGTTAAAAGGTGAGGAATTCATCACTCCAGACATTCCACAACATCATTTGTGCCCAAGATATTTCAAGAATTTGGTTATTATTGTAAACATGTTTGGTTTGGCCTTCGATTTGATTCCGTCTGGCTTCATTATTTTCATGATATCCTCTGTAGTTGTTTTTCCGAAATTTTGTAGAATACCATTCATGTGTCCCATACCCACGACACCGACAACATTGCCGTATCTTGTTCCTCCCATTCTTGATGCCAACCACAGATTGTGTGCCAGTATTTGGTCGCGTTCGGTTACAAACGATCGATAAACCGATGGAAAATGTGTCCGAAGGCTTTTCAAATAGTCACAGTCCCGGCATTTGTAGGCTTCCAATTCTTCAGCTGTGATATTGCTTACATCTGGGTCGGTGAAAATATTTGACAATTGAAACTTTTGCCGCAGTGTGAGCGGTTCTAGTGCACGTTGCATTGTTACATCGATTGGGCGGTCACCCAAGATTACTTTGCAGTTTTGAAGTCTCTTGCATTCGTTCACAGCCCTTCTGCATTCTCCGCCCGGAGCAACGCCCAATTGTTTCGTAATGCTGGCGTTTGTTCTCAAAAATGACACATAGAACATTCCGTTGACTAGACCTTTTGTGGAAATTATTTCTCTTATTTTCTTGGCGTCCAAAGTGGACGCTTCTTTGAGGAGGGTCTCTTCGTCGATATCCAAGATGTATTTTCTCAATGGGCACAGCTCAAGCAGAACCACAGAGGGATTTGTGTTTCGTATGGTCACTGAAACGTCATTGTGTGACTTGAGACTGAAATGCACTGTTCCGACTACATACACTTTGCTGCCCTCTTTGGTTTTGAGGACCTCCACTGTTTTTGGTAGATTCCGTTCGAACTCCGCCTCATCGCTGTATATGGGAATACGGTTGGAAGCACCTCCATTCTGTTTATTTTTCATGGCCTAAAAGAAAATTTTGAATAAGACGTCAAAAGTGTGAATTTAGTGATTGACTGGTTTTTGTATTTATTAGGTCTTGATGATTCTATGTACAACTATGTCTACTCATTTACGAACAACGAAGTGAGGGGACAACAATTACTCAATATTCGGCCGTACGAACTGGAACAACTGGGCATGAGTTCGATTGGACATCAGGAGATTGTTTTGGAGGCTGTTGAAAATCTTAGGAACTTTGTAAGTATATCCATGCCTCGGATAGAGTACTTGTTAGGTTAAGCTGAATCTCCTTCGACACTCACTGATCGATTCTCGTTCTCATTCGCAGCATTATAACTTAGATAAAGAGAATTTACAATTCTTAGCATTACATATGGCAACAGCGGCGCGCAATCTTTACCGGCAATTGGCAACAAACTGTGATAATTCAAAGATAGAGACTCAAATCTTAAACGATATTACGAGGACAATAGCAACAATAAAACCAATCATTAGTTGGCTAGATCGAGCGCCATTCCATGGGCAATTACAATTCAATGAGATTCGAAAGAACATGCTGCGGCTGGGACTGGAAATGGCAACGAGTGCACAGCGCGATCGGTTCGTGGAGAATCCCGTGGAGCATATTAAAATGACTGCCGAGACATTGGCTAAATTGGGCGATTATATCATTCAGGATATAACCGATCCAATGCTCCTGCAGCCGGCCTCACTGAGTTTGGTTACGCTGAAGAAGCGCGAATCCGAATGGGGCTTCAGTATTGAGCCGAGCTACCATGGAATACACAAGGTCACCGAAATCAAATACAATTCGCCCGCACACAATACGGGGAAAATCGAGGACGGGGACGAAATTGTGCAAATCAACTATCAGACAGTTGTGGGATGGCAATACAAGACGGTGATCATGCAGCTGCAGGACTCACTTCCAGATGTGCTGTTGACGCTTAAAAAGCGACCCAAGCATACGAAGATATACGGTCAGATCTATATGCAACCGTATCGACTGCCGAGTAAGAAGCGATCGATGGGTACACGTTGGACGGAGAATCTGCCGAGTCCGCGGCCTGGTTTCCTGCCGGTACCTGACTTTAATCTGCCACTAAAAATAAGTGAAAAGGCCGCCTCCTCGGACACAGACTCTAGTTGTAGTGATATTTTGACACCAACTGATCCGAAATCAGCTGAAAAGGAGATTAGACTTTATTACCCTAAGCCCCGGGCGGTACTGCAGCGCAGGAATACGATTTGTGGAGGTGAGTTGTACTCACTGAAGAACGTTAGCGGGGTTCCTCCGAGGCACGAGCAAAAGAAGGGCGTCCCAAATGGAGATCCATCCTCACCCAGTCTGAGAGACAAGTCGGTTTCATTTGGCTTTGGCCTCGAGATTGCCCCAAGGCCGACCACATGCCTGGGTATCTCTGCGGGAAATGGAAAGCTCATCGGGTTGAACAGCAGCTTCTCGCAAGATTTAAAATCGGGCGACGCAAAACGGGCAGCGGGTGAGGAGAAATCCAAGCCAGGTGTGAGCAAGGTGGTGCGATTCGATGCGAACATGAAGTACGAGGACTATCCGGTCGATCAGAAATACACGTGCAATGTGGACAACACAATCTTGGAGACATACGAGCCGATCCCATTTGCGGATGAAGAGGATGTGGTCGTGACTGTCATTGACACAACAATCGAAAGCGATGCGAGCTTGAGTGAGAAGAAAGACGAATTGCCCGCAGTTCCGACCCCGGCTCCACCACCTATTGTGGCGTTGAAAACTCCCCTAGTTGAGGCGATAAATCACGTGACAATTGCCAGGCGAGGGAGATTGGATAAGAGCCACAGCACTCCAGCGTATGACAATTCCGGCGAAGAGTCAGACACGCCGCCAGCCATCGAGCCGCGAAAGGAATTCATTTTGACAACGCCTCCGGCACCACCGCCACGTCCCAGGAAGCCGAGCGAAGTACCGCCAATAGTCGTACCACCCCCGCCACCAAAGCCGGTTAATATGATGCCACCAGAGAAGCAGCAGGCGAAGCTTGCTGAAACAGCTGCAGCGGCCGCGGCAGCAGCAGCAGCAGCAGCATCAGCAGCAGCAGCATCAGCAGCGGCGACAGCAGCAGCAGCAACACAAGCAGCAGCAACAGCGAATGCCATGAATCCAGTGCAAATGCTTGAAGAGTCCGAGCTGCATACTCCAACAAAAACAAAGACACTGACGCTGAAGAAGAAAAACAGTCTCATAGCGAAGCGGCGTAAAATAACACTGAAGATTCTTGGCACCGGTGACATACAGGGACATTTGTATCGCCGCACAAAAGACAAGCGTGGCGTCACATTTTGGGCGAGGCTCTACTTCGTCCTGATGGACACCAATTTGTACGGGTTTCGAAACAAGGAGGCGCTAAAAGCCAACTGTTTTGTGTATCTGCCAGGGTTCACTGTGTCCCTGGCAAAGGTGAGTGTCAGAACAATTTTTTGTCAGTCTATTCAGATTCATTGTATGTTGTTTATCTGTCACAGGAAGTACATTCGAAACCGTTTGCCTTCAAAGTGTATCACCCGTCGAAGACGTTCTACTTTGCGGCAGAATCGCAGGAGGCTCTGACCCAGTGGATGGACTTTATCCGGCAGGCGACGCTGCAGCAAAAGATCGGAGCATCATCGAATTCGTCAGAAATGGAAGTTCTGTCGAAGGAACTCTTTTCTGAAACCGAGAGTTCGGGAGATGAGAGCGATTCGATGAGCAAAAGTGTGTGCACCCCATCGCCAAGTGGCAGCAAAGACTTTCAGAGCCCCAAGGGCTATCAGCAGCAGACTCCTACCTCAAGCGACAAGCACGACAAGAAATACCTGGGCTCCCTGCGAAAATTCACAAAAAACACGCTGCCCTTCAAGAGCAGCAGTGGCGACAAGAAACCGTCGAGCGACATTCCAGTGCCAACTGATCAGTACAGAAGCTATCGCAAGGTGCCGGGTGGGAGTTTTGGCATTCAGATTGGAGCTAACACGCCCGGGTATACCGATCCCAGTCAGAATCCATTTCAGGCCAACATCACACCGGAACATCACGCGCCCCCAGTTCAGGCGCCCCCATTTCAACCTCCCAAAGTAACACTCTCAGCGAGCCGCAGTTCTGTGAGTGAGAGCAACGTCCGACCAACTGTGCAAGTGAATCCGATTCAGTCAGAGCTCCCAAACTCCTCCAGCTCTCTGTCGAAAAGCTATTCCACGGAGAGCAGCAAAAAGGGCAAAAGAACACTGCCCCACAATTATATCCACGCCTCCAACCCGAATCTGGTGGAATTTGATTTTCAAACATCGAAGACCTTGGACTATTCCCTGCCGAAGATCAACCCGGGAAACTCCTGGGATGCGCCGCATAATCTGCAAGTGTTCCTGACGCTCAAGGACCTGATGCTTCAAAAGCAGAAGGAAGAAGCTCAGGAGATGTACAACAATCGAGTTCTTCTCGGAGTGGAGAAAAAAGACGACCGCAGCGGGAAAGGCCTTCAGCTGAAGGGCAAACCAGGTCCTGACAATCAGCAGCCGGGTGAAAACGGAAAACTCTCAAAGATACAAAGCCGAAGTTTACCCAAGACTCCTGATTACGAAATGAGCTTCAAGCCCGACGACGAGGACATAAAGAGAACGCGAACAAAGGAGGGCCTCAAGCTGAGGGATTTCGGCTACGAGCTGATATCGGGCGACGAGCCAATTTCCGACAGCCGCGCGAATAAGAACTATTCAGAGCTCATGCGGCAGCAGCAATTGCGTCTGCAGAAACTGCAGACGATGCAGCAGCTACCAAATAAGGCAAAAAAGCACTCCAGCGGCAGTGAGAGCGACAAGACAAATCAACGTGGTGGAAGCTTTAAAAAGACCAAGGGCAAGTTGGAGGCTTTCAAAACGTCCAGCGAGCGTATATTTCAATTCAAGCACTCGAGCCACGAATCCAAGAGTCTAACGTCAATGACGCTGCCGCTGAACAAGAAGTCATCGCAAATCTACAATAGTCAGGGGAAAGTTGATCAGGGATCTTCCGCGAGTGGTGGCATCAAGAAAAGCCACACGTACAATAACGAATTTAAGGAGAGTATGAAAAAGTACGATGCGCATCGAAAGAACTCAGCGCCAATGCCGATTCTCTCGAAGTTGAGCTTCTCATCCAGCAAGTCGACGAAAGAGAAGAAGGTTATGTCACCACGGGGACACAGGTCCATCTTTGGCGGCCGCAATGCCATCGGCAGCTCAAGTTCATCGCAGGATTATGAACATGAGATCTTCTCACCGGTTGAATTTAGCAATAAGGTAAGATAACAAATGTTCACAGAGTGGTGAAAACATCGCGTCTGACGAAATGCTCTTCTTTTTCAGCCATATTCAGGGCCATCTTCGACGGTGGATCATGCTGCATCGATGCCCTTGCCGCCATTGACTTTACCCGATAAGCTGCCAGCGACTGCTTCGAATGTTTTGGTGTCCCCTGAGTATCCAAACATGGAGTGCCCCCCAGTATTCGAACCAGAAACGTATTCACTCAGCGATCCGAATGCAAGTTTAACACTTCGACGACGAAACAACATTGAGGAGTCTTAAACCGAAAGCAAACAAACAAAACAAAAAATACTAAAAATAACATAACAAATACCGTTACTATTGTATTCAAGTATACGTAAGATAAGATTTTAATCTTTTGCTCACGAACCATCACATCAAGGCAATACTCATAACTACTATGAATACTCGATAATTTCTCCTTCCCCAACAACAAAAGAAACCCTCCATAGTGGTAGTCTAGTAGATCTACCATGAGGTGCCTTAACTAATTTTAAATCTTCAAACTCCCCTCTCCTACTCCCCTCCCATAGAATAACACGAGTTTGCCCAGCATGTCAGTGCGCAATCCATTGGATGAGTACACGCCCATGAACAATCGAGTTCTGATTTTATTCTAGACGTAGTCGTAGACAAAACGAACTAAGTAGACGCATATATACAATACATACATACGTATATCTTAAACATTTTTTTATTCCTTAGTTATTAAGCAGAAGAAATAAAAGAGGACGCGAATCGGGAAATTTCGAAACTACTGTGATCATTAGAGTTGTTCATTGAAAATTAACTTTATAACGTTTTTTTTTTATTTTTTTTTTATTTTTTGTTCTTGTTTAAATCGTTTCAACGTATTCGTGTTTATGTTTCCCTCTTTTGTTTTCTTTTCCTTCCTCATTTGTACTAAAGTATTGTTTGTCGATGTCTCGCCTCGAGTGTGCTGCCGTCTAGGGTGTTAAATAAATTGAGAATTTAATTTCTAATTTATTATTTTATTGATAATTATACACATTTTTACCACTATATCTATATACATGTATTTTATTTTATTTTTTGAGTATTAGTGCCTTTTCGTTTTCATTAGAAATAAAAACAAAAGCTTCACACGGCGAGGCGATTATGAGATATATTATATATCGCACATACAACGCACACCATTTTTGTATTAGTAAGTGATTTTTTTGTTAGTTTACGCTAAAATAGATAAAACATAAACAATTTAAACAAATCACATATTAATGAGTCTTTGTTAAGACGCAACCTGTTAAAGAATCATTGAACGAATAATTGAAATTTATATTATATATTGAAATTGTAATATTTTTAAGGTCTTCCGTAATACACCAAATTTAAACTTAAAAAAATGATGTATTTTTCATGGTTCATCTTCTTCTTTGATTAGCGCAACAGTCCGGGGTGGACCTCGGCCTCAACCAACATGCCTCTCCAGCCAGCACGATCTTTCGCCAGCTGCCTCCAGTTGCGCACACCAAGTTGGTTGAGGTCCTTTTCCACTTGTGTGCGCCATCTAGTGCGAGGACGTCCTCTGTTGCGCTGTCCCAATGGCTCGGTGTCGAAGACTCTTCGGGCCGGAGCTGTGGTGTCCATCCGCTCTATATGACCTAGCCATCTTAAGCGTTGGATCCGAAGACGCTTAACTAGGTGCATGCCGCTGTACAGCCCGTAAAGATCGTACGCAGAACTTTTCTCTCAAAACAACCAAGAGCTTCTTCATCCGCTTCCAATAGCGTCCATGTCTCTGCGCCATAGAGCAGGACTGGGATGATCAGGGTTTTATACAAGCTCAATATGGTGTTTCGGGAGATGGCTCTGTTACTCAATTGCCTCTTGAGCCCAAAGAAACAGCGAATGGCAAGAGTAATTCTGCGCTTGATCTCGGTACTGGTGTTGTTGTCCCTATTTATTCCGGAGCCCAGGTAGACGAAGTCCTTGACTGATGACAGCATGTACTTTGTTTTACCCTGGTTTACCGCTAGACCCATTTTAGGCGCTTCCGCTTCAATACCAGCAAACGCCTCTTTGACGGCTCGCTGTGTTCGTCCAATCACGTCAATGTCGTCCGCGTAAGCAAGCAGTTGAACGGACTTTTAGAAGATCGTGCCTCGGGTGTTTACGTTTGAGTTTCGCACGATCTTCTCAAGTATGATGTTAAAGAAGTCACATGACAGCGTGTCGCCTTGCCTAAAACCTTTTTTGACATTGAAGGTCTCGGTGAGTTCGTTACCGACCTTGATGTAGCAGCGAGAGTTCTCCATCGTCATCCTGCACAACCTGACGAGTTTGGCAGGAATGTCAAAACTAGACATGGCGCTGTATAGCTCGTCTCTATGCACGCTGTCATATGCGGCCTTGAAATCGACAAATAGCTGGTGGGTTTCGATCTGCATCTCTTGAGTCTTTTCCAGGATCTGCCGTAATGTGATAATTTGATCGATAGTGGACTTTCCTGGCCTGAATCCGCACTGATAAGGACCAATCAGGTTGTTGACAAAGGGTTTCAGGCGTTCACACAGAACGGCAGAGAGTATCTTGTAGGCGATGTTAAGGAGGCTGATCCCTCGATAGTTGGCGCATGGTGTAGGTTTTTACACTCGTCGTGGTACACAGACTGCATGGATTCTCTTCAGACTCGTCGACTATCATCCGAAGAAACGATCACGAATCAAATGATTCACACAATTTCAATGAGACATTACCTATGGTTAATGTGGCACGAAATAGATGTTTGTTGGATGGCGCACTATTCTGACACTAGAACCACCTTACAATAACTTCTTATTATTCAGAATAAATTGGTCATGATCTTCTAATCCGAGCTATTGGGACAAAAGCCACAGAGGACGTTATTGATCGCGATGGCGCAAACAAGCGGAGAAAGATCTCAACCAACTTGCTGTGCGCAACTGAAAGCAGCTGGCGAAAGAGCTTTCTGGATGGAGCGCAAGATAGTTGATTGAGGCCCAGCTCCACCCGGTCTGAAGTGTCAAGCAAGATGAAGAATTTCATCAAAGTTTTATACCGATTGCTTCACAAATGTGGAAGTGGAACGACCGCCTCACACAAGTTTCGTTTTGAATATGGAACTTTAAAACTGACGCAACAGCTTTTTTTGACCCAAACCCAGCATTGAGGGTTTGCTCCTAATTTTTTCCTCGAGACACGGTCAATATTCTGTATGAATAATAATAATATAACATAATATAATAAGGGTGGCGCTACAGGGCCTAGCTTCTCAGCAACCACTCGTGCTGTGCGTGCTATTGTTCTCACACGAGTGGAAGGGACCTACAAATTTTATGCCGAATCCGAACGGCTTTGTTTGAGAAGCTATCTCTAGACAGGAAATACTCTGTGAGCATTGTCAGTAACTCGAAAGAGGTGGGGTCGTGAAAATTGTTTTCGTCGCACAGAGCAGGAATCGAACCTACGACATCGAGGTTGGAGTCGACGCACATACCCACAACGCCACGGACCACCATTCTGTATGAACAGCTCTGGAAAAACATTTGGGCCAACTATTGGGCCCCTTCATTTATAAAGTTCCCCTCAGACGAAGTTCTTTTCAGTGTTGTATTGAGGGTACAAGAGTACAAGTACAAGATATTTAGTCTGGTGTATTAAATCGAAATATAGGGATGATATAGGGGATGGTTTTGGAGATTTTATTTCTTCGTCTGACACCAGATGCCTTTTATGGGCGAGTGATTCACAATATCCCACTACATGTTCTGGAATTTTATTATATTCTCTAAAGAAACTTCAGAGAATTTCCTCTGATATCCTTCCTTCCTGAGCCTGCAGTGACCTGTTAGGAACGTGTAAGGATACGGAGGTTAGTCTTCATCTTGATACACGGCTCAAACCCTTTTCGGTTATATTGGGCCAAGGATTCTTGGCTTGCTTCATGCAATGAGCGTCGTTGAAGTTATCTGTCTTTCCTTCTATTCCCCTGAATTCTTTTCTTTTCTCCTACAACACAGAATGGTTCAGAGCCTGTGAAGGGTTCCGATTTTTTCACATTTCATTGCGTCTATTCCTATGTGGTCAGGTATCCATCAGCGTTTTAATCTGTTTCTCCTACTCACATTTTAGTGCTTCTGTAGGCAATTCCATGCAAGCTTGGATTTGATGATGTAGGAGTCGAGCGCCTATCCGACATTATTGCTATGTCGCAGAAACAGAAAACAGTGAAGAATCGCAGTACTGTCCATCTCCATATAGAAGAACTACCAAGACAGGCTTTTGGGGATCTTCGTCCTCTCGGTAGATCTCGGCTGGAGATTAGGCGTCATCGTATGCGGCTCCCGAAGAAGTTGTACCAACAAAAGGCTTTCAGAAAAGCTGTAACACATCAACTCAACAGATAAACATTCCTGGCTGCTCATCTACATAACTGATTCCAATACCTTTTTACAACTTAAACTTTCTCCGCTTAATTCGTTTTCGATAATGTTGATATATGTAGTCTGTTGACTGCAGTGGCTCGGCTATACTGCGGCAATGCTCCAGCAAAGATGGTCTTCGAATCCGAGATACCTGGCTCGAGAAGTATTGTAAGACGGAATCTCCCTTATTAAGACAAGGAAAATGCGAACGAAAGACACGTCGGTCTTGGTGATTGGAAGCAGTGACTGATTCACATAATGTATTGGTTTCTAATCACGAAATATAAAATGTTTCCTTCCGTCATTTAGTTCATTTGACTCTGTCCACATCCTGTTGCTCAAGTTTGTTTCAGCAGGGTAGAGGAAGTTCTAACCCCACGCAGACGTTCTTCCAAGATTTTGTATTATCGACACAAGGCACGCCGCGTTTGCTCATAGTTGGTTGAGATTTATACTTACTTAGATAATTCGCTTCCAATTACATTTCTTCCTATGCTCCAGTAGTTTTAATTTTATCACTTTTGCTAGCTTTTGAAGATAGGCAACTGTAATCACATGAACTTCCAATCGTGACCCTCAGTTCTGCAGAATTGTGCACAGCACCACCCACACACCAAGATTCCATTGCTGTGTGGTTCGCTTGACTTGGTCGAACTTGTAACTAATGCAATAATCAGCCTTTTCATTATTTAAAAATTGAACAGTTTTATTTTATTGATCTGTTTACAAAAAATACCACAAGCAGCGAATTGAATTTCCATTTTTTTATTTTTATTGAAGAGAAAAAAATAAACAATAACCGCATGAATCCTTTACAAAATTAGTTCACCAAATTGGTAATGATCTGTTCCACTTCGTCCCTTTTATACATCCGGAAGAGTCCTTCTGGCGTCATGGTCATCACTTCGACGTTCGTTGAGTTCAGTTTCTCCTCCATGACCTGCTTAAGGGTGTTCAAAGCCAATTCGATGGCTTCACTAAGGGTCATCTTGTCTGTGTAGTTATCTTGGAGATTCTGCTGTGCGCCTTCGCTGCCAGAACCAATAGCCTTAGCACCGTATCTGATATAAGTGCCAGACGGATCCATGTGCCAGAGTTGTGGATCACCATCCTCAATGCCGGCAAAGAGAATAGCAACGCCGAATGGACGACTCATAGCCGAGCCACCGTCACCGCTGTCACCGAACTGAATTGCAAGTGTTGATACTGCTTGGGCACACGACTCAATGGACATACGTTCGTTGTAAACGAACCAGTGGTTCTGGCATTCGACACGAGCGCGATCGATGAGAGTCCTGGCATCTGCCATCAGCCCAGAAGTGGCACAGCCGATATGCTTATCGACTTCCGAGATCTTCTCCACTGTGCCTGGTTCCATTAGGGGTGAAGTGATACGCTTCTCGACAGCTAATACAACTCCTAAATGTGGGTTACAAGATGAGTAAGTGAAACTCTTTGTGCAATCTACGAGGAAGTCTGCACTCACCCTCTGGTGTGCAAATGCCAATTGCGGTGGAACCCAATTTAATGGCTTCAATTGCATACTCCACTTGGAACAGACGACCCTCGGGGGAGAAGGTGTTTACTCCTCTATCGTATTCTGACCGGGTAAGGAACATTTCGCTGCGAAACAAAAGAATGAATAAACGAAAAAAATGTTTTTTGAGGTTAGTTAGGGAATGTTTCTAGAGATGAGTAATGTTAATGTTTTCTTATTGAAATGAATTTATGTAGACGAAAATTTGCGGGTGAAAATGTAACTTACATTGAATTGAATGCTTAGAGAATTAAGTAAAAATGTAAATTGCGACAAGTACGCTGATGAAAATGACAAAACACTTTTTGATCGCTTGTTGGTGTCGCCGACAGTTGTCAATTTTTGGCAAGTAGTCACAAGCAGTCATACCAACATTGAGGTGTAGAAAAATGAAATGGTTGGTGTATGCGATATGTAGCGAAATCATTAGTGTGCATTCAGCGCTTTCGTTGCAAATGAAATTGGATTTTTAAACATTGCAATTCTTTGTTAGGTAGGTATTGAGAGGATTTGTGTGTTGTTGTGTTGTTGTGTAGCTATGTGGGTTATATATTATATATGATGCATATTAATATTTAAGAAACGTTGGTTGAATTTCTTTCTCATTCTTCTTATTCCAGTTATACATTCGACTTAAAATAAATCGTGCCGTTCAGCTAGTCTCTGATACCCGAAACTTGGCACGTTTGACAAATTTTAAGAGAGTTTTTTTGCTTACGTTGAACCTTAAGAGATTCTGGTCCTGTAACTGTTCGAATCGGTGGATGAATATCCATAAGTTAAAATGCATGTAGAAGCATACATAAATGCGTGGCTTGGGTTTTGAAAAACGGTTTGGTTAACGGTTAACGGGCACAGAACTCCAGCAGTTGTCTTCCATCAGATATGAGCCCCAGCGCCCCTGATAACCCTCTTCTATTGTCCAAGGATCCTGATGGAATCTTTCATCCTGATCCTCACCAAAATCACCCAGATTTTGTGAAAATCTGTTTAAATGCGAGTACAGGTAGTGTACTCGCGTACTCGAGTTTAATTTGAAGTGGTGGAAATATGATGCGGTCTCCTCTAACCAGAGGCGTGTTTATACAATTTTTGGTACACACTTTTAGCTTTTTCCGGACTGGTCAATCTTTTTATGACTAAAATGATAATGTAAGCTCTATAAAAGAGACAGGTTAGATAGAAAAAAACGGTAGAAGAAATCAGAGAAAACAAACAACTTTTTTTGTTGACCAGGGTAATACAACCATCAACGCTTACACTGATGGAGTGATGATGCTATAAGACAGAGCACACGAACATGCACACCTGATTTAGTCTTTCTGACCATGCTTTTGCGTATACCAAGCGAAAGGGATGGTTTTGTGAAGCTAAACAGAATAAAACATTATTGTTGGAAATACCAGTAGCTGACATTACCATTTTCACTGAGAATCAGTCCGCCATTAAAGCAATCTTGAGAATTGAAATCAAGTTCAAGGAGGTCTCACGAACTCATCTTATGCAATCCAATGAATCAGGAAACCACTCGTATCTAAGTGATAAGCCAGCATCTATCCATATGTACGTACATAATCTAACCCAATTCTTTTGAGCTTCGGCACAGAAGTGTGTGTTTTACGTAAGCCGCCTTCTTTCTCTTGCTAGAGCAGATGTTTTCCATATATATGTATTCTGTTTCTTCTTCGTTGCTGGAGCTTCTACAAAAATCATTATGTGGTAAATATACTCGGTAAGGGTTGCATCAGAAACTGACCATTAAAGATGGTGTATTTTAGCTTATCGGCGGCCATACAGCACTCGCAATAGTGCCAAAGTCTAGACAAAACCATCGATTCTCTATACACCGATGGCTCTATTCAAAGCTTCTTCTTCCGGTTGTTTTTCTATGGAACCTAGCGGTGTCTGTGTATTAGCGATTATAGGAAATTCTCCCAGTTCAGATCACTCTTTAGCAAGACTGTATGTTTTTTTTTTTTTTGGCTTGGATGCTAATATCCCGCGGTAGTCTGATACATAAGCCGAGTAGTTTGGATATCAGACTGTACCAAGCCATAGCATTTACCATTTGATTTGTCGCTGTCTCTCATCGCAACTAAACGATAACGAACTAATTTGCTAGTAACTGGACACACAAATTGGGCTCTTCTCTCTCATATCCAGTGAGAGGATATAAAAAATCTGATCAATATGGCTTCTCCACTTAAGCAGACACTCTACTATAACTAATCGAAATTGAAGATCTAGACCCAGAAGCTGAACGTTTGTTAAACTCCATTACATGCATAAACCAATCCAACTACTTTGTGGTCACCTTTAGAAATTCCATCCGTCTAATTAACCCTCATGGGAACACCGTCGAGAAAACATCAGTGTTTAATTCGTTACTATTTTTCTGAAAACCAACTTTTTTACATTTCATCCGCTTTGGTATTTTACTAGAACCCGAAGCGATCTTTAGCAAGTTTTTTTCTTGTTATCTAAAACATGAAGCCGTTTGGCATACGTCGTGGTAATCCAGTCAGCTCAGTCTATAGTTCACAAAAATACGTGCGAATTCAAGATTACCCATGCTACCGCTTCGAGTACACTCGTCGCATAATTTACATCATAAATGTAAAAAAGAATAAAACAAACACCATAAAATCTTCGTTTGCCAATCGTTGGCAATATGATACAAAGTTGAACAGTTTCTGATGTGAAGCCATGGTCCAAATCAAGAAACCAATCGAATTTGCATACAGTCTGGTACTCTCGTATGGCACACCACTCAACTCCTTATTTGCCAGACAAACCACTTCACTCTCAATCTGTGTAATAAGCTTGGCAGCTATGAGAGTTTTTTTTTTGCAGTTTTACTGCGGTTATTGGTTGCGTTATGTAAGCAATCTTCTTGTAAAAACAACATATGACTGCCTGCGTCTATTGGATGTGTGTTGTATAAGCAGCTATGAGGACTTTGTACGAGCATGGCAAGGCAGCTTCTATGTTGAATGACTTTTGCAGGATAAATATTTGAACTGTCGGTGAGCAGAAATTGGTATTAGTAAGTGTCAGATGACAGATTATATGTTTCAAAATATTATACTTCAAAAGAGATTTTCTTGTCCATTGCTTTTTGCAAGCGTGAATTTCATCAGGTAACTGCAGCCTACCACAAAAATAGTACAAGTACCAAGTATGAAACAGGTAATTCATAGAAATTGAAAAACGGAAGCATCGCCGATGGCTACAAGTTAGATCAGGCGAGATTTTGTCCATAGAAATGCAAGCGCAATGTACTGCCGAATCGGATCGTTCTTTGGCTAAATTTGAAACTGACAAAACAAAACGAAATCAAAGCCGCTACAAGAACTTCTTGCTAACAGTTCTTAACTCAACCCAGCTGTCAACAAGTAGGTCTGGCCACGCCTTTTCCATCATCGAAATTTCTATCTTTACCAAATGTTATGACCTTGTCGTTGTTTGTTTATTTATTGCTTTAGTGTAGACTATCAAGTGAAGAATTTGAGTGAATAAAACAAACGTTTTTTTTTTACAAAAACAATCGAAACCTACTTATTGACAGAAGTGTTGAACAGTATTGTCATTGACCATGAGACCTTCACATCCATTTTTTCCAAGTGTTAACTTGCAGAAAAACAAGTGTCACCAAGAGAGCCTTTCTCTTCGAACTGTTGCTTTCACTTGCTTCGGACGCGTCTGTGCGGTATTTAATTGCTGTGACAAACAGGGGGAAAGGGAATTCGCACCAAGATTCATCTCAGTCGGCGTCAGGTAAGAAGGCGATTAGTGATCAGTTGGGCATCTTTGACAGCGATCAGAGCACAAGAGCTGAAGTTACTCGTATCATAAGCTACATAGCCATCTATTTCATCATTCGGTTATTCGAATTTGACGGGACAGGGTATTTGGAGAGATATCGTTCAAATCTTGAAGATACATGTGAGAGTTGATTGCCTTCCAAGATCCTTATACGGTAATGAGTATTACTTCTCTACAAACTGCACACAGTTTTGGGGTGAAACTAAGTACTAGATAAAGGCCTAACTATAATGGGCCTGTACGAACATGACCTGATGTTAATCGTGAATGAATATGAGTATGAGAATATGAGTAAGCGAATACACCAACCCCTATTAGAGTGACTATACTGGAGTCAGGAACGATTTGAAAGATTTCGTTAAGCACATGCAAATTTGAGAGAGAACACATAACCACATAAATGTTTCACTAAGCATGAAGGCTCAAGCCCATAGAATCCGGTGCGTGCGTTACAGTTGACAGCCACAAAAATCGTATTTGCCGGACTGCAAAGAGGTGCCAAATGAAATACGTACGTTGCGTCCGAAATATGTATACATACATACAATCCCACACGTCCATGAGAGTAAAATGATACACATACATGCATAAATGATACACACATGTGAGAAGAAACTGTCAAACGGACGAAAAGTTAAAAGTTTGCCAACATCATGCATTCTGATGTATTCCACATATAGCCCACACTTGTTGTCTCGCTCCCTCTTATTAGCTCTTATGAGTTGTCAATTTTTTGACAAGACGCAACGCACGCACCGGATTCTATGGGCTTGAGCCTTGAGTTCGAGCGATGTGAATTGTAACGCATAACATATGCGAATTTGACAGATGACATACAAACAAACATAAACTGTAAGGGGAATCTATGCGTCAAACAGTTCGTTAAAAGTTGAGTAGCTCATGTTCGCCCTTACGCGTTATAGTTAAGCCTTAAACCTTAAACATATAATACGTAAGGAGACGTTACAAATTTAGGAAAACAAGCAAGTGTATGAAAATGATAGAATACCCAGCTCCGATTCGTTAAGATTCGATACGTTTTCACTCTATTCGTAGGTATTGACATTTCACATATGTATGTACATATATGACAGTTCATATTTGAAATGGACGACGCTTCTGGTTACTTCTCGTTCGTTGAGAGAATTTCAGTTTCTACCTGTAAATATGTACAACGATTAGAGGAAACTGATGGATTTTCATGAATTTCTTGTAGTTACTCCCAATTCCCTACTTCCTCAGCTTATTAGCCGTAATTATGCACGAGATGTCTAGCTATCATATACAATAAGCAGAAGTGGAACATCAAGTCAAGCCTTAGAGGTCTTACTACAGCCAGACGCACCTACGTCTGAAGGAAGAGCTTGTACCAAGTCTTGCTAGGACATCGGTTAAGCCAAATCCTAGGATGACACATTGTCTACGTTTCCCATTTAAAGTGGATGCTAAAATACATACTAAACTATACATAGCTCCATAAGTGACTGCTCATTGAAGTCTTTGAATGAAAGTTCATTTCACATTCAAGCATTTTGTGGTAGACTGGCCGTTTGCAATATAAAGAGCCCCCTTTAAATATCAGATTGTTCTTCAGCCAAGACGAAGTTTATTTTATCGTTATACTTTGTGCCTGAAAACCAAAGATTGCTCTAGTAATTTAGATTCACCAATCCTTCGTCTGTCGATTCACTTGTGAAAATACGAACATGGTCATCCATTGTCTGGTGGTTCAACTTTTAATACCTTCACCGAGATTGCCGTTGTAGAAGTTCGAATTGGGATTTTTCGGAATGGTATCGACTTTTCGGTACGGCATCCTCTGTTTCGCGCCTTTACAGTAGTGAACAGGGATGGCTTTAGTGTCCTACTAATGAAGCAGTCTTTGAATCTTTGTACCCGGTTCAGGAGCTTATCATTGACAGCATTATCGCTAGGCGTTTGTCATAGCAAATATATATTTGAATTCTGTGAAAAACTTTAAGAGCACAAATAAATGCAACTTACGTACTGTTTGCTTATCTTTTGAGCTTGGTGATGGTGCAACTAGAAACAGAAAGTGCTATCTGGTACCAGCAATAGAGATTATTGACCCAGTCCCAGCTCCAATCCGCGCTGTAGTATCATTCAAAAAATGTGTTAGGAAATGCAAACCAATGCCAAGGCCTGTTTGGCCAAGACTGTTAACATGAACCAAAAGTAAGCTACACATGCACTGCGAAGGCAACCATCCAAAAAAATGCTGCTTCACAAATTCAGACGTATGTATTCGACATCGAGGTCCTGCATACAATGTGCCAACTTTCGCACGAAAGCACAGACTTTTGATAAAAATCAAGTTTCACAAGATTTGTCCATCAGATGACATGTATCTCTTGATTGTTAACATCCAGCCAGAGCACAAGACATTGTATAATCCAACACTCATTGCAGTCAGGCTTATGCCTCTGTGTGTACGTTTCTGATAATTGCCTTTTTGTCCATCAATCAAAATCTTAGCAAAACTATTCGGATTGCGTAACCTATTAAAATTCAGCGGGAATACTTGCTGTGTCCCACTTACCGGCATCGCGGGGGGAAACAGAAACAATGAAGGCTAACGAACCAAAACTGGACCTTGTTGGGCCTTGAAAATAGATTTGCTTTTTTACTGGGAAACCCACAAAAAAATATGAGATTCTTTGAATCGATAATTCATCTTGACTTTCCATCAATCAATCTCTTCATTAGACGACGATTAGCAATCATCACAGCAGCCATCCGCCTTGGCGCGGAGCGGCGCGGCGCTTGTGTCTGCCCGAAGGTCGTTGCAGGCATCCGACATTAATCGAGTTATTTCTGTTTCTGTTTTTTTTTGCCAAATCTGACTGAAATCAGTCCAAAAGCAACCATCACCACGAGTGAGTGCAGTTGCTGTCAGTCGCGGTCCTCAGTTTGGAAATGCCGCTGATTATGTCAGTGCGGTGAGCGAGCGACCGACGGACGGAGAGACGATGTGCACAGTACAACCAGCAGTGAGTGGATTATGAAAGCACACAGCTGTGAATCAGAAATAGACCATAGGCGCAAGAGTTAACACTCATTACCTCGGTCGAGCGCGTCGTCGTTGGTGTAGTCTTCCGCCACATATGGTGGCAGGTCTGCGACGCAAGTTCTCATGAAGCACAGGGGAGAGGACATACCGGTAATCGAGCTGAATTGTTTACCATTTTGCTGCTTACCACTGCCTGTTACCTGTCATCGTTTGACCGAATACAACACGGCAGGGAATTTGGTCTTGCCGCTGATTCGGCTGATGCTTGGTCAAGATATGCGGTAATAGACGTACGTGCTGCGCATGGCAAAGAAAGTGAGCCTAGCGTCGTCGGGAAATTGACTAGAGCTGAATAAATACACAAAGCTGAGTCGGCGGATTCTTATCGCCGGTTGAGTCGGTCGCCGCGATGTCTTTGTGGTGGCTGATGTGTGAAAATGCTGTGTGCAATAATTTTCGCAATGTGCGAGCGAAATTCAGGCGTAATTACAGAAGCCATCAGCTACTGTTGATGCTGTAAGAGGAAAGGTGTTGCAGTTGGCGTCGGATTGATGTGAATGCAAGGTCTCTGCTCTGTGCGAGGTTTTGACATATTTGGCGTAGGTTCAAAAATGTGGTGTCGATGATTGTGTTTGGCATTCATGACTGATGTTTGGGTGCCACTTTGTGCTGTTGTTGCGTCTTGTAGGGAGGACTCCAAAGGCGGATAGTTCACAATGCACGGGTGTATCACGATCAATCAGATAAAATCTCTAATCTTGGCACTTTTGATGGTTTCCCCCGATTGATTGCTTGTCGCTGCAATAAATTGAGCTTATTCAGGACACACAACGGCTTTTGTTGGAATTCGAAGAGAGTAACGAATATCTGCTGTCAAATCCAAATTGTCGGTTGATATGGAATGACTTTACGTGACAGAGACTGTGCGGATGGAGAATTGCTGAAAAGAGGCCACAGTCTCTGTTAACACATCCAAGACGTGTTTGTGGTTGTTTACTTCTTGGTATCTGTAGATGGAGCTGTTGTGTTTTTTCCAGTCACAGTCATAATTGTGACTGTCGACGCTTGGGCATAGTGACTTCGTCGGCTCCTGTCGATGGTAGCTTTTGGTGACATCACATCTCCCGAGATAAGAAAGTCGCAAATTGTCATTTGGGCACATATACGATAGAAGAAGAACAGTGTGAATAAAAACACAAGTAGTTATTAATAGTTACCAAATTTCAGTGTTCTCCTAGTAACTGACAACTCAATTAATGCTGCACTAAGCTGTCTAAAACGTGGCACCATGGGCCCTCTTCACATTTTCACAGCTTTGCGGAGCCAACAACACTTAGGTTAGGTTTGGCTATTGGGCTTCCAGCGAAAATTGCCAGCACACTTGGCCTGTTGTTGGTTCATTGTGATACCCAGTGCCATTCCAACGCCAAATGGTGACTGGACCAGATTTGAAAACCAAATAAAAGTATATTAACCCTTGCTTGCATTGAGATTCGAACCTGGGACCTCTATACCAAGGGCAGGCACTCAACTAGTTGCGTCATCCAGCCGTTTCCAACACTTAAGGTCCAACTGTAATTGATTGAACTAAACACAAACAGTAACTGCAGAGGTTTTCTATCCAGCGTAAAAATATAGACTATAACAAATAGACTATAGAACAAATCTTCACGCTAGCACATGCGTGATGCAACGTGTAGTTCGCTTCAAAAACCCCTGAACCGTTCGAAACCTGCACCGGATTTCGACAAGGAGATGCGCTGTCGTGTGATTCTTCAAATTTGGTAATGGAGAAGATTCTGTGCGTCGGACTGCAGTAAACACGGAAGGCACCTTATTTTACAAGTTGGTCCGGGTGTTGGGATACATCGAAATAGTCGCGTGTTCCCAACGTACCCTATTGGAAGCTATAACGCCGATTGAAGAACAGGTGTAAGGTGAGGACAAGACAAAATATATGCTGTCGAGTAAAAAACGTTCCGCCTCACAAGGTCGAGGCGAAAACATCACACTGGATAGCACAATTTGAAGATAGTGAAGGAGTTTGTCTGCAAAGGGGCAAACGTGAACTCTACGAATGACAACTTAGTGGAGATCTGACGTGGATTCGCCTTTGGCAACCGATGCTTCTTCGGTTTGTCAAAATAACTGGGCTCGAGTTCCTGACTCGAAGGACTATGCTCTACAAACCTCAACTACCTTGCCATTAGTGCTTTGTGGAGCCGAAAGCTGGAAGCTAAGCGAAACTCCAGAGCTGATACTTGGTGCCTGCGTAAGAAAAATCTTCGTCGGATACATGGTCCTATCTGCGAGGAAGGCGAATGGAGGAGACGACACAACCGCGAACTCTACGAGCTGTACCAAACTGTGGATGTAGTTCAGAAGTTAAAAATCTGTCGATTACATTTACATTAGCTCGACCACATCGAGCGCCTGGATAACGACGATCCAGCTAAGAGGTTCTTCGAATACAAGCATCCTGGTTCAAGGCCGAACCCTCAGTACATAGACAAAGTCGCGAATGCATGATAGCTTGGTCTTAATGGCTGGATGCAGCGTGCCTAGGACTGTCAACGATTGAAGGCAGCGATGTCCCAGATTCGGACCCTTCATGATTCGTATACCTGATAAGTAAGTTTGTAAGTAAGAACCTTAAAGAAATTAACGAAAAGTAGTCAATGTCCATACTTACGCTGAATGCAAACACCAAGTATACTACTCTCGTGCGTAGGAATCTCATCATTTCGTCCGACGTAATTTGAACGAAACTGATAGAACCGATTATTAAGGTCACATTATTCCATTCCTGTGCATCCGCTCGAATGCTGAGGGTTACTCAAGACTCCATACAATGGATATATCGATTCGCTTTAACGTCCATGGTTAGATTTTCTGCAGCTGTCGTTTAAAGAAACTGTATAACAGGCTGATGTATGTATAAAATATGCAAAGGCACCCCATGAACTGTTGCGACACTTGTTATCATCAAGCACAGCAACTGAAAATAGTCTGAAAAATTTAAGAAATCATTTCTACCTCCAATACTTCTGGCTAAATGGACAAATTCAACTGTCTTTGTCAAATGCTACACAGTCTCTCCACGATTGTTACAGTCGTGAGACGCCTTCAAAGTCTTACTCCACAAGCACAAACCCTATCATCAACTGAATCGACCAGCGATACGAACAACGAATGTCATTACACCAGGCCTCTTGTCTAGAGGCCTTTCATGTCTGTCTGCAACAAACACTTTGTCACTACCTAGTCGTGGCTCTAGTTACGGAAGAAATTTATCTCCTTTATGCACATTTGCTTACTCCTCCCCAACTGCTAAGCGGTAACAGCGCATTTCGCACTTCCAACAGTCGAGAAATTCAGGTATCCAGTGATAGTGTAAGCAAACCCAAGCCAGCGGCGGATGCAAAACCACACTACAACGTACCACAAAAATAGCTCATTTATCCACAGATGACAGTCCTACGATGGCAGCAAGCACCATTAACCGAAAAATAGTTGCAATCAACTGAGTCAAGCCCCCAAAAGCAGTGCATTTTGGGAGCCTTTCCTCCTTGATCGGTGACAGGTGTCTGTGACGCAAACGACGTCATCGGAGCGGCATTGTCGATCACTCTCCGTTTCAAATATGGAGAAAGTATTGCGCAACGCTTTTATTATTGTACACTTGAGTTGAGCTGAGCTGGGTTGAGTTGGGCTGTGTTCAATTTATGCATGCTCTCGTTGTTGCACACTGAACAAGTGCGGCGTCCCTCGTGCCGCTGCCAACACTATCCCCAGCCCCATCCCCATCCGCAGCACAATCACCATCACCATCAGCATATCACCATTATTACAACGTACTACACAACACTTGGTGCTTTTTTTTCGCAACGCTTTGTGTCTTGCGCGAATGCAGTCCAAGAGCAGCTACAACGACGCTATAAAGAAACCCCATATTTCTGGTACCAGCGCACGGGCCGAACAAAACTCACTTAGAGGCACCCGTTCATCTTCCTATGGCACGGTTGTGTGTCCACCGCTGCCGCACTGGACTGGGTCCGCAAGTGGATTACGACTGAGAGCTGCACACACACGGAACCGATAAAATCGAATTTCATAACAATGCAACTTTTGCTCCAAATAATTATTTAGATACTCGTAAACGTAACGGGAGAGTTCGCGCGTTCCACTGCAGCCACTTCGAAGAGCCGGAGCGGTCACCATTGTCTTTGGTGTGATTTTCCTTAGTGAGCCAGGAGAACTGTGCTTCTGGCCTGACTTGGCACATGTGACAACGTCATTGAGCGGTCGTGTTGTAGGAAAAACCTGATCGATGTACTGTTGGTTGCCCATTTCGAAAATGAAAAACTGCACGGACAACGACGACGACGGCGGTGGGACGGGCTGGCTGGCGAATGGAGCCAGCAATACTGCACTACTTCCTCGCAAGTCGCTGAACCAGACCTGTAAACTATCTTTGGCTTGGAGTCGTTTCTCGTGGCCACTTGTCGGAGCGATGGGAGTCACTTTACATTCGGTTCGGCCATCCACCGGGCAACCGATTGCATGAGCAGTCATGATTGCTCGTCAGCTGCTAAGTTGGCATGTGAACGGGTTGCTTCCGCAGCTTGTTCTCCTGTGCAGGTAATCTCTGGCTGATTGAGTTTTGGTCAACATCAATTAGCCACACTGAAAGGCACTTAACTGAGTTATGTGGATATGCGATAAGATCGAACGCAATTTTGACAGATCGCACACAAGGGTTTCATGGGCTATAAAATTATGACACGAAATCGGATAGGATTTGGTGAGAGTAAGTTGGTTGTGTAAAGTCAAAGACATTCGCAGCTGAACAGACACGGGCACTGTGTCGGTCGGTTATGTACCATTCTTGTGGCTTTTCAAGGCTTACAATAGTTCAGATGAAATGTTGAGGGATCTCGATTGTTCACTTTTACTTTTGCTTATGAAATGATTAAGGATTAAGATCGATTTCCTGCATTTGTCATGAATATTCACCCAGTCGGGGATATGTGGAGAAAAAGTGACAACAATCAGGTGACACTGGGTAGAAATTGAATATTGGAAGTGATAATCTTTCGCAATTGACGACGCGTTGAATGTTGCTGAAATTCGGAATGAGTGGTTGATGGAGTAGAGTCCGCGACTACTGAGGTGAAGCAGGATGTGATCGGATGGCAATGACAAATCTAACAATTGCATTTCGTGATGACAGTTTACTGAACTCGTGATTACGACCCCAGCCTATCCTAGTCATAGATGGAGAAAGAGAATTTGGCCTCTATTCCGACTGCAAACGCATGAGTTTCCCAGCTGTACTGGATATACATATGTAGTGTTTCTCATCAGAAACCTAATCTAAGGTATTGTGTAGAGGAGGTCATTGCATTTATTCTCTAGTCGCAATTGACATAATATGACTACTGCAATTTAACGCGACTTTTTGAGAGAAAAGTTCTGCGTACGATCTTTGATCCTGTTTGCGTTGATGGCGTTTGGAGGAGAAGGTTCAACTACGAACTATACGGGCTGTACAGCGGCATGCACATAGTTAAGCGTCTTCGGATCCAACGCCTAAGATGGCTAGGTCATGTAGAGCGGATGGACACCACAGTTCCGGTCCGAAGAGTCTTCGACATCGAGCCATTTGGACAACGCAACAGAGGACGTCCTCGCACTAGATGGCGCACACAAGTGGAAAAGGACCTCAACCAACTTGGTGTGCGCAACTGGAGGCAGCTGGCGAAAGATCACGCTGGATGGAGAGGCATGTTGGTTGAGGCCCAGGTCCACCCCGGACTGTAGCGCCAATCAAAGAAGAAGAAGAATATAACGCGACTGTGATGAATTCTGATCACTCGATAGAGGTGGCGGAGTGGTCCGTCGACTTACACTCAAATGTACATACAATGTGTTCTCATTTCGTGGTACGGTAGATATTTTCATACTCCAACTCTCCAATAGAAATAAACTACTCCTGACTCCATTGCTGTTTGTCCACTTGAGCTAACAAATTTGATTAACTTATAACAAAAAAAAAAATTATCTAACCACGCGGATGATGCAACAATTTAGTATGGGAATGAAATGGTTTTTTTTAAGCTAATCACTTTATCGGTGTTATATGCCAACTACTAGAGGACGCCCTTGATTAGTCCAACCAATTATGATCTGGGGATTAATTAATTCAGCAGATTTCTCACAAAGATAAATGCTTAACCACTCTCATTCTGAGGAATGTCAAATTTCTAGAATACATCACAGTAATATAATAATAATAATGGGTGGCGCTACAGCCCATATAGGGCCAGGGCCTAGCTTCTCAGCAACCACTCGTGTTGTGCGTGATATTGTTTTTTTTTTACACGAGTGGAAGGGACCCACAGTTTTATGCCGACTCCGAACGGCCAAGTTTGGGAAGCTTTTTCTAGACTGGAAATACTCTTTGTGCATTGTCAGTGACTCGAACGAGGTGGGGTCGTGAAAATTATTTTTGTCGCTCAGAGCTGGAATCGAACCTACGACCTCGAGCTTGGGGTTGACGCACATACCCACAACGCCACGGCCCACCACATCACAGTGCCGACCGCTTAAAACCTTGCGTTGAAACAGGAAACGAATAAACATTTTCGTGAGTATTCTAACATATGAAGCTAAATTTTGCGAATACAAGCTGTCGAGATGAAATTTCTTCTGCTGTTGTGGGAGTTTCTCATCGGGATAGGGTGACAAAGACAGCACACAGTACACACGGCAGTACGCGAAACTTAATAATGAGCAGTACTTCTCCGAATTGAAAGGGCTATGTAATGATTCGATGGCTCGGGCACGTGACACGAATATCCTTATCATTAAGTCTGCCGAGGCTGGTCTTTAATGCGACTCCATCAGGCAAACGATCCCTTGGCGAACTCACAACGTTGCGGATCGAGTGGCCTGGAGATCTCCAGGGCGTGCTTTAAACCGCAGACCCCTCTAGTGGATCATGCAGGTTGGACGATGATGATGATATACTGTATACCATTGTTCACTTTGGCCTCAAATTCCCAGCTTCAATCTCCGCAGTTCTGCCCTAGTTTTTATTTATACAGTGTGTTCTCGTTACCAGATTATTATTTGTTTTCGTTGACACCTATTGACGAGCTTTTTGAAAGCGGTGGTCAGCCTCCATATATATGTAGCCGTTCTGATTTGACATTTAGTTGCTGCTGTTCCCAAACTACATCCGCATGCGGACATAAATTAGCAAAGTGAATGTATTAAGTAATGCGTTAAGGGTATTCTATAATGTCCTCGTATTAATTAACTACAAGCCAGCAACAGAAGGCAAACTTAGGCCTGTATAGACCCGTTGTCAAGTTGGTTCTTTTGATAAAGCAATTTAGATGACTGACATTAAAAGCTTTATGGAGGGTTTTCAGTTATTGAAAAATATGCCCATTAGTTACATCCATTTCCTCTGCAGCTTCTGCAGAAGTCCTTGCGAGCCAGGCCCAAACGTGAGGCGTGAATTCCAATGGCGCAGTGATTAATGATTCGAAAATTTCGCCCTATTCAATTTCTGCGCCAGTAGACCATCTACAATTAGTGTGAACAAACGTTCCAAGCTTTGGAAGATGTTTTGCTGTAGCAAGTAAAAAGGTGTAAAGCATTTCATCAGCAATGACAATTGCTTGCACAAGTCGACTAGTTGCACACGACTCCTTTAGTTTTAAATTGGTTACCTGAGTGAGTGTCATTGTTTGAAAGTATGTGTACCGTGTTATGTTACTTGTCGTGATCGTTGTGTTTTTGTAAAAGTACCATTTTTTTTGTACCGACACAAAAAGTAGAGTAGGCCATCAATAAAAAGTCTCTTTTACGCCAATTCTGTCCAGCAATCAGTTTGAATTGTACTACTCATTTTCAAATTTGTCCATTTCTCGTTGCGTGATCTCAGCGTTAGTTTTGTTGGCTTACGTTGTCTTCCTGTGAGTGTCATCGAGACAAGTCGTTTCAATCAAGATTTTACCTGTTTGACCATTTGAAGAAGACATGCTGCTCTTTCGGCATCTTTCAAACATGTTTTATGTGCCCCAGGATAAGGATGAAAGATGCAAAGTAGAATGAGTTGACAGCTTTAGAATTCTACCAATTTAAATTAGGCAGCTAGCAAAGTATTCTCACAACGATGGAATGTGTGGAATGAATCAAACTGAAAGTGCGAAAAACATCGTTATTTATACAAAGTTTACATTTCTGTCAAAACAGTGACGACTGACCTCCATTTTGATTTTACTCAACGACTTGTCATCTTGAATTTTCCTTGCATTCCTTATCTCAACTCCAAGCATAACTTTCGATCAATTAACGCGCTCCAACTACCGTATCCAAGGTGCATTGTTATCGATTAACAAATTCCGTTGCCGATTGAAAGTGCCTTCCTGCTTTGGACACACAATGCAACGAGGACCCCGAACCGCAAGACAGAGTTAATTAATTCGAACAAAATGAAAATTCGAAACCAAAACGCTCCATCTATTGGCTAATTGTGTTCGAAGTGTATGTGGACTCACGTGAGCGTTTACTTTTCATCCCGGCTTCCTTCTCGTTTCTGAACATACCCCGGGCACCGGTGATTAATTTAGCGTCGATATTATTTATCCAAATGCTGGTTCACGCTCTTCCTTTTGCCGCGCTCGGATATTGCCGGCGATTGGTACAGAGTGGTGTAGTCCATACCACACCGTTAGTTATGCAAGTTTACGTCAAACTACAATGAACGATTACACTGTGCGCGTATCCGTGGGACTTACAGACTGCTGCTAGCTAACGAATTGATTGGAATCACTATGTCTTCGATCGACGATGCAGCGACCTCGCGGCAGATCGTTTGCGAACCGAACAACGAACGCTTTGCATCGACTCTCGTGTTGTACGAATGTCAGTACATGGCGAATTGACATCAGTGCGACAGTTCTCGATCGCAATTAAATCGATTGAAAATGAAATCGAAACGCAGATCGCGTGTACCGTCGAACTCTGGTTGCAATCACACCGCACTTTCGATTGGGTAATCCGGTGCAACACAACACCGACACAACGGCCGGGTAATTTAATAGTTTCGTGGTGAAACTGCGAGAGCGCTGACAACTGAAGAGGTTCGTTCGAGCACAAATTCTAACGAACCGTCGAAACCATCTTTACGTCACGCACGACGGCTGCGGCAACGGCAGCGGCGGCGGTTACTGAGTCCGTATTAACATAATTATTTGTACAGTTTTCTTACAACTAATCATCGTTTGCGCTCTGACCAGTGGGGGCAATGGTGGTGTCATTTATAAATCAAGGTTAATGATCGATTTGACAGTTGGACTTCGAAGTGAGGGCATGGTCTGTTTCGGGGACACTGCAACTGGAAATGCATATGCATGGGTAAATGTTAAACGAGCTTGCAATAACGAGGGATTTCCTATCTTCCATTTCCACAAGATCAGCTGCTAGATAGTGGACACAATGGAGATTAGGAAATTGTAACTATCAAAAATATGATAAATGGGTATAAGTAGCCAGCGACGGCGGATGAATGAAGTGACCACATCACATCCCACACTTGCGCACACCATCAAGCTTGGTGAGATCTTATTTTGAGGGCTTGACGCATTGGTCGCAATGACGGAGGCGCGGCGTTTGTTGAAGGGCGGACATCTAAGCTATGTGTCATGGTTCTGAGATAGGCAACATTCGAGATGTGGTTTTGCCAGTGATTGACACACTTGTGCATCTGTTAGGCCTTTTCGTTTGCCCAATGACGCTTGTTGGTTAGTGACAGTGTTGCGAATTGATCTGGAACAAGTGTGGATTGTAGTAGATGGAGGAGGTCGCCCAGGTATAAGGTAAATGCTGGTCAATCACATGCGACAGAGTACTAAAAAAAGGCAGAAGTGCAAGAACTAGCAGAAGACTGAAGAGATAAATACGATTTGAGGCCAAATTGGGAAAGCCAATCGCATAATGGGATACCGTAGTTGTCTCTTTCCAATACTTACGTCAAAAGAGGAGGAACATTTGTTAACAGCATCATCATCAATTTCGGAAAGTGCAAAATTCCTCCTGGGCCATCGTTTGTAAAGCAAAAGGAAGTAGTGAGGAAATATCTTTAAGATCATTAGAGACACACTACTACTCATTTGGCTCGAAATAGTCGAAATTGAACGAAACTCAACGAAACTAAGCTCAACGGAAGCGATTGTTGTGATTACAGTCTATCAGTGAGTGCTTGCATGTTTGATTAACTTCCACTACGGTTGCGCTTCTCCTTCAGTTTCTTTTGCCATCTTATAGATGGAGTGACGGCCAGTTAGCAATAAGTCTTGTGTCGTCTTACCTAAGAAAAGCTTGTTCTTGTGCCCTTGAGATTCGTCGATGTACAATCATGCGTTGTTGGTGATTCCCAACTCCATTCAACACTCACTGAATCGAACAAATTCGAAACTAATTCATATAACCTCTTGTTGGGCATCATTCACATTCCAAAGCACAACATTCACTGAATCGCTCACAAAGATGAATGTGATTTGGTTTCTTGCTAATTTCAACGCGCCACACCGACGCTCCACTGCCGACGTTGCGCTGCCTCGTCGCATCAGATAATTTATGATAATTACGCCCCCTAACCTCACCGATGTAGATGTTGCCTCCACGATAGCCCGCAACAATTGACCAGATACTTCCTTTTTCCTTTGTTCACATCTTGCAGACATTCATTTTTAGCGAATTACAATGGTCAAAAGTGTGGTCGGAATGGTAAGCATTTACATCTCCATTTTATTTTGGCACACAGACGTTTAGCATAACAATGTCCGCGGTACATTCGCGCAGTGTCGCGCTTATTTTGCATATTTGATCGACATTTTATGTTGTTTGCTTTTGTTTTATGCTCTTTGGCTTTCCGTCGTTCCTTTTTCCTCATAAAAACAAATTAGTACAAAGCAATTAAAGAAAGAGCCGAGTGCCAAAAATCAAATGCCATAATTCAAACGGTGCGTGACAAAACATCAATAGCCTGATGGCAAGGTTACGTGCACAGGGTGGTGAAGGCTGTCTCGAGTTCACCCAATGGTACACATTTCAGGTTTTCCTCGATGAATGGGGAAATATGCATATACTTGTCGTGTTTTATTTTCATCTCGTATAAAATGTCTGTTTGAGAGGTTTTTTAATGATTTCTTCTTGATGTCTGATAAGATAATTCGATTTGATTGCATATTTGACACTTAATTTGACAGTTTATAGCCGTCAACGGCCGATTTGATGTTTTATTGCATATGTTTTTTAATTGCCATATTGCTACTGTTGGGGAATTCTTGCAGTTGTCGATGCACCCTGTGAATCACTGTCACTTTTGGTGCGAGAACAGAAGCATGACAAATGGCACACGCTGAAAAGTCAGGATTTCGCGGACTTGGTATTTTATTGTTTGACAATTTATTTAAATATGCATTAGATAAGTCGCTTCCGCAAATTTTTGTGTTGTTGCTCTTCGCTTTGTCTCGATTCAGCATTCAGCAAGTTTGAGATATCAGTCTTGACATTGTTATTAGGCCGCTGGGGATTATATTTTATACCACTGTCAGTGGAGGCTGATATATTAACCGTTTAAAAATAGTCTGCCGTCATGTGAAACAAAAGAACGGATTAGTTGCGTTGAAAGCTTATGCAATTTGTTTGATGCGAGTTATCTTAGCTTTGACGTTCATCGGCTGGCTGAAGAGTCTTCTGTAAATCGTGCTTGGACATGCGTGAGAATGGAAGTCAGTTTTTAGTAATGTTGTGGTTTATCCGATAATGCCGGGGGATAGGGAATGCTTTGCGAATTCTGGGTTAATGTTATCTTGTGCATTTACGGCATTAGCCAGCGTGCCAGGCATTGAGTTCAACCCAGAATTGCTTGAACTTGAGGTTAGAATTAGCTTCAATAGAAATGACACTTAACACAAATTTATTTTATTGCAATTTTTCAAGAAGCACTTTCTGATTTCTTTAGGCTCAGCCGTGATTGACTTAAGGAGGATTACGAGTACTGAGCGCTAAAATGCAAACAAAGTATATAGATAGACTACCAATTTCGTCAAGTTTCGTTAAATTCTTTTGGGGGCAGAATGGTTCACTCACTGCATGGGTAAATGATAGTTGCTGTTGTAATTTGGTGTAGGTTTCTATAGACGGATTCGAATCACGATGCCTCTAGCCTTCTTTCAGTTTTAATTTCAGCTGAAATGCATCAATTATGGCTGCACCTTAAGGACCTACGAAGAAGATGATAATGGACTAACTTCGTCAAATGTTTCATTTACTTCATTCACAGGCAAGAGCAATAAACTCTAAATAGTGCACAAAATAAATTGTTAAACTCTTATTTCTTTAAATGGAAACATCAACAAAATATAATTTAATGACTTACACCATTTCTGTCAGCCCACAATCGCTCACAAAGCATTTGAGTCACTGTCAATGATTACACTGGTTGTCAAATCAAATTCGACTTACAAAAGAAGTTGTCAGCAGTATACAAATCCCGTTTGACAGATACAAAGGTGTTTATCGTCGGTGGTCATTAATCATGTGTGGGATCGAGTCGACGTTCTATTACACCATACCCCCAACCAGTTGTGTGGTATTTAAAGAGTTATGTATTTATCAGTCATTCATTTGGAATCATCCATTGCGGTTTCTAAACATGTTTTTGGAGACATCTAGGCAAAGATTCCTAGACACGTGTATGCATGAATATGAGTTGGTCGATTAAATTATTGTTAACATTTTTTGGGAATCAACAACAATTAATGAGAGAAATGACTGCCGTCAGAAGAATAGACGGACAACATGCTGCATAAGTGGATTGATGCACTGAAGGCTATTAAGTAGACATAGACATCCGAACGAGAAAAGTATTTAAGTGTTTATTTAGTCAAAAGCTTATTCAATCAAGTGAAGGAATCAATGCTAGAAGTTCCTGCGGGAAGATTCGGATTAGTTGAAGCTTTAGTCGAGAGATAGTGATTGTAAGGCAAACAAACCATGAAGAATTGTTTTATCGGAAGACCTCAATTGAACTTATCGATGACGAATAAATGTCAGCTAAATCCGGAACAAAGGAATCATTGAAGAGGGTTTTTGAGTACAACAGGCTCAATTCTGAAATGAGGATTGGAAGCAGATGAAGGCATATATTTCTTGGAGTTTCCCTAAGTCGAAATTTTACGGGATGTCAAAAAAAGTTCGATTAGAGGTAGATCCACTTAGAGGATTTTATTATTTGCAAGGAAAATTGAGGAAAATGATAAACAGAAAAATTATTACGTAGAGTCTACTGTAGTTATTAACACCAACAAAAAATCTTTCTTTAATCCCAAGATTCTGAACTGACGAATTTTCGAATATCCACTTGAAGTTCGACGGAAAACTCTATCAAACGCAACAAAAGTTAAAAGTTGACTAAGATTTTCCCTGGTGATTAATTCCACTTGTGGGACGCTTAGAGCGGATTATATGGGCTGGATCCTTAAAGACCGAGGAAGTAGAAATATTTTGTACAAGTTATAGTAAGTGTCATAAACGTTACGACTAAATTATTTCCCTCCAACTAGCGCTATCTCTGAATCAAGAGTGTCCCTTTTGACAGCGAGACCTATTATTGCTCATTGTGTGGCATTGCCAACATCATACAATCTGTGATACTTTTGTCAAAATATATTTCAGCAAGAAATTGAATTAAAATGTACTTTCTGAGCCGAAAAAATGGAGTGGATGTGGAAAACAGACTCACAGAAGGATGAACAAACACGTGTTTGTCTTGATATAATAACACACCCAACATCTCTCTTCGATGAAGTGGGCCTCCGAGAGCTCTGCGGTCAAATACATTGTCTCTCCTGCTTTCCAGAGAGCTTTGATTAATTTATTTCCTTGCTTAAATTCAATTTTTATCATCAATAAATGTCGTTCATGTGTTCATCTACCATTTAAGCAAACTGAGGCAACCAGTCAGGAGCAGGACCCCAACAAACGAGTTTCCAAATGTTTCCATTTCAATATAAATAACTTACCAACTGGCGAGTGCTGATTTATTGATAACTAGTTTCAATTCGAAACCGCTTCGAGGTCGGCAAAGTCGCTTGGATTGATGTCCAAATGCTACTCCGTGTACATTTTTTTCGAGTTTATCTATCAGGAAGTAAAAGGATACAGGAAAAGAAATAGTTGCAGTCTATTTAATCGGATATCCGACGCTTTAGAAGACTTTCCAGTAGTTGACATTCGACACCACCAATGTGTTCACATTTTTCTTAACCTTAAATATTTCATTAGCATGCATGATTAGTTGAGACAAACTGCTAAATTAGAGTAGGCAACTGGTTCGTCCTGAGTTTGTTTTAATTTGCATTTTAATGACTGAAGTTAAAGTGCTTGTCTCATCAACTTTGCTGCGGCTAATAATTTTTCTCATTTCCAGTTTGTTAATGGAGTAATCGTCATTAGCCCAAACTTGTCGATACCACTTATGTACCTTGTCCACTGTCAGTCTCCTTCTCTGGAGAGTTTCATTATCATATGTTGGACTTGAAAAATTGCAATCACCATTTCAAGCTTGTCATGATTGTCCAGTAAATATTAGCACTATTGGCAGTTTTCTCTGGAAAGTCGTTCAACGTCTGGGTAAGGTGATGACATTGACATTATCCTCCTTGTTTGAAACAAGCCATGCGTATCGTAGAGGACGAATGCATGGGAATTTTGACAACTCTTCAAATATATCATTTTGGATGTCTTTAACAATGCGGCATCTAGAGAGTTAGTTTAAATGTGATACGAAGTCTCTTCACACCTTCTGAATTAGCAAATACACTCAAACTCATTTTTCGTGTGACTTCAGTTCGTGATGAAAATCTCTACAGCTAGTGCAATGTCTGCCTAGCTGCCTTTAACTGCCCACCACCTTAATTTTTGCTTTCTCTTGTGCCGCAAATTTGTAACCAAAAACTCTTTCTATAGACTAGTTAGCAATGGCTTTCGATCTGTAGACCCCTTACTAGCTTCATGTTGTTGTGAAGCTTGTACGGTTAGTGGTTGAATACTATTTCCGTGATGACCCCAAAGTGGACCAATAGACTGGATTCTACATTACGAAGGACTCTCATGGAATTGTTCATGGCTGTGGGCCGTTGTGTCTATTCGTTGAGAGTCAGTTGAATCTTCAATGGAGTGCTCTTATACTCAATTGCCTATTGAGCCCAAAGAGGGAATAGTTGACAATGCTGGTACTATTAGGCTCAATGGGCGAAAGAAGTTGATCTTAGTGAGCCACACCACTACCACCTTACTACCACCCCGAACCTCGCAGCCGAGGGGGATAGTCGCCAAAAAAAAAACCTGTAGAAGATAAGCAACGCTACAGCATCTTCTATAAACCCTTGACCGTACATAGTTAACCTTGAATTTGCGTTTTTGAACAGTATACACAACGCATGGTTCAAAAAGTTTCACGCTGCGGACTCAATTCATAAAGGTCACTCCATCTTAAAGTTATTAACTCCCAACCACAATGGGCTTAAATAAACTAAAGCTTATGTCAGACCCGAATTTAGAAGTAAGGGTATCACTTATGTGTCCCTCTCTCGAATGCGACTGCTTCACTCCCATTACCTTGTAATCGTTCTAGAAAAAATCGCCAATGTCGTATGACCCACTTAAGAAGGTCCAAAAATAGCTGGAAGGCGCAGTTGGTTGAGTGACTGTCCTTGACTCTTCAAATCTGGTCCAGTTACCATTTGTTGTCGGGATAGAATTGTCAGCACTAGCATTTAAGTTGTCTATAAGTCGCAGTAGTTTTATACCAATAGTTATCAATGAAACAATAACATCCTCAGTGTGCACCAATTTCGCTGGCAGCCCAATAACCTAACTAACATTATTTGACCTAACCTTATTAGAATGGAATGCGTCTCTAGCCAATGGAAATTGGCAGTACCATTATAACCGGAAAGGGACCAGCCGACAAGTCTTATGAACCAATATCACTCCATCCTGTCCAGTCTAAGGTATTCGATGGAGTTTAATTTAGACGTTTAAGTCCAGTCTTAGAAGAAAATGCCATGTTGTAAGGCACCAAATTGATTTCGCCATTAAGTACGTATAACTGAGATAGTGGAAGGAAACCATTTGAATAAACGTGGGTTGGTTCAGTCGTTGTGTCTTGGAGACAGATAGGACATTCCATAACCACTGGAGTACCTCAAGGAAGTGTTATCGGACCTCTCCTTTGTCCTCTCTATACTTGCCTTGTGGTATAGGCAAAGGCACTGAACTAAGATGATAATAATGTAATTTTGGCGAATCGTTCCTAATGCGGTTAATTCCATTCTAAGCAAGAAATAATAAGAAATGTGTCATATAAATAACCACAAAATCCAGCGAGATTTGGGTATTATAACAGTTCAAGGTCAAATTGTGACATTTACTCGTAAGAACAGCAGCTGACGCAACATCTTCTCCTGTCTTATATTTCTCAAGCTAAAGTCGTAATGTCTTCGAGTGAACCACCACAGACTCTTGCAAGGAATACCTCCATCCCTTATAGCCGCCAACAGTCACGCAACCCATTTTTGTGGCTATTCAGTTTCGAAATCGCAGCTTCGAACCCAGTTAGTTGGAATTCTTGTTAAAACAGCACCAATTAGTTTTCACAATCTAGATGGTATGTCGATAGTTTATCATTTCTTTGCCACTGCCAATGCCAAGATATCCATATTCATGTTTCTTACGAAAACATCGATGCCTCCAAAGGTGATTGACTTTCACAAAGAACACTGCCTTGGCACTTTCTCTCCGTAATTAAGCCCCAGCGAATTTACATAATCTTATGGCCCGCAGAGTTTTCATTAATCTCTACGGCCATGGAAATCTTAGTTTTTCTTACTCGCTGAACAACCAACGATTAGACGCCGCCTTTGGAATGCCAATTGCGCCCGTCACTCGCGGCAGCTAATAATCCAAACCCTTTTAACAAGTGACGTTTTTTATGATTAACCTTCATTGCAAAATCGATAAATCATAGACTAGCAATCCACGCGCTCTGAACCTCTGTGGGCCCGCCATTGTCCGGCGTGCGTAGGGCCGATGCTTTTTCGTTGCGACACTTCGAAATAATTCCGAATGAGTCTACGGATAAAAAAGAAAGAAAATGCCTTAAGCAACTGACGGCTATCGGTATTGTCATTATTGTTATTTTTTGTTGTTGCCTCTCAAAAGCAAGGTCGAATGATATTGTGTCCGTCGCGCCGGTCTGCATGTCTGGATGCAGTTTTCATCTCTCAATCGGTCGCACTTCAAACTGACCTTGACCGCCTATGAGCATTATTTCTCTTTTTCTTCCACGCAAAGGCGTTGTCGGTATTTCTAACTGTGCCCGCTCTCAATTACTGCCCAAAATGTAGGGTTGCACAACCGTACAAAAATAAGCGTATGATAGGCGTCGCGGTTTTGTTCGGAAACTAACAAGCCACTTGGCCTAAATCGTGACGAATTTCAAACTCCTCCATTCATAGGTGACTCCAATCGAAGAAAAAAATCGGATTTTCATTCAACACCTTGGATCATTTGTCGATAATGGGCTCGAGCCCCCATTTAATTGTGCCAACTCATCGTGAATTTGAGTGGAGTCTTTCGGGCGACTGCACCCAGGGAATAGAACACAGGGATTGCCAAAATAACTGGCTGTACGTACAGCAGCTGCACTGCCACCGTGGATGGTATCTCCGTTTGGGGGTCTGCCGTCGCACACGGTAAACACAGACCATTCCCACCATCTACCATCGTGTCGCTACCACCACCACAGGCACACACCGACACCGACAACAACCGAGCAACAGACCAGCTGATCGTCGTGGTAGGAGAGCGGTAAAAGCCATCATCTGTATATATACCAGGTTGCACTTGGAAATTGAATCAGTACCAACTTGGATCTCGTTTTGGGTTAAACAGTTTCTCGAGAATAACTTTCCTCTCGTTACCAAATAAAAAGTGAAACAGCTCAACATGCGAATGGTAAATACCAGATCTTTGGATCAGTTCAATCCTTGCTTGAGTTAGATTGCGGAAAAGAGTACGAATAAAAGAGAGTACAGCGCAGTGGTTGCGACGCGTGCAGCAATTGTGAATCGGATTACCAAAGATGACTGTGCAATAATCATCATCAACGCCAGCAATCGCTCGGCTCGAATCGAAACACCAGCTGGAGTGCGGACGGAAGAAGGACGCGCACGCGGTGCAAGGCAATGAAACGAAAGTGAAATTGCAAACGAAAATGAATTGGATTACCGCATCGTGCATACAACCGGTTGTGTGTTTCGTAAGAGAAAGGATAACAGACGCGCACCGCAGTCGCTCTGATTGCTTTTGCTTTCCGTGTTCATCGTGCATAATTAATAGTTTAGTCTTATAGCTGCCAGATTGTAATCGTTGTTCTCTTCCTTTTTTTCGTTACAGTTTATCATACCCTGTCTCGCCTTGTGCGTGGCATTGGCCAGCGGGTCAGCCGAACAAGCCGCTGCTAGCGCTCCCGAAACCGAGGAGAAGGTAGCACCAGTTGCAGCTGAAGCCACTCCCAATGAGGAATCAAAAAATCTGGAAAAGCGTGGATTATACCTTGGAGATTATGGTCATTCTCACCATGAACACATCAAAACCATCACCATCGAAAAGAAAGTCCCAGTCCCATACACTGTGACCAAGCACATTCCTTACACTGTCGAGAAGAAGGTACCTTATGAAGTCAAGGTTCCAGTGCCACAACCCTACTACGTTGAGAAGAAGGTCCCAGTCCATGTTAAGGAGTACGTCAAGGTCCCAGTGCATGTGCCAAAACCATACATTGTCGAAAGGAAGGTACCATACGAAGTCAAATACCCCGTCGATAAGCCATACGAAGTTAAGGTGCACGTTCCCCAACCCTACGAAGTGATCAAGAAGATCCCATACGAGGTCAAAGTACCAGTGCCACAGCCCTACGAAGTGATCAAGAAGGTCCCATACGAGGTGAAAGTTGAGGTTCCCGTACCAAAACCATATGAAGTCATCAAGAAGGTACCATACGAAGTGAAGGTCCCCGTTGAGAGGCCATACCCAGTTGAGGTCGCCAAACCCTACCCAGTCGAGGTTGAGAAACCATATCCAGTTGTTGTCGAAAAGAAGGTCCCATACGAGGTGAAAGTTCCAGTCGACAAACCATACAAGGTCTACGTTGATAAACCATATCCAGTGCACGTAAAGGTTCCAGTTCCACAGCCATACGCAGTCGAGAAGAAGGTACCATACACCGTCGAGAAGCCAGTCCCATATGAAGTCAAGGTTCCAATTGACAAACCATACCCAGTCTACTCTGAAGTCAAGGTTCACCTCCGCAAGGAGGTTCCAGTTCCTGAGAAGTACCCAGTTGAGGTGCCAATCTTCCAAAAGCAGGAACACTCCTACGGACACCATGAATAGTGAGTTACACACCGGAGGGAGCCCCCCTTTAAATTTCTAGAAAAACCCCCTCTTTTTGTTTCTCCCAATTTCTATAGTTCTCCCTATCATTCTTACCATCACTAAATCGAAAAAAAAAAACCAAAAAAAATGCTTAGGCAAACAAAAAAATGTGAAAAAAAGAAAATTGTTTATAAGATTGATGAAACTTTGTCCCGGAAGTGGGGCACTCGATGTGCAGTACTTCCATTCGACGTTGAGCTGACTTAAAGTGGTGTCTGCACCCTCTCCCAATTCCCCCTACGCCCAAAACGAAAACAAGATCTTAAGACACCACTCTTTGTATTATAAACCAAATGTGTTATACTTTTATATATCGTATCGTACGAGATGAACTACTGTAATTTTTTTATAGATAAAAGAATTAAGTAAAAGAAAAAAATTAAAAAAAAAATCCTCAAATCTTTTAATTTCTACTGCGCTGAATGCCTGATCTGGAAGGCGTTTCCCACTGGCAAGTGGTGAATGAGTGCGTTCAACACAAGAGCCATTGAAAGTTGAGTGTGCTTGACTATTTGTTTCAAATAGAGAAACAAACTAAAGGTCAATGCGCATTCATGGCGTTTTCTCCTTAATTGAACTGTCAAAACCGGGCCAACTGACAAACGATTGCAGTCATGACTGATCATCAATTAGCGATCTATCCATTTTTGCATGGCCCATCAACAGAAGCAACAAACGCACACCCATCCAACCAGCACCAGCAGGAAGCCCGAAAGCCAACAAGACTGCCTGTCTGGAGTGGACTGGCGGCCTGGTCTGGTTGTTGGTTTTCCACTTCATCTGGTGAAAGTGACAGCTGGCGGCGGCAGCGGAGCGATGTTGAAGGAAGTCAAAAAACCATCGCTCGACACAGCCACTGCAATTAATTGTGGCAAAAGTCCGGTCTAGCGCGTCGCGATTATACTCATTTTCTATTATGCAACAATCAGCCGGTTGCGTCAGATGCTTGTGCATGTTATTGGCTTATAGGAGAAGAAGAAGAAGAAAAAAAAAAAACAGCGCAACACCACAGCTCGTAAAAAAAAAAACCGACCAAACACACAATCGACCGACAGACGACCGCGAAGACGGAGGAAAACCATGAAAGACCGCGAAGAGGAACACATGAAAACATACGTCTTTTTTCTGCATACGCGTATCTCACTTTTAATTTCGCCTCGACTTACGGTATCTTAATAAGCGGTGATTTGTCGATGGGGATGACAGATATGGCGTTGATCATAATTTTGCGTTACATCAGATCTCTGGCAACGGAGGCTCTGTGTGTATTGTGCGTTGTGCCCCTTCAATGAGTGATGGATTTGTTATGCTGTTTGACACTTCCACTACTGTGCGCTGTCTTTGGAGACCACTTGAGTGGAGAGTGTAGACCGGGCACTTCAGATCACAATCGCATCATCGCAACGATTTAATTAGATTGAAGCGAAGACTTGCTGAAAAGCTCAAAGGGAGAAGAATGGAATTGTAGGTCGCTTGATGAAGTGCGCAAATCTCTTGTGCTTGAGACTTTGTCCTCCAAGAGCATTTGGAGCATGGCATTGTGCAAGGTTGATGGGCTCACAAAGTGACTAATTGCACATGGATTGGAGATAATTGTGACTCTCGGGCTCAATGACAAGTGAGTTTGGTGTCGCCGTGATTTGGGGGCGTGTAGGCGCTTGTGAAGAAATTGGTAAGGCCGTGAATTTAAATGAGCATCCGAACTGTGGTCGGGTAGCGCGTATCAGTGATCAATGAAAATTCATAGACCGTTAAGTGGTCTTCGAGGTGAAAATTTCAAAAAAACAAAAAAAATAAAGACACAACTGAACTCATTGGCGTGTCGAATGAGCCATTATGTGGTAATGAGGCCTGAAGGAAAGAAATGTGGGTTTTTCTTGAATAATTTTTCTGTTCGTTCGGTATTTTGTTGGGCACTGTTGAGTTTGATGGACTGAATGTGATAGAGTTCATTTAATTTCACTTTCATTATTTAATTTGTGTCTGAGAGGAGAGATTCATTTGCGTAATTGTCGAAAGGCTGGACCTTGTGTTGTGCTGTGGGGTTGCTTAGTTGTAGGTCGCAGACATGGGAAAGCTAGTTGTCCGCGGTTGTAAAGCCGTTTCGATTTAAGTAAATGTTCATGACTTCCAGCAAGTTATTGACAGTAAATTGGACCATGACCATTACTAAGCTTTACACATCAGCCGCGATCTCTGACCTGTGACATGTAAAGTGTTGAAATTCTCACTTTTAAGATTTTGTTCACATTGCATTTTTGTTGTTCACATGTTGTCGAACCGCAGACCAAAATGTTGCCACAATTTTTCGTGGGTTGAGAAATCGTGTTTTTTTTTAATCGTCAAGTTGTCAGTCTCGACTCTTCTTCGTGATTTCAGTTTGGCAAGTCGCAAAGGAAATATTTAAATTGAAGAAACACGACAAAAAGGAAAATCGATACTTTTGAGATTCAAATCCATTTTGATTTAATACTCAACTTGTGTAGTTAGCCGGTCGCAGGTCACGACTCATGGGTACAGCACCTAAGCGAAATTTGCACAAAGACCCTATGTTGCTTTGGTCGGGCGCCAGTTTTTACTATTTACCTTATATTATCATACATGGCATAATCACAGCTTATTCCATTCTATGCATTTTATTATTGTACATTGAAAAAGCAATGACGATTTGGAACAGTTCAAGTGAAAACTGTGTATTCAGTTGGATTAGTTTTGATCATTATTTTAACAGTGGTCATTGGAGCCTTTAAAGATCACAAATATTAGCCGAGAATGAGGGCTGATAAGATAGAGAAAAGATTTCGAGACCTAAAAGAAATATGCCCCTTTAGCAATTTGCCCCCCTTATTGAAAAGAGGAACGCTCACCCCTTTATACCAATCGTTAGATGTCAGGCCGCGCTCCCATTCCACCTTAATGATACGAGAGAAGCATAAAACTCCCTGTTAGCAGATTGCCTTAAGCATTTCTTGGCAAATTTCGTCCACACCGGCGGACTTACTTTTAGAGATTTAATGGCCACAATGACTTCCTCCACCGTTGGACTATTCTCCGCCCAACACAAGACCATGGGTCTGCCACTAGAGGACCGTGTTCGGAATTGAGCAGCTCAGAAAAGTGCTCGTTTCATCTGCCTAAAATATCCCTCTGATTAGAAAGCAACACAACATCTTTCATTTTGACTTCTTCATGGTGTTGAAATTTCTTCCTCTGAGTCGGAGAAGAGTTTGCGAGAATACATTTTTCTCATACCTGTGGTAGATTTCCAGCTTCTCGCTGAATTCCTTTTAAGACTGCTCTTTAGCTGCTCACACAGTCAATTAGCAAGTTCTCAGGGCCTCAGTGTACCGGTCGCGAGAAGCAGAGTCCCCCAAGGGATTCTGGTTTATATAGACTCTTCTTCTCTCCGATGGCTTCTTGAAAACCTAGTGTTTAAAGCCAAGCACTTCTTTTCTTACCATCAGCCGCCACTCCAAGCCGCTTCACTCCACGAACATTCCGTGCAGAAGTAATGAGAGCTGTTGAATAAAATTGCCAATTTTCCTCTACATGCGATGAAACAGGTCGAATTCGTTAAAAACCTTTTCGATATGTGCCATGCAAAGTCTTGCTTCATCTGACTGTTCTGTAGTTTCTCCCACCGAATACGTGCAACCAGTCTTGGTTTTCGCCTTTTCAGAAGAGGTTATCTATGAGTGAAGTTCAGTGTGCACAAGACCAGGTTTCAGTAGCTCTCATCACACGAACATCACTGACTATCTGTACCACAAAGAGATCTATCATCGATTTCTGTTGAAGACTCTGACGGTACCAAGTCTATTTACGAATACCTTTGTGTGAAAAGAAGGTGTTCACTATGGACACGCGATTTGCACAGTAGAAGTCCAATACCTTCTCTCTGTTCTGATGGGCATCTCCGTTCCTTTCAATCATGCTCCCTCATGTCGTTATATCCACATCCACGTGAGCATTGTAGTGACCCATCAGGATATAGGAAACTTTCTAAGCTACCCTATCTATGGCGGCATCAACTTCAAGCAGGAGAATCGCGTACTCTGACTCTATATTTGGTGCATACATCTGCACTAAAGCCAAAGTTGACCCTTCAAGCTTGAGCTTTATGATCCCGACTGTCCTTCGCAATGGTTTTCAAACCAACACCATGCCTGCCAGTCTTGTAAGTATACCCCGCCTGTGCAGACATTTGAGGTGCAACTCTTACGTTGTTCTAGATCCTCTCTGCTTCGTTGAATAGGTGCCCGCAATATCTAAACGGTACTTGGTAGCTTCTTCCACAAGCTCGAGATTCATTCCTGTGAGCGATGAGACGTTCCATGTGCCTGTCCTAAGTCGATGCCCTTGCCTGTATATTTTCCCCACACACTCGAAATGGCTTTGCCCGACCGGCTGCCAAGCGGGACAGGTTGGACACCAAACACTTACATATTGCTACTATTCAGGCCTGGCTCTAAATGGGTTCGTATCCGAGGCCAGTCTTCTTCTCGTCATTATGGGGGTTAGGCATCGTTATCCAGGTTTGGGCTGTATGTCCCTCACCACCAGGATGTCAACTGACGAGGGGCTCGAAGTTGATTCAGATCAAATTAATCATCTTGTACTTTGTTCTGCAGATAAACTGACTGAATTTAATTTGTTTAAGTTTAACTTGCATTGAAAGCATGCAGAAGCAACATCAGCAGTTCGCATGTTTTATTTTATGGGATACTTGGTCAGATGTTGGTTTATTCAGGGGCGGCGACTGTTGTTCCGTGTTCAAAAACACTGACAGCGCCTTCATAAAAATCGTCTAAAAATCATTGCATACTTATAGTTGCTCACTGGCGCAGCCTACCTGCAAGCAATGACTTCATTTCTACTTAAGACAGTTTGAGTGGTTGTGGATCTTCGACTAGTTTCCCTTCTCGTATTTTGCTTTCATCTTACTTTCAATGGTTCGGCAAGGAAACTTCGTTTCAAGTGATTGGTGTTAAATCCCATTTATTTTTGTTACTTTTTATTTCTATTTCGGCTGTACGCGCAGGATGTCTTATGTTTCTTATAATTTTGCTGAACAAGAGTGTGGTCATTCAGATCTGGAGCTGCCATGATGATCATCCTTTCACATGTACCGAGTCATTTCGTCTCTTCCTTGGCTTCATCCATGTGTCACAGACTTAAGCCTTAAACTGCCTCAGGAAGAATATGGAAAAAAACTACGAAAATTATCGCAATTATATCTCGCTAAAAAGCTTTGTATACAAATTCCAACTTTACGTCATTACCTCTACAAATCAATAAAATCTACTCAACTAAACTCATCCTATCTCAATAATGAGTTTCGTTAAATGAGTTTCCTCACAGCACGTTGTCATCGAACGTTGTAATTGAGTCAAGCTTGTTATTGTCACCGGCCACGTGAGTCCCCCCTCGTGCCAGAGTTATTACTCCACATCGCGGCACTGTTTTTCATCGCCTGCCTAAATACACCCTCCGGCAATTGCTGTCTTCATTAAAAACCCCTCATCACGGCTGACGTCTTATCGAAACAAGCTAAATTAAATTAAGTCGTACTTAGCCCTCAATGAGCGTGATCAATCGAATAGGTTTTTAAACATGTCTCACTTTGGCGATGGCCCCACGAGGTGCATCGAGTCGATTATCACCGCCGATCACCGTTCTCAATTGAGACACAATAAATCGGCAAACATAATCCGGCGTCGAAGGCTCCAATTATCCGACGGTGCATTGTTTCTGCGCACATTACGCAGTGTGCCCGCTGCCATGGCTGCAGCTGTGATTATCCTTTTTTGCTTAGACCCCCAAATTTCAGTAGGCTGACTCGCAAACTGGTGTTTAAAGTTGATATCCTGCGTGTGCCTGTCTGCCCGAATCTTCGCTCGTCGTCGTCGTCGTCTTCGTTGTGGTGCTCGTGGTCGGCGTCGCACGCCACGAGGGAACGTCGACGGGATGCGCACAATCGATGGACTTATCAGCTCCTTACAAATGCGCTGAACAAATTGCATTTCCGTTTAAGTAATTCGCCGTCATCGTCGTTCAAATCATCTTCGCTGCTTTTGCCTCTGGTCGCATTGCTTCAGGTGCTCCCTGGACGCCTTGGACGTCGGTTTGGTCGTCGGCGCTGTATAGCTTTCAATGGAGTGTGGATCATGTGCCGATTATAATCAATGCTATCGAGATGTCTAATTAAAACACGAGTCTGGCGTGAGATTTCGACTCGAGCAATGGACGGCGTTTGATTCGAGTGTCGCTGTGCTCCCGATGGGAGCTGGAGCGGTGTGTGTGGAGGACCATGATGCAATTAGGGATCCACACCGCCCCGGGGCGCCGTGGTGCATGTTTATTGTTTGTTGATGTTTCTTTTGTTTAAAAGCGGGGCGTGGCCTTGTGGGTACATTTGTATGTGGTTATTTGCCTCTAATTGGGGGATCAAAGTGCTGAGAGGTTTTCATTCTTCGGAATGGTTGCCGGAGATTTGGTGCAGTTTTCAACTCAGGAGGCTCCGTAAATAATTTTTAATTTGAGCTTAGTTGTGCCGAATTAATCTCATTACGAGATGCGAACGGTTGAAGATGTCTTTGTTGGAAGTAAATCTGGGATTCAAATTGGAAAGGACTAAAAGGATGTTTAGTGGACGTTTTATTATTCTAATGGCTCTAAAGAGACTCAAGACACGTCAAGCAATCGAACGAAAATACAAAAGAAATGTGTACAATATGACTACACGCCCCCACTGTCATTAGTTTCGTTCAGTTTCATTCATTTTTCTTTGCTTAACTCTTTAATGTATACGTTGGGATACAAATATATTGTAGAGGAGACAATAGAGGCACGTGGCGATGTGGGCTCGCCGACATCTACGCAATTTCCTAGTCGTCTATGTTCGATCCCTGGTCGATTTTTGTCTGTTGGGCGGTGTTTGCAACACTGCAAATAAAAATGCATAAGGTGCTTACAATTGCGAATTGAACTCTTATTGAAGATAGTTATAAAAAAATGATTTAAAAAAACAAAATGTTGATCAAAAATGATCGGCAGTGCATCTCAAGTTGTGGGAATTTCTTGAAACAGTTCTGAATTTCATCCGCCAAGCAAATCGAGTTCGTGAGTAGTAGCCAGGTTTTTTGCATAGCCGTCTAGTTGTATCGTGCTCCAACATTTTTGTGTCTAGTCGTACATCAAGTTTTCTTGCCATGCCGGACTTCTAAAGATAGGCGGCCACTTACGTGATAGATTCGTAATAGATCATCGATGTTCGTCAAGGAGTTGAGTAGTTGCGGTGTGCCAATTTGCGTGATTTGATAGCAACCCTGTATTTATTATATTTGCCCATTACGTTGGAAAACTCAGCTTCACTCACTCACACTTATTTTAACTATTTGCTTTAACGCTTATTGGCTGGAGCTGTGGTCGATGCCGTTTCATCGGTAAATAAATGTGGTTCGATTCTAGGCATCATGGAAACCAATTCACAACTTTGTTGTCGTTCCATACGACTGTGGAAACTTCAATGACTTATAACGAAGCCACATATGTGTAAAAGTTTTGGAAAATAATGTTTCCAATCGATCATTTAATTCATTGATTCTGCGCAGCGCAGCGTTCTAAATATCAAAGCGAAAAAACAGGGCAAAAATAACTAAAACAAACCCTATTTTCTGCACGTAACATATTTTATGCTGTAATGTCTAGCGTGCCATTTTGAACATGAACTAAAAATCCAAGAAAAATTGTGAAATTTTTTGATTTTCAAAACTTTCATAACTTTGTAGATACAATAATGAATACGGTAATAATATTTTCGGAGTTGGATTCATGTGTGAAAACTGGAAGCGGCCACTGGTGCATATTGCTTAGCTTGTATGGCAGAACTTAATAAAGCTATTAACATGCACATATACGATGGTTAGATGCGAACTGCTTTGACATTGGCATTATTGGTGTTAGACCACCGACGTCAGTTGACAGTTGACAGCTCGGTCAACGGCTAGACCGACCGAACGAATAAATATCTCCATATGCTTAAATGATCAGTTCTAGATAACAGAGTTTGGGACTTGGCTTTGCCTAGTCTTCACTGAAAGTCAATTCTTAACGAAATTCGACAACTAAATTCTGCCCTTACGAATTAATTTTTAAAGTGAACCCTAGGTCCGTCATTCATCGGCTAGTCCAATCGTTGCACGATAAACGAAACGATGCGGGGGACATCGACGTGAGGGGACAAGAAGCCGCCGACAGCATTGTAAGAGTGAGAGCCAAATGGAAGGTCCTATATGACAAGAAGCATCTTCCCCCGAACCGGTACATTGAAGGCCATCTCGTTATGGTCCCCCTCAGGCTGGGGAGTCACAAACACTGGACCCGGAATATAAGGGCCCGTATATATTAACACAGGTTTTAGAAGTTGATCGGTATATCGTAGAGGGCCTCCCAGACAAGCCACTCATCAGAAGACGACACGCCATGTCAAGTGACCACATGCAGCCTTGGTGCAACCCTGGTCCCGAAATCGAATTCAACGGCGATATGAAGTATGCCACGTATGAGGACGGAGTTTTAATCGAAGATGATGTGTCAGGAGATGCCGAGCTGTTAACGGCAACATTGTCGTGGATTCGTTGGTTCAAAGTGTGCCTGTCCAAAATGGACCAGCGGGAATGTAGGGTTTATGTGTGCACGAAATCAATCATTCTCTACGTACGTATGTGGCAACGGGCGTTGCGTTAGTTCAGACATTTCCGGCTAATTTTCATTTAATTCCGATATAAGCTCTCATTTTTGGGCCCACAGTGTTTATACGATTTTAACTTTGCTTCATACGAGATTGTTAAGAATAAGAATGTTAAAACTGACACACTACATTAAATTGCACGCGTTTTCGATTTTCAGCTTTATTTAAGAAATATTAGGGAAAGGCATATACCTCTTTCAAAATAAGTTCCAAAGACGGGCAGAATATACAAGCAATCCACGGGAACTGCAATGTCGCCAGACTCTCAGAGTCTCAGTGTCATGTCGTTATTTCAGTGATACATTCAATTGTATTTTATCTCCTTCAAGAACCCACAAGATCTCCCAGTTTCTCAAAACCGAAATACCTTTCTACACGCTCATTTGTGTAGCATCGTGTTTTCTAATAAAATCGAAAAAAAACGTTTAAGAGTTAACGAGGATCATTAACCTCTTCTTGAAGAATTTCCATTCGCCGATAAGCAGAATTTATTCAACAGCATAAATCTAACCCAAGCCACGAACTACTCCTCAGCTATTCAGAACAGAAAAACTTGTTACAATTTGTTCACTTGACAGTTGTGTACGACTGACACCTACCTGTCAACTCTGATTCAGTGACCTGTTTTCGAATAAACTCCAACGAGCTACGGACACTCCCTGAAGACCCAAGACCAAGTGCGAGATCTATTAAAAAAGCAAGATCGTGACTCCTTAAACAGAAAAAAACAGGCTAGTTTAATTTTTCCTAGAACCGTACACATTAAAGGTCATTTTCAGATTTCCAAGCGAATCCACATTTGACTTTTACGCACCATCCCATTTTTTAATACAGTTATCAATCTAACACCAGTCCATCAAACAGTACTCATCGTCAAACCCTTTCAAACTATTTACACACAAATTAAAGGACCACAACAAAATAGGGGTATGTTCGGAGTGATCAACCTGTATACCTACGGTATCACATTACCGGCCGCCTCGATATTCTGATTCTTTATTGCCCGTGCAATCAAATTCTTTCCTCCTTTGGGAGGGGACACTTCAAGTGCTTTACAGCACGGCGGAGAAACGAATGAATCGAAAACGAAAAATCGTATCCATCAACTGTTTTATTGGAAACACTTCAAAATTTGTCTCCAGACTCTCCCCGGGCTGTAATCTACAAAACAAAGCAACGCACAAAAGAAGATGACGACATTTCATAGTTTTCGTAAGCACTTGTCACACTTAATGTCAATGCGTTTTGTTTTGTTTGTTTTTGTTTCGTCTTTTAATTCAGCATTAAACCGTGAAATTCGAGTCCAGGCATTTGATGGATCACTAAAGCGACCACCATGGTTCCGAAATTAATCTGAAGATTAATAAATAACCAAGAGTGATCTTCGAAAATGTCATCCCTCTGTCGAGGGACAAACGTCAAATTGTAGACTTTTATCATTAATGTGAATTTAATTAGTGACCTTTCAGTCGCTGTCTCGATCTAACAGCACGGCGCAAGAGTGGGAGAGAGGGAGATGAATGAATACTAATATTTCCATAGAGTAGATAAAATTAAGTTGCTCCGCCGACCGTAGACCATAGACTCCAACTTGAGGTAATCACCTGACAGCGAGTTGTCAAACTCTTGTCAACTTCATTAACGATATGGCGCCGAATCGAAATTTATCGAAGTTTTATGATTTAATTATGTGATCAGTGTGTGACAGTTGTGTTGTTGAGGCAAACATGTCTTCTGTTTCTCATTTCGAATGATTGGCGGTTTTATGGTTGGATAAGTACTGCCAGAACTATGGACCATGACCAGTACTGCCACATATGTTACAGTAATTACGTTCACAGATAAATTATTATCTTGTATTGTGAAGTGTTGACAAACTCAGTGGGATGTCGGTAAATCGCAATCCAGACTGACTCCGGATTCATTGTTCGTGGTAATAAGGGTTGACATGGTCGGACCGGTCCTTGGATTTGTTTTGGTGTTACGCAACATTACCTTCAGGCACCCTCTCTGTGGACGGTACACAGCAGTGATTGAGGAGTCCTTGTAACCGTTTGTGTACGATAACATTATTAAAAATAAATTTATTATCTCTCTGACTAGGACATGGAAGGGAATCCTTGAACCCCCTCGACGATGTTGTTGTGTGATGACAGAGGGGAGGAAATGGGTTGTAAGTATTGTCTGCTAGACTGTTTAGGTGTGGTGTTAAATATTCAATTGAAGATGAACTCTTGGTTTCGGGAGTTCTCAGGCAGGGTGTGCGGTCAGAATTTTTTCTTTGGGGTGCCCGCCCTGTGAATCTATGCTTCTCTTTCATTTGGCATCCTGGTGTGGTTTCGATTCAGTTCTATTGGCATAGCATCCCTGTAGAGCCACGTACATTAGCCTACTCATAGTTACAATTCAATCTCTAAAAAAATTCATTGACTCATGTGACCATGTCCAAGAGCCAGATATCTAACAGAAGCCGAGTTAAACTCACTTTCTAATGAGGAAACGTTTTGTCTCCGACAATATACTCAGACGATTTCGGTAGAAAAAAATCAATCTTCTCAATGGAAACACTGTCCCTCTCTCGCTGGGAACTATTCTAAATGCTGTCACAAGTTTACTCAAGAAGTCATTGCATTGCAGACAACAGATCTTTCACAATTTTACATACAACTGCGGTTCTTGATATATTAGCTGAAAGTGAATAGTTGTGACATTGTTAGATGGACACACTTCAATAAACCAAACAAACATCTATCAACTTTTAATCGCATGATGTGGGCGCCCAAATCTCATCGCAACTATATAAGAAAATCGATTGTTTCTTGTCATATGAAGTAGTATTCTTAAAATGAAACCAGATATTATCCAACCGACAGCTACAATTTTGAACTAAAGAAGGAGTGTGTTTCACCCGACGCAAACATGAACCCGCCACGGTTGACATCTTACTGAACATCTAACATAAGATCGACCTATGTTACTTTGGTTAGTCGAAACAACTGCACAACGGACCGAAACAACTTTCAGCAATGTTAAGCAAAACTGCACAGCTGATTTGCTGTTTTTTACTTTTCATGGTGCTCTAGAAAAGAAAAACTCTGCGTCGCATGTGTATGATTCCGTCTACAAGGAAAGTAAATGGAAAAGAAGATAACCGCGAGCTCTAGCTGTACTAGGATGTAGATGTAGTCCCTAAGACCAGAAACAGTCGACTACACTGACTTGGCCACATCGAGAGCATGGACGACAAGGCTACAACAAAGAGCATCTTTGAATGCTGGCCAAGTTCCAGAAGGAGAGGAAGACCCGAGCTCCTATACAAAGACCAAGCCTTCGCCGACATAAGACAGCTTGGTCTTAACTGGAAACAGCGTCCCCATGACCGTCATGGATAGAGGGCAGCTATTCCTCCGACTCAGACCCTCCACGGGACGTCGGCCTGAGAGGTAAATCCCCGTGAAAATTTCATTAGGTGGCATTCTCCCTCAATCTCAACAAACATCATAAATAGTTGCTTTTTAATAGCAAAGCTCCTACGTTTAAAGTATGTAAATCAAAAAATTTGATTCTTAGTATACATACATACGTGCGTGTAGATATAAACATTTTAATAAAAGTCAAGTTAAAATTAATTTCTTTGGTCATTCTGTTCAGCATATGCGCTAATGACATCATCAATGTTTAAGTGCCTAGCCATAGAATGTTCGATGATTAGAAATGATACCTTGAATAACAACTCATGTGTCACAAAAAGTTAGTATGTGGAAATGACCGTTCGGTGACTATGACGAACCATAGTCACAGATAACTAAAATGCAGTGCACACTTTTGGGGAAGTCTGATGAATCTTCTTCCTTAAGATGAGAAATTAATCAGAAGGACGTTCAATAGAAGACGACATTTCTGTGTCGTGTAAATCGATAGAAAACTGACAGATTCGTTGGCAGAATCGCATTTTAAAAGCTTCTCCGATGTCATTTTAATTTTGCAAAGTAACCAATTACAATGCACTGAAATTTGGAAAAGAATTAATTTAACTTAAACAACGTGTTCTATGTTATCTTCTCATTTTCCTATGATGAGTTTTATGAAATTCAGAATTGTGAGAACATTTTTCTGCTGCACTGTTTCTGGCACAAGTCATTAGCGCAGTCTCCACATTAAAGTCTTCGATTTTTCTTGATACAATTTGTAAAGCGCATGAGTGCACACGTGTACGCTGAGATCGATAATAATGTTGCTGGACTCTCCTATGCTCAAGGCCTATTTGCTATTTGACTTTCATACCACCATATATAATAAAGTATGAAACCACGAAATTTTAAAGCTGTTCCTAATTTGCATCTCTCTACTTCACTCAGCTCATCCCTATGAATTTGATGCACGTAGCCCTGTGTGGTGAGGCTGTCTGAGGTGACACTGTGCAACTCATACAGATCGTGAGCTATGGAGTATTTCGCTCGAAAAAAGAACACCGCAGGCTTGCTGTGTGGGATAGTGAACGCCTTTAATACAATCAGACATTTTGTTTGTTCAATTGCCACTTGATAAAGCGAAGAATAACGATACGGCGTATGCTACTTTGAAAACAATGTATAGGTGGTGAGTTAGCTCGCATTTCCCGATTCTCTGCCGGGATCTTCCACATCTTGAGTCTGGTGTATTGGGGACTTTTATTGCTTGAGGACACACTAATAGAGATAGATCACATAGTTCATAAACGCCTTCAAGTACTGGAAGCAATGAACACATAATCCTCCATAATTGATAATCAAAGTGGTCCAAGGTGTCCATACGATGTCTACTGAGATTCAACTCTTAGGCCCTACGAGCGTGTCTTACATTGGTTCTTGCACCAAACAAGATCATCCCATTTGCCTTAAACATTCCGGACAAATATTAATTTATATTAATATCGTGACCTCGTCTAAAAAATGGAGATGGACTGGTTTTAGAGACAGTCAACCATGTCCCATATCGCTGACGTAATTTAGATGATATAATTTCTCTAGAGCGCATCAAACTTTACTGATATTTATTTGATACTTCACCAGATTCATCTCATTTCTGCATCATAATTTCCTATACTTCGGTGACACTTCGCTTGGAATAAATAAAGAAACCGAAAGCAATATCACTTAAATAAATTACTCTCATCGACAGGATATGTCTGTTACTGTCTGTCAGTTTTTCTGTTTCTAATTGCACTTACCGTAACAGAAGCGTCTTAATTTCAACTTAATTCTCAAGCATCGACCGGAATTAATGAATTCCAAAAACAACCTTGTCAGCCATAAGAACGAAAACTGTCACCACATCCTAATTCACTGCTCGATGAACAACCACAAATAACTAAAGACCATAAAACCTCCCCGGTCCAGACAAAGCACACAATCAGCGTAAAACCTACATGGACTTAAACGAAGCAAAACCCCAAAACATCCATAGACATAAACGTTTGGTTCTTTTCATAAAACCAAAACCCAAAGAACAAAAAACAAAACAAAAAAAACAACGACGAATACAATCGATCAGCCGTATAAATAAAGAAATTTATGAAGGAAACTGCTACTGTATGATTGCGAGCAATCGTTTAAGAACCCGTCATATAAATTCCCACCACGACCGTCCGCAGTCCGCTACCCAGCCGAAACTAGAAATTTATTCAAATCGAACAGACATTTGAAACAACCTTCCGTTCCAGCGGCTTTTTTAATGTCAGCTAATTCATAAAAGCCAAATTAAGTCTTTCCTCTGTTCGGAATAGGTCCACACACGCCGGCCTGACTGACGTTTGACGCCGAGACCACAAAGGAAGCAACAGCTTCACAGCATCCACGAGTGGTGGGGACTCATTTATGATGCAAATGAGATCGATTGTCGCCATTAAAGTTCATCAGCTAATTAGTGAGTGAATAAATGGGTAGCAAGCGCACAAAGTAAATACAGTCTTGGCTATGCTGTAGGCTTCGTTTTGGATCAATAACAATTAACTGCGAAGTCCAGCCAGTCATCGCTGCCGCCGCCGCCACCCCTGTCGATGGGTAAGACACGATGCACTGCAACAATGGTCCGCTGAATTTCGTTTTCATTATACTAGAAGAAGCGAAGATGGAGGAACAGAGGCGATCCAAAGTATATCCTCTAATGATAGTTATTAAATGTGAACATGAATGCATACTGATCCTTCACCGATTTTCAGGAACCAGCGCTCACGCATCCACATCACGTCGAAGCTGTGGCATTTAATGAGGTGACCATCAGAAGAGATACGCTTGCAAAAAAAAATGCTTGCCGAAAATTGCTTTCGGCATGCTTATCATGTGACAGGCAGAGGACAGACATTCAGGTGCAAAAGTTTGCGGCCGGTGTGAAAATTTGGTAGTGATTTTGAGAAAATAAAGGTATGCGAGAAAATCAACTCAGGCATATTTTCAAATGAAAATCCAAATTGAGCAGCTGTTTGAAGTTTCGGTTAAAAGATCATTCCTCATTTTTTTAACAAACATCAGAGTAGAACAGCGCCGTATTCCGGGATTTCGTGTTGATGGCTTGTGTAGGAATTGAAGCGTCTCTCGATAGTACCACTAACGCGGGATTGTATTTAAGGCTATAATGAAGGTTGGTTTTCTTGGTCACAACATTTTTGTTTTTTGCGCATGATTTTATTTACTAGCCCACAATTAAGCCGCAAGGAATTGTCAAATTTGTTAAAAAAGGAAAATTGTGTTTATTCATAAATTTGTCATTCAATTTAGCTTACACTAGCTCAAAAGTGAAATTAGCTACGTCTTAGAAAGACAATGATGTGAGGTGTGTAAGCTACACAAGGTTGTAGATTATTGACATTTGAGACGCACTTGAACGTACGGTGTTTAGTTGTGGATTACTTACAGTAAGTAAGTAAGTAACTTATCAGGCAGACGACCCATAAAGAGTCCGAGCCTGAGCAATTGCTGCCTCCATCGGTGACGGTCCTGGGCACGCTGCTTTCAGTCATCAAGGCCATGCTGTCTTATATCCGCGATGACTTGGTCTCTGTACCGGAGGTTCGGTCTTCCTCGCCTTCTCGAACCAGGTGGCTCGGATTCGAAGACCCTCTTTGCTGGAACTTTTTTGTCCATTCGCTCGATGTGGTCGAGCCAGTGTAGTCGAGGGGATTTCGCCTTTCGGACTACATCGACATCTTTGTACAGCTCGTAGAGTTCGTGGTTGTGTCTTCTCCTCCATTCGCCTTCCTCGCAGACGGGACCATATATCCGACGTAGAATTTTTTTTTCGAAGGCACCAAGAATCAGCTGTGCAGTTTTGCTTAGTGTCCAGCTTTCGGCTCCACAAAGCAGGAATGACAGAATTAGAGTTTCGAGCTTGTTTGACAAACCGTAGTAGCAGCGGTTGCCAAGGGCGATTCTACGTCAGATCTCCACTACGATGTTATTCGTGGTTGCCCCGAGGTAGACAAACTTATGACCGTCTAGGTTGGATTTCCAAGAATAATTTGTAAGAGCGAACCTCTATGGATGCACTGACTGGTCCAAATTTGACGTATTATGATGTATTTCGCCACTCTGATTTTGGCATCATACTAAGCAGTCGCAGAGTTAAGGAAAAGTCAAATTAAAGATATTGACGTCGTTGTGCTGTCTCAAAAAGGCATTTTATCTCGTGACATAGCACAGAAATTAGGTCTATGCCATGACACCGTACTCCTGTTTCAAAATGGGAAAATACTAAGACGATGCATAACAACGGTGGGCGTTCAATACTAATGACCAATGGAGATGCTCACCGAAGTATGGCCAAAAAAGACGCAAAAACACAAAAAGCAGGTGCTTGACTGCTTTCTAAAAATGTAAGCGAGTGGATTGCTAGAAGAGCACTGTGTAGGTTAGACCTGGTGTTCGATAAAGAACAGCCTTTTACGAAAAGATGTAAAGGTCCGACTAAGGTTCTGCAAAGAACTTGACTGCAGAAAACTGGAAACGAGCAAGGTGATGTGATGAAACCAAATCAACTGGTTCTAGTTCGATGCCAAGTCGTACTACTGGCTTCGCAAAACCGAAACACTTCAAAGGTACCACGTTCAGCAGACTGTAAGACATGTGTGGTGCTAGTTTGATGGCTTGGGGCAGCTTCACTTGGTGGCATGTCGGTCCATTGGTGAATATGTCAGACATTATGTGGAAAGAAAATTATTTAAACATATTTCAAATTAATTTGCCTGAGTTTGTTGAAAATTTTGCCTATCCCATTAATGAAATAATTTTCCAACAGGACGGTGACCTAAGCGAACAGCCAAGATTTTCAAGAGTTGGTTGGAAAACCAAAGAGTGAAATGGCCAGCCGAAAGGCCGGACTTAAATCTAATAGAAAACTTGTAGGCTTTGTGAAGACCAAGATGGGGGACTCACTTGATTACTTAAGATGGCGCGACAGTCCGGGGTGGACCTCGACATCAACCAACCATCGTCTCCAGCCAGCGCGATCTTTAGCTAGCTGTTTCCAGTTTCGCGCGCTTAGTTGGTTGACTCCCTTTCCACTTATCTGCTGTAGTGCGAATATTTGGTCTATGGTGGATTTTCCTGGCCTAAGCCACAATGGTATGGATCGACCAGGTTGTTGACGAACGGCTTTAGGCGTTCACACAGTACTGCAGATAAGATTTTGTATGTGATACTTGATGCCTCTGTAGTTGGCGCAGTTCAAAGAGTCTCCTTTGTTATAGATGGGGGACTACGAAAGAGTGTCTTAGAGTTCAAACTGAGTGGTCTAAAATTCTCAACGAAATTATTCACAATTTGTTGGAAAGCAAGTCAAAAATTAAGATACGTGTCATAAAAAATAAAGCCTTGTGGACCAAATATTAGCTACAATTCTATCAGAACTTTGCAAAACTGGATACATGATGTGCGCATGGTTTTTAATTCTTTACGGCCTTCGTAGTTGTATATAAATTTTTAAATTTTTAATGATATAAGCAACAAGCTCTGAAAATTTCAACCGAATACGTTATAAGGAAAAAGTTTTATTGGCGAAAAACCATTTATTTATTATATATATACATTTATTTCGACACTGCATATTACTTTACAAATTTTAGCTTGGCAGCTTTGATTTCTGAGTCAAATGGCTTGACAGTCCGCAGTCGTCTTGAGGATGGTATATGTGACAGGGAAATTGCCTCATTTAGACCTTGAAGGCCTTTTATGATGTCACTCATGTCGGCTTCTCTCGATATTTTTCGTTGACCGACTTAAGCTACTGAGCTATCCTACTAAGACCTGCTATGACCGCCTAAGTTATCTCCCTTAGAGATAGACAGCAGAGTTTAATCATCCTGGAGTTAATCTATGATTTTGAGGATACGTTACAATCCATAGTGACAAAATACACACGGCGGTGCAACATTCACAAATTCTTTAAATTTACATTGAAAGTCATGGTCTTCTTAAGCTAAGGCCATTCTCCAAACATCATGCAACACTTCAAGCCATTCCGGTATGAAATTTTTTTGAATAAGTCAAGACTCATAATATCCCTGAACATGAAATACATCGTCCGTAGTCAGACCAGAGGTGACCCATTTAATGATTAGGAAAAAAGAAAGCTCACCTAGCCGTCAACGCTGTCATAGATCTTGTCAGGACATGGTTTTCGATTCAAACCACGTCCTAAGTCCGACGTTGCTAAAGGTTCCTTCGAGCATAGGCCTAAGTCTAATAGAGCTTGCCTCTTTTCATAATCATGCACTTTTCATCGTTATGCACGAAATGTACTTACAATAAAATGGTGGTAAGTTTTTAAACGACAACCCTCAAGCTAAACGAATACAGTCTTGGACGACAGTTCGGTTGACCAATCTGACGGCAACAGGAATGTCAAATCTGGACAACGAATTGAGTGACCCTTTATTTACGCGACCATCGTTGTTCTTGATCTAGAATATAAAAGAAGGTATACCCTGTCACAAATTGTGTGAATTTCAATTTTTTTGTAAAATAATTTCTTGTGCCACTGTCCGCAGCCGACCGCTAAAAGTGCCAAAAGGGTGTTGCTGCTGTGCCCGAGCCTAAATATTTTCATTTGTCGATACCATCGAATCACCGTCACCAGCTGAAGCGCGAGCTAACCACAAGTGCAACGGAGTGTATTAAGCTATAAAATTGAATTCTAATTGGAAGTCGTTTGTGAAAACTACCTCTCGAGGGCTGTATTACGCCGAATAGCCTGGCGTAAGTACGCACGTCACAGCGCTTGGCTATTTGCATAGCACTGTAATTATTTGTCATCAACGACTGGGAAACCTCGAATCAGAGTATCTGTCGGTGTCGTCAATTTAGTTAATAAGGCGAAAATTTAAACGCTAACAAAATGCGTCCACCGACTGCACCTCTGGCACGAGCATGAGCACGGGCGAGCACATTGCATCACAGCACACCAAAACACAGAGGAGCAGAGCGAGTTTCATCAAAATTAACAAATTGCTGATAAAATTCAAATTACACATCAGCTCGCCAAGGAGACGGGACGTGTCGGCGGACGGAGCGAAGGCTGATGGGGGATGAGTCGTCAGAACGCCGCATCACACATTCGAACGCACGTTGATTCCATTAAAATCCGTATAATTAAAAGTGCATCAGTGCGCACCTCGCCTGCCGAAGGACGAGGACAAATGGCAATGGCAGCGGCAAGTACCGCAGAGGCTCACCGAAAGGTGCAAAGACACAGCAGACAAAGATTTCGGCGTTGGACACCAGGTACGGAGGGCAACTACACGCCGCGTATCCCGAGGGCTGCAATTCCAATTCTCCACAGTTGATTTCGCTAATGCTCTAGTCGACAGGTGCCTTCGAAGCGGCGGAAGTGAGAGTGGAAGTCAGCGCAGTGCATGGGTGGATTAGTATTTGCTTCTGTTTATCTGGTGTGCATGATCTTCGAGGAAGTGTCTGTGGATTAAACTACGAGCAACACTTCCCTCCGCGAGTGGATACGTGCAGGAAATCCATCAAAGGGCCCATCATCTGCGCGATTGATTTCGGCGTTCGAACTGGCAGGACAGCGCAACAGATTTCCGCGAAGACGACACACCGGCACAACACATCTCGCAGGAATCCAAAGGTGGTCATTACGCTACCGCCAATCCTCCTGTTCGCGGGGAACACGCGAAAGGACAAGTGAACACCATCAGACGCGAACACATGTGGCCACTGGGCAATTATCGTGCGCGCAATTCGAAAGGGAAATTGCCACAAGTGGTGTAAGCTTACAGGAAGGTGGACGGTGTCTGGAGGACTGGAGAACGACGACGGCGACGACGGCACGCGTCCGTAATCACAAAGTAATTTGTACCGCGATGAACGTCACTTTTGCGAGCAGCAATGTAAACACAAATTAAGCTGTGTCTTTAGGGACACTTAAGTCCATTTCTGTCAGCGATGGAATGAGAGATGACAGCGGGCTGGGCAAGATGTGGAGTGGAGTGTGCCTCAGTTGGATGGTCGTCTTAATTGATGTCGGTGGGCCCTTAATCATTTTATTCTGACGCTTAATGGCTCGAATGTGTGTTCGCGTGTGGCATTCCGTGGCGTTTTTACTTTCGTTGCAGGTGCGAATCGCGGAACGAATGCGCCAAGTGCTTGGCTCTCCCGATTCGACACATCCAATCAATTAAAGTGTGGATCCTTTGGTTGGTGCTGTGTTCTCGACTGCGATTCATAAAAATGTGTCTGATGCGCGCTCGCGATCTTGTTCCGATGGGAATTCTCCCGCGCAACTTGGCTGCCTGATGAATGACCGAAAAGGAAGAGACTTTGCTGTGGTGTGGAACCTTCTCAGTGCGGATGTCAGAGCGAGAGTGAAATTAATGGAGCAGTCGTGTTAAGTGACGGCTGCGATCTCAGAATCTGCGGTGAACTTTGCTTAACGACTTATTGTGGACCTTGATTATTCAAGTTGCGTGATGTTTCCTGGGTATTCGTCGTCAGTGTCTTTCAAAACTAAGATCTGGCCATGGTCAGAGGCGCGTTGAACTGCTCCCTGGTTGTAGTCACCTCATGGAAGTGGAATTCATTGGCGTATCTCGGAATTTACTGAATCCGCAGAAGTGAAGACGATTAAACACCCTGCATGCAGTTCTAGGCAATAATGTGTTCTAAAGTCGCAAAGCCTGTTTATGGCAATAAGTTTGCAAGATTTTCAGTCTTTATTTGGAGTCTCGATTCCGGAAAGTTCGTTTACAATTATGGCAATGACATTCGTGTTCATTCCTGATAAGGATTAATCAACGCGGGTTAAGGAGATTAAGACAAAAGTTGTGTTTCAGAAGAGCTTAGCACCAATTCTGTCGTGCCACCATACACAGGCAAGATAAAGGCTTCGCCGAGTAATATGTTGTAGTTATTTGGATCAACTGAAGTACCAGCAGTCGTAAAGGTCTATTGAACTTGGAATATCGCTGTATTATTTCAATTTCATTGTTCCTAAATAGCAGCGAAAGGATGCTGGTTTTTTGTATTGTTATGCTTTATTCATCAAAATGGGTCTGGTGGTGAATGAGGGAAAAACGAAGTATATGCTGTCCTCAAAAAAGGACATGCAACATCGACGTCTTGGACAGAGCGTCACAATTAGCAGCTATAACTTCGAGGAAGTCAAGGACCTACCTCCTCTCCAGAGTAAACTGTACTAATAACACCAGTACCGATATCAAGCGTAGGATAACTCTTGCCAACCGCTGTTTCTTCGGGCTCAAGAGGCAATTGAGTAATAGAGCCCTCTCTCGAAGAACCAAGTTGACTCTATATAAGACACTGATCATCCCAGTCCTGCTATACGGCGCGGAAGCATGAACAATCTCGAAAGCGGATGAAGAAGTCCTTGGTCTCTTTGAGAGAAAAGTTCTACGTACGATCTTTGGTTCTGTTTGTTTTGACGGGTTCTGGAGGAGAAGATTCAACCACGAACTGTACGGGCTGTACAGCGACATGAGCCTAGTTAGGCGTCTACGGATCCAACGCCAACGGTGGCTAGGTCATGTAGAGCGGATGGACACCACAGCTCCGGCCCGAAGAATCTTCGAATCCGAACCTGTCGGGCAACGCAACAGAGGACGCCCGCCTTTAAGGTGGCGCACCCAAGTGGAGACGGACCTCAACCAACTTGGAGTGCGAAACTGGAGACAGCTAGCCAGATATCGCGCTAGTTGGAGAGGCATGTTGGTTGAGGCCCAGGTCCACCCCGGACTATAGCGCCACACAAAGAAGTAGAACATGTTTTATTCACATAGATTGCAAAGATAATCTTTTTTTGTGTGTCCCTTGCGTTCCGGCGGAAGCCCACAGTAGATATTCTTCTGGAAAATACCAAGATCCAAGATGTAACACCGATATACACGGGTATTCGCTTACAAAGAAACGCGCCTAATATTACATGTATAGAGACGAGTTATACACCCCTATGGCTAGATGTGAATTTTGTACTAAATGTGTCGGAATGAACACAGGCATTCTCGCTGCAGCCGTTAACAAAATAACAAAATAACAAAAAATATGCAAAGCTTTTTGAAAACCCACTTTCTAATCAAATAACCAGCTTTATTCTACAGGATATGTTGTTGAGTGTACATCAATCTGACTGTGGTAGGAACAGTGTGGCGTTGTGATTACGTGCGTCGACCCCAATGTACTTGAACCTCAACCCCTGTTCTATACGACATTTTCACTATAGCAACTCTTTCGAATCACTGACAATGCTCAAGTGGAGACAGCACATTAGCACGAACAATGTGAATGGTTGTTGAGAAGCCTGGGTTGTAGCGCCACCAACATTATTATATTATGCACCTGAAACTAAGATAAGTCTAAGTGTTGCTTTCAAACAAAGAATAAGATCCGAAATGCACACTGCTGTTGAGGGAGTTACTCACAGTAGTAGTTTGCGAAAAACCCGTCAGTATGCGAGGAACTCAATTTTGAGCAGCTGCTTCCTAAAACGAAAAAGGCTATGCTTCGATGGCTATGCCACGTGACATAAATTCCCCCATCGTGTCTGCTTCCGATGTGTGCATTGAATTCGATTCCATCAGGTAGGCGACAACTTCTCATACCCACGACGAGGTGGTTGCACCAAGTCAAAAAAGCAACACACGACTGGTTTCTCTTGGGCATACCTCCAGATGAGTTATAGTCGTTGGCCTAGGATTGGCTTGTCTCTGAAAATTACATGAGATGAGGCATTACAACGTTCTAATGATAATATGAATTGATTTCTTCAACATCATTCGGGCGATCATCTTGCAAGGCCAATTCGCCAACACTAGAGGCAAGATTTTGCAGAAGTCGGCTCAGCTGTTGGCATATGCGGATGATATTCCCAAAATTGATCAAACTTATTAGTATAAAAACACGCGATCATCACAAAAATCTCAATGTCCAGATGGGAATACGTGCCTCATTGTTTTCGTCTATCCACTGGCGTTTTAATGCCAACGAAGAGATGCTTGCCATCGATGGATGGATATGATCTTCCTAATATTGAAAATACCAAGTTTACGTGCATTTGACTTTTAACGTGGGCCGTTTCTGAGATGTTGAGTTCTTAAAATGTTGCTCAAAACATGATGATATTTGATAGGATTTGAACACCAGGAGAGAACGAAATTAGTTTTTGTAAAAGTGTTTCAGAGCACAGGAAATAATTATTTATTCATTCGCCCAATACAAGCATGAGAGTTACGGACTTAAGCCGACTCAGACGGGTGTCGAGTGGGATCTTTCTCGTATTCTTTGGCTGGCGCTACAGTCCGGTGTGGATCAGAGGCTCAGCCAACATGTCCCTCCATCAAACCCGGTCTTGTTCTAATGGCTAGACATGATGTTCCTTTATCGCGGTTTTTCCTCTTGGTTGGAGGTCCATTCGCTCTATGTAACCTAGCCATCTGAGACGTGAGATTCTAACTCGTTTGACCAGATTGTTGTCACTATACAGCCTGAACAGTTGGTCGTTCAGTCTATTCCCCCAAACGAATGGTTTCTCTAGGAGCAACCAAGAATATCCTCGTCCACTTTAGTTAGTGTCCATGCATCTGAGCCATTCATCAGGACTGGGGCTATCGACGTTTTATATAGGGATATCTTGGTTCTTCGAGAGATGGCTTTATTCTTCAGTGGCCTTCCAATAATACAGCGATTGACCAGTGTGATCCTCCGTCTTACCAGCGGTAAGATCATCCATATCCGCGTCTTGTTGCTGCTTCGTAACTAAAATGTTTTCCACGGTATGGAAGACACTCTCACGCTAGTCCCCGAACCTGGGGGACCTGGTCCTGGTCCACTGGTTCACCTTCAAGCGGTTGCTCCAGACGTCTCCACCAGGAGGCTGTATGTCAACTTGACTTGCGCATTTACAAGGATCGCTGCTGGCATCTCGCCAAGATGAGAGCAATCAACAATTTCGCCCTGTATGCACAGGCTCATGCCCTAAGAGTGGGATTGCCTAATGAATCCATTGTTTCACTCTTTTACTCAATTATATATTTTAAGGGTCTGGTCCCGTAGTCCAAACCGAATATATAGATACGCTGAACAGCTTCAATACGAATTGAGAGGTTGATTTAGTCTGGAGACCAAAGTTGACTGGCATATTTGAGGAAAGGTCTGACGTAAATGATGTAGAGGGATTGAAAACTTAGCTCCCTCTCCAAAGTGATTCTTGGAGTGGATTTTCTTATGGATTGTGGATTCTCTTATTGATGTTTTTTTTTGTTTTTACTTGCAATGGGCAGAAACAATGACATCTGCAGCGGCAGCAAATATGCCAATTAGCAAGAGAAAAGAGAAATAGAGCCATTAGCTGTTACTGGAACTTATGCAATACGACCGCAGAAGTGAATAGATAATCAACTAACGTAGAGACAGCAACCCAAGCGCATTTAAAAATCGCTGCTGAATGGCTTGACGTTTATAACTGAACTGAAACATTCAATAATATTCAAACCATTCATTTCAATGGAAATAAATGGGAACATGGACTCTCTATCTCTGACAAAAATTCCAACGAAGTCTGAATCAAAAACGACTTCAGGTCAAGAGGGTGAGACTTTTTTCACACATTTCTAACCCCATAGCCATTGCCCGGAGACGAGAACACCGTTAATTGACATCGTAATGGTCATCCTTTCAATTTACTCACCTCTCCTTCCTGCATTACGTATCGCATTCAAAACCCATTCCCCCGTCACACCACCCTTGTTTTAGTTCTCGCCGCTTTTCCGAAAAATAAAGTGTCACGCACTGAAAATTAGTCAACCCCCCTTTCGACCACAGAATAGGAAATGACTATCGCTTGTAAAACGTTATTTAATAAACACCAATTTCGCAACGTAGTTACTGTTCCGTTTCCTCCCTGTCCTCGCCTGCTCGCACGCCACTGTCGTCACTGTCCGACCCCTCAGATGCGGCAGTCTTCTATTGATTACGCACGAAATGCGTTCCATAAATTTCTCATGTCAAACTATTACAATTTGATCATACCCCCACTCCTCGCTCCAAGAGGCAGTAACACACACTCCGCGAATCCTTCGGCCGACCGTACACCTGTACCTGCGAGGTTCGTCCTCTGGTCGTTCCCTTTATTCTGCTTAATTGGTCACCCGATTCACTTCAGTGTCTTAGATGGAAGCGCAGATACCGTCGGTAATTACGACATTAAAGAATTTCTCACATCGCCACACCCGAACCCCCGTACCGGCCGAGGATACTCGGATACTCGGATATTCGTATCGAGCGCACGACATCACATCACCATCACCAAAAGTGATACAATCTGTAAATAGGGATCTCACTTAATTTCACCAGTGCCGCTGAGGCGACGGCAGCCCCGGCTACACGGCAAGGATTGCTGTGTCCCTCCTGCGAGCAAACAACCCCAACGGCTTTCGTGACCTTTTACTGCCTTGTGACAATAAAAAAGTTTGCGTGCTGTCCCGTTGGTCAATGGGTGCCCCCATCCTCGAGTGACCCCGGGCGTAGTTATCCCATCCCGTGCGCCGCTTGTCTTCGCAGTGCGATAAATTAAGTGACTGACATAATTGTTAAACGAGAGCAGAGCGCCGCTCCGCGCCGATCATCGCTAGGCCGGCCGGTAGACCGACGACGACGGTGCATCAAATTGACGCAACCCGGTGTCATATAAACTTCATTATTTGAGTAAACAACGATAAACGGAGCCGAAGACGCACGGCCGATGGATGAACGATGGTCGGATGGACGAATGGACAAACGGAAGACGTCTCTGCAAAAAAAAAAACAAAAAAGCAAAGAAACGACCAACGTCTAACCAAACACAGGCCGCGATCGGGCCGGAGATTGATGGTCCGCGCAACCGGTCATTTACTCAGAGTGGCTGCCCTTTCATCATCCACGTCGTCATCATTAGCCGTGGTGGCGATGGCATTACATTGTGCGGTGTGGCCGCCACAGCGTGGTGTTGACGGCCGCATGTCATTTTCGGGCAGCATATCAAACCGACTGCGCAGCACAGAACAATGCTCGAGACGAGCACACTTGGCCGCTTCTGATGCTGCCCGAGTAATTGCGGCCACACGACAGTGGGCCGTCTGCAATTTTGGGGCTGCCCATTTGGGCCAGCGGGCGATCGATCCGATGGACGGAATAAGGGGCTAATTGAAGGCAATTGTGCTTAATTAATCAGTGAACGACGTGAGGTGCAGCCGCACACCAATTTGTGTAATGACAACGTTCGCCTCTCTCGGCGAAGGCATCACTTCCGAAAAGTGTGGCTGGCTGGCCGACCAGCAGCCGACTTCTCCTCAGCACCGCATCACAGCCGAACAGGAGTGTTTGCAAATTCGACGCAGTCCATTGGCCTCGCTCAAGCGTCAATCGGTGCGGCCAATCGATTTCACGAGTGTCAATCACTTGGAGCGCTCGCCGGGATGCTCCGCTTCGTGCCGGCCTCCCATCTCAAGTGACGTGGAAGACTATTCTTCCTCTCTGGGACGCGTGTTACAGCACGCCGCCGCCTCACCGCTCCGAACAGTGCTCAAATGGTGCCTTAAATGGAAAATTGCTCAACAGTAGCTGCATATTTAATTGCTGGCTGTAAATCGCTTGTAAAATAGCAAAAATTAATTTTACTGGAACCCTTCAAGGCGTCGTAAATTTAATGCGCTTGCTGCCCTGGCCGATAGTCTCTGCGATGCCTTCTATGATGTGTTCGATGGGGCTCGCGCATTCACATGAAATGGAGAGATTTTTATGACGTGCCACTTGAACAATGATTTAGGGGGGTCCACCTTACTCGTACGTTCTTTTGTGTTTTTGCTTCTGAAGACTGAAAAAGGAATTGAAAAAAGAGGGAAAAAGTTCAAAATTCATCGCATGTTAACCTTCCTGGTGAACTGGTGGACCGCTATGCACCAACTTTCGCAATGATTCAAACCGCAATTACGCCTTGCCCGCAACTGGTGGCGGAGAGGAGCTGTCAAATTTCGAGAGTAAATTTTCAAAAATCAGTCGTAAAGGTTACTGGAAGGCTCAAGAGGTCTAGTTACATTTATAGATCGACATGTGAACTTTTAAATAGAGTCGAACTGAAGTCAACCTTACTCAGAACGCTTGCTTAGAATGAAACTGGGCCTACGGACATTTTGTGAAAGCAGTTCATACGGTTCATCACCTCGACTGCAGTTCTGTAATTGATTCATAGAGTGAGAGACGCGCATTTATACAGCGAAGGGGAAATGTGTTAACGTTTGCCTAAGCATATGGGATTCCAGTTGGATCTTCGGCTCCAAACGTCTTTCCTTATCACCATTTCAGCCGAGTATTGTGTATTAATTTCACATCAAGTGGAATCATTTCGGGTTAAAGTGTCAACACAAAGTGAGAACATTGACAAGTGTGCCTTCATGTGCTTTCAACAACATCAACAACGACAGGGCGCTAATAATTTGTCCCCGATACACTACATTGGCACTCGAACTCAGCAAAACGTCGGAAGAATCAGCTACTCCTTCAAAAAAATCCCCAATACCGATGCACCCTTCAGCAGTGGGTACAGGTACAGACGCAAATCTAGTTAAGTGTGCGATGTTTGCAATTTTGATTGTTGATAGAGCCGATGAATCAAATATTTAACTAGTCCTAGAAGATGATTTCCACTCTACATTTCCAGCGCCCAAATAATGAAGAGGAGAAGCTGGCTTATGATGATGAGCTTATGAACCATGAATTCTACTACAATTTATACCACTGTTCAATCAGATCGTTTTCCCTTTACAGTTTTCCCTTTACAGTTTTCCCTTTATTTCGCATCAATCTCTGTCTAGTTGGTGTCTTAATGCAAAAGAGTGTACTCACGGTCAAATTTACTACGGTACGTCAATCCTAACTCCAGTCGACGAAGCAGACCTCCCACATAACTTCGAAGAAGTTGGTTCAGGCATTATAGGCTGAAGAACAACAAAGTCGCAGGCTCAGATGGATTACCAACGGAGCTTTTCGAAGCTGAGGCCAATGTACTTGTTCAGTTGAATCACCGATGACGCAACACAAACACCAAGCAAGTCGAATTCATCGCAACATTAAACCTCTGCACTGACGCAGCGAATATGGACAAATATAAATATGAGAATGCATTCGTTCGCACTGTGTCAAGCTATCGACACATTATTCTGACCGTTTGCCGGCGTTACCGGCAGTAATTTAGGTTAAGACATAATTGTAATTCGTAGTGGAAGCTGGACTAAAGAGGAAAACAAATCGTGAATAAATGTCAGTTAGAAATTTCTGAACGACTTTTAATTCAATAATTTCTTTTACAACAATTGCTCCAAGGTCAAGTGCTTGGTGCCTATACATCACCTATAACCTACTCCAAGTTTAAGTGCTTCATACACGTCATATGATCCGCTCCATGTTTATGTGCTTGGTGCATCTATTCGGGAAAACGCTCATGAACTGTTAGGGAGCATGCACCAGATAATTTGCCGAATTTGGGAAGACGAAAGCATGCCCGGCGACTGGAATATCAGCTCCATAAGCCCCATCCAAAAAAAAAGGCGATACTACCTCCTGCAAAAACTATAGAGGTATATCCCTGCTCAACGTTGCCTACAAAATTCTAGCCAGCGTACTGTGTGAACGTCTAAAGCCGTTTTGCACCGCACTAATCGGCACGTACCAGTGCGGCTTCCGGCGCGGCAAATCGACTATAGACTGAATATTCCCACTAAGGCAGATCCTGGAGAAGACCAACTAGTTTCAAAACGATACTCACCATCTTATTATCGATTTTAAAGCCGCATACGACAGTATTCATCGCAAGGAGTTATTCGAAGTGATAGCCGAATTCGGGATCCCGGGAAAATTGATCCGGTTGTGTCGCACAACGCTAAGACATACGAGATGCACCGTGCAGTTCGATTCAAAAACCTCTGAAACGTTCGAAACCTCCACGGATTTTGGCAAGGAGATGCGCTGTCGTGTGTTTTCTTCAATTTGGTATTAGAGAAGATAGTGCGGCGGGCAAAAGTCAACACGTAAGGCACTATCTCCTACAAGTCAATGCAGCTGTTGGAATACTCGGATGACATCGACATTGTCGCGCGGTACCAACGCGCCTTAGTGGAAGCTTTCACGGCAATTGAGGAACAGGCGAAACCAGCTGGTCGAAAGGTCAACGAGGACAAGACGAAATATATGCTGTCGAGCCAAAAACGATCCGCCGCACACCAACCTAGGTCGAAACATAATAATCGACAACTACAATTTCGAGTTAGTAAAGGAGTTTGTCTTTCCACAAATGACATCGTAGTGGAGATCCGACGTAGAATCGTCCTTGGCAACCGATGCTACTTCGGTTTGTCAAAACAAATGGGCTCGAAACTCCTGACTCGAAGGACCAAAGTCATGCTCTACAAAACTCTTATTCTGCCAGTCCTGCTTTATGGAGCCCAAAGCTGGACACTAAGCAAAACTGCACAGCTGATTCTTGGTGAATTCGTAAAAAAATCCTACGTCGGATATATAGTCCCGTCTGCGAGGAAGGCGAATGGAGGAGAAGACACAACAGCGAACTCTACGAGCTGTACAAAGATGTCGATGTAGTCCGAAAGGCAAAAATTCGTCCAAGAGGGTCTTCGAATCCGAGCCTCCCGGTTCGAGAAGGAGAGGACGACCGAACCTCCGGTACAGAGACCAAGCTATCACGGATGTAAGACAGCTTGGCATTGATAACTGGAAGCAGCGCGCCCCGGGCAGCCAACGATGGAAGGCAGTAATTGCTCATTCTCGGACCCTTCATGGGTCATCGACTTGGATTGTCTTTCCCCTGGCGTTCTATGTGTCACCAAAGTTGTGATTTGATAAGTGGAAGTATATGCACATAATTTCCCAACAGTAATCTACCGAAGTGTTGCTAAAACGTTCTCAAGCATTATTCATACACATTATCTTTGCAAATCAAACCGCTTTTCATGGCACTTGTTAAATGTCTCCATCGATCTCAAAGTAAATCGAAATGTAAAAAAATGAAAATCCAGCGGAAATCCTTATTACGGTCATGTCAACAAATCCCGTGCGAGATCACATGCACAACCCTTAGCCAGAAGGACATGTGCAGAGCTTGACTTCACACGTCACGCGTTTTTTCCAGTTCTTCCACCCAAATCAACTCGAAAAAAAAAGCCTGCCACTTACCACTGAATTTTAGACAAACCTCCAAACATATTCAATTCTAACCAGAAAACATTTGCATATTCCGTGAACTGTTTATCCGAAGGCCTATCGAATATCTCACACTTCTGCCATCCCCATCCGCCCACCGGTTGGCTCAACGAGAACTGAAGAGGAAAACAAAAATGCCACTCCATGGCGCCGAGGAATCTCTGCAAAGTGAAGATAAAACCATCCGACAATGGGGACGCTGGCATCACTGAGGACTTTTCCCATCCACCGAAGCGTCAAATAAGATCATATTATGTGGCATTCGTACACTCCTCGTTGCTGTCGTTGCCGCTGACTCCCGCCTCCTGTCAGGCTGTCAGGAGTGAAGCTTGCGCCTGTCAAAAGTCCATCCGAATATCACAGCTCATGGCACAGACACACGAATAAACGTGCACACCCCCGATTCTGCTTAAAACGGTTCGGTCTTTGAACGCCCGAAGCACAACCAGCCCACTCGAAACTCTCCAGTTGACAATGGGATTATATTTTGACTTCTTTAAGCACCCTTTATCGGATAAGGAAACAATTACCCACACTCGAGCTCATCATCTCCATCCCTCGGCAGAGTGTGGCACACAAGCAGCAGCAGCAGCAGCACCAGCACTGCTCACTGGTAATGCTGCGCTGCAACCCTCCTTCTTCGATACAGGACGCAACCCTAACCCAAGTCTAAAGCACTGGTAATCCCTGGTGTAATCGTTACATAATGGTCGTGTTGGCAAAACACTTTATAAGTGGATTACAATGGCAGGGAGCTGAGGCGCAGTTGTGGCGGCGACAGCGCAGCACACTTCCTGCCACACAGTGCTTGCTCCCTCTGTCGGCTAATCAGACGAGAGGGTGACAGAGCGCTGCTCGGGTGGTGATTTAATTTAATTTCACAATTGAATCGGTTTGGTATCAGTTCCAGAAGAGGTGGTCCAAGGCTCTTTCGGGTGGTTGGCCTCGTGAGCGATGCTGACGAGTTGATGACATTGTGTCATCCCTCCTGAGTCGGCCGTGCGAGAGGCTCACTCTGTTCTCACAAGTATTAGACATGAGCACATGGGAAATGATATGAGTACTTGGCTGTACCATAACACCAAAGGCTGTTCAATATTAATTTTATTTGGACTCGGTGGACTCATTCATTTGATTCCAGGATTTCTGTGATTTGCAAAAGAGAATCCACACGAACGTGTGAACATTATTAAAAAGATTCCGGCTTCGTCGTTTTTTTACGAACGCATGCTGCAGTTGGTGCAGTAGCCAGTGTCGAATAAGACAATACAGGCAATACAGTGGCGATTAGCCGATGGTCATCGCCATAGAGTCAGCTTTGGCCTGAAACGAGGTAAATAAAGTTGAGTAAATTTATGAGGTGAATAAAATATCTGCAGTCGTTTGACCAAGCACAAAGTTTGACGTTGGGACGGTTTATGGCATTATCTTGTCTTATTACTTTTGATATAAGGACAATAAACAAGAAGATTTAATTTCAGAAAAAACCTAAAAACATTTGCTGACAAAGACAGAGTGTAAAATTTTGGAAAATAATTCTATAATGGATGGAAGCATACCAGAGACAAACAAATTGAAATTGAATTCAAAAACAGAAATATAAAAATAAAAACTGTTAACGACATCGGCTTGTTTGACACCCATCCGCTCAGGTATCTCCGATATGTTTATCCATTTGAACACCTTGCATTATAGTTGACCCTTTATCCGCTGATAGTCCTCGCAATCAACGTCAGGCGGCCAAATGAATATTGACACATCATAAGCCCAACAAATAATTCCATCAACCTTGCCAAACTTGGGTCCTGCTGAAAATAAATTATGTCCAGGTCATTATTATCGATTACGGTCAGAGGCATCATTCGCTTACCCAGTTGTGATCGGTATCAGTAATTTTCAGCGGCTTGTACTCTTGGTCTTAATTGACGAAGCCAGTCGCAAAGATGTACGCACGCTAATAAGAGTCCTTACAGGGCACTGCGAATACGCAATCAATGCTACTTAACAAACCGTACAACGACTTTTGCAGGATCTGCAGAGTTGAGGAAGAAACAAAATTCAACCCACATCTGCTCTGCTCTGTGCATCCGTAGGTTAGGTAAGAGTGGCTGACTGCAGAAGACTGCCGCACTTAGGCCACAGTAGGGTTATTAACTTCTCCTAACTCTAGAGCCAGTTTGAGCTTGCAATGAAGCGATTGAGCTTACCTATGCTCGTTGAGACTATTGAAATAGTAGTTCCTGGGTGTAGTGTCTTATGGAAGGTTGTAGCGGTCGGCATAGAAGATGGCCCTCCTCCCATTGTTATAGAGGCGGTTGTGCCAATCCTAGCGAGTTCAACAGTTTTGCAATTGGTAATTTTGCAAACCGATATATCAGAAGCAACAAACTGGAGACTGCTTCAAGAAAAGCACTTCTACAAAAGCACATCTTCGCACCAGCAGGTTTTCATCCTTATTAAAAGGAACGTTTGTGATTTCTATGTTGTTCTTGATGTTTTCTTGCTCTAGTCTGTTAATTTGTCTTTGCATGTTTGTAATGATCGTGTCTCTTTGTTGGCATTGTGCTTTCAAATCGTTGATTTGTCCTGTTAGAGCCTGTAGGAGTCCATTGTTTTGACGTATTGTCTCCTTTAGATCATCGTAACCTTTTGACAAGAAGTTTACAGATCTTCCATAATCTTTCAGCGTTTCCTTTATTTCTTGGATGTCCTTTTTGACATCGGCGCTGATGTTCTCCGTAGATGCCCTGTGCTCGTTCGCATCCGGGTTCCTGTCCTCTCGTACGGTTTGGTCGTTTGGTGTTACAGTTCGGTTACGACAGTATTGGCACTTCCAGGATTTCTTCTGATCCGTCGACATCCCTCTGAATGTTCTGGCTGTGATGGTCGTGCAGACGAAGTGCAATTTTCTTGTGCAGGCGAAGCACCTGACACCTTCGCAGTTTGCACACCTTACCATTTTATAAGATATTATGAACAGTTCGGTATCAATAATTAATGTGTATATATATATATATTTGACTTTTTGTATATAAACTGTTTGAAAAAATAAAATTTTAAGAAACCTGTTGTTTAATTTCTCTTACAGTTGATCAAGTGGTTGGGAAGAAAATTCTTAAAACAAAAACACTTCGGACTTGAAGGCACTTAAAAAAACACGTCGTTCACTATCAAGAGTTACTCAAAGAGGAGCCACGGCCTGCAGTCGTTACGGCACCCAATTACCTACCTTGTACCTACTTCCCTAGAGGTGTTAATTCTTGTGTCCAAGAAATGAGAAAGATTCGATGACTGAAAACTGATTCGCACATGCTTATCAAAAGTCATAGTGATAGTTGACAGATCCCATACTGAGGTACCGAGGGTATCATCAACTTACCGCCGATGTTAATTGAAGTTGAATTCATGTAAAAAGTTGAGTGGTTGACAACAATCAAAGCCTGCATAGTGATTGAAATTTCTTCTTCAAAAAAATGAGCACGTACACACTGTTTTAGTTCTTTCCTCTGTTTCTTAGCGATGAATATTTGTGATGTCCCAATGACTTAGTTCATTCCAGCTTTACAATATGTTTAGGGCCCAACCACAGCGCATCAGCACATCGTTTAATGACCGCCCGCTGACATAACCAAAAATGAATGTCAACAAAACAATACTTCATTTCAGGTGAGAATTGCGATAGAAATGACAATGTATTAATATGCAATGTACTTCGTATGTCGGAATTGGCACTTAAATTCACCTTTGAATTAATATAACAAGCCAAATATGTAGGTTCAAAAACTTCAGATTTCTAAAACATATCAGCAATTAATTCTGACACTACCTGTCATTTGAAATGTTGGAGTTGCAATGGGAACGCAAAATTGGATTTCGAAATGTTAAATTTCGGTGTGCGTACTTCTGGTGTCAGCATTACTAGCGCAGTCTACACCTAAATAAATCAATTCCAGCGAAAGGTTTAATTTGTTGGAGGAGACGAAGCAGCTCTTCTGACAGAGCGATCCTATTGGAAATATGTGTATGTATATAAAAGTTTTTCCAATAATGACTTGATAACATTTTCAAATAAAACGCAAACCATTTGAGATATTTCAAAAACTTTATTATCGGCTTGAAGTACAATCAAAACATTTACGAATGGAACTTGACTTCGTTCATAGAGTCACACGAGCATGTATGCAGCGCTCGATTCGTTACACCCAATTTTCAACGATTCGACAATTCGGACGAAACGGCAGCTATTTCGGATTCAATGTTGGCTCTGAGTTCGACGAATTGCTGGCATAAACCAACGACTTAAAGCGGCTCCACCAAAATTAGGGCCAAAATAATCGTTACTCGTGGCGCCATAACGCTGACCGCAAAAATAATGCCCTCACCTGCAAATCGCACCAAACTGTTACTTTCTGTTGGAGTTCGTTCTTAAAGTTGCTGTCACCGACTCCGTGTTTATGTAGAAAATGTTTATAATTTGCAGACGTTGCTCGTTGGTTTATTTTACCATGATTAAAATGTTGAGCTTACTGAATAAATTAATAGTGACAGTTTGATGGTTAGTAAAAGAGTGCGTGCACGAATTAAATACAAATTTGTCAAGTCCCTATTGGAAAATCCTTTACAAGCGTGGATGAGCAATGGTAGGTTCAGCAGAACTAGTCAATGTCAGTTGCTTAGTCAGATCGGCACTCAAATTTCTAATAGAAACTTAACACACAAGCACTACACATACAATCTGTTTCACCTAGACGGCTTATCCTGTCAGTAAATGCAATGAATTCCTGTCTAAGTTGAGTTACTTTGGCGTAGTTCAATTCTAACGCGAAAACGTACCCTCGATCTCTCACTGTTAAGTCAATAAATAACTTTTGAAGCCTAAAGTGCGCTCAGTATAAACTACTCATGCATTCTGGTGCACCTTGGCCGTTTTGCCGTTTTAGGGAGTTCACCCTCTGATTTGACAATCCAATTACACTTGACAAATAAACCCTCCAATGATTTACGGGAAATCAACGATCCAAATAAAATGTATAAACATTTTCATTGTTTTCTCCCGAAAAAAGACTTCGCAATAAATTCATTTGGACATCATTTCGACTCATAAAATTCAAAGATAACCTCCTCACGCACGAGGGACAGACAACAATCTTGTAATTGCGCTCGAACATCCCTGCAACATGACACACGACACACACAATTCCGGTGCTGAATCCGACAAACGAATGCTGCCCGTGCTCATGCGATAACGTGTATATTCTCGCAAAAGGTGCAAAAGACACCTGATCACAAACGAAAACGAACCCCAAAGCGGCATCGGCGATGATCCTCATTTAGAAACGCGATCCCTAATGCCGTCTCTAATCAAACTACCTGTTCGTGTGCCAAAGCGTCTCCGGGCGTCCCATTGTTGTCAAAGGAAATCTCTAAACTCTCGTTCATCGTCCTCTAATTGTATCTGTATCCGCAATCAGGTAGGAAAATAGCGCGGCGCGGCGCTTCACTGTGTTGTCAATTTGATGATGATCACCCTGAATTCCGTGCGGCACCTGCTCGACCGTTGGACACGGGACATTAGACGTCTATTCACAAACAAACCTTCCCACTCCGGGATAAATTATAGTCCTTGCCACATCAAAATAGTCTCGAGAAATTAGCGGAAATAATAGATGCAATTCGAGCCAATGCCAGAGTGGCGCGACGCGACTGACAGGACGCACGTCCGACGGGGAACCGGGAAAGGTTCATTGCTCCGGTCCAGTCTGATCAAGGATAGCCAATTTAAATTCCCCTAGAGAGCTCGCCAGTCTTGTGCCTGCGGCCAACTGCAATCATTCCACCCACTTGCGTACTTCAAATCCAGATAATGACCATGAAATGTTGGCCATTTGCCTGGGCCTTGGGATGAGCCTCCTCTCTGCTCCGCCAAATTAAGCCACAAATTTTTGATTCGCTCAAAAATCCGCATCTAATGCATTTCTGCTGCAGTAGCCCCCAGTCACCGGTGGCAAGTTGCCAAGTGGGGCATCATGCCCAGTGCCCGTGAACGAGGACCACGCCACGGAGATGCAGATAGGGGGAGATGGACGTTCGCGACTAATTGCTTCAAATCACGCACGCGCACGTAAGCGTGCTCTAGGTAGCCCACAGCAGCGTGCCGTGGCATTAGGATCCCGGGCATTCTTGCCACCATTCTGCTGCTCTTGCGTTTGTCTCTCGGTTTTTTTTTTCGGAGACCTGTGCGTATGTGTATGCAAATTAGGGAGCTAATAGGACTTTGGGTTCGTTGCAGTCGGTAACCCTGTCATTAGCGGGCAAATCACTGGGTTGCTGGTCGTGCGCTTGGATCCTTAAAGCGCAAGAAGTGGCCACACTCTTCTCTCGGATGAAAGGTGGTCAACATTCCACACACCACGCACACACTGGCATTTCTCATCGACGAAATCGCAAACATCGCATCGCAGAAGTGACAGCAAAGTTTCCAAGTGACTGGCTAATGAAGAGATCACATCAATCGGGCATATGGGACCGCGTGCGGAAAGGGTTCGGCTTCCAATCTTGCCGCAAACTAGTTCGACGCCGAGAACCAGATTCGATATGAATCATTCGGCACCCGGATTAGGCAATCACCACCAGTCACCACCAATTCGCAGGCATCCGCAATTTTCACGCTCCGTCAAACAGAAGTCAATTTTATGCGCACATTCAACTGTGACCGTATATCGCACATGTCTACAATCTCATTCGTTGCCCGGACTGCGGCAGGTGGCGGCGGTGCTCAAAGGAGGGCCTAGATAAACACACACAATATGCAAATCAATGATGAGCTGGATTGCCATAAAATTAACCACAAACGCACACCTTCTCCACACCGGCGGGTTCGTCAGAATCTCTGGTTCGATGGCAGTGACAGTCGTTGGGAACTGCCGCTTGGGGAGGTGAGTGGCTGAGAGTGGCTTTCGTCTCGGAATGAGGAATCACTGGAGAGGCGGATGTGTTGTGACAACTCGTTTCAAATTCAATGCCAGTTGGGGGAAAAAAAACTGAAGAGGAAGTTTGAATTCATAAACATCCCATGCAAGGCTTTGATTAAGGCCGTTTGAATCTATGCATTGGCAAGTGCAGGAAGTCGAAAAAGACACACTCATCAGTTGAGACATTTTGGGAATAATTGGATTGGGGCACTCTTGCTCTGGCTTGTCTTTGGTTTGACTTGGAGTGTGGAATATTGCGATAATTTATGGTGGTTTGGATTTATTGGAGAATGCTTCCGAAAAAGGAAAGTCATCATAGATGTTCATGGTAACTTCGAAGGCGACCTTTCTTAGAACACCAATTTAAGGCACATTTAAGCATTCCGAGCTAAAAGGGGTTTTGGGCCCAAGTTTGGGTTACATCGAGCAATCTATGACATCAAATGTGGTTGGCCACGTTAGACTTATCTCTCATGCTGTGTCTTAAGTCGGGTCCATGTCAATACGGCATCAGCGACAGCCATACCATTGCCCAAATTTTGCGGTAAAACTACGCTCGACTTGATCAAAGTGACACAGTAGCTCCGTGTCAGCATGTTCGACAAGGATAATCCAATTCTTTTCTGATGACCTCAGGCGTCAGTGCTGGAACCAATACTGTTAACCCATTGTAATAAAAAGATGCTGAAAGTTTTCCGTAAAACCACTCGTTCTTGGAGTTCGGTTTGTCCGTCCGTCCAGGCTGGATTTTTCACTTCAACCACTCCCACAGTTCTACCGATTTACAACAAAATTTTGGAACGAGAAACCATAGGCCTTAGGACAAAGCAATTCTTCTTTTCTTTATGATGCCTGGACACTTAAGGTATGAGTCTGAACAAAAATTACCTTTCTGGGATAACCTGATGACTGTTGACTGGATTCAGCGTATCAAAGTTCAGCTATACACTGAATGTAGTCAAGAAGACCGAAGTGACGTGACACTTGTTTAATTGTTTTTCTTTATACCGGCGAGTCTTCCTCACTTTCCCTAACCAGGGTGCTTAAATTCGAAAACTATCTTAGCTACAGTTGTGATCCGATGTTCGACGTTTGTGTACTTTTATATATTATTTAAGTTTAATGAAAATGTAAATTTTGCGGAAAACTCACACAGTTTGAGTCATATTTTGCCTGAAACAAATATACACTCCATTTATTAAAAAACCAAAGATTTCGGGCAATGAAATGGCCAGCACAAAGCCCGGACTTAGATCCGATAGAAGACTAATAGGCTATTGTGATGAGAAAGAGGGAGGAATATGAAAAAGGAGCGAATAATTTGGATGAGTTGTGGCTCAGAGTTCAAGTTGGATGGTCTAAAATTGCCAAAAAAATAATTCACAATTTGGTGGAAAGCGAGCCACAACGAATAATTGGTGTCATCAAAAACAAAGGCTTATGGAACAAATATTTGCTGCCATTCCGCCAGAACTTTTACAAAATACATACAACTGAATACATGCGATGCGCTTGGTTTTTATTTCTTTTCAGCCTTCGTGGTTGTCACTTAAAATGTCAACATTTTAAAAATTAAAAAACAACTATCTACCTCTGAATTTCAACCGAATCCGTTATAAGGAAAGTATATGTATCCAGTTTTGTCGGACACTGTACATGCAGTGATTGACAAATTAAGTCATTTTGAACAAACAAATACTGAACTGACTCAGTGCTCATTGTATTATTGCTCATACATTATTACATTGATAGCAGTAAAAGGAAAACTATGGGAAAAAAATCTAGTTACGGACCCACAGGGAATAGCGGATGTGTTTAAGCACCACTTCCATTAGCTGCTTAGCGGGCCTGACCCAATCCCAACTCCGGTCGGCGAAATAGTCCTCCCACCTAGCTTTGAAGAAGTCAGCACAGCCATTAAAATGATGAAGAACAACAAAGCCTCAGTCTCAGATGGCTTACTATCAGAGCTCTTCAAAGCTGGTGGCAATGTTCTGGTAGGGAGCATGCAGCAGATCATTTGCCGAATTTGGGAGGACGATAGCATGACCGACGACTGCAATATCAGCTCCATAAGCCCGATCCACAAAAAAGGCATACGACTGCGGCTTTAAAACTCCTTACTCGCAAGGAGTTATTCGAAGCGATGGCCGAATTCGGGATCCCGAGAAAATTGATCCGGTTGTGTCGCACCACGCTAACACATGCGCGAAATGCACGGTGCATCAGTTCGCTCAGCTCAGAGATCCTTGAGCCGTTTGAAACCAGCACCAGATTTCAGCCAGGATATGCGCTGTTGTGTGATTTCTTCAATTTAGTACTGGAGAGGATAGTGCGGCGGGCAAAAGTCAATACGGAGGGTAATATCTTCTATAAATCAGTCTAACTGTTGGAATATGCAGATGACATCGACATCATCGCGCGTTCCCAACGTGCCGTAGTGGAAGCATTTAAGACAATTGAATAAGAGGCGAAACGAGCTGGTCTTAAGGTCAATGAAGACAAAACGAAGTAGATCCTAAGTACTAGGACAAAATATTACAATCTAAAGTTAGTATAGGAGTCTAGCGCGGAGCAAACGAAAACTCCACAAACGACATCACAGTGCAGATCCAACGTAAAACCACCCTTGGCAACCGATGTTACTTCGGACTGTCGAAACAATTGGGGTCAACACTGCTGACTCGAAGGACCAAAATCCTGCTCTACTCTTATTTTGCCAGTCCTGCTTTATGGAGCTGAATAACAGCTGATAAGAAAAACTGCAGAACTGATTCATGGAGTCTTTGAAAGAAAGACCACACTGGCTCGGCCACATCGAGCGCATGGACACCAATGCTCCAGCTAAGAGGGTCTTCAAGTCCGAGCCTCCTGGTTCGAGAAAGAGAGGAAGACCGAACCTCCGGTACAGATATCAAGTCATAGCGGATACAAGACAGCTTGGTCTTGATGACTGGAAGCAGCGTGCCCAGGACCTTCAGCGATGGGAGGCTGATGGATGGATCGCTGGCCTGACAAGCAAGTAAGTATGTAAGGAATGGAATTGTTTATCAGCAGTATACATATTTTTTGCTTGACTTTTATTTGTTCACGATTCTCCTCGGCATAGAATTAGTAAGCTTCTGACATGACTCAACAGGATTGTGTTCCAGCGATTGAACAGGCCACTCCATATTTATTATTTTGCCCATTGCATCATTTTGTCTTTTCACAAGAAGTCAATGTTCCATTTACCTCCACTTCGCAGTTATTAAGCTCCAAACTAGGTGAGGCCTCCCATTACTTAATTAAAGGGCTTAAAAATCAGAGATTAATTTCGTGTCCTTGTTATTACCTGTGTTTCGACTCTAATATTATTGGAGACATTTCCATGAATATATAGACTTGCAAAATTTGAAAATCTGAAAGTTGTAGATCTCGGCTTATACATCAAGAAAGAATACACAAAATACACAAATTTGCTAGATATCGACATCTTCTTCTTCTTTATGTGGCGCTACAGTCCGGGGTGGACCTGGGCCTCAACCAACATGCCTCTCCAACTAGCGCGATCCCTGGCTAGCTGTCTCCAGTTTCGCACACCAAGTTGGTTGAGGTCCTTCTCCACTTGGGTGCGCCACCTTAAAGGCGGGCGTCCTCTGTTGCGTTGCCCGACAGGTTCGGATTCGAAGATTCTTCGGGCCGGAGCTGTGGTGTCCATACGCTCTACATGACCTAGCCACCGTAGGCGTTGGATCCGTAGACGCCTAACTAGGCTCATGTCCCTGTACAGCCCGTACAGTTCGTGATTGAATCTTCTTTTCCAAAACCCGTCAACGCAAACAGGACCAAAGATCGTACATAGAACTTTTCTCTCAAAGAGACCAAGGACTTCTTATTCCGCTTTCGAGATTGTTCATGCTTCCGCGCCGTATAGCAGGACTGGGATGATCAGCGTCTTATATAGAGTCAACTTGGTTCTTCGAGAGATGGCTCTATTACTCAATTGCCTCTTGAGCCCGAAGAAACAGCGGTTGGCAAGAGTTATCCTACGCTTGATCTCGGTACTGATGTTATTTGTACAATTTACTCCGGAGTCGATGTAAGTGAAGTCCTTGACTGACTGGAAGTTATAGCTGCTAATTGTGACGCTCTGTCCAAGACGTCGATGTTGTATGTCCTTTTTTGAGGACAGCATATACTTCGTTTTGCCCTCATTCACTGCCAGACCCATTTTAGCCGCTTCCGTCTCAATGTTAGCAAAAGCCTCACTGACGGCTCGCTGAGTTCTGCCAATCACGTCAATGTCATCCGCGTATGCTTACTATTGCACGGACTTCTGGAAGATCGTGCCTCTAGCATTGGCGTGTGAGTTTCGCACGATCTTCTCCAGGACGATGTTAAAGAAATCACATGACAGCGCGTCGCCTTGTCTAAAACCTTTTTTGACATTGAAGGTCTCGGTGAGTTCGTTACCGACCTTGATGGAGCAGCGAGAGTTCTCCATCGCCATCCTGCACAACCTGACGAATCTGGCAGGAATGTAAAAACTAGACATGGCTCTGTATAGCTCGTCTCTATGCACGCTGTCATATGCGGCCTTGAAATCGACAAATAGCTGGTAAGCTGGTGATCTGCTTCTCTTGAGTATTTTCCAGGATCTGCAGAAGTGTGAATATTTGGTCAATGATAGACTTCCCAGGCCTGAATCTGCACTAATAAGAACCATCAGGTTGTTGACAAAGGGTTTAAGAGTTCACATAAAACGACAGAGAGTATTCATCAATGATATGCATGCTGTAAAAAAAGTCTGTCTTAGTGAAAGTGTTGAGGATCGTGTGATTTATCGCAAATGGGCGACTGTACAATCGATTGTGTTTATGTACATAATCTTCAAAGTCTTGCCACTTTCAAGACAAATATTCTTCCAGTTACAACCGAGTTATTGCCCGACATGCCTAAAAATTATCGAAAGTTACCTTGAGTCCTGCCAAAATTCCGTACAGTGGATTTTAATACTCCTGCATTTTTCTTTTAAAATGGAGAGAGTCAGTCAGTTCAATCAATAGATTGCCAATTATAAAACCAGTTATGAGCCGAACGTAATAATTACTCTCGTCATTGAAGCGTCTGACTCAAATTTTAGAGAGCAGTCCAATGAAGACTTCGGGTGACTAAGATCAAAGATTATATGATTTTTTGACCACGCCTTGCCAAATGAGTGTGCCAAAGTTGTGCAACTTTCTGGGTGAATCCCACTCCACATCGAATGCCCTTAAGTGTCCGAAAGCAAGGCAGATCTCTTCCATTCAAGGTTGTTGCCACAAAATAGCACATTTTGCTCATTTGAATAAAAAAAAAGTACAAAATTATGAACACCTCACGGTGTGAATTATGATGTTCCTCGTAAAATATTAATTTCAGCTTAGTCATCACACACGTCAAGCGTCTTGTTGGTGTTTTTCTCAAAACTGAGGAAATTCTTAATTGCTAACCTTACACAGTCGTTTAACGCAGTTTTCATGTTCTTCATAACTGACGGTAATTCGTGCGCTGACTGTTGCATGAAGTCACAGCCAGTCTTTTCGAAGAAACTGTTTAGTGCTTTTGAGGGCAAATCTGCCAGTTCCATGCTTGAAACGGTCAGGGAAAGAGTTGAAATATCCAAAAGTCCATTCACCTCTGCCCAACGAACAGCCAACCAGTGGCCAATTCAGTCAATTGCCTTCGACCCCTAATCCCGTCTTAATTCACAGATTTACATTTGCCGTAATTGAAATGAAAACAAAACCGAAAAAACGACCATAAACTACCCGTCGTCTCACTGGAATCGGTGGTAATTGAATTTTAACCCCCGACACCACTTAGCGCGCACATACACACCCCACCGCTGCCGAAGCACGCGATTATTTTACCGAAATTAGATTACATCCAGAACTGGCTCAATTGTCATTTCATCACCATCTGAGGCGACTGAAGCAGCCGCCGCACCATCGACACCAGATAAGGGCGGTTTTGCTCCGTGCTCCGTCCTCGGGTCTCCGATCATTATTCGTTGTTATCGCGATTGTCACATTGCGGCATTTTCAATTTATTTTCCATTGAAACACTTTACCGACCAAATCGTGTGATAATCCAGCCCATCCATTCCATCCTCCATCCATCGGACATTCGGAGAATGGGGAGCACCCCCACCCCCGGCCGGAGTCGCAGCCGAGCGTGTGTCTTCTTCACACTCCAGAGAGTGTATTCCTCTACAAATGCCACCTTTGCACTCGTCCTCCTCTTAATTAAACGTACACCCGATGTTTGTCTTCGATTGCATTCGCGTGCCGTTGCCATTGCGATTGGCCGGAAACCGAGAATGTGTCTGTGACGGTTACGCCACGTCGTACACTGTGGCAGAATGAACTGGAAAACGTATCGCTATTCCGCTTCGTCACACGGTCTTCGGTACTCGGTGCTCGTTACTCGTTGCACACTGCTCACCGACTGCCGAGTGTGTCTTGCTTTCCGTTGCCGTTCTCTGTTCGGCAGCAGCATGCGTAGCAAAGAGCGAATCGTGCCGACATTTTTCTGGCTGCTACAGCCGTCGCAGTGCCAGCCACCAACCACCACTAAACGGCGGCATCGGGTAACGCCTCCAAATTCACCGCAACTGTAAAACGAAATGAACACCGAGCGCCGTGCGCTCAGAGTGAATGAATGAACTCCGCTCCAGCCTATAGGATGACTTCGTTTGACCGGTGCCGTCATGCTCAATGCTCGTTTCTGGTTGGTGGTGATGTTGCTGCTGGTGGTGGTGCTGGCTGCTGGCCAGTGTGTCGATGCCCGTATTCGTATCTATCTATCAACCGTGGCAGAAGGTGTGTTATTCCTTCCCACTCTTTACCGTGCGCCGTGTGTTGTGGGCCTGTGACGGCGATGGGTTTCGGTTCGAAATGGTTATTTCACAGGGAGTGCGTGCGCCAGAGTGAGACGGAGACCGAACCGAACAGAGGCAAAAAAGCGCGACCGACCGATGTGCTGGAACATTTCTACGGACCGTCGATTCAGTTGTTAGTTTGTTTTTGGTAGTGGTCAAGTGATAGCACGCGTACTCCTCGTTCTCCTGCTTCGATATTCATCGTCGATCTCAAAACGAAAAGCCCTTACCGAGCAATAAAATTAAAACTCTGTTAAAAGTGTGCACTCGGCATTGTGTCGGTTGATTCAGCGGTGCTTCCTCGTTGCCACACACAGTGATTTGGATTAAATTAAACTTTCTCGAGTGAATTAAATTATTTTTGACAGATGGTTCGTGCTCATCTCGTGACGGAGACAAATCGTTTTTCCCATCAACTGTCGGATATAACCTCAAATTAGTGCTGGTGCTGTACAAGTGAGGTGAGCAATTGTGATCGAATTTCCTTCAAATTTATGCAACAAACGGCAAATTCTTGTGAGTTGAGATGTGTGACGTCCGGACTTACGGTACGGACAACTTCGTAAACTGGCTAAGTGGAAATTAAAACTCAGTTTAATGACGCAGCGCAATTCGGTGGTTAACGATTGAATCGTGAGGCGTATGCAGTGGGTGAAGCTGAGCAACAGACGTTCACCCGCTGAGTCAGCTCATTAAGATTGTATTTACATAGTTTACAGTTCATCAAAACTTGGCAGCACTTGGACGATGGCAGCATAAGTATTTCTCAATGAAATTCGTTTAGTGGCCTGTTAAACTGTCCACCCGTGTGCGTTGGTCTAGACCGACATCGGGTGGCAATAACTGCCGGACTTGTGGTTGGTTTATTTGCCCGTGCCTCCAAGAGGCCTCGGGCTCCGCTGAGACGGGTGCAAAGTTCAAGTGTTGCGAAACGCCGCTCCAGTTTAATTGTTCGTATCAAATTTTGCAAGGCGTGTGTATCAATGATCTGGAGGTGTAAATGGATTTATTCACTGGGGGCCGACGGAGTGCGCCGGCAATTAAGTGTGCCACGTGCCCTTCGCTCTTGGAAGATCATATCGTGGTGACGATGGCCTACTCAGTGTCAACGGATTTGTTCATTGTTCTTGTGAAAGTGTTGAAGTGAGCGATTGGCCAACTATGGGTGGGCGCCGATGGTCACAAGAATTGAAAGAGTTTAGTTATGGCAGGTTGTGAAGGCAGTGGCAATACACCAGTAAGCAGAAGGCAGTTGGTGGTCTCCTCCATTAGTTTTGCTGGACAAGTTGCTGAAAGTGGCGTTCAAATGATATTCACCACCTTAGCCGTGGTTTCTTCCGTTGCGTAAAAGAAGACGAGGAGATATTAGACTGGGACTGTGTTCTCAACACGCCTGCAGCTCGTACAACCGATGCGTAGATTTCTGGCACTCTGTCATCATCAAAACACCCTGAAATCATGTGTCTAAGGATACATTTATGAGCAGATGTATTATTTCTGGTCGAAGATCGCCTTTAGTCTGCTTTTCGTTGCTATTGTGCTTTCCTTCAATGTCTTATTTGACTAACTTACATCAATTTGGAGATGATCAGTCCATTTAATGTCGTTTCTTCAGAGTCGATTAGTATTGACATGAGGTTTTATGCCAATTCCAAAAGAGAATGGTAGACGTATCAAGGCAACAGCAGGCGACAGATCACATTTCTGTAAGCATCTTCCTTTATTTCCTTCCAGGCGGCAAGAATGTTTGTCTGATATAAAAATGTGTGTATTTACCATGAGCAATGCAAAACTGAAAGTTTAAGAATCATCTGGTCTCAATGCTCTCGAGGAAAACGCAAACAACAATCGATGAAATCTTAGCCGAATTGGTTTAAAGACCTTTGAGTGTCGTTCAAATTTGGCCTTTTGTTGGGAAGTCATTAGTTTGTGCATCTAGGCGCATTGAAATTGTGTGCAGTTGAAAATGTGCGGCCCTATCGCCCTCACAAACCAATAAATAACCTCACAAGCGGTTCAATTGCAGATCGTTTGAATTGAAATCCAAAGGCTGCGTCGGACTATGAAAACTGCAGTAATGTCTGCCTTTCGCAACATTGAGTAGTGGCTACGATTGTGAATGCCCATGAATACCTCAATTCTGGATGACTTAGCCAATAGGTTGACGTCCACATTGAATCTGGTGGAAGTTGAGGGACAACACAACACTCTGTAGGTTGGAGAGTCTTAAAGACCAATCCGAAGTTAAGCCAGAGAGAACTGGCCAAAGATCGCATTGTCTATCTGCAGAAACATCTAGAGTCCCTTTAAATGAATGCGCTGCAGCATATCTATGACCGTCCACAACCACATTGTAGTTTCCGGGTTGTATTCCATAAATCATCTTATGGCATTGCAAGTAACTTGTGGGAAGTAATGCCACGAGAATGAAAGGTGGGCCAGAAGTCGAACATTGGGGTTTTAAAGTAGATGTCGTTATCTTTTCTTATTTTTATTAAATTTCAAATCTGGTTGCATAACTTGCTGTCTAACTTACTGACAAAAGAAAATCCCTAGCCCGGGCCACAATAACCCATCCTATTGGCAATAGACTGTAGGAGTAGAATTCAGGAATCACTTCAAGTCTAAGGAAAATCACACGTCCACTCGTTACAGGATCTTCTTTTATTCTGTTACTCCTTAGTGCTACATTAAGTAACATCTCGTGTACAGAAGTGGAGACTTTTAGGATAGATCATCTTTAGATGATCCGATACTTTAGTGAGTACAATGTGTGTTTTTGGACGCTGGGAACAGTGACGTTCAAAAATAAATTTCTGATTTGGAAAAAATCGACTACAAGGCTGAATTCAAGCACCAACCAGCTCTAAGGTCTTCATTATATGCCGCAGTGTTAAAAGTTGGCATCAAGGAACAATCATTCGTTGTACGCCTTCACACATATCAATAGCACTGACTAGACGATTTTTTGATTCGAGTCACGACTTGCTAGGGTCTCATTAGAATTATATTAAAATCCTACGAAACTGTTCCGTGAACAAATAATGAGCACTGATATCAGTGAAGTCTGGTTTTACCAATTCTGTGAAAAAGTTGCAAGAAAATCGAAACTACTCTTGATTTCTTATAAGATTTCGCAAGGATTATCCAATTAGAGCGTATAATTTGTTCTTCGATCGTATGTTGAATGCAAACTCAACTTATTGGCAGCACTGCTTCAGACAAAGAAGCGCTCGGGGAGCAACTGCTTCATACGAACTTTCCACGTCGTCTAGCAATGTCGCAACCTAGATCATAATTATGCTCATGTCGCATTTCCCATATACTTTTGGTGTCATTAAAAGGAGGGCGAGCAAGACTTCTCTCCTAAAGCTTCAATCTTTAGGAGATCTTCTCTAGAGATGTGCTTATAAGGGGTAAGAAATATTTCAACAATTCCTACAAGAAGTGGAAATCATTTCGACGTGTTTGAACTAAGTGTGTTTTTGGCATGCTACTAGCAGCAAACAAGCACCACCAGTGGAGATCAGTCGCACTTGAAGCTTGAGTAGATTCTAGATTTGAACGCTGGTCTGTGCGACAAAAATAATGTTCACATCCTTACCTCTTTCTAGTCACTGGTAATGCTCAAAGAGTACTTCTGTCTAGAAAGAGCTTCCCAAACTTGGCCATTCGGAGTCGGCATAAAACTGTAGGTCCCTTCCACTCGTCAGAGAACAATAGCACTCACTCAGCACTTGGATTAAATCAGTGAAGACCCGCTTAAAAAAACGACTTTAGCAGGCCTTATTTCTTATAATTGCGTCCGCAGATGGAGCTTCATTAGATTGCTTTGACGGTCTTATTTTCATCAAACTTTCATTAATTCGTTGATGGCATGAAGTAAATGTCTTCGTACTGTGCCATTCTAAACCAGTAAAGAGACCCATGAGCCATTCATATAAGCGCTCTACAAGACACCAAACAGCACTGTCGCATTTAATATGAAACAATCGTGTTAAAAAGGACGTTAATCCATGAAAAACCCCAAAATTTGTGTCATTTGAACAAAAGAGAAAGATATATCCTTTCCTTATCAAGTTTACGTAAAATATTGCTCGTGGAAGAGAAAACACCAAACGATTGAATGGGTTTCAAAAGTTAGAAAGATTCGCAATCAATTTTCGATTTAGCACCAATCAACGTCCAATCACTTAGCCTGACCGTTCGAAAGCTTGCAACACGATGTTTTCACCGCAACCTTATCTCCCTGTGCCGTCTCAATTTTGAAACCAAATAGCACTTATCTCAGCCAGACGCAGAGCGGAGACCGCAAAAATATGTGTAAACACAAGTCTGACGCCTGTCGTCCGACATCGAAAAATCAAAGCCGGCAAGGCGACCGCTCGGACGGCCAATCAATCGGTCAATCCTATTGATCACCACACTTTGCAGTTATAATCGCCCCTAAACCGATTTAATTGCCATTTTACGTAACCAAAGCCGAAGCGAAGACCGGCCTGCAGCCCCCGACCGAGACCAAGCACCGAGCAGCGAGCAATCAAGCGCCCGATTTATGACTGAATGACAGAGTTCAGTATGCAAAATTGATCGATATCTGCATAATAAATATCCGGCGATCACAAATCGTAATCAAATATAAAATATAAATCCAGTTGCAAAAGTCGCTAATTAACTACCGGACCATATAAAATTAGAATCGTCAACGGGGCCACAAATAAAAATATTAACGATTAACCAAATCAGTGGCTCTGCGGCGGCGGTTAGTTAGCCAGGCTACCTAGCTGCTGACCAATTCGCCCGATACGTGCAAACTGGTTACGATTGTTTCCGTGGCGCTGTCGTTTTGTTGTGTTTTGCTGTCGTTAATTGATGACGATGGCGGCCATTTGCATGGCCCAATTCGCAGCGCGACGAGCAGCGCTAAGAGTTGTCACACACCGATCGCCGGTCACCGATCACAGAGGCGCGACGCGACGCTTCGTTTCAACGTTCCCACGGTCGTAGCGCTGGTCCGTGATGGCCATATTCCCAAGCGAGTCAAATTTATGCTGATATGATTGAGAAGAGAGCTGCCCGGCTACCTCTGGTAGCTTAGCCGCTCGATTTGACAGATGAACCAGCGATTGGCGATGGATAGACCATCGGCTAAGAGGGCCCAGATCTGGAGACAATCCCATTCACTCGTCACAGTTGATGTTTAACTCGAAATTAATTCTCGGCGTTTTGTCTTCACTGCGCGGCGAGTGCGTGTGCGTGTGACGAAGAAGTTTAACCGAAAAATCAACAGATTCAAGCGTTACCGATGGAATATTAGTTGTGCGCCGGATCAGAAGTCCGAAGCCGCAGGTGATAGACCGCCGACAGATTCCCACTACGAAACCGGAAAATACGTATCACCACATGATTTGCATAAATGTCGTCGTCGTCGTCGTCGCTGTAATCATTCGAATGGGTCGGTCGGACGCATTCGAAAACAGTGGTCCATATCGACGGGGCTGGAGTCAGACTCCGAATCGGAGTTCGACTCCGAGGGAAACTTCGACGATGACTTCCGCTGATCGGTAATTTATTGGTTTGTTGACTCGAAGCACTGGGAGCTGCTCAGAAAATGAATATTGAATGGCGAGCTAATTGGATGCGAAAATTTTGAGATTTTTACTTTTGGCTCTAGTCCGCTACGTCTTCACATGGGAGTTGGAAAAGTCCCTTCGTCTGCTGTGGGAGCCGAATGAGATTGATGGTATAGTTCTCACGCAAATCGAACGGAAGTGATTGGACGCGAATTTGATGTGTGGCTTGCCGGTGAAGTGGGCTACGTTTTTATTCGAAGGGCGGATTTCCTGTGATGATTGGATGGCAGCTTGATTAGCGAAGAACTCTTTAGCGGTGGTTAAGGGAAGTGGGACAGTTTATTTATGGATATCCCAATTAGAATACGATTCTCAGATTCTCTCGGATTTTTTGTAGTTGGAATGAGTCTGACTAGGGGGATCAGAGAACATTGGGAGTGTCTTTAAGAACTGAGGGAAATGCCATGCAGCGTGGAGTATACGCAATGGGGAATGCTCTTGCAACAGCAGTAATAAATGTTCTAACATTCATTGTAATGACAACGTCTCTAGGGCCACAAAACATTGGGCGTTGAGCGTAACAAGGGTAATCGCTTACTCTGACAATGCTGATCTCTGGTTTGATTCAAAGCAAAAATTAGCTTTTTAAAATGTACTCTTAATAATTAATCTTTAATGTACATATTTGCTGAATTGCTTGCCTGGTCCAAGATTTTTCTTCAAAATTCATGCCATATTTGGACTTGAAAACGTATTCTATCATTAGTCCCGGGCTCGAGCATAAATTAAATCGACTCTTCATTTCACGGCACTACTTATTGCCAGACACTAAAGCTTACAGAGTGTAACATGGAAGCGTCATACGAAGTTTCTCAAAATCTCGCCGTTCTAAATCGACATAAAAACAGTAGCTGATCGAAATTTGATTTGAATTTACTGATAATTTCGCATATAATAGGTCATTGGCATTTCGAATTGAATCAGATATAGACAGATAACACCAAAAGGTTTGTCATATTTTTTTTAATTCAAATTTCTATTTGTACAATGTGGCGCATTAGGTTTTTGTTTGAACTTTGAAGATAAGATAATGACTATCTTTGATGTTTCCGACTCAGATGCTTGTTGAAGAGGTTTGATAACTCAATCTAGTAACGGTGTGTGTGATTTTATGTGAACCTATTTTCTTATTCAACATTAAATTTTCGGTTCATGGCACAAATTTCGCTTTTCTTCTCATCTGATGGATAAGAGTAAGGGGACCAGTAATTTTGAAAGTGAAAGAATGATGAGTGAACTACGGCCTATGCGTGCAAACTGAAAAAATGAAACTGTTCATAGAAGTTTGTGAGCATTGCACATTATAAAATGGTGATTTTGAGCCGTATAACTTTTTTTTTTAAGATGATTCCACTGGTCCACAAAGCGAACAAAACCGTGCTTCTCATTTGCATGCATTAAAATTGGATTCGACATTTGATTTAGTTTCAGTTTTTCAAATCAAATGTCACGCAAAACAACTCTGGAAATTTAAAGTTGTCGATTTCTAAAAAAAACAGACTTTTAAATCAAAAAAAAGCCTGGCAAAGTATGAAAAAAACCATTTGGTCCTCAACATGAGAAATAATTTGTCGAGATGGCTTCAGCTACTCATAAAGCCACCTTATTTCGATCAACGTTATTACAGGGGACAACAAGTTTGGAACATTTTGCAATTCGCTGACAATGTTGTTGATGGCTTGGTGAAACAGTCTGTTCAGCAGAACAGCACATGTAGCTGCATAAGTCTTCTAATAGTCATGGTGAACTGCTTAACAAAGTTTTTGTTATTTGCAAACTCTAATAGAGACTGGTGTTGACAAACCTATTAATCATAGGGTTTAGCATTTAGAATTTGCTTGACAATTCATTTCGTAACCACGCTTTTTTCGCTCTTAGTTAATTCATCGATTTTCTTGTAGCCTGATCTGCCTCTGAACCTTCATAACAACACAACCTACAACTTTTGGCTTTCTAAAATTGCCTAGTTAACCAGAGCCACATAGTCACACGATTCTCTGATTGCACTGGTTTTCCAATGTTTTACTTGATACCAATGTTTTCAGCCATTGATAACCCCTTTCTATTTGACTAGGTGCGTTTTGTTTGAACATTTATTTGGACTGAAGGTCATCACATATTTTCCTCCAAAGCAAGTAAACGTCACAAGACATCAGTTGGTTACGGTAAAGGGGTAATGCGGTATTTTCATTTTGATCCATTTTTATTATCTAATTCATAACGAGCTTACGTACTACACAAAAATGCTTAAAACTAGTTGGCCATACAGTTTTACTTGTCTACCTTACTGGCCCTCGGCGGGTACTCTAAGCTTAATTTAATCTTATTCTACATACTATATGTATGTCTTTCGACCTAATACTAAGTATGTTTCTAAAAAAATGAATTCTAGTGTACAAATGAATATTTAAAAAATTTTGAAAAAAAAAACTTAAAAACAGGTGGTAAGACCTTACCTTAATTAAAAATTTATGTTGCTGTACATTATCCAGTCCACTTGTATATCCCGTCACCTCTTTCAATTTGACCAAGGGACTTGATATTGATCGTTCTGATTTTTTTTCGTTTTGAGCGTTTCTAACATGAATTTACATTTGACTGAATGAGCTTATTTACGCTTTCATATACGACGGGTAAACTCCGCTTTGCATTACTTCTGAGGCTCGTGAGACATTGAGCCAAGGTGGGTAGACTGCTACGGTCCGATGTGGATCCGGCCTAGCTTCTACAGTAATAACTCGTGTTCTGGGATCTAATGTTTAATGAAGATCTGAGAACGGCTAAGAGAGGGATGTATAGTTTTTAAGCATTGTGCGTGAATTATCAGAAAAGGCGCGGTGGATTTCGAAAGTTTGGGCACCTCTGAGGATGAGTTCAGAATTCTCTTCGGAGAAGTCGACGCCCCCACTCATAAGTTACTCCAAAGGCAACCACATAGCTGACCTACGTACTATTTAAAAAAGTGTGTGCAAAACTTTTAATAAAATTTCAATGCTTTTTCAAAAGATTTCACAAAACAGACACTTGAATGTATTTCTTTTCTTCGACTTCGTAGACACATAGTGTATTGGTCCATGTGATAGGTCCATTGAAAATACCAACATTTTTTAACCGCCCCTTGTTAGTGATCCAGGAAAAGTGTCGTTGCCAGCCGCAATTTGGTGCAGTCTCTTTCTTAATGGCTTGAGGCAACTATGAAAGAATTTCATATCGGAGGTGAATCAGTCAGGTGCTTCGTTTAGATTCAATGACTTGACTATCGCTTCATTTGACTGCAGTTTGGGAAAGTGAATGCAATTAGAAGAACACCGTGTAAGTGTAGCAGGTTCCCTTCACAACATCTGAATGGGTATGTTTTCAAAATTTGGAAGACGAATTGGTGAATATCCTAACTCCACTCTGTCAACACATTCGCAGAATTTCACTTTTTTCGAATGACTCATCCAGCTCTCAGTGCCTCCGTGTTTCCGTGAACTCAACACCCCGACCATTCCACCGTGAAATACCCACTGCTGATCTCCTCCAGCCGATTAACGACGATCGTGACAAGCAAATTAGAAGTCCATTCCACCGACTTTCCAGAGCACAGCGAACCCACTAAAACGAAGAAACCTAGTGGCGACACCAAGCGTCAATCCATTAACCACCCGAGCAATGTCAAAAGTGGTGATTTGCAAATCGAAAATCTTCGTAACGATCTGCTTTAGTCATTTGCCGGCCGCAAATCGATACAATCTCCCTTCTCTCTGGTGGGATATTTCTGCGGTCATCGGAGGCGATCTGAGAACGATCGTTGTTTTGTTATTCCTTGCCGTGTTTTAAACATGTGTGAAGGTGCCAGACTGATTACATTACGCCGTATGGGCTGATGACAGATAAGGCCAGAAATCAAAGTGGTCGCTCTGCTTCTGAACCAAGCCATTAAAAGTTCATTTAAACTCGTTTGCATACGTGCTGACTTTGGAATCGAAACCAGTTCGTAGTGATCGATGATGGACGATAGACGAGCTGATGAGTTCGCCTGCGTGTTCCACACCCTTTTACTCCCACATGAACGCATACGATTCCGACAAACGTTCGCACTTCGGCACTCCACCCCACGCCCCCGTGGCAGCGTGGAAACGTTCATGTGACTCTATTTTCGCGCACATTAGCCCCAACACTAATGGCAGGAAAAACAAAAACCTCAATTCCAAGTAATTATACGGTTCTTCTGGATTTATTGATCCTTAAACTAGAGCGTAGTTTTTGCTCTGCCCGAAGCTCGGAAACATAAAACAAAATAAAACTCACCGCTCATCCACCCTCGCACGCTGTGGTCGTTCTCTATGGCACTTTGCAACGTCCAGCCGGCCGCCACAAACTCTCACTGAGACCGAAAATAAAATACCAGCTCATTATGGAAATGGCGAGTCAAGCGAGTCAAAGTCGAGGAACCTTTTGGGAAAAAACTATGAATACTAAGCAGGGACATAATTAATCCTTATCTCTGCTTTAATTGGCTTAAAGCTATTTTCTTTGATTTATAAACTGAAACTGAAAAGAAATTTCGCAGGAATGTGTATGCGTCGTCATCGACGAGGGACGCGGCTCCACCCCCCGTCGCCAAAAAAGAAATGAAAATGTCCTTCTACAACTTAATTTGTGAAACGGACTTGAAACGCAATCGCAGACCGCTGCCACCACCGCGGCTACCGTCACCGTCGCCGCTTACCCACAACAAAAGGATCACTTTCATCAGGTTGTAAATTTTGACTCCACTTAGCATATTTTTTTTGCTTTTGGAACAAAAAAGCCTAACCTCAGCTCGTGTACACTGTCAACAGGGTCTGCTGCTTGGTGGCGATGGGGTTTGGAGGCAAGACAAATTTGCATAAACCTTTACGTGAAAAAATCTTAAGCGTGTGCTCATGGAACCATTGCGCTTTATGCGGTGGTCACAGCCGATAAATATCACCCATGGACTTGGAATTAATTTTATGGTCTGCCATATATGGCAACTGCTCGCCATACTGTGCGTTCATTTGACCGTCGAAACGTCGTTTTGACGTTTAACTCTGTGCTCGGAGAGTTAGATTTTATTGACCGTCAACATGCGATCGAAAGGCCCGAACTGACTAACCACCACCACCGCCACCCCTACGCGTGCATTCAGTGAGAATTCCTTTCTCAAATAAAATTGATTATTTTTTTTTTTTTGTTTTCATTTCTTCTAATTTACTTACATTTGTGGTTTATTCTGTCTTTTCAGAGAAGAGATCGTCCGGGATTTTGACAGACAATTCGGGGAAATCGCGCACAACGTCCAGAGGAGGTGGAGGGAGAGTGAGAGAAAAAGAAACAAAACCAGCTTAGCCCCCAAAATCAGTCAGTTACCGATCTGAAATAGTCAATAACAATAAATCGGCATCGCGCATTAAATACACACGAATCTACACTGAATTTTATTGCGTCTGATTGAAGTGGAGAGATAATTACTAGGCCATCATCGCCATCATCATCGTCAGTAGTGAACGGGCATAGATCACCAACGCCGCCCTAAAAACCATGCCACATACAGGTGAGTGAGTGTTTCGGCCTTTTAACAGCATTTTAATTGGTATTTTATGTTTGTTACAATTTTTTTTGTTCACTTGTTGGTCGTTGGGTGTGCGATGCGTGTGTGCGTGTGTGTGCGGGGGATAGCCACCAGAAATTCTGCTATTGACACGATCATCACTTCCACACAACGCAACAGCCACTGTCGTTGCCGCAACTGCCACCACAGCAACCACAGCCACCACCGCATCATTAGTCGTAGTTTCGGGTCATTTGTCGACACCTAACCAGTGCAGGGGAGTGACTGGCAACCAAATCAAACCAAAGATCCCTTATCGAACGGAAAAGAAGTAGTTTACGTACGTCCACACGGTTACCCTCATTCCACAAAAAAAAAAAAACTACAAACCTAAAGGGTACCACAAAGTCTCTACTCACTCACTGCTCACCACTGTTATCTGTATCTGTACTAGGAAATCCCATAACTCGAACGACGCTCATTACCTAATGGTCGGATCATTGGGGCCTTTCATCATTTCCCGTATCGGCGCGGATCGGTTTTTACGATTCCAACCGATGCTGTGGAACGCGGATGGATCAGCATCGCCGCCACCACCACCACCACCGTCAGAGCTGCCAATACAACCGTCAAGACAAAAGAAAAAGCAACGGCCCTCCGAAACCGCCATCATTTTCCCACTTTTTTTTTTTTTGGAAATTGTTAAGCTTTGACTATCGAGTCGATTCTCTACGAAAGTTTATTGCCACCATTCCTTGAACCCACCAGATGTCTTAGCCCCCCCTCATGCAAGCACGCTGGAGGCGTCAACACACGCCGCCACTGCGCTCGTACGTTGTTTTCTTCGCGGGCAACCCTTTTAATTGCGTTTTAATGGTTGAACACAGTAATTCGCACGCCGTAACCATAATTCGAGTGCACATTGCAAGGGAGTGTGTGTGTGAGTGAGAGCCACCAACAATTATCTCCCCAAATTATCGGATGCCCTGAATGCAACCTTTCACGGTTATTATTTTTATTGGCCCCGGTCGTCTGACAGCAAAGCGCTGCAATAAAATCGAATGCATTTTGATGCCGACACACGGCGCGAAGCGGCGCGTTGTCTTGGGTGCAGTGCTGTGCACGAGCAGATGCTACGGGGCAGAGCAGCACTTCAAGTTTGACGGATGCAACGGGATCCGGTTGGCAATAAAAATTTACGAAATCTGCACAATTAGCGGGCAAAAAGTGCCAAAAACACTTAACACCCTTTCGTTGGGCCAGCAGCGTCGACCAGGTCGACATATTTCCGGAACACAAAAACATCGATTCACCTCTCAGCCGCATCAATGGGATCGATTGGAGGAGTGAAACGGGGCTTCTGGCTGGCTGGCGGATCGTGCTGATCGGGCTTGACGATGACGACGACGATGACCACGGGCTGGTTGGTGGCTGAGTTGCCTCTGTGCACGCAGTGATTCCTGTTTTTTCAACGTCTGGAGGACGGTCATTAATATTTCGAGCGCGACCGTGTAGAAATATTCTGTTCGGAGATCTGTCCTTCTGACCGGTGCAGCGGCCGCGGCGTGCTCGCCAGGGGGATGGGAAGCTCTCTTGGCTGCCTGGCTGACTGGCTGACTGGATGGATGGATGGATGGACGATCTCTCGTCTCGATGATGACGATGATGGAAATCTTTCGTTTCGAGATCTCGGGCGAGATATTCTGGCGATGGTGTAAGATAGTTACATTCCAGTCGTCACCAGTGTTTTTCTTGACATTTCGGTTTTTCTTCTTGTTACTGGTTCTTGGCTTGTTCTTTTATTGTTTTCCTTCTTTTTCCTTTGTTTGTTGGGCCTCGTCGGTGGTGGTGGCTGTGGTGCTGGTGCTGCTGCTAAAGTACACTTTGGTTGGTGGTTGCCATTACAAAGATGGAAATTGCTGAATTAATGACTTTTGGGACGAGGTCTGTTTCGTCGTGTTGTGTATGCTCATGTGCCTGGTGTGCGTTTGTTGGCGTGGAAATCTATTTTTTGGTTTTTTTTTTCGTTGGATTCATTCGTGACGTGTCTGGCAATAAATCTTGGTTTGATGTGCACATTTGAAGTGTTCAATTTGGAATTGATGTCATTTACATATTGGGTGCGACATTAGGGGATTCTGTTTCTGTTCTCTTTTTTCTTTGCTTTGATTTTGGGTAAACTTGAATTGGAGTCACTAGTCATGGATGTTTTGTGATGATTTTGTGGTTATTTCGACATTCGATGTAGGCAGTGAAGTTGGAGAGCATGTGCGTTCACCTTTGACACATGAATTGACGAAACAAATTGGTACTCTTTGGAAGTCAAGCAGTTGAACAGTTTGAAGGTGAATAAATGGAACATTTGTGACTTGAATGGCATATGATTTTGAGAAACGTTGGAAGAGGAATTGACACTCAATGGGGGACACTTTGGTTGATCGTTTCCTATGGCAGTTGTCGAAATGGCTTCAGTTTGATCAAGTTTTCGAGTCGAATCCTTTGAACTTGTTCCTTCAGTAGACAAGTTTCTTGGCATTCATCGCACCTCTTATAGCCTCATATCCAAATAAAGTCTATTTTGAATAGTATTTTACTTCGTTTGCAATTTTTCTTTGTAAACATTCAAAGCTGGCCTCTAAGTCAGTGTCCTACTGGCTTCAGAACATTTTGGAATTCTTTGTGATAAAATTGATGGAGTTCTCTCTTAGTGTCAGGTAGGTAGTAAGATGTCACTGTGCTCGACGATCCCCTTCTTAACAATTGTCTTGGTGGCAAATGGTGAAATCAATTTATTTCTGAAAAGCGTAAGCCCATACCTTGCCACTTCACTTACTATTATAAAAGTACATCATTCTTCAAGATTCAAGAGTTTTTTTCCGGTTTTTCTTATTTAGTCGCCTTCAAAAATTACGCTTGTAACCGGAGTAAGTCTAATTGCTATACCTGTCTCTCTAGGAGAAACAATGTTATCGGTTTTATTTTTCCACCCAAAATTTTACAAAAAAATAAAATCAACTTTCTTTGACATTTGTCCTTCATGACTTTCGTTAGTCATTTCATATAAAAACTCATTACAGACTGATAACTGCGGCTCACAACTTATTCTTCTTTGAATGGCAGTCCAAGATGGACCTAGATCTTCTTTCACTGTCTTGTGCTAGCTGCTTCCAACAGCGTCCAGCCGCGTGGTATTCCTTAATCGTCTTGTCCCCTCAGAGTTGGAGTCGAAATCATTCCACACCGCAGTATTGCTGTCCATTTCCTCTACATACCCTAGCCATCTGAGACGAGAGACTCGAACTTGTTTGACTGGATCCATATCACTGCAGCCCATAGCATTCGCTCTACACTCCTCTACCAAACACCAAGAACATATACGAGAATCAAAATATTAAGATTTTCCTCTCGACCGCTTTAGTTTTAGTTAGTGTCCACGTTTATGCTTCTTACATCAGGTCTAGGACTATGAGGGTCTTGTTTTCAAGGATATTTTAGTCCTAAGATAGAGGGCTTTGTTTCCTCAATTTATTAATAAAGGTGATCATTCGTTTTATCTCCACGGTGGTGTCACTTTGGAGCCTAGGTAGATGAAGTCTCTTGCGACCTCAAAACTATAGCTGCCTCTACTTAGCGTTTTTTTTCAAGACGTCGTTATTCATGGACCTTTTTTTAACCAGCATATACTCTGTTTTATTCAAACAGCATTGACAGCACATTGTGCTTATCATACAAAAGTCAGCAGAAAAATATGCTTGCTCCACACGGTTGGGAAATTTTGAGAAATCTCTTCGGTCTTCTTCCACAAAAGTTTTAATTTATTCCCATATTTTTCTACACTGTGTTCCCAAATTCACTGCACCAAAATTCAGTCCCACAGTGCTTTAAAATCGACCTACGATTTACAGCATTACGGTCTCTGTTGTAAAGGTATACTGTAAAGGTATAGATGCATTTAAAGTTTCGTCAAGAATTAAGAAACATATAACTACAAACTCCCAGCGACATTGACAGATGTCTTTGCCAAGTCCACTCTTAGTTAAAATTGAATATGTTGCAAATGTCAGAAGGTTCACTTAAGCATTTTGTGCTGCAAATTGTCAACTGCCAAATACGTTGAAAAAAATGAATCAGTTGAATCAAGGGTCAAGGGTTCGAAATGTATTTAGTATCATTTGTTAATTACAGAAGCTTAGATTTACCAAAGCAGAGTATTTAGCAAACACTCAGAAGTGATGAGTAGAGTTACAGACCCCACAACAGTAAAAGCAATTGTGTATCAAGTGTATATGAAGAAGAAAGCAAAAGCTGCCAATGTTGGGCACTTAACTTGGTAGTTGTTTGTTCCCTTATCCTGTGCAGTGAAAGAAGATATGTTCAGCAATCGTCTCATTATCACCCGATATTTTGCAAGTAGCCTCTTCCTCTTCCGAGAAAATATTTTTATAGTAAGAATATTTTCTAAATAAAATCACCATGGCCACAAAGACGATTCAAACTTCACATCTAAATTGTGCCACTACAAAAATGCCTATTTTTACACTCATTTGCTTAATTTTTTTTCCAAATTTGTCGACTAAATACGCTGGCGGTGGCGACTCGCGGCGTCACTGCATGACAGATCAATGACCCGCTGTCGTTTGTGGGAAATGATTTGAAGGCGACATGGTTGTTGGCTGATGACCTTACGGATTGAAAGGAGTGGGGTATGTTGGCAGAAGCTGTGTCTAAGTCTTCGGCGAGAAAACAAATGCTGGAGTTACTGCCAATTTTTTCAATAGTTTCTCTATTTAGACTCCCACAGTTACGGTTTTTACGATCATTGTTAGATCATTGAAGCACTGAGCTATGTACCAACATTTGTCCTCAATGCCAGGGACAGGGAAGTGAAATTTATTCTCGTAGCAACAGACAAAGTGTCCTGTTCCGTCATTATTTATGAAGATGGCGACAATTATTTCCTTCTATCACAACCGTTGTGGACTTGTCTCTGCAAATGAGCACTCAAAACAAACAAGTCAACTGTTTGAATTTTAAAATCCCGAGCGATGCTCTCTTCGCGTTGACTCCTTCAAAATGCAGAAGCTACACATAATTAGACACGACACGACTTGGGGGGACAAAAAAAAAAACTTAACAAAACCTCGTTTAGCCTCTTATCTCGAACACATCGAAATATGGCTACAAGAGCTTGTCGAAATACAAATCGAAAAGCTGTGTCCCAACGCGCATCACATCACACGCCGCCTGTGTTCCCACGAAACCATCTTAAAGCTCCGCTTCATTTGAGCAACATTTAGGCATCCAATGTCATCTTCCTCCGCCGCCTACGATTCAATCCAAACAATTCCTTAAATGAAAACGGTTTTCAATTGTCGAACTCGACCTCGAATGCGATCCATTAGATATGAAACCAAAAACGCGGCTACTGTAACTCTCATTTATATTCGAGTCCAATAAAGGCACCGAACCTACAACAGAATGCACTTCCTACCCGACCGAGAGTCGGCAGCCGACACTCAGTCGACGCAGGTCCCGAATTAACATACCAATTAGGCCACAGTCCCGCCTGAGTTCACTTTTTGTAGCAATTTGTATTCCATTTTTTTTCATTTTCTGACTTTGTTGTTTTTTTCTTCTCTTTTCAGGACAAGCCGGTGTGAATCAATTGGGCGGCGTTTTTGTCAATGGACGCCCACTGCCCGACTGTGTTCGTCGCCGGATCGTCGAATTAGCTCTAATGGGCGTTCGACCGTGTGATATATCACGGCAATTACTTGTTTCGCACGGTGAGTCTCGTCGATTTGAAATTTAAATTTGAATTTGAAACCAAAAACCCAACGAAATCTATTTCCTTCATGCGCCCCCCTTTTCCTCCTTCAGAACTCGCAGCCAATTAAGATGTTAATACCCAACACTCATGAGTCTTCTCCCCTTCTGTTCTCTTGTCGTTGCAGGTTGTGTGTCGAAGATTTTGACACGTTTCTACGAAACTGGTTCCATTAGGCCCGGATCGATTGGTGGCAGTAAGACAAAGGTGAGTGTGAATAAGTGAGTGAGTGAATGAATGATTTGTCATCCAGTTGACCCCGTGTGTCCTGTGTCCGATCGCGTCGCTGGATAATGTCAACACAACGTTTGCTCGCATGTCGTCCTCGCTGTCGCCTGGCGATTTGTAAAATTTTAATTGAGTTGCTCACTGCCAGCCAGTGGGGTGGGACGAGGTGCTTTGTGTGTGTGCGCGCATCCCTCTTAGTCTCAAATTCAATTTATTATCTCACGAGCACCACCTGTCACCGGTGGGCGCATTCACACGATGTGACTGTGTAATCTGTGCCATAAAACACCTAATTACAACATTATACCAATAAATACGCGCGCATGAAGCCTCTGCACCTCTGCACCTCCCACCCTGGTCATCAGCTCACATGTGCCTTATCTCTCCGGTGTTCTCCGTGTGTCCCCGGTGTGTCCTGGCGGAGTACAAGTTGGTGGATCTGTCCCAGATAGTGCGACATACACGTTCTTCTATTTTTTGCTCCGCTCCTGGTCGGAATAATCAATCACCGCCACATGAAACATGAAATTACCCAGTGGCGCTGATTAGGGGTGCTCCCGTACATGGGATAGATAGCACCAAAGCGTGGGTAACGCAACCAGACACACACACACACACTCGTTCAACCCCTCGTACGTGAGCGCACTTCAAGTCTCTCTCTCTTCGGCTGGTCTAGTCTGGATTCAACATTATTTAGCCCCGACAGGGGTTGTTATGCATTTTTAATGAATTGCCTCGTCACACGTCACACCGCTGCCGTGTGTAGCACTGTGGTTTGGGCTGCAAAAAGGGTAAACACTAAACACCAGCTAAATACGGTCTTTTCAAAAGATAACGCAGCTCTGATTGTTTTTCACGTTGTACTTGTTCCTTGGTTTTTGCTGTGTGTGACGTTTTACCTGTCAAGTGCAAATAAAAGTGAAGTGGCCCGCCAGCTACTGTTTATGAGGAGGGGTGACACTCGTGTGTGCACTGACAATGGGGGGCGATTACGCGGGCACACAGGGCTTGCGTGTGTGTGAAAATTGCAAAAAATCGTACAAAACTGTACAAAATTGTGAAATTTCACGGTATTTAATTTGACATTTGTTCTTGTGTGTCATTACAGCAAGTGGCGACGCCGACAGTGGTTAAGAAGATTTTACGCTTCAAGCAGGAGAATCCGGGCATGTTTGCGTGGGAGATTCGTGACCAGCTGCTGCAGCAGAGGATCTGCGATCCGAGCTCGATTCCCTCGGTGAGCTCAGTGAATCGGATTCTGCGGAACGGCGGCCTATGGACGGACGAGATGACGTCGAACGAGCAGAATGCCATCATGCACGAGAGTTACTTGAAGCAGCACATCTACGCGGCGAACGGGAACGTGGTGGCTGGCGACCCATCGGCTGTGGCCACGGCGGCTGTTGCAGCGGCTGCCGTTGCAACGTCCTCGTCGCTCACACACCCGCCACCACAGTTCCGCTACGGCGTCAGCACCCGCAGTGACCTTCCAATCAAGCCGTCGCCCACACTGCCCGTGTCCACCGCGAACAGTGGCAGCTCATCGCAATTATCCGCGCAGGATCTGAGCTACGCCCAGCAGCAGCAAAATCAAATAGCCTCCTTCCCCAAGCACTGGCTCTGGAACCCATCGCTCCTGTACTCGACGCAGCGCATGCACGAAGCGGGCTTCTTTCCATACGCACACGCGCAGTTCCCCGGCTATTTCCACGGCGGCGGTGGCGTGACCAAGTCGGAGAGTTCCATCGACCTGACCACTGGCGGCGGCAGTGATCCGCTGAGCGACTGTGATTCGGGCAAATCATCGCCGTCCACCTCGACCGTGGGCACCCCATCAGTGACCTCGCTCATGAACGGCAGCACCAAGCTGAGCTCGAGAAAGAGGAACCCCTACTCGATAGAGGAGCTCCTGAAGAAGCCCGAGAAGCGGCTGCGGATGATGGAGGCGTCAGAGGAGATGAAACGCGAAAGCTTCCTCGCGGCGGCGGCAGCGGCTGCGGTCGCTGGCGATGACGCGGACGAAGATGCTGTGAAGGTGGAGGAGAACGTTGAGGTGGTCAACTGAGGGCCAGGGAGCGCCGAGCGAGATAGGATACTTAAGTTTTATATTATTTATTTGCGTAGATGTAGAACTTTCGTTTATTTTTTTGTATATACACACTCTAGCGGTAGGATAGCTTAAGATTAGTTTCTGTTCTTGAAGAAATAAAATTAAGGAAATAGAGAGAGTCTCGTTGTGTTTTATTTTTGTTTGACGCCTGTAGTTAGTTTAGATCGAGAAAGGAAGAAGCTTTTGGCTCAAGGACTTGGATGGAGAATGTCACTAGACAAGAATGGGAATGTAAAGTGCAGGAAAGGAAAACAACTGTGTATAGGTCAAGAACGAAAGTCTGGCTGCCATTTTCTACTGTTGCTCAAAAATGTGGACGGTGAAGTACTATGTTGAGTCCGACTGGGAAAGCCTGAGAAAGAACGTGTGTAAGAAAATGCTAAAAAGAATGAGAACAACTATTTTTAACTACAATGTTATTTTATTTTTATACATGTATAGTACGTATAGCAGTATACCATATGTAAACGTAAGGTCACTAAAGTCTGTTCGCGAGATCATTGGGCATTGGCGTAGAAATAATAATGGGGTAGCGATACAGCCGGTAGAGTTGCAGGGCCTAGCTCATCAGCAACCACTCGTGTTGTGCATGCTATTGTACTCCTACGAGTACTATAGGAGGGACCTATAGTTTTATGCCGACTCTGAACGGCCAAGTTTGAGAAGCTTTTTCCATACAAAAATACTCTTTGAGAATTTTCAGTAAGTCGAAAGAGATTATTTTAGTCGTACCTGCCCCATTTTGAGGGAGCTTATGATGTTGCTTTAAGGCATCACAACTGAATTTCACTTGAAATACGAAGCTAAGGGTCTGACAAGAATGGACTAAAAATTTAACTTAGAAACTACACCTCACGTACAAGGTAGTTGCATGTTACTCCCCGATATATGTCGTCGAAGCCCTGTGTCTGATGTGATGACATGTTTAGAACGGAGGATGGCGACGACGGCGACTACGCCGCTATACTTG